>CM065301.1:15398575-16703218 GCA_032871835.1 Dipteronia dyeriana | reverse complement strand
TAAATGTACAATAAAATTATTTTATTTAAAATCAAATTTTCTTGCTGTTTGGGATGCAAAATCGTTTATTAATTTTTTGGATTCTAATTTGTGTAACATTATTTTCGATAGATAATATAGCTAATACATTCAATCTTTCTTGTAACATTGTTGATCTTAAGTAAGATTTTATTAATTTTAATTTTGAGAAACTTCTTTCTATAATTTATATCTAATAGTTTTTTTTGTACACCTTGTTTCATTCTATTCATGTTAGACCCATTATCATATTCTTCTCCTTATACATCATTGATATCAAGTTCTAAACTATTGCATTCACAAGTTCATTAAAAAGGTCATTTCTTGATGTATCCACAACTTTTTAAAATTCTAAAAAATATTCTTCTATTTTTATTGGAATTTTTGAAACATATACACATCTTAGTATAAGTGTCATTTGTTTTTGATAGTTTGCATTCGGAGTACAATCAAATATAACTGAAAAAGATTTTACGTCTTTAACTTTTTTAATAATTGAATTTTTAATTTCAAGTGCTAGCATTTATATCAACTCTATATTGTGTCCAGGGTAATGATTATGAATTTCATCATTTTGAATTCGTCGAACATGTTCTTGCATTGTTGGATCAAATTCTGTTATCATTTCAATTAGATTTAAAAGGGTTTCAATTATTTTCTTGATAAATTTTCTAATTCTTTCCAAGAAAAGCTAAATTGTTTTAGCAAGAATTTTCACCACAACAATAATTCTTATTAATAATATTTTCCAATGTTCTCTTTCTTTATTAATTTTTTCCTAGATATCTTTATCATTTGTTTTGTTCTTTAACAATCTTACTTGTAGATCAACCCATGTATTCATATTAGTTATATGTTCGTTGTTTGTTTCATGAATTTTAATCTTAGTACTAAGATTTTTCAAATCTTTAGTTCCGTCATTACCTAGTTGATTTTTGTTAAGCTTTGTGTTGAACAATTTGCAACCAAAACAATAGACTTTATCAAATTCTTTGGAATACAATAACCATCTTTTATCATGTTTTCCTCTGTTGGGCAATTTTCTAATATAATGTGTGGCATAGAAACGTCTGCAATTTTCATCTTTTGGGAACATTATATTTGTTAACCGAAAATTCACTCTGGATAAGGAATTTCGGTTAGCACCCTCAACCTGCTACCCGGTAGGCTGCGAGAGGTAGGTACCTCGTACCTAGGTGATCTTGTATGAATAAGGAGTAAGGTGTTTGGCGTAGCGGGTAGAAGAAAAAACATCTCGTCCATCGTGGCTTAAAGCATAAGGAGGGAATATGGCGTTTGAGGTTCCCTTATTGGTGTAAGTGGCTTGTCTTGGTCGCAGGTCCCGGTACCCTAGTCTTGGTACTTGATTCTGGTATCCGGTCTCTTTTCTAGGTATTTTCTATAGTTTTCCAACCCAAATAGCAAGTAATGAGGATGACTCATCTAGCTCGGATGTCGGATCTTTGTCCACTCCTATAGAGAGGGTACAAGAGAGCTTCTCGACCCCCTTCAAGTGGGTCCATGTGGTTTCTCCATATCTTGATATGAGACTTGACATGCATATATGTGGATAAGGTAAGCTAAGACCAGTGGGACCAGAATCTAGCTTGCATACATACAAACATAATAAAGAGATAGATGAGAGAATGACAAGCCTTTTATAGAGGTGGGCTAACCAAATGGGGAAAGCATCACGAATGATCATATGCTGAAAAACCCCAATGCAGTATCAAAAGGAAGGAAATAGACCATTTCTTATATTTACACACACACACACACACACACACACACACACACACACATATATATATATATATATATATATATATATATATATATATATCAGGAGTGCTTCTAGGAGCTTACAAAAATGGTGAAGTAGTCCAACGTAGATGCTCTGGAGAGCTTACAATAGTAATCGAATGTTAACCAATCCCGATATATTCCTGGGAGAGGTAATACATGTAGCTAAAATGATACCACAATGGTGATGTAGGAAGAATTCAGACGATATATTTTCAACACTGTAAACCGCTCTCTTTTTGGTCAATTTATGGATTTGATATGGGATTCCATTTTGGCCTCAGATCAGACGTGCCTTTGTTGGAGAGAGCTTTATCATATTGATAGGTACTCGTTCTTGTTGCTCACTCCATTAATTTAGCTAATAAATTCGTAACCCTAGGAACACCGATTTGGCATTGATAGAGTTAAATATTTCCTTATTAATGCTGTTGTGAATGACCATTACAGAGTTGATTGATTTCTCATTACTGACGTTATGAATGACCGTTAAAGAGTTGACTATCTTCATTAATGGGGGGGGGGGGTTAATTATCTTTATTAATATGATTGATTATCTCCATTAATGGCGTTGTGAATGGCTAGAGAGGTCAATTTTCTCTTCCATGTTGCTGGAGGAGAAATACGATGATTCCGTATCTTTGGGAACACGGTACCTTAATGTACCAATCAACTCTTGTTGCCGTGGCGTTGTTCATAGCATGCTGGAACCTTCTTGGTACCATTCTTCCTGCTAGGCAGCTACCCCAGATGAGTCCCAAACCGGTATTACTGTACCCGGGTACTGGACAGATATTGTGGTGCCTATATACCAAGTAGGAGGTATCCCAGTATCTAGGTATCATAGATACCACGTATGAGGTACCCTAGTATCTAGATACTAGGTATGAGGTATCCTAATACCTAGATACCAGGTAAGAGGTATCCTGGTATCGAGACGATATGGCATCGACCTTTCCCATATTGTGGTGTCACTATTTTTCAGTACCTAAGAACTGGTCTCGCTCCAGAACTTACCAGGTATAAACTTGATGGAAAATTCTTCTTTGGATCCCTACCAAAATCTCTGATGAAGACATTTTCTATTCTCAAATATCTTATCTTATTATCAATATTATCCCAATTTTCAGGATCATATATACTATCAGAGATAATTGTTTGTACATTTGTTTTATTTTCCCCTGTCTTTTTTTCATGTTCTTCATTAGAGAGTGTGATGTTGTATGTTCTGTTATCATTTTGTTCAATGTCATTTAACATTTCATTTTGATTTATAAATTGTTAGCCATTAAATTTTCATTAAAGTATGTATTTTTTTTTTGTTACTAGTGACAAATTTATCCAAAGCCCCTTTTTGTGATTGAACTAATTTTTCTATTCTTCTTTTTTTTTTCCAGATTTTGTATCTGGATTCGTATTTCCTAGTAGACATTTCTTATTTCTTATATCTAATATCAATATTCAGTACAATGTATCACTATATCTCTTATTATCACTATATCAGAAATTCAGAATCAAACCTTAAAAAAAACAATAAGAAGAAAAGTAAATAAATAAAATGACAAAAATAAAAATTGAAGTATTGGAGTTATGAAATTGGAACAATAAAACCTAAAAGTCTGGATTTTGAAATTTTACAGCAGGCTAGCAACAATTCAGCAAGTCACCGCAAGTAGGTGAGCACTTGGCACTCAGCAACTTGGTTTGTTTGAAAGTAAGAAAGAACTCAAGTACTCAACATGACAACATGACCACGAGTACTTCAAAGAGACGGACCAAAATGGAGGTGCGAGGACGTTTTAATATTGGTTGTAAGTAACATTTTAATTGTTGTTTAATTCATTAATTAATAATTTATTATATGAAAAACTGATGGATATTGAGTGGCAAGGTAGGTGTGGGGTATTGTCGGCACTCAGGCATATAAAAAGAGTAGAATTGTTGAATGGATGTGAGGAAATGGAAAGTGGGATCTGCACTCGATATACATATTTTTTTGTTTAAAACATTATGTATACATTTTTATTTTTATTTTAAATGTATACATTAAAAAAAAAACCGGAGGCTTTTTTTGTATCAAGCGCCTTAGGCAACCGTCTTACTCGCCTATAGGTCCAGCCGACCCTGATTATATCGTGGAAATTAAATTCATAATCTCAATTTCACTACCAAGTGTCTTAGTTTTCTATAGGTTAATTTCAAAAGATTGTATACCTATATTATCTTGATACTTGGTTTGTTGCCTTATTTTGTTTCTCTGTCAAATTCTTCATTTGTATTTTCTTTTTCTTTTTTTTATACATCGAAATGTAAATAACATTTTTTAAAATAAAGCCCATGTATCGCGGGGTTGGCAAATTAGTGATTTCTAAAAACCAATTTTAGTTATTTATTATCATTCACATTTGTAATAATGCATATTTGTTACATTTTCGTTTTACGTTATGATCAACTCCATAAAAGAAATATATCATCCATGTTAGGGACATCGACATCACCTTTGTCTCAATAAAAAAAACTTGATCAAAACAAAACTCCGTAGTAAATGAAATATGACTTACAACCCATCATTTTGAGCCTAAAGGTTTAATCAACCCTTATTGATTTTTGGGCCACATGAATAGTTTGGTTTTATGAAAGCCAGACCCAAGTACTTGCAAACCTTGATCAAGTCTACAAAGACTTAGTCAAGTGTGATGCGTAAGTGACCAATTAAGTAAAGTCATTTGAATTCTTAAGATCCAGGAAAAAAATAGATAAAATCGGGTACCTCATTCTATGATATAAGAGCCAAGATTTAGGGAATCACATGACCCAACCTTTTGTTGAGTCACTCACCCTACACTATAAATAGATGTACCTCATTTCATTTGAAGAGGTTCCGATTTTTTCACTATCACGTAAAAAACAACGATTGAGATATGCAATTAATGCCAAGAATACTCTACTTTAATACGACATCAATTTCGCTTCACGAACAATCGTTCGACTAGCATTTGTTGGTCATCATGCATCCAACACAACATTCATGTAAGTCAATGCTTGAATCTTACACTCGCTTCATAACTTGTCATTCGACACATATTTTTCTTAAAAATTTCACATAAACAGTCAACATGATCCCAAATTTAACCCATTTTACTTTATTATATGTTGAACCACGTCTAACTTAAATGTCAGAGTGTACTCGGTTGACACCATTTCGATCGCCAAAGAACTCGATGGCAATCTACTTGTTTTATGAATTCAATTGTAGTTTCAGATGGCTATTAATCTCTTCTCATATCTCACATCAATTGCAAGTTTTGTTTGCCACTTCAACTAATTGACATTCTTCTATACAGTGGTATTTCTTCTGTAATGTTTATCCTAATTCACTTGTCAACCTAAGTATATCTTTGATCAAACTCATACTAAATATAAAATCAAACGACGGTTTAAAATTTAGCAAATATTTACTCATTCCAATTTAATACACCACTTTGTTACTATTTCAAGCAAATCAATTATATATAAGAATATAGCAATTATACTCAATAACATACCATAATAGGAGTCACATCGTATATCATTGAAATGTTTCAAAGTAATGTCATGATTTTTTCTTTGTTCATTTAAAAGCTGACAATTTTTTTAATGCTCTAATAATAAGAAAATATTGTTTATCCTAAAAAATATCACGCGCTTTTTGACAAGCCTCCAATAATGTTGACCACATTAGCAACTATATTTTTTTACAAATTGTTTATGATATTTTTTTGTCATAACCACGATTGTTAGTTGAAGTTGATGGGTCAAAAGAGAAATAAACTAGCTCAAAGTCGTTTGAATGACTTCGTATTCGTAAAATATAATAGAGCATTGAGACATCGATTTGAATTGGGTAACCATAGATCATATCTACTTGGACGACATTGATGCATCAATAAATGATTGACTACGAGGTTTGATGATGAGCATAAAGTAGATGATGAACTTGTTTTTACAACAAAAGATAATTTGACATGGATTGATGTTGCAAGAGCTGTATGAATCAAAGATGCTAATTATCGAATTAAATTTAAAGTAACTTCTTCGTCAAGAGTACCACAACAATCACAAGTTCGATAATCAACCCACTTAGTAGATGAAGGAAAATGGCAGATTGAGACTTATTCAATTTTGGCTTAGTGTAGTTACATCAATGTCTTTTTACCCTTATTGAATATTGGATTCTTTTTACAATGAACGACCACTCGTTATGAATGATTTTAAAATTTTGTAAATGAAGTGCTATCATTTTCTCTTTATCTGTCACAACATTTTATATTTATTAATTATGCATGATATGTCAATTTTCTTTTGAATTTTGTATTTAAGATCTTTAGATTCACACTAATTTATAAATGATTGGAAAGATGATGACAAATAACTTGCTTAAAGTTAATGTTTTATTGATGACAAATAAAAAGACGTATAATTTATAAATTCTTTAGCACTAGCAAGTTATTTTTTACTGCACAGATGTATAATCTACTCTTCAAATCATTGCCTCTAGCATAATACCTAGCCAATGAGCGAAACGGGTTCATGTCGTGCATTGAATATGATAATGATAAACAGTCACCGCTAAATGATTTAAATGGGTTATACCAACACATTCTAAATAACAAACACAACACGTGTTCATAATTTGACATAAGTCTAAGAAGCACTTATAAGGATTGCACAAATTCAGGCCTGGTCCGAGTATACCTAGATTCAACTAAAGGGACGACTTCTAGTATTGAACGTGTAATACATGTCATCGTGTCATAGTTGACATTCTACACATTTGTTTATTGCTCATAATGTAGCGTCTCAAAACTCAACATAGAAGCAACAATATAAGATATCAAATATAAACCATTATAAAAAATCTTCAAACAAATTGAAAGTTTTACCATTATTATTTTCTTTCTCACTTTCTTTGCCAACTCAAATTATCATCCTCTCCATCTACAGTTTTTTACCCAAATCCAAGTGACCATTTCAATCCAAATTCGAGATAAAAATCTCAATCCAATTTCTAGCCACCATTTTATAAAAGAAAATAGAAGAATGGTCTGTTGATGAGGGTGACAAAGACGTAGAGCTTGGTTCAAAATTGGATGATGATAAAAATGAAAAAATTGAAACTTGGTTTGAGTCCAATAAAGAGCGTGCTGATATCTTTGGAGGAGGAGACAAAGATAGTTTCTTAATTTCTTGTTTTATAATTTATATTTTGAATATTGTTAACAAGTTGATGTCTTTATGATTGGATTTAGATTGATTTGTGATTTTTTTTTTATTGATAATTGACATTTGTAGATTTGGAAAGATTTTTGGTTGGATTTGATCATTGGAATTTGTTAATGATTAGATTTTTATGTAAAAAATATATATCCGTCGGTCGATTAATCGCCGACTAATCGACGTAAACGCTGGGTTTCCGTCTGACTATAATCTAGCGCTTACTAGAACACTTGTTATAAGTTAGACTAATGGGGCAATCCAGGTGTTTTAAATGATATATTAAATCTAAAATTGATTATTTCATAATCAATTTTGATATGAAACCTCTTACATACTTCTCAAAATTAATACCAAATTTATGTAGATTTTTAAATAATCAAATTTGAAAGATTTAACCAAACATCTTTATCTTTCAAAATTATGAAATAAGTTAATTTTAGCCTATCAAAATCAATATCAAATTAACTCTTAGTTTTTTTTTGTAATCCTTATTGACACCGTTGGTTCAGTGGATCTGAATGCCACTAGGGAAGGCTCTCCACATTTTGGTGTTTAATGACCAAATATAAGATTATATTTACAATATTAGGTTTTAAACCCTAATGGTGGAACTCAATTTTGAAATCTACAGTCGACAAGGTAAAAGGACCTTATTAAATATTTGTAGTTTTTTCTTTTATGATATAGAGTAATTGTAGTTTTTTTTTGTGAAAAGTAATTGTCATTTATAATCAATAATAAATTGACGAGATGAAATTGATCTAATTATATATTATTGTGGGTTTGAGTCTCCCCCAATCCGGAATTTTTGCTATACTTAAAAAAAAAGAACGAAATAAAAATCAATGATATATTAAATATAAAAAATGTATATAGCATTATAAATTCTAATACATATATAGTAAATAAAAATTCAATGATTTGTTATATAGACTATAGTAAAAGAATGATCAAATTGAATCAATATTTGAAAGACGTGAGATGTATAAGATTTATGCTCTATTTGATTTTTCCACTGAATACTTAATGACACTTGAAGCGCTCCATTAATTTATTTTGTTTGTTTTTAAAATTGATAAAATCACTTAAAGAACCCCTAAAATCACTTGTTTAGAAAAGTGAAAAAAATCCACTTTTCACTTAACAAAAATCCACATGAATTTAATACAAATTTTTACTTCCAAAATCATTCTCACCAATCTAACTTATTTCTAATATTGTATTTTTTATCACCGTAAATAACTACAACATTACTAAACCTAATTGCTTCAAAACTCAAACAACTAGAGACTTTACAGCAATGTTTTTTTTCCTCACTGATCTAACTTATTTTTAATTTTGTCTTCTGTCAAAACCCTAATCAAATTGCCACTTTTTTTTCTTCTCTCCGTAAATATCTACAACATTACAAAACATAGTTGCTTTAAAACTCAAACAACTAGAGATATGTTTTCGTAGCACTTTTTTTTCATAATTTGATAATTGTTTTATTAATTTTATTTTAGCGTTTGATTGTATCTATTTTACTTGTTCTGAAAATTATATGGGTTTATTTTAGACCCTAGCAAATTATGGTACATCATGTAAGTTTTTTTCGCTGACTATTTTTCGAAAAGAAAAATGAAAAGAAAAACAGTATTTTTGGTTTCAGTTTCAAAATCTAAAAACGTGTCTGGTAACATGTACGAAAAACAGTATTCTGAAAATATAAACATTAAAAATGAGTCTGGCAAGTTAACCGAAAAATTTCAATATTTGATAATAATTCATTTCAAATAATTATCAACCGAGTAAAAAAAAATATTAAATAAAAATTACATTCAAAAAAAGAATTAAAATATTGAACATTAATTTTTTTCGCCAATCTAACCTACACAATCAACAATCAACTATCAAAGACAAATGAAAAATGAAGAACATAACTAAAGTTCCAATCCGAATCTTCTCAAACCAATCAACAACAGAACAAAAACCACCATACTCATATTCACTTCCATCACATTTTCGAAAACTTATAAACAATTCAAGGAAAAATGAACATTCCTCTTCTCTAGCCCGTCAATTTCCGTAGACCAAACCCCATAAATCTAATCCAAATCAACTTCCAAAACTATTATCACTTCCTACAAAATCGTACATACCTTCCTACTGGGCTTGATTTTTTCTCATATTCATATTCCAATTTTGTCTGAGAATCCTTCACAAATCACGAGAAACACATTATAAATAAATGAAAATTTTCATTTGAAAAAAGAACAATTTTATATGACAAGATGAGGCAAATCCGAGATTCGATCCATGGTCTTCCATAACCTTCCACGGATGTGAATATCTCAATTTGATTTAAGAATTTCACATGAGAAGCGTGGTTTTCTTAGAGAAAGAGGGTGGTCTTCCATGTATGCGAATATTATTTGTAGGCTTTTGTAGAATCAAGAAATGTTGTTATGTCTTCGTTGTATCAGAGAATAGCTTCTCAAGTGGTAGTATCAGCTGCATATTTATATGATACCGATATTTATGCTCATCTCACTATAATATCTTAATTTAATTTAAGTATCTCACACGAGAATCATCATTATTACAAAATCACCAAGTTTCAATTATAGATGAAAAAGATCACAAGAGATGGTTGGTTAGTTGGGGATTTTTGACCATGGCAGAACAACATAAGAAAGATAGCTTTTTTTAGGGATTTGATTTTTATTCTGACTCTCGTGGTTGTGGTGCTTGGGCAGAAGAACAGTGACGAAGAACCAAGAAGAAGAAAAAGAGAAAAACAAAGGTGAGTTTATTTTAAATAAAAGAAAAAAACAAAGTGAAAACAAATGAAAAACGCCGAAAACATTTAAAAGTTGTTTTTCAATTTTAACACCGGTTTCATTTTTCATTTTATTTTTGATTTTTTAAAATAAAATGTAAAACAGTTAACGAATGCGAATTCAAAATCGTTTTTGAAAAATAAAACTGAAAATGGACTGAAAAACAGTTACATGACAGAGCTTTAATATCTGGATAATGGTTTTCATGGTGATTTTGTTATGATTTTTTTATGGGTTTTAAGATGTTAAATTTTATAAGTAAAAAACAGTTATATATATATATATGATATAATATAATATAATAGACGATTTATTACTATATATTTGAGTTGGTCTTGAAGCAAGCGTATTCCAATTTATTTGTATATGTGTGTATTTATTGTATATGTGAATTGAATGAACATCATTTTTATCAAACTTGTTATTTATTCCATACTGTTCTTATACTTCCATTGTAATCAATTCTTCAATATAACTAAATTACAATTATGTTACGGATTTGATGTCAATTTTTTTAGTACATTTAGATTTTAGTGTCACTCGAGAAATATAAAAACAAAAGGAGAGGGAAAATAATTGATGTTCAACTTACCTATACATCTATTTTATTTATTTTGAAAGGTATGTTACAAATGTCTGGTAATTTTCATGTAGTAGACAATATGACATCGACAATTATAACATACTTATATATATATATATATATATATATATATATATATATTCAAGTAAGTGTATACTGATATTACTTTATCAATGTATACTGATATAAATTTATCAGTGTGTTGAATGTTAACTATTAGATTTATATATTTTGACTCAAAGTGTATGCATTTGTTAAAGTTTCTCAATAATCAATGATCCACGTGCAAGTATCAGTGCGCACAATGGAGAAAAAGACTATATATATATATATAAAGTTTTAGCATATTCAATTGTACACCATCGATGAAGCTCCTACATGAGGCATTGGACAAAATGGACATCAACGTAAGTCATAAACTAATGTTCACCTAACTTTTCACATAAATTGATATTTGAGAACCATAAATACAAATCATTCAAAATAAAGCATTGACTTTTCATATATAAGAAAATCATACTCATAATTAACCAAAATTATGAGATTACAAAAATTAAAGCGTGTAAAACAAAAACTAAAAATAAATATAAATTTTTAATTATTTATATAAATTTATTAATAAATAAATAATTTTGTATTACGATTATTAAATTACTTGTTATAGTTATTCGTAATATATTAAAATATAAATATATAATAAATAATAGTTACAATGACATACATAGATGTAAAAGTATTAATTTTCAGATATTTTAATTTTTAAAAAATAAATACTTTATCACTTACATTCAGTTTTTGATGAAAAAAAACATATTTGTTTTTTGTTTTCAGTTTTCGGTAACGGTCAGTACTATTCAGTCATTAGAAAAAAATCAAACGGGGCTTTAACTATACTATAGGAATTTCATGAATGTAATGATATTATGTATTATTATTATTTTTTTAAGAAACTTTAAATCTTTGTAGACCATTATATTGGAATCCAATGATTAATAATAACTCAGCAACTAATGCTAAAATCAAATGACTTCATATCATAAATAGTAGTGCAACTACTTTCCACACTTGGTGATAGACATATCACCGGTTTCGATTCGGTTCGGTTCGGTTCGGTTCGGTTCGGTTCTGGAGGAACCTAAACCGACGGTTTTGGTCCAGTTCCAACTCGGTTCTGGAGGAACCTAAACCGACGGTTTTGGTCCAGTTCCAACGGTTTTGCACGGTTCGGTTCTATTTTTTTTTTATAAAAAAACAAATCCAAATCAAACCAATTACCAATCGTCCAGTCCAGACTCCATAGTCCATAGTCCATACACCGCAAATCAAACCACAAACCGCAAATCATCTTTATCAGTTTCCAGTACACCGAAAATCAAACCCACAAACTAGAAATCATCTTCATCGGCTCAAACTTCAAACCCAAATCAAACCAATATAGTACACCACAAATCAAACACACAAACCACACACCATACAAATCAAACCCACCATAAACCCCAAATCACACACCCTACAAATCAAACCAGTCAAAACTCAAACACACACACACCACCACATACTCAAAACCCACCACTATATAAACTCAATCACAAACATCCACCGACCACCGACCACCCTTAATCTCATCCCTCTATTGTTTGATCCAAGCAAGAAGAAGAAGAAGAAAGAAGACGAAACAAGGAAGACAAAGTCATGAAGATGAAAGAAAGAAGAAGAAATAAGAAATAAGAAATAAGACGAAATAAAAAAGAAGAAGATAAGATCGATGATCGATCTGGTGAGTGGGTCGAAGATGAAAGAAGAAGAAGAAAGAAGAAAGAAGGAGATGATGATCGATTCATCGATCTGGTAAGGGAGTGAGGGGTCCGTGAGAGAGAGATGAAAATTTGTGAGAGAGATATCAGAGAAAAAGAGAGAATAAGGTCCAGTTTGGCATTGTTTTCCAAACTGCTTTTGGGGCCAAAAGTGATTTCAGACTATTAATAGGGTGTTTGGTAAAATGTATGGGAAGTGATTTTGGACACTTTTAGCTTCTCCCAACTGAGTTTTTGAGAAGCTACAAATACATGCTTTTGGAAATCAGCTTCCCAAGGAAGCAATTTCCAAAACGTGCTACAGTATTTTCTTTAATGAATTTTGTTCAAACTTTCCTATTTTATCCCTTTCTCTACCATTCAACCTATCTATCAACACACAGACAACACTAACAACTCGTGAATCAGATCAAAGCTCTTCGAAGCAACACCCTCCTCCTCTTTGCTGCCTCTTCGCAACGTCAAAATTTCTTAGGTGATCCTCTCTTCTCATCTTTTTCTCTCGCTTCCTATTATCTTTCTGTTGTAGAAACTCTCAAAACTTGAATATCTTCTTTCTGTCTATTACAATGTCAAATTTAAAACTGGAGTTGTTAGTGATTATCTGCCAATCAATTCAACTGTTAGAATTGAATCTATGAAACAAAGAAAACAGCTGAAGAGGAATATCAATTAAGAAAAAAGAAAAAAATAAACCTTGTGCTCTGTGTTGGATTTGGCTATTTGTTCGATTACGAATTTGAGAGAAAAAATGTTTGATTTTAGCGATCAATTTTGGATTTGAGCAACTAGGGCAGTAGCTCGTAAAAGGGTGATATATTTCAACCAAGTGGTCTTTATGCAAACAACTAAATCAATGTTTTGTATGGTCAAGTTAGGATGATTGAACTTTTATTGCAGGATAAATGTCATGTTTTAGCAGCCATTTGGTGTTCGGTTTCAAGAGAAATTTGAATAGTTTGTTCTTTATTCATGCATGTTAGGAAGCTGCATTGTATTAATCTTAGAGTTTTTGGTTAATGTCTTAAATTTGATATTTGCTATTCTAATTTCATTGAGTTGGATGGCCGGTTCACTTTTATTGATTGTTGTCATACTTGGTTGTCTTTTATTTAAGTTTTATATTTTTTATTTTGTGAGTTTCCCTAAACATTAGCTCATGAAATCTTGCTAAGCTATTTTGTATATCAAAGTTCTATTATGTTAATCAAAATTCACTGTTTGTTATAACCTTCACATGATAGGTGACATAGGTGGTTGTTTGCCAATATACAAGTGAGCAGTAATTTGTGACTTTTGGATTTGCTTTTACCTCCAAATATTGTTTTTTTTTTCTGTCATAATTCCTAGATCGGGAGTTCCTATTGGTGTTTCAGATAGCATTTGTGATAATCTTGTTGGAGTGGAGGGGACGAAATTGATTGTAAAGTTTGCTTAATATTAGATATCCTTATGAAAAATTCCTTTTTGAATATTTATGAAGTGAAATTGGTGTATGTATCAACATCCATTTCCTATTTGTTGTGTATTGAGTGGCATGAGATTGTATTGAACCGTTACCATATGCAATTTAATTAACCATTTATATTAAGATGGCATTAAATGCCTTTAAGTTTTATTCGTACTTCTTGTTCAAGCTGGTGAATATTTTACAGCAGTAGTGTATTTTTGCAGGGGTGGTGGTGATCTGTTAAGGCAAGTTCATCAATTAGCAGAGGCTGAATCAAACCTTTTAATTCATCAGAAAAGGCTATCTGAAATTGAATCAAAGGTATATACCTCTTCCTTTTCCAAAAGAAGGATGGTACAATAAAGGAAAATGAGATCTTATGCTTATAAACATTAATTCTCTTTGTATTAAACCAATAATAATGTATTTTATGCAGTTATTCAAATCAGGATATGTTGGTTATTCAAACAAATTGGAGATTTTGTGTTTATGGAAACATAGAGCATGCTACATTTGTGATGCCTTCTGTTTTCAATTTCATGATGGTTACACGTGATTGATTGTTGATTCCTGAATTGGTTGAATTTGCTTTATGTAGCACATTTTTGTGTTCTCTGTGTTGCTGCATTTGTTTTTTTTTTTTTTACAGGTTTCTCTATTCCAATTCTTGTTACCCTTTTCCAAGGTCATAGCTGCAGGCAATGAAATATTTTCATTCTCTTTTTTATATCTTTCTTTTGTATGGTGTGTTCCATTGTACAATTCATTTACTGCAGTTGTGGTGTATGATGTTTCTAGATCCATTTATTTGTTAAGCTTTGCACAAGATATTCATTAGGCATATGAGTTTTTGACTGCTTAACCTTCTACTGCTTTAACCTCTTTTGTAGCTTTTTTTAATACTTGGTTTGTCTTGTAATTTGCTTCTTCATCAATGCCATCCATAATTTGCTTCTTCAAATCTCGTTATCTAATTGCATTATTGCATTATTACATTAATTGCAGATTTTTATTTTTATTTTTATTTTTATAATCTTGACCATCTCAAGACCACCATATGGATTATTAGGATCTTCAGCCAGGTAGCTGTTGTTGTGGGCAACATAGGAAAGTCAACCCTCTCGGATTCATTAATAGCATAGAGAGTAGTGGTTGTAGTTGCCTTTAGAAATGAAGAACTCTTTGAACCACCCGATTTTGCCTTTTCATTGCCTTGTACATTTAAAAATACCTGCCAATTAACAAACCCCAAAAATTGCTTATCCACTTCCATTAATTTTTAGTTCATAACCATAACCTGCTGTCAAAAAAGATAAATATCATATATGCCATGTATTATTGTCCATACCAAATTTGAAAGGACCATAACTCGTTCTATAAAAATATGAAATATGATATTGAACCTGATCATTGATAAAGGAAAATGATCTTAGACTTAAAGCAAATTTCATTATATTTTGGCAAAAATAAATGATCAATTTAGTGAAGTCAATGACATTTCATTATACTCTAGCTATTTTTAGATTGATTATTACAATTTGAATGGACTGTATAAGCTTTGATTATACGAATTAATTATTTAAAGACTTATGCATGATGTTTCTTTGATAGTATTAATTAAGTAGTATGCATTAACATCATATTCATCAATTAATTAATCAATCCATTGCTTTTGTGTGGGGAATGCAATTTATTGGTTATTGAAAATTAAAATTCCTTAGTACAACTATTCTTGTAGTTGATAAGCATTAGGTACAATGTTCTTATGTTCTTATAGTTAACAAATATTAGGTTGAATAAATATTTACGATGATAATTTTATGGTAAACATATGGGAAAGAAAAATACAAATAGCATTACTGAAAATGAGGGAAGTGGAAAATCAAAAGCTTTTTGGAATGATGATCTTGTAGCTATATATTGTGAAATATGTGTTAAGGTAGTGGTAAAAGGAAATAGGCCTGGCACTCATTTTGATAAGATAAGTTGGGTAAATGTTGTCAAGGTTTTTAAGGAAATAACCGGAAGGGATTATGATAAAAAACAATTGAAAAGCAAGTGGGATTCACTTAAAACCGATTGAAAGTTGTGGAGTTCACTATTGCATAAAGAAACTGGTATTGGACGGGACCCTGCAAAGAAAATGATGGATGCACCTCCAGAATGGTGGCAAAGTAAAATTGAGGTGAAAATTCGGCATTATTTATTTAGATATTTATTTATGTCATGTAGGTGCATATTTTATAACTATCTACTTCTTTTGTAGATGAATGTTGAGTATCGAAAATTTCGTGACGTGGGAATTAGTCCTGACATGATGGATATGTATGACAAGATGTTTAAGGGTAGTGTAGCGGTTGGCAATTGTGTCATGATTCCATCATCTACCATACTTCTTGAAGAAAAGGTGGGAGATTCAGATCATGACAAGCAAACTGCCAATAAGGAGAATGAGGAGGCTTCACAAGGTGATCAAGATGGGGGGAAAAAAGAACAAATTATGAGAGTGAAAAAACCGGAGGAGTTGTGGTAGGGTATAAGGGAAAGAAGGGGAAGTTTGGAGGTGCAACAAAGTTGTCTAAACAAATTGATCGTCTTGTTGAGGTAGTTGAGAGTAGGAGTACAACGACGTCAATGCATAGAAGTTCACTAGGAACTAGTATTCCTGAAGTGATGGAAGTTGTGTCAACTTTACCATGGGCAGAAAAGGTAGTCAGTTGTGGTGGTTTGCGGCTGAGTTGTTTTGTTCTCAAGACAAGAGGGAGATGTTTTCTGTTATGGCAGATTCCGATATGAAGCTCCAATTTCTGATTCTTAATCAGAAAAAGGCTGGAAATTAGATGTGATGATTCTACTTGATAACATGTTAAATTTGTGTTTGTTGGACCTAGTTTATGACATTATGTTTATTATCTTTAACGTTGTTGGATTACTGTATCGAAAATTTGTGTTTGTTGTTACTATTTGATCATAAGTGCTTTTATTTTCTTTGTGCTTCTTAGATAATGTTTTACCTACTTTGAACCTCAATTTATATGTGACGTTTGCTTAGACTATAAATATTTCAGGTTTTAAAATATAATATGGACAATTCAGGAGATGAAGAGGAAATGGATCAACTTATATGTGTCACTGGCCGTCTTATTCAAGTTTATCTTGAACAATATGTTCTGAAAACTCCATGCATGACAAGCTCTCAAACAGGTTTTATTTGGTTGATGGAAGTGTTGCAGGGCAATGAAAATCGTTATTATAACATGTTCAGAATGGACAAACATGTCTTTATAATTTTGTTGAATGAGTTGGAAACTATTTATAAGTTGAAGGGTTCAAGAAACATAAGTAGTGCTGAAATGTTATGCATGTTTCTTTATATTTTAGGACAAGGTATAGGAAATAGGAATGCACAAGAACGTTTCCAACGTTCCGGTGAGACAGTGAGTAGATATTTTGATTTGATGTTAGATATTTTATATCAAATGGCTAAGGTGATGATAAAGCCTTTGGATCCTGAATTTAGGAGCACACCAATAGAAATATTGAGAGACTCTAGATATATGCCTCACTTTAAGGTATGTATAATTTTCAATTATCTTAAATTTGGTATATCTATATAAATGCCTTATTTTATACCTATTTTAAATTAATTTGTAGGATTGCATTGGAGCTATAGATGGTGTTCATGTTCAAGCTTCGATTTCTCCATGTGATCAAGTACCATATATCGGTAGAAAAGGAATACCCACCCAAAATGTAATGGCTGTATGTAATTTTGACATGCAATTTACATTTGCATGTACAGGGTGGGAAGGCTCTGCTCATGATACTAAAGTATTCTTATCAGTTCTACGTGATCCTCAATCAAATTTTCCAAAACCTTCAAATGGTAATTTTTTTTATCTACATTGTGTAAATAATAATTATACATTATATCATAAGTATTCATATTTTTTATTTTCAGGAAAATATTATTTGGTGGATGCTGGATACCCGCAAATGAAAGGTTTTTTAGGACCTTATAAAGGTGAAAGGTACCACCTTCCACATTTTCGTAGGGGTGAACAACCAACAGGTCATAAAGAAATATTTAATCATGCACATTCTTCACTTAGGAGTATCATTGAGCGCACTTTTGGGATATGGAAAAATAATGGAGTATTCTACGTGATATGCCTAGTTATTCTTATGAAAAACAAGTGAAAATTGTTATTGCTACAATGACTCTTTATAACTACATTAGAAGAAATGCACAAAGAGATAGAGATTTTGATGAAAGTGAAAATTACTTAAGTGAAGAGGTTAATGAAGAAATGGAGGTCAATGCACATGAAGAAAATGGTTCGGGAAGACGAGAAATGGAAATGTTAAGAAATGTAATTGCACAAAGTTTAATGAGTGCACGCACTTAGCTATTATTAACAATTATTCGTATGAAAAAACTCATGTAATTTGTTCCATAACGTTATGTTTGATAGTTTTCGTTTATATAATATATCCTTTTGGGTTTACATAATTTATATAAAATTTTCAATGATATTTGTTTGGTATATTGTAAAAAATTATACCATAACTGTACCATAATTGTACCATAATTATACCATATAAAATTATATCATAATTGTAAAAAAATTGTTTGAGTTTATATTGCTGTACAAAAAAAATGTTACTATTACTGTACAACAAAATGTGGCTAATTAATTCAATAAAATATAATAAAAAGGAAATAAAAAAATAAAATATAATAAATAAAGAAATAAAAAAATAAAGAAATTAGTTAATTAATTCAATAAAGTAGAATAAAAAAGTGGGGCTAATTAATTTAATAAAGTATCATAATTATATAACACTTAACCATAAACATAAATAAATAAGAAAAATACAAAGTATAGATGTCTATGTCATTTTTAGTAATCTTACACGCTCACAACACTTTTTACATCAGTTTACCAAACACATAAAATTGCTTTTAATTCTCATAGCACTTTTGAAAATCAGTTTATCAAACACTCAGCTGATTCTTCCCACAACAATTCTAAAAGCAATTTTTTCCACAGCAATTCTAAAAACACTTCTCCCCACAGCACAGCAATGCCAAACTGGGCCTAAGAGATGTGAGATCTGATCATATTTTTTTTTAAAAAGGAAACGGGCGGTTCCAACCGATTCGGAACCGCCGGTTCTAAAACGGTTCAAACTGCTCCGTTCCATAAAAATGGGAATTGGAACCGGAACCGGAACCGGAACCGGATCGGTTCTGGAACCGAAACAAAAATTTCGGTTCCGATTTTGGTTTTTACGGTTTGGTTTAGGTATAGGTTCGATTCTTCGGTTCAAACCGATCTACCGTCATGTTTACTTGATGGTCAAGGTTCAAATCTCATTACTTTCTCATTATAAGTAAGTGTGAGGAGTTTTTATTCGTTTGGTCTCGACAACCGGTTGTACATGTAAGAGCATTTACAATACAAATATACATTTTTAAGTTTCTAAATAGTGTTACATAAGAATTTCTATTCACTATGAACACATTTTTTTTGTTTTTTTTTAGAATTGCTTATTCATGTCTACAATACAATTGTCCAAAAGTTAAATATATATATTTTATGACCAATCATAATAAAACAATTATTACATTCTCTTTTATATTTTATTTTATAATTAAATAAATTTTAATATTATCGTTGAAAAGAGTTATTTTAGAATTAAAAACTAAGCTCCATATTCTCTATTTTTTTTTTTTAGATCGCGTTTATATAAATAACTGTATCAGTAAGAATTTTTCTAATTTTTTTTCTTAACTATGTGACAGTCCAATGTTCTAATGCTTCCGAAACCATTACATGTATAATGCATTATGTATGTAAGACCAGAACAAAATTACAAAAATGTCCCTCGTCCAAATAAAAGTCTTGAGACCCAGCACGACCTTTCTCCCACTCGACCACCTTCTGGTGATCTCCTTAGCACCCTCTCTCTCTCACAGTGTAATCTAATCAAATTTCTCTTTTGGACTTTCCATTAAATCTTCTCTCCCTCTCCCTCTCCCTCTCCCTCTCTCTCTCTTTTCCTTTTTTTGCTCCACAAGAAACGACACTTCGTATTATTCGCATCTTGCCACCATGACTGTGATGACTCCTGCTCCCGTCGATGTACGTTCCTCAATCTCTATATCTCTTCTACACACCCGCACTCTATATATTCTCTCTCTGAAACCTGCACTCACTATATATCTGATTCACATAACTATTTTAGTTTTTATGTGCTGCAATTTCGATATTTTGTTGGTTTCTTTTTTTATTTTTGGTGTTCTAGGGCTTTTGCTTTTGTGATATAATCGGGGTTTTGGATTTGCTTCAAATTGGCAATGATGTGGAATATTCATGCTTACTTTTAGGGTTTTTTTTTTTTTTATGGTGGATCCGAGCACTTCTGATTTGTATTCCTTTGACGAATTTTCTTTTAAAACTTTCTTTTTAGCAACAAGAGGACGAGGAAATGCTTGTACCTCAGTCGGATTTGGCCGAGAATAACCAGCAGCCCATGGAAGGTATAGTTTTACTTAGCCTTCTTTGATACCCTTTTCTGTATATTGTGGGATTTCATTTCGTCTATTTGATTGGATTAAATCACTTGATGGGTTAATTTGTTTATAGTTGTTGTTTGGTTGCCTGGAAAATGTAGGTAAGCTGATGAGCTATATCAGCCTTTGACTTTATTAGATGGAAGTAGAGCATAGGCTTTCATTTTGTATAATCTATGCTTTATTTTGCTTCCTTTCAAGACAAACTGAAGGATTCGGTTACATTGCGATCAATGTGGTTTGTGGTTCCGATTATGACAGCTAAATAGAACAGGGTCTAATTCTATTTCTTTTTATTGCCATATTTTAGTTGAAGGGCACCCTGAAGCTGCTAATGCTGTGGAGAATCAGCCAGTGGAGGATCCTCCATCATCTAGATTTTCTTGGAAGATTGATAACTTTTCTAGGTTGAACACTAAGAAGCACTATTCTGAGGTTTTCGTTGTTGGTGGTTATAAATGGTATGCTGGTGCCTTCACCCCCCCTCCCCCTCCTCTTTTACACTGAAATGGTAGTTAATAATGTTACTTTCTTGTTGCATTGTGTTGGCAGGCGTGTCCTTATTTTTCCAAAGGGAAATAATGTGGATCATCTGTCCATGTACCTAGATGTTGCTGATTCAACAAGTTTGCCATATGGGTGGAGTAGATATGCACAGTTTAGTTTGGCAATAGTTAATCAAATTCATAACAAGTATTCAGTAAGAAAAGGTACTGGCTTTATTACTAAATTCTAAGTGTTTTAAAGTTCATTTGGGTTTTATTCCGATGGGCGGTCTTATGGTTTCACACTTTCGCCAGTGAGTTTACTAATATTTATGTCGTTCTATGCTGCATGAGCTTCTCTGGAGCCAATGTTATTTGCATGTTTCACTTTTTTCTTGAATTTTTTCTATGGTTAGTAGACACAAGTTCTGTGTATGACACTTTGACATGGACACAAGGTGTTGGGACAAGAAGTTCAAATTAACAATATGTTTGTGTTGTTATTTTGTTTGAGTTAACAATATCCCTTGCCTATTCCATTTTCATTTATTTTTAATTTGCATTTATTTTTAATTTTCCCTTTACCTCAATAATTATCATATTTCATCCATACATTATTTAATACGGAGTAAATTACAATTTTCTTAGGATATTAATAATCTGTTTTGTTTTAATTTGGATATTTCTCTTAGTTTTAAGACATCGAAAATATATTTTAAGGCTCTGTTTGTTCCACAAAAAGTAATGTGTGAAAATATTACCGTGCTTAATAATGTCGGGACTTCACTGAATGGAAAAATGACTTGATTGCAAGAAGAATAAGTTAGGGGCTGTCTGGCATTGTTTTTGATATCCACTTTTCGTTTTTGTTTTCCAAAAACAGTTCAAAATATGTGTTCGGTATCTGTTTTCAAAAAATATAAAAAACTGTTTTTTACTTTAACATGTAATGATGAAAAACAGCAAAAAGTTGTTTTCCTTGTTTTTGGTGTTGTTTTTCACATGAAGTGGTTCAATCTATTAAATAATTGTGACCCATGTCATTAATATATATTTTATTTTTAAAAAAACCCCAATTCATTCAATTGGAACCATTTTTTGCATGTATTTTTTTGAAGAATATAAAATAACTGTTTTTTTTAAAAAAGAAGGTGAAAAGACACTAATAATTTAAATTAATCGTTCTGAATTGATTTTTGGTTAATTGAAAAAATGATAATGAAAAATATTGGTATAGTTAAAATATATAATATAGATACTACCACATTTTATTCTTTCGTTTTGGCTATTTATTAATGATATATTTTTTATTTTTAAATTTATTACTGTTATTTATATTTAATAAAATTAATATTTATTTCTAAATCATGGGTTTAGTGTTTAATGGTTGATTATTATTTGTGGTGAGTTAATGAGTTTTTAATCCACTTTTATATATTTACAAATTACAATAGAAAAATTACATTGGCCAAATATTTAACCAAATTGCTCTATAATTTTAGGTTATAATGTAAAACAAAATGCAAACTTGATATTCCTTTTTTTTGTTTTGATATTTGCGTGTTTTTACCGTTTTCATTTTCATTTTTTTTTTCAAAAAACAACAAATGAAAAAAACTGGCAGACGCACTCAGATGAAAAACTCTCTCACACATTGCATTTGTTTGGTGCTGCAATCAGCTTGGAGTTCTGCTTTTCTCTTAGTATGGCAACTTGGCAAGTATATAATATAGATTTTTTTTCTTGCTTTCCCGATGCCAAATAGTCATAACAGAACAATTATTTGGAAACCTCAATAATTTGAGGTCTTTCTGTATATTGTGGTGGATTTTGGATTCACTACTTCCTTGCAATATACATTTTTGTTTTCTATGAATTTTGTAATATGTGTTTTCTTGAACTTTTTGTTTCTATGTGTTCAGACAGACTGATTTTTATTTCTTTATTATTCTCTTTCCCTTTCGATATCTATCTTTACATGCAAATTGGGTTAATAATTTAGATAAGAAAGAATTAGTATTGCCTTACTCGGGGTAATCCTTAAAGTGCTGCAATTTGTCACCGCCTCGAAAATTTTGTGTACGAAAGCTAGGTTTGGTTTATGTCCAATAAACCCGTGGACATGCTCAAATCAAGTGTTCAAGTGAGCTAGGGAAATACATCCCAGTTTACTTGAACTTGCTTAGGATCTATCATCGAAGAAACAATGTTTGTGAGAACACGTTCTTACCGTTCTTCTTTGTTTTCTTGGTAAACAAAGGTTGGAGGATTACTAGGTTTCAAAAAAATAGAAAATAAAAAAAGAAGAAAAAAACTTCTTTCTTTTAGGCTATTACATATTTAAATGAGCTCTGATGTCTAATTGCCTTGCTATAGAGTAGACATGAATCTTTAAAGAATGTTGGATGTGTTGAACTTTCAGTATTCCTGTTTCCAAAGGTCTTAGAGTTGTAGAATCAAACTGTAAGGATTGGGAAATTAGGGATTAATGTTAGGGATTTAGTGCGAGTCCATATTAATTAGTGTGTGTCCCACTGTAGAGAATCATTTCTCATACGGTCTTATCTTAATTAGTGAGTCAGTTGTAGGGAATTATTTCCCAAGAGTCCCATTTTGTGTAGAGTCCTTTATCTAGTGTACTGCTCAATTTCCTTTAAATACGGAGTCTGTAACAACAAATGGATATCAAGAAATATTACATCAATTTTCTCAACTAATTTCTATTCTCTCTCTACAATTTATCTCTCTCTCTCTAAAATTCTGATCTGTTTCTCTCTCCAATATCTCTGATTCTATCCTCTCGATTTCTGCTCTGTTCTTCAACCTCCAATTTCCAGATTCCATAAACCTGCAAAATCAAGCCATAAACACATCAGAAAATCAATTAAAAATGCCTAAAGCATGACACAAACACTTTGACATTTGTTCACATATCTATTTCTTTTTCAGAAGTTAATGTGAAAAAATTCATGTTGGATCGTGTTTCATGTTATATAGCATGTTTTCTTTACTGAGCAAGGGCATAGAGGGAACTACATGGATTGGGGAGCAAGCCATCTATCTTTTTTGTGTACTCTGTGGTTTCTTCCAATTTATTAATGTAACATGTTAGATTCTCAAGTCAAGCAGGTTCAAGATTTTGTTTGCATTGGGCTTCACTATTGATGTTTGAATGTGGGATGATTGTCAATGTCACAAAAAACATATTAAGTGAATGCTATATCCTTGTTTCCTTGACGTCCTGGATGATTAGTATTGGGCTTCACAATTGATGCTGAATGGATGATGATTGTAAATGCCAAAAAGTATAAAGTGAATGCTATATTCTTCTTGTTCCTCAATATCCTGGATCAGTATTGTTCCGTACAAGTGATGATGTTTGTAGGATGATCGTCTTTACAATTGATTTTGTTTGTAGGATGATGGTCGATGCCTAGAAAATGTATAAAGTGAAATGTTATGTTAACTAGGCATGCACTCATTGTGTGGATATGACATAAATTAGATGTGTCAACATTGGTAAAACGAGATCATCATTTTTGCCTTTAATACACTTGTTTTCTTTTAAAAAGGTAGAGGTGGACATGTTTAGGACACACCTTTTGTTGAAATTATCTTTCCTCAGTACAATTGTGTTGTATAATAATTTTAATGATGTACTCTTGGTGTAAATCTAAGTTCTAAGTATCTCTGTTAATAATTTCTTAATTAGGAAAGATGTTTATGTTGGATCTTGATCTATTTTATGGGGAGAACTTGTGATAACGCAGAATCTGCTGCATTCAATTTCCCTGTGGCAATAAAATTCCCATGTCTTCACTTGTTTCTATATTGCCTGTCCAGAGTTTTTGAGATTTAAACGTGGATTGCCTTTGTTGAACATGTGTTCGAGGCTTTATTTAAGCTGTTTCTGTGTCGGTGTGAATTTCTGCAGCCATCTATTCTGATTTGGTTGTCTGTATTCTTGGCTATGTAGTTTTAGACCATGCAATTTGTATATTTTGCCAACTATTGGTTAGATAGGTTTTAACAAGATTATGACTTTTTCTAATTATTATTTACCGCAAACACATGGTTTGATGTTGGGCATTCTTTTAAATTTTGCGACAATTTAATCTTATTTAAATGTTGCAGATACACAACACCAGTTCAATGCACGGGAAAGTGATTGGGGTTTCACATCCTTTATGCCTCTTGGGGAACTCTATGATCCCAATAGAGGGTATCTTGTGAATGACACTCTTCTAGTTGAAGCTGAGGTTATTGTTCGTCGGATAGTGGATTATTGGACATATGACTCAAAAAAGGAGACCGGTTATGTTGGACTTAAGAACCAAGGAGCCACATGTTACATGAACTCTCTTCTCCAGACACTTTTTCACATCCCTTATTTCAGAAAGGTTAGAACTCCTGCTCTCTTTCCTTCTGGTTATTCTTGACATTTCTGATCAGAGTCACATAAAGAATAATCAATATCTTTGATTACACATTTATCAGGCTGTGTACCATATGCCTACTACTGAGAATGATATGCCTTCTGGAAGCATCCCTTTGGCTCTGCAGAGTTTATTTTACAAGCTCCAGTACAGCGACAGTAGTGTTGCAACAAAAGAGCTGACCAAATCTTTTGGATGGGACACATATGACTCTTTCATGCAGCATGATGTGCAAGAACTTAATAGAGTTCTGTGTGAAAAACTTGAAGACAAAATGAAGGTAACAAACGTGACAGCATTTTCATGAGTTCAACTCTGTTTCAATGGAAATATAATTTAGAATTTTATATTATTTTTTTCTTGTCACCAGGGAACTGTTGTAGAGGGAACTATACAGCAGTTATTTGAAGGGCACCACATGAACTACATTGAATGCATCAATGTGAACTATAAGTCAACAAGAAAAGAATCTTTTTATGGTATCTGTTTGAAATTTCTCATTTAGGTATTTTCATATATTTGTTGTTGGCTTGTTGCATATTGTCAAACTTTATATCTTTGTCTGGCAGACCTTCAACTTGATGTCAAAGGTTGTCGTGACGTTTATGCTTCTTTTGATAAGTATGTAGAAGTTGAACGTCTTGAGGGTGATAACAAGTATCATGCTGAACAATATGGATTGCAGGTTAGTTGTGGTATTGTTTTTCTTTAGTTTTCTGTCTTGTGGTTTTGTGTTTGTCTTTATACTGAAGTTGTCAGATCAATTTTGGTTGGAATGTGTCATCCTATGTTATATCAAGCTGATGTACTCCATAACTCTATCGGGTGTTTTTTATTTTCTTAGAAAATAAATATAAATGGTTATTTAGGCAACTTGCCAATTAACTTTGGGCATCGTCATTTACATTCTACTATTCTTTAACTTGGATACATATGGAACATAATGCAACTTTTTATTAATAGAAAATTATTCTGTTTTGATAATTGGCGCCTATGAGCTGGAACTCTCACTTGTTGCCCAAGTTTAAAATAATGTTGCTCTATTAATATGCCTAGGAATGGTTTAGTGTGCCATGATAGTGCCTCAGACCTTTGTAGTTCTGATACAAAAAATGTGCCTAAGACACTTGGGTAGCAGAATGCAAATTTTTTTTTGCTGATGGAAATGGTTTTTCTTAATAGTTGGTCCTTGGAGGGGTCATACCCTCTCCCATTGGTGTATCTGTATATAGAGTATAAATTTTGCATCAATAACGTTGCTACATTCTACACTTTCGAGGTTAGGGATTGATGATGAATTACTTATCTGTGCCTAGGCAGTAGTTTTATGAGCGGAGGAAGTTTTTAGTGCCTGATTGTAGTACCATTGTAAGCATGGAGCATTTTTAGGCTCCAGTTGTCTTCCCAGGAATGATATAACAATGAAAAGAATTACAACGTTAAATCATTTAGATCGTAATATATATTTTCTTTTTGGCTTTGTTTGGTTGGTTGTATTCTTGGAACAGCATCATGACATGTAGAAGTGATTTCTCTAAATTTTATAAAATATGTATGTTGATTTTGAGTCACCCAAATGATTAATTGATTTATCAAACCAACAAAATAATGAAAAACTTTATATCGGTTCTTTTCAATGTTTTGTTTTGTTTTGTTATGTTTTTTTTTTAAATTTCATATATTATTCAAAAAAGGTGAAATAATTTATTAAATAGTTTAGGAGTTAGTAGAAAAAAGTTTGAATGCTGCATTGAATTTCTTTTATCACGATGCAATTGTCTTCTAAATAATACATGAACTTGATTATGATTCTGATTTTCCTATAAAATAATTTACTCTGATTTAGTTTTTATATAGTCCTATTGATTTTCCATATGCTACTTTGTATCCCCAAGGGGGCGGGATACGGTTGTTAGTATGAGCCCAAAATAAGGAGGAAGTCATTTTATGCCAAATTACTTGAGCTGGTGTGATAGCTTTTTATTTCATTGCAATGATATTCTGAAAACAAACATGTGAAAGCTATCATAAATATTCATAATATGACTAAATGCATTTTCCCTTACAATTTTTTACATTGAAACAAATTGAACATTAATGGATTTCATGCATTTATATGCAAGAGGTTATAATATTATTTTGTACAAACTTAGAGCATGACCTTTTTTGTGTGGTTGGAATAAGGCAGTTTCTTTCAAACATTTTAGAACTGAAGGAAACATCCTTTAATTGCTTATTTGGTGTTGGAATGCAATCATATGACAACACCTGAATTCTCATGGATTTCCTTAGTCTTGATTTTGAATGTTGTATTACTCTTTCAGGATGCTAAGAAGGGTGTGTTATTCATTGACTTCCCCCCTGTGCTTCAACTTCAGCTGAAACGGTTTGAATATGATTTTATGCGGGACACTATGGTGAAGGTTAGCTGCCAGATACCTATTTCTTATCAGTAGCATTATTTTCTGATAGTGGTGTTCAGCACGAATGACTTCACTAAATTCATGTACTTGGTCTGTGATTTACACCGGACATATTCTTTTTGAATATGTAAAAAAATGTATCTATGTATCTGTGTGCTTTCTTTACCCACAAAACATGTTTTCGATGATTGTTGCTCAACCTCGTATACTGTATTGCCACCAACAATTTCTTTTGAATAATGTTCTTCCTAAATAATGATTCATTTGCTTGAGGCACATCTTCATTTTTTATAACTTGGTTGCATTTGATTCATACAAGGCACTTGTTACCTTTTTGATGATGTCGTTTGAACCATAAATTATCTCTTGACACATTTGTTGAGTACAGAACTTCGTTCAGTAGATTGTTTCTATTCCTTCGATGTATATGATTAATTTTTATATCTTTTTATTCCATAGATTAATGATCGGTATGAGTTTCCTCTGCAACTTGACCTTGATCGAGAGAATGGAAAATATTTGTCTCCTGATGCTGATAGGAGTGTCCGCAACCTTTACACACTTCACAGGTATGTTTAGTTGATGCGTTTTTTATGCAAACCCACCCCTACCTCCACCCACTCTTTTTCTTTGTTAGTATTGACTGTTTCTCTTACCTCTTATGTTTATGATATATTGGTATGTAGTTTCCTCACGCATTTGTATTTGAATACAGTGTTTTGGTTCACAGTGGAGGGGTTCATGGTGGACATTATTATGCCTATATCAGACCTACTCTTTCTGATCAGTGGTATGCATCATCTGCTCAAATATCTGATTTCCATTCCCTTACATATGCACCTAGGCATACATACGTGCACAGTCCTTAAGCTGTTTGTGCCACAAAATGCTTCCTGCTTTGAATCAAAGTTTCTTTGTATTTGTTTGCCAAATATAACAAAGCTTAGGAATTAAATAAACATGCCCAGCACAGATACTGATGTTGGAGCTATTGTGAAATGAGTGATTTTGGAATTTAGAAGTAAAAAAAGGGATATAGGATTTCAAAAATAATTAGGCTTGGAAATAATAATAAAATTGTTAGATTGTGTAATCCAATTTGCAGTTATTAGTTGATGTGAACTGAAACCGTTAACAGTAAGATATATGAAGGAAACAGTAACATGACCATCGGGTTCAAAGAGAGAATAAACAAATTGAAGAAGAAAAAGTGTGCAATTAGGGACAGCATTCATTAAAAAAAATTCCCTTGATAATTGTAAGAGTACATTTAACATATTTTTTGTCTTGACTATTATTTTTCCTAGTATGGCAAGAATTTATAAATTTAATTGCGTTGGTATCCTAATTGACTAATTCTAATTCGATAGAAGACTAAAGATTAAAGGAAGACAAATGAACTTGCTCTTCACTAATTTTTTTAAAATACCTGTATTTAAGTAGGAACTGAAGAAATTACATTTTTATGCTTTGACATAAACAACTTATGCCGGACTTCTAGACTAACACTCTGATTTACAAACAGATTTAATCCTAATGATTAATCTTTGTGTACAATCTTTCGTAGTTCGTACATTGAATGTCTTATAAGATTTTGGAAGATAAACCAAAAATTATAAAAATTTGCATATTCAAAATTTAGATACAAAATCCTTTTACTATGGTTGCATTACACCTGAACAACAACAGAAAAGAAAAAAGAAGAAGAAGATATATGCATGGTGTAGTGAACAATCTGTTGTGTTGTATGTTATATGTGCTTCTTACAAGCAACAAGTTTTGTGTACTAACTACTAATATGGTTGTAGAGTCAGCTTAGTGATTTGGTTTTGTTTTCTAATTTCTATCTTAGTATCGCTGCAGGGTGTGTTTAGATGATTGCTATATGCCCAACTTATGGTGTGATAATTTGTTTCTGCTGACGTATCACTTTCAGCCGTTATTAAAATGATTATAGAATGTGCCTTGTCCTTTCCCGGTGTGTATGAATTTTAATTTTAATTGTTTGTATCTATAGAAACAATTGGCAACCCATAGTGCTCAAGCCAATAGATAGGTGTTCGTGGTAGACTGATTAAATCAGGCTCCTGTATGCTGTTCAAAAATTGTATTACTGAGGGTTAAATTTCACTGCAGCTTTAATTAGATTTTGGGTTCACATAGTGTATATTTGTATTATTTTTAGATGGGTGAGGCCTGATATGATCATATATAGTCAGCTATTGCTTAAAACATAAATCATCTCATTGTGCCTTAATGGGTTAAGTGGCTATCAGGTATAAATTTGATGATGAAAGGGTTACAAAAGAAGATTTGAAGAGGGCACTAGAAGAGCAGTATGGCGGTGAAGAAGAGGTGATGTTTCAATGCATGGCTCATAGTATCTATCATCTCAATGTACCTTTAAATTATTTGTTACTACTGGTTTATGAGTTAACATATTTTCTTGCTTATGATATAACAGTTACCGCAGACAAATCCAGGATTCAACAACACTCCTTTTAAATTTACCAAATATTCAAATGCATACATGCTGGTTTATATACGTGAAAGTGACAAGGACAAGATAATTTGTAATGTGGATGAGAAGGACATTGCAGAACATCTTAGGGTAAGATGCTGCTCTTGTTATAAATTTAAAACCAAATGAGCTGAGTTAAATTCACAAGCTCTCAAACTAATATTGAGTTTGTTGTCTTTATGAGACGAACAATCTCAGAAGTGTGTAAAATCATTATGAAGAGAAAAAATGGCTAATGTTGCTGATGTCAAGTAGATTGGGAACTAATTTAAATGATGCTGTTGAATCTATTAGTATCGTGTTCTAGCTTCATTAAATATGTTGTTAATGAGACATTTCCGGTATTTTTTGTATAAAGTACGATTGTAATGGCTGTTTACTGAACTGATTTCAAACTATGCTTGATTAGCTTGTTTCATTTAGTGTCTTGTTTATACTTTCAAATTGCTTTATTCTGGAAAATTTGGCCTATGAACTCACATTGATTTGTTTCAGGAGAGGTTGAAGAAAGAGCAAGAAGAAAAAGAGCACAAGAAGAAAGAAAAGGCAGAGGCACACCTCTATACAATTATAAAAGTTGGCCCTTACAACCTTTCATTTTCTAACTGCTTTGTTGATCATAGTTTATGTCCATGTGTGGTTAAGCATATTTTCTCATTAGTTGGATTATGTTTCTAGGTTGCACGAGATGAGGACCTTATGGAGCAGATTGGAAAGGATATATATTTTGATCTAGTGGATCATGATAAAGTCAGGAGTTTTCGTATTCAGAAGCAGATACCTTTCAACCTCTTCAAGGTAAAATCACAGAACTTTCCTGGCACAGTCACTATTTTGATTATGTTGTATTATGTTCTTATCGCTTATTAACTTAATATGTTTATGTTGCTGCATGATTCTGTCTTGAGTCTTTTTCATTGTTAATGTCTATTACTCTATTTGATGTTTCTCACATGACCTGTAAAACAAACGTGTTTTGTAGGGCTTTTGTATTCACCTTGAAAACTGAAGTTTCTTTTGAACTTATATCTTGTTATACTGGTTCATTTTGATTAAAATCCATTAGACTAAAACCTTTCTGGGCATGACCCAAGTTTTGTAGGCTTTCCTGGTATCCACTTTAAACATTAAAGTTTCCATTAATTAAATTTTACCTCCATGCTGTAAAAGTTGTCTGGATACTTAAAGAACAGTTTGCTTATCTAGACCTGTTACTTATAAGATCTGTGGCTGTTTACTTTGGTTGATTAGCATGTTCACTCTCTTTATGGACAGCTTTTTCTCTTGTATTTTTTTCCTTATATTATTCTTTCTTTTTCTGATAAAAAAAAAGTTGTTATATATTTGGTTCGAAGTCTTAAGTATCATTCTGCCACACTTTTTTGAACTAAAAGCAAAAAAAGAAAAAAAGAAAAAAAAAAGTTTTTATTGCTTGATTTGACTAAAAGGAAACTGTTATAACTTTTGAGAGCCTTCTTTTGTATCTTCCCATTCCCAAATCCCAATCATCCTATGGAATTGCTAACATACCGAGGTAGATTCAATAGTGATTGAAACTTTCTTGTAGCATATGCAAAAGACAGTACACTGTCCTTTTGCTTAAATTTAGTTTTTATCCCATTTAATAATGCCGTATATTGTTTTGAAGCATCAATGTTACAGAATAAACTTTACATTTTGCAATGTCTTCATGAATACGTGTTTTTACATGATAATGCATGCAGGAAGAGGTTGCTAAAGAGTTTGGTATCCCAGTGCAATTTCAGCGCTTTTGGCTGTGGGCAAAGCGTCAAAACCATACATATCGTCCTAATAGGCCATTGACACAGCTAGAGGAAACGCAAACGGTAAGTGATGTGATAGGGGTTTATCAAGTATATCATACTTCGATGGGCAATGGCCATCCACTGTACACCTTTTGATTTTCCTGCTAAGTAGGATTTGCAAGAATGAAATTATACTCTGCGGGGATTTTATATTGCATATATTCCGAGCTCTGCCTCTGTTCCTGGGTAATTAATATATAATTATTAACAGGGATGCTTTATTTTTCCTATGATGTGACAAAGCTGTTTTTCATTCACAATAGGATGATTAAAATTCAAATTTTTGCTTGGTACCTGTTGATGTGAAGATGTGCAATTCCAGATCTCACTTCTCTTATTTCCTCTGTATTTTAGGTCGGACAGCTGAGGGAGGTATCAAATAAGGTTCATAATGCAGAACTGAAGTTGTTCTTGGAAGTTGAGTGTGGACCAGTAATTGTCTTTTCAGTTTATGCATCTTGGTTTCATCCTTGAAAATGCCATCTTTCCACTTTCCAGTGGTGTCATTGATCATTAGCATTCTTTCGCAGGATTTACGCCCTATAGCTCCACCTGACAAGACAAAGGAAGATATTTTGCTTTTCTTCAAGCTTTATGACCCTGAAAAAGAAGAGCTGCGGTACTTAGCTTTCGTTTGTGCACAAGTGTGTTCTTTTTTATTTTTTCATCAGGGCTCAAACATAAGGATTTGACATAGGGATTATCTTTCTATGATAACAGTTATGTTGGAAAGCTTTTTGTGAAGAGTACTGGTAAGCCAACGGAATATCTGTCAAAGCTAAATGAAATGGCTGGCTATGCTCCTGATGAAGAAATTGATCTCTATGAGGTTTGTTTTCTGTCACTTAATTTACAGGAATATTATCATTTATTTCATATATGCTATTCATCTAAAAGTTTTCTTGTATAATATGTTTTGGGTTCCATTTTCTTTTGTAGGCCTTGTTTTTAGCTTGTAGGCCTTCTTTGGTGCCTTATGTGGTTTCCTATGTTCTTTGTATAGGGATCTTTTGTAATGTTTCTATTTTTGCAATATATTTGTTGTTTCCTATATATATATATATATAACACTGAGGATATAGTATTTCTGTTTTGTACTGCAAGCACTTTCGTCGTGATATTGAACTCAACAATTTCAAATATTAGCTTATTTCACCTTCTTCAGTTGCACATAAACTTATGATTTATATCATTCCGAAAAATTGAGAGTTAGTGGTGGAGCAGAGTTTTTTTGAGTCTTTTGTTTTATCTTTGTGTGACTCTATGGAGTTTCTACAGCATTTATTCTTTAGAATTGTGTATCTGAGCCTCTCAGTTCATTGTTAGGTGTTGGTTTTTGTTTCTCATGTTTTCTTCCATTGTTTATTCTCTCTCTATCATTAAAACTTTGTTTCTTTTAAAATAAGAACATAGACCTATGATTTCTAGGTGCTTTCTGCTCTTTTGATCTCCTACCTGCACTTTATTTATTTGTAGTGGCACTGGTATTTCATCAGGGTTGACTTTGATATCATCCTCAACATGTGCGAATTATGAACTTTTGAATTGTCCAACTACCAGTTCTGTGATGGCTTTAAGTCAATTTAATAGATTGGATAAGATTATTTTATTTTCTTAGTAATGAGTCACAATGTCTTTTTTAAATTTCCACAGTACATTCATTATTCTTAGATTGGCATCTTTCTCATGTTTTGATGTTCAGGAAATCAAGTTTGAACCCAATGTGATGTGTGAACCAATTGAAAAGAAATCCACATTTCGAGCTAGCCAGGTATATGATATGCACAATTGATTTATTGTGATTTTTGTTGCCTTAGATAGTGTTTTAACTTGTGAATTATATTTGTTACAGCTTGAAGATGGAGACATTGTTTGCTTTCAGAAATTTCATCCCGCCGAAAGTGCTGAACAATTTCGCTATCCAGATGTCCCTTCATTTTTGGACTATGTGCACAATCGTCAAGTATACTTTCCTGGTTCCTTCTATATCACAATTTGAAACCTATGCTTTTTTCTCATAGTTTCGGCTTTGTTTCTTGCCATTTTTTTCTTCCATTCTTTTCTTTTCTTTTCTTGAAAATTTTCTATCCTGTTCTTAATAGATCGTAGCTCGGGTTTTAAAGTATTTGTCCAAATATTGGTATAATGTATGTGAAGGTTGATTGTAAATTTATTTCAGCTCTCTAAAGGCAATTGTACACCAGATGGTCCATGCCTTGGGGGGAAGATTTAATTTTGAATTTTACATGGGTCGGTTTTGTCAAATATTGTTTGCTTATAGCCTTTGATTTGTAGGACATGTAATCTTTATGGTGAACAAGGTTTTGCAAAGAGTTGTTGTCTGTAAGTGCTTATAGTTTGGAACTGTACAAATAATGGAAGGAGTAATATGAAAATAAGCTACTCAAATTCTGTTACATTCAATGTAATTCTAAGTGTCATATTTGCGGAGCAAAAATCAGCCTGTTCATTAAGTTGAATATTATGTATTCATTGTGCCTTATTGTTAAGTTTTTATTAGTCAAATTCCCTATTCAATCACCATGTGATAGTAATATTTGCGGTCAACCCTGATCGGATTTTTATTCTTGAATGAGGCTGTGAAACAGAACCTTGAGTTACATGTTTAGTCAATAATACAATGTCGAGTTCATTTAATTTTCTTTGTTATCTCAGAAATTACAGCCAATGGTATATTGGTCTTAAAGAAATTATTTTTATCTGATTCAGTAAGGTAGCTGTTTCAATTAAGTCGTTATTTAAGATTACTAATTTTAGCATCTATGGTAGGTTGTTCACTTTCGGTCTCTTGACAAACCCAAGGAAGATGATTTCTGTCTGGAGATGTAAGTGTTATTACTTGATGTTAATCTTTATTAAAATTTACTATTGATGTATCTCTATGAATTGTGCATGAACTTACCAAAAAGTATCATTGGTTATGTTGTATCTGACACTATCTGTCACGTGAATGTCAAGGTCAAAGCTCTATACTTATGATGATGTTGTAGAAAGAGTTGCTCAGCAACTGGGTTTGGATGATCCCTCCAAAATCAGGTTGACATCACATAACTGTTACTCCCAGCAACCTAAACCGCAACCTATTAAGTACCGCGGTATTGAACATTTGTCTGACATGTTGATCCACTATAACCAGGTAATATTTATGTGGTTCTACATAACATGATGTGAAATCTAAAAGAAAAGAATCTAATCCTCCTCCTTGTCATGTTTTGGGACAGACTTCTGATATATTGTATTACGAAGTATTAGATATTCCTCTGCCGGAATTACAATGTTTGAAAACTCTCAAAGTAGCATTTCACCATTCTACTAAGGATGAAGTGAGTATGCTGATCAGATTCTTACAACTCATTCGTAATGATGCTAATATTTTTGTTTATGGAATAAAATTGTGTCGATTTGCTGTCAGGTGAGTGTACATACTATTAGGCTACCAAAACAGAGCACTGTTGGGGATGTGATTAATGATCTTAAAACAAAGGTAAGGCTCATGCTCTCTGCGATCTTTTACATGGCGTGCACAATTTTCTGAATTTTAGGAGAAATTTTTGTGTGATCTGATCCATTGTCTCTGCTTCACATTTGTATTTATTCAATCTGTTGCACATCTGAAACAGGTTGAATTGTCTCATCCTGATGCAGAACTTCGACTGCTAGAAGTTTTCTATCACAAGATCTACAAGGTCTGAAACTCATCTTGGCATGGCTGTTTCAGCTCCTGCTTAATTTTAATTTAAGAATGGATGTAGTGCCTTGATTAGTAGAATGGATGTAGAGGTAGGAGAGTTTGAAAAGTGGTGGAAAGTTAAAAAAGCAGTATTTCCCTCCCATGTGGTAGAAGGATGATGACAAACTTGTAAATTATTGTGTTTGTTACTTCTAGCTTCTCCAGATTCATCTTCTTTTTTCTTTTCTATTTGAAGAAGATTAAAAATGAGACGAGCATGGGAAATACTGTCTTGTCCCTCTTTCCACTTTACCGAACTAAAGTCTCATTAACTCACTTATCCTCCCTCCCTTTTCCATAATCTCTCATCTACCATGTGGAGCCTTTATTGTGAGTGCTTAGCTGATATTTTTGTTGATCGCCATGTACCACAAATGCTTCTAGATGTCATTTTTTTTAACATATGTATGACATTTTTTAAATAATAAAATACATAGGCTTGCTTTTTCCTTTTAATTTTTTTGGCTTGTCATTGTGACATGTATCCTTACAAATTTTCTGTTATGTATATGCAGATTTTTCCACTGAATGAAAAGATTGAAAATATAAATGATCAATACTGGACATTGAGGGCTGAAGAGGTTAGTGCCTGTGCCTCTCATGCTTGCTCTCTATTTTATTTCAGCTTTAAGAAAACAACTTGCTGCTGTCAGTAGTAAAGCTTAAGGCTGATTTTGACTGATTATTTTTGTATGTTATTTTTTTTCCTGTTTATTTGATGAGCATCCATTTTGCTGTCTATATCCTCGATTCTATCATCACAGATTCCGGAGGAAGAAAAGAATCTTGGTCCACATGATCGTCTAATTCATGTTTATCACTTTACAAAAGATACTGCTCAGAATCAGATGGTAATTATCTCTACAGTCAATCTTCAGTTGCAATCCTCTATTATGGAGGAAGAGGCTGTTTGGTTTTTCTCATTAAGTCTTTCTCACCATTTAATATTTTATATTTGGCAGCAAATTCAGAACTTTGGGGAACCTTTTTTCTTAGTCATACATGAAGGTGAGACTCTGGCTGAGATAAAAGTGCGAATACAGAAGAAACTACAAGTTCCTGATGATGAATTTGCTAAGGTATGTTTTAGTTCCTATATGAAGAACATGTTGTACCAGTAGACACATCTTCCCTTCAATTTGATTTTAAGTGGTAATAATAGTGACCATGCTTGGTGCACATGATTTAACTCGATTGTTGATCACAGCAGGGCTGGACTATACTTTACTTTGTTTGGTTACAGACACACACCGGACTATTTTTATTTTTATTTTATTTTTAAGCGAGTACTATAAATTAGAGACTAGTAACTTACATTCACTTAAATATTGTTCAAACACCCAGCAACATATTGCTATTTTTCTGATATTCTCAAAAAATTGTTTTTTAAATAAAAATCTGGTGTTTAACCATGTTATAGAAATTGAAAAGGAAATAATTAATAGATTAGGCTATGATTGGAAGAGCTTCTCTAAGCAGAGCTTTTACTAGTAGATAATTAGAAGTATATAGCTTTTACGAGCAGAGCTTTTGGAGATAAGTTGTTGATTGTTTGGTTGCCAATTATAAAGCTCTTTTGATCACACAAATCGTTTTGTTGTTTAATTTTGAAAGATTTTTCATATAGTTAATTTATTAAAAAGGACATTTAAGAATGAAGGTTGAATAGGTTTATTGAGGTTTTTATTTGGAAAGAGTGCATTGTAATTAATCAAATATACTGGGATACTTTTGGCATTTTAAAGTAAAAAGAAAAAAAACCCAAAAAGTTCTTGGAAAGCTCAAAATTTGAGCTTCATCCAGGAACATGTTTAATCATCCAAAAGCTCTATTGGAGTGGCAACCAAACGACACAAAATATTGAGAAGAGCTTTTGGATTAAATAAGCTCTTTTGGCCAGTAAAGAAGCTCTTCCAAACATACAGCTAAACTGTTCTAATCAAATTACTATGTTTTTATATGATAAACATTTATGTTAATGAAGATGTTTATTAATTTCGGTGGAACAAATATAAAAAAAATGATACGTGAAGATATAATCTTAGGATGAGGAAATGGATTGGGTTTGTTAGCTTGCTCCTAGCAGTGGGTTGGAGTTGGATTATTTCAGTCAATAGTGTAATTCAAACTAATTCAATCTCATGTATCAAATCTACCCTAAATACCGTAGGACTTTATAATTAAAAAATTTAGTACAGGTGGAGGTACACAGTAATATGTAGATGAGTCACTTTTTTGAAAAAGTTTTCATACAACAGTCATAATCTATACCTGCAATATCAGAATCCTCCTTTGAAGTGTGAGCTATATATCTGGTTGCGCTTGTTATAGGCTGCTGCATCGTTTGGCAATAACATAGATGTTTTCTCTAATTGGTATATATTATTTAGTAAAAGCCAACCTTGTTTATTGTATATTTCATTTGCAGTGGAAATTTGCATTCCTTTCACTTGGTCGCCCGGAGTACCTTCAGGACTCTGATGTTGTGTCCAGTCGTTTTCAGGTGCCGTATAGTGAATTTTCAGTGTTTATGTTTGTTAAAGTATATTGGGAGTTTACACATTCATGTTACCTTTCTGCAGAGAAGAGATGTTTATGGTGCTTGGGAGCAGTATCTTGGATTGGAGCATTCTGACAGTGCTCCTAAAAGATCTTATGCAGCTAATCAGGTGAATTGTTCTTCTCTTCAGAAGTAAACATGTTGAATTCTGAAATTTCTTACGTTTATGGAGGTTGATGATGTGTTTACGCATAAAAAAAGAGAGGAAGAAATCTCTTTTTCTTGCTTCTGCAAGTTCTGCAAGGGTTGTTCCATTATTCTTTGGTTGATTGTTTGTTATAGTGCTGAAGTTGATGGTTTTCTTTGAATTATCTATGTCCCATCTCCATTCCTCAAAAATGCAATAAAATAAAATAAAAAATCAGTTTGCTAGAGAGTTGATTGACTTATGTATTGATGTCATGTTTGTTTTCAGAATCGCCACACTTTTGAGAAGCCAGTTAAAATCTACAATTAGTAAACCATTTAACGATGCATGAATTGATTCATGGCTCTTGGATGAACTGGGTAACCTCAAACACCATGGATGTCTAAAAATGGAACAACAAAACAGTGGAAAGTAAGTGAAGATGTAAAGTTGACAAGTGAAGGGTTTGGTTGTTGATTTTGTTGGCTGTGTAATTCTTTTGGGGAGGACTTTTCAAGTAAGTAGCAAATGTGTATCTGCAAGTGTGGCAACAGCCACAGGAGCTTTTTTGCTTCCGGTTTCTCTTTCGAGTAAAATACTTTAGTGGCTTCATCTCCAGTTCAGTGTAATTTAACAGGCACATAAAAATGGAGATTTTGGATTAGTGAATGTATACAGGGTATAGTTGGGTGATCTTTTTTTTTTTTCTAATATTTTTTTTCTTGAAAAAAATATATTTTTCCCCATCATGTTTGCTCTATGTAGATGGCTGTAGCAAAATGGGAATTGGGTTAATGGACTTATGGCTGATAAGACACTAGTTACGGCAGTTTCTAAATTTTTGTAAAAGAAGATTGATAGGCACTGCATTTGGAAGTGTCGTTAGAAAAGATTCCTTTATTTTCTTCTGTAAATTGGTTATCTCAAGTGTTTGTTTGTTTATATATTTTCATTCCATATTTAATTTTATGGAATATCTTAGATAATTGTATTGTGATCAAGCTAATAAAAAAAATTTAAGAAAGAAAAAGTAATCACTAGTAATGGTTTATAAATAATAAATTAATGAGTTTGCATTTTTTTTATACATATTATAATAATTCAGGGTTTTGGACGGAGGAGTTTTGAATACACAACCTCGAAGTTTATGTATAAGGGGTATATTACGGGATAACATATCTTATTTAACGAGTTTGCTATAAAGATCCATGGAACTGGGAAAAGTCTAAAGATCCATAGAATTGGGAAAGTCTTAAAAGGAGTTTTGGTACATAAATCTGAATTGAGTCTATTTAGATCTTATTGTTTAGTGCAAATCAGAAAGTACATATATGATGCTTTTATCAAAATGTCTCGATATTTTTTTATATATAAATAATATCCATGAATATTTTGGAAATGTTTAGGATTGGTTTAGAATAACAAATTAAAATAAAACATGAAGAAAGCTTGAAAAAGAAGAAGGTAAAAGTGAATTTGCCAATGTTGCAAAGTTGTTAGTTGCAAGTGGACGGTCAATATTTGGGGATTAGGCGGGAGTGAGCGGTACTATGCAGACGGTCGGAAGTTGGTAGGTTGAATTTTTTTATTTTTTTATTTTATGTTTTTTCGTTGTAACTAAATAAATTTTCATATTATTTAATGTATTTTCATATATTAAAAATCAATATGAAAATCAAATTCTAAAATACTCAATATTAAGTATTAAGAATTAAATTCATAAACAATTAAACAAAATTAAATAAACTCAATCAATTTTCAACCAAAATCAATTAAATTCCGAGTTCCAACCAAACCCAATCATAACCAAGTTTTCAACAATGAAATAACAAGTATTAAACAAATAAGTTCATGAAGTAGTAATTAGTAAACATACGGAAAAGAAATGTCTAGCTTTAAGCCTTGTGTCTAGCTCATTTTGTTTTTTCTCCATATCTTTCTTCTTAATCGGATTTGAATACAAAATTATCCTCCTCCACCGGTTCATCTTTGGATTCAAAATCTTCTTCAAGACCTCTAGGAAATCAAGAACTTCTTCGAGGTTGTGCCGTTTCATCTGCTCCGGTTGCTTCATCAACCATTTGCTGAGTAAGCCCCGAACCGAGTTGAACCTTTTCGTCACCATCATCAACAATCCATTATTGTGCATAGCTAGTATCACCATCACTTGCTAGCAGTACATCTATATTCAACTCTTTATCTATTAATCTTTTATGCTTATTAATCAATTGGAATTGAATTGGACGAATACTAGATTGTTCAATTGATCTATATCTAATCTATTCCATTTCTTTGTATATATCTATATAAAAGTGAAATTAATAAAAAAATATATTTAAAAGTAACTTGCATGTGCTAATGCCTAATAAATAATAACTTAGTAAATAACTTACCCCTTCAAAAGTGCTCCATTTCCTTTCACACCCAGATGAACTAGTGATTATTACAAGGATCCTTTGTGGTGTTTTACAAGTCAGGTGTTTGATGTCCAAACACGTACCATCATTGAACTACATAATAAGAGATAAATAGTTTAAATTTTAAATCAGTATACTAATTAATAATATAGTCTAGTAATCTAATATACTAATTTAAAGTGAATATATGTTTTTGCCTAGATAATAAGTGCTATTGTTATTCTCGCATGCTTTTTGAGCTGTTACTTTTTCAAAAGCACCCTTTTTTTTTTGGTATACATGGCCAAGTCAGTCATTAAGATGATTGTTTTCTTGTTAACGTCATCGGGAAAGAACATCTCTAGATAACTTCATACCGTATCCGGTATAACACCCTTTTTTGCAATGCTTGGATCTTTATGGCAAAGAAGGGATTTAAGAGATAGGCTGTCAAATGTAATGGAGTATCGAACCGATCTTTGGCTTTATCATCAATAATGTCAAGGAATGACCAATAAGTATTCTCATTATTTTCAAGGCCACCTTTATCTTTTCTTTTGCTTGTTTGTGCTCCCCATATAAAAAGCCCATTGATAGCTTTCTATCCCTACTAACTAGTCGAAGCATCTTCACCAAAGGAGAAAATACCTTTAAGCGCATTGTCACCTTATTTCAAAAACCAATGTTCAACACAGTAGAGTATACCACTTTACCCTTAACGGTCTTCGACCATTTGCACACTTCCTATTTTGTACTAGTAAAAATTGCCCTTAATCTATCATTTTTGCTCCACCAAACTTTACAATGTTAGGAAAGCCGAGGAAAACCTAGCGACTTCTGGTCTAATTGTTTCCTCTTTTTTTTTTTTACTGTAAGACCTCATCAACCACAAGGTTTTGTGATGTGCATAAATAAAGAATGTGAAAGTTTTGGCATTATCAATGGTTTTTTTTTTTTAAAAAACTTTGGTAATTTTCCAATACTTTCAAACATGAGGTTGATAGTGTAAGTAGAACATGAGGACCAAAATATGTTAGGCATCTTCTCCTTCAACATCTTTGTTGTGGCAATATTGTAGGAGGCATTGTCGGTCACTACTCAAATAACATTTTGTGGCCCAACTTGTTCAATACATTTGAACATATACTCCCTGGTATGTGCCTCATCAGAGCTTTCCTTAGAAGAAAGGAAAGTGGTACATTCTCTACAATTCACAAATTAGTTTACAATGCTCCTCCACTTTCTATTGGTCCAAATATCTATCATAATCGAGCATCCAGTTAATTTCCATTATTCTTCATGATTTTTTAGGGCTTCTTTGATACTGTCAACCTCTTCCTTCAACAACGGTTCACTCAATTGATATCAAATTGGTTGTTCATATCCCGGTCCAAATAGATCGACAATAACCATCATTGTAGTGAAACTTTTGTTTTGAATATCATTGACAAAAATGTCCACTTCATACACCCACATAGCCATATATCAATGCACGAAATGTGTTCTCTCCTTAAAATGTACCTCAGTAATATTTAGTTGGCGAAAAGACTTATTGACACTCATTGAAGCTTCAGGGTCAATTTTCGATGCAAATTTATCTATAGGGCGAAGAAAGTTTGGACTTTTCCTTAACCATAACCCTTCAACTTCTTCTTCTTCTTCAACTCTGATGATATCAACTTCTGCTCTTATCTCTTGTTCTTCCTTATTTTTTTTTTCTTCTTACCTCTTACGTATTCGATGACTTTTTTTATTTCTAACTTGATACTCCTTTGTTGACTTCAGACACTTAGAAACATTTCTCGATATATGGGAAATATGTTGTTTTAGCAGATATACTCCCTCAGAAAACTCCTTTGAACACATAATGCACTTAACTCTATCTAATTTGGAGGGATCAATCAACTTCCTTAACTCTCACCCAAAATCATCCAATTTACATTTCAGACCAGATACATTAAAGGCCCCTCAGAACAAAAGTGGACATTGGTCGTGTTGTCTTGTCAAGTCATATCCTAAGTCCTAACCACAACCACAATTCAAATTACAAAATAAACATTTATAATAAAACCATACAACAACACATCACATGACTACAGATTAAAAACTTATAACCATTAATTTAATTTGATAATTTCTATCATTTCATCATTTGTACTGCCAAAATCTTACTTGGGCATTACATCAAACATCTTGCCATCATAAATAAATAACTAATATATCCTCAATTTCCCAGTAGTCAATATACCTCTCAATAGTCAGTAGACTCAATATAACGTTTATAGTTTTATACTAATATACTGTATTACTATGCTTGAAATCCACCATAAATAATATCTAAATTAATCAATTAATCAATTAAACAATTAAACAATATAAACAATTTAAAATTAAAAAGTAAAAACCCTAAATTTAATTAAAGTTAAAACCCTAAAATCGAAATTAGAAGTGAACTCACGGATTACGAAAGAAGAAGAAGTGAAGACCGATGAGAAGAAGAAGGCGACGATCGACAACTCACGGCGAGAAAAGAAAAGAATAAGACTCGAAGTTGAAGTTGTATTGGTGACTTGATGTTCAGATTGTTTGGTGTTTGTTTGAAGTTGAGGTTGATGTTTCATCAATCAATACACTTAATTTTTTTTAATGGCCCCCCAAAATGATGTCGTTTTTGGGGTTTCAATATTTTTTTAAAATGAGGGTCGACGGTCAAAGCCGACTAGGGTTGATTTTGACTGCCAAGCTGAGCCTAGAGCCGACTATGACGGAAACTGCCTGTAACAGGAGATTTACCTTCGAATCGTCAGCCCTAGGTACCGACTTTTACAACACTGGGATTTGCCAGTCTTCTTTAATTCTTAATTTTTAAATAAATCATATGGAATTTCATAATTTAAAATTTGATTAAAGGTATTTTTGTGTAAATATAGTAAAACTGAATTTGCTCGTGTCTTTATGCAAAGTTTAAAGTTTGAATTGTAATTTTTCCTCTATTGTTTATTTATTTATTTTTGAGACAAACCAAAACTAGCCATTGAAAATATTAGAATTTCGTTTCTAACCAAATGCGAAATTTTAATTATTAATCCACATTTATGAATTGTATGTGTTGTGAATCTCTAATGTCAGACATCGAATTTAAAATTGTAGGCATCAAACTTGAAATCATGCTTTACATTCAATAATTTTTTAATATTAATACAGATAGCAAACAACGGAGACAATTTGGTGTACGAGCATTTAAAGGATATATGGTTTGATGTTCGAGTGAACATTTATTGTAAATTGTCTCATTTGACAAATTATTAGAGATGTTATGGCTATGGGTGACATGTTACGATAGTGGGAGCAGGGTGTTTCCATATCGTTTTTGAGCATGAACATGGAGTTGTTTACCTTAGAAGGAGTTCTTGAAGATGTTAAATTCAGTGTTATGAACCGTATTTTATGATTTTGACTGTATGTGTAGTGAACTGTATGTGTTGGCATTTAATTCAGTAATGTGTTGCTAAATTTTGTGAGTTGGCATAGTGTGTTAACTTAGGTCAGTACTGTGAAATTGTATTTTGCTGAATTTCTAATGTCATAAATCAAACTTGAAATCATGTTTAAAGTCGTAGGCATTAAACTTGAAATCATGCTTTAAATCTCTAGCATCAAACTTGAAATTATGCTTTACATTGTAGGCATCGAATTTGAAATCATGCTTTACATATCTAACATCGAACTTGAAATCATGGTTTAATTAGTAGGCATCAAACTGTGAAGAAATTGAATTGTGCTGGTGTCAGACATTTTGAATTGGATTTACTAAAACTTGAAATCATGCTATAAATATGTATCATCAAACTTGAAATCATGCTTTACATCACAACCATCAAACTTGAAATCATGCTTTGAATCTCCAGCATCAAACTAAAACAACATTTTTGGTATACCAACAGTAGAGATACAACTTGTAATCTTTTCAAACAAGCTTCTATTAAAACCAAAGTAGTCAATGCTTAAACATAAACTTACAATAATGAGTTCATACATGATATAAGTTCATACTAAAACACAAAAACGTACAATAAAAAGTTTTTACTTGACTTAAGTTAATAATAGAGCCTAAATGTAAATTGTAAGCGGTACTTTCTTCGACCACCCTCTGTCTTAACAAAACTGCTTATGATTACATCATACAACGTTATGTCAAAATTGGTGAATCTGTATACCAATTTCCCTTACTCTAAATATTTTAAATGAATCGGTATCACCTCAACAAATGTATCACCACCAACATATTGTAAATCATCTCACTGCCCACCATAGTTGATTACCAGTTTGTAATCCATTTGCCTGGAAAAAAATTTTGATTTCCAAAAAAATTGTAAGATTTCAAGTTTTTCAAAATATTTCCAGATTTTATAAATATTTCACGTTTTTTGGGGTATAAAACTTGAAATCATGCTTTAAATCTGTGTAAAAATCTCAAGATTTCAAGTTTTGTCAACATTTTGAATTTTTATAGCAGATTTCAAGTTTTGTTTTGAGTTTTTATAGAAGATTTCAAGTTTGCGAACCAGTGAAACTTGAAATCTTTGGGTAACAATGTGAAACTTTAATTCATTCGATTCTTCACAAAAACACAAAAAAGTGACGTAATAACGTTAAAATCATGTTAAACAAACTGTTTCAAACTCAATTAATTCACAAATGGAAGATATTTACATACCTTAAACCGATTTAGAGCAAATCAGAAAACCTTTTCCTCACTCACTTCTTCAAACCTTCAATTTTTCAAACCTTCAAACCTCAAACCTCCAAATCTTCAAATCTTCACCTCGACATGCAAGAATAAAAATGGTACGATTGAGTTCGATTTGCAGGATATAATAGTATTGTAAGAATATGAAGAACATACAGAGAAGAGAAGAAGACGGTAAGAGAAAAAAAGACAAAACAAATTAGAAATATTGTTATAGAGGTATTTTGGTAATTTATGGATACACATTGATTTTTTTTTTAAAGTGTTTATTAACAATTAAATTTTCATATGTGGTTACAAATGAATTATTCGTATTAAATGTGGTCATTTTCACCAATTTCCATTTTATTTATGGAAGGTTGTCAATTTAGTCCGTAATTTTTAAAAATGAATCATTCTACTTTGGGTTTGCATAGTGATCCCTAAATTGTTGAAATATATCACTTTATTCTTTTATTATTATTATTATTGTTGTTGTTATTTTAAAATTATCACTTTATCCGTTCAATTAGTCAATTATCAATGGTCCAAGTATTTTTATCTAAAAACACAACAAATATTTTTTTTTAAAAAAATATGCCGCCTACGTGAAAAAAATGGAAAAGAAAATATATAAAAAAGTCAGTAAAAAAATATATTTTTAAAAGGGTTAATTGCAATAACTTGCCCTGAACGCTTTACAATAACACAACTATATTCAACTTTTACGTTTATTATGAAAACATACCATTGACTATTTTGACTAACTAAAAATTTAATGGTGCATTTAACAGTAGAAGGGAAAAACTTTCTTTTAAAAGTAAAAAGTAAAAGTATATATTTTTATTATAAAAAATATATAAAATAAAAAAACCTTTCAATAAAACATTAAAAAACTAATAAATATACAAAAATAAATAAATAAATAAAAAATCATAGAAGATCGCACCATTTGTGCTATCTTATCTCTTCCATCAGACATCCAAGTATCCAACTAGATCTCAAATGGATCTCTCATGGAGGAGATCTCCGTGGCACCCTTCCTTATTTGTGTTCCTCTAAACCACCAACCTCTACAACCTTCTTCTCCGGTCATCTCAATCCATCTCACTCCCTTCTCCTCCGACAGTCTCCCTCCCTTCTCTTCACCCTTCCATCCGCCGCCGTCAATGTCACCCCTCTGGTTTTGGGTTACATTGTTCACTGTTTTTTTTCTTGCTTTTTCAATGTAAATATTTTTTTTTGATTGATGTTATAATGATTAAATGTGTTTTGGGAGGTTGATTTTCAGATATGGGCTGTTGAATTTGTTTGGTTTTTGGGCAAGACTTCACAAGAGAAAATCAGTTTTACAGAAGTCTTGCCAAACTCAATTTTGTTAATCATTATTATTCTCAATTATAGTTTTGGCCAAGTCAATCCATGTTTGAGATTTAACTTTTTATTTATTTATTTATTTATTTATTTTTGACAGATACAACTGCAACAAGCAGAACAAGCAGACGATAGGAAGAAAGAGAAGAAACCAGAACAGTTATGTTGGCATATCAACCTCTATCGTGCTCCTAAGACTACTTGGAATATCTTCCATCTAAATAGCGTCCCCCATAATTTTCAGAGGGTGATTAGCAAGGCCCTGAGCCAACCGATTAGCCATTTTAGGAATGGCCTTTATATCCATGCCATTATGCAGAGCCATCATGTCAGCTATTTCAACAAGGATGGTGCCACACTTGGTATCCAGGGAATTAACATTTAGGATACGATCCACCACCCTTACCTTATCAGACTCAATGACATAGGGCTCCAAACTGTAATCCTGACTGAACAAAATACCTCTGAAGACAGCCATAGTTCCAGCTACCTGACCATCAAAATTAGCCTCGATAACTTGGAAACAAGAGGCCATAACGATACCTGAGTCATTCCCGATCACAATGCCAATACCTACTCTGCGTTCTCCCACCTCATTCACCGCACTATAATTAATCTTATAAAAACCAGCCCTCGGTGGTCTCCAACGGGCAACCATCCCATTAACTCTCATCACTCTCGGCTCCTGTATCAAACTTGGAATGTGGTACTCATCAACAAAATTTCTACTCTACCGAACCACATCGAGACAATTGAGTTGACTACCATTATGAACAAAAGAGTTCCTCAAGAACCATACCCTCCAAGTAATAACACAAAAAAGCTTTAAAACATTAACATTTGATTTAAAGGCACAATCAGTAATGAGATTAACAAAATTAGTGTGGTTCCTCTGTCTCAATGCATTCTTTGGTAGCCACTCCAACCGTGAGTACTTCCACTTTTGACACTCCCATAGGGCGTGTATCGTAATCTTATCGACTTTATTACACAGAAGACATTTCTTGGTTACTGACATAACATTTTCCCCAAAGTAGCCATAGTAGAAATCCACTTCCACTTTTGACACTCCCATAGGGCGTGTATCGTAGTCTCATCGACTTTATTACACAGAGGACATTTCTTGGTTACTGACATACCATTTTCCCCAAAGTAGCCATAGTAGAAATCCAATCGTGACAGGTTCTCCAAATGAAAATTTTAACTTTTAACAGAATCTTAAGCTTCCATAACAACCTTCACCAGAATTACTAGAAGGACTAGGTCTTTCCTCCATCTCTCGCCCATCCAATAGCCACTTTTAACCAAGAAACCACCACTAGCTTCAAAGTGCTGGACAACAGTGTCATCTGTGACTCTAGCCCCTACTGGGGATTTCCAGCATAGCATCAATATCACAAACCAAAAAATTCTGTTTCAAAACTTGCATATCCCACCCACCAGATGGAGAAAGCAAACGATCTACAGCCGTATCAACACCAAGAGAAGGTGGAGAGAGAATTTTAAAAGTGTTCGGTCTCGAAACCCACTTATCCTTGTAAATACGTATTGATGTTCCATTTCCTAATCTCCATCTCAATCCCTTATCCAGAATACCTTTTCCCCATATAAGACTATTCCAAATAAAAGAGCCTACACAAGTTTTCCCTGCAGCAAGCAAGCTACTGTTGGGAAAGTAGCAACCTTTAAGAGTTCTAGATGTGAGGGAGTCCAGATTCTTGATAATTCTCCAACCTTGTTTAGCTAGAAGAGATCTATTAAAATTCTCAAGATCATAGAAGCCTAACCCACCATCCGTTTTTACCTTGCAAAGGTTCTTCCATGTGCCCCAGTGAATTTTCCTCTTGTTTTCATTCCCCCACCACCAGAAACGGACACTGAGGCGTTGTATTTCAGCAGTCAAACCCTTCGGATGCTGAAAAAGTCTCGTTGCATAGGTTGGAATGGAATGGACTGGACTACTGCCTTGACAAGAATCTTCTTGCCACCGACTGATAATTTTTTCCCCCCTATCCCTTAATATTGCTCCACACACGATCCACTATATCAGTAAATAATTGTCTTTTGCTTCTGCCTGAAAAATAAGGAATCCCCAAGTATTTTTCATGGCATTCGACTCTAGGAACCCCCATAAGAGATGCCAATCTGTCCCCCTCACCCGTCGAAATGGAAGAGCTGAAACATATGGCTGATTTGTTGTAATTGATAGTTTGCCCCGAAGCTTTAGAGTAGTCATCCAAAACCTCCCGAATCGCTAAGCAATTCCTATCATTTGCCTTTGAGAATAGTAGGTTATTGTCCATAAAAAAATAAATGAGAAATAACAGGGCCCATTATACTATATTTGAACACCGATAGATCATCGCGCCCTTGAGCCTCTCTAATCAAACTCGAGAAACTCTCCACACAGATAAGAAATAAAAACGGAGATGGAGGGTCCCCCTGACGAAGGCCACAAGAAGGTTTGAGGTTACCAACACCTCACCATTTAGTTTGAAAGAATAAGAAACTGTCGTAACATACTCCATTATCAATTTCACCTATTTTTTTTGAGAAACCCATTTTTAACATCATCTGCTCAATGAAACACCACTCTTCCCTGTCATAGGCTTTCGACATATCTAACTTAAGAGCCATAAAGCCTTTTTTTTTCTTTTTCTTCTTTTCAAACTATACAAACACCAAAACCAACAATAGTGTTATCCGAAATCAACCGGCCTGGGATGAAAGCACACCGAGTTTTAGAGATAACATTACCCAACACACCTCGAAAATGGTTAGTGATAGCCTTAGCTATGATCTTATATAGCACGTTACAGAAACTGATGGGTCAAAAATCCGACATTGAAATTGGAGACTTAACTTTGGGTATCAGAGTGATAACAGTGCTGTTCAGGTCCATCGCCGACCCTCGCATTTAAAACCTTCAAACAAGCTGAAACCACACTTGACCCAATAATTCCCCAGAATTTTTGATAGAAAAAGACAGGTAAACCATCTTTTCCAGGAGCTTTAAGGGTGTTCATATCAAAAACCGCTTTCATAATAAACTCCCTAAAAAATGCAGAATCAAATTGTCTCGATAGCAGGTTAGGCAAGGACGGTTGAACATCCAAAATGACTTTGTCGATATCTTGCTAGGAAGAGCTACTAGAAGTGAATAAAGTTGCAAAATACTGAGAAATAATACTCACCGGGTCATCCTTAGACACTCTCCACTGCCCATTAATGTCATGAAGGCCTCTAATACTGTTCTAGTTCTCCTCGCTGAAGCTTTGGAATGAAAGAAACGCGAATTTTTATCCCCTTTTTGAAGCCAATCAATTTTATCTTGTTGCCGCCAGTATATCTCCTCTACTTCCAAGGCTGAATCGATTTTTTCTTCCAACACACCTAAATTTTTTCAATGCACTGAAGAATCGGCTATGTTAGCCATATTAAGAGCTAATCTTTTCTCTTTAATATCCTTTCGCAGACTGTCACGTTTTTTGCCACACGCTTTCACCTTACCTAGCAATTCACCCATCCCACCTCTGATCCCATAATCCCTCCTCCAGGCAGATTCAATAATCTTCTTGCACTCACCATTCCTCAAAGAAAAAAAGGCTACCCTTTCTTGTCCGACCTCTGTTCTGCCCAAGCGTATTACCAGAAAAGTCAAGCAACAATGGTCAATGATCCGATTTCCAGAAGTCAGGATGACTGACCATAAAATTTGGGAAAAGGTTTCTCCAAGCATTATTACAAAAACTTCTGTCGAGACGCTCAAAGATAGCCGCAACCCCTTCTCTTTTATTACACCACGTATATTTAGGACCAACAAAACCCATATCCTCCAAATCACAATCATTTACAGCCTCTCAAAAGTCTGTTAAGAACCGCCAATTCTTCCTTAAACCTCCCAACTTTTCGTAGTCACTCATAATCTCGTTGAAATCCCCTAGACACCCACGATAAATTTGATAAACCTGCAAGCCGACGAAGAAGAGTCGAATAATTTACATTCTGAGTCTGTTCCAGATGGTCGTAGAACCCCGTAAAACGCCAAGAACTATAATTCATGCCTTGGATTCTAACATCAATGTGAGATGAGGAGTAGGATTGAAGAATCACATCAACACTAGCATCTAAAAACAAACACAACCCTCCCGATTTCCCTACACTATCCACCACAAGTTTGCCTTTTAAATTGTCTTGGATTATATATATATTGAATCTATGATAATATTGGGTGGATGAGATAAAGATGAATTATTTTTCCTTAATTTGTTTGATTTATATCGTTATTATTATTTTTTAAAAAAATATTTAAAGAATAATAATATAATTCTTCATAACACAGTGAAAGAAGGGTAATTTTGACAATTCATAATAACGTGTTAGTCCACCGTTAAATGTACAGTTAGTCAAAGTAGTCAAGGGTATGTTTTCGTTAATAAATATTGTTAATAGTAAAATATGGCTAGGGGCCTAAGAGAAATTTTCCACTCTCTTAGCCCGAATCAAAACTCAAATTCGATATTCATGAGACTCCGGACAAACCATAAAGCTACCCCACCAGAGCAGGGAAGGTCGGCCGGGCTTCGGAGCTATCAGGGATGAAGCTGGGCACAACAAAATCTAGCCTAAACGTGAACATGGGAATCCGGGCTTCTCGAGGCCACCTATCCAGGAACCTCGGCTCCTAAGATAGGGCTCCAAAACCACCCCGCGAAAGCAAGAAAAGATCGCTGAACTCATGAAGCACTCGAAGCGAAGCCCGACACAAACAAAAGTAAGTTCCTTCCATTCGTGGGCAGTTCCCGAAGTCAGATTTGATTCGTAGCCTAAGATAGAAACCCACCAACCTCTCCAGAAGCCCGTCATTCCCGTTGGGCATGAAAGAAGAATCTCGCATAGTTTACACTACCTCTTGTAAGTACCCACGAGTCTATCCCAAGCTTCTCTGAATAGAGCAAAAGCATGGATCTACCTCGTTCTATAAGACAACGACTAGTCAATTCGGTGACCTCCATGAAGAAAGTGCCGTTATTACACACAAGATCAAATCTACGTAACAAACAACATTAATCCCAAGTACGCGTAAGTCAAGAGTTTGATTCCAAAAAGGAAACAAACTTATCAATGTCAACAATATCATCAAATCCAGTAACAATTCAAATTCAAATGACGAATCCCGCCCGATAATGAGGGAACGGATTCATGGGATCGTGGCATGATATTTGTGAAATTAAAACCTACTTGAACCAAATATAAATAAGGTCAAGCATGGTAAGGATATGCAGGGAAAAAAGAAGAGAAAAACTACATATAGACGATAAGAAAAAGAGGAGAGTAGGGCTTAAATTCTGTAATCAGAACACGACCGCCATTGTTTTCACTATTCGACAAATAAAAAGCGACCACCTTCCTACGTCCTAGATAGCGTATGAGAGAGAATTTTGTATATCAAAGTGATCGATACTAAAAGCTCCCGTTTGTCAATATTATACAAATCTTCATTCCTATCTAAGCAGGTTAGGTATCAAATGTATTGACCCCGGCCACCACCTCCATGGTAGTGGTCTCGAGGGTGTTAGCAGGAATTTCTCATCATGAGCAACTTTCCCGTTAACACTTTCTGGCGCCGTCTGTGGGAACCTCTCACACCACCATATTTACATTCACAAGTTTGTTATTTTACAGGAGTCATGAGGTTTCGCTCCTCCCAAGGACAACCAGGCTCATCGGGACAGCCTTCAGTTGTATTGACACGAAAGGTCCCAAAGAAAGGCAGAAAATTTGGGCTTCAAGGACAGGGCCCAGACCAGCCGGCCACTGTACGAGCTTTGGATCCTCCTATGGGAGGCCAGGTCGAGCTTAACCAACAATCGGCGGCCTTCGTGGAAAACGTCCACCTTCAACTGCTGGCTGAGGGCATTACTATCCAGTAGGCAAACCTCTACAATCGAGGGGAACCAAGTAGGCCTGGGACCCGCCTTCGATCGCTTGGGACCTACCCCTCCAGAGCCAGCCGGTAATAAGACGAAACTCTAACCCTCGATCCGGGATAGGCTAGGGCCCATGCCCTCCGTTCCCTAAGCGCTGCCACGCTACCAACCCATGCAAGTCAAGTCCGCGGCAGACGTCCTTCCCCGGAGCGGGGGGAGTTTCTTCACCCAACAATTTCAAGGAGGGAAACCCGAGCTAGGGAGGAAGAAAGTCAGCAAAGCCCCCAGATAGACCCCTTCCGAAGAAGAAGTCGGGTAGAGGTCTTCAACTAGTCAAAGGGGTCTGACAATGAGGAGACCGAGATCATCTCAAGGAAACCCGAGAGCAAGCGTCTGAGAGACCAGTTGGCTGAACTTCAGAAAGAGATCCAACAAATAAAGAAGGGGAAGTATAAGGAGGACAAGAAAGACCATCTAAATGAAATGAACGCTCCCTTCACCAGAAGGATCCGAGAGGCGGAGCTCCCACTAAAATTGAAAATGTCGACTGACAGGTTCTCCTGGACTGAGGATCTGTTAAGCCACTTGGACAGCTTCGTTCAACAGATGGAGGTCCAGAACACGACCAGGGCCGCTATGTGTCGAATGTTCCCAACTACGCTACGGATTGTGTTAAGACCTGGTTTAGAAAGCTACCTGCTGGCAGTGTGGATTCTTTCATGAAGCTGCCAACCAATTTCTGCTCACAATTCCAGGGAGTTAAGCCCCGATTGAAAGACCTAATCCATCTACAGTACTTGATCCAGGAGAGAGGGGAAACCCTCCGGGCTTATGTCGAGCCTTTCCACAAGGAAGTCATCCAGATGAGGGTCTTCACCGAGAAAGAAATCCTCACCAACTTCAGAAGAAACTTGTGGGCATGCAAGCTTTTTCGGTCTTTTACCAAGAGACCTCCAGAAACCTACCAAGAAGCCTATGATCGGGCTCTGGAGCAAATTGAGGTCGACGAACAACTCAAGGTCAAAATGGAACATGAAGACATGAGAGCCGTAAAGCGACAGAAGAAGAAAGCTCCCAAATATGTGCAAGCTTAGAAAAGCCAAAACAAACCTCCCAGTAAATCGACGTATCGCTTCCCCATTTCTCAACCCAGATCGGAAAGATATCCAGCAAAACAAAATCCTCCACGAGCTTCACCTCCTCATAGGACAGTGGCCCCAATAGCTCGAGTTGAGAAGGAGTAAAATAATTACACCCCTTTAAATATATCCCGTGAAACAGTCTATCTCGCCATCAGGGACAAGGGGTTGCTATAGAAGCCCGCACCCATGAAAGCCCTTTTCGATAAGAGAAATCGTTATAAGTATTGTGACTTCCACGAAGACGTGGGCACAACACGCCAGAGTGTTACAACTTGCAAAATCAGATCGAGGCTTTGATAAGAGGAGGATGTCTAGTGGAGTTCTTACAGCAAGTCACGGATAACATTTAAACTGGAAGAGAAATGCAATCCAAGATCCGCGAGCACGCTGAGAAGACAAAGAGGGAGCAGACGGATATGATGCAACAAATCTAGATAATACATACCATTAGCATGGGACCTACTCGGGATGGCACCTCCAATAATTCTAGGAAAAACCACGTAAGGAAGTTTCCTCGTATGGACGAAAGACGGGGTATCTTCAAGGTCGACTAGATCCAGATTAACCCCTCCCAGTTGTCACAGATCATTTTCACCGAGGTAGATGTCTACAACACCGTACAGCTTCATGATGATTCTATAGTGATAACGGTACATATTGCCAGCTGCATGGTATACCGAGTGCTTATCGACACAGGCAGCAGCGTCGATGTCCTATTTAAAAACACCTTGGAAAAACTTAACTTGAAACAGTGGTGTTACAATAGTTGCACCACCCCGCTGTTTGGGTTCGCTGGGGACTTAATCATACCCATAGGGTCAAAAATCTTACCAGTGATCATCGGTGCCACACCTCTCCAGCATAATATCTTGACAGACTTCGTGGTGGTAGATACCCCTTGGGCCTACAATGCAATATTAGTAAGGTCGTTTTTATCATCCTTGAAAGAGGTCCTATCCATCTACCACAACGTCTTGAAGTTCTTAGTAGAAGACAAGGTGAGGGAAGTTCGAGGCGACCAGCAGGCAGCTAGAAGATGCTATGCAGTGTCTGCCAACCCAACAGCTCTAGCAAAATAATTTGCCCAAGTGACGACGATCCAGGATGGGGAAGCACCTGTGTTGACTTTGGAAGATGTAGGACCCATAAATTGCCCCGAGGATTACCCTGTGGTGCCAGATGAGGAGAATCATGTAAGGGAGTGGGTCAGCGGCCATTCAATGGATAAGCTGGAAGAGGTTCCCATCCGAATGAGCGACCCCTCGAAAGTCGTCAAAGTTAGAGCCACCCTTGAGATGGGAAGAAGGAAGGCCCGATCGGGCTTCTCAAAGAGTTCAATGACATCTTCGCCTGGAGTCATGACGAAATACCTGGGATCTCGATGACTTTGGCCGCTCATCGATTGGCAGTGGATCCGACCTTCAAACCTATCAAACAAAAAAGATGTCACTTCAACGACAAAAGGAATGCTGCTGTTCAAGAGGAAGTAGATAAATTGACCCAAGCGGGCTTCATCAGAGAAGCACGCTACCCCGAATAGAACCCCAACGTGGTTATGGTCATAAAGGCCAATGGAAAGTGGCGCATGTGCGTCGATTATACCGACCTTAATCGGGCATGCCCGAAAGACTGTTTTCCTCTACCAAAAATTGATCATCTAGTCGAATCCACCTCCGGAAACAAGCTCTTGTGCTTCATGGATGCATTTTCAGGGTACAATCAAATTATGATGCACCCCGTCGACCAGGAAAAGACCAGTTTCATCATCGGAAGGAGTCTATATTGCTACAAGGTAATGTCTTTCGGGCTTAAAAATATAGGTTCTACGTATCAACAATTAGTCAACCGGCTGTTAAAACTTGAAATTGAAAGGTCAATGGAAATGTATATCGACGACATGATCACCAAGTCAACAACCTCGAAAGGCCATCTGGATGACCTCAGCAGAACCTTCATGATCTTAAGGGAGAACCAGATGAGATTGAACCCTTCCAAGTGCATCTTTGGGGCGACCGCAGGGAAGTTTCTGGGCTTTATGGTCCATGAAAGAGGCATATAGGCTAACCCGGAAAAGATTAATTCAATCCTTGATCTAGAGTCCCCCACGTCGCTAAAACATGTTCAAATCTTGACCGGACAGGTAACAACGCTCAACAGGTTTATTTCTCGATCTACCGATAAGTGTCTCATGTTCTTCAAAGCCATTAAACAGGGAAGAATCATGAAATGGGACCAGGAGAGTGAACAAGCTTTTCAAGCCTTGAAAAAATACCTGTCAAGCCCTCCGCTACTGGTTAAGCCAAGCCCTGGAGAAGAGCTTCAAATCTATTTGGCTGTTTCAGAACCGCCATAAGTGGGGCCATGGTCAAGAAATGCGGGGATAGGGTCTAACGGTCTGTCTACTACGTAAGCCATGCTCTAACCAAAACCGAGAAGAACTATACCCTTTTGGAGAAGCTCGCTTATGCCTTAGTGACCTCGACACGGAAGCTCCATCCCTACTTTTAGGCTCACTCAGTGGCAGTAGTGACGGAGCAATCTCTCCGCCAATTTTTACAGAGGCCGAACGTATCTGGAAGATTGGTCTCGTGGGCTCTGGAACTCACCCAGTTTGATTTAAGGTATAAGCCCATGACCACAATTAAAGCCCAGACTCTGGCGGACTTTGTAGCAGAGCTCTCAATGCCCCTGGGCCAAGCGACCTCCGTAGCGACGAACACAGCCCCTAAGAAGACTCCAGAATCTGGCAGCTGGTCGAAAGGTTGTAAATCATGAATCCTTTACACAGATGGAGCCTCTGGGTAATCTGGAGGAGAAGCGGTCATAGTTTTACCGACCTAGAAGGGGCCGAGTGCTGTCACTGTTTCAGATTTGAATTCAAAGTTACTAACAATGAGGCAGAGTATAAAGCCATCTTAGTCGGGATAAAGACGGCCGTAGAGCTCTAGGTCGATTATCTGCAGGTCAGGAGTGACTCGTTGCTCATAGTCAACCAAGTTTCTGGGGATTATCAGGCAAAATGGGATAACATGATTGCCTACCTGAAGCTAGTCCAACAGCTTAAGAGCAAATTTAAAGGATTTAAGATCGAACAGGTACCTCGACAACAGAATCGGCTGGCTGATGTCCTAGCCAAGATAGCTGCAAATGGTGGCCAGACCTTACCCCAATGGGTCTCTCTTCAAGTGATTCCCCTACCCAGCACAGTGGCAGGAAATGAGACTTATATCCTAAATCGGCAGCCATCCTGGATGGACCCAATAGTGGATCATCTTCAAGAACGGAGAATTCCCGGAGAGCCCAACCAAGCTAGGAAAATCAAGAGGCTCTCAGTCCGGTATTGCTTGGTAGATGGTTACTTGTATAGGAGGGGCAAGTCCCTTCCTCTGCTTCGATGTTTACATCAGGAAGACTCCAAATGGGTATTGAGAGATGTTCACTCCGGGGAATACGGGAACCACACTGGAGGGGAGGCTCTGGCATACCAAGTGCTCCGCATGGGGTACTATTGGCCAACCATCCATCATGAAGTAAATAACTTAGTATGATCCTGCGAAGCATGTCAGAAGATTGCAAACTTGAGTCACCTCCCGCCAGAGCGGTTGTCATCCCTTAGCTCACCATACCCCTTTGCTATGTGGGGAGTCGACTTGATCAAACCGCTTCCTACTGCTCCTGGTCAAGCCAAGCATGCTATCGTGGCAATTGACTATTTCACAAGATGGGTCGAAGCCGGACCACTATCCCAGATATTGAAAGAAAACACAATAAGATTCATTAAGAACATTGTAGTTTACAGGTTCAGGACCCCTATAGTCATTGTAGCCGACCTCGGTAAGTAGTTTGACAACGCCCGGTTCAAGGATTTCTGCGAGGGCTTGGGAGTCGACCTTAGATTTGTTTCAATAGCCCACCCCCAGACCAATGGTTTGGTAGAATCCATGAATAAAACCATTAAGAGGCTGTTAAAGAAGAAACTGCAACAGATGAAAAGCAGATGGGCAGAGGAGCTTCCCGAGGTCCTCTGGGCTTACCGCACCACGAGAAGAACAACCACCCAGGAAAAGCCTTATTCTCTAGCCTTTGGGGTTGAAGCAGTTCTTTCCATCGAGCACAAACTGACGTCCTTTAGGGTCTAACATTTTGAACCAGTAAGCAACGAGGATAAGCTCCGAGCTAGCTTGGATCTCTTGGAAGAAAAGTATGATCGAGCAGCTGAGAAAGTAACTGTTTACCAGAGCAGAATTGCTAGGTACTTTAACAGGAGGGTAAGAGCCAAAAACTTTAAGGAAGGGGACCTAGTTCTCAGGAAAGTAACGTTGAATTCCAGGAAGAGGTCAGTCGGGGTCCTAGGGATCAACTGGGAAGGGCCATACCTAGTAAAAGTGGTGATCCGTAATAGGGCTTACAAGCTCAAGGACATGAATGGCCGACTCATCGATCATACTTGGAATGCAGATCACTTAAGAAAATTCTACCCTTGAACAGGGGACTCATGACTCATGAGCAGGTTGCCTCCACCTAGTTTTTGATCTTCGGCAATAATATACTCCATCCCTTTTATCAATAAAACATGTTTTCTTGTTTTCTCCATCTTCAACTATGTTCTACAATGATTTGGGTCTACGTAGAAAATTCGATATTATCATTCCAAGACTAGGGGTTAGCCAGGGAAGCCCCCTCGCCACTTCTGATGCCTTGGTCGGGCACTACCCGCCGCCGAGAAGGGTCTGAGTGTAAGAGCATAGTTGTCATTCAGACCTCGAAACTAGGAAATAGATAACAACCCTCATGATGCCTTGGTCGGGCTACCACCCCCAAGAAGGATCTGAGTGTAAGAGCATAGTTGTCATCCAGATCTCGAGACCAGGAAATAGCTAAACAGCCCTCCTGATACCTTGGTCGGGCTACAACCCCTAAGAAGGATCTGAGTGTAAGGGCATAGTTGCCATCCAGATCTCGAAACCAGGGAATAGCTAAATAGCCCTTCTGATGCCTTGGTCGGGCTATAACCCCCAAGAAGGATCTGAGTGTAAGAGCATAGTTGCCATACAGATCTCAAAACCAGAATATAGCTAAATAGCCCTCCTGATGCCTTGGTCGGGCTACAACCCCCAAGAAGGATCTGAGTGTAAGAGCATAGTTACCATCCAAATCTTGAAACCAGAAAATAGCTAAATATCCCTCCTGATGCTTTGATCGGGTTACAACCCTGAGAAAAACTCAATTTTAAAAGCGCGGTAACCTGTCCCGGTCCCTGGCCCTGACCTCAGAGAGGGCTGGATGGTTCTCTACTGGGTACCTCATTCGGGCTATAAAACCACTGGAAGGGCTTGAGGATGGAGGGCTCTTTTACTTAAACTCTGATGTCCCAGTTATTACTGGTTGCTAATTCTTCAGGTACGCGTGGTTGCTTACTATAACAGGTCTACGAACCAATAAGGGGACTATCGACTAAAGTCACCAAGCTACAAGTTTCTGTCAAGCGTCGAAACGCTTGAACTAGCCATATACCTGTACACTTAAGCAGTTCTCCTATCTTGTTACTTTTCCCCAAGATAAGTCAGGTTGCTGTAGAGGCTAAACCTAGATGGAGATCAGAAATAAAGCAAGTACATGGAAATCACAATTCAAACTAGATTTAAAGTTAAATTCCGTTAATGAATTGGGAAGCCTATCCCCCGGTAAGGCTACAGCAATCATACAGGGAGCCCAACCATGGATCCGGGCTACAAAAAGGAAAAGAATAATAATCAATCATGAGTAAAGATGGGGTACCCACCTCCCTTTCTGGGCTTTCAAAACAAGTTGCAGGAAGATGGGTTCAAACTTCTGCGTCCTCCTGATTTCTTCTAGCTTCTCCCTCATCAGGATGAACCTCGATCTCTCATTCTCTTTTCAGTGGTCTCTCATTTTGGTTTGCCACTTCTGCCACCTCGCTTTGAGGTTGCCCTTCAACGATTTGTTACTCAGATGGGTCCTCCTTCAAGACCTCATTTACCACTGCCATGACATCAGGAGGTATTGCTGCATCAAGAAGGTTGGATATTGACTCTGGCATGATTTTCCCTCATGCTTCCTCCTCCATTGAAGCCACATTAGGGGGACCTTGGGCTTCCGTAAGATCTCCTTCCGGCTCCATGGGTAGAACCCTCCTGGAGGATTCTCCAGGACCTGACATTAGGAAGACGAGAGAATGAGGAGGAAGATCTAACTCAATTGGTTGCTTCCCGGCTTCGTCCACACTGGAGGGATCCAAATCGTCACCTAAGGGGCGAGACATCTCTAGGACCTTGGCCATTATCTCTTCCTTATCCCAGTTAGCAATAATCGACAAGTCGAAGGGAGGGGGAAGGGCTTCAGCGACTTGGTAAGAAGCGTAGAAGTATCCTTCGCTAAAGGAGGCGTCCACCTCGACCTGAAGCTTGGCATTCCGGGCATACATATCTTGATTCTCGGAATCCAAATTCTTGGCTTCAGCCTTTCAGGAGTCTCTCTACCTAGCCCGCCGCTCTAACTTGAGGGTTCTTGGTCAAAGAATCGTTTCATCCTCTCATGGTCACAATGAAGCTCGCTCAGTTCAGTCTCCATTTCTTTCTGATTAGAAGTCATCTCCTCTACAAGAGACCGAGCTTGGGTGAGAAGTCCCATGACCCTTTCAGTTTCAGCTTCAGCGTAGGCATCGCAATCATGGAGAAGGGATACCTGTTGACCCATTGCGACATTAAACTTAAAAGCCTGTAAAGTATGAAACAAAGATTAGAAAACGATCAAAGCTCGCGATCATAGAAAATAAAGGTGATGGCTACCTCAGCTAGGAGAGCAGACCCCTTAGTGAGCATGATGTCCACATGTATTGAAGCCATCCCGAAAAGCCCACTACCCGGGCAAGACGCAACGAAATGCTTTAGAACCATGTCCTGACCGATCGAGCCCGATTGATAGTGGGGGCGAGAAAGGGGAGTCTCAAGAATACCAGCTTCGAGACCCCTCGTAGCTTGAACTGATTGGGGCACTGATGGGTCAGTCAAAGAAGTGGGAAATATGACTGAAGAAGCTCTAACTGTAGCGGGAAACTACTGATGAAGGGGTAGAGGTGGTCGTATTAACAATCTTGGAGGTAGGACCTCATTTGCTTAGTACATTGGAAGCCCGCGACGCAAGAATATCCATCTTGGACCTAGCTTGAGTAGGAGATGGAGCTTAAGCAGGTGAAGCAGCAGCTGAAATGGTAGGCCCCCTTTTCTCAGAGACAATCGAGAAGACCCCCCTAGACAATCTAGCAGGAGGGGGAGGGGTCCGAGCTTGCTGAGCTTCACGAGAAGCTGGAGCAACAACAAAAACTGTTAAAAAAAAAGATGGAAGAAGCAAGCCAGCTAACAGAACAAAGCTTAAGGACTTGAGATTACTTATGAGGGCTAGCATCGGAGATCCATAAATATTGATTCACCCTGTGGGAATTGAAGGGATCGACGATGGGATACTTCAAATTCAGATAGTTCCTGGCAAGGATTGCTCTCAACACCGTTTCAGATTCAGAGGGCAATGAGTCCCGATCCCATACTGGTTTGTCATTGAAAGCTGTAGGGACCTTGAACTCGTGCCCACCTATGAAGATCGAGCTCCCCCAGTCAACGTCGACCAGTATCCATTCCTCATTCCAGGCTGGGTCTTTCCTTGAAGCTTTAGGAATGATGAAGTTAAGCTTGTTCTTGGCTTTAGCATAGAATTGACCTCGGGGGACCTCGACTAATCTCTCGATTTGGAAAAGGAAAGCCAACTCCTCTACTCTTGGCTCCCGGGTTATCTTGCCGAGCTCACACTGCTCCCTCTACAGCACAAGAAAGCCGATTAGGTGCCTCCAAAAGCCAGGCGTCAACTGGAGAGGAGCTAGTTAAAGGGAATTAAGGGCCCACAACAGTGTAGGGTGGAGCGGAAGCCTGACCCCACTCTCGAGGGCCGTCACGTGAATTGGAAGAATTCCCTCGGAAGGGTTGAAGAAGTCGTAGTCTCTGTAAGGGATAGCAAGAGAACTGTTGTCAGAAATACCTTACTTGGATCTTATACGATTGAGGGAGTCGGGGTCAACAGTGGAGTTGGGGATGACCCTAAAGTCATACGGCAGAAGCTCCGCCGGGAGAAGACCAACTACCGTGACTTGATCCCTCCTAGCGATGTCATCCCTCCATCCTACGTCAAAATCTTCATCAACCAGGTTCAGAGGGTTGTCAGGTTGATTCGAGAAGCCGGAGCCGATTGAGACATTCCTACTAGAACGACAGTGCTAACAGACCAGGGAAGAGTCCTCATCGCTCGAGATTCCTCACACCCGTTTCCGATGAACCAAGTTAGAGCCACCAATGCCCTCGACTAGGGCTTCAATGCTATCAGAAGAGTTCAACATTGCTAAATGAGAAGAGTTAGAAGGTAGATGAAAGACAATAATGAGGTTAGAAAAGATAGCAAGAGAGAAGAAGTTTGAAAATTTGAAATTGGAAGGATGCGTGAGGGAGAGGCAGTGAATTTGAGTTTAAATAGAAATTAGGGTTGTAATGAAGCTGGTGACAACCCCGAAAAGATCGCCTCGAACAACGAAGAGGGCCGTAACGCAGCCGGGTTTTCCTCGAGGAGTATACCAATCCAAGTTTGACACGTCACCTGAGAAGTTAATAAGAAGATTCTATTCGAAGATTCCCAGTAAATGCTTTGTCATGGAAAATTTCCCAAATAAATAGAGAATCTGACTCCAACCCCAACTCTACCTTCAATGTATAAGTCAGAGGGGACTTCTGTTAATAGTAAAATATGGCTAGGGGTCAAAGAGAAATTTTCCACTCTCCTAGCACGAATCAAAACCCAAATTCGACATTCATGAGACCCCGGGCAGACCATAAAGCTACCCCACCAGAGCAGGGAAGGTCGACCGGGCTTCAGAGCTATCAGGGATGAAGCTGGACACGACCAGGTCGAGCCTAAGCACGAACTTGGGAATCCGGGCTTCTCGAGGCCACCTATCCAGTACCTAAGCACTGTCCTTATAAAATATATAGGGACTAATTTGGTCAAAAATGAAACAGTTACACTGTGTTTAAAATTAAGTTAAAACATATCTGGTAATTACCCAAAATCAAATTATATTATGTGTTTAAATGTGTGTGACTGTGTGAGTGAGAGAGTGAGAGAGTTCTAAGTAAGAGACAAATCTGTCAATAAAAAAGTACGTTCAAAATGAAAAGGAAATGAGGAGGAAACACAACAGAGCTGAAGTCCACATAATTTGTTGTATGAATCCATGGCCACACTCTGTCTCCACTGTCTCCATCTCCATGTCCCTCATCTCTCCTATCTTTCTTCTTCTTCATCTTTAACAAATAATTTGTTTCCTCAAATACCAATTCGAAAAAGAGAAATCCCAGTCTAGTCCCGTTGCATTTCAAAGCATAAAAAGAGACTCACCATTACAAACCTCTTTCTCCATCCAATATTGCTTTTAACTGGGTTTGATAGGCCTTTGGATACTTAAACTCTCTTCGCTACTATCAGTGTTTTGGTTGCCATCACTCTCTCTCGCGTTCTTGGCTTCAAGGTTTGTCTCTCCCTCATTTCTCTAATTCTTTTTCTATATTTCAATTGATTGATGCCTTTTGCTCTCCTTTTTTACAGGGGGATCATGTGCCTTGTGACCGTTGTGCAGGAAATGGTACGAGATCGGGATCCAAAACCACCCCGCGAAAGCAAGAAAAGATCGCTGAACTCAGGAAGCACTCGAAGCGAAGCCCGACGCAAACAGAAGTAAGCTCATTCCAACCGTGGGCACTTCCCGAAGTCAGGTTTGATTCGTAGCCTAAGATAGAAGCCCACCAACCTTTTCAGAAGCCTGCCATTCCCATTGGACATGAAAGAAGAATCTCGCCTAGTTTACACTACCACTAGTAAACTCCCACGAGTCTATCCCAAGCTTCTCTGAATAGAGCCAAAGCATGGATCTACCTCGCTCTATAAGACAACGACCTCCATGAAGAAAGTGCCGTTATTACACACAAGTTCAAATCTACGTAACAAACAACATTAATCCCACGTACGTGTAAGTAAAGAGTTTGATTCCAAAAAGAAAACAAACTTATCACCATTAACGATATCATCAAATCCAGTAACAATTCAAATTCAAATGACGAATCCCGCCCGATAAAGAGGGAACAGATTTATGGGATCGTGGCAGGATATTTGTTAAATTAAAACCTACTTGGACCAAATATAAATAAGGTCAATCATGGTAAGGATATGCAGGGAAAAAAGAAGAGAAAGACTACATATAGACGATAAAAAAAAGAGGAGAGGAGGACCTAAATTCTGTAATCAGAACACGTCCGCCGTTGTTTCCACTATTCGACAAATATAAAGTGACCACCTTCATACGTCCCAGATAGCGTATGAGAGAGAATTCTTTATATCAAAGTGATCGATAATAAAAGTTCCCGTTTGTCATTATTATACAAATATTCATTCCTATCTAAGCAGGTTAGGTATCAAAGATACCGACCCCGGCCACCACCTCCGTGGTAGTGGTCTCGAGGGTGTTAACAGGGATTTCTCATTCTGATCAACTTTCCCGTTAACAAATGTAAAGTTGAATATAGCTGTATTATTATAAAATGTTAGGATATGTTACTGCAATTAACCCATTTTTTAAATTGTTAATATATTTAACCTTGGAAGTAGTGAACAACCTACTCCACCTCATTTTCAAATTATTAGTTATTTTAATAAATTTAGATCTCACCCCAACTCTTTCTCACTTTTCAATGTTTACAAGAAACATAAATATTATAATGAATGATTGGTTATGATATGATTATTTTTCGTCATTATTTTATAAACAACCAATCACATATTAAAAAAAATAAGGAAATATTATATAAAAAAGTGAGGAAAGAGATGAGATGAAGAGAAAATCCAAGTCCCATTTCCAAAAGTTTGTGATTTATTTGATAATTATAAAATGAAAAATACTTGGGTACTGACCCCTCCAATAGGGTGTTGCCATATGGCTTTTTTTCTTTAACTTTTTACATTTATCTAATAAAATAGGTCACGTGGCATCACCCCATTGGTGGGGTCAACACCTTAGGTATTGACTAGTCAATACCCAAGCATTGTCCTTATAAAATATATAGGGACTAATTTGGTAAAAAATGAAACAGTTACATTGTGTTTAAAATTAAGTTAAAAAATAGGGGCATATCTGGTAATTACCCAAAATCAAATTATATTATGTGTTTAAATGTGTGTGACTAGGGGTGGGCACAAAAGTGTGACCCGACCCGAATCGACCCTAAAAAGGGTGTTTGGTTCGATTTTGATGGTGAGTTCGGTTCAATTCGGGTCGAACCGAATGAACCGAATTGATTTTGGGTTGGTTTCGGTTCGCATTGAGGCAAAACAGAACCGAACCGACCCGATGAACCGAGGTATAAATAAAATAAAATTACATTTTTATTATTTTGCCTATTAAACCAGACCCCTCTCCCTCTCTCTAACCTAGCTGCATCTCCAAACCCCCCCTCTCTCTCCGCCCCTTCTTGATCCACAGCAACCAAACCCTTCATTTTATATCTATCGAATCCTTCTCTCTTGTACATGTTCATCATCTCGAATCCATCTCTCACTCTTTCTATCGAATCATTTTATCTCTTTTGAATCCCTCTTTCTCTTTCTCTTTCTCTCCCGCACTTGTTCATCTTCTTTGACCGATGGATTTTGGATTTGAGTGGTTAGGGGTGGGTCGTTTTGGTTTCTACCGGTGGTGGTGGTGGGTCATTTTGGTTTCTGGTGGTAGTGGTGGTTCGGTTCAAGGTATGATGGTGCAATGTTCTGGTTCTGGTTTTTGGGAGGTGGTGTGGTGTTCTAAGTTATGATTTTGGCATTGTTAATGATGGTGGTTTGATGTTGTTGGTGCTTTGGGTTATGGGTTTTGTTTTGGTGTTGGCGATGATTTGAGGTTGATGTCGATGTCGATGTTGGTGTTGGTGCTGGTGAATTGATGATGGTGGTGGTGGTGGACCGGTGGTTTTGTTGTGATGATGATGAATTGATGATGGTGGTGATGGTGGAACGGTGGTTTTGTTGTGATGATGATGAATTGATGATGGTGGTGATGGTGGAACGAGGTGTTGGTGTGATGATGAATTGATGGTGGTGGTGGACCTGTGGTGGTGTACCGGTGGTTGTGATGTTGATATTTTTATGGTGAAATTCAATAATTGTAATTTGTTTTATTTTTTTAATTTTTTAATTTCTGGTTTTTATTTGTCTCTCTTTACCTTTAGAGCAATAAATTCCAGAAGGGTACAATGAATCAGTGTTTTCTCTAGTATCAGTGTTTTGTATGGTATTGCTTATTAATTTCATTAAGTGAATAGAAATGAAGCCCAATAGGCCTAATTACAATTATAGTTGTTAAAAAGTAAAAAAAAATGAAGATTATAAAAAAAAAACCTGAGGCCCAATATGTCCAAAACCGAATTGAACCGACCCGAACCGAATCGAGATAAGGGTGTTCGGGTCAATTCGGTTTTTTGGTTCAATATGGGTCGAACTGATTCATATTTTTAAAAACCGAATTGAATTTGAGTCGGTTCGGTTTTAGCCAAAACCGAACCGACCCGACCCGACGCATGCCCACCCGAATGTGTGGGGACAAATCTGTCAATAAAAAAGTTCGTTAAAAATGAAAGAGGACAGGAGGAGGAAACACAACAGAGCTGAAGTCCACATAATTTGTTGTATGAATCCATGGCCACAGTCTGTCTCCACTCTCTCCATCTCCATGTCCCTCCTCTCTCCTATCTTTCTTCTTCTTCATCTTTAACAAATAATTTGTTTCCTCAAATACCCACTCGAAAACGAGAAATCCCAGTCCAGTCCCGTTGCATTTCAAAGCATAAAAAGAGACTCACAATTACAAACCTCTTTCTCCATCCAATATTGCTTTTAACTGGGTTTGATAGGCCTTTGGATACTCAAACTCTCTTCGCTACTATCAGTGTTTTGGTTGCCATCTCACTCTCTCTCGTTCTTGGCTTCAAGGTTTGTCTCTCCCCCATTTCTCTAATTCCTTTTCTATATTTCAATTGATTGATGCCTTTTGCTCTCCTTTTTTGCAGGGAGATCCTGTGCCTTGTGACCGTTGTGCAGGAAATGGTACATTCAATCACTATTTCACTTTTTTTTTTCACTTAATTATATAAATATATATGTTTTATTATAATGCTTGTTGAGTTATTGTGCTATATTTATCGTTGAATAGATGGCTTACAAATTAGTTATAATCATAGGTGCTTAACATGAAGTTGCATATATAATTAATAGTGATTTGCACTTCAGTAATATATATATATATATATATATTAATTTTTTACTGGCACCACTTAATTATAGAGATGGTCATATTTTATGAATATTGCATCTATGGCTAATATCTGCAATGTGTAAGATAATATCTTTGAAGGAACAGTTCTTGGCTCTTCTATTATCTTTTCTATTATTTTCTTTTGAGGTTCTTGTAAATTGTAATAATATAAATAACTTTTTTCTTCTTATGTTTATGGTAATCTTTGTGGTCTTTTGTGCAAGTTGATGATTATATTCTGTGGTGGATTATGGATAGGTGGCACAAAATGTGTCTTTTGCAACGATGGTAAGATGAAGCTTGAAACGGGCTTGGTTGATTGTAAAGTGTGCAAAGGAGCAGGTTCATTTCTGCTTTCATATACTTCCAATATATATTTTTTTAATTTTTTGAGTCTTGAATTGAAGTTGTATTTTTCAATATTTAATATGGATCAATTTTCTTCATTGGGTTGTAAGTAGCGATTAGAAGTAGTTTGTTCTGTGATTTTTCCTTGGTGATTACTGAATTAGGTTAGTAGGCTCAAGAATTCCAATAGTTATTGTAACTTTCCATTATTTTGGTGATTTTACTGTTCTTTCACCATGGAATATGAAAAAAAAATATTGCAATTCCATGTTTTAGGACAAAGCAATCGATTCTGCAGTTTGATATCATCTCAGCCCTTGATCATAGCTTTTGAGTAATATCCAATTTGGTTCAAGTTCTAAACGCAACATTCTTAATATTAAATCAGACGTTTTTAGAAAAAAAGAGACAAGAAACAACTTAAATATGCTTGATATATCCAGTACGTGCTTATTTCTAAGTTTAAGTGAACTGTTTCTCTTTGCAGGATTGATACTCTGCAAGAAGTGTGCAGGTTCTGGATATTCTAGACGTCTATGAGCTTCGCTTTACTGAAGTATTAATTTTGATCTGTAAGAAAAATAATTCTTTTATTTGGATCCTCACTGTCTGTCAGTTTTTCACTTCTTTGATTACCTATTTACTATGTAATTGTGGTTAAGTTGAAGTAATAGTAATTGTAAATTCTGATGTATCTTTCTTTTAGATTCTTTGGATTCTTCTAGAAGCCATCTCATGATAACCAAACATAATCCTTGAAGAGATGAAAGAGTTTCTGTTTACTCCATTTTTGTTGAGATAGTTTAAAAAGTAAACCAATGTAATTATACTCCATAATTTGCAGAGGTAGTCTACTCTGGCCTTTGAACACGAACTTATTAGCAAGTTTTAGCTAAATTTTATCCTCAATGGATCCTCATTAAGATTCTAAACTTCAATTAGCATACGAAAGTTTATAATACCTTTGGTAGGAAGTTGGAACTTAACCCGTAAGTTCTGATGGTGTTCAAATGTTAAACTTACCGATTCTTACTGTGCTCGAGTGGTTTATTACTAATGTCCATTTAAACATCCTAATTTTTATCCCTTGGCAGACTTCTTGTTCTCTTGCATTTCATCATAGTATATGGACCATTAATCGATTATCTTTATCGACACCATTTTGTTGAGTGGGATAATGGATGATTAATGAATTGTTACCAAAAAATATCTCTTCTGTAATTTATGCTTGAATTGCAGGACGTGTGTGTTCCCTGACTTAAGCCCCTCAAACTGGTACAAGTAAGCATTGGTACAGGTTTTTATACTAGAAAACAGATAAAACACTATGTAGTTTTCTAGAGTTCGTGCTTTATTTTTTGCAACTTGTCCAGAATCAGATTTTCTCCATCTCCCACAGTTTCAAGTTTGTTTACGCGCACAGGATTGCTACACTGTAGTGGCATACAAGGTTAAAATTTAGGGGTGTGCGGCAGATAGGATCCATTGGATTTGCTATGATCCAAGATCCGATCCAATTTGATCGAATAAAGTTAAATCGATCCGATCCAATGAATTCCAAAATATAGGATCTAATCTGATTCAATCATATCCGTAAATCTAATGCCAATCCAATGGATTGGGTTGGGTTGGATCGGATCGGATCTAATCTAATCCAATCAGTCATATTATATGGAATTGGATCGGATCATACACACCTTTAATAACTTGTATTATCATCTTCCCACTAATTGGACACTTGTCCCCTCACGCTTCCTATGAACCTTAAAACCCTGTATTACTGCTTGGAGATATGTGATGAGGAAGGAAACTTCACTTCCTTTCATTTGAGTTCTTCTTCATTTCAGTTCCGGTAAAAAAATTGTCCTTTCCTGGTGTTGTAACCTTAAATTCATTCTTTTACCCGTCTGAAACGCATGTGTATTTTGGAGTGATTTTATAATACAAATAAATAAATAAAAACTTACCTAATACTTGTGTAAGACAAAACTCTTGTCATTTTTTAACTAACACAAGCAACATGCCCAAAACTTGCCTCACATTTTAACTCTTTCTCTGTTGTATCCATTTTCTCATCTTTTTAAGCCTCCATTTTTCTTCTCAGTTGCACAACCTAACACAACAAACATGTCTAGCTCCACTACCTCCCCTCCTCCTCCTCAGCTGGTGGATGAATGCCGTGGAGTCCTTTTCGTTTACAGCGATGGCTCCATTAAGCGCTTATCAAAGCCTATCTTCAATGTTCCCGTTCATGATGACGGTTCTGTTCTCTGGAAAGATGTGCTGTTTGATTCAGTCCATGACCTCCATCTACGCCTCTACAAGCCGGCTTTGGCTACTGCCAAGCTCCCCATCTTCTACTACATTCACGGTGGTGGATTTTGCATTGGATCACGCACCTGGCCTAACTGTCAAAACTACTGCTTCCGGCTGGCTTCAGAGCTTCAAGCTGTGGTTATCGCCCCTGATTATCGGTTGGCTCCAGAGAATAGGTTGCCGTTGGCCATTGAAGATGGAATGAGAGCTGTGGAATGGCTCCAAGCTGAAGCAGTGAGTGAGGAGGGTGATGATTGGCTCAGAGAAGTGGCTGATTTCACCAGGGTGTTCATATCTGGTGACTCTGCAGGAGGAAACATTGCTCATCATTTGGCTCTTCAATTAGGGGCCGGTTCACCCCGTTTGGCTCCGGTTCAAATCAGAGGTTACGTTTTTCTAGCGCCCTTTTTTGGCGGGATTGTGCGGTCAACATCCGAAGCTGAGGGATCTAAACAAGCCTTCCTCAATTTGGACCTCATTGATAGGTTTGTAATTCTACTCCTTTTTTATTTTTACGTTTATATTATATATAGATTACGATATGATAATCAGTGATCTCATACATAAATTATATCCGGAAATTTGCATCCGATAAGCATCCTACTAATAAATTCCAACAATTTTCTATGCTTTTTTAATTTTATGTAAATACTCAAAAAAGAAAACTATCAAATTAAGGGGGATTTTTTTTTGTATTGAATTTTTGTCTCTATAACTAAATAATTGGAATACATGGGTAGGTTTTGGAGGTTGTCAATACCAATTGGAGAAACAACTGATCATCCACTAGTGAATCCATTTGGGCCACATAGCTTGAGTATGGAAACAGCAGATCTTGATCCAATTTTAGTGGTTGCTGGAGGAAGTGATCTACTCAAAGATCGAGCTGAGGATTACGCAAACAGACTCAAAAATTGGGGAAAGAAGATTGAATATGTTGAATTTGAAGGACAACAACATGGCTTTTTCACCATTGATCCCAACACTCAACCTGCAAACCGGTTGATGCAACTCATCAAACGCTTCGTTGCTCAAAATTCCTCTTAATATTCTATCTTCACGCATGATTTTTTGGCTTTCTTCTTTATTTTGTTTTTCTTCATTTTTCATTTGGGTTTGTCATCACTCTTATGGAATATGGATATATATATGCTCCGCTGGTTTGTAATTTGTATGCTTCAATTTGAATAAATTCTTGCTCAATTTTTTTTTTTTTGAATAAATTCAATTTTGAAATGAAAAATTATATAAGTGAATTATAGATTGGACAATGTAACAACATTATTGTTATAGATTAGTTAGATTTCATTCCATATATACCCATCTCTTAATCTATCTACGATATGTTATGTCATGACAATAAACTAACTTTTTTTATGTCTACAGGTGATAAAACTTTTTATGAAGTTTGCAAAGGAAATGTTACTAATTTAGAACTTGTTTGGTTAGGTTTTCTTAAACCTCTATTGATAAAATATTTACTTATAGTAGATCTATTAGAAATAAAGTTTTTGAATATATATATAAATTGTGGAAATGGTGAGAAATGTCACCTTTTTTTGATGAGTTGTAGTGATGTCACCGGTTTAATAAGTTAAGTTTAAAATAATATATATTATGGTGAACTACCCATATTGCCCTTAAATAATCAATTTTTAATTCTCTTTGTACTTCCATCTCTACACTTTGATCACTGAAAGTAGTAACTTCCTTCTCTCTTAAAAACTTGTCTAAAAATCGATTTACAATTTTTCTGAACATGATCCGGTTTTTTTGATAATTTTACGAGCTATTGTATATTTTTGTTACATTGGTTCGAGGTTTTTTTGATATGATTACGAGCTATTTTGTAATTGGTCTTAGTATTTTTTTTTTAAATTTGTCTAAGCTTTTTAACATTGGTATAAGCATTTTTAAACTGGTGCAAACAAGTTATAATCTTGGGTAAAAAAACTCAAACCTCTAAGAAAAAAACTTGAGCCCTTAATAAAAAAACTCGATCCCTTTAAAAAAAAGCTCGACCCCTTTAAAAATAGCTCGATCATGTTAAAAAAAAAAGACTCGATCCTTAACAAAAAAAGCTCGATCATGTTAAAAAAAAGTTCGATCCTTAACAAAAAAAAAACGATTCCTTACAAAAAAAGCTCGATTATGTACAAAAAAAGCTTGATCTCTTACAAAAAAAAGCTCGATCATGTAAAAAAAATCTTGATCCTTAACAAAAAAAAGCTCGATCATGTATAAAAAAACTCGATTAAGTACAAAAAAGCTCGATCTCTTTAAAAAAAAGCTCGATTCCTCACAAAAAAGCTCGATCATATACAAAAAAAGGTCGATCATATACAAAAAAACTCGATCCCCTTAAAAAAAAGGTCGATCCATCATAAAAAAACTCGATCACTTACAAAAAAAGATTGATTATGTAAAAAAAAAAGTTCGATCCTTAACCAAAAAAACTCGATCCCTTAAAAAAAAAACTCGATCCTTAACAAAAAAAGCTTGATCCCTTACAAAAAAGTTTGATCTCTTACAAAAAAAGCTCGATCATGTAAAAAAAATCTCGATCCTTAACAAAAAAAGCTAGATCATGTATAAAAAAAGCTCGATCATGTACAAAAAAGCTCGATCCCTTACAAAAAAAACTCTATCATGTAAAAAAAAAACTCGATCCTTAACAAAAAAAGCTCGACCCTTTACAACTTTACAAAAAAGCTCGACCATATATAAAAAAAACTCTATCATATACAAAAAAACTCGATCCCCTTAAAAAAAAGCTCGATCCATCATAAAAAAAACTCGATCACTTGCAAAAAAAACTCGATTATGTAAAAAAAAAAAAAGCTCGATCCCTTACAAAAAAGCTCGGTCATGTACAAAAAAAGTTCGATCCCCCACAAAAAAAGCTCGATCCCTTTAACAAAAAAAGCTCGACCCCCGAATGCGTCTGCGTAGCGCCTGAGTTTCAATGAAACTTTCTCTCTCTATTTCATAACTCAAACTGTAAAAAAATGAATGAAAGATTCTGATGAAACAACTATTGGGGGCATTTTTGTCCGTTCACCATAATATGTGCCTTTTAAACATAAGTTATAAAAGCAGTGATAGTGTTGAAACGTCACCTCCGAAAAGTGTTATTTATTTTTTGAGTCCTATATAAGTTGGTAGATTTTATTTTATTTTAAAGGTCTATTTGTAGAAATACTTCTTCATGAGCTTTTGCCCAGTAGAGGTTTAAACTCTACTAGTCTCTACTCAATTTAAAATAGACAATCTTAAAAGTCTAACCAAACAACTATAAAAAATTCAAATAGACGTTCGTAGATCTTTTGAGGCATTATAAAACTCAACCACTTGAGCACTTAGTCTAATTTTGAGGTCTGCATAGCTATGAAACATGAGCTAACTGATATATCGAATATTTATTATTACTGTATTTATTACAGTATATAAATGTGTATACTGTGGTCTAAATGAGGCTTCTATTCACTACTTTGTTTATTATTAATGTTTGTGAAAATGATACTGAGTTTAGCAGTTGAAAACTTTGTTATATGCTTATAAGGTTTTACTATGGTATGTAATTGTATTTTCATCGCTATTAACTATCATGCATGAATTTATTTACCGAGTTGATGACTCACCCCTCGTCACCACCATTTTTTCAAAGTAGTACTGGTTTATGGGAGATGGGTAATTCGAGTCAATGATTTGCTTCAGTACAAGATTTGATCGCTAGAGTCTATTTTCTTATATTATGTTTACCTAGAGAACATTGTTAGTTTTTACCTTATTGGATTGGCGTATTGTAAGGATTGAATTTTATTAAACGGTTATTTTGGAGGTTACATTTGAATTATTCATGAATAAATCCTTTCTTTTACGAATGTTTTTAATCTTTATAGTTGGTAAGTTTAGAAGATTTATAGATTTATGACTGAGAATCATCTTAATCCGTATGGTATCGGATTTGGGGTGTTACAGTTCAGGTAATAAATTCATTTCCATATAGCAATTTGCAAGCACCTAATTAAGATTCTAATTTATGTTGATCATTTTTTTTGTTACTTGCGGCATCTTGTTAAGTTGAAAAAAGTTGTTCTCAGTTTCTCCAAGCACCTAATCGGTTTTCCAAACCTCTCAGGTGTCCAAAATCTTGAGAGTTTGATACTAGAAGGCTACACAAGTTTGCTCAAAATTCCATCATCTATTCAATTTCTCAATAAGCTTGATTTCCTAAATCTAAGAGGTTGCAAGAGCCATTTGTTAGGTTTTGGCTTGTATTCCCAAGTGAACATAATGTTAACCAAACGAGACTCAATTGATGTGAAACTTCCTAGAGACGCGAGATAACGTTTGGAAGTTGGAGACTGTGTTTGAGGGAGGCTTGTAGAAGAACAGCGTTGTCGATGCGCTGTGATGACTAATGAGCGCTGTCCCTAGCGATGTGCCTTGCACAGTGGTCTAAGGATCAGTTTCCATCAATAAAGAAACCATTGTGCCTTGCGCTATGCATTGCATAGCGGTGAGAACAACGGTCCTATGCCAGAGATTCATGATGTGAGAAACGTTGTGCTGCAGACAGTGGTACCTATAGCCGCTTGACAGAAATTTGTGTGAAACCAGAAATCTTTTGTGAAAAAGAAAGGTTTTCCTCTGCAAAGTTCTTATGCATAAAGGCAAGAGACTTTGCATGGAATAGGAATTTCTTGTGTGTAGAGGAGAAGGAATTTACATGTAACAGAAACTCTTATATGTAAAAGAAAGTAGTTTCTTTGTAAGACTTGAACTCCATGTAACTAGTATAAATAGAACCTTATAACGAGATTAATTGTGTGGAGCAAAAAGAACACTTGTAACATCAGAGAATGGTGAGATATAGAGGGACTCATTGGAATATCTGGGGAGGGATCCATGGGAATATCAGTGGATCAAGTATAAGATCCGTAAGTGATATTCAGGGGAGACCTACGAGATATTAGGGGAGTACTCAAGGGGATCTAGTAAGCTTTGTGAGTTGAGAGTCATGATGTAAAGCTCGGTTGTCAGCTTAGGGGCTTGGAAAGGCTCGGTGGTTTGGGGTTTGGGTTAGAGAGAGAATCTCGGAGTATATAGTTGTAACAATTTATCTTTTAGTGAAACTTTCTCTATCATTCTAACGGCTTGTGATTTTTTCCCTGATCAGGGTTTCCACATATATCTTGTATTGTTTGATTGATTTATATTTTCTTTAATCTTATTTTTCTGCTAGTAGATGTTTATTTGTTATGTATGAGAATATTAAGCATGAGGCTTCCGTGTTCATTGATTCAAATTCTCAACACCTTATAGGTCTTCCAAATTGCATTTGTTTAAAGTCTCTGCAAAAACTTAGGGTCTGACATGTAAGCGTTTTTCAAAAATAAAAATGAAACCGAAAATGAAAACATTGTTTTTTATTTCAGTTTTGAATTTTGAAAAAGCGTCTGGTAGCATATACTGAAAGCTGTATTTTGAAATTGAAAACAGTAAAAACGGGTCTGGTAGCTTCACTAAAAGCTGAATTCTGAAAATGAAAACAGTAAAAACATATCCGGTAGATTAACTAAAAACATCAAATAATTTGACTCTCTCATCTCTTTAAAATATTTTTATAAGGTTGTAATATTTACTTTTATCCATTTAAATTTACAATTTATAATTTAATATACATGTAAAATAATTATACGATTATTTATATTAATATTATAACTCTAATTTAATCATTTCTTACAAACCATTCAATCATTTTTAATTGAATTACAAACACAAATGCATAGAATTGTTCATTGATAGAAGGAATCTCTTAAAATGAACAATATAAGATTCAATCTTTCACATATGACAAATTCTCCATTAATCATTATACACATACAAACATGGCTATTCGAATTTGAAACCCTCTCATTATGTACCAATTACCCTCTACAAAATTTTGCATACATTAAACAACCGTACATTAATCCTTCTGAAATACAAATCTTTCTTTTACAATAAAATTTTAGGTCAAACAAATGAACACATGAAGAAAAAACTAAAATTACACAAAAATCACAAATGAGATTGACTTCTAAACGACCCAGGAACCTTATCAGACCTTTTAAAACAACTTGGTTAAACAATGCTGCTACCACTGCATCGGCGGCATCGACGAATGGTCCAATCTAATCTAAATATCCAACATTGCTGATTCATCTGAGACTGGTGCCTATACCTTCAACAATAATTCACAATCATAAAACTCTGCAAATGGTACTGAACCATAGTCATTATCGTCACGTAGAGAAACACAACTGCTCTGAAAACTCAGCGATCAAAGCCAATTACGCTTGCTATTTTAAAAACATTGAAATAAAATATTTTAATTGTACATAAATGAATGTAATCTAGTTTATCACAAAGCTATCTAATTCATGGGGTTCTATTATACCCAATTCATTTGCCTAGTTTTAATATGGATTGTCTTAATTGTTGGCAGGGCCGGCCCTAGCCCCTAGGTATAGCAAACCCAACATTTTGCTAGGGCTCCAACTGATCAAATCTATTTTTTCTTCTTTTGAGGTCTCATGTCTGATTTATTTTAGTATAAGAAGGATCCAATTTCAACAATTAGTTTACTTTATTTTAGTATAAGACCTAATTATCCATATCTAGTTCTATTTTATAGAAATAAACATCATAGTCTAATTGATTCTAACATATTAGACTTAATTTTACATTATTTAAAAATTTAATTGAATTTTTTTTTTTTTAAAGAGAGTCAAATTGAATTGTTAACATTTTTTTGCTAACATAGTCAAAATCGTCACCCACTCACTTCGTGATTCCGTCGGAGTCTACTTTATTTACTAATATAGTCCAATTGAATTTTTAATATTTCTTTAATGATAATAATTTTTAAAACAATACTCGCGTACTGATCAATCAGTACCCAATTTGTGATATATATATAAAAAGTAAAAGAATAAAAGACACATGGTATACTTTCATTGGTGGGATCAGTATTTTGGGTACTTACTAGTCAATACCTAAATATCGTTCTAATTTTTATATAGAACCCCGATTTTTATTAATATCATTAAATGGTTTGGATCTCAAAATATCTGGAGACAGCTTTGATTCTTGGAGTATGATTAGTCCATGTACCGTAAATGGTAGACAAACAATAATATACATGATACACACATTAATATCTCAACTATTCACGGGACACCAAAAGCAGTAAAAAGTGCGTTGTTTTTGTTTTTGACGTCTAACTAACCCAATTTAATTACACATTGCTCGCCTCTCATCAAAGCAAAAGAAATTTATGTCTATTTAATGGCAGCTAGAAGAGAAAATGACACCCTTTTTGACTTATATTTTTTTGTTGGGACTCAAGTAAAACAAAGTAATAAAGAGATTAGGTACCAACCTTATTTGACATTCTCAAGTAAAGCACATGCAACATGCACCCATTATACATGATAGACGCATCAATATCTCAACCATTTACAGGACACCAAAAGCAGCAAAGAAGTGCTAATTGATCATTGTTTAAGTAGTTCATGAAAGCAGATAGGTCATAATAAAAGAAGTAACATGCATGTATTCTCAAGCAGCACATCAATTTCTTTCTTTTGAAGGTGTCCTCTGTAAACGTTGATAGGTTCACAAAACCACTAAATTTAATTTACACCTCTTGCAGCAGAGATAGAAACGAAAAAAAAAATCCCAATAAAAACTAAATATAACACAACAATTTTAAGACAAACCTTTTGCAACAATTTTGACAAGAATTTTCACCATTAATCACTACAAAAAAATTAAGGATTACAAAATAATATAATTAACAAAAATCAAAATAAAATTGAAAACAAAAAACAAAAAAAGAAGAAGAAAAAAAAACAAAATAAAATTGAAACAAAAAGTAAAAAAGAAGAAGATCTGCAGAAGAAGGTCAGACGAAGAAAAGGAAGAAGAAGATCGACATACCTTGAGATGGAGTTGAGAGTTGAAAGCTGAGAGTGTCGGTCTTCAACTGAAGACTTTTTATTTTGTTTTTCAAATTTAGAAAACAATTTTTAGATGTTTTTAAAAAATTTCACTTTTAACGTTGTTTATTTTTTATTATGTTTTTGTTTTTTTAAAATTAAAATAAATAACGGTTCCCCGTCTTGTTAAAAATATGGGGGTGGGGGGATGACCCCATCCCCATCCCCATCTCTCCATTTTCTCCAAATATATATAAATATAATTACACTATATATTTTATTTTTATTTTTATTTTTATTTTTTATTCTTTGAAACTCTAGGTATTTAAGCACATTTACTCTTTTTACTTTCAAAACATAACCCTATATATTTTTCAAAGTACTTGTCAATGAATTGACTGTTAATCTCTTTAAATTATCTATTATGTGAAGTTTTTTTTTTGTTAAAAAACAGCTTGTATTACTTCATATACGAAATTGGTTTAGTTTTAAACATTGAATTAAAAGTGAAAAATAAAAAAAAATGTTGTTTTCATTTTCATTTTTATTTTTCACTGAAACAAAAAATATTGTTTTCATTTTTATTTTTATTTTCAAAAAACAGTAACTGAAAAACGCTTATAAAACAAACCCTTAACGAACGCGAATTCGAAATCCTTTTTAGAAAATAAAAACGAAAACGAACTGAAAAATAATTACAGGACGAGGGCTTATTCCCTACTGTTGCTCGAATATGAAAACACTTCATGAGATCTCATGAAATGTGGAAGAATTGCTTTTAGATGAAATTACCATAGAAGAACTTCCCTAATCCTTCGAGAATATATTCAAACTAGTTGAATTGGATCTCAGAAGTTGTTCAAAGCTCAACTATCTCCCGCACAACGTTTTTAATTGGAAATCTGTCAAGCACTTTTATCTCTCCGGTTGCTCAAAACTCGTTAAATTACTTGACGATATAGGTGCCTTGGGATCTTTGAATGAGCTTTATGCCGAGGGGATTGCTATAAGAGATGTATCAGCGGCAATCATTGGGTTGATCAGACTTGATATATCTTTTACGAGATGCAATTTGTTGTTGCCTCCAGCTTTATTTGGCTTGCACAGTCTGAGGACACTAGATGTAACTGATTGTGGTATCACCGAGATACTGGACAGTCTTGGCGACTTATTGTCCCTGCAAAGATTATATTTGGACAAAAACAATTTCGAAAGCATACCGAAAAGCATCATAAGGCTCTCGAAACTAAGGTACCTAGACATAACCTATTGCAAGAGGCTTCAATTTTTACCAAGGATTCCATTTATACGTATAGATGCAGACAATTGCGCATCATTCGAAGAGTTATCATGTTTATTATTTTTGGACTTGTTTGTGCCAATAACTAATCCAAACGTCAAAGTGATCTTCATCAATTGTTTCAAATTGGATCGAAATGTACTCAGAGACATTGTGGAAGGTGCTCTATTGAAAATGAAATGCATAACGACATTATGGAAGAAAAAAAATATTATGATAAGTTGTTTAACATTTTTTTTTAAATGAAAATTTGATATTAAAATCAATAATGTTACAAAATAACTATTTTGTATTACACAGGGTTCTGGTGTACCACCTTTTGCCACTAATATATGTTTTTGTTAGGTTTTGGCTCGTATTCTCAAGTGAACATAATGTGAACCAAACGAGACTCAACTGATATGAAGCTTCCTGGAGACGTGGAAAACATTTGGAAGTTGGAATGGTGTTGTTTGAGGGAGGTTGAAGACCGGAAGAACTGAAGAAGCGAAGAACATTGTGCATTCCAGGTGACTTGCAATGGTTTAGGAAGCGGTTGTTTGAGGGAGGTTGAAGACCGGAAGAACTGAAGAAGCGAAGAACATTGTGCATTCCAGGTGACTTGCAACGGTTTAGGAAGCGGGTGCACAACCGTGACCCGAATTGTAGTCAATCATAAGCATGCGTGAAATAGGAAATCTTTGGTGGAAAAGGAAAGTGTTCTTTTGGAAAGTTATTGTGCTTGAAGAGAAAGGATTTCTCCTAAACAAGAAGACTTATTATAAATAGGAAATAGTATTTATGTGGAACAAGTAATTCTTGTATGTTTAAGAGTAGGATAACTCCCTGTAACTAATATAAATAGATCTTGTAATTAGGTTATTTTGGGTGGAGTAAAAAGAACACCACGTAACATCAGAGAGACTGGGTGAGATCCGGGAGAGACCCATAGGAATATCCGGGGAGGGATTTAAGGGAATATCAATGGATCAAGTTAGAGATCTGTGGGTGATATTCAGGGGAGACCTAGAGGATATTGGGGGGTTCTTGGTAAGGATATTGTGAGCGTTGTGATCTGAGAGTCATGATGTAAAGCTCGGTTTTTGAGCTTGGGGACTTGGTAAGGTTCAGTGGTTTGGGGTTTGGGTGCGAGAGAGAATCCTATAATATATATGGTTGTAACAGTTTATCATATAGTGGAACTTTCTCTGTCGTCCTGACAACCCATGATTTTTTACTCAATTTGGGATGTATATCTTGTGTATTATTTTCTCTCATCTATTTTTTTGCTATAGACGTTATTAATTACTATGAGTTATGAGCGTATAGTATGCATGACGATTCTGCGATCATCGGTTCAAAATCCCCAACAGTTTTCCTATAAGCGAGATTCCACAGTGGTTTACCTTTCAAAGTTAGGGATCTTTTATAACCGTGGAGCTGCCGTGAGATTGGTTCAATAAAAACTTTGATGGTTTTGCTCTATACAGTGTTGTGGCATTTCGAAACCATCATTTGATGGTAGGGGTTTCATAGTTTTATGTCAATGTAAACTCAAATCTAAAGATGGTTACTTGAGGGTTGCTAAAGGCATTTTGGATAGTGGGACGAGAGGTCATTTGGGACATATTGGGTCGGATCATGTCGGCATGGGGTTTGATTTCTATATATTTTCAAACAATCTTGGTAAATTATGTCACTTATTGAGGTCTCATTCCAATTCTCTCTTTATAGTACCGTTAGTAAACCTGTAAAATGTTGTAAGCTCTGTCAGGTCCGGCGGCATCAAACATTGCTCCACGAAACCATGAGAAAACTCTCTACACACAGATAGCATAATTCATCAAAAAAAAAATTAGCATTAAAGTTCCATTTGGAAGAGTTTCTTTAAGTAGATCTTTTAGGAATATATATTTTAAAGTGGACATTTTACAAGTAGAGTTTTTAATAGAAATATGTTGGTCGTTTGGTTGTCAATTAGAAAAAAACCATTTTAAATGGTAAGATTACTAAAATATTTAAAAACTATTTTAAATGATAATGTTATGTTAAACTTTTTAGTATTATTAAAAAAAGTTTTAAAAAATCTATTTATAAATATCTAACATTTGAGTTTCTTTCTGTATACGTAAAACAATTTTTTGTATTATTTAAAAACTATTTTAAATGATAATGTTATATTAAACTTTGGGTTCAAAAAATAAATAGCATTTTTTAGAGGTGACGTTTCAACACTATCATTGCTTTTATAACTTATGTTTAAAAGACACCTATTATGGTGAACGGACAAAAATACCCCCAATAGTTGTTTCATCAGAACTTTCATTCATTTTTTTACAGTGAGAGTTATGAAATAGAGAGAGAAAGTTTCATTGAAACTCAGGCGCTACGCAGACGCATTCGGGAGTCGAGTTTATTCTCTACGCATACGCATAGAGAGAGCTTTTTTTTTATTTGATATGTTGTGTGTTGACGAAGATGAATATCTTGGTTTTTGAGACTTTTGAAACATTTCCGAGCTTTTTTTGTTAAGGATCGAGTTTTTTTGGTAAGGGATCGAGTTTTTTTTGTTATGGATCGAACTTTTTTTTTTAAGGATCGGGTTTTTTTTTTTACATAATCGAATTTTTTTTGTAAGTGATCGAGTTTTTTTATGATGAATCGATCTTTTTTTTAAGGGGATCGAGTTTTTTTGTAAGGGGTCGAGTTTTTTTTGTTAAGGATCGAGCTTTTTTTTTACATGATCGGGTTTTTTTGTGAGGAATCGAGCTTTTTTTTGTGAGGAATCGAGCTTTTTTTTAAAGAGATCGAGCTTTTTTATACATGATCGAGCTTTTTTTATACATGATCGAGCTTTTTTTGTTAAGGATCGAGATTTTTTTTACATGATCGAGTTTTTTTTGTAAGAGATCAAGCTTTTTTGTAAGAGATCAAGCTTTTTTGTACATAATCGAGCTTTTTTTTAACATGATCGGGCTTTTTTTAAGGGATAATACTTTTTTTGTTATGGATCGAGTATTTTTTTTTTAACATGATCGAGCTTTTTTTAAAAGGATCGAGCTTTTTTTAAAAGGGTCGAGCTTTTTTTAAAAGGGATCGAGTTTTTTTATTAAGGACTCAAACTTTTTTCTTAAAGGTTTGAGATTTTTTATCCAAGATTATAACTTGTTTGTAGCAGTTTAAAAATGCTTATACAAATGTAAAAAAGCTTAGACAAATTAAAAAAAATACTCAGACCAATTACAAAATAGCTCGTAAACATATCAAAAAAAGCTCGAACCAATGTAACAAAAATATACAATAGCTCGTAAAATTATAAAAAAAACTGGATCATGTTCTGAAAAATTGTAGATCGATTTTTAGACAAGTTTTTGAGAAAGAGAAGTCACTACTTTCAGTGATTAAAGTGTGGAGATGGAAGTACAAAGAGAATTAAAAATTGATTATTTAAGGGCAATATGGGTAGTTTACCATAATATGTACATTTTAAACTTAACTTATTAAACCGGTGACATCCCTACAACTCATAAAAAAAAAAGATAACATTTCTTACCATTTCCATTTAAAGTTTTTAGCGTTACTAAAAAAAGTTTTAAAAAAATCTATTTATAAATACCTAATATTTGAGCTTCTTTCGATATATGTTAATCAATTTTTTTAATCATTTAGAAGTTCTGTTCAATAAACGACAGACGTTTTTTTTGTTATAAGAACCCTTTTAAGTACAACAAAACTCATTTTAACAGGTAGATAGACTTCCCCATACTGACACTAAAGGTTCAAAGCAGAATATTTTATCCCAAATGTTTCCAAGTCAATATCAAGATTCAAAACCATGGAAAATGAATTTATTAAAACAGATGCACTCATTTCTACTCTCATTTTCCCCCCGACAAACAGGGTAAGAAACAGAGTCTTCCAATAATAAATGCCAGAAGTAGACAGAAACACTCTAAAGTTATAAAATTTAGTGTATAAAGACTCTGTTTTCTTCGAGGGATGGAACAATCTTCACGGAGCTTTCTCTCGATCGTAATTTATAATCAAACCTAACTGGTATAAAAAAAAACAGAAAATAACAGTACAAAAAAATCATCTTAGAAAATAGAGTTTGATCCGAGGTCCGTGTTTCACACGGTGTTTTTAAGACAATTCCGCTTGACAACACCGTATGTGTATTAGGCGATTGTCTCCCAGGATACAACGGTTGAACAATGGTAGGCCTAAGCATTAACCACTACCAGCGAACTCAAACCGAGTTTTGAACTTACCAAGAAAACCAGAGAAGAAAAGAATTTGGTAGCTCAAAAGAAAACTCAAACTATTTTCCTGTAGGTTGAACAGAATATTAGAGGTATTAAATACCCAAACAGAAACACTAGGGTTTTGGGATTAATTAAGGATTATTTTGGAAAATTCGTTTTTGATTTAATAAGGAAATAATTTAATTAGATAATATTATTCAAAGAAATTTATTTTTAATTAAAACCCGATTCTGTATTCTTAGTGATCAAGTAAGAAATCAGAATCCAAACAGCAAAAGTTTTTCTTATTCATCGGAGTTAAAGCTTTTCTTATTCATCAAAATCAAAAACGTTGACTTAGGGAAGTGGTAAAAGGTCAACTGTCCGTAGGTCGCGACCACACACGAGTCGTGCATTCGACCATGATTTGCACTCCCTGCGCGTGCAAGAGAGCCTCTATACCGCACATGTTGATAACTCATATCATACGTACACTTATAAATTACATAGAAGTGATTTCTTTAAATAATTTGATATTCATTTTAATCCATACACAATTGGTTAACTTTTAGACTCAATTTCTTATGATTACTCATCTTTTAGATCCAATTTCTCGTTCCAATTTCTCGTTCATTCGTTAAATATTTTATAAATTTTAAATTTGAGGATATCATTTTTAAGTTCTCACACACAAACTCTCAAAATGAAAGTTTATCACACAAAAATTTCTATCACACAAAAATTTCCAACACTTTCTTCTTGGAGATTTTTATCAACAAATAAAATTTTTCTTCTCCAATACACAGTACACGGCGACTAGTTTTCTTCTTCTTCTATAGTCTCCAGATCTCAAATACTCTCTGTCATCAATGGAACTGAGTCGATTCAAGTATGATGTTTTCCTAAGTTTCAGAGGCGAAGATACCCGCAACAACTTCACCAGCCTTCTTCACAGAGCTTTGTGTGACCAGAAAATCGAAACTTTCATTGATTATGATCTTTGCAGCGGCGATGATATCTCCCCATCTCTTCTCAAAGCAATTGAAGGTTCACAGATTTCTATTATCGTTTTCTCAAAAGGGTATGCTTCTTCCAGATGGTGTCTCGAAGAACTCATGAAGATTCTTCAATGCAAGAACACGTACGGACAGATTGTTATACCAGTTTTCTATGAGGTGGATCCATCTGATGTGAGGAACCAAACCGGGTGTTTTGCAGAAGCATTTGCTGAGCATGAACATCGTTTTCAAGAGAGTTTGGACACATGGAAGGGTGCTTTGAAAGAAGCAGCAAATCTATCTGGATTGGATTCAAGTGTAATCAAGTAAGTGTTTTAGTTTTTGTTTTGTTATATTTGTTCAATTTTGTTATGTTTCTGTTCTGATTTGGTACAGCTTAATAATGGTTGTTTTCAATACTTTTTAGGCCTGAGTCTGTGCTTATAGAGAATATAGTCCAAGTTGTTTTGAAGAGACTGAATGATATGCCCTCAAATGATAACAAAGATTTGATTGGAATTGATTCAAGGATTAATGAAATTGAATCATTGTTACGCATTGGGTCAAACGATGTTCGCAGTGTAGGTATTTGGGGCCTTGGTGGTATAGGCAAGACAACTCTTGCTGCTGCTGTATTTGACAAAATCTCTTGTCAATTTGATGCCTCTTGCTTTGTTCATAATGTTAGAGAAGAATTTGAACAAAGCGGTGGATTAAACCGCATGCGACGAGAACTTTATTCTGCAATATTAGGGGATGTAAACATATGTAATTCCTTTGTAGGATACAATTTCACAAAGAAAAGGCTTGGACGTAAGAAATCCCTTCTTGTTTTTGATGATGTGACTAATTTTAGACAACTGGAATCTTTGATTGGAGGTTTTGATAATGTCGGTTCTGGAAGTCGAATTATTATAACAACAAGAGATAGGTAAGCGCTCAAAAATTGTAGGGTGGATCAAATATACGAGATCGAGGAATTACCTTCTGATGATGCTCTTAAGCTGTTTTGTCGGTATGCCTTCGGACAAAATCGTCCCACGTTAGAGTATGAGAAACTGTCACACAAGGTAGTTAATTGTCTTGGAGGCATTCCACTAGCTCTTAAAGTTTTGGGTTCCTCTCTACTTGACAAGAGAAAAGAAGTTTTGGAAAGTGCAATGAAGAAACTAGAAAGAATTCTTCATGAGGATATCTATGAGGTGCTGAAGATAAGTTATGATGGATTAAATGATAACCAACAGAGGATATTTCTAGATATTGCATGTTTCCTTAAAGGGAAAGGCATTGATCTTGTAAAACAATTCCTAAATGCTTGTGGCTTCTTCACTGAAGTTGAAATAAGTGGTCTTGTTGATAAATCTTTGATAGCTATATCAAAATACAATACGATAAATATGCATGATTTATTACAAGCCATGGGTAGGGAAATTGTTCGGCAACAATCCATCGAAGATCTTGGCCAACAAAGCCGGTTATGGCATCATGAGGATATATATCATGTTCTAACAAAAAATTTGGTGAGATTCAGTACAACTTTAACTTAAGCAGAATCATTTCCATTAATCTTTCTGCATTAGCTCATTTGTAAAGGGGGGAGTTAGTTGTATTTGGTTTTTAAATAATGTTGTGATTTTATTATCTTAATAAATGAGATATGTTAACATCTCTTGTTGAGAAAGTAAAAAGGTTTATAGTTCAAGATATATATATATAATCAAGCATTAATGCTATATTTAAATATGTGAAGTTTTCTACATGTGCCGGTTATAATTATTCGATGCTGACTTATCCCTTCTTGAATACATATCAGCGGTCCAAAGCAATTCAGGGCATCTCTTTTGATATGTCTAGAACAGAATATATAGACTTAAATCCTTGTGCTTTTGCAAATATGCGGAATGTGAGATATTTGGAATTCTATTGCTCAAATGACGGTGAGAACAAGAATAAGGTGCATATTTCAAAAGGCCTTGATTCCGTTTTCAATGAACTAAGATATCTGCACCGGTATGGATGTCCACTCAAATCATTGCAGTCCAATGTTAATCCAGAGCACCTTGTTAAACTCAGAATGCGAGATAGCAATGTTGAACAACTCTGGAACGGTGTCATGGTATATTTTGATTTTATATGCCGATTTGTTTTTCCTTAATGAGCTAGTTTGTAGACACCAGTGATGCTAATTTATGCTGATTTTCCTTTATTTGATTTTGTTCACCCTTTACAGAATCTTGTTAATTTAAAAGAAATTGATCTCGCTGGATCCAAGCACCTGATCAGTTGTCCAGACCTTTCGGGGGCCTGCAATCTTGAGAGATTAAATCTTCTTCATTGTTCATGTTTGTCAGAAATTTCATCATCTCTTCAATATCTCAGTAAGCTTGACAAATTCCTTCTCCTTCACTGCAAAAGCCTTAGGGGTCTTCCAGATTGCTTTGCTGGTTTGAAATCGCTTAAATATTTGAACATGTTTGGTTGCTCAAATCTCAAGATGTTGCCGGATATTTCATGTTATTGAATATGTCAATTTAAGTGAAACAGCCATAGAAGAACTTTCCCCTGCCATTGAAAATCTAAGCAAACTAGTTACACTGGATCTTTCGAAATGTTCAAGGCTAAAGAGTCTTCCATGCAACATTTGTAAGCTGAAATCTCTTGAACATCTTTGTATCTCCTATTGCTCAAAAATTGACAAGTTGCCTGACGAGATAGGAACTTTAGAATCTTTGAAGACACTTTTTGTTGACGAAACTGCCATAAGAGAAGTACCATCGTCCATCGTACATTTGAACAACCTTGAAAGGTTATCTATTAACACATGTAAGATTCAGGATGCAATGGACTTGTTGTTTCCTCCTTTATTAGGCTTGTGCTGCCTGAAGAATCTAAATCTGACTGATTGTGGTATCACAGAGATACCTGATGGTCTCGGTCTCTTATCCCAGCTACGAAGATTATTTTTAGGCAGTAACAATTTCGAAATCATACCAGCAAACATCATAAACCTTTTTAACTTGGAGTTCCTTGACATAAGCTGTTGCCAGAGGCTTCGATTTTTACCGGAGCTTCCATCTATATCTATAAATGCAGTCAATTGCATATTATTGGAAGTACTACTGTTTTTGGCAGTTCCATACACAAATACAAGGGATATCAAATTTTCTTTTAGCTCCGTGAATTGTTTCAAACTGTATCAGAATGGACTCAAAGACGTTGTAGAAGATTTTCTACAGAAACTAGAGTCTCCAGCAACTTTATGGACGAAGCAACCTTATTTAAGGTCAGTCTCAGTCTTTCCCATTTAGATATAATGTTAGTTTGTTCTCTTTTTGCTTTAAAAGTCAATTTGATGTTACAGACTAAAGATGTTGCAATTGATTATTTTCATGGTGCAGGACGTACAGGATGTTCAAGATCTTCCGTTCACTAGTATATGTTTTCCTGGAACTGAGAGACCAGAGGGGTTTAATTTTCGAAGTACAGGATCTTTGATAATTGAGGTGCTGCCCCCATGTTGGGACTATAATAGATTTGCGGGTTTTGCTCTGTGTGCTGTTATGCAAATTCAACACCATCGAATTGAGAATTTTTGGGATTTGTATGTTTGCTGTGAATGTAACTTCAAGTCCAAAGATGGACGCTGTCATATTGTTCGTGGCAAATTTGGTTATCCGCCTTATTATGGCAACTTTGGTTGTGAGCCTTATTATCATTTTGAACCCTACTCGGTCGAATCAGATCATGTGTACATAGGATCTGACCATCTTATGTACCCCAGAGATACTGGTGACTTGTGTTACAACAGTCCGGTCACTTTCCAATTCTATCTTGAGGCATTTGGAAGACGTATTAAATGTTGCAATGTTAAAAGTTGTGGAGTGCGTTTACTGTATACCCAAGATCTTGTAATATTCAGTGGCAGTTTCAGCTTTGGTGAGAGGGAAAATGAACCACAGCCCAAGAGATTAAAATCAATCTAAATCCCTTGAAGGAGAGAAAATCTGATGAAGGTAAATAAAATACTTCTATATTTGCGTGCATGATATCCAGTCTTTATTTAATTAATGTCTCTATTGTAGATCTGATTTTGCTTGGTTTAACTTGTTTCCCTTTAAGAAATAAAACTTTGGACAATGTTTTGTTTTGTCTATTTTACAATAAATGGATTGAATGCCACTTAAGTTATGTTTTCTTTACTGAATTCATTGATTATCATTGTGCTATAGGTTTTTAAATTATTTTTTTAAACAGAGGACGTGGTAGTTATTGTCTTTTTTGTTTTGTGTACAAGTTTTGAAGCAGAAATGGTTTGTGAAACTGGATAAAAAAACCTACTTACTTACTTTGATGTGATAAACTGATGGAACTATTAGTTTGGGTCGTACGGTACTACTTACCGTATGACTCATTTATTATCTCTATTAGTGATGAAGAATTCAGGTCCTCAGCAAATCATGTCACATATGGTTTGCTTTTTCATGCTATTAACTGAGCTTTTTATGCTGCTTTGGGCAGTATGGTTTGGCAGAGCTGAAATAGAGAAGGTTTTGATCTAGTTAAATACTAGTATGTTCCCAAACATTACACTGCTATAACTTATCATATATTTAATTTTGGTGTGCAGTGGTTATAATATACGGACATGTACCGATGCTTGCATTCCCACTATCTTATCATGGAGAAGCAGATCAGAGCATGATCAATGGTCAATCAGAAGATGCACAGGAGGCTGTTAAACTGTAATTACTTGTATAAATATCACTTATGCAACCAATTATTACACAATCAATGGAAAATCATTTTTTCAGCTCTCTGATCATGATTCATCTTCTCTGCCCTCTCTAAGGGAGTTTTAGGTTGTTGCTTTTTGTTGAACAGTTACATATTTCTATCAAACACTTGCAAATTTTCATATCATGTGTGGAAAATAAAAGACCCTGTATCTTTCTGGTGTTGTGCTCAGTGTAGGTGGATTGACTAATAATCATTGCTATGCTTAAATTGCTTAACAAAACAGTTACCCTTTTGAGATAAAATAAAATAAAACAAAATTTGGACCTCAATTTTGAGGCCAAGAGAAAAGTAGGGTTTAATTGATTCATGCACTTGCAAGGTACATTTCAAGAGGAGGTACGCAGAGTTAAAAGGAATGTTTATGATGCATGGGTTCATCTACAGATTAATTCAAGATTCATCCCAAAAATTAACACAATTTTAAATGACAGAGAATCCCAACAGCCTCTTATACTTGTATAAATGCTCATGTATTCTTCCATATTATTTTTCATAAATCTTCAAGTAAGAATAGTTAGTCAAAAAATTAAAGAAGCAAAAATGGAAAGAAAGAGTTGATGGGGATCGAAGAGATACGCGCTGCCAAGTTCATGTGTTTCAACATTACGAAAGAAGGAAACAGTTCATGTGATGACTCCAGAGAAAGAAGAAAATGTCAAACAAAAAACGATCATACTGTTTTTTTTTTTTTTCGAAAAACAGTAAATGAAAGACGTTTACAGAACACACCCTTAATAACTTTAGTATCATAGTACCGTATGACCCAAATAAATAAGAACGGTAAAATTTGACAATTGTCTCGGACCAACAAAAAACAACCACCACAATCCACAAACAAAAACAGTATACTAAGGTCCCGTCCTGCAGCTGTTTTTAGTCCGTTTTCGTTTTCGTTTTGGGCCCTTTCTGTAAGCGTTTTTCAGTTGCTGTTTTTTAAAAATGAAAATGAAAATGAAAACGAAAACAGTGTTTTTGGTTTCAGTTTCGAATTCCGAAAACACGTCTGGTAGCATATACTGAAAGCTGTATTTTGAAAATAAAAACGGAAAAAACGTGTCTGTTAGGTTAACTGAAAACTATTAAAAATTGATTACATAATTAACCAATATAATTTTTATATTGTAATTTTTAAATTAAACGAAAGTAACACATCAAAAATTAATTCAAAAAAACATATCAAAAAATGAATTAATCAAAACTAAACTCTTAAATTATAAATAAATAATCACAATATATATATATATATATATATATATATATATATATTACTATATAAATTTTAAATATTATTACATATATTATAATTTATATTATAATATATATAATATTTTATTATTATATATATAATATATTATAATATATATAAAATATATTATTTTATAATATATATATATATTATAATATACATATTTTATTATATATATATTATTACATGAATTTTTTTAGTTCTAGTTGGAAATAAATTATTCTGGAATATATATATATATATATATATATATATATATATATATAGGCACTTTGGTCATTTTAAAATCTTATCCCGTCTTATCCTAGCCATATGAAACGCATAATAGAACTAAATGAAACAAAATGAAAAACAAAATAGTTTTTTTTATATAAAAAGGTGAAAAATAAAATGAAAAACAAAAACGAAAAACGAAAAATAAGTATTTTTGTATTTTTCAAATCCTTCACTTTTAACGTTGGTTTTGTTTTCATTTTTTAAAAATAAAATGAAAAACGGCTAACGAACGCGTTTTTGAAATCATTTTTGAAAATAAAAACGAAAACGGACTGAAAAACAGCTGTAGAACGGGACCTTTTATTTTTCAGAAACGATTTCGAAAACGCAATTGTTAACCGTTTTTCATTTTATTTTAAAAAAACAAAAAAAAAATGAATAACAAAATCAGTGTTAAAAATGAAAGATTTGAAAAACACAAAATACTTGTTTTTTGTTTTTGTTTTTGTTTTTCATTTTCATTTTGCTTTTCACTTTTTTTATATAAAAACAAAACAAATATTTTTTTAACTATTAATTGTACTATTATGCGTTTCATATGGCTAGGATAAGATGGGATAAGATTTTTAAATTACCAAAGTGCCCCTATATATATATATATCAGAATAATTTATTTCCAACTAGAACTAAAAGCATTCATACAATAATATATATATATATATATAATATATATATACATTATAATTATTATATATATTATAATTATAATTATAATATATTATAAATATTAATATATAATAATACAATATTATATAAATTATATATATATATATATATATATATTAATATAAATATAATATTATATGTAATAATATTTAATAATATGTATATATATATATATATTAATATCATAGAGGGAATAGGGGTATATAGCACTTTTTCAATTTTGATTTGTGTAACTAACACCACTTTAATAACTCATGTTTTATTAGCACCAAAGTAAGTGATAAGACTAAAATGTCCCTACTTGTTTTTATCTTCTTTTTTTTTACTCTCTTTCTTCCTATTCTCTCAGGCCCCCTACTTGAAGACAATATTTCTGAAAAAAAAAAGAAGTTTTTTGATGTTTTATTTTAAATTTGATTTTGTTGATTATGAGATATTAATTTTGTTTTGGTTGATTTTGAGTTTTCAATTTAGTTTTTATTGTGAATTTGTTGATTTTGATGTGGATGGTGAATTTGTTGAATCTGAATGGGGGTTTGTTTGAATCTTGAATTGGTGGGTTTGAGTTTGGGTTTGTCGAATCGGAGAAGATGAATAGTAGCTGATGTTAAGTTTTTTTTTTTTCGAGACTTATTTGTTCAAATTCGAGACTTATTTATGAATACTCAGGACTTACTGTACTTATTCGAGACTTATTTATGAATACCCGAGACTTATTACTCTTATTCGAGACTTAATTTATGAATACATATTTGTTCCATTTCGAGACTTATTTATGAATACCCAAGACTTATTCATGCATTTTCGAGACTTATTCATGTGTTTTCGAGACTTATTCATGCTTTTTTCGAGACTTAATTCATTTTACGTTTTCTTCTTCATCGCGATGGAGGTCTGTTCGACCTTCATCAATGGTGAAAGCGACGAGCCGACGATGGTGCCCATCAACTCCGGGAATAGTCGGATCTGAAAGATCGGACGACACATAGTTCGTTGGTGTCGTTGGTGTCGTTGGTGTCATCAGATTCGCAATGGATCGTCATAGATCCGATGATGACGGATCGATGACGGTTCGAGTTTGGCTTCATTTCTCTCTCTACACAGCTCGAAACTGAAAACAAACACTACAGTTACAACGATTGACATTGGATGAATGTTTTTCCGATGGTTTTGTCCATCAACTCACCCGTTGACGGCGACAACTCCATTGATGGAGCTCGGAGCTCCATCAATGGTGGTTTCTGAATTAAAAAGAAAAGGACTGACATGAGAAAAAGATAGATGAACGGGGGGGGTATTTTTGTCCAAATCTCATCTTTACTACTGTTTAAACAAGAGTTATTAAAGTGGTGCTAATTGCACAAATCTACTTCCAAAAAGTGCTATATAAATTTTCGACCCTAATATCATATATATAGTTATATTTTTATTATATAGTAATATATATATATATATATATTGTAATTATTTATTTATAATTTAAGAGTTTAGTTTTGATTAATTCATTTTTTTATATGTTTTTTTGAATTAATTTTTTATGTGTTACTTTTGTTTATTTTAAAAATTACAATACAAAAATTATATTTGTTAATTATGTAATCAATTTTGATAGTTTTCGGTTAATCTACCAGACGCGTTTTTTTCCGTTTTCATTTTCAAAATACAGCTTTCAGTATATGCTACCAGACGCGTTTTCAGAATTCGAAACTGAAACAAAAAACACTGTTTTCAATTTCATTTTTATTTTCGAAAAGCAACAACTGAAAAACGCTTACAGGACGGACCCTAAGGAATTTTGGTGTTTGTATAAATTGAGTGACGATATTTACATATTGTTAAGACGAGGACAGAGTTTCGTCATATTGGCCGTTATTCCCCCTAAAAGCAAAGAAACATTTAAAATGCCTCTTCTATCACACTTTCCATCTATTTATGGCTTTTACAGTTAAAATCGAAGGTCAAATGACCATTTTATCATTCAGTTTACACTACATAATTACCATTTAACCCTTAAAATATTCATTAAATATAAAATATATTTAAAAAAACAATATAATTACATTTCTTCTCCATGCACAATCATCATCATCTTCATCTTTTCCATCATAATTTAATTTGTATATATGTTGCCAGAATCCAGATACATTTATGTAATGGAATAAAATAATAAAACAATTTTTATTAAAAAACACAATTGATTTTTTTTTTTTTTTGTAAATCTGGTAAAGATCATCAGCACAATATCCATCTCTTTCTGTCATCGTGTTCATCATATTCTCTACCAGACCACTACCATCTCTAGCACCCAAACCTTAACCTAATCCATCACAACTCAAACACCAAATCCTAGCCACCAACACACCTCAAAGACCAAACCCCCCAAAATTCAGCCACCATCGTGAACCACCCATCACCACCCCCAAATCAAGACCCAACTGTGAACCGCCCATTGTCACCCCTAAAATCCAGCCATCCACCACCCCGTCCACGCAATAACCCACCCAAAATTCATATTCGAAACCGAATCGAAACCGATTCACCACACACACACACACAACACATTCATGAATTGAACCTAGAAAACCTAATCTGGATATTAAAAATAAAAAGAAAAAAGAACAAAAACCCACCAATTCACCATTTTTCAGCCACGAACCCTAGAAATCATCATCAAACTGATCCAACCAAATCATCATCTTAAGATCGCACCAACTAACCAAATCACCAATAGTACAACACCTACCCACCAACCAAGCCTAGAAACCAAAAACCAACCCCAGACTTGCCACCATTCATCTTTCCCGTCATCACCAACCCCACTAAGTGACTCAAACCCCATAGCCGCCATGAGAGAGAGAGATTCAAGATAGAGAGATAGAGGGACTGGAGATAGAGAGAGATGGATCTGAGAGATCGAGAGAGAAAAAGAGTGATTGGAGATAACATACCATTTCGTGATCTGGTGGAGATGAAGATTTTTGTTTTTGGTGATGGTGAGGTTGAAGGTGAATAGATGAGGAAGAGATGTTGGCTATGGATGAGTGGTGGTCAATGATGTTGAAGATGAGGATGAGTGGTGGATGATTAATATTTATTAAAGCTTGGTGGTAGTGGATCTGATGATCTAGGTTTAATTTGGGTTTTATTGATTGGGTTCATGGATCTGAGTTTAAATGGTTGGGTTTTATTTGTTTAATTATTTCTTTTGTTTTTAATTTTTTAATTATTTGTTTAAGATCTGGTTGGGTTCAATTACGTTAATACCCTTACCATTTAAGGGTCAACATCCCAAATGGATGAAAAGTGTAATAACAAAAATGGCATTTTTAACGTTTTTTTGTTTCTAGGGGTAAGAACGACCAATATGGTGAAACTCTGTCCCCGTCTTAACAATATGATAAAAGTTAGGAGGGAAAATGATACTTTCCCTACAAAAAAGTATACAAACTCTTTTGGATTTGGGCCTCTAAAACCAACCAGTACTATCATTTGAGCTGAAATCAATCTAACAAATGGTAAGTGGCCATGTGTATTTTAGTTCCATTTCCTCGGGACATTTTAGTAATTCGGCCTCACCATAGTCAATATTCCGGAAATAAGTGGCTCCACATTCCACAATTTAAAAAAATTTGAAAGCCCAAATCTCAAACGGTCATCTAATACCAAATCCACTCCATCTGAACCGTTGATCTCCTTCACTCTCCACCGTCGATCCTTTCCTTTTCCCCTCAAAACTCAATTTCAAAAACTTTGTTCTCACTTTCACTTTCGCTTCTCTTCTCCACAAATTCCCTCCTAAACCTCACACAACTTCACGCCTCCATTTTCATTTTGCAACTAACCAACAATTCTTAAACGACATGCCGTTTATATCGGAGACGGCAAGTGCAATCAAGAGCAGGTTCGGGTTTCACAACCGTTCTGCCTCATCGGAATCTGTGCCGTCGGTGAGGAGTTCGCCGGATCTTTCTCTAAAGTCGGTGCCGAGAGATATTCCTCCGGTCCCGGCCGTTCATTGGGATGACAATGCAGTAGTAGCCACCGCTGTCTCATCTCAGAGCTTCGAGATCTCTGAGGATCCGTCCTTCTGGAAGGACCACAATGTTCAGGTATTTTATTTTATTTTATTTTTTGATTATCTATGAATATTATTTAAAATTTTAGTTAAATTATGCGGCTGTTTTGGGAATCTGAACAATCTCGTTGTTGTTTCTGTTTAATTTCGGGGACTAGACGACTTAAAATTAGGGTATTGAAAATCATATTATAGATTATGGCTTTATGCTAATTCGTGTTGATGTTGTTTTATTCTAGTTATTTGTCGATAAGATTACTTAGGTTGATGTATAATGTATGCAACTATGCAAGTAAAAGATTGCACAGCTTAACTCCTGACTTAATTTCGTTTATTTCATCTTGCAATTATTATTATAATATTTGTAGGTAATTATCAGAATCCGTCCACTTAGTGGTTCTGAAATATCAGTACAAGGCTACGGCAAGTGTGTTAGGCAAGAGAGCTGTCAGACGGTTACTTGGAAGGGGCATCCCGAGTCACGTTTCACCTTTGACCTAGTTGCCGATGAGAATGTTAGCCAGGTACTTGTTTTCGTCTTTTGAGTTGTTGTTCCTGAATTGTTTTGATGTATGGTGGATTTCATTGAGGAGATGTAACAGGAGAAGTTGTTCAAAGTGGCTGGCTTGCCAATGGTGGATAATTGCATGGGAGGTTATAACAGCTGCATGTTTGCATATGGCCAAGTGAGCTTTTGATTTAGAGATAATTAATTTATTCGATTTTGTTTACTTAGTGATGATGATCCCATGATTATTTGATTACAAGATTCAAGTTGGGTTGGTCTGTGTATGTCAAATTTATTGATCTTAAGTTGACCTCATGTTGTTTTTCATTGGATTACATTAGCTAACTGTTTTTATATAGACCGGAAGTGGGAAGACTCACACAATGCTTGGAGATATTGAGGGAGGTTCTCAAAGACATAGTGTTAATTGTGGGATGACACCTAGAGTATTTGAATGCTTATTCTCAAGAATACAGAAGGTATTCTACTGTTGAGTATAGTTGATTCTTAATTTTTAGATTGTTAAAACTGAATTAGATTAGACTTTGGTAGAATTCCCTTGCTGGAACCTGTCAGTCTATTGGATTAACCAGCTTAATGATTAACTTTTGTCCACAAAATAGTTATAAGTTATTATATCAATGATTTGTGCATTGCTGAAGAGAAACTTGAACATTTATTGCTTATAATGTTGGAGTATTTAAGCAATTTTTGATAAAATAAGAAATTATTTTTTTCATATGCAAGAGGTCTTTTGTATCAATGATGTTGATATTTAAACTCATACACTCTTGATACAAAAATCCTCTGCGATATGATAAAATAACTCCCTATGAAATCATATACTGCTTGAATGCTCCAATATTATTTTCTTCTTTGTTTTCTATTTTTCACTTCAAATTTATTCTCCTGTCTTCATTTGCATTTTAAATATCTTCGAACTGGATAACATCTAATAACTAATCTATGGTGTGGCAGGAAAAAAATGAACGCAAAGATGAAAAGATAAGATTTACTTGTAAATGCTCATTTTTGGAAATATACAATGAACAGATTCTTGATCTTTTGGACCCATCTTCGAACAATCTACAGGTATGGATGCTGGATTGATTGCTACTTTAATATTTGAAAGTTACATCTCTTCATGGTCTTTATTTTATTTTTGACTATTTCTCCAGGAAATCAATCTAAAACCTTGAAAAAGTACCTTAAACATAAGTAGTGATGACCCTTCTTCTTCCCCCCACCCCCTCTCCTCTCTCTCTTCCCTGTACGAATATACCATAACTGAAAATATCTAATGGATTCTCAAGTATTTATATTTTATTAATGAGTCTTTACCTATTCATGCATGACATGCTTGCAAGTGACGGTAGAAAATAATTTTGAGCTCACCCACGACTATAATCAACTTTCTTTTTGTAATTCCCTTCAACCGTTTTTTCTTGTCAACTGTATAAATAAATTTCCAAACATATTTCGTGTATGAATGTATCTTACTGTGGTTTTCTTGAATTGGTGAGCTTAGATTGTTTGGATGGTTGTGCAGATAAGAGAAGACACTAAGAAAGGGGTTTACGTTGAGAATCTCAAGGAGATAGAAGTTACAAGTGCCCGTGATGTTATTCAACAACTGATTCAAGTATTATTTTCTTTACCTGCATCTCTAGTAGTTATATCAAGTAGTTACCAATATTCTATAGTGATGTAGGTAGTTTGTGTGTGTCAATGATTGTGCCTTGAGTAACTTCTTTATAACAGTTATAGTTATTTAACTGGTTCAAAGCATCGGTAATACATTCCGTCACTAATTTTTTGAAGCTTCAGTTGCTTTTTCAACATGGAAATTTCCAGAAAAGGACCAGAAGCAAGAAACAGTTTCCAGAGTTTTGGCAATATATTAATGGAGTAAATGCGGAATAATAGCACATATAATTTTTTAACATCTTGTTAAGAGAAGCCACAGTTTGTTTTCAGAAGTTAATCTTCATTTTCTGATTACACTTTTGAGTATACAGTTCCTGCACTTGCTCCCTTCTCCGTTGAATCTGTAATAGGAAGCATCGTCTTAATATTATGTCTATCTCACCTTTTGTGTAGCAGGAATGTAAAAGGAGTCTTTTCCTGGATAATTGAACTTCTAAATTTTTACCTTCTTATACATCTCTTTCTCTTTCTCTCTCTTCTTTATACTTTAATGCAATTTTTGTGCTATGAATATTTAACTAAAGTCACTCGTGACAGGGTGCAGCAAATAGAAAGGTTGCAGCCACAAATATGAACCTTGCAAGTAGTCGTTCACACAGCGTATTTACATGCATCATTGAAAGTAAGGTGAGCGATCTTCTCAGTTCTCCTCTGGTTTCTATTTTTGAAATTTCTTTGAACATTTATATTCTGTTTTCTACTTTTTTCTTGGAGTTGCATTGCTGCCAAATTTTTATTCTTAATTTGTGTTGTTATCAGTGGGAATCTCAAGGTGTAATTCATCACCGATTTGCTCGACTTAATCTTGTTGATTTAGCAGGCTCTGAAAGGTAAACAAATATTAAAAGAATCTAAGAGCATACTCATACTGATTTAATTTATATCTCACATCTGTGTTGTGCTTATGTTTTGATCACAGGCAGAAGAGTTCTGGTGCCGAAGGTGAACGTCTTAAAGAGGCTACCAATATCAACAAGTCTCTTTCTACATTAGGGTGTGTGCTGTTCTTACCTTCAATAATCAATTTGAGTGGTTTTCACCTTTATTAACTTTTAAGTGGATCAATTATTATACTTGCAGACTTGTGATTATGAACCTTGTAAATATCTCCAATGGCAAGTCGCTCCATGTGCCTTACCGTGATTCAAAACTTACATTTTTGCTTCAGGTAGACTGTTATCTTTGAAAACAATTTTGAGTATCAATTTTGTTGCTTCGTTGATGGGTTGTGTAACATAAATTACTATTATGTAAAATTATTTACTTGATACTGATCTATAATTGTGTATTGCTGTAATGCTGTTGTTTTCATGGTTTACAACGGAACATTAAGTATGTTTTACACAAAACTACCATGTTGTCTTTCTTTGTCATTTTAGTTGTTTTATTTTCAGGATTCACTGGGAGGGAATTCAAAAACAACCATCATTGCAAATATTAGTCCATCTAGTTGGTGAGTTAATACTCTCTTCCTTTATGGCTTCTTAATTCAAGGTTTTGGCTTGTCCTCTGTATGCTTAAACTTTCCAAAAAATCTAGTAACTTCTGTTTTTCCATCCTTATTTCATTATTTTACTTAAAGAGGAAGAATCATTGTAGTTAAAAGGGTTTTGAAACCTCTTAGTTGGTAAGTTTTTCTATTGTTATGTAGAGCTCTTGCTTTCATACTGGTTTGAAATTTACTGCACCATATAATTTCAGGCTTATTGTTTCAACAATTCCAATGACTCATCTATTTTTGTATAAATGCAAATTTAACTAACAAATGTTTGGGTCCCTTGCAGTTGTTCATTGGAGACACTTAGCACTTTGAAGTTCGCACAGCGTGCTAAATTTATAAAGAATAATGTATGTGATCTTGACTAGTTATTTTTCTATATTGTTTCTTTGGTTTTGTCAACAAAGAGAATAGTTTCTATCTTTGTTTCTTGGCTCATCATATTAAATTTTCGTTCTTAGTTTGTTTCCAAGAAGAAATATTTTCTGTTTATCTGACTCTTCTACCAATTAATGCTTTAATTGTTATCACACATCGAGCTTGTCGAACTTGTGGAAAGTTACTTTCAATTTTTCTGCAGGCAATTGTCAATGAAGATGCGTCTGGTGATGTAATTGCTATGCGGATTCAAATTCAACAGCTCAAGGTAATATGCTATGATTAATTTCCAGTGCTTTACTTCATGCGATATTTTTAAAAATTCTTTTTGGAAGGTCATGGCCTGAAAGAAAATTTTCAGGTTTTATTTAGTAGATTTTGACTTGTTATATATCTAGTAGAAAAATGAAGTGATGTTTGAACTAACAAGTTGATGACATATAGCTTATAAGAATTCTGTCAGTAGTTCATTTCGCTTCTTGAAAAAGTTATTACTCCATCATTTATGGTTTTGTTGCTATTTAAACTGTAAGCATCAAATGTGGAAATAAAGTTGACTTGGACAGGGTAAGAGATACTAAACAAGGGAGCAGACTTGGGGGGTGAAAAAAGGTAGAACTTTAGTAGATATACAATAACTTAGTAGTAATTGTTCTTTTCAAGTATGTATCCAAATAAGAAAGGGAGGTTATTTATAATGCCCCATCTTAATGAGAATAACCAATTGATATTCAAAAAAAAAATCAAAGTCAGGATTCTATGTCTACCCCCTAACATTGATCTTTAGTGTGTCTTCTGTCAGAAGCTTTTTGTATCTAATTGATCTTTTATTGGTAACGTCACTTTGCACTTTTGAGAAAGCAAAATTAATAGATGCCGAGTTTACTTTTTGGTATTGTATACTACCCTCATATAGATTGTTGTATGTCATTCTTTATAACAATTATGGGCATATATCAACCTTCCTTGAGTTTATTGTTTGGTATTGTATACTACCCTCTTATAGCATTCTTGAAGATTTTCAATTTTTCTGACATGCTTCGAATGGTTATTTTTAGAAAGAAGTATCTCATTTAAGGGGTTTAGTCACTGGAGGGGCTGAAAGTCATGGTAATGATACTTTGGCTGTAAGCTTTCCAAGATCTCCAGGACCTTTTAAGTGGGAAGAGCATGGATTATTTAGTCCACTTACATCTGATAAAAGGATGTCTCGGGTACTCACTATTCTTTCTCTAATGTTTAGAAGTCATTTTTTTAGGCTTTTTGTTTAACCGTTTCTTTGACACTTTTTGTTTTTTGTTCAGAAGAAAGACTATGATGTTGCTCTTGTTGGGGCTTTTAGGAGGGAAAAAGAGAAAGACATAATCTTACAGGCTTTGACAGCTGAAAATCAGGCAACTATGCAGCTGGTATGTCAAAGAGAAAAGTTTTTTTTTTTAATTTAACCGATTTTTAGGGTTTTGGGACATAGCAACTATGCAGCTGGTATGTCGTTTTATGTTTTTATTTAATGGATTTTAGGGTAGCACATTTTGGGACATAGACAAATAAATTGTTTGAGCGCCTTCCGAAAAGCAAATTGAATTGGAAAAATTGCAAAAGATTAGTTTGAGCTGCATATGTCAAAGTATTAGAGTAGGTTTAAACTGCATTCTGGATGGTCACAATACTTGTATATATATATTTTTCTTTCGATAATGTGAATTTTATGTATGTAAATTCATCTATTATGATTGATGAAGGTACCATGATAAGGTGCTTTTCTGAAAAGTCTGGTATTTTTTGATTGAATTAGGCTGAACAAAGAGAGGATGAGATACAGGGTCTGAAAATGAGGCTCCGGTTTCGAGAAGCAGGTATTAAGAGGTTGGAGGCTGTTGCTTCTGGAAAGATTACTGCTGAAACACACTTATTGAAAGAAAAGGAGGAATATCTGAAGGAAATTGAGGTTCTAAGGAGCCGGGTTGATCGGAATCAAGAAGTGACCAGATTTGCCATGGAGAATCTGCGGCTTAAAGAAGAAATTAGAAGGCATGTCTTCCTCTCACAGCTCTGAATAGTTATTAAATTTAGATATATTATTCTGTTTATATTCTCTTTTACTGCTTTTTATTACAGAAATTCTAAGCAGGGAAGAATATTCTCTAAATAATAATGTTTAATGAAACATGAGAACTAAGTTATGTTTTTGTTTATCATCAATTCAACAACAAGCTGTGTGTTCTGCTTCTTCTCACTTTTTCTACTGTGGATATATGAGCATCAATGAGTTTTTGCCTTTTTATTTGGAAAGAAATGTTTTCTGACAATAGTAGGAATCATCTTAAACTTTACATTGTTATTCTTATTTTTGCTCTAATCCACAGACTGAAGTCATTCAATGAAGAAGGTGAGAGGGAGATGATGAATGAACAGATCACGGTGCTACAAAATAAGGTGGCAAAATCAAAATTTTGGAACTTTTAACTTTAGTTACATTACATCCTTTTGGAATTTCATCCGTGTTTATTGTTCGAATCTGCAGTTGCTAGAAGCACTAGATTGGAAGCTTATGAATGAAGCAGATTCCTCAGCAGTTCAGGTAGTTTGCAAGCTTTGTTTGATTTTCAAATGTGAATTATTTAATTCAATTTACTGAACCTTTATTTCTGATTGTTTATCTGCTAGAAGGTAAATCCCAATATGGTGACAGAAGTTTGTGCTGATGGTGATTTACTGCTCTCTAGTCAGGTTAGTTTTAAATGTGTTTTTTCTTGAACTTCTAATTTCTTGTGTATCTCTGCATTATTGTGAATTTGGAGCAATCAATGGAGCTTCGGAAGTGTAAATTTTTATTACAACTTAAGGAGTGTAAATTTTAACAGCTAAAAACAATTTCTTTTACACATCAGTTAGTTTTATATTTTGGAAGCTGCAATCTTATGCATACATTTTTGACTGATTGTGAATAAAATGCATTGTTTTCATTGTACTGGTCCTTAGTGAAAATGAAGTTTTGTGTGGACATGGAAATAATATATAGAGATACATGCGCATATGCATACATACATACATATAAATATATATATATATTAGAACTTTCAGTTGTACTACATGTTTTTTCGCATGGGATCCCGTTTATGTAACATTACATATTGAATATAAAATCGTTTCTCAACCTTCACTTATACTTAATGTGTGCCAAGGAGAAAACTCGTGTGTAACATAATAATGATAATGATATTGTATTTTCTGAATTTCAACTGGAAATGTTATGCTTCATGTGTTAGGGTATGATTAATTTTGACCGAATGTGCTACGAAAAGAGTAATATGTTACGAAAAGAGTAATATGTAACATGATTTTTTATATCAAATCTTACATGTTCTTTATACACTCCAATGTCCTGTTCTTGCATTTTGCATATGTACGCCAAGGCCAATAGTTTCCTTGAGCAATGCATATTTATTGATTTCATAAAAGTAAATAGTTTATTCCTTTTTATATTAGGAGCTGGGATCACCATGGCAATCTTCTATCAAGGAGGAAAATGAATTCCTCCGCATGCAGGTATATATGTACTTTGGGAAAATTTGTATGTTTCACAATTCAACCTGATTTCAACTAACAGACATAGCTCTTGATTACATTAATCAAATTGAATTTATTCTTTATCCCAGGCTATTCATAACCAGGCAGAAATGGAGACCCTCCAGAAACAATTAGAATTTTGCCTTGAGGAGAAAGAAAAACTGGAAAGGTAAATATATAATCTTTATTTTGCTTCTAGATGATACCAATTAATTTGTAAGTTTGTGTTGACACTTTTATTTTGGGCTGATTGAGTGAAGCCAGTTTTATTACTGTTTTAAATATTACTCTTTATTATCATCATGATCTGGTAATTTTCTTTATCCCCTTTCTTTGTTGTTAGCATTACTACATGATATTTGACCAATTTATGAATCTGGCAGACATGTGAGTGATTTAGTTAAGAAACTTGAAGAAGAGACATCATCTAGAGCCATGAAAGAAGAAGCACAGCAAGCCGAGCTTCCTTTGTCAAATGATGTGCCCATCATTAATTTTAATGACCAACTTGAGCTGAAAACTATGGTTGATGCCATCGCTGGTGCTAGTCAAAGGGAAGCAGAGGCTCATCAGGCAGCAATTATACTGTCCAAAGAGAATGAAGAGCTACGGTCGAAGTTTGAGGTCTTGAATGAGGAAAAGAGTGAACTCACCAAATTTAATGATGAGCTGCGATTGAAGCTAAAGGTCTTAATTGAAGAAAAGAGTAAACTCATTGAATTGTATGAACGAGCAGCTGCAGAAAGTAACTATGAAAATTTGAATAAGGCTGAGCTTGCTGAAGAAAACAGAACTGAAGATAACAATAGCGGATGTTTAGATACGCTTGTGGAACAAAACGAGGTTGAGATGACAAAAGTAGTTGAGAATCTAGAACATCAACTTATGGAAATGCATGAAGAAAATGAAAAATTATTGGGGTTGTATGAGACTGCAATGCAAGAGAGGGATGAATTCAAAAGAATGATTTCTTCAAGTGAACGGAACAGAGCTGAAGCTAGAGGAGAGTTTGATTGCCCAGAAAGACTGGTTGAAGTTGATGGAGGGAATCATTTTGTCTCAGATGAACCCTCTGTTTGTACTGAAACAAAAGACGTAATGGATGGTACTGGTCTGCCTGGATTGCATGGGCAGGAACGCGGTGAAGGTCCGAATGTGGAAACTTGTGTAATGTCTGGAGAAGTGATTTCAAAACGGGATGTGAAAGATGGTCTTAGTTTATGTTTTGAAAATTCTCAAGCAGAGGAGGAAAATGAGGCTGAAGTTCAAGTGAAACAATTTTTTGACTCAAGTGTCGGTTCAAGTTTTGTGGAAGCTGCCTTTTCTGACATGGAAATAGAGCCATCAAAGCTCAATAAGGTCTCAAATGATCTAAATTCGGTCAAAGTGAAGCTTGAAAAGGTGCAAGAAAAGCTTTCGGATTCAGCCAAAACAGCTAAACTATTTGGTTCGATTGAGAAAGCATTTGCTGAGGTTGATAAGCTTTCAACTGAAATTGAAGCAATGGAAGACAGTATCCAGGCAAAGCAACAGCAGCTTGGTTCAGAGAAACTCCTTTTTTCCGAAATGCAAGAAGGAAAAGCCCTTGTAGAGAACAAGCTGTCGGCACTCAAATACTCTTTATCAAGCATCTCTTCATCAGTTGCGTACTTTGAACAACGAGAAGATCGATCAAGGGGGAGAGTAATTGCTGCATCGACTTACTTGAACCAGAAGAAAGAGGAATCAGTGCATCTTCAAGACTGTAAGAGTGAAATTGAGACTGCTTTGAGAAAGTTTCAGCGATCTGAAGCTGAATTACGGAACAACCTTGCGTTCCTGAAATTGAAGCTTGAGGAAGAGAACAACAAACGACAAGAGAATGAAAATGTTCTCTTTGCTATTGATAACATTGAGAAAATAGACCATTCACAGAAACATTGGGGTGGTAAAGCTACTGATTTGCTAAAATCCGAGGAAGAAAAAACGAAGCTACAAAACGAGATAAAGTTATCTCGAGAGAAACTTGGGGTTGTAAAAAGGGAGTTTGAGGACTGGACTAAGAAATCCTGGAAGATAGACAGTGACATGCAAGCTCTTCAGATGGAAATACAGAAAAGTTCGAGATCTGTGGAGGAACTTAAGCATGCACTTGAGGCTATAATGAAAGAGAAGGAAGCTCTGTTGGAGGTTAAAGTGAAAGGAAAGACGGAAATCGAAAGCATGATTGTTGAATATCAACAAAATGTTTTTGAGGCAGATTTGAAGGAGGCAGAGATGAAGATTTTGGAAGGAGAATTAAAGATGGAGTTGAGAAGAGCAGAAGAGTTGCAAACACTGCGGTCTGCAGCTGCCGAGAAGCAGGCTCGGTTATTGGTGTACACAAGGTCTGCTCCATGCTTGGAAGAAGAGCTTGAGAGTGTTGGGGCTTATGTAATTGAAGCAAAAATGTTGCTGGGGGAGGAGCAATCAAATTAAAGGTAAGTCTTTTGCTTATCTTTCATAAAAAGGACTGTATTTCATATATTTAACTTTGTAATTAATGGATACTTATGCATCAATGTGTTCTTGTGAGCAAGTGTTTCAATGTTCATGTGATTTTGTCTCCTTTACACCATAAAAATAGCTCAAGATTATTCTGCTGGTAAGATTATTCTGATGGCAAATGACTCAAGTTTAGAAACAGCCAGTAGGTTGATTAATATGGTAAACTAGAGGGACTTTTTCATTTTTACACTATTTTTTGGATGCAAGCAAGGGCAAAAAGCCCAGAAACAATATCTTTTACTTCTCTAAAAAAAAAATGTACATAGTTATAAAGAAATACTAGACCCAAAATCTTTTTTATGCAGACTAAGATCCAGTTTGACATTGTTGTGTTGTGGGGAGAAGTGCTTTTGAAATTGTTGTGGGAGGAATTGCTTTTGAAATTATTGTGGGAAGAATTGGTAAACTGATTTTCAAAAATGTTGTGAAAACTAAAAGTAATTTCATTGTGTTTAGTAAATTTAAATAAAAAGTGTTGTAAGTGTATAAAATTATTAAAATGACATAGACATCTAAATGGTGCTAATATACTATACTTTGTATTTTTCTCGTTTATTTGTATTTAGTGTTATATAATTATGATACTTTATTGAATTAATTAGCCCCATTTTTTTATTCTACTTTATTGAATTTATTAGTGAAATTTCTTATTTTTTTTTTCTATTCTACTTTATTTCTTTATTTCTTTATTTCTTTTTATTCTACTTTATTAAATTAATTAGTCCAATTTTTTTTTTAAAGTTATGGTAACAATTTTTTTATACAATAATGTAAGGCCAATTTTTTTTTGATAAATTTCGTTAAAAGCAAGGACAAAGTTGAAAAGTTTGTAAAATTTCATTTAATATCAATGTAGTATAAAAGAGAAGCCAAAATTCAAAAGCATGTATTTGTAACACTTCAAAAACTCAGTTGAGAGAAGTTAAAAGTGACTAAAAGCACTTTTCTACGATTTTACTAAACACCGTGTCTTTAGTCTGGAATCATTTTTGTTACCAAAAACAGTTGAGGAAGCAATATCAAACTGGGTCTAAATCCGGCTAGCATCCATTCGCTACACCACGGGTGGATTTCAATTGCATTTGAGTGGTCCGTTTATTACAACTTGTTGCTCTAGTGCATTGTGCATTGTATACAATAATTGTAAACTTGATTGTATACAATCACAACTCTGAAATGATAGCAAGCTTTCTCATAAGCGCCCATTTGATCATACTAATACTTATTATTAAACTTTTGTCATATCGGTAATATAATTTCAATTATAATAAAATGTGGTAATGTCTATTAGTATGTTTAAATATACTTAAAGTGTGTGCTAATGAGAGAAAAATTATTTTATAATTTTACATCTCATAATTAGATTTTTAAATATTAATTATAATTGCATATTAACTTGCATTCTTATTTATAATTCTACATATGGTTAAAAGTGATTTCGAATTGATTTGGTAAAATTTACTTCCATAATTATTTATATTTTTTATATATGATTAAAAATTGTTCCATATTTAGTTAATTTACTTCCACATTTCTTTATATTTCTATCTGTGGCAAAAAAATTATTTGATTATTTGGAGAAATTACTTCCATATTATGCCGGTTGATCTCCTTTGGCGCCTTCGGTTATTATGTCGGTTACTATCTTTAGAAGAGGATGAGCAATTCCTCCGATGAGCGTGCTTACCGGGTTGGTCCTGGTCAGTTCAATAACACTCGTGCCTATCACGTGGTTGGTCATCTCCCTCTGGTTCTCTATTGCTTCGAGCCTGCCTTTCTGATAAGGTTTCTGGTCGGCCTTTTGGGTTCCTACCCATTCTCAGTGGCGTATCTGGTGTTGGGCCTACTATTACGGAACGCAATTTGCCAGGCTGATTATCTGGCATGTGAAGATCATAAGGTGAAGTTAAACCCATGGTGGTTGAAAGGGCAACTCATGTCTCGCTGTATCCACCACCAATTGATGTAAGGAATCCTAGAACCGTTGAGCTATTTCTTCCGTGGTCGGCGAAAGTTGTTGGTGTCCAAAGGCTACCGCGAACAGATCTTTGGTTGTCATTGCCACATTTGGTTGCCCCGCAACGTTGGTGGTGGCATCAATTCTTCTTGTATCATCCAGTTGGTTCTAGTTATTCCTATAAACACTCCCATCTCGGCTGTTAGCCATCGTTCACTAGGTTTAAAGAGCTTAGATGTTGTTACACTTCCCTTTCCTTTTAGTGCCAATTGTTGGCGATGATTTCTTGTCTCAATGGAAGTCAACCGGTCAACGATGTGATCTGTAAATAATATGAAAATAATAACAGGAAAATAATGAAAAGAAGCAATTTAACATGGTAAAACACGTTGTCGCTCGGCTACAAAGAAAATAATCCACTATGAAAATATTAATTACACTTTCTGATCTATCGTTTCTCTCTGAATGCTATCTTTTTACAATGGTTTTTTTAGTTACATTTAAATGGTGCTCTGTAGGGTTTCTAGCATATCTACGGAAGATTTCAGAGTCATATTGGGAGTCTTCTCTCTATCTTGACCTCTTTCCTTTTTCGACTTAATCATGATAATCGAGTCCGTATTTAACTCGAATTCCTTATTTTCTGGAGAGAATCGCCTCGTTTTCTATTTGGATTGTAGCTCTTGAATTATATATTGGCAAAACTTTCATATTGGTCGTTGTGTTCTGGTCGGTTAGTGATTGCCTGTTTTAGACGAGCAATCCTCGTTGTGAGAGAATTCATTGTGAATATATTGCTTGTTTTAGTCGCGCAGAGATTGCTGGAAAGAGTTCTTGAGCGAACACAATTCCTTATGCATTAAGGTTTCCTAACTTGGTAACGTGCACCTAATAGATTCTCGTGATGACGTGTTAGTATTCGATGATATATCCCCGCTTAGTACTCTTTTTATTGTCCTGTCGACTTTTGTTGACGTGGCTTGGTGGATTTTCCGTTTTCTTCATTCTATTTGGATGACACGTCACCTGGGCGAATTAGGCATACGACATCTTTCATGTTGGATAAAACGTGAGGTATGGATTTCAAGTACAAAGTTCCCAAAAAAATTGATTGAATGGTTTTTCGTTTGACATGAATTCTAGACTCGAGCTTTACCTCCATCTATCGCACGAACCAGGACCAGCATGACCCACTCCATATCGAGCCGCCTTGAACTAGCTTGACCCTTCCCTCTTCTCACCGGCGACTTGACCTAAACCCACCCTCACGTAGGGATGGGCCTGGGGGCCCATTGGGGTGGGGGAGGGTCCCCTCACCCCCAAACCCCATTTAGGGGAAGTGGGGATGAAGGTGTTTGGGGGGGAGGCTCCCTTGCCCCTACCCCCGTCCCCCATTTCCCCTATTTTCTCTATTTTCAATTCTAATATTTTTAATTTAAAATCCGAAATTTAGAATTTGATATTCGAAATTCGATTATTCAAATCGTTTTATTCACCCTTCGATATCCAATCCAATAAATAGTCTAAAATATATAATTGATTTAATTTAATTCAAAATTAATACAGATAACTATAGTAATATAGTATTACACATGAATATATATGTGGAAATAGGGAAAATGGGTAGAGAGTAAATGAGTAATAGAGTTAAAGTTATTATTTTTTAGAAAAATAGAAGTAAAAATATATAAATATATATGGGGAAAATGGACTCCATCCCCACCCCCATCCCCACCCCCATCCCCACCCCCACCCCTACCCCTACCCCTATTAAAAGAAATGGGGGAATGGGAAAATGGAGTCCCCACCCCCATTTAGATTTTGGAGGCAAAATTTGCCTCCGCCCTCACCTCCAAACCCCATTTTGGGGCAAAATTTTCGCCCAAATGGGGGTGGGGCTCCATGGGGAAATGTCCATCCCTACCCTCACACCTCACTAACCAGAGCACCCAAACCCACCCTTCATCTCGGAACTGAAACAAATCAAACCCACCTCCAATTTTTTTTAACGGGTGAAACTATTTCAGAGATTTTCCAAACCAATGGTCAAAAACTGTTTCAGTTTTTTGAAACAATTTGACCTCCAGTTTTTTGAGGAAATTAAAAGTTTCAAACTTTTTCAAAAACTGTAACTGGACAACCAATTTGAGCAACCTCATCTCTCCTTCCAAACCCACCCAGTAGGGGTGTGCAATTTCGGTTTGGTTTAGGTTGAAGCTCAATATCAAACCAAACCGATATGTATCGGTTTGACAATATTTCAACCCAAACCAAACCAATATGATTTGCCAAACTGATTCAAACCAAACAAAAAAAATTCGGGTTGGTTTGAGTTGATTTGACGGTTTAGGTTTGAATCTAAAAATTATTTTTTGTATTATTATAAAAAAATTATGTAAATATAAAAATATTAAGCATGTATTATTTAATTATTTTAAAAATTAAAAATATTATATAATTAACAAATTAACAATAAAAAGTACCATAACAGAAAAATAATAAATAATAAAACTCATATTCTAAAATGTAATGGAAGAGATGAGTAATTGTATTTTATTTATTAATGTCGACGTTGATTTCTGGGTTGTGTCAGAAAAGCCAACAAGGATTGGATTTCGGCTATCAATTCAAAGAGAGAGAGAGAGATTTTAGAGAGAGTAACCAAAACACAAGTTTTACGTGGTAAAACTCTGATGTCCGGAGAAACGTCCACGGGTGGTTAAAGGATCAACCGAGCCAAAATCCTCTATGAAAATAAGATGTTTACAAGCTCTCGATCTTTTTTTTTCTCTCTGTATTTTTCTGTTGCTTGTTGTCTATGCTATATTGCCTATATATTTTCTGGACGAGATTATGGGTCTATTTATATGTTCATAGAACCATAATCTGCTTTGTACAAGTAATACAAGATCTTTACATTTAATTGTGATTCGGTGACTTGCTTGAGGTTGATTTTCTTCTTTCCTGTTTCGGAGTCTTGTATGGAAGTTGAGTGGGATTCTAGTAGTGCAGTCTTATTTGGACTTGTTTCCTTATAAGAATGTAGTCTTTGTAGTGAAATCAAGCTGTTTCTTGATTGAGGGTTCTTCTAGCTTAGTATTCTGTTTTCTTTGGGATTCTTCCTGATGGATATCTTCATGTATTTAATGACTTAATCTGTGTGAATTAAGCTCTAAGTTTTCTTATTCGGGTCGCATTTATCCTGAGTGAGAATAACACTTGTTGGTCCCGAGCAGCACCGGTTGAGCCCGAGTAGAAGATGCTTTTTGCTAACCCCGAGTACTTTTAATTGATTCGGAGTAGTTTAGTTGATCCTGAGTAGGTCTTGCCATGCTGCTTATTTACTCGGGCTTGATTCTCTTTAATGATGCCTTGTAGGATTTTTCATTAGTGTTTATTTGGGTGTCCATCTGGCAATTTTCTTCATCTTATCGATGATGTGTACGCTTGGTAAAATTCAGATACGATAATTAAAAAAAAATAATATGTAAAAGAAAGAGAAGTAGTACAATACTAAATGGTTGATAATAATGAATGAGAAGAAAAAAAACTTACTTATTTAAGAAGAAAATAAGTATAAATAAAAGTTACAAAACCCCAGGAAATATGGATTGGATTTTATCAAATATATGGGTTTGTTTGGGTTATATGAATTTTATTTTTAGCAAACCCAAACCAAACCAATCTTTGTCGGTTTGGTAAATGACAAACCGATTAATAAATTTTTTATATTTGAAACCAAACCAACCCATAAAGTTTGGGTTGGGTTAGGCGGGTTGGTTCGGTTTGACGGTTTTTTGCACTCCCCTACCACCCAGTGTTTTTATTTTAATTTTAAGTTTAATATTGTTGACGGGAAATTTGCTCGGGATGAGAAGTTTCTGTTAACACCCTCGAGACCACTACCACAAAAGTTGTGGCAGGGGTCGGTATCGTTGGTTCCCGACCTGTTTAAGAGATAGACAAGAGGCTGAACTGTAAATGGGAGCTTTATTATTGATATACTGTTTTAAAGTACAAATCGCTCTCTTGTATGCTCACTATCTCTCGAAGGTGTAGGGGGGTGGCAACTCTGTGCCTGTCAAATAGTGGAGATGAAGGTGTGTTATGAATCCAGAATTTAGGTCTTCCCCTCTTCTTTTTGTCTCTTTGTTTTCTATGTTATATGTTGTTATATTTTTGTATCTGTCGTTGTAGGTTGTTCTCCGTTTTTCCTACTCTTTCTACCATGCTTGGCTTCATATATATATATATCGTCCAAGTAGGTTTTAGTTCGCAAATACTTTTCCGTGACCCATGAATCCGTTCCCTCCTTATCGGGCGGGATTCACCATTTGAATTTGAATTGTTACTGGATTCAATGATATCGTTGACGGAGATAAGTTTGTTCCCTTATTTGAATCAAACTCTTGACGTGCATGTAAATATTACGTGGAGACGATCCTGTGTACACTCGTGCCATGAATATTCATGGAGGTCACCCTGCCAGCTGCTTGTTGCCCCGTAGAGTGAGGTAGATCCCTGCTCTGGCTCTATTCTTAGAAGTTTAAGATGGATTTTCCCTAACCCTTGGGGGCTTGAGGTGCTATTGTAGACCTTCATGAGAGGTAGCTGGGGTAGTGTAGATTTAGGAGTGATTCTTTCTTTCTGTCCAGCAAGGACAACATGCTTCTGAAGAGGTTGGCGGGCTTCTTTCAAATGTCTCTTGAGCTTGGAGACTTCCTCTAGCATTCACGGGGCAGTTGTGGAGCTCGACCTCAGAGCCAAGGTTCCCCGATAGATGGCCAGGAGAAGCCCGGGTTCCAGTACTCTCGTGGGGGCTCGTCTAGGTCGCGCATGGCTTGTTTTCTTGTAGTTTTGAAGACGAGTCGACCTTCCCTGCTCCTGCGGGGTGGCTTTTGCGGTCTTTCTAGGCTTCATGATTATTGATTATGGGTGAAAAATTTCTCTTTGACCCCTGACCAAATTTCACTATTAACAAATATAATCTCCTTTAATTAATTTTTTAGATAACAATATTAATAATTTAATATTTTACATTATCTATATTTTTCTATTATTTTTTTATTTTGTTGTTTAAATCAATTTAATATTAAATTTTGGAAAGTATGTGAAATAAATTATGGAATTATATACGGTATTTTGGACATTTTGAAGATTTCAACTTGGTTAAAAAAAACATTGTATAATTACGACATTTTGTACATTTTATTTAAATGTAAAGGTGTAAAAACAAAAATAATCAAAGGCAAAGTTGTCCTTTTAAGCAAGGTTAAATAGTAACATGGCAGAGTGGAACTTTCATATACTTTGTTATAGTTGACCGTTAATTTTTTGATCAAAGGGACTAAAGTGATGTATTTTGAAAAAACAACAGACTAAAGTTATGAATATGACAAACGCATTTAAAAAGACTACATTTCGTAAAGATGTAGGGACTTTAGTGAAATTACCCCCTACACAAAATAAATAATTATGGGTTTTACACGTTTTATACAAACAATTTTTTGAGATTCCTTTATTTGTAATATAGGCACAAAGTTACAACATTTTAGTCACAAACAATTTTTTTTTTCTTCAGATTATCCAATTTTACTTCAAGTTTTAGTGGAAATTGCTAAAAATGACCACATCAAACATGAGAAATTTGTTTTTAATTACATACGAAACTTTAATTGTTAATAACCACATTTTTCTTTCCATGTGACATAATTATCATCAGTTAAAGTATTATCTTTTAGGATGCTGATTAGGGATGAGGTCATGATTTCTGAATAATAACAAAAATTATATAAGTAAATTATCATGATAAAGCACTTTCGAATATTTATCTTGAATTAAATATAAAAAAAAAATCGTAAAATTCAACGGTGATCCAACACTATAAATGTTACGCTTCCTTTAAGAGTTCACACCATCTACTAGTTGAACTAGGTCTCACATAATTGTCAATATAACAACCAACATTTTTAATTTTAGCCTTGCGATTTTATTAGCAAGAACTCTTAGGAGGATATCAATAAAATCGCATTGAGTATGTTACCAAGTTATCAACCTTCAATATAATCCCTCACGAAAATCCCTCCTTTAAGAGTAGATACCGTTTGAGTCAATTGTCTAGTCTATCCTTGTAAGGAGGTATCTTGCTAAATTCCATTCATGGATACCCCTTGAGGGTTATCACATGAAACATAAAGCTCAACTAAACTTGGAGGTCATAGGTGTTCCAAAACACCTTCTCCCACTCAATTATTTAAGGTGTGTGATCAAATTTCATAGAAAGATTTACCAAGTTATCTATATGCGAATTAGATACCTAAACCATTCAATGCATGTTCATACCAAAAGAGATATATGAGTGGCACTCCTATTCTATATGACATGTTATCAAACAACGACAAACATTGCAATATTTACAGGAAAAAAAAGCCACAATTTTTATTCGTCCTAGAAAAACAAGTAAATTATATTTGTTTAGAATACAAAACCCTAATCCTAACTTGGTGAACAAGTCATCAAGCGGCATTGTCCACAGGTCTCGTGTCCGGGGACTTACACACCCGAACCCTTGTGCGGCAACTCTGGGTTACTCCGTTGCTACTTTTTCTACTTTGAATTCATCAATTCTTCGATTCTTCGAAACTTGAATATATTACTAATGAATTTTTTTTATTACAACAATAAAATAATAAAAAAAAACCTTAGCAAGTACCAAGAAGGAAATTATGGCGATGATAGACCATCATTCTTGTTACAATTTCAAAACAAAAATATATTGAAATTCTAGTACCAAAATTGAGCAATAACAAATCACATTATAAAAAAACACACACACACACATATATATATAATAATAATTCTTATATCAAGACCTTCAGGGCTTAATTATATAAGGACCTTCAACCACATCCACTTATTCACAGTGGGCCCACAGTTCCATATTAATAAATACTCACACTCATACGCAATGTGTGGCTGTGGTTGAACGTCCTTACCTCTTATATCAGGACCGTCCTTACCAGAGAACCACCCTATATATATGCAAATTCCTAGAGTGTCATCTGTTTCTAAAACATGCATAATTACAATAAAAAGAAATTGATTCACGTATATATACATCAATTAATCAAGGGTACAACCAGACTCTGATACCAATTGTAGGAAAAAATGTGCAACGGAAGCGGAAAATAGATTGGTATATTTAAAAAAAAAATCCTTTAAAAGAAAGAACATTAACTCTTGATTAATTAACATATAACTTTTTTTTCTCGTGACGATTGAAGTTACGCCGAATTGAATCCGTAAAATCTTCTAATTCAGTCACGAACGTGAATCACCTAGAAGCGTGAGCTCCCTTTTTTTGAATTGTATACCTGAGGATGGAAAATAAACAAAATCTTTTTCTTTTGTTAGTCACAATAATTCTCATAGAGAAAACCCAAGAACGTTTAGTCACTTGTGAATTATCAATCTATTGATTGAAACTCGAGTGAATCTGATTCGATTTTTTGTTGTACATAAAACATTTTAATGTAAAGGATACTAGTACACTATTGAAAACAAAAGCGTTCCTTTCTTTTCTCTATGTTTGGCTGAATTCTTCACACAATGAGTTCGATGATTTTTTTTTAACTATATAAGCAAATAAAAAAAAACTTCTCTCTCTCGCTCTCTCTCTCTCTCTCTCTCTCTATATATATATATATATATATATATATATATATAGAGGAAATACCATTTTGTAGTCAAAAATTAAGTTGTTGGATTGTTTTTACCCAACATTAATAAATTTATTGTTTTTACCCATTATTTGGTTGTGAAGATTGAAAATACCCCTTATTTATTCAATAATTATTTAATTACTTATTTTTATATATTTTCTTTTATCTTCTCTCTCTTCTACACGCCCACTGCTCTCTCACGCCCACTGCTCTCTCTTCTACTGTCTCTTCTTTATTTTCTACATCGCACGCCCTGCTGCTCTGTCTTCTTCTACATGCTCTGTCTTCTACATCTCATGCCCACAACTCTCTCTTCTGTCTTCTACTGTAACACATATACAAATGTCCCTTTTTTTAGTCTGAAATTTTGTCTCTCTCTCTTCAATTTCCGCAGCTGCTCTGTCACACCATAGTAATTTATTTCTGAAATTGTGTTTCCTCTCTCTTCAGTTTCCTCCCACTTCAGTTTCCTCCATTGTTGTTGAAAGTGTTGTCATTGTCTACAAAACTATTGGGTTTTGTATAGATTTGGTTCGAAATTTAGGGATTGAGTTTTGTATTTCAAGAATTTTGGGTGAGGTTGTTATGATAAATAAAGATTCTGAATGCCCTTCTTCTAGAGGTATGTATTAGAAACCCTATTTTTTTTGTTTCATATGCAGATTATAATGATTAAAGGTTGAAGGAGATAGTTAACTTTGGTGTGTTATATTGTTAAATCGTGGTGTGTTTAATTGAAATCGCTTGGTGTGTTAAATTTATTATATCTGGTGTGTTTAATTTGTTTTTCATGGTTTGTTGAATGTGGTGTTCCATTGTATTTAATTGAAATCGCTTGGTGTGTTTAATTTATTATCTCTGGTGTGTTTAATTTGTTTTTCATGGTTTGTTGAATGTGGTGTTCCATTGTATTTGTAATGTTGTTTGTATAGTGTGTTTAATTGTTATGCCCTGGTGTGTTTAATTTATTATCCCTGATGTGTTTAATTTATCGCCCATGTGTGTTTAATTGGTTTCCCCTCGTGTGTTTAATTTGTTTTTCATGGTTTGTTGAATGTGGCGTTCCATTGTATTTGCAATGTTGTTTGTATAGTGTGTTTAATTGGTTTGGCATGGTGTGTTTAATGTGTTATGCCCTGGGGTGTTTAATTTATTATCCCTGGTGTGTTTAATTGGTTATCCCTGGTGTGTTTAATTTAGTGTACCATAGTGTGTTTAATTGGTTTGTCGTGGTTTGCTTAATGTGTTATGGTCTGGTGTGTTTAATGTGTTATGCCCTGGTGTGTTTAAACTGGTTTACCCTTGTGCGTTTAATTGGGTTGTCATGCTGTGTATAATAGGTTGCAGCTTGTATAATTTGTGACTTGTTTAATAAATTGTATTCTAAATGTGAGATTTTGATTTGTTGGAATGCAGGAATGGACCCAACGAAATTGGTAATCACTTATGGTGGCAAATGGGTGGGAAACTTTTACGAGGGTGGTGAAACAGAGTTTGTGAAAGTTTGTAGGAATTTGACGTACAGTGAGTTGTCCAAGGTTGTACAAGGTGTTACGAATATTGACTTAACAAGGTTTAGTATTGAGTTAAGAACTTTGGTTGATACCGGGGTTAGGCTTAGGCTAGCCCGACCGAAAATTAAAGATGATAGCAATGTGGAAATGTTGTTGTGCGATGGTGGACATGTTCCGGAGGTGTATGTTAGTGTTGTTGAGAAAGTTAGTGTACAACCCGATCACGTGGGTGTTCCTACCGTTCAACCCATTTTTCAAAGTTTTGTACAACAATTGACGGCACAGTTTCAATCCGGCGGTGGAAGCAACAACGTCTTCGGTTCTATACCAACAACTGATAATGTTTTTGAAACCCCGATTGGAAACCCTGTTATTTTTGAGGACCCAACAATTAACGAGGATGAGAGTTCGATTCCAGAATACAATTCCTATAGTGAGTATGGATTAGAGGATTTTGATGAAGATTACATTGGTGATGGTGGAAGTCGTGAGGGTGTGAATGATGAGGCAACATATCATCATGGAATGAGTTCGGATTCAATAGATGGTGGTCGCAGAGGGTCTGTTCCACCGGTTTTTACTGGTCTAAGTCTAGATACATTTGAAGATGGTGGCATTAATGTTGGTGATAGATCCGGAACTTCAGTCTCCCAACCTTGGATTATTCCCGGAGCTTAAAACTACAATTTCGAACTAGTTAGAACAGAGGAATCTAGTTCCTGTAATCGGTTATCCAAAGGTGGGATGTTCGAAAGAAAAAATCTTTGAAGCTTGCTTTGCAGGAGTACGCACTGAAGAATAATTTTGAAATCCGTGTTACAAGTTCATGCACGGGTAGATATGAAGTTGGTTGCAAGGATCCCGAGTGTAAATTTCAATTTCATACTGTTAAGATAGAAAGTGGGAATTATTGGACAGTTCGAAAGTTTGAGGAAGAACATAGTTGTACAATTGATGAGTTGCACACCGTCATCGACAAGCAAGTGCATGGCTTATTGGTGAAATACTGTCACCGAAACTTGCAGTTAGTGGTTGATCTTTGAAACCCAAAGAAATCATGATTGATATGCAAGTGGAACACGGACTTAGTTTGCTGTATACAAAGGCATTGAGGGCAAAAGGACTTGCTGAACAAAACGTTTTTGGTTCGCCTGATCTGTTATATCGGTTGTTGCCTGCATACTGCCACGAATTGAAACTCGTGAATCATGGTACTGTATTACCAATAAAAACGGACATTGATAAAAAATTTGAATATTTGTTTATTGCTTTTAGTGCTTCACTTGTCGTATTTCAGACGGCCATACGTCCTGCCATTTGCATTGATGCAACTCATTTGAAGGGTAGGTTTGGCGGTGTCATGTTTATTGCAGCGTGCCAAGATACAAACAATCAAGTGTTCCCTCTTGCTTATGGTTGGGGTGATGTTGAATGCGAGGATTCATGGTCTTGGTTTTTAAAGGAGTTGAAAAAGACAATAGGATGTCGTGCGAATTGTATCATCATTTCCGATCGCGGTCCTGCAATCAAGGTAGCTATGGCTAAAGAGTACCTAGAAATACCACATGGCCTTTGTGGTTTTCGAATGAACATGAACCTGAAGAACAGATTCAAAAGCCATGTTGTGTGCAAATTGTTCCATGAAGCTTCTAGGGCGCATAGACAAACAGAGTTCTTGGAAAAGATGCGAGAGTTAAGCCGTGTAAACATGCGAGCTTATGAATATCTGATGAGAGTTGGCCCTCATAGATGGTCTCGTGCGTATTGTCCGGTTAGGCGTTATGGGGGGATGACTTCCAATATTGTGGAGTGCATGAACAATTGTTTACGGTATGCCCATCAGTTGCCAATAACAACGTTGGTTGAGTAAGTTAGAGATATGATACAGAAATGGTCTCATGAACGTCGTGATGCCGCATCCAGAAATACAACACAATTATCTAGGTGGGCTACTGAGAAATTAACCAAAAAAAATGAAACATCACATAAGTACACGGTGCGCCCAATAGATCATGTTAATTTCAATGTGAAGGACGGTGAGAAAGATGGCTTAGTAAACCTTTATGAGAAAAGTTGTAGTTGTAGTTATGCATTAGCTGCTATAAGGTATATATTGTACTAATACTTATATGCATTGTTTGCTCGGATTATGTTTAATTATTTTGTAATGATTATCATTGTAGGCACTGTAAAAAAAAATTGGTGACTTTTGTTCGGAATTCTACAAAACAAGCACCTGGTTGGAAAGCTATTTTGGTCTCATATTTCCGGTTGGACACCCAAGCGAATGGAATACTCCAGAGGAAGTACGTGCAGAAGTTGTTCTCCCACCAGACTGGCGACCTCAAGCCGGTAGACCGAGAAAGAATAAGGTTCCGTCTGCAGGCGAGCATGGTCGGAGGAGTAGGTATTGTACCATATGTAAGAAATCTGGGCACAACCGATAAAATTGTACAAACCCACCGGTCGATCAACAATGCAATGTTCCCAACCCACTAACAAATCCACGACCTCGGCAACGTCGTAAGTGCAAGTCGTATGGACAAGAGGGACATAACATAAGGACATGTCCAACACGGCCATATGATAACCCTACGGATCCAGACAATGATGTTGAATGAGGTATGCCCCCGTAATATTTTCATATCAGTAAACAACTTTTGGGTTATTTTTACTAAACTTTATATATTAGTGTTCATTGGAATAAACTAGTTCTTTGTTTACAGGCACGTTAAACCGCGTAGATAAATCAAATGGATGGTTGCTTCTATCAAATGGATGCTTATGTACGTGTAGTTGGATTGGAAAGTACAATTACGTTTATTGTGCAAGACTTGTAATTTGGTGCTTGTATACTGCTACCAATTGGACAATTGTTGTGTTGCTATCAAGTTATTTTGTGGTCATCTAATTTTATTTTACGAAATGAATTGCATTAGTGAGCATTTAATTTGTGAAAAAGTAAAAGCAATTTGATGATTAATCAATTAAGTTAAAAACACAAATTTTACAGAAATTAACATTGAAAAGTTGATCAAAACATATACACAAAAAATTTTAGACATCAGTGCTCTATAAATAAAACAGCCCAGTTGTCACAAATTAAACACACTGGTCACCTAAAAATTAAACACACCGGTTGTCACAAATTAAACACACCGGTGACCAAAAAATTAAACACACCGGTGACCAATTAAACACACCAGTTGTCACAAATTAAACACACCAGTGCCCTACAAATTAAACACACCAGTTGTCACAAATTAAACACACCAGTTGTCAACACACCAGTGGTAAGAAATTTATACCTAAACATATTCATAACACATCAGAGTATTTTGGTAGGACTCCATAACATCCATATACAAAATAAAAGACATCATTAACATTCATTACATATAACAGCCAAACAAAATAAAGTGTTTGCGAACTCCATTTGGTGTCCATCAACCATTTTTACCCTTTGTTGTCCATCCCAATTGTAAACAAAAACTCCAACCTTCCATGATTCACCTGTGTACACAAAACAAAACAAAACAAACAAACAATGAAACAATCATAAGCCACATGTGTACAATAAACAAAACTAACAAACAATGAAACAATTACAATCAACAAACTAAAGAACCTATGATGCCGAAAATGCAGTGGGATATTCGAACCTGCAAATTCGTCTACAAATCTATAGGAGACTTGTATGGTACACTATTGTTATATATCTGGAATGCCATATCTTTTCGAAAGTTGCTCATTTCCTTTTGTCCCCACTTCCAGTTACCCTTCTTAAATATTGAAGTCTCCGCATACTTACAAATAAAAACTCCACAACTACATTTGTCAACCTGTTGAGGGATCACTTGGTTGCTAGACACCGAAACAGTGAACATAGCTCCTCATGGTTTTTCACTCCTATTTGAAAATAAACCACACAGGTTCATGATACTGGGCAGGAGTCGCCTCAGGGGCATTAATTGCCTGAAACGCTCGACTTGAATTGATTTTATCTTTGCTCTGGTTGGGTCAAATATGGTAATGTATGGTCAAGCAAATCAACCTTGCATAATATCCAGTGACCATCTGGTTCCCCAACACAGCAGGGAACACACAACTGCATTCAAGCACAACCAAGATAAACATTCATTAAACAAACAACATTGAACCACAACTGTGTGGGTTGTGTTTGATACAACCATATAAGACAACATTTGAAAACCCAAAAAAATAGCACATATAACTCACTTGTGTATACAACCACCAAGGCTGTCCCTATCCCGGTCTGTTGCCAAAACCATATTCAATCCAATCCTGCGGACATTGAAAAGCGAGTGCATCGAAAGAAGATTCAGCTTCGTTGTCAGTCTCAAGTATCTTTTTCCATGCCAAATTCAGTTTTGTCTGCAACAAACGTTAATGAAAAGTCGTAAGTTGATGTTCATTGCACTCATATTTTTGCCAACTACACATGCATGTTCTATACTTACATAAAATTCATAGGAAAGTAGAACTAAGCTATGTCTGTAGTTATCGGGGTCAGATTCCCGCCTTTTTGCCAAGTAGCTCATGTATGCGTCCACGTGCTGATTCACAAAAACCAATGAATGAATAAAAATCTAGAAAATGTATACAATATATACAAAAAAATTAATACATAACGAATACATACACAAACTATGAAATCAAAAAAATTTACACTTACGTTAGTGGACAACCACTTCGTAGGATCTTCCAATTCCATAAAAAAAAAACTTGTCAACGGACTCCTCTGTTCCGACGTTTCGCCTGAAATCAATGTAAACAAAAAAAACGTTGTAATATTGTTTATTACAAAAGTCAGGTGTAAAAATGATAGGTTTACAATGACAAACCTTGCTGCTTTTGCTTTCTTCTTGAATTGACCATATTTACTCTAGTCTTACTGTAGTTTCTTTGCAGATGCCCGGGTCGGGTCAATAAATGGAGACATGCAATACGCAGATCGGAGTCTAACTCGGATCGATCGATCCTCCTCATCTGAGTAGTGTTAACCCATCCTAATATCTCCACTTACCAACCCTGCGCTACCCACCACCTTCTCCGTTGCAGGATCCACCACCTCCTGATCTCTAACAATTGTATGTACCTCCTCCCTATCTAAGCTCGGATCTCTAACAACGGTCACCGGTGCCTACGACACCCAACAATCGTATTCACAAATATCCAAACGAATAATACATAAATAACATCTATGCATAAATATACCTCATGGTTGCTTTCACCTCGGGAAGACTGTATCTCTTGCACCAGGCTTATAAGCACACCTGGGAGGTGTGCCACCTCCCGTTTTACCACAGCATCCAACACATCTGGAAGTTCCCTCACTGCCTCCAACAATTCGGTTATTCTAGCATCTCCCTAAAGTGTACATTTAAAATATGCACGTGTCTTAGGAAAAATAATAAAAAGATAAAATTAAATTATACGACTATCATTCTAGTCCACTTACCTTAGATCGAGGCTCTTGTCGGGATGACATATGGGGATGCGGTGGGAGAGGGGTAGGTGTATATCCCGGTGTATAGTCTACATGAGGGGTAGGTGTATATCCAGGTGTATAGTCTTCATCCTGATCAAGCCTGGTGACTGGGACTGCTTTTCTTTGCTTCTTCTTCACCGATGTCTTTTTCTTCTTTTTTTTTGCCTTCCTCTTCAATGCCCTTTGACTGGTGGCAGCCCAATCATCACCATCACCAGCACCAACAAGTCTATCGTTACCATCATCCCCCTCGTCCAACAACTCATGTTTTTCCTTCATTTCCATTTCCATTTCCATTTCCACCAAAGGTATAAATTGCGGACCCTCCGTCATATTGTAGTCAACTCCAACCCAATAATCTGCTTGCGCCTCATCATCTGTTGCCTCCAAAACCTCCTTTACATCAACCTGTAATAATGTGATAATATTTAGTGTCTAAAATGTTGTAACCAATTTAATAGAGAAATAGTGTATGTGACTAACCTACATTCTCACTGCGAATACTAGCTTCCAGATCTAAAATCGTTTGCATAAAATTTCGCTGCCTCTTATGCATCTTCCAACGCCTCATCCTTTGCAGGGTGTCTTGTAATCTCATGCCAAACCCATCGATCAACTTGTCCACAACCTCCATCGCCCATACCTAAAAAGAAACCTTAATAGTTAATATATTTTAATGCATGCAACAACCTCCTTTTTTATTGATTAATATATATTACTTTATATGTTCCTAATTTTGTTACATATAATTAATTTAAACTTTTTAAATGTATAGAGACAAATAATATAATAATTATAGGAACTAACCTCAACAGCCCACGGGAAACCTTATAACCGGTACATGACCTTGTCATACCCTTTCTTTGAGTTTCTTGACCTAAAACCATGCCTCAAGTAATGCAGCGTCATCTTGAACACATAGTGTCCCCATACAAAACCATTGAATGCCTCCAAATCATCAACCAAATTAAAAAAGTCAGGGGGTGACTTTTTTATCAAATGGTTGACCAAACAATACATTGTTTGCTATAAGGAACAGTGCCATCTTCAACGAATCATCGGCCTCCAAGAAGTTGCCCGCTATAAATTGATCATAACAGTGGACAACTTCAAATCTCCGGCTTCTTCGTCAGGCCAATATCTTTTGTGGATGCCGTTTTCATTGGCCACATAAGGAGTGTTAATAATTTCAGAGATTTTCCCGAACCGTAGGCTGGTCACCAAACAAAATTCTCTTTGTGCAAATCTTGCCTTTTTCCCACCAATCGAAAACCACAACTCGTTCTCGGATGCACCATTTATCTGAATTTCCCTTAACAATAAGTTGTGTACGATCTGAGCAGAGAACAACCAATTTGTAGGGAACTGACCGAATTGCTTGAAACAACTCGCTATAAAATCAGCATGCTTCCCCTCCTTGCGTAGTATGTCCTCTATATTGCTTATGTACTTCAACCGACACCCAACGTTGATTAATGCTTCTTGAGTCCATTTATTCCTTTGGACCTTCAGAAACTGATCATAATCGATGTTCTCCTTCTGTAAAATATATAAAACGTGGCTTCACTTAAGTAAACTCACATATACCCAATTAAACAAACCAGTCATGCACTCATGCCCAATTAAACACACTCATTCACAACAATTAAACACACTAGTAATAACAAACTAAACACATCAGTCATACCCAATTAAACATACCAATTCATATAACAATTAAACACATCAGTAATAAATAACTACACACACCAGTCATACCCAATCAAACACACTCATTCACAACAATTAAACACACCAGTAATAACGAACTAAACACATCAGTCATACCCAATTAAACACACCAATTCATACAACAATTAAACACATCAGTAATAACCAACTACACACACCGATCATACCCAATCAAACGCACCAGGTCATACCCAATTAAACACATCATGTCATACCCATTTAAACACACCCGGTCACAACCACTTAAAACACACCAATTCATACACAATTAAATCACAAAAAATGCACAATTTCACATCATTAACACACTGCAGTTCACAACAACTCATTGACTGGACCCACAAACCATGCTAACTATTTTAACATGTAAATCTAACACCAGATATAAAAAACACTCAAACACCAGATATGAAATCACAAGTTCAAAGCATTTTGTTCAAATCCCTGTTCAAACTTCGAAATCATTCACAGGTGAAAGAAATCAATTTCTTAAAATCCTTGCTCAAATTTCGAAATCTATTCAACTGAAAAAAATTGATTTGTTCAAATCTCTGTTCAAATTTTGAAACTATCACAACTTAAAAAAATTAATTTGATAATGAATAAATCAAAATCAATTTCGGCTTCTATCAACCAAAAATACAAAAAAAAAAATGAAACCCTAAAGTCAAATGTAAAGAGGAGGTGCAAACCGTTGGTGACTGCGTGACGTCGTCGTCGTGTCCGTCTCCACGTCGTCGTCGGTGGCTCTTCATGGTGGTCGTCATCGTCGGCACCGCTGCTCTGTCAAAGTCGTCGACTCTCGTCGCCACTCATCTGTCGTGTCTCGTCCTCGCTTCTGGTTTCTCTCATCTGCACATCGTCGTTGTGTCGATGTCGCCTTCTCGTCATGGTGGTGGTCGTCGTTGGGTTGTATCTCGCAGGTCGTCGGGTCTGGTCACCGCAACTGGTCGGAGGTCACGCTCGACTTTTTGGGTTTCTCACTTACACTAACAATGAACAACAATCATAATGAATTTGAAGTCTCGTTTTTGGGTTTTTATGTTTTCAATTTGTTTTATTATTTTAATTCTTAACTAATTGATTTTGAATTGATTTTGTTTCATTTTTCAAGTCATTAATATAAGGGTAATTTTGTCCCAAAAGTGGAAAAATTGGTAAAAACAATAAAATTAATAATTTTGGGTAAAAACAATAAACCCAATAATTTTTTGGTTACTTTTAAAGTTCTCCCATATGTATATATATATATACATAAATAACTAATTATTGAATATAAATTAAATGTGACTTTATCAAAAACTTCATAATTTGATCAATTGTCAATTAGAGTTTTGATAGATGTCAAATACTTCCTAATTTGATTGGATAAATAAATTCCTTTTTATTTATCTACTTATCAAATAAAGTATTTGATACTTATCATACCACCAATAATAGTATAACACTAGGAGACCTTCTTCTACTAAGAAAAAGATTGACTTTTAATTAATTAATTAATTTCTATTTAATTAAATAATAAAATGAAAAAAACAATATATTAGGCTATTATATTAGCCCTTGCAGTCCAAGCCATATATGTGGGTCATATATTGTTTTCCATTTTATTAAATCCATTGGACTTTAATAAAAAGTCTACATGTGAACTAGACCAATTCTTACAAAAAAAGAAACAAGTCTACATGCCTTAAATTAATACGTTAATATAATTAAACATCTCATTTAATTAAAATGTGTAAATTATATTCTTAATGTATTAATGAAATGCTTATTGCATCCCATTAGGGACGCCCAAGGATTCTCACATCCTTGGCCGCCCATTCTAGATATTTTGAAGAGTTCCCGCGTGTCTTGATCACACATGACCGCACATTTCCAAAACTTTTGGATTCCAAAATCCAAAAACAATTCTAGATAGACCTAGAAATTGGTCCGATTGAATATATCAAGTGATCCATGCAAGTTCGTATGAATTGGGGATCTTGGCGGGCTATATAAATTTAAGCTCCAATAGACATAACATAATCACAATCAACAAATGACTTAGGTCCGATCAATTAATTTTAGTTCATTCCACTAAAGAATTAAAAATTGAACTCTTAAATAAAAATAGAATAAGTTAATGTTCCTCATTCGCACCATAGACAATCTTAATAGAGATAGTGTATCCTCATGAAGAATATCAACAATCGCCAAGAGCTCATAGACTGTATATAGCTCTCATAGTTACCATATTTATAAATATGACCACATTTTGAACTTAGATATTTTGATTTTTCCAGAAGCAATATTTCAATAGACACTATTGAAAACTTAACGTTAAGATTTAATATTCAACATCTCAAAATATCCATATGATGATATTATACTCACATTTAATAAATGAAGCCATGATGTCCATTTCACTAAATGAAGTCCTCTATCGATTAACAAATGTATACCACCCAACTATCGAGGATAGGCTATGCTATATAATCGTATTCATTTATAGCTCAAATGATAACACTTGTAACCATAAGTCCATCGTTATCTCAAGATTGAGATAGACTCTATGATTGTCCTCAAGTGAAAACTTTTATCCATTAACGGTTCTGGATAAAGTATCTCAATGTGATCATATTCAATACACCTAGTGCACTAGATTCTTTTGCCTAAATACACTATACTTTGATGATTTTAGACTTATCATAACACATTTGATTCCACTCAAATGCTAGCAATAGAATCTACAACTTTAACAAGGTAAATATGTCCAACCTTTATCTTAAGTTATGAATATTATTCAAGACTAACTAAAGAATTGTGTCTTCCTTATACATATTTAGATATACAAACAATTCTTCTTTTCTCATGGTGTTTTGACCTTATGATTATTTACTTTTGACAATTATAATAATTAAACTATAAATGTTATCATATTTGTTAAACAAAAAATCATTTTATTAATATAAAAGATTGTCAAATACATTATTACACTCTTGCTATTGATTATAATCCCAACAATTAACAATTAAACTTTCATATGTGGTTAGAAACGAAATTCTAATATTTTGGATGGATAGTTTTGGTTTTCTCTCTTATTTATAATGTCGGTACAAAGTTACAAAAAAAATCAATTCTTCGTTTTTATAAATTGATTGGTACATATTTAATATTATTTGGAATGAGTTTTACACATTTTAGTCACAAACAATTTTTCTTTTCAGATTGTCCAATTTTACTAGTCTTCAATAATTCTACTATTGACTATTGTGTTGGAAATTTTTATAAATTTGTTAATGTTTTTTCTAAAATAAATTTCAATCTAAATTAGTTTAATTGTTTACGTTTAAAAAAATATTTTAATAATATACAAAATATCCATGGACTTTCGAGTGAAATTCATAATATTTTGGAAATATCGGGATATTTCTAGAATATAGGGAAACTTGTATTTACATTTCAAAATTGGTCGAATATTCTATAGGATGTTAGATATTTGTAGACCTGACAATGAGTCGTGTTATTGCGAATCCATGTCGTTTCGTGTTAAAATTGTTTCACCCAAGCATGACTCGTTAGCTTAATGGGTTGAAATACACAAACCCAAAACCATTTGTTACCATTAATGGGTAACCCGATCCGAGCCATAGTAAAATATTATATTTGAGATTTATTAAAAAGTCAAAAATAAATAGTACTGAAGCATGAATTAAGTTCACCAACAATCTCTCGAAAACATTTTTTTTTTTTAATTCAAAAATAAAAACTTGAAAATGATATCTTCCATTACTCTGCCTCCTGAATATTCAATATATTGTGATTGAGAATCTCAATTCTCATTTAGACCTAAAATGTTAAATTTCTCGTGTTAGATGTTTACACCTAACAGACTCGATATTTAATCCGTACAAATATTTATTTTTACATTAAAAAAATACTTATTAATTAGGATGGTATGCTGTTTAAATAACAAAAAAAAAATATTGAAGAGGATATATTTGTAAAAAAACAAAAAAATTATATATGTATATAATATACCTTTCGAAAAAATTGTTAAGAACAAGTTGGTTTTAGAATATCAAATATCAATTGTCAAATAAATTTAAAGCCTTTAAGTTACGTTACATGAAATGGTGACACCGTAGTAATACAAATTATAAGAAATAAAACATACCTAATTGAATTTACTATGATCGAATTGATGGTAATTAATTTCAATAAAGTTGAAGAGAGTTTTAGGGTTAAGGTTAAATATTGTAATATAATTAATTTATAGTTTTAGTTTATAATTGAAAAACCGATAAAATTTATGAGTTTTTCCTCTTTCAAAAAATATATTCTTTTAAAAAGTTTTTAATTAGTAAAATATTCCAAAAATAGTTATAGAAATATTTTTTATTTTATAAATTTCATAACTTGACTATACAAATATGGACATTGCTTAGGTACTGACTGGTCAGTACCCATCTATACTGATCAACCAACAGTTGGTTGCCACGTAATCCAAAGTAAGGAAAAAATGGTAAAAAATTAAAGAGTTTTTGCCACGTAGCAACATCCCATTGTGGGGTCAGTATAGCTGGGTACTGACTAGTCAGTACCCAAGCTTTTTCCTACAAATATTTTTGTAATAACTTTCATAAACACATTAAAAAAAATCTTTATATTAACGTGTTATCGAATTAACGGTTTTTTTAAGGGTGAACCCAAAACCAATCCATTATATTTCGAGTTTTAATGGATTGACCAATTAATAACCTGATCCGATAAATTAGATTCATCAACCGCTATTTTTTAATGGATTTGAATCGTATTAATAGGTTATGTAAAATTTTACTAGATCTAGATATTTGTACGTTTCAATATGGATATCTCTTAAATACGAATAATTGAGGGATATTTAGGTATTCAGCTCCTTGATATAACCAACTTCATCAACAATGATATTTATGAGCAGACAAGCCATCCAGGTGGGACGGGGAAGCAGCTGGACTGACTTGCGCAGTTACACACATAATAATTGAATTGAAAATAGTGTAGTCTACTTTTGTAGAATTTTTGGTCCTTAGTCCTGACTTTCAATATTCAGAATTTGTATGCAACAATTCGTCTAAATAATTCAAAGTTAAATGTTTTCTTTCTAAATGGACCCGTATTGTAAACGTTTTTCGTTGCTGTTTTTTAAAAATAAAAATAAAAATGAAAACAGTATTTTTGGTTTCATTTTCGAATTCTGAAAACGCGTCTGGTAACAAATACTGAAAGCTGTATTTTGAAAATGAAAACGGAAAAAACACGTCTGGTAGGTTAACCGAAAACTATTAAAAAATGAAATATCAATTTTAGTATTTTGTTTAATATTATTACAACTATAAACAAATTGATTAAATAATTAATCAATATAATTTTTGTATTGTAATTTTTAAATTAAACAAAAGTAACACATCAAAAATTAATTCAAAATAACATATAAAAAAAAGAATTAATCAAAACTAAACTTTTAAATTATAAATAAATAATTATAATTTATATATATATATATTATTATATAATAAAAATATAATTATAATAATATTTATAAATTATAATAATACATATATTATTTGGATATAAATATATAATATTTGATATTATATATATATATATATAATTAATATATATATAATAATATATAATATTATATATTATAATATATTTTATTAATTTACTAATTATGTAAATATTATAATATATAATATTTTATATAATATTTTTATATAGTAATATATATTATATATTAATATTCTATAATATTATATATAATAATTATAATATATATATATAAGATGGGCACTTTGGTAATTTAAAAATCTTGTTCCGTATTGTCATAATCATATCAAACGTATAACAGTACAATTAATAGTTTTAGATTTTTTTAATATAAAAAAAGTGAAAAACAAAATGAAAAACAAACACGAAAAACAAAAAACAAGTATTTTGTGTTTTTCAAATCTTTCACTTTTAACATTGATTTTGTTTTTCATTTTTTTTTTCAAAAATAAAATGAAAAACGGTTAACGAATGCGTTTTCGAAATCGTTTTTGAAAAATAAAAACAAAAACGGACTGAAAAACAGTTGCAGGACGAGGCCTAAATGTTCATGGTTGATTTTCATATTCTGTTCTTCATTTGAGTTTGTGAATTTAATTGACCGGATATTTATTTGAATTATGCAATGAACATTCATGGTCTAATAGATTTGATGGATATCTCTCAATGGAAATATGGTTGAAGGTGTTGAATATTCTTTGCTGCTTTCATTAATATATTATAATTCATTAAAATATTTTTATTTAAGGGAAAGTTGCATAAAAATTCGATAAAATCAACCGCTATAAGTATAACCTAAAATACAATTTCCATAACATAAATGGGTAAGGTGGGCAAATTGGGAAGTATCAAAATCTAAATTATTTTGATTGTTTAGGATTAAAAAGATATTTTAATAATATACAAAATATCCATAGACTTTCAGGTGAAATTCACAATAGTTCGGAAATATCGGGATATTTCTAGAATATAGGGAAATTTGTATTGATATTTCGAAATCGATCAAATATTCGGTAGGATGTTGGATATTTGTAAGTTTCAATATCGGTCTCTCTAAAATACGGATAATCGGTGGATACTTAGATGTTCAACTCCTTGGTTATAACAACTTCATAGATAATGACATTTATGAGCAGCCAAGCCATCCAAGTGGGACGGGGGCTCAACTATAGTAGTGTCCACAGTTCGATCTCGGTTCGGTTTGAAACCGCTGGTTCCGGTTTCGTGGGATGCTCAAACCGAAACCGAAACCGAAACCGAAACCGAAACCGAAACCTGTCTAGTTGGTTTGATTTCGGTTTTAGCCGTCGGTTTGATGATTATGGTTTCGGTTTCGAAACCGACCGGTTACTGTTCGGTTTCGAATCCGTTCGATTTTTTTTAATTCATAGTCATGTGTTGTCGTTTGACTTGCACACGTATAATAATTAAATTGAGAACATTGTAGTCTGCTTTTGTAGAATTTTTGGTCGTGACTTTCAATATTCAGAATTTGTAGGCAACAATTCGTCTAAATATTTCAAAGTTAGGGTGTATTCGATTGGGATTTTAATAGACAATTTTGGGTTGTAAGAATTTTATGGATTTAAAGACTATTAACATTATTAGAATAATTATGATTATATGGATTAGACTTTTAGAATTCCGAAAAAGTTTTTGGACTTTATTCATAGACTATTAAGATTATCTAGACTTTTTTTCTAAACTTTTTGGACTTTTAAGAGTCGATTGTAGTATTCAATTTTCTCCCCACATTAACAAATACCCACACTCAATAAGAATGTGTGACTGTGATTGAACGTCTTTAACTTATAATTTCAGACCGTCTTTAATAGAGAACCACTATATATATATATTATTATTATTATTAAAACAGCTATCTCTTTATCCACTCCAGTCATTCCAATTTATGAATAAATAAACCATTATTTACACCTATAAAAGAAACATGAACAGTAATAAATATATCATGATTCAGAATCATTATTCAACTTATGTTCTATAAAATTTATCACACATCATTAAAGAGAATTAATGAATGTAGTTGAGTGATTTAAATACCAACAACCAACCATTTTTTTTGTCACCCAAAAAACTCCAAAAGTTTTCATGTATTTAATGCATACCAACCAAGATTGAAAATTGACTTTAATTCTTTCTTTCTCCAACTTGAAGTCATCTTTTTATGGTCTGGTTGTCCTTCTGATCTTTACTCCAATTCCTGCTACTTACGTTTCTGTTAGACCACATGGGGATCTACACCACATGAATTTGTTAGTATTGACAGGCTTGGTCATTACATCTGCTAGATTCTCATTGATGTGTATCTTTTGTATTAAGTTTTTTTTTTTAAAAAAAAAAGCTAAGTAAAATAACTTAAATTGCTGCTAGTCTCTACGCTATTGGCCATTTCAACCATCCAACAACTATTGATCAATCAAATGACCAAACGAAACCAGAATCCATGAACAACACACTTCTCCACCCTCCACCCTCCACCCTCCACCCTCCAATATTCGGTCACCAATCACCCATTCGTGTACCACAATTCATCCAAGCTGAAGATCTGATGGGGTATGAGAGTTGAGAAAACTGAAAATTTGTGATTATCTGATGGGTGTAGAGGTTGAAGCAGCTGAAGATAATTTTGAGCAAGAGAGAAAAGTCTATAAAATATTAAGGAAGATAGCAAGACAATTTTGGGTTCAAGCTATTTAGACATATCACTAAAAAGTTTGAAAAATCCATTTTGTCATAAAATCCTAAAAATCTTGATCTCAATCCAATACCACCAGACAATTTGTTGCCTCTTGAAAGTCTAGATCCAATACCACAAGACAATATGGATTTATTAAAAATATTTTTAAAGTCTAGATCAAATACCACAAGATAATATGGATTTTTTTAAAAAATCTTAAAAATCTAGGTCCAATACCATAAGACAATATGGACTTCTTAAAAAAATCTTAAAAGTCTTAATCGAATACCACCGGACTTATCTAACTTGTTAAAAAGTCTCAATCGAATACCACCGGATTTATCTAACTTGTTAAAAAGTCTCAATCAAATACCATCAGACTTTTACTTCCCTAAATTATCTAATAAAATCTTGAACCAATACACCCACTACATATCTTCTTTCTCAAAACTAGATGTTCATGGTTGATTTTCATATTATGTTCTTTGTTTGAGTTTGTGAATTTAATTGATTGGATATTTATTTGAACTAGGCAATGAACATTCCTGGTCTAATAAATTTGATGGATATCTCCGACGGAAATATGGTTGAAGGAGTTGAATATTCTTTACTGCTTTGAGGCTTTCATTAATATCTTTTAAGTAATTAAAATGTTTTTATTCAAGGGAAAGTTATGTAAAGATCCGATAAAATAAATAGCTATAAGTATGATTTAAAATACAATTTCTATAACTTAAATGGGTAAGGTGGGAAAATTGGGAAGTCTTGAAATTGATCTTAGAGAGCTTTTTTTGGTAATTCAATTTTTTCTTTTTATATTTTTTTCTAAACAAACTTCATTTTCAAATTTTAAATTTTAAAAAAAATATATATATATTTCCTTTTGTTATAAGATTATTATTTTTATTTTTTAACACTCTTATTCTAAAAACAATCCATTTTATAAAATAAATTTATAAAGATACTCTATTTTGTTTTAATAAAAGTTAGGATGAACCATCCTTTATATTCATCCGATGAGTAATCTTTTTTGAATTAAATTACTACAAAAATAAATTATATCTCATAAATTATTAGATTAAATAATACATATTAAACACTATACTTTAGGAGACTAATAATTCGTTTGTTTTTGTTCACTTAAAACTTAATGTATTTGAATCATAATTATTAAATTGTTTTGTTTGTTTCTTTAAGTGGTCAAACAGCTTTTATATATAAAATTTAAAATAAAAAGTAAAATATCTTGACTTTTCATTTAATTGCAAATCACTAAATTGCATTATGCATTCAAAATCTTTTCTTATGATACTATCTCCTATATATAACATATTTCCAATTTCATCATAATTATATGTACTATAGAAATATTTATTTTAATATATTGATTATTTTAAATTGCTTAAAAAATAAAAAAAAACCCTAATCACTTCTTAAATTGGTGTTTAATATCAATACTTTATTATCATATCAGGGTGATGTATTTATATATTATTTTTAGAGTGTTTTGTATGAGTTTTTCTACTGCCTCTTATTTTTTGAAAAAAAAAACATTTTCTTTTCTTATTAAAAATAAAGTTTGTTTGTAATCGAAGAAGAAGATCATGATCATGTGTTCATATATAATTATTATTATTTTGATTGTTTTTATTTCATATTATATGTAAAATTGTTTAAAATGGTATAATATAAAATTAATTATTTTCAGACAATTTTACTTTTAAAAAACAAATGTGTTAACAATACATTCTCATGTGAAGGATAAAAAATATGTCATTCAAGTTCAGATTTCAGTCTCTATTCAGTGTTTAGAAAAATCCAGGATTGTTCAGTTTCCATACAAAAAAACAAACAAACAAACAAACGGTCCCTGACAATTAAGAAAAAAAAAACTTAATAAGCTTGATTTTTAGGAACTGTATATATATAACCTCAAAAAACAAGTACCCTGCTTTTCGGAAGAAAAAAAATCAAAATATGAAAAATGCTTTTTTTTTTTACTTTTGTAAGTATGTTATTACTTAGAGAACTTTAATTCTTTCATTTGTTTTAGAGATTCTGAGTTTAATCGAATCTAGTTGCAACAAATCAAGTATATATATATATATATTATTGTTAGTAAAAAAACCAAAATATCCATAAGTTTTTTTTCTTTAACAATTAATGAGAGATTAATCTATAAATTATGGAGATAGAATTTTTCTTTTTTGAAAAATGGAGAGAGAGTAATTAGGAGTAAGTGTTTAATATGATAATAACATATTTAGGATAGAGAGTTTAAGAGTTTAATACCAAATATTTAACATAAGAGCATCTCTAATGGTATACTCAAAACTAGGAGACTAATCAAAATTTGATTATTTATCTAAAAACACAGTCCAATGGAATCACCAAAATTTAGAAATAGCACTTATTAATAATCAAATGGTCTCTTCAATAATCAAATTTGAAGATCGTCTTTCAATCATCAAATACAAATTTAACCCAAAATAAATGTTGTTGTAATTTTATATTTTCTCTCTTTTCAATGGCTTTTTTTTCTTTTTTTCTGATCACCTATGTATCTCATCATTGTTTCGACCCCAAAAATTTCAACCAGGTAAAATTCGTCTCTTCATTACGAATAAATTAATACCTATACCATATATCTTCTTTTGTTTTTTAGAGGTTTTTTTTACCTTGAATGAAAATGAACGAAAACAATGAAAAATGAGATGACGGTAGATTTTTGATTTAGATAAAGTAGATCTTTTATTTATATAAAGTAGATTTTTTATTTAGATAAAGTGTATCATTATAGACTACACAATCATCAAATAGTAATCCCTGAAAACAATGCTCAAATGCTAAGATGACAACTTTTGATAATTCAAATTTGTTTGGAGATGCTCCAATGATTTAAGAGAGGATTTCTTTTTTTAATAATGTAAAAAGTTTAGGGTGTCTTTAGAATTTTTATTTTATATTGTTCACTAATTTTAATTTAGGTTAAAATTATTATTAATAAAAATAATTAAATGAAGTGGCAGCTCTCTTTATCTTAATAGGAAAGCTTTTAATAATAGATAATATTAACTACGAAATAAATTGGATGACTACAATCCTGATTGATTTGACCGTATGTCACAATTGCAACCGGGATGCATAGTGACGATCACTCTCATCAATTGGTTTCACAAAAGGAAACCACCCCTCTCTCACTCTCACTCTCTATATAACATCATCAATTGGTTTCACAAAAGGAAACCACCCCTCTCTCACTCTCACTCTCTATATAACATCATCAATTGGTTTCACAAAAAGAAACCACCCCTCTCTCACTCTCAGTCACCAATTATCCAATATGGATTCAACAAAATCATTGACAACATTAATAAATAGTCATCCAAACCCCAATAAAATAACAACATATTCCACTCTTTGTAATCCCTATAAGCCTAACCGAATAAGGCAGTCCATACCACGTTCAATGCACACAACTCCAACTTCAATCCAAACCAACAATTCCATTACCAAATCTAAAAATCCAGCCCCTTCATTTATCGAGTCTTTAATTACAATGTCCCAGCACACATTCCTCTACAAAACAATTTTTAACCTCATCCATCCTCCTCTTCATCCATCTGTCGATCCAACTCGTGTGTTCACTGGAAACTTTTCTCCGGTAAACGAACTATCCCCAACAGAGTGTCCGGTGGTAGACGGGGAGCTCCCGGTCTCTCTAAACGGAGTTTATATAAGAAATGGTCCGAACCCGCAACATATGCCTCGCGGCTGCCCCCTTCATTTCTTCGAAGGCGATGGCATGCTTCACTCCTTACAATTATGTAAATGCCGTGCAATTTATGCTTGCAGCTATGTTCAAACTTACAAGTTCAAGCTAGAGCAAGAAGCTGGTTTCCCTATTTTCCCCAATATGTTATCTGGAGTCTATGGCTTAGCGGGTGTATTCAAGTGTTTGATAGCTGGTTTCAGAGTCTTAATAGGTCACATAAATCTATTAAAAGGATTTGGTTTGGCAAACACCAGTCTTGCTTTCTTTGCAAGTAAACTTGTTGCCCTCGGCGAGTCTGATCTTCCCTACATTCTTGACTTGAAACAAGAAGGCGATATAGAGACTTTAGGGAGGTGGGATTTCGATAAGAATTTGTTCGCGAACATGACCGCACATCCCAAGAGTGATATCAACACGAACGAGACGTTTGCTTTCAAGTGCAGCCCAATTTTCCCTTATCTTACTTTTTTCAGCTTTGATGAAAATGGTGTAAAACAAAACGATGTGCAAATATTTTCTATAGATCAGCCAACCTTGATACATGATTTTGCCATAACCAAGAGGTTTGCTATTTTCCCACAAACACAGCTAGTGGTTGTCCCACAAAATGTGATGCTGGGAAAAGGCATGCCTGTGGTTTGCGACCCATCAAAAGTGCCGAGAATTGGGATCATACCGCGCTATGCGAAAAGTGATGCGGAGATGAGATGGTTTGATGTTCCAGGGTTCAATGCAATGCATGTCACCAATGCCTGGGAAAATGGAGACGACGAGGTAGTTGTCGTTGCACCGAATGCCAAATCCATCGAGAACATTTTGAAAAGAATAGATGAGGTCCATTTCGCATTAGAGAAAGTGAGAATCAACATGAGAACAGGAGAGGTTTCGAGAAAAGTTTTGTCCACAAGAAATCTGGAGTTGGGGTCTATAAATGGTTCATATTTAGGGAGGAAAAATCGATATGCGTATCTGGGAATAGTGGGAGAAGAAGTACCAAGAATGTCAGGCGTAGTGAAGATGGATTTAGAAACGGAGTGCGAAGTTTCGACAAGGTTTTACGGAGGTGGATGCTATGGAGGAGAGCCATTATTTGTGCCAAGAAATGCTGCACAAGATCATTTAAATAGTGATGATGAGGACGATGGGACTGTGGTTACTTATATTCATGATGAGAATTCTGGAGAATCGAAATTCATAGTGATGGATGCCAATTCACCTTGTCTAGACATTGTGGCTGCTGTTAAGCTGCCTAGTCGCGTTCCCTATGGATTTCATGGTCTATTTGTGCACCGGGATCATTTCAGTAATGATCCTGAGAAAGTATCGGGTTGAATACGTTAATTAATAAACATCAAGTCACATTTAGTATAATTGTATAAAAGCCTGAATTATTGAAGTTTTGAAAATCTTGATCGGTCATGACCATTTATTTCATGATCCTTCAACTCTTCCAAAGCTTCAATCAATAATTTTTGAATTATGCACACCTGAAATGATATTAGTTATGCATGTTAATATTTATTATCATAAACTCTTATCTACAAAAATCTAAATATCAGTTAATATGTATGTGTCATTCATTCAATATAACAATTATATATACGACTATGTTAACAAAATTAGTTAAAAAAAAAGGGAAAAAGACTATTACTTATTTTATTATTTGAACTTGACATATAAATGATGATAAATGCACATCATCTATCTAATCTAAGTATGCACTCTTCATGCCACGTTATTGGTCACTGGTGCTGAGTTCAAGCTATACTCATACTGATCCAGTGAAAACGTAACAAGAATTAGACCGACGTCTAAATTCTATTGAAAACTTGAATCCACCATAATAAAGTTAAAACTTCATATATTTTTTTCAATTATAAGTTGTCTGAGCATTTCGGCTTACAATGCTATTTAAAGCGAAAGAACTCTAACCCAAATCTTTGTTGGACAAGAAACGAAATTACATATCAAAAACTGACTAAAATAGCAAAAACTGCCAAAAATAATGAAATCATAAAAGTTGCGGAAATAAAATATACTAACGACCACAATCAAGCCGGAATTAACGGTAGACGATTCTGGCTTGTCAAAATCAACTTATGACATAAAAAAAAAATATTCCCAAAAAGGAAAGAATTACGATTTCGGGGCCTAAATAATGGAATTTGGCCGAAAAAGGACGTACCTCAACACCAAAGGTGTTTTGACTTCTGAAGATCTCACCGATTCCCTTCAATTAATGTCATTTAATCTTGGATTTAGGATGGTCCGACCGAACCATATAGGACCCGGCCACTTGTTCTACGTCACGTACATTGTGTGTTTGTTAGTGTATGAGGAGTTTTCTTATTGGCATCATATGTAAAAGTAGATATCTTCTATTACCGGAGTAGATATTCAAATTATACACAAACTATTTGATTTATATATAAATAGCATTTTCTACTATACAAAATTTATATATAAATATATAGCCGGCACTTCAGTTTATATATAAATAGCATTTTCTACTTCACAAAATTTATATATAAATATATAGCAGGCACTTCAGTTTAGAATTTAAACATAAATAGAGTGTATATATACACTATAGATTATATATATATATATATATATATAAACAGGTTCTTCCATATAAACCACTATTACTCTGTGCTTTCTTCCTTTGTTTATGGTAGTCTCTGCAGTTGTCTCACTTGTCTGTGCATTTCAATTCTTTCGGCACTATGCTAGTAAACATCTCATCAGTCTAGGAATGGCAATCATTGTACCTGACAAGCCTTAACCGGGCCGGAATTCCTGGGTAGATCCCAGATATACTTTACCTGACACAGGGTAAAGAATAGCCTTATGTTTTTTACTAGTACCGGTTACAAATTTATCAAGAGCCTCCGTTTACTATTCAAATAATTTTTCTATTCTTTTTTTCGGATTCATATTTTCTACTAGACTTGTCGAACGTCCGATTATCATTTATCAAAGCTTTAAAAAAAAATGTTACCATTAAAAATAAAAATAAATAGAGAGTTTGATTTTGAAGTGAGAGAGTTTGATGGTTTGATTGAGCATATATAGAAGAAGATATAAAATAATAGATCTTAGTATAATGAAAAAAATCAAAGTTTAAAGAAAATGAATAATATGAAGGGACATTTGTAAGTGGAAATTGCTAAAAATAACCACAACTATTATGGAAATTTTGTTTTTAACTATATACGAAAATTTATTTATTAATAGCCACTTTTTTGAGATATTACTTGAATGTCCCAATATAAAAACTATCCCCAAACATTTTCTCTTTTTTTTCTCTCCTTTCCTCTCTCTCCCCGATCTCTCTCTCTCCTTTCCTCTCTCTCTCCCCGATCTCTCTCTCCCGCCGACGAACCGTCGCCGGTATCCTTGCAAAGGCCGACGAACCGTCGCCGGCCTCCTCTCTCTCTCACCCAACCTCTCTTCTCTCTCCCCGCAGCTCTCTCTCTCTCTTCTTTCTCTCTCTCTCTTTCACTCACATCTCTTTCTCTCTCCTTTCCTTTCTCTCTCACATGTCGTCGACGGCTTGCCGGAGTGCCGTCGCCTGGGCTTCACAAACTTCCAAGAACGCTGTCGATCTCCCCCTCCGTCAGCGATTAGATCTGCTGAAAAAAAAGGAAAGAAAATGAAATACTAGAAACCCAGAACATTTCAAGTTTGAACAATTCAATTTAGTCAACATTTCAAGTTTCAACATTTCAATTTATGCAACATTTCAAGTTTTAAAATTTGAAAACAAAAAACAAAAAAAACCCAAAACATTTCAAGTTTCAACTTTCAATTTTCAATTTAGTCAAGATTTCAAGTTTCAACATTTCAATTTTTTCAAGATTTCAAGTTTCAAAATTTTATTTTTTAAAACAAGATTTCAAGTTTCAAGTTCCTAGCCGTGATTTCAAGTTTGGTTCCAGATTTTAGTCATGATTTCAAGTTTTCTTTCAGTTTTAAAGAAAAAATCAAATTCAGGGGTATTTTTATAATTTATGGACATACACTGAATTTATAAATTTTCGTATGTGGTTAAAAACAAAATTTCCATAATAGTTATGGTTATTTTTTATTTTTTATTTTCTCTCCATTTGTAAAAGTAGTCAAATTAAGAAATGGATTATTGTTTTTAATAAAAAAAAATTAAGTTATTGTTTTTAACCAGATGTAAGTTGTAAAGTTTAAAATACCTATTTAAAAAAATAAATAAATTATGTTTGTAAAAGTAAACCTAATTTTTTTTTGTTACAAACATGAACCTAAATTATTTCAATGTCATTATCAATAGAAAAAAAAAAAGAACCATCGTTTTCAACTATAGTGAGAGAGGCATAGGTGATCGGAGAAGAGGTGGGCAACCGAGTGACGACGGCGAGATAAAGGTGACTCCGACCAAACTCCTGTGGAGAAGAATCGACTGGCTAAATTAACCAAACATTAACGAAGAAGAAGAAAAAAAGAGAAAGAAAGGAAGGGACTGGATCATGCAACGCCGGCAAAGAAGAAGCAAGTGCTTTCCGACTACGATTCGATGGAAAAACATTCCGACGACCTAGGTTGACCGCGACTTGTTTGTGACACAACCCCTTTGTGACCCAAATTCGACCCGTCTTCAACCCACTTCAACTTCAGTTCGACTATAATTGCTCAAGTTACAATTTTTGTTCAACTTTTTTGTTGATTGATGAGATATTTGTGAAAGCCAATTACCTGTGAAAAATTTCTTTAGTCTGATGAGTTAAATTTAAAAGTTTGAGTGAAGTGGTTGATGTTGGTTCCGGGAACCGAAAATCGGCATCCGTGCAGCGGATGGGCGGTGGCCCGGTTTCATAAATTTTCATAAAAACAAAACCATTTTAGCCGGATCGTTGTGATTATATTGATTCTAATATTTAACTATAATTAGTAAGGAAAGAAATCGTTACCCTTGCAGACTTTTCGTGATTCCCTTGATCTGAGTTCTTCCACTTCAGGATCTTCGTGATTCCCTCGAACCAAGTTCTTCCACACCGAATCTCCAACACAAAAGAAATGACGGTTGGGTGTCTTGGTATTCAACAGAAAATTTTGACTTTCAAATTTCTGTTCAAGTTGTGTACTCAACTCTTGAGACAACAAGAAAATATTGAGAAACTCTCTCACAATATTCTCTAGAGGCTTATTAGAAAAAAAACCTATTTTTCTTTCTATATATGTCTCTCGTTACAAAAGACTAGGAACTCTTCTTTGTTCCTTTCTCTCCCTTGTAAAAATTCCAAGAACACTATTTTCTTTCTTCTTTATTGTTTTTATAAAACGAGAGAGATAGGATGGGTGGCATACAGAGGCATAGAGTAGGAGTCTTGATTCAACAAAGGTTTTAATGTGTGTAACGAAAAAAAAAACATAAATATTGTTTACATTGTCATAGCATAAAGAATTCATGAGAGTATTTATGTCTTCGCTTTTTATTCTTAATATTTTTTCTTCACCTACATTTGACAAGAGCTAAGCTCTTTATATAACAAATAAATTTAAAAAAAAAAAACGTTTGTGGTGGTGGTGACCACCACCCACCTAAAACAAAGAAAATATATATTAAATAATTGAATTATTATTTTATATATATAATAAATAATCTAATTATTACATTATATATATATATATATATATAATTAAATAATCAATAAAACAATACATAAACTCATTTATGTATAGATGATTAATTCTAAATTAATCAATGAGCCTCATTAGTCATTGTACCTTAATATTCAATTCAATGTTATGAAGATGACATGGGGACACATGAACCTATAACTTCAAGCTCCAATAAATCTTTAATATTTAATCAAACTCTTTAATTAAATATTTGATTTATTAATTCCATATTTATTCTACTAAAAAACTGGAACTGCACTCTTGTCATTATATAATTAATTACTGGAATAGGAATGGAACAATCTATTGATATAATCATTACATACAGATCAATCCTCCATAAATAGTTCATAAAATGAACTAGGTTCAAGTCCGTTGACCTCTCAATTACATCTTTATCCTTAAGTGCCAGTGATTCTTTAATGAACAATTATTTATGATCTTATCATAAATTAAGTGCTCTATTGTTCAAGACCCGAATCATTTACTCAAGAGAACCGTTTGTCTACTTCAATTAAGAAGGAATGGATTGCATCTTGTATATTATTATTCCCAACTAAGTATATCATCATGTCTCCAAGATACAAGGTTTTAGGTTTGGCATCTTGAGCAAACCACACCGAGTAAGTCAAAAGACACAAGTCAATAAGTAGGAGTCTGTTAAATACTCAGAATTAAGATCGTTTCATATATGACCATCTATTTGATAAATTGGAATACTTTGTTTCAAGACAGAGATTATTAAAGATTCCAATGTATCGTGTCCATGTCTTATATAATCTTATTATACAAAGTATCTTCATTTTAATGTCACCACATCAGCAGTTCGGATAAAACTGTTCCATTCTTAATGGGAATGAACCGTACTAGTAATTTTAATTAATTAAAGATCCCAACTTTAATTATCAATCACAGACAATTAAGATTATTTTATTAAACATAATCCTAATGTAAACAACAACTTATATACTATGTTTAATATTACATTTAATAATCATGGAATTTTAAGTTATTAATACAATATTAATAACATTAAATGTACACAAATATAAAATGGAATGTCAATCCAATTATTATTTCAGCAAAAGATTAACAACATTTGTCCTTAGGGCATTTTTCCCAACAATCTCTCACTTGTCCTAAAGCAAATTAGACATGTCTCTCAACCTTAGTCATTCTAGATGGCCTTCAAAACTCTTTGCAGGAAGAGTCTTTGTGAAGAGATCTGCGAGGTTGTCTTCATATCTAATCTTCAGAATAGACACATTGCCACGATGGACAATCTCCCTAATCAGGTGATACTTTCACTCTATATGCTTTCCTCTTTTGTGGCTTCTAGGTTCTTTCGAATTAGTCACGGCCCCACTGTTTTCACAATAAAGTGTCATGGGTTTTTCCATATCCGGAACAACTTCCAGATCAGATAAAAACTTTTGGAGCCAGACTGCTTCTTTAGCTGTTTCACATGCAGCCACGTATACAGCCTCCATAGTGGAATAAGCAATACATAATTATTTGATGCTTCTCCAAAATACGGCTCCATCACCAATGGTAAACACTGATCTAGACGTCGACTTTCAACTATCTTTGTCTGATTGAAAATCAGAATCAGTGTAACCAATAGAAATCAAATCCCTACCAAAGTATACTAGCATATAGTTTCTCGTTATCCTAAGATACTTGAGAATGTGTTTAACTGCTACATAATGATCTAATCTTGGGGTAGATTGATATCAACTGACTACTCCCACTGCATAGCATATGTCAGGTCTAGTACATAACATAGCATACATAAGACTGCCTACTGTAGAGGCATAAGGAATGTGTCTCATATTTTCTTCCTCTTGAGGTGTTTTGGGACATTGCTCTTTAGAAAGAGTAACACCATGACGAGAAGGCAGATTACCTTTTTTGGAGTTATGTATCACAAACTTGATTAACATTTTATCAAAGTACGATGCTTGTGACAACGCTAACAGCTTGTTCTTACAATCTCGTATAAGTTGGATCTCAAGAACATAGTTTGCTTCTCCAAAATCTTTCATTTGGAATTGGTTAGCTGGCCATTTCTTTACACTTGATAAAGATTCTACATCATTCACAATGAGAAGAATATCATCAACTCAAAGAACTAAGAAGATCACCTTCTTTTCTTTGATGTACTTGTAGACACAAGGTTCATCAACATTTTGGTCAAATCCATATGATTTAACCGCTTCATCAAATCTAATATTCCAAGATCGAGAAGCTTGCTTAAGTCCATAAATGGACCTTTGCGACTGGCAAACTTTTTTCTCTTGGACTTTAGCTATGAACCCCTCTGGTTGCACCCTATAGATGCTTTCGTCAAGATGGTCATTCAGAAAAGCCGCACTGACGTTCATTTACCATATTTCATAGTCATAATATGCGGCAATGTACAAGAGTATGCGAATGGATTTGAGCATAGCTACTGGTAAGAAACTCTCTTCATAGTCAACTCCCTCTTTTTGGGTGAAACCCTTTGCCACTAGCCTAGCTTTGAAAGTTTCCACTTTCCCATCCACTCATATTTTTTTCTTGTAGATCCATTTACAACCACTAGGTTTAACCCCTTCGGGTAGGTCTACAAGTTTCCAGACTGGTTTGGAGTATATTGACTCTATCTCGAGATTCATTGTTTGTTGCTAATTCTCATTGTCAGAATCTTCCATTGCACATAGATATGTCAATGGATCATCTTTACCAAAATCAAAAATTGCAACTTGTGCTTCCTCTATTTGTTCATAATGAATAGGTTGTCTCACAACCCTCTCACTACGACAAGGTGGTAAATCATTCTGATTTTGAGTTATGGTCTTCTCACTTTGTCGTTCGACAACAATTGTCATTGATTGTCTGATCTCATCAGAAAGTAACTCATCAAATATAACTTTACTACGAGGTTTGAAGTCTGTCATATAGTTGTTTTCAAGAAAAGTTGCATTTGTCAATACAAATAATTTATTATCTTGAGGACTATAAAACAAACATTCTCTCGTTCCCTTTGGATATCCTACAAATATAGATACTTCAGATCGAGGTTCCAACTTCCCAGTCTTACTCTTAAGTACATGTGCAGGACACCCTCATATGCGAATGTGTCGTAAACTAACTTTGCTATCATTCCACAACTCTAAGGGGATCTTAGGTATAGACTTAGATGGAACTAAATTAAGTATGTATACAGAAGTCTGTAGTGCATATCCCCAGAATGACATGGGCAATGATGAGTAACTCAACATGAATCTCACCATATCAAGCAAAGTTTTATTTCTCCTTTCTGCGACACCATTTTGTTGTGGTGTCCCATGTGCAGTCAATTGGGAAAAAAATCACATGTTCGATTAAATGATCCAAGAATTATATATCAATGTATTCACCGCCTCGATCTGATCGAAGAGTTTTAATCGAAATATTTAATTGCTTTTCAGTCTCGATTTGGAATTCCTTAAAATTTCCAAAAGTTTCAGATTTCCTTTGCAATAAATAAATATAACCATACCTAGAATAATCGTCAATGAAAGTGACAAAATATTCATAACCTTTTCTTGCTTGTACATTAATCGGACCGCACATGTCAGAATGTATCAATTCAAGAGGTTTTTTGGCTCTTTGACATTTTACCGAAAAAGATTGTTTTGTCATTTTACCTTCCAGACAAGATTCACATAATGGAAGAGTGCCAACTTTTAGCTCTCGTAAAGGACCTTCCTTTACCAGTCTTACAATCCTATTTAGGTTTATATGACCCAATCTAAGATGTCATAGGTATGTGTTGTCATCAAGAGAAACCTTTTGCTTTTTAGACTTTGGTTGTTCGACTTTGAACATTTCAGTGTTAAGCAATGTATTAGAAGTTGGTCTTCAAAAATAAAGACCATTATCTGAAGTTCCAAAACAAATATTTAAACTCTTTCTAGAAATAATAACAACTTTTTTATTAAAAGAAACCTTAAATAATTGTTCATACAATCTTGAAACAGAAATCAAATTTCTACTAAAACCAGGAATATAATAAACATTGTTCAAAACAAGAAATTTATTATTAAAGAGAAGTCGTACTTCTCCCACTGTTTTAGCCAACACCATAGCCCCATTAGCCACTCTCATCGTGTAGTCCCCATCGGTTAACTCTGTTACAGAATTAAGCATCTGCATAGAACAACAAACATGGTTAGTCGCTCCTGAATCAACTATCCAGGAAGACATATCATCTTCAACTATCCAGGAAGACATATCATCTTCAACTAAACAAGCTTCTAAAACAAGTAAATCTGATTTACCTTTCTTTTTAATCTTGAGCTCTTCGATGTACTTTTTACAGTTCTTCTTCTAGTGACCATCTATGCCACAATGGAAACATTTTTCTTTAGCCTCTTTGTCAGAGCTCTTTGCCTTGTTATTGTTGTTGTTGTTTTTCTTAGCTTTGAAATTGCCCTTCTTATTTTTCAACTTGCCACCTCCTTCATTCTTATTCTTCCTCTTTTTGGACTTTCCAGAAAAGGAAGTTATAGCTTCTGCAACATTTGCCTCACCTCTTTTTTCATTCAAAATGGATTTGAAAGTTGAAGCTCGTTAAGCAACTGAGTCATGTTGTATTTCAAATTATTCATGAAATAGTTGCTTTTAAATTGAAGGAAGTTAGGGGATAGTGTTTCTAAAATCATCCCCATTTGTGTGGCTTCATCGATTTCAACGCCATGAATTTCAGGCTCATTTATGTGTTCAACCATTTTGAGTGTGTGCTCACGGACTGAAGTACCCTTTTTCATTATGGCGTTCATAAGCCCATTAATAGCCTCATGACAAGATTGTTCAGAAGGGTGCCCAAACATTGCCTATAGGGAGTCCATAATCCCTTTTGCGGTTTCAATCGATTCATGTTTACACCTAAGCACATCAGACATGCCTGCTAACAGGTAGCAGCAGGCTTTGTTGTTGGCTTTTTGCCAATGGTCATATGCTTCAGCAACATTTGCTGATGACTTGGCATGAGGGAGAGGAGGAAATTCCTCCGTTATGACAAACTTAAAGTTTTCACATACAACCACGATGTTCATGTTACTTTTCCATTTGAAAAAATTTTCACTTGTCAGTGTTTCGGTAGCGAGTATCTTGATTATTGGATTGGACATGTTTGGTCTGCTGAAATTAAATAATAATCATTCACATTTAATTGGACATTTACTCAATTACTGCTATAATTCAATTTTCGTAAATAACGTATCGTCGTAGGATAGGTCACGTATTTGACAATTAAATTGAGACTTTCTCAATTAATAAAAGTTAAATCAAAATATCTCATATTTTCAACTCTCATTAACCACCGTTGAATTTGGTCAAGAATTGTAATTAACTAGCTTAATTACATCTTTTGAGTGTAACCTACCATTTTAGATTTTTCAGACTTAACTCAAAAATTACCGACGTAGGGTAGCTCAGTTTTGAAATACATCTAAAAGTCCTATCACATGGAAGAAAACCTTGCTATTGACTCAAATGGACACCCTCCATGGGGATGACGAAATCAAAACGTCTCAATGTGCCATTTAAATATTACGGTGATGTACTAATGGTAGAGACTATGGGTATCCACTCAATATTTTAAATTGTTATATTTTAATTACAAAATATCTAATATTATGTAATAGTAACAATTTTAACAAATACAAGTTTATTTCTAAACTAAAACAATTTTAGAATAGAATATGTAGACATGATATGTCATAACGATTCCAGTAGACAGTAGACACTAATTAATATAGATGACATATTAAATGCATGAACATATTATATAAGAATCACATATAAAATAATATATAAAATAATATGAAAAAGCAAATAAGAACTAAATGAATTTTGGCCGAGTTCCTTTGGATATTTAAATTACAACCCAAAAATTAATCAAATTACAAATTTGGTCTTGTTGTAATTTTCCTCCATGATGCGATCCAATCTCATCGGTTGTCGATAACACCGTCTTCTTCAATACTCCAATTTACAAATAAAAATCCTATACACATCGGGTTTACAAATTTTATCTAAAAATTGAAAAAATGATATATAATTAAAATTAATAATAAATCCAACGGAACAACATAATTAACAACCAAAATCATTTTATTTACCATTCATCACATGAATAAAAATAATCATTAATCACATCTAATGCAAAGTGCCTACTACCGGAATCAATTCTAATATTATAATTAACATGAACTAAAACGTTGCTCTGATACCAGTTGTTGATTCCGAGAACCAGAAACCGACATCCGTGCAACGGAAGGGCGGTAGCTCGGTTACATAAATTTTCATAAAAACAAAACCATTTTAGCCAGATTGTTGTGATTATATTTATTCTAATATTTAACTATAAATAGTAAGGAAAGAAATCGTTACCCTTGTAGATTTTTCGTGATTCCCTTGATCCGAGTTCTTCCACTTTAGGATCTTCGTGATTCCCTCGAACCAAGTTCTTCCACACCGAATCTCCAACACAAAAGAAATGACGGGTGGGCGTCTTGGTATTCAGCAGAAAATTTCGACTTTCAAATTTCTTTTCAAGTTGTGTACTCAACTCTTGAGACAATAAGAAAATATTGAGAGACTCTCTCACAATATTCTGTAGATGCTTATTAAAAAAAACCTATTTTTCTTTCTATATATGTCTCTCGTTACAAAAGACTAGGAACTCTTCTTTGTTCCTCTCTCTCCCTTGTAAAAATTCCAAGAACACTTTTTTCTTTCTTCTTTATGGTCTTTATAAAACGAGAGAGATAGAGTGGGTGGCATAAAGAGGCATAGAGTAGGAATCTTGATTCAACAACGGTTTTAATGTGTGTAACAAAAAAAAACACACAAATTGTTTATATTGTCAAAGCATGAAGAATTCATAAGAGTATTTATGTCTTTGCTTTTTACTCTTAGAAATTTTTCTTCACCTACATTTGACAAGAGCCAAGCTCTTTATATAACAAATAAATTTTAAAAAAAAACATTTGTGGTGGGTGGTGCAGAAAGTCACCACCGCCCACCTAAAACAAAGAATATATATATATATACATATTAAATAATTGAATTATTATTTTATATATATAATATATATATAATTAAATAATCAAATATTATTTAACCAATAAAACAATACATAAACTCATTTATGTATAGATGATTAATTCTAAATTAATCACGGAGCCTCGTTAGTCCTTATATCTTAATATTCAATACAGTGTTATGGAGATGGCATGGGAACACATGGACCTATAATTTCAAGCTCCAATAAATCTTTAATATTTAATCAAACTCTTTAATTAAATATTAGATTTAATAATTCCAGATTTATTCCACTAAAAAAACTGGAACTACACTCTTGTCATTATAGAATTAATTACTCGAATAAGAATCGAACAGTCCATTGATATAATCATTACATACAGATCAATCCTCCATAAATAGTTCGTAATATGAGCTAGGTTCAAGTCCGTTGACCTCTCAATTACATCTTTATCCTTAAGTGCCCGTGATTCTCTAATGAACAATTATTTATGATCTTATCATAAATTGAGCGCTCTATTGTTCAAGGCCGAATCATTTACTCAAGAGAACTGTTTGTCTACTTCAATTAAGAAGGAATGGATTCCATCTTGTATATTATCATTCCCAACTAAGTATATCATCATGTCTCCAAGATACAAGGTTTTAGGTTTGACATCTTGAGCAAACCACACCGAGTAAGTCAAAAGACACAAGTCAATAAGTAGGAGTCTGTTAAATACTCATGATTAAGATCGTTCCATATATGATCATCTATTTGATAAATTGGAATACTTTGTTTCAAGACGGAGATTATTAAAGATTCCAATTTATCGTGTCCATGTCTTGTATAATCTTATTATACAAAGTACCTTCATTATAATGTCACCACATCAATAGTTCAGATAAAACTATTCTATTCTTAATGGGAATGAACCGTATTAGTAATTTTAATTAATTAAAGATCCCAATTTTAATTATCAATCACAGACAATTAAGATTATTATATTAAACATAATCCTCATGTATATAACAACTTATATACTATGTTTAATATTACATTTAATAATCATGGAATTTTATGTTATTAATACAATATTAATAACTTTAAATGTACACAACTATAAAATGGAATATCAATCCAGTTATTATTTCAGCAAAAGATTAACAACATTTGCTTTTAGGGCATTTTTTCCAGCAGTTGATAGAGATTACTAGATGTTTGATAAAAGTCTTGAATGAGAAAACAAAGGTTTATGTGTATGATTAAAACTCTCACAATCTATGTTTATATGTATATTTATATACAGCAAACAAAGGTTATATTTTAGGGAGTTATCTGTTTCTTTTGTGATTTCGTGTCTACTTTGATTTTGTGTTGATCTGGTTTTGTGCTTGTTTGGGGTGTAGGTTGTTGTGTTTGTGCTTGCTCTACTTCTGGTGTTTCTTCAGTTGGCTGTTTCTTACTCTGTTTTTTTTTCTTTGTTTCTTGTCTGGTTTTTTTTTTAGACTATTTGCTTTTTTAGTTTTGGCTTGAGCTGCTACACAGCCTGTGTTTTTTTTTTACCAGGGTTGTTACTTGTTGGTGTTTGTTGTTGCCAATTCTGGTTTTTCTTGGTGATATCAATTAATGTTGGTAATTATAAGATTATGACTTTTCTTGGTGATTATCATATTATTTTGGTTTGAGTTACTGCACAGCCTGTGTTTTTTCTTTGTTAGGGTTGTTGCTTGTTGGTGTTTGTTGTTGCCAGTTTTGGCTTGTTTTGGTGATATCAGTTAATGTTGGTGATTATAAGATTATAACTTTTCTTGGTAATTATCATATTATGATCATGATTAGTTGAGGTAGTTTAGATTCATCCAGATGCTTGATTTGTGCAACAAGAAAAAGATTGAGTTATTGAATTATTGTTCATGTTCATAATATCATTGTTATAAAATTATAAACATCCTTGTTTTGTGGGATCTGGATGCAAAGAACAATGCATTGTGGATTCAAAAGCTACTGGTTTTTCAAAAGCTACTGGTTTGGTGTCTCTTTTATTTTTGTTTTGTTTTAGTAAAGTAAGCTTACTTTTATACCTCTTAAAAATTAGTATAAAGTTTTTTTTTACTGAATTTATGTTTGGATTCCTGTGTTCATCTCTAACTATTATGTAAATTAAGATTTATATGATTAATCATTTTTTTGTTCATCTCTAATTATTATATAAATTAAGATTTATATGGTTAATCACAACAAAACTAATGAGAACCACTTGTAGAATTAATAACATCTTACACCCTGGAAGCATCCAGCTGAAACTTAGTCACATAAATCGTTGAATTGAATTAGAACTGACACAAATAAATCAATATCTTTAATTTTCTCAATTAAGTCCTCTAAATTGACACCATTTTTTGTTTCTTTTGCATCAATAGAGTTCATCGTAGATACATGACTTCCAATTTTTTACTCGAAATTCCTACCCATGACACAGGTGTTGGGACACCTGATGCTGTTTTCATACTCATCACTTCAATCACAGTAATCTACAAAAATAATAAATTGGTAACAGACAGGAACTTCAAGTAGAGGAGACAAGATTATACTTATTTTCTTACCCAAAGAATCAGTTAAATTCAAAGTTTAGTTTGAAACATAACCAAAATGGTAAAAATAATACAGGTTCAATAAAACAGATTTTTTTGATAGCGTTGACATAAGTCTACACCTTTGTCAATGCAACTACTCTTATAAAAGACACAGTTTTCATATAATAAAGACCGGAAACTTACAAAGAAGCAACAAAACCAAGGAAATGACCATTATATCATAAGATATAGTGTCCTCAAATTCAGTTTTCATCTTTAAATTGGCATTTACTCAACCATTAACATGTACGAACATGATAGTAGAGAGCATGCAATTCTTTAAATTATTTGTGGGTTATGTTCTAGTCTGTTTGGTTGCTGTGAAAAAAATATTATGAAAATTGAGGACTTGAATCTTGTTGTTGTTGTTGTTGTTATTATTCGTCTTAAGAGAAATGATGGAACATAGAGGAACAGATTTGAGATGTGATTTTGGTTGTATTTTCGGTTGTATTTTCATTAATTTTATAATAACAAAACAGATGATTGCTATAAAATTCTAGTGGGTAGTTAATAATATTCATTTTGTAATTTTTTTTTGTGTATATGTATTTATATATTCGTTTTTTGATTGGTTGTGGTTAATAACTAAGATCTTTTTGGAATGAATTTTGATGGTTTACTTGAGTGTAATTTTTTATATTGATTATGTTTGCTTGATATTCTAGTCATCACGAATTATTTTTTACTTTTTGGGTGTTAGTATTACCTTGTATGAAGTCCTGTTAGTGATTTACTGATTTCAATTAGATTTTTTATGGGCATGACATGTGAGGGTTGGGTTCTTTTTCTTCTTTTCATTTATGTGGTCTTAGTTTTTGTAGTATGATGCATTTCATGTGATAATGATAGGAAATAGAATATGAACGAGTCTTGTTTGACTGTTGTTTACTTGGTAGTTAACGTAGAAAACACTAGGAAAATAACTTTGAATTGTTTTATTAAAATTTGTATAGAAATTTGAGAATCGTAATAATTTGTTATGGTTTAAATTTACTGATTTCAAATTTCGAACCGTTTTAACTACCGATTTATATGTAGACAGAGTTCATTTATCAATGTATAGTATAATTTTTTTTTTGTAATATATTCACTGATGTTAAGTTGTATTAGTCAGTATTGTGAGATTTCAGTGACTAACTATGCTCTGTGTGTTATGAGTTAATTATAGTCATGTAAATTTTATTGTGTTTCTACTTTTGATTTTGTTTCAGAATTGATTTTTTAGGTTTAAGGTTTCTAATATTCATTTCTTGGAATGTAGATTTTGACACCTTGTTGTGTATGATGTGTGAACTTAACTTGGTCACTTATAAAATTGAGATTTACAACTCATTACAAGAGGGGAATGACAAGAACAAACTGCTACAATGGATACCTTATATTAAGTCACTCGTCTCATTTTTATCTGGTACCCCTACTGGATATTATGAGCAACGTAAACCCGATCTTAAGCCTTTGGAAGTTAATGTTGTTGAACCGCACTTGATTCCTCAGCAACATGACACGTGAGAAAAATTTTAGTGTTTGTTTGTTTGTTTATTTTCAACATTTTTTATCGATATACTACCATTATTGGTAAAGGCAGACAGAGTTACGGTGTGTTCATCATGAAGTACATGGAAAATATTCTTCAAGATAATTGTTACCAAATGGACTTCATGGCGGACGATATGAAGGACATTAGAAATGAAATTGCCGAATGGTTTTTTAAAGTTTCGAAGCTGTGTCAATGACATTAGAAAGATGTTGCTATGTAAACAGAGGAAATTCAAATCAATTTTTTTGGTAATGTTAACAAACAAAATTTCAAGTTAAAAAAATATACGTATAACCTAATTGTCAGTTTTTTCATCACAAAATATTAGTGCAATTTTTTATTTATTCTCTCTTTCATTTTAAACACAATACACATGCCTAAATGTAAATTTAAAAATTGATCGTAACAATGTTCTAATAATTTAACTCATACCAAGTCCATAATTTTCTAACAAAAGTTGTACACATTTTCATCATTTTACACAATAATAACAATCCAAATTGCAATGAATTACTTAAAAGTCAAAAGTTTCAACGGTTAACGATAACACTCAACAAGTTTCAAAAGTTAACATCTAACATTCAACAAAAGTTGTAACGTTATAAAATAAAAGTTTCATGGTTTTGCTTCCACGTTTAAGCATGTATGAATATTATGTCCAAGCACCTTGCATCTTCCGCAAGCATGCTGTCTCAAGACCGGATGTCCAAGCACCTTGCATCTTCCGCACGCATGCTGTCTCAAGACCGGAGGTTTTTGCCCAACTGATAATGAACTAGATTTGCTAATAGACTGTGCTTGATGAGGCTTAGTGCAAGTGATGAGGCTTAATTTTTTTTGTCTGCCCGATAGTCTTCTCCCTTCAGATGGATGTACAATGCAAGAACTAATATGTTCTAGAAGGACCCAATGTTGGGCATGAAATATCTCATTTATGTCATATTGGGTGTGAAATATTCTCTATGTAGTATTTTATGCAAGATATGAAATATCGCATGTATGTCATGTTGTGTATGAAATATGTCATATATGTCATATTGGGCATGAAATATCCTATGTATGTCATGTTGGGTATAAAATATCCTATTTATGCAGTATTTCATATAAGACATGAAATATCTCATATAAGACATGAAATATCTCATATACATCATGTTGTGCATAAAATATCTCATTTATGTCTTGTTGGGCATGAAATATCCTATGTATGTCATGTTTGGTATGAAATATCCCCTTTATGTAGTATTTCATGCAAGACATGAAATATTCCATGCAAGACATGAAATATTCCATGTATATCATGTTGTGCTTGACATATCTCATGTAAGTCATGTTGGACATGAATTATCCTATGTATGTCATGTTGGGTATGAATTATCCTATGTATGCCATGTTGGGTATGAACTATCTTATTTAAACAGTATTTTATGTAAGACATAAAATATCTCATTTATATCATGTTATGCATGAAATATTTTATGTATGTCATGTTGAGCATGAAATGTCCTATGTTTGTTATGTTGGGTATAAAATATCCTCTTTATGTAATATTTCATGCAATGCATGAAATTTCTCATGTATATCATGTTATGCATGAAATATCCCTTGTATGTCATGTTGAGCATGAAATATCCTATGTATGTCATATTGAGTATGAAATATCTTATTTATACGGTATTTCATATAAGGTGTGAACTATCCCATCTATATTATGTTTTGCTTGAAATATCTCGTGTATGTCATGTTGGGTATGAAATATCCTATGTATATCATATTAGGTATGAAATATCCTTTTAATGCAGTATTTCATGTAATGCATGAAATATTCCATGTATATCATATTGTGCATGAAATATCTCATGTATGTCATGTTGGGTATGAAATTTTCTATTTATGCAGTATTTCATGTTCATATAAGACATGAAATATACAATGTATATCATGTTGGAAATGAAATATCTTATATATATCATGTTGGGCATGAAATATCTCATGTTTGTCATGTTGTGTATAAAATATATCATGTACCTCAAAATTACATGATTACACAATATTAGATGATGTGTCACATTAAACATAAAATAACCAACTTATATCACTTTTACCGTGATACATTTCGTGAAATATAATTTCAAATCGAAATCAAAGTTTCTTCCATTGTCACTAAAAAAACTTTAAAATTGAAATTAAAATAACAAAGACTCATCAACAATATCATCTAAGAAACATAATAATGCTATTGAAATTGAAGATTTACAAACCTTGATGTTTTGAGGAGAGATTCAACCAAAAACTCAAAAATTTTAAAAAAACTCTTCCCAAATCTTGGTTCATTTGTGATTTTTTTTCAAAATAACTTTACAAAATTTCGTTGAGAACTAAGATTTGATAAAGATATGAGTGATAAAAAGATGGGTGATAGAAATGAGTAATAGAGAGAGATGAGTAATTAGGAGAAAAAAATAAAGTAAAAAAGAGTATAAAATGGTACTTTTGTAATTTATTGACTAAAAACAGTAATGTCTTATGGTGATTGGTTATAAACAATAAAAAATTAGAATTTTGTTAGAAACAATAATCCATTATATAGTTTGGTTATTTTTTATAATTTTTACTAATATTAGTGTGTAATATTTTTTGTAGGATAATGTTAATGGGTATTTAAGTCCATTTAAATGTGGTTTACTTGAAAATATGAATCTATGACTTGAAAATAGGAAGGCAATTTATAAGTTTAAATAGATATTTTTTAATAATAAATAAAATGAAAAATATTGGATATTAATTATTAAAAAATTATATATATATTGATAATGAAAATATAGGGCTTGATTTTAGATGGTACCTTAGACAACTACCTCAGTTGCTAGAGGTCTAGCAGCCCCTGCCTGGGTTGGTTGGGAACCGGTTCGGATCCGGGTATACTCGGATACCTGTCTAAGTATCAGGTTTTTTTAAAAAAAAAATTGTCAAATAAAAAAAAAAACTAAACTAAACTCCAATTTTTTTTCTTCTTTACTGATCAGTTAAGTTTGCTATTGATGTATATTAATCACATGGTAATTTCTGAGATTTTGCTATGGTACTGCATAGACTTTTGAATTTATATAAATATTAATAAATAAATAAATAAAACCCATATCAAGAAACCTTTGTTTGCAAATTGCAATTATACGATATTAATAGAAAATTGTTTTGTCAAAACAATTTATGGAAATAATGTAGAAGAGAAAATCAAAGAAGACAAAACCACGGATTTCTTGTTTAACGGTCGTGCTAACTGGTAAGGCTTTATCGGCTTCTACAAAAAAATCTTCTGCTGCAATTTTGGAACTTCCGTGCCGGTGGTAGTGACAAGTGAATAAAGGCTATGGTCCAGTTTGGTATTGCTGTGTTGTGGAGAGAAGTGCTTTTGAAATTGCTGTTGGGGAATTACTTTTAAAATTGCTGCGGGAAGAATCGGTGTTTGGTAAACTGATTTTCAAAAGTACTGTGAGAACTAAAAGTAATTTCAATGTGTTTAGTAAATTGAAATAAAAAGTGTTGTGAGTGTGTAAAATTACTAAAAGGACATAGACATCTAAATGGTACTAATGTGTTATACTTTACATTTTTCTTGTTTATTTGTGTTTAGTGTTAAGTGTTATATAATTATGGTATTTTATTGAATTAATTAGCCCCATTTTTTATTCTATTTTATTTAATTAATTAGTCCAATTTCTTTATTTTTTTATTTCTTTATTTTATTTTACTTTATTTTCTTATTTCATTTTTATTCTCCTTTATTGAATTAATTATCCCAATTTTTTTATACAGTTATGGCAACATTTTTTTTTTGTTCAAAAATATAAGTATAATTTTTTTTGTTAAATTTTATTAAAGGTAAGAATAAAGTTGGAAAGTTAGTAAAATTTCATTTAATATCACTGTAGCAAGTTTTCTAAAAGCAGAAGCCAAAATCCAAAAGCAGAAGCCAAAATCCAAAAGCATGTATTTGTAGCTTTTCAAAAACTCAGTTGGGAGAAGCTAAAAGTGACCAAAAGCATTTCCCAGCGATTTTACCAAACATCATGTCTTATGTCCAGAATCACTTTTGACCCCAAAAGCAGCTGGGGAAGCAATGCCAAACTGGACATATATCTCCTTTTTTATATATACAGTAAATCCTCTAAATATTCAATAAATTAATAATTTCGTTTAAATAATAAAATATTTTGATTTCGATTAGGATATATGTACTAAATTAATAACCTTTCTAACTATATAAGTTAATTTTTTTAAAAGTTTTTTAAATCCCATTGAATATATAAATGAGATATTATTGATTTAGTCCCTAAATATTGAACATTATATTTTTCAAAACCACTCATTTTAGACCTTTTGATCAGATTTTTGACGATCAACGGTCACAGAAAATATAAATTGACTCTCTTATCCCTTATTTAAATGAAAAGGTTTAAAATTACGGTCTTACACTCTAACTTGTAATCCAATCAAAATTGGACACGTGTTGCTAAATTTCAAAAATTAAAATTAAAAAATAAACTAATGGATCAGATTTTTTTTTTTTAATTTAAACTAAATGTTAAACTAATGAATTTTTATTATAAAGAAAATAAAACAAATAGAGAAATAAAAATATATATATTTAATTGTCAATCTGTTTTTTTTTTTTTAAGAAAATAACACAAATTGCAAAACAAAAAATGGATCTCCAGCCTCTGGAACTTGAAAACTTAAAAAAAATACAAAAAAACTGGAAAAAAATTGATAGGGACCGTGCAAGAAAAATGATGGACTGTCCACTGATTCAAATTCAAACTCTGGTTCTAAATGGAGATCGAGACTTTGGATATGTGCTCTGCCACTTCATTTGCAGTTATCATCCAAACAACAAGAACATAAAACAGAACAAACCCTTTCAATGGCAGATCCAAACCAACCAACAACACAAATCTTGAAAACACCCAAAAAACGAACAAGTTAACCCACAAAAGGAGGCTGGCCGTAAACAAGCGTTGTCCTTCTCTTCGAAATCAAACCCAGTTCAACATTTATATAAAACCTCCATATGAACACACCAGAACCAACACCTCTTTAAGTCATTTAGTCAAACACCTTTAAAGCACTGTCAAAATATTTGTCTGAAGCTAAAACACATAAATAATTGTAATTTCACTTTTCAAATTACCAATAAATTAAGAGAAAAAAGAGAGATGAGAAAGAACTATGCAAAGTAAAAATGTTCTTCGTAGCAACAATAATATTTTAGAACTTAGTTTCATCACAAAAACCAGATGAACAAGACCCAAAACGAACAAGTCAATACAACAAAAAAATACCTTTCACAATTTTTCAATACCAAAACTATCAAAGGAATGAATCACAGTTGATTTCCACTGCCATGTTCCTTCTCAATCTGCGGTCTCTGCTTCTCCAAAGCCGATTCGACCGCGTCGCGTCCTCCAATCAGCAATCGAATTACGACGATTAATGCTTCTTATTTTTTCGTTTTTGCTTTTGTTAAGTAAAAATCGAAACATGAAAGATGAGTATCGTTAAAGTCTCAGGTATGGCAGCCTTGTAAAAATAAGAGATCTTGATCTTTCTTTCAGAGACGAAGAATACGAAGCAAACGAAGGAAGAAGAAGATCGAAGACAGAGACAAGACCCCGTCGTTGAGGTGTTTTTCGGTCCGTTATTGTTTTTCTTTTTAAAAAATGATTTCGAAAACGCATTCATAAGCAACGTCCTGAAGTCGTTTTTCAGTCTGTTTTCGTTTTTATTTTTTAAAAACGATTTCGAAAACGCGTTTGTTAACCGTTTTTCATTTTGTTTTCAAAAAATTTAAAAAAAATGAAAAACAAAACCAGTGTTAAAAGTTAAAGATTTAAAAAACACAAAATACTTCTTTTTCGTTTTTCGTTTTTCGTTTTTCGTTTTTGTTTTTCTTTTTTTTTTTATATTAAAAAAAAATCTTAAACTATTAATTGTACTGTTATGTGTTTGATATAACTAGGACAAGACGGAACAAAATTTTTAAAGTACCAAAGTGCCCCTCTTATATATATATTATATATATTAATATGAATATAATAATATAATATTATATAAAATATTATATATTATAATATATAATATTTCATAATATTCTATAATATATTATAATATATATATATATATATAATATCAAATATTATATCATATATTATTTATCATTATATATAAAAATATAATATAAAAATATAATAATATTTTTATTATAATATAAATTATAATATATGTAATAATATTTTATATATTATTATAATATATATATATATATATATATTTAAGAGTTTTGTTTTGATTAATTCATTTTTTTGATATGTTTTTTTGAATTAATTTTTGATGTGTTACTTTTGTTTAATTTAAAAATTACAATATAAAAATTATATTGGTTAATTATTTAATCAATTTGTTTATAGTTGTAATAATATTAAACAAAATACTAAAATTGATATTTCAATTTTTGATAGTTTTCGGTTAACCTACCAGACGCGTTTTTTCCGTTTTCATTTTCAAAATACAGCTTTCAGTATTTGCTACCAGACGCGTTTTTAGAAATCGAAAATGAAACCAAAAATACTGTTTTCATTTTCATTTTTATTTTCGAAAAACAGCAACAGAAAAACGCTTACAGGACGGGCCCAAGCGTTTTTAATTTTATTTTCGAAAAACAAAAAAAAATGAAAAACAAAACCAGTGTTAAAAGTGAAAGATTTGAAAAACACAAAATAATTGTTTTTCATTTTTCACTTTTTTTTTCACTTTTTTTATATTAAAAAAAAATCTTAAACTATAATTGTACTGTTATACGTTTAATATGATTAGGATAAGAATGAACAAGATTTTTAAATTACCAAAGTTCCCCTCTTATATATATTATAATAATTATTATATATATATAATAATAATAATATATAATATATATTATGTAAATAATATTCTATAATATATATATATTGTTAATATAATATTATATATTATTATTATATATATATATTAATACTATATATATATATATTAATACTATATATATATATATATAAATATATAATAATATATTATATAATATTATATATATAATATCAAATATTATATATTTACAGAGGATATAATGTCATATATTATGTATTATTATATATAAAAATATAACATAACAATATAATGATATTTCATATATAAAAAATATAATAATTGTTAATATATAAAATAATATATATATATATATATATATATATATTAATATGTATATATACTAATATAATAAATACAATTATATTTTTATTATATAATTATATATATATATATATATATATATATATTATAATTATTTATTTATAATTTAAGAGTTTAGTTTGATTGGTTCATTTTTTTTATATGTTTTTTTAAATTAATTTTTGATGTGTTACTTTTGTTTAATTTAAAAATTACAATACAAAAATTATATTGGTTAATTATTTAATCAATTTGTTTATAGTTGTAATAATATTAAACAAAATACTAAAATTGATATTTCAATTTTCGATAGTTTTCGGTTAACCTACCAGACGCGTTTTTTCCGTTTTCATTTTCAAAATACAGCTTTCAGTATTTGCTACTATACGCGTTTTCAGAATTCAAAAATGAAACCAAAAAAACTGCTTTTTATTTTCATTTTTATTTTCAAAAAACAGCAACTGAAAAACGCTTACAGGACGGACCCTAATAATAATAATCGAAGAAAAATTGAATGACCCTGTGTATTTGTGTTGTTTAATCTCGTTATTAGGTTAAGTATTGTGATTGATTTCTTCATGTGTTAATATTTAGCAGAAATTGCTAAAAATAATCACAACTATTATGGAATTTTTATTTTTAACCACATACGATTTTTTTTTTGTTAATAGCCATTTTTTTGAGAAATTACTTGAATGCCCCCATATAAAAACTATCCCCAAACATTTTCTCTCTATTTTCTCTTCTTCTTTTTCTCTCTCTCCTTTCCTCTCTCTCCCCGATCTCTCTCACTCATTTCCTCTCTCTCTCCCTGATCTCTCTCTCCCACCGGAGAACCGTCACCGGCATCCTTGCGAAGGCCAATGAACCGTCGCCAGCCTCCTCTCTCTCTCACCCAACCTCTCTTCTCTCTCCCCGCAGCTATCTCTCTCTTCTTTCTCTCTCTCTCTCTCTCTTTCACTCTTTCACTCACATCTCTTTCTCTCTCCTTCCTTTCTCTCTTATATGCCGTCGACGACTTGCAGGAGTGCTGTCCAGCAACGCCGTCAAGCTCCCCCTCCACCGGCGATTAGATCTGCTGAAAAAAAGGAAAGAAAACGAAATACTAGAAACCCAGAACATTTAAAGTTTGAACAATTTAATTTAGTCAACATTTCAAGTTTCAAATTTGAAAACGAAAAACTTAAAAACCCATAACATTTCAACTTTCAATTTAGTCAAAATTTCAAGTTTCAACATTTCAATTTAAGTAAGATTTCAAGTTTCAAATTTTCATTTTTTAAAACAAGATTTCAAGTTTCAAGTTTATAGCCGTGATTTCAAGTTTGGTTCCAGATTTTAGTCATGATTTCAAGTTTTCTTTCAGTTTTAAAGAAAAAATCAAATTCAGGGGTATTTTTATAATTTATGGACATACACTGAATTTAAAAAAAAAATGGCTATTAACAATTAAATTTTCGTATGTGGTTAAAAACAAAATTTCCATAATAGTTGTGGTTATTTTTTATTTTCTCTCCAATAATTATATATGTCATAATTTTCACTTGCAGATTAAATGTGAAATTTCCCAAATGTCATCCGCATGTATGAGGTAAGAAGACAGTTTTTTTAAAAAAATTATATATTGATTTTATTTGTGTTATATAAATATAAAATTATTCTTTTCTTATTTAAAAAAATATTCTTTTTTTTTGTATTGACATGTGGCAAGTGAATTGTTTAAAGACGAAAATATCCCTAAAAATGTTAAATTTGACTAACGGTTGACCCACAGAATGACCAAAATGAGTGGTTTTGGAAAACATAATGTCCAATGCAGTAAAAAATGGATAAGTGAGTAAAAAATAAACGATTCAAAAAAATGTAGGGACTAAATCAATAATACCCCTATATAAATTAATAATTGATTAAATATATAAAAAAATAGCACATAAAAATTCATAATACATATCAATAAATGTTAACTTAACAACTAATTTTCAAAAAAAAAAAAAACTTAACAACTTATATTTTCTCAATTCAAATCTTTTTTAACATATGCATCTAAAGTCGTTTGTCTTTTGTATTATACTGAAACCAAACTCAATCTGATCTTTAATTTTTTACAAATCACCATATTGATATATATATTCATTCTTTTTGTAATAAGAAGTTATTTAATGTTACTATTACTTGAAAGGTCTCTTTTGAAGAAACGTTTGGTATAAACACTAATGTAATCTAGATCATAATCATCGATAAGCGTATTCATTACCTCTTGAATAATTTCTTCATCAGTAGGGGATTTCATCACTATATCACTAGGCTAATTCAAAAGGTGACCAACATTCATCACATATTTATAGTGTAGACCATAAATAGTTTCATGTAATCCATCGATGTCTTCATCTTTAGTAATTTGTGGTTCAGAAACCATATCAGTGACATATCTTTATCTGAACAGGTCTTGCAATGTCGAAAACAATTTGCAATGGTTATTGTCTTCATATCAATGTTCGAAACCACATTAATAAATTTCATAGCATTCAATATGTTAAATTTTTTCGGGATTTGTTGCTCCTACCTCATAACCCTCTAAGATGTTTGAGTAGAAACGACGTCAATAACGAATTTTTAGTACTCGAATAATCTCAGCATCACGTGGTTGAATCTTTGATGTTGTATTAAGACCATCTCCAATGCATATGTCAATGTTAATGTTAAATTTGACACAAAAATAGTAAAATACTATATTTGGCACATCATATTAGCGTTAAACTCGAATGCATAATTTTATTTGAAATGCTATTGTTATTTTTTTATTATTTAAAATTATAGAAATCAACAAATATAGTTAATGCATTCAATTTATATAATATTTTTTATTATTTAAAATTATAAATGTCAGTAATTAATGCATTCAATATAGTTATACAGTGGTATTTTTGTAATTAAAAAAAACAATATTTATTTTTATACCAAATTTGGCACAATTTGGCACAAAGAATAGCATATGTCAAATTTAGCATAACATTTGATATTGTATTGGAGCATTTTTTTTTTCTTCACTTTATATCAAATTATAGTATTAGCACACTCAAATAGCATTGTATTGGAGATGTTTGAGAAGGTAAGAAATATAGTTCAACATTTGTCAAACCTTCGATAACCTTTAATATGTAAATACTTATTAACTTCTATATACTTATAGACATATACAAGTAAAAACATAAAACTTTTAAAAAATATAGTAAAAACATAAAACTTCTTTTTAAATTAATAAATATTCATTTATTGATAAATTAATAGTTAATTTATTTATCGATCAATAAATAATCCTATAAAATAATAATTTTTTTCAGTCCTAACAATATTATTTTAAAGAAGTTTTACTATATATATATATATATATATATATATATATATATATTTCTCCTCAATGTGCACCGATATAAAATACATTAATGCATTATATGTGGTCTATTGATTATGGATAAATACTGACAAATGCATACAAATCGAGTTAAAACAATTGAATCTAATGGTCTATATGAAAGAGACCGATATATATTTATCGGTATATATCGAGGAGAAAAAAAATCATATATATATAGTTCTCTTAATTACTGATATATTGTTTTGTCATCTTCAAAATATTTTTGTTAGTTTCCACACCGATGAATGCAGAGACTATAAATGGTTTTGTGAAAAGTGAAGAATTGAATGTCAAATTGGAATCCAATATACCTTCTCTTGATACAATTTCTAGGGGGTAATCTCTCAAAATTTAATTAACGGTGGTACTTAATTCACTGTTTTCAAGTTTTAATCATTCCTAATTTTTTTTCCAAAAAACATAAATAAATAAACCCATTTTACAAAAAGTATATATATTTAAAATCTAGGTAAAACTTCAGATATAGATATCCGGATACCCAGTCGAGTTTTTCCTGGATGAGTACCCGGATTGCAAAATCCAGGATTTTCCCGGGTAAATGCCCGAGATACAAAAATCCAGGTACCAGACCGGCCCGGGTTTTTGCCAACCCTAGTCATCACCGATGTATTCTAACTCATCCCACTCCATTTTAATTGATCATGAATAATCTTTTTTGATTTATTTACCTAAAATAGGAAATATATTGTCAATTTTTGGATGATTTGTTGTTTTTCTATAGAATATAATAAAACCTTTATGTTTTTTTAACGAAATATTTCACTTAAGAATTTATTTTACACATTTTGGAAATAAACATTTATGTTTTTATATTTTAATATACATTTTTCACATTAAAAAAAAATCACAAAATATATTTATTTTTCTTTTGAAATATATTTCACGTTTAATTAAGAAAACATGAGATTTTTGGAAATTGTATTTCTTTGCAATTTTCACTTGATTTTTCACCAAATTGATCGGGAATTGTTTTTTAAAATAAGAGTGATTTAAAGCTTGTTTTCTTGAGCTTTTAAAAAACATCTATTCTTTATAATATATATTTTTAAAATATAAATTTTTATTTTAAAAAAAATATAGTTATTTTATAAAATAATCTATTTAGAAAAGTTCTTTCTCGTAAGTTTTTATTCGGTAGAGATCTACCTTTATTAAATTTGAAATAGATAATCTCACCCCAAATGACTCTGATATGCCATTCAAACAAGCACTTACACTGGCATGCATTTAGAAATACAACAGTACGATTCTAACCCAAATCCAAATTTCGGCATCGTGAGGGATTTGTTTTAGAATTATCTGAATTCGGCCAACCGCCATGCCACCTGGCAATCACTCACACATAATAGATCCAAGAAGAGGTACAATAGTAATTTCAACTAAAAAAGACCACGCAAATTCGATTCTTTTTTGGTCTCGTCCTTCAACCCAACTATAATTCACCGTTCAGCTCTGGTAGGCGACCGCACAAAAGCAAATCAAAATAGACCCAGATTTTCTACTCCCAAACTCTCAAATAAAGCTAAATTTGTTTTTTTTTTTATTCAATTGTAGAATTACAAACAATTAACAGATCGAATCGAGAATGTTTAACGGAATGATGGATCCGGAATTGATTAGACTGGCTCAGGAGCAGATGAGTCGCATGTCACCCGCTGACTTTGCCAAGATCCAACAACAGGTATTCCTTAATTCTCTGTCTTGCAATTTAATTATACGTTTGTTCTTCTTGATTGTGTGATTTTACTTGATTATTTAATTCAATTGGTTGCGTATCATGTTTGGGCGGTATTTTATGATGAAATCTAAACAATTCGACGAGTAACTGTATTTTTTTTTTTTTTTGCATAATCCAGTTTGTGATGCGATGTTGATTACATACTTGCGGAGGATTTCCCTTTGTGTTGTTTATCAGTTTAAATTGAATAGCCTTAGATTTGGATAAGTTAAAACTGTTGATATGATGGTGATCGTTTATCTTTATAATTAGGCTTCTTGCTCAAGTACGTTTCCTTTAATGATGTAATTTTAGGATGATTATTCTCTTTTGGCCGGATAATCAATTTCCATTTTGGTTAGCGAAACATTAATTTCAAAGTGAAAAATGATTAAATCTAAGCCACTCCTAGTGGATGATTACTGAATCCTGTTTGGTTAAGCAAGCATCTAATGCACTTATCTGACAAAGCGTATATCCCTTGCTAGTTTGTGGTTAGCTACATAAACCGTCTTCCTCTATTCTTCTTTAACTATGCTTATTAAACAAACTTATAATTTCAAATTGTAAAGTTGAAAATCTAAGCTAGGACTTTCTAGTGTTGCAACAACGTGGATAGGAATCTGTTCATGTAACTGTCCCCAGGTCCTCAAAATCTTAAGCTGAAACAAGAAGGGAGATAGTCAGCATGCATGATCCAACTGTTGAGGGAAAAATGAGAAAAAAGATAAAGAGAAGAAAAGATTAATGTAGTTGCTAAAAACAATGTGACTAACTATGTGCTCGGATGTTACTAAGTTTTCTTGTAGTGGTGTAAGTTGTGTATTTGTTTAAATTTGGTAGGAGCTAAGTGTTTTGAGAAATAATAAATTTCGGTTCAGTTAAATCAAATATTGATTTCATAACTACACAAACTAGTCAAAATAATTCAATTTGAAACCCTCAGTCAAAACCTCTTTAGAATATTAATCGATGACTCGGTTTCGATTCAGTTTTTGCTGTAATGAATACTTACTTAGGATGGGAATCAATCAACATCATGGTAGGTGCAGTTCTATCTTCTATGTTTAAAGCCACTGTGTAGCCCAATTATTTAAAGAAAAAAACGAGGCACAAATACGGGAATAATTATTAATTATTTTTAACACCCTCTAAACTTAATTCTTCAACTTCTGTATCTAAATTTTATGAATTTTTTTACTACTGGTTAATTTGGTAAGTCATTTTAAACACAACAATTAATCATATAACTCAAAGTGCATTTTTCTAAAAATGGAATACCAAGGCCAAGAGTTATTTTATTTTTTGCAGAATTATTGAGTCTTGGTAAAATCAAACCATTGAGCGCTGATAAGACCTCAATGACTTGTTAATTGAAAAAAAAATAAAAAATGTGCATCTCATTGTTTTACAAAGTTTGTGAATTTGGCTATATCCATCATATACGCTTGTAAACTACAGTGTTTGACAGGCTTTGATTTTTTTGATGGTTCATTTCACTGCTAGTCTTCTATATTTGTAATGTTCCACTGGCATTGCAGATGATGGCTAATCCAGACTTGATGAGAATGGCTACAGAAAACATGAAGAACATGAGGCCTGAAGACTTGAGACAAGCTGCAGAACAGTTAAACCATACCCGTCCAGAGGAGATGGCTGAGATTGGTGACAAAATAGCTAATGCGACTCCTGAAGAGATTGCCTCAATGCGTGCCCGAGTTGATGCCCAAATGACTTATGAATTAAATGCTGCACAGATGTTGAAAACCCAGGTAATTAAAAGCATTTAAAATCAGCAAAATGAAATTAATTTTCTTGTTGAAATTTGAGTAAATAGAGAAATGCTACTGTGATAGAAAAAAACAAGGCTTTGGAGTTATTTTCACGTAGGATGGTTTGTGTAGCTGAATAAAGCATTACATGTTTAGTAGATTTAGACTTTAGATTTCATATGAGGAACCTTGTTCTACTTTGAATGGGTTGTTTGAAGTAATTCAGAAATTTGAAGCAACAAAATAGAGTGGGAGCATTGAAGTAATTTGTGTGACTATTTGGTCATTTCATGCTCTGAAAGATTTCTTAGATTGTTTGCTTTGAAAATTTGGATGTAAATGTTTGTTGGCCTGGAATACAGCAATAAAGTTTCTAATGTGAAGTACTTGGATGAAAAGAACAAACACACTTTTGATGGATGCAGCTTCTTTTCATACTATCAGAACGTGATTGTTGCCTTGATGTAGGTTCTTTTCTTGCTTTTGGTGTTTGTAGACTCCTTATCTGTAACTAATAATTTTTGGGAAAATAATAGCCCTTTAAGTTAGATTTGTTGGAATAAAATATCAGTATTCATCTGAACTAAATAAAAAATTAGTTTGTATTTTTGTTGACATAGGAAATTGATTATGCATACTACTTATAGGGGCAGTACCTTATTTACAAGTGATGTAAACAAAGTAAAATAGAGGCAGCTATTAAACTTTCTAGCCTCATCTCTTTTAGTAAATTTATTGGCATCTACCATGGACTTAAATACTTGTTTAAACTTGGCAGGGGAATGAGCTTCACAGCCAGGGAAACTTCAGCGAGGCGATGCAGAAATATTTGCTAGTAAGGGAGAATTTGCATTGTTTCTCACCTTGCTTTGCTACTCATATGTTTTCCTTTCATATTAATTTTCCTTTTGTTTTTAATCGATATTAGGCAAAGAAAAACTTAAAAGGAGTTCATTCCTCCAAAGGCAGAACACTTTCGTTGGCGTGCTCTCTTAACTTGATGTCTTGTTACCTAAAAACAAGGCAGTATGAAGAGTGTATAAAAGAAGGCTCTGAGGTATGAGCAAGCCAATTTACTTGTCTATTGTCGAAGTATGTTAAAATGTCAATGGTGCAGGATTTCCTTTTTAGTTATTCCAGAGTAAGACATTCGAGAAGCAAATTGAATTTAGCAACAAATACAATAAATAAACAATTATTGGCATTATTTCTGGTTTTTCTTTTGCTGTCCAATGTGCATATGCAAGGTGTTAAACTAAATATTGGCCTGATTTCAGGTTTTGGCATATGATGCAAAGAATGTCAAAGCTCTCTATAGAAGGGGTCAGGCTTATAAAGATCTTGGGCAATTGCAAGTAAGTTCTTTGGTAAATAAAATGAATTCCTACCTCTGTTTGCAGAATCATAATTGTGAAAGATTTTTAAATTCATGCAAATTATATTGCTTTTTTAAATGGTTAGGATGCTGTCTCTGATTTGAGCAATGCACATGAAGTTTCCCTTGATGATGAAACTATTGCTGATGTTTTAAGGTACGAATTTAACTGATTTAAAATGAGCATGTGAAGCTTTTGTAAAATTGTATCAATTAGCATCATCTATACCTGTTCTGACAATCTAGGGTAATGACCTGTAGGCCAAAAGCTGTGTTTCACTTAAATGTCCGATGTTTTACATTTTTGTTGTTTAGGCTTGCTGAAGTATATAAAACCTTTATCTTATTATCCTTTGTTCTATACTTCTATATCATTTTTTGTGGCTATTATTGAGTTTGTCATAACCTGGTATTTCATAATGTTTTAAATCAGATTTAATGGTCTATTTTAACATTTTCTTAGCATTTTGTTGAAATAAATCTTATGGAAAGATATTTGGTTTTACGTCTCACATTTACATACGTTATCAATTTTGGATACAGAGATGCTAAAGAAAGACTGGCTAAAGAAGGTGGCTGTCAAGCACCAGGAAGTATGTTATCTCTTGTGTAGCATTGTTGATGGTTTTGACTTTTCATCATTCTTTACTCCATTGCTTAAGTGAATATTTTTGATTTGTATTCAGAATTTTATAGATTCTTATTTCCTGTTCTCATTTCATAGAGTTAATAATTGAAGAAATAACTGAAGAAGCCGAGCCGGTGCCTTCTGGAAACAATAAAAGTAAAAGTTCCTCCAGAGAATATTCGGTAACTCGAGCACAAGAAAGAACTGACTTCTCTAAGAGTGACAGTAGGGCTAATGGTAGGGGCATGACATCCAATCCTGAGAATTTGAAGAATTTGAAAGATGACCCAGAAGCTATCAGGTTTGTTTGCACTGTATATGTTCAATCAGTAGCCTTGTCTTTTTCTTTGTTTTTAAGTTCCTTAATGATTTAATAAACTATGAAGCATGCTATTTCCATTCACTTGAATTGGGAAAGAGTTATGGTGTAATTTTGTTTTTGTATGGGATTTTTTGATACTTGCTGATTTGTAGAGAGAGAGGGTTACATGGTAGAAGATTTTGTATTTTCAGCTCACCTTGTTCATGGTCTAATTTCATCCTAGGAGATCCCTGAACTGTGGACAGCTTGTTCACTTGTGTCCTCTTTCTTATTATTGAAGAGTTCTTGCAAAAAATAAATAAATAGTGTACTCAAGTAAAAAGCACTGCAATAGGGATTACTTGCAAAGGCTGATGAAATAGGAAATTGTGAGATGAATCAGAACTAACAGATGAATATTTTTTTCTGAAAAAAAATAACAGATGAAGTTTAACCTATCGAGCGTAGGAAAAGATAAGAAAGAGAAACTGGCAATAAACCTTATTAGATTTAGCAAACTGAAATAATTATGCAACAGAAAAGTTTATCATAGATGAAAAAACACCAAGAACAAATGTTAGATGAGAAGTTAGATAAAGCATTAAAAGTTTCACCATGAACCATGGCTGGGTACAAAAGTTATATTAATGAAATAGGAAACTTTTAGATGAGCCAGAATCTTCCATGAAGTTTAAGTTTTAGAGTGAAGGAAAATATGAGACAGAGAGTTCAATAAACCTTATTGGACTAAGCAAATGTATACAACAGGAGATCTGATAGCTGAAAAAGAACAAAGAACATCAAATGTTTATTGAATGAGCAGTTTGGCTAACCATAACGATGTTCTAAATTAAATCTGTTGTTGGGTTCTCTGTTCTTTTAATACTGATTAGTTCACCAAAATATTGATTATACCCAGAAATTTAATAATTATGGATAAGGAACCGTTAAATTACTTGGAGCTTTAGTTTTGCTGCAAGTAAATAAAGGCCAAAGGAAAACATAAAATGTGATTAGATTAGAAAATATCAAAACACATGTATGATGACTGGGAGATAATAATCCGATCCTCTTAAACGCTTTCTGTTTTAATGAAAGATGATGTCTTGTACAAATGCAGTTTTTCTTTCTTGTTTATTTAATCATCGAGTCATGGTTATAAAGTGATTTCAATAGCCAGGTTTTATTTATTCGGCCTTTTCTTTTTGGTGATTAATAGATCATTCCAGAATTACATTTCTAAGGCCAATCCTGAAACCCTAGCTGCTATGAGTGGTGGAAAAGCCGGTGAGTTATCTCCTGACATGTTTAAGGCTGCCTCAAATATGGTCAGCAAGATGTCACCTGAAGAACTTCAGAGGATGCTTCAATTGGCATCTTCATTTCAGGGGGAAAATCCATATTCTACAGGGGGTTCTTCGGGAGCTGATTTAAACAGTTTTAGATCTGGGTCAGTACCTCCAAATGTGACACCTGACATGCTTAAAACAGCTTCTGATATGATGGGAAAGATGTCGCCAGATGACCTTCAAAAAATGTTTGAAATGACATCCTCTTTGAAAACAAGAGAGACAGGACCAGCATCAGCAGTTTTAAACTCTAATGAATCAAGTTCAGATAATGGATCAAACTTATTTGAATCTCGGGAAAGTACTGCTGTTAATGGGAATAATGTTGTAGGTGATACTAGTTCTTCACGTAGTTTCTTTTCAAATTCAAGTAGTGGTCCTCAGGCAAACTTCCAACCATCAACTGCTGATTTACAACAGATGAGAAACCAACTGAATGATCCGGCTATGAAGCAGGTAAATTTGCTTGCTTCATTTTTGTATATTGAAGGGTAATTCATATATGTATGAAAACGAGATTGTTTCAATCATGCAGCACAGTCTAAAAAAAACGTGTCATTTATTCATGAGCTCTGAAGAAATGATTTTATTCACTCATTATTGTGATTAGCTCATTAGATGATTTAATTCATCACTCATTATTGTGCATGACTCGTTATTATTCATGAGCTCTGAAGAAATGACATCATTAATTCAGATAAAATTTATTTTTCATCTGATCCAAAAGAAATATCACCATTTACATTTCAAAATAATCATAAGATGTCCAATTTTTGGCAATGCTCCATGCCATACAAGTTTCTATTTTGGGGAATAGAGAATGAGTTAATTTATCTTCAATTGCTTTGCAATATGCAGTGGAATATTCGTCTTCTTATTCCTGATGTCTCCATAAAAAATATAATATAATATAAGAAAAACCATAACTTTTTGTGCTCATCCCTGAACGTTTGGTTGATTGCAAATTGGCAGATGCTCTCATCAATGATGAAGAATATGAGCCCAGAAATGATGGCAAACATGAGCCAACAATTTGGCATGAATATTTCTCAAGAAGATGCAGCGAAAGTTCAACAAGCCATGTCATCTTTATCACCAGAGGACTTGGATAAAATGGTATCTTGTTCAACCATATTTCTTTTTCTCTATTCATGTGATTTGCTGTTATATAACTATTCAGGTTAATAGGTTATGGACATTGATGAGAATTCTAAATGTTCAACAAATGCAATAATCATTATTAATCAATTTAATCTTGATGATGGTTCTTGGAGTTATAATTTGTAAGTTGAAAGATCCATTTATTTAAGATGATATCCAATCATTATTTGTACAAGAAATTTGCTGTGGCTCATAGTAATTGTTCTTTTTGGTTGATGAGTAGATATGGATGAAACAAGAACAGAATCTTTTATTCTTAATTTTCTGATGTTATTATTTCATTTGCATTTAGTGTGCCGTATTGTTGTTTTTACCATGAGGATTTTGTGATGCATGTGTGCAGGACATGGAAAGCAACATAACAGCAAAAGTGTGTTGAATAAGCCTGATCAACAGATGTTTGCTGTTACGTTGCTTTAATTGTCCTTCACATACACATACAACACACAGTCACGCACATGCACAGACAGAAATCAGTTGCAGAAGAGTAGCACCGCCACTGGACTGGAATACATGTGATGTAGTGTGCTGCACTTGCAATTAATTAAATATAGCATTGCTTGTCTTGATTCTACAACCTTGTTTTATAATGGATGCTGTATGCAGAACTCCCCAGACCATGATTATTATTGTTTTAAAACTTAATTGTGTTGATCTTTGTTCATTTTAATTATTTTAAATACCTTGATGGGTTGCACAGATATTAACTTGTTTGAGTCAAATGGTTGCAGATGCGGTGGGCGGATAAAATGCAAAGAGGAATTGAAGGTGCAAAAAGGGCAAAGAACTGGTTGCTGGGGAAACCTGGTATGATTCTAGCTATATTCATGCTCATCTTGGCAGTGTTACTTCACCGGTTGGGCTACATTGGCCGTTAGGACGGGACCCTTAGATGTTGTAGAATTTAACCTATGGATGAGTGACAAGTGTTTGGATCAAACATGACCGCGGAATGAGTCGAATGAGGTAATCATCCGCAATGCTAGAATAGAGAGCAACTGTGTACTAGGAAGTAAGAAGAAGAGGATGGGGTGGTGGGTTAAAATGATGCACATGCTTTGTTTTTTATGTGGTGTCATTGCTGAATATGTATTTATTGATATGTTTAACCCACAATTAGAAAGAATGCAATTATTGTTGGATTTTTTTTATTATTGTTGTTGCAACGATTAAACTGTTTTTCACTGAAATTTTAAGCATAATTTTGTGTGCGGTCAAGCATGCACGAAACTTTTGACAGCTTATGACTGAACGGAAACAATTTTTTATTTTGATCACTATCAGATTCTTCAGAAACAAATCAATGATGTCCTCACGCCTCATATTTATCAAATCCTTTTCTTTTAATAATCTGTCAAAACTATTTTTTTTTAAAATATAACATATTATTATTATTAATTCATTTTAATAAATTTTTTAAAAAAAGTTGGTCGCCACCGGTTTTTATCGTTTGAGCCTCTTTAGCGACATCGATGTGGCCGGAAAAATGCAGGTGCTCGTGCTTCGTTGCCAAGCACCCTTTGACAATGTAGGTGTCAGCTGGATGTGGGGCAATGAACTCCAAGCAGTGTAAAATACATATAGAAGATCTCTTACGATTAAAAGTAATAAGAAAACGCACAAGTAAACACATAAGCTCAATATTCATAGTAGTGGAAATGGTGAGATATGTCACATTTTTTAAGGTGTGTTGTGATGATGTCACCATTTTAATAACTTAAGTTTAAAAGGTACATATTATGGTGAACTACTCAAATTGTCCCTAAACTTTAATTTTTAAAAAGCAACTTTCTGAACTCGTTGGTATCTCCTCAAAAAACTTGTCTGAAAAACTTGATTTTGTCTCTAAAAAAATTGACTCTCCAGATTCTGTACTAGAAGGTAACAAATATTTATGATCTTCACTTAAATTTCTTTTATGCATTTCAGATATTTTACATTCATTTATGTGTGGGTTAACAATGTATTCATTTCAGATTCTGCACTAGAATGTATGAAAATGGAAAACATCCGTGCTTTTTTCTTGTGTGACTGAGAATATTTAAAGATGAATCGAGCTTATTTTGTATTGGAACGAGCTTTTGTTTAGTTTGAAAAAAGCTCGATTATTTGAAAAAAATGTTCGACAAAAAAATGTTCGATCCCTTAGGAAAAGTTCTCGATCCCTGGACAAAAGTTCTCGAACCCTTAAAAAAGTTCTCGATAATTTGACAAATAATCTCGATCCCTTAAAAAAGTTCTTGATCCCTTAAAAAAGTTCTTGATCCCTTAAAAAAATTTCTCGATCCCTTAGAAAATGTTCTCGATCCCTTGATAAAAGTTCTCGATAATTTAACAAATATTCTTGATCTCTTAAAAAAGTTATCGAACCGTTAGAAATGTTCTCGATCCCTTAGAAAAAGTTATCGATCCCTTGTTAAAAGTTCTCGATCCCTTGATAAAAGTTCTCGATAATTTGACAAATATTATCGATAAAAGTTCTCGAATCGAACCGTTATAAAAGTTCTCGATCCGTTGTAAATTATTCTCGAACACTTGAAAAAGTTCTCGATCCCTTACAAAAAGTATTCGATCCATTTGAAAAAAGTTGGATCACTTAGAAAATGTTCTCGATCCCTTTCCAAAAAGCTTGATCTGTTTGTAAATGTTCTCGATCCATTACAAAAAAAGCTCGATTCCGAAGAACATGTTCTTGATCCGTTACAGTTGATTTTTTTTTTTTTGTAATTCTTAGTAATTGTAAAAGTAATTTTTTTATTTGTTAATAATTGTTTGTGATGATGATTTTCACAGGACATTGGATCGGGTTAGATTAGTAATACCTTACAACGGTCGATGAGCAATTATCTGATGGAAGTCAGAGGTTTCTTGGTTCCAATAACCAAGGAATGTATGTGTCCAGATATATGACTTACGAAGAGCTGGTGTCGATCGTACAAACCGTTGTGAAGTACGATGTGAACAAATACATTGTTGATCTACAATTTATATCAATCGTTTCCGGGACAACATGTCTCACATTTATAAGAAATGACGACGATGTTTTGTTTATGCTAGGGGAAGATAGAGTGATCCCTCAAGTATGTGTCAGTTTCATTGAGAGGGCTGCAGGAGGTGTCATCGGTGAAGAAATCCCTCTTCATGATAACACCCAACATTTTCGATCTTCAGGCGGAAGCAGCCAGTTGTTCACAGAAAGAAGTGGGATTGACGGTAGGGAAAACTATGTGATGTCCCACCGGAAGTAGCCGGCCATGGTGATATAGTTGGAGCTCAATTGGACGATGATTTCGGTTATCAAATTGAAATGAATGTTGGGCAGTACAACCACCAATACAATGACATGAACAATAAGCGGAACAATGAACCTCATAACTTACCAATTCATGAGGTGGCTAATGAGCCAAATTTGCATCTGGTACATAATGTAGCGAACAATGAGGAAGATGAAGAACCGTTCGAAACGGAAAGACGTGCAAGACGTGTACACAGATGTAGTTCCACTACAGTAGATATAGTTGGGACATCTGAAGTCCGACCTGATGTAACTACAGTTGATTCTGAGAATGCCAGAACGTGGGTTATTCCAGGAGCGGAATCATACTCGTTTGGTATGGGTGGAATCAGGAACTTGGTAGAAGATAAACCTACCAGCATGATATATAAAGGTCAATTTTTTCCTACTAAAAAGGATTTGAAGAGATTGGCTGGGCATTTTGCAATACGGCACAACTTCGAATGGAAAGTGAAAAGGTCGAATAAGACAACATTACATCTGGTTTTTTTGATGGACAACTGTACGTGGAAGTTAATAGCGATTATGAGAGATGAAGCGACATACTTTCAAGTAAGAAGTTTTATCAACGAACACACTTGTCCGTTGGAGGAGATTCACCGCCGCCATCGACAAGCTAGTGCAGTCATAATTGGAGAAGTGGCTGCACCTAGATTGCAGCAACATGATGGTTGACTATTTCGTTTGAAGGACATAATCGCCGACATGAAAACAATGTATGGCATCCAAATAATGTACAGTAAGGCACATCAAGTCCTTGATTATGCATTGTCACTGACTTATGGAACGCATGAGGAAAGCTTCCAACTGCTGCCATCATTCGGTTACGTGTTGGAACAACAAAATCCCGGAATGATTATTGACTTACAGTGCGATGAAAATGGTAAATTTCTATACTTTTTCATGTCGTTAGGTGCCTCACTCAGAGGATTCCAGAGGTGTATGCGTCCAGTTATTGCCGTTGATGGTACCCATTTAAAGGGTAGATTCGGGGGCACAATGTTTGTTGTAACTGCTCAATATGGGAATGAACAGGTTTATCCAATTGCTTTTGGGTATGGTGACTCAGAAAACAACCTATCATGATAGTGGTTTTTGGATTGCTTAAAAGGTGCCCTTGGCCATATAGATGATTTGGTTTTCATTTCTGATCGTCATGCAAGCATTGAAGCAGGGATTTCTAAAGTGTTCCCTTATGACACCCATATCATATGTTGCTGGCATTTTCATGAAAATATTAAGAAGCGATATCATAGAAAGGATGTTGCCGCAATAATGGACAAAGCAGCCCGAGCGTACACTGAGTTGCAATATAACTAGCACATGGAAGAGTTACGAAACTTGCACCTGAATGCATATGAATATGTAATTGATGCCGGTCCACACAAGTGGTCCCGTGTACACTGCCCCGACAGAAGGTATAGGGTCATGACAACAAATGCTACAGAATGCATAAACGCATGCCTTAAATTTGCACGGCAACTGCCTATGTTATTCATTAGGAATATGCTACAACGTTGGTTTCACGATCGTCATAGGGCTGCACAATCCATGCGTCATCAGTTGACCGACGCAGCACATCTTGTGATCCTTAAACGTGTTGATAAGTACAATTTTATGACCGTTAATCCAGTTGACTGGAACATATTATCGGTGAAACGGGCTGGAAAACAGTGGACCGTTGACTTAGCCCGAAAGACCTGCACATGCAACAAATTCCAAATTGACCTTTTTCATGTTCTCACGCTCTCGCTGCCGCAAGGTACATCATACAATTTTGTGTACAGTTAATATTACTTAAACGTGAATCATATCATTTTCAATGTTTTTACAAGGACCGAAACATGGATTTCACATCCCTCTGTGCGGACTACTACAAGTGACAAACACGTATTGATGCGTACTCGGTTTCTATTATGCCAGTTGGACATCATTCCACTTGGATTGTGCCATCTGACATCGCTGAGAGAGTCGTTTTGAATCCAAGCTCCAGGAGACAAGCAGGCCGCCCGAGGGCTTCACGCTGTATCTCGTCTTCGGAGAGAACAACTACACAGAATTATAGACGATGTCGACAACCAGGGCATAATTCGAGGAGATGTTCTAACCCAGCTTTGACTAATGAAGGTCCTAGCAGAGTCATTCCTGAGGAATACAGACGCAAGTGTAGTATCTGTCATACAGTTGGTCACAACAGACAGACGTGCCATACTAGAGACTCCACCGTGGAATGATTTGAGGCGTTATCATGATGACATTGTGATAATTTGAACTCGTATGACTTGTTCATTAACTGAAATGCAATTGTATTTAAATATGATTTATATATACACAAATGTAAACATTTTTATACAAAAGAATTGGTAAATATACAAAAGAATTGGGACATATGCAAAAGAATTGGTAAATATACAAAACATTTGGTACGTATACAAAACAATTTGTAAATATACAAAAGAATTGGTACATATACAAAAGAATTGGTACGTATAGAAATGAATTACTACATACATCTAAACGGGCCGAGAGTTTGCAAATATTTCAACGGCCATCTTCTCCCAAATGATCCCTATATCGTCTTCCGACCAATCGAAATCCTTTATGTTCGCCAGTAAGTACTCGATCAATCTCAACGTGTGGGGACCACAGTTACCCCTGCAGTTGGACACATTAACAAGCGTTAATAAAACATTAGGTTTATAATAATACAATCTTAAAGTTACTATTACAAAATGTCTTATGATTTCTTCTGCTGGGGGACATGTTTTTCCGAAACCACGCTAACATCAAAGGGCTTACTTGTCTTCTCAAATTTCTGAAGTCCAATCTGTCGTGCAGTATGAAACCCTGCCTGATGCAACATCGAGGGCACAAAGTAGCGGAACGGGGCTACCTGCTGCTTTCGGATATGAGCTGGGACCTCCTGTCTCCAGGGGTCGACTATGAACATCTTCCCGCATGTGAGGTCCACAGTCACCAGTAGCCAATGTTGGCGTCCAATGTTGCACGATATCAGGACCTGTAAACATAAACAACATGTGTTAAGATGTACAAAGACATTTATATATACAATTGCAAACCATGTCAAATAACACTTACCATGTCAACCTCGTGCCACGGACGACATCCAATCGGGGCACCCCCAAGCACCGTTGTAAGGTCATCATCCTTCCACCAAGACCTCAAAACATTCCAACGCCTCGGGGTGATCTGCCCACGAGAATCACGAGAATCACGAGGCATCATTTTTCCTGTACTGGTGCTCCAGAAAGGACTGTAGAAACACAAACTCAAAGTTATTAATGTTTTCCATACAAATCTACAAGCATGCGTAATCATTACTAATTTCAGTACTTATAAAAAATTAAGAGTCTAATATGTTGACCATCTGACTGTACATATTCGGGAAAGCCCGTTGACGCTTCCGAAGAATATGGAGGTACGCGTCCATATGCTGGGAATATAAACAGGTAAAGATATGTTAGGAGGCTTACACATCTAAAACAAATACTAAAAACAGAATTTACGGTCCCACGTACCTCATTATTAACATCCATGAAGTTGGTCTGCAACCGATGGAACCATACAGCATCAACAGGCTCCAGCAAATCAACATCACGTTTGCATTAATGTTCCATCAGCTACACATTTATATAATACATTAGAAGAAAATCTGCCACCTAAATAACAAAGAAATTTACTTACAGTTCCCCGTTTAAGTTCTTCTTGAAGGCTCGGTAAGCCTTCAACTGGTTACCGTCCACCAGTCCCTGGAGATTAAATACGTGGTCAGGTCCCTCTAGTATTACCCTCGCCCTCTTAGGTCGGCACGGATCTGTGTACAGGCTAAGAAACTACCAACCGCACCTCAGTACATGCATCTGTTGTCGAACTCCCCCCTTCGGGGTGTGCTGAGATGAGGATGTGGGAAGGAGAACCTGCTGCTCGAGGGGAGGTGGATGGGGAGCCTGCTCCTCTCTTCGAGGGGGATGGGGGGCCGACTGCTCGCTTGAAGGTGGATGGGGAAGGGGAGCCTACTGCTAGGTCATCGGTGGAGGGGGAGCCAGCTGCTGACTCGTCGGTGGAGGGGGACTGCTGCTCGCTCGTCGGTGGAGGGGGAGCCTGTTGCTCGCTCCGAGGTGGAGAGGGAGCTTGTGAATTGCTCTAAGCGAGAGGGGGGACGGTTGTTCGCTCAGAGGTGGAGGGGGAGCTTGTTGATCACTCCAAGTGGAAGGGGGGCCGGCTGCTCGCTTGGAGGTAGAGGGGGAGGGAGAGACTGAGCCCCATTGGCCAGAACTGCCCATTCGGTATGTGGATCCTCTGTATGCTCATACATATATGTCCTGAAGCCCTGAAGGCCCCCGATCAATGCAAGCAACTCCCTATGTTGTTGTTGTCGATCCTCCTCACTCTTTCAGATCAAATTCAGTAACTCTCAGTGATGTTGTTGTCGATCATCCTCACTCTTCCGGAGGGCTTCACGCAACTCGTTCAACTGATGTTCTAAACGGGCCTGAAATCATGCAACATTGTTAATACTAAAACAATTAACAGATCTTGTTAATAAAAACCAAACTACCATCTCAACTTACCTTCCCATCAAGTCCAACGCTTGCATGGGAATCCATTGTATCGGCACCAGTTTCTGGGGTGGTAAACCGAACCTTTCTACGCCTCACTTGTCGGGTCGACGGCTCAGATCCGCCAGTGTCCATGCCACTGAAATCTGGACCTGTTGGGTCTGAAGGCTCCGTCTCAGTACACCTCCCACCCCTACCCTTCTCCTCGGGATGAATTGCACTTGTAGTCGGATCAGGGACAGTAGGAAGGTGAACCATGTCGTCCTGCACATACGGGCTCCCCCCTCACTTAGGCCTGTGAAGTACGGTGCCACCGCCTCAGCTGCTGTGAGCGCGATTTCCGTCCTCACAGACATATGAAAGCGTAGTTAGATTAATGTCATTGTTACTTATAGTAAGTAATATAACGATTAACAAATAAAATAATTACCCTAGCACATACATACTCGTGTCCGGTACGACTCCAAAATGTAATCCGGTGATGAGGCTAAATTCCACCTTCGAAAATCTGACCACATGGTTCCCTAACAAGAACCGCATCTCATTTGTCGGCCCGTCATGGTCCAACTCTCGTAACAACAACTGATGAATAACACCATCCGAAAACTTCAACTCCCGGTGCATCGACATGAAATGCCCGAAATAGTAGGCCATGAACCGACGCTGATCCTCAACAGCAAACTCTTTAGGGACCCGGTTAAGTGCATCGTCTATACAGGCGAGGGCTTCAAAATGGTCGTGTCGGGTCAATTTTCCCTTGAACCAATCTCCCTCTAGAGTTTTAAGCAATTCCTTCAACCTACTCTTCATCTGCAATGTCACAGAAACAATACATCAGTAAACTGCAAAAGAAATAGAAAATATTCTCGATCGTTTGAAACAAATTCTCGATACTTTGAAAATATTCTCAATCCTTTGAAAAAGTTCTCGATCCTTTGAAAACGTTCTCGATCCTTTGAAAATAGTCTTGATCCTTTGAAAAACCTCTCGATTCATTGAAAATTCTTCTCGATCATTTTAAAAAATCTAGACCCTTTGAAAAACATTCTCGATCGTTAGAAAAAATTCTCGATCCTTTGAAAATAGTCTCCATCATTTGAAAAACCTCTCAATTCATTGAAAAATCTTCTCGATCATTTTAAAAAATCTCGATTCTTTGAAAAACATTCTCGATCGTTAGAAAAAATTCTCGATCCTTTGAAAATAGTCTCGATCTTTTGAAAAACCTCTCTATTTTTTGAAAAATCTTCTCGATCATTTTATAAAATCTGGACCCTTTGAACAACATTCTCGATCTTAAAAAAATTATTCTCGATCGTTTGAAAAAATTCTTGATCCTTTGAAAATAGTCTCGATACTTTGAAAAACCTCTCGATTCTTTGAAAAATATTCTCGATCATTTAACAAAAGCTCGATCACTTTGAAAAACATTCTTGATCGTTAGAAAAATATTCTCGATCGTTCCAAACAATTTCTCGATGCTTTTAAAATGTTCTCGACCCTTTGAGAAATATGCTCGATCGTATGATAAAATTCCTCGAATCTTTCTAAAAAAATTCATCGATCTCGCTTGAAATATTCTCGATTTATTTTTATCAAAAAAAAATGCTCAATACCAGAATATTGAACCTCATTTCAAACTCAAACCAAAACCACAACTAGTGTCAACCCTAATCTACAATTTCAATCAACATAACAAGTCTAAAATGCAATGATAAGTTATGAACAACAAATCGATAAATAAAACAAACCGAACTTACCTCTGTCAATCGATGTGAAATGTACTGTATTCTCGTTCCGGTCAATAAGCTGTCGATTTTCTCGCCGTCGATTTCGTTGTCGTCGGTTTCTTTCTCACTTTTGCTTTTCTCAGACTCACAAAACGATAACTTTCTCTCTTTTTCAATTTTGTCGGGGTATTCTCGTCTTTTTACGTTAAATGGTGTCTTTTAAACTTACATTACTAAACTGGTGATATTTGCACAACACCCCTATGAAATAATGTCATTTTTTATTGTAAGAGTAGTTTTTGGCAGATAAAACTAGATGAAGAGTCAGTCAATTGGACAATATTTAGCTGTTCAGAAGGGCACTTTGAATAGCTAGTTATGCCCTTTGAATTAATGAATGCCTCCTAAATTTTTCAAGAAATAATAGACAAGATCTTTAAAAAGTTTTCCGGTTTTTGTATAATATATATAAACAATATTCTTATCTTTAATAATAATAAATATATATACACATGCACCATCTTAGGCAAGTTTTAGTAGCTTTCAAAAAGAATAATATAGTTATATCAAAATCGAAAATAGAGTTATTTAAAAACAAAATAGATTTCTTAGGACTAATTATAGATAAAGGAAAGATAGAACTACAACCTCATATAATTACAAAGATCTTAGAATTTCCCGACAAAATAGAGGAGACTAAAGAATTACCAAAATTCTTAGGATTATTGAATTATGGTAGAAAGTTTATACCTAATTTAAGCACTTTAGTTAGGTCCCTTTAGAACAAAGTTAACAAAAATGGCAATTATTTAATAGCGAAGATGTGAAGCTAGTTCAGAAAATAAAAAAGATAGTGCAAAACTTAAACCTAATAGCTTTACCTATAGATAGCTATCATAAGGTAGTTCAAACAGACGCTAGAAGTAAAGGATGAGTCGGGATACTAATTCAGAAACCCACAAAGAATAGTTTAAAAAATACATACGAAATAGCTATGTATGTTAGTGGAAAGTTCTCAGAAGCAGAGTCTAGAAGATCTAGTATATAATTAGAAATATTAGGAATTATAAATTCATTAAATCAATTCCATATATATATATATATATATATATATATATATATATATATATATATAATGAATCATTTATGGTAAAAACCGATTGTAATAACATATTAGAATTCTATAAAAAAGTACAAAAGAAAAATTTTGAAAAGAAAAATTATTTCATTAGTAAAAGATGGATTGGTTTTTTAGAAACTTTAACATGAAGAGGATACAAAGCAGAATTCAAACATATTAGTGGAAAAGATAATACTATAGCTGATATTTTATCAAGACTAATAGATTGCTAATTATGATGCAGGAATGGCAGGAAGTTCAAAGAATAGTCAGAAAAGCTCAAGCTCTGTATCTCTTTCTCAAAGAATTAGTGGTAGAAAGCTTAGTATAGGATCTCACATTATCAATTATTGCACAGGTGTCCCCTTCCAACCGTTGGCACAATTAAAAGAAAAAATTACTAAAGTTCAACAAGCTATACGCAATAATATTTGGTTTTTAAAAAATGATGATAAAGACTTTCTTCAAATACAAAATGTTTTAAGCCAATACTTTCAGACAACAAGAAGTTCAATTTGTATGTTGTCTTCACAGGAAGAAAAACATGAATCTTTTCTACCTGGCAAGAAACTGCTAAATGTGTAGAGGATTTTCCTAATCCAATATTTAAAGGCTACTATACTTTGAAGAAGCTCAAAAAGAGGTTTTGACGGTGTTGAGCCCATCATCATGGTGAGAGGAGACGTCACCAACAACCTAGATGATGATTCTATAATCTATACGCCGTTATCTCTAGATAATTATTCAGTTATTATATTTAGAAAATTATTTCGTAAAGATATTTAAAAAAATAAGGAAAAAATAAAAAAGATACTATCAAAATTCTCTTGTAGTTTGTCATATTCCATGTTTTCCCTCACAGGTTTTATTAATGGTCAAATTCCCCCTAATTTGCCATATTCTTTGTGTTCTCAATCTCCTGCTAAATATTTCGTTAAAGATTTTAGATAGGTAAATTAAGAAACAAAATTATTTTACAAATTATGAAAATAAATTGTGGGGGATAATTGTTGGTGGTGTGATTCATTTTTTTTTTCTTTTTAATATCTGGTTGTCTTTTTATTTTAATGAAGATTTTTATTGTGTGTTTTTCTTCTTCCTTTTTTCTTTTTTAGGAATGAAGAATGATGGTGGTGTTGGACTTTATTTTTCAATTATGTTTATTTTATTTTATTGTTTTTTTTTAATGTATATGGATTTTATTTTTCAATTATGTTTTTATTTTATTTTATTTTATTTCTGTTTTTTTTAAATTAAATTTTAAAAAACAAATGCATCGTCGCCATCCACTTTGAGGATGCATTTGGTACGGAGATGGGACAAAACAATGTGGGTATGGCTGAGACAAGACGGAATAAGATGTTCAAATGATCAGAATACCCCTTATATATATATATATAACAACATAGACTATATATTATATATTAATATATAATAATATTAAATAATATTATATTTTATATTTTATATATATATATATATATTTGATATAAAATATTATATTATATTAATATATATACATATTATTATATATAATATATTCTATATTATATTTTAATATAATATAGAATATATTATATATAATAATATGTATATATATTAACACATAATATATATGCTATATATGTATTATTAATATATATATATATATATATATATAATATTGTGTTATATATATTATAAAATATCTACCACGACCATCTCACAGTTTAATTTCCCCACAGACGGTCTTTTCTCAACGGCATTAACAGGGTACTTTCAGACAGAGATGGATGGAGGTCTTAAGCCAAAATCCAGTCAGTACGGGGCATTGTTAAACCTGAGTTCATCCTAGCCAACAACATTCTGGTTCCGGATGTGTCCAGGGTGTCCAACCGATATACTAGACCAGAAAACACAAAATATTTTTTGATATGCAGGGTCCTCATATGAGGCAAGCATAGAGCATACTGGGATCTTGAAGAATCATAGTTCCAGACATAGAACTGTCTGAAGATAAGGACGAGAGAAACTTTAGAAAGTCATATGAAAATAAACACTCAAACTTTATTCTGATTTTCTGATGATCTTACAGAGAGAACGAGGCTTCCTTATATAGGGAGAGGAAGCATTCTACAAGCAAGAAACAAGCTTATCAAACAAAGGATAGGGCCAATGACGGTGGCCAACAAACGACGATAATAATTTTACAAAGTCAAGAAAACAACAGGAAGCTGGTTTGGCAGCTGGCTTGGCAGCTGGCAAACATAATAATTATACAGATAGGGACGGGAAAACTACGGGCTGCTGAGATTACAGGTGGCGTGGTATTCTTCGTCAGAGTCGAGAGCCCCACAAATGGAACAGGGCCACGTGTCAGCCTGGTCTTGAGAATCTAGAAGATAGGAGTTCAGAAAAGGGTGCCAACTCCTTGCTGGGTCCCGTGGGACATCAGGAAGGATGAAAAGGACATCTGTTCGGTCATGGTTGACGTCACAAAGAAAGTTAAAGAGAGGGATCTGAATACTGGGATGGTATAGCCTTTCGTAGTCATACGAAGTATCCCATTCGTAGCTGACGTTGGAAGTCCAAAGGAGTTGGGCTAGTGGGCTGTATCTGTAAGGCCTATTAAAGATCCAAATGCCGCATACTTTGGAAGCCGGTTCTGGATCCATTTTCCAAATATGGTATTGGCCCATAAGCTTAGTAAGTTCGGTTCGCCAAACGGCTAGAGGATTGAACCACTGTAGGAATGTCTGAAGGTTAGGAGAGGTTGGGTTCTAGACAAAGCCATATAATGCTTGAAGGGGGAAAATTATGGCATGGTGATAGAGGACCGATAAACACCATTGGAACCATAACAACTGGTCGGAATAATACTAAAAGGGTGGAGACACAAAAGGGTCAAGGAAGGGTTTGTTAGGATTGGCTAATTGATGGTGACAACCCTGGCTATTGATTTGTGAAAGATATGAAGGGAGATGTAGTTTTGCAAAATCATGGACCTGTTGGACAGATGGCACTTGTCTTGGTGGCAGAGTAGCCAAGAATTCCGGCGGGAGAGTAGAAGGTGGTGGAATAGTAGATGGAGCTGTTGAAGAAGAAGCCTAAGAAGATATCATGTAGATTAAGGGGATAGGACCAGCACGGGAGATTAAAGTAATAGGTCTAGGCCATGACAGCATGTCGGGGATGATGTTGTGGTGTCCTTTGATGTGTTTGACGGAAAAGTCATATCTGGAAAACTAGTCTTTGAGTCTCATGAGCTGAGGATTTGGAGAGATCTTGTTGTGGAATTCAAGAACTTTTGGAAAAGATGAGTTATCCATTTCAATGATGAAGTTTCTGGTTCTGAGATGGAAATCAAACTTGGATATTCTATTTTTTACAGCAATGATCTCCTTATAGATGGTATGGCAATGTTTTTGGGCATCTTTGAATTGTCCGCTGGCATGGCCACAGTAGTGGCGTTTTTCGTTGGATTCTTCAAAAAGGACGGCTCCCCAGAAGTGGTCACTGGCATCAGTCTGTAAGATGAGTTGTCCTGACGATGGGATATGCAGAGGTGGAGGCTTCTGTGAAACATTCTTTAGGTGGGTTATTGCCTCGGAGTGGGAGGTATCCCATGGAGGGGGATTTTTCTTGAGAAGCTTTGACAAGCATGTGGTGTAATGACTTGCTTGTGGGATAAAATCTCTGATATAATTGACAATGCCAAGGAACTGCTGAATCTGCTTCTGTGAGAGGTTCAAATCTGGAAAGGTAATAAGCTGTCTTGCCAGATGAGGCCCAGGGACATAGGAACCATCTCTGATCTTCATGCCAAGGAACTCAATGTCAGTAACACCTATTGAGCTCTTTTTATCGGATATCATGATTCCATATTTGTTAATGATCTGGTGAAATTATTGTAGGAGCTTATTATGTGATTCATTGTCTGATGAAAATAGCAAGATATCGTCTATGTATAACAGGGCAGTATGGAGGATTGGACGGAAAATTCTTGTAACGGCCTTTTGGAAAAGTGAGAGGGCTGTTTTTAGGCCAAAATGTAGGATTGTCCATTGGTACTGGGCATTCGAGAGGCAGAAAGTCATCTTGGGTCTGTCATCTGGGTGGATACCGATTTGCCAGAAGGCTCCCTTCAAGTCGAACCTAGAGAAAACAGTGGCTCTAAGAAGTTGGGAAAACAATGTATTGGCTCTGGAAACTGGGAACTTGTCAATTACGAGCCTTTTCTTTCCTCTGAGTTGTTCTGACCTTTTTTCAATGTCAAAAGCTTGACAAGCCCATGGGGAGGAGGTGGATTCTATCAGGCCTTGGCTGAGGAGCTGTTTACACTCTTCAGTTGCCAAAGATAGATCAGAGGGGGACATTCTCGAGTAAGAAGCTTTCGTTGGGTTGACATCCTCATTGAGTTTGAAAAGGAGTCTAATGAAGAAATCAGGATTTTTCCACAGCAGGTGAAGATGTTTGAAGTCTGCATGGCTGTTAGTGCAGAATTGGATGAGCCGCCTTTGAATTTGTCAGAAATCTGGATTGATAATCAAAATGGGGAAATCTTAAGGATGTCGATGAAAGGCTTAAATTCTCTCTTGTAGCGAATTCTGTTAGGGAGGATCCTGATGGCTTTGGATTGGCTGTAAATGTCCCATCCGATGAGGATATCCTTGTCTGGAAGAGGTGTCCCAATGACTTGGGTCCAAAAGGTGAATGAAGGGAAAAACTGTATGCCAACCTTGTGCTTGAAGATCAGGTAAGTGTTGAAAATTTGTTCATCTGCTGCTAGAAACTCATTTTTCTCTTCTTTCCAGGCTTCCGAAGGGAGAACGTTGGGATTCATCATTGAGGAATGTGCGCCAGTATCAAAATAGGCAATGACAAGAACTGGCTTGGAATATTTTATCGTTAAAATCTGGATTTTGAGCTGAAGGCCCAAACTACCATTACCGGTGGCTTGATAGACCTCTGAAGGAGAATCAGGATCAGAATCTGTGTATCCTGTCTGTTCTGAGGAAGTGCTGGAGTCTTCTGAATCTTGGACCATAAAGGAGGTCAACTGGTTGACATCCTCTTGTTCTGAGAAGAAGGATTCAATGTCAGCATCTGAGGGGATTTCATTAGCAACCTGCCTAAGCTGTTGGATGAGCTTAGCCGATTTTATTCTTTTATTTGGGCATTGCTTAGCATAGTGACCCTCTTGTCCGCAGGCAAAGCACTTGTTAGACTTATTCCATGATTTCCTTGTCTTCTTCCTGTAATATGTATATTTCTATTCCTCCTGGAGTTTGAGGAATTGTTCTCTTTTCGATGTTGGTTCCTGGAAGGCCTTCTTTTGTAGGATCTGTTTGCTCTGCAGTTGCAGTGTTCAGTGGAGTTGCATTTAAGGTGGTAGGTCGGAGGAAATTTACAGTATCTGTTATACTTTCTGCCCTCTTTGATCATTTTTGCAAAAACTCTTTGGGTGGCACAGAGTTTGTCTAATGCAGTATGGGTGAACATGTGGATTTCTCCTAGAGTAATGTCTCGTAGGCCTCTGCCTAAGAACTCAATTATTCTCTGGAGTTCTCCTTGAAGCTCTGTAGGGAGAGAGTTCAAGTATACATGTCTTAAGGTTTCATCGTTGATTCCACCGAGAGCATGGTACCTGAAAGACATGCGCCTGTAGTGGTAATCTATGTTTCTTTAGTCTAGTGAACAGACTCGCATTTCGAAGAATTCTTGTCTGGTCTGTTTGTAGAACTGGGAGGCATCTCCGAGGAATTCTCTGAAGATTATTCCCACAGCATGGGATACAGACCCACATCGAACCAGTTGTAGTTGCCTGTATTCTCCAAGAGCCTGGTACCAATCCCTAAGAGATCCAGTGAACCTGGAGACAAACTCTCTCAAGATGGATTCTGTGTCGTTCTCACGTTTTGCTATCTGCAGGTCGAGCCAGGCGCTCATTTCTGACATTCTTTTTCTCCATTGTCGAGGAGCTAGGTCGTCAAAGTTAAACCAAGGGCCATTTGTAGGTTTCTGAGGAAGGGCTTGGGCCCTGTTCCTTTGGTCAGGCGGTTCGTAGACCATAGGAGCTGGTTCCACAGAGGTCTCATCTGAAGATTCAGACGTGTCAACCGTCTGGGTGGATGGTTGTGGATCAGTTCTGGAAGCCAAATAGATTTGGGAGGGATCAGGCAATGGGTCTGGATTTGAGTAATTCGCATGTTCAGAGGAGTCTGGAGAGTCTGAGGAATCAGGGGAATACGTTTCCCATGAAGAGGGGGAATCAAAAGAAGATTCTGTGGGTTCAGAGGTTCCCGGAGAGGAAAATTGATGAGAAGCTGTATAAAAGGCATGCTTCCTATGATCTGGTGGAGAATGCTTGTGGGTGTTTTGTGGTTTCTTTTTTCGGGGAGATGACCTTTTCGTCCTGCTTGAGGAAGGTTGCTCAAGATGTGTAGATAGAGGTGGGTATTTTCTGAAAAGATCTCCAGTTGATTTAAAAAACTGGGTATAGTCAGGGGGCCTAGAAGGAGGTGGTGGCGAATGAGTTGGGAAGATCAAGGATGGCGAATAAGGATGTGGCCTTGGGATATAAGGTGTGCTAGTAAAGTGGTCTCGAGTTATTTGGTCTAACTGGTCCTTGAGTTGTCTGATTTCCTTTTCTTTGCTGTCGAATTCAGGGCCAAAGTATCCTTGGTTGATGTACTGGTGGAGATCAACATCTAAGCAGGAAACTCTTGATTGTAAGTCTGTATACATGGTGCGCAGTGTTGAGTCGAGATGTTGAAGTTGGTGGTCATGTTGGAAAACATGATGTGAGACCTGGTCAATCTTCTGGTCAATAGAGTGGAGAACTCTATTCTGGACTGTAACGTTACAAGTGTGCCAGTTGAGGACTTGTTCAGCCTGGGATGGCTGTTTGAGAGATCCGTCAGGTAAGACTTTAGTAGATTGGATGAAAGGTCTGGAAAATAGGTTCCTTTCTGGATTTGAAGAGGATTCCAGAGGCGAAAATTCCTTATCATAGCTGGAGGTCATGAAGCAAGGCACAGGAGCCGGAGTTGGGGCCAGGATATGTTCTGGTTCTGTTGGCTCACTAAGAAGTAATCCTTCAGCCTCCAGGATTTGAAGAGCTCTATCATAAATAGAGAGAGAGGCTTGTTTATTATTGGCTGTAAACCAATCCAAGGACTGTGAGGGTCCTTAGGATTTCGGTGAGAGCGAATGGGTCTACAAGGCGATTTTCGTGGTTTGTAACAAGCTCTGCATTCACAGTCTGCATCACACATCCCAGGGTCAACGTCCCATATGAAATGGCCGTTGATCTTGTCTGTATAGACAGGAGATCCAGCAGGTTCAAAACGATGGATAGGAATCTCCTTTTCGGTTGTGACAGGTCGAATCATGAGGACTTGAAAAACAGGAGGAGCATTGGGTGTTGTTTCTATAGCTAGGGTACTGGTTACTTGTGTCGCAGAAGTGTCAATTTGTTCATATGTGGTCTGGATGGAGCCATCGGCTAACTTGTTGAATTTGGTGTCTGTGGCGACAACAGGACTGGTGTTTTGAAAGGTTTTCTCATAGTTAGTAATCCACTTGAGAGGTATGATTTCCGTGAGCTTTTCTCTAGGCAGCTGCTTAGGAATCTGGATGATGGTGGGGACCTCATCTTCTCTTTCAGCTTTTATAAAGATGGTATCTTCAGTATGTCCAGGGATGGGAAGATCAAGAGCATGATCCTGAAGCCTGTAAGCAATCTGGTGGTGCAACGTTGCCATATAGGAATTCGGCATCATAGGAGTTCCTACTATTTGAAGTTGAATCTTGAGACAGTTGTGAAGATTCAGATCCCTGAGAGGGATGTTGAAATTGGGATAGTAGGTGAGCGAAATGCTTCCTGCATGAAGGGTTGACAGGCAAGTTCCGATGATGGCGTGCTCGTATTGTTTATAAATTGTGTTGAGAAGGGCAATCCTGGCAGTGACAGGTAATCCTTTTCTACCATGTAGGGTAAGGATTATTCGTATGGCTCCGATGTGCAGATGAGAGTAGCCTTCTTTGATCCACTGATCAATTAGGGGTTGACTAATTTCTAGGTCAACATATTGTTCAGTTGCTGAGGCTGGGATCAAGCAATTATCCAAAGCAGTGGATTGGACATACTCTTTTATCGGAGGAGAACGATGTTGGACAAGGGCAGTGACTCTTCTGGAGAGTGATCTGCTGCGTTTGAACACGATATAAGGATTCAACAAGGGGAGAGCGGTTTCAGTGATCTGTGCGGATTCTGGGATATGGGTGTATTCAACAAGGTTCTGTATTTTGTTTGTTTGGGTTTGACGAATAGAAATAGCAGAAGAAAGTCTAGCTGGAGTGTTATCAGATATGTTGTTTGCCATAGTTTTGAGAAGTCCCTCTCTTCTTCTAGTTTATATCTTTCTTTATGATTCTTCCTGCCTGAAAAACAGGACAACATATATATATATATGTCTATATAAGTATATATTACACTATATTTTATTATGATATATAATAATATATAAATTATGATATATAATAATATATAAAATATATATGATTATTATATATCATATATTTATTATATTTAATAATATAATATAATATATAATTTATTGGATATAATCATAATTGTTTGAAAATTTAAAGGGTAAATTGGTCTTTTTGACATTTGTCCTATATCATGGGACAAGTTGTCCTAAGATCTTGGATGAGATAATTTTTTGTGATTTTTGTCTCATCTTGTCTCGTCCTGTCCCATGTTAAGGACGCGTCAAACGTGGGACAATAACAAACTGTCCCACATTGTCCTGTCTTGTCCAGCGTATCAAACGCACCCTAAGAGACGGGCGGTAAAAATCTATCTCTTTATATATATTTTTCAAATGTTGTTTTTAATACTTTTTTAAATTTTTATTTTTTCATAATTGAATTTTCTTTTCTGAATATATAGAGGTCGAACAATCGTTTTCAATTATATTAAAAGGTAAAATAGTCTTTTGGATCAAAATTTTAACATAAATTAACGGCAGGAAGATTGGTAAACTAGGGGGATTTTTGCTATCAATGAAACTCGAGGGGAAATTTGGTAAACAGGGTAAAAATATTTTTATAATATCAATAAAAACTATTTATAAATAGAAAATCACGAAAATTATAATTGAAATAAAATTTACAATGGATTGTTAAGAAAATTGGTGGTTTGCACGTCTTTGGTTGATTGTAAATGTCATACTATGATATTAATAATATTCAATGAGCAATTAGATTACAAATTCCATATATATAATGACCTTTTATAGATCAAGCTTTTAGAAGATTTTGTTTTTTATAGAAGAAAATAAATTTAGGCAAATTGCAAAAACATCCTTGACATTAGGCCTAATTGTACACAAGTATTTTTATTCAAAATTGCATATACATTCCCTACTGTTAATGGTCGATAGTTAAAGTTAACCATCGACTCTCCTGACCACATAAAAGATCCAAAATGTCAATTATTATTATTATTATTATTTTATGTTAATTATATTATTTATTTCCTTAAAAAAAAAAAAGTGATATGATGAAAAATATTTAATCTCTATCAGCTCAGATGGTAACCCACCCCTCCATATGATCTAATTTAAAGGACTAGATCTCCTGTTCCCCTAATCTGATAAAGGAGATTATCCCCTTCAAATAAAAATGAGGAGATCGTCCTCAGTATTAGACAAAGGAAATCAAAGCTGTGGAAGAGAACACTCCTATACGTGGAAGAAGATGAGTTTTTTAAGAAGAAGAAAAATATTGTTTGCTTTTGATTTTTAAAAAATAATTATTGTCATTTGATCTCTATTGTTGATACAAAAAACCTGGTGTGCTAAATGCACCACGAAATAAGATTTTCATTGACCCTGGCTCAAGCTTAGGTCAGCATTTTTTTATTTTTTTTTTGCTTTTGTGATATAATTTTAGGGGTTTTACATGAGAATTAATTGATTGCTCAGATCAAGCTGATCTCACGGCTTGGAAAAAAGCTTATACGATATTTCTCTTAACTAACCTCTCTTTGCATAAGTTTAGAAAATTGCTGACTTGAAGAAAAAGATTTATCATGTATTTCTCTCAACTAACATCTCCTTTATATGAGCTCGGAAAATTGCTGACATGAACTGAGACACGATATCTTGATCAGATCAAGCTACTTTTATGGCTTAGAGAGAGACTCGTCCGATTTTTCTTTTTACATATCTCACTTTTCTTAGTATGTTCTCGCTGTATTTTTTTTATAAAAAAAAATTTCACTTGTCCTTCCCTTTATCCAACTCCATTAGTTTATGAACATTGTTTGGCTACTGACCGGTCAGTACCCATCTGTACTGATCAACCAATAGTTGGTTGCCACGTAACCCGAAACAAGAAGAAAATGGTAAAAAGTGAAAGAGTTTTTGATACGTAGCAACATCCCATATGGGGGTTTTCAGATTAGCATCGACATGTGTAATCTTGTCTTTGGGAGACATGGAGCCACATGTCTATCACCATCGGTTTGATCTTAAATCTCCTGAAGCTCAGCTCGGCATTTTTCTCATCAGTGTGCCACCTGGCTTTATGTCTTCCTCAATCGGGTCAGATTTGTACATACTCTATCTTTTTCTTTCCATCTCTTATTTGTTTACCGGTTGTCGATTATTGTCAGCTTGAGTCGAATTTTTACATATCCAACCTCTTTCTATTCATCTCTTATTTGTTTGCCGGATGTTACTTATTATCATGTTGGGTTGGATTTTTACATACCTGGCCTCTTTCTCTTCATTTCTTATTTGTTTACCAGTTGTAACTTATTGCCAGCTTGGGTCGGATTTTTATATACCCGACTTCTTCTTTCTCTTCTCTTGTTTCTTTGCCAAGTTGTAAATATTGTCCGTTTGGGTCGAACTTTTACGGATCCAGCATCTTTTTACAATCTATGTTTAAATCAACTTGGCTTTTAACTGATCTTAAATATTTATGTACAACATCAACCATTAAGATCAAACGATGAATGATGGAAAGAAGATCTTTTTAATCCATTTTTTTATAATTTTTTTTAAAGTATTATGTAAATAGTTAATGAATCATTTGGGCAAAACAAAAGACCCATTTTGACCTTAAGCTGTTAATTTCTAACATAACACTATTGAGATAGGGGATGTTCGTGTAATTCTGAGCAGAAGTTATCTATGCAAGCAATTAGGTCTAATGTAAGGATGTTTGTGCAATTTCCCCTTTTTTAAAAAAAAAAATTAACTAAAATGATAAATAAGTGGATTGAATAGTGTATATAATACAAGGTCTTAATGTCTTATCAAGGAAAACAAGACAAAAAGGAAAGAAGAAAGGCAAGAATTAAGATACAGATCAAAGACTTTTTGGTTTTTCTGATAAAAATTGTAGAACATCTAGTAATCAATAATTCAGAAAATATTATTAAAAATTTTGTGTAAAAACTAAACTTGAATAAATAAGAAGCTCAATGAAAAATAGATGCCGCCCAAATCAAAGTTTTAGATATTCTTCTGTACTAGTACATTTGACAATTAAAATCATATTATAAGTCATAAGATATAAAAAAACTATATGGCAATTGGATACTTATATCATTGATATGATACAATCGCCATATTGCATACGTGTGCAAATATTAAAGCATTTTCTGTTGACCTGGAGGTTCGATACTCAATAATCAGTTGATGGAGAACTGTTTTTGTCCTCATCTTACATTTCACTTTCTCCCTCTAAATGGTCACAATAAATCTAAATATCATAAGAAATAAATAAAGTGAAAAAAGTTAGATATTATAAATTAAAAACAAATTTATTATATATATATAATCTCCTCATTGTCTATAAAACCCTCATTAAAAGTGAGTATACTGTTTTTTTTTTTCTTTTTCTTTTTTAAAATATTACATTTTTATATAAATCAGATTTTTATTAGGGAAATAACTCAAACTCGTAATATCATAGTGTATGCGTAAAAGGTTTTATTATCGGATCAACTTTATCTCATAGTATTAATATGTTTTTTTTTCCGGTGTTGGGAGTCGGCTTCTTCTAATTATACAAATAGACATCCCAATAAATGTGTACTTATTAAAGTATTTCATTTTAAGCTTGGTTCAATAGATAGTTGATAAACAAATGTTTTTTTTCCTCTTACATTTCGATTTCTTGGTCTCAATGACCACAATAAATCTAAATATCGTAAGAAATAAATAAATAGAAAAAAAAAAGTTAGATGTTATAAAACAATTATAAAAAAACAAATTTATTTATATATATATATCACCGTTGCCTATAAAAACCTTAACAAAGGTTAAGATATTGATAGTTAACTTTCTACTGATCAAGTGTTTGGTATTGATAAATTACTATAGATATTGTTAAAAAAACGATAGAATACAGAAGTTTACAGCTAACTTTCTACTAATTAAGTGTTTAATATCGGTAGATTAATATAGACATCATGAAATATATATATATATATATATATATATATATATATATATATATATATAAAAATAAAAAAGACAACAAAAAATCGGTAAAAGTTAACCTGTTCGAAATTTTCGGCTCTAAAGTCTCGTCGGCTTCTAAACCGCATGTTTCGAAACTATACAAATGTTTATTTATTAATAACTCCCTTAAATCTTCTCATTTTCTCTCATTTCTTTTTTTCTTTTTTCATTTTCTCTTTAAAAAAACACAAAAAATTCTTCAAGAATACTCGAAAAACGATTCAAGATGACAGGACCGGTTCTGGTTCCGTCGCCGTCGATAACAAAACGCTGTCAACCGCTTCTGACGGCGGAGAAGAAAAATTCTTCAATACCAAAGTCGACGAAAGACGAAGTTCGTCATCATGAACACAACAACAACAAGAAGGGGAAGAAGTTCGGTGAAGTGGCAGGAGGGACGGCGGCGGAGTGCGCGGCGGTGTGCTGCTGTTGTCCGTTCACGGTGATGAACCTACTGGTTCTGGCGGTGTACAAGGTGCCGGCGGGGCTTTGCAAGAAGGTGTGGAGGAAACGGCAGCGTATTATGGGGAAGAAGAAGAAGCAAGTCGGAGGGCTGTTGATGGGGCCCACATGTGGTGTTGATTGTGGGGCCCAGAAACAAGAGTTGTTGGTCTCTGAGAAGAATGATAAGGATGCTGACTTGGAATTGGAGAAGGAAATGTGGGACCAGTTTCGTGGGACCGGCTTTTGGAGGAGTCCGTCTCAGAGAGAATTAGAAACTGGAAAGTAAGTACGTGTAAGTAAATGATTGGGTGATTGTAGTAACTGCACATTATCCCACCGTATTGGATTGAGTGGGTTACGTCAGCACTTTGTTGGGTATGCACATGAACGATGGTGATACATTTTGGGAGAGCAGGAAAATCTACATGTATATGCATGGCAACGAAATTAATACACAAGGTTTATGGCTTACCTATTATGATTTTTATTTTTATTTAACTTTTTTTTTAGATTCTGATTTTCACATAAAAAAAAATTATGATCTTTCTCCTTTTTTTTTTTAAACCATCCTATATATTGTATGATTTGATAACGATAATTCTATTAAATATTGTACCAGTAGGTAATGATAATTCCACACAAAATGTTCTAATTACGTGGTAATCGGTAAGTGAATAAATATTAAAAATAATTTATTTTACTTACCTTCTGTGTCTATTTATTGATTAGCATATCATTGATCTATAATTTTATATTAAAAGTTGAACTAATTCATTTGGAAGTTTGTCTGTGATTTGGATCTATGTGAGTGCAGCCGAGTGAATGGTCAATGTTTTTTTTTTTAAAGAGAATGGTCAGTGTTCTTGAGTTCAATTAATTTAATGTGTACCTAACTTTTGATATAAAAAAAATGTATCCTACTGATTTTTATTTTAAAAAAATATAACATTTTTTGTTTAAAAAAGAGTGACAAATGATATGCTGACGATCTCTGTATTGTACATTGGTTGTTATAATTTGGTTGATGTTGTAAAACAAAATAAATCAACTTAGAATATTGAGAAAGAAAGAACAATATTTAAATTAGAATATTGAGAAAGAAAGAACAATATTAAAATGTTTTTTTTTTCCCTTTAGAGCAAAAAAAAAAAATTCCACTAATCTTATGAATAGATTTGAAGATCGAATTGACCTCCCTTCTCAACCATCAAGGAAATAATTCATACTTGTAAATGTAATGTTCATGTACTTAGATATCAAGTGACAGATATATAGTAAGACGACCATTTAGAGCGATGAAAAATTACGTCTTTTATTACAATGGAAAACCATCGTATTCTTTTCTGACGATATCGATCGGAATTATAAACAATTTTAATCATCTTTTATTACTATTACTAACTATCAGTTTCATTTATTATAGTAATCATAACCGTCGGAAAAAAAAGTGGTATTTTTACAAGCTCGTTATTGAATATTTTATTTATGACAAACTTTGACGACATTTTCCCATCAAAAAAACATATTGACCATATTGTTTTAGTGGTAACCAGACGAAACCACTTGGAGATATATATCCTCTTTACGCCCAACTTTCTTTTGTTATTTATATTTATTTTAAAAGATTTCTTACTATGGCCCAAAGTCACCCCAAAATTAAAGAAAACTAGTTTTACCTATTGAGACAATCACTCGTACCTTAGATATTGACAAGCTGAATAAACGTCCATTATTACTATGGTTTATTAAGCGATGATGTGAGTCATGTGACGAAATGGTTGTTACTTTAACACTTATTATGTTCTCATGCTAGGTGCATTGTTTATTAATAAAATATTCTCTTATATTGTTAGTTTATATCAAAAAGAAAAATGTTGTTTTTTTCATTCTATTTTTGAGTAATGTTAGACATTCCCTCAACAATATCATATTTTCTATCCCAACACATGTGGTAGCTGATGTGTCATTTGGTGAGTGAATACACATTAATTGTTGTGTTGATAAATTTACGGATCTAGAATTTTTTTTCGAACAATTGAACCATCTCAAACTGCTTCCTTTTAAGAACTAAAAAGACATGTGTCAAAACAACATATGCAAAAAGAACAAAAGGCCTTAGACACGTAGTGGATCTTGAAGTACTATTCTGTGGTCCAGTTTGACATTGCTTTCCCAGCTGCTTTTGGGACCAAAAATGATTCTGGACTTAAGACAGGGTGTTTGGTAAAATCGTGATGAAGTGCTTTTTGTCACTTTTAGCTTCTCCCAACTGAGTTTTTGAGAAGCTACAAATACATGTTTTTGGATTTTGGCTTCTGCTTTTAGAAACGCGCTACAGTGATATTAAATGAAATTTTACTAACTTCCAACTTTGTCCTTACCTTTAACGAAATTTAATAAAAAAAATTGGACTTATATTTCTGTACAAAAAAAAATGTTACCATAACTGTATAATTTTTTTTTGGATAATTAATTCAATAAAGTAGAATAAAAATGAAATAAAAAAAATAAAGTATAATAAAATAAATAAATAAATAAATGGGGCTAATTAATTAAATAAAGTAGAATAAAAAATGGGGCTAATAAATTCAATAAAGGACCATAATTATATAACACTTAACGTTAAACACAAATAAACAAGAAAAATGTAAAGTATAGCACATTAGTACCATTTAGATGTCTATGTCCTTTTAGTAATTTTACACACTCACAACACTTTTTATTTCAGTTTATCAAACACATTGAAATTGGTTTTAGTTCTTACAGCACTTTTGAAAATCAGTTTACCAAACACTCAGCTAATTCTTCCCACAGCAATTCCAAAAGCAGTTCCCCCCACAACAATTTTAAAAGCACTTCTCCCCACAACACAACAATGCCAAACTGGACATGTATCTCCCTGACCAAATCCACCCACATTAGGATTACTTGTAACGGGTGATCAAGTTTGATAGATTCACCCTCTGAAACACAAAGTTCTAGTCATGGAGGGATAATATCAACCACTTGGCATCCATCCAATGCATCCGTTGTGGTTATTTTGTACCCCCTTTTTCTTTTCGTATAATTTTGCTTACTATACCCGTTATTGTAGCATTATAAACCGTATTGTTACGTTTTGTCCTGTTAAGGTAAATCTGACCCCTTACCATGTTACTGTTACGAACGAATTTAGGGAGGAAGAGGAAGAAACAAAGAAATCGGAGGAAGAATGAAGAAAAGAGGTTGGATAAGTTTTTTTTTGTATGTTTGTTTAATTGTCTGATGGTTTTTATTCATTTCAAATGGGACTTAAATAGACCTCAAAACGTGATACAACTAATAACAACAAAATATGGATTACTTGATAGTGGAGCTGAAGTCATGAGGAGCTTCCAACAACTAGCTATCTTAACATATCTTAACAACTACAATTATTTTAATTGACTAATTCAAATACAATGGAAATACTTAATTCAAACGCAACAAAACACTTCAAACTATCTTGAGACTTGGTTCTGCCTACATGTGTCACGCATGCCATGATTCTAGTAACACATGCAAACGAATGACACATGATTGTAGGTCATGCGCGGATGATTCGTATCATTGCACCCCCTAAAAATCATCATTGTCCACAAAGATGAAATTGAGCCGATTTGACAACGTGATCGTCGTTAGGTGCAGACTCGAGTTCCATATCCATGTCTTCGGCTTCGTCTCTTGTTAGAACATCCTATATCATAAATAATTGCAACCGAGAACAGTGATGTCCCCGTGTGAATTTCTCGTTGTAATAAAAGCAAAGCCCTTTCTCAAGCCGTTCTCGAGCCTCTGAACCTATGATCATGCGTATGGGAGCTTGGAAATTTCCTGTAACCTGGTTAGCCCGTTGTGGCGGAAGAGGTCTGAGGAGACCAACTGCAGAATTCGGTTAAGGTCTTGGCTATATCGCGTTCACTGTTGGTTGAAGCGACGTGCTCGGGTTCCGTTGGAGAAGATTGCGTTCTTCAATTAAATGAGCCACACTAATGGTTTCGGACATCGTTTTCGGTTGCTTGACTAGCACATCCAATCGTATTTCATCCTTCAATCCTGTAATGAAACACCCCACCAAAAAATGTTCTGGCAGGTGGTCCCCTTATGAGACAAATTTTCGAATGATTCTTGGTATGCGGTAACTATGGTTGTTTGTTTTAGCCGTGACAATGCCTCTGAAAGATCATCATATTCTGTTGGTCCAAACTGATGTAGCACTGCCTTGGTGAATTCGTCCCAACTCAAAAGGCCTTTGATTTTTGTGTACCAACGGTACCATTGCAATGCGACACGCTCCAAGTGAAATGAGGCCAATTGAACTCATTAATTGGGAGCAATACCATTAAAAGTGAAATATTGTTTACTCTTAAAAATCCACCTCGTTGGATCCTCTCCACCGTATGTTGGGAAGTTCAATTTCAAGTTTGTATGGTTTCGGTCGTAGTTGAAGTAGGTTTGAGTAGTGTGGTTGTTGTGTGATGCTTCTCCCAATTTAAACGAACTGATCTCTTTCTCTGTGTTGGTGCGAAATTGACTGGTACCGGTTTGGCTGTGTTAAGGGGATTGATGAGGTTGAGGAGATTGTAGGCACAGGGCATGCAGTTCGGCTACAATTTGATCGAATCTTATGTCTTTGTTGGTGATGAGTCGTTCGAACCTGATTCGTGGTTGGAAACGATTTCGTCGAATCTGATTTTATGGTTGGCCATAATTTCATGAATTTCGCTATGGAATTCCGTATTGGATTTAGCACGAGTCTCCATGGATGTGCACTTATTCCGTTACCACTTGTTAAGAACGAATTTAGGGAGGAAGAGGAAGAAAGAAAGAAATCGGAGGAAGAGTGAAGAACAAAGGTTGGATAAGTTTTTTTTTAAATTGTTTGATGATTTTTATTCATTTCAAATGGGACCTAAATAGGTCTCAAAATGTGATACAACTAATAACAACAAAATAGGGATTACTTGATAGGTGAATTGAAGTCATGGAGAGCTTCCAACAATTACCTATCTTAACAACTACAATTATTTTAATTGAATAATTCAAATACAATGGAAATACTTAATTCAAACGCAACAAAACACTTCAAACTATCTTGAGATTTGGTTCTGCCTATGCCACCCATGTCATGATTCTAGTAACACATGCAAACGAATGACACATGCTTGTAGGTCATGGACGGATGATTCATATCAGTTACCATCTACGTATATTGGGTATTTTAAAAAGGGAGCATCTTTATTAGTTGCGGGATCTGTAGAAAGATTAGGAAAAGTGATTTCATTATATTTCTTACCAGGAACAGGCCGTATCACAAAAATATTTTTTTTAGTGGCGCCGTAATTATGAAAAGATAGATTGATGTATAACCACTTACCAAATGACACATCAGCTGTCACACATATGTTACGATGGAAAATATGAGATTGTAGGTGAGATGTCTATCATTGCTCTATTTTTTTTTGAATTAGAAAAAAATTGGTTGTTGTTTCAAAAAAAAAAAATTGGTTGTTGCTTATTACCAAATAGTAGGAATTTTTGTTACAATAGAGAACAAATAAGTCAGCCCACGTTTATTAATTAAAGAGGGTGTATTTAATCTAAAATTGGTTGGAATTTTAAATTTTAAGTGTATTCAATACAGATTTGTAAAGATTCATTAAAATCGAAATAAATCTAGGCATATTCGATTCAAATTCAAATAAATTTAGGTGTATTGAAAAAAATCATTGACTTTGTGAATTTTGGTTAAGTGGGAATTTGATAGATTTTGATGAATTTTAAAATTAGATTTATAAACATAAAGGCCCATAACAAATCTTGGCCAACCCTAGTAGAGTTTAATGAATTCGACTTTTATAATGTATTGAAATTAACACAAAATAAATCTAACCATTAACCTTGATAATTAAAATTAATTAATAAATAAAAGTTTAGTAACATTCTAGATTTGAGTTGCTGTCATTATACGTAAAACAAGTCAATTAATTATTATTATTATATATATTATCCTACTTTCAAATGTGATTAATATAAATGAAAGTCTCATACTAATATAGTTTTTTTTTCTTTCAGTATGAAAGACTAAAATGTACTTAAATTAACGGACCTTGATTATTTGAATTTGCAAAGTCAACTTTTTTATAATATCACAATTTCATTAATTTAATTAATATAAATAAAAGTCATGAATAAATTTCTTGGTGATTGATAATTTGAATTTACAAAGTCAACTTTTTTATAACATCACAATTTCATTAATTTAATTAATATAAATAAAAGTCTTGTGTGAATTTCTCGTGATTGATAACTTCAAACTGTTATATATATAATGAATCTCTTAAAATGGATGATAAGTTCATTAAAATCTATCTAAGAATAAAATTTGAAATTTTTTTAGTACTACAACTATTTATCCCGATTATTAAAAATATGAAGGCATCAGAAAGATAGACGAAATATAGGAAATTCAAGAAAAATAGTTCTTGTACTTGAAATTTTTTCGAATTGTATTCATATGCAGATTTCTTTTAAATTATATTCATCAGTAGATTTCAATAAACTTATTATCTAAAAAAAATCAGATCAAAATTCATTCAAATCGATGTGATTTTATGATGGTCCTTACAAAAATTAAAATGAGGAATCCCTTATGAGAAATTCTTCATATTATTTTGAATGTCTCAAACTGTTATATGAGCAACAATCAAATATTATACGTTAAAAAAACAATCATATTATTTTTTTCAAGACAAATCTTTAAAAATCTATTCAATTCCATATAATTATGTGTAAAAGTTCAACAAACTCTAGCTATAGAGAATTCTAACAAAATCTATATGGAATTCATCGTTCAAAACAAATCCACCAAACTCCAATGAACTCTAGATTGAATACATTCCATAAGTTTATAGTATGCCGTTGAAAATATATATATATATATATATATATATATATATATATATATATAGAGAGAGAGAGAGAGAGGGGGGGGGGGGAATTGTAGGAAATGATAAAAAAAATTATTGATTTATTATTTTTAGTTAAAAAATCATTTTTGATTATAGTTAGTATCCTTAGCCTTGAAGTGACTGGTATGCTCTTATTTCTCACACCCCCCCCCCCCCCCCCCCCCCCCAAATTTTGAGTTCTTATTTTCTGAAATCCTCCATTTTTTTGTTTCAAATTAGATATTCCTCTGTCTCTCTCTCTCTCTCTCTCTCTCTCTCTCTCTCTCCACGAAATTTATACTCACGAAATTTTTGGTCACAATATTTCTGCTCATTCACTTCATCCACTTTGTTCTGCTCGGGTTCATCAACTTCGGTCTGCTCGTCCACTACCAGTGCAAATTTCTGCTCGTTCTTCATTATTTATGTGTGGGTCTCTCTCTCTCTCTCTCTCCGTTCAATGTAGGAAATCTGCGCCCATGAGAGATCAGGTATTCCACTTCGTTTTGCTTGTTAAACTTTTTTGCTCGTGTAAATTGTTGGTCACCACTGCTAATTTTTGGTTGTCAAACAGATCTCCTTCATTATTTGATCCAAAACCCAACAAAAAATTGTCTCATGATACATCTCTCTCTTGTGAAGTAGATCCGGAGCCAAACGACGTTCTTCAAAGGGTGCAAAATTAGTAATGATGTTTTCATTCTTATATGTGTGGGTGAAACACTATATTTCGTATTGTAGACTTTATTAAGTTAGATTCTATTATTGAATGAATTTATTTTAAAGACCAAATCCAGTATTGAATAAATTTACATGTAGATCGATCAGTATTGTTACATACTCGAAGTTACATGCCAATATAATTTGAAGTTATATGTTAGTTGAAAATAAAGTTACATGCCAGTTGAACATGATTTACAGAGTTGATACTGAAGTTAAATGCTACAAATTACATGTCAGTTCATTTAATCACTATATTCGGAAGAGTGTTTTCATACACAATTCTAGTAGTGTTACATGCTAGAAGTTACATGCTAGAAGTTACATGCTAGTTGATACTGAAGTTACATGCTAGTTAATAATGAAGTTACATGCCAGTTCATTTAATCAACATATTTGGAATATTGATTTAATTCACTATTCCAGTAATGTTATATGTTAGAAGTTATATGCCAGTTGATACTGAAGTTACATACCAGTTGATACTGAAGTTACATACCAGCATATTTAATCAACGCATTATGAAGAGTGTTTTGCATACACAAATCCAGTAATGTTACATGCTAGAAGTTACATGTCAGTTGATACTAATGTTACATGATAGTTAATAATGAAATTACATACCAGCTCATTTGATCACCATGATTGGAAGACTGATTTCATTCACTTTTCCAGTAATGTCACATGCTAGAAGTTACATGCCAGTTGATACTCAAGTTATATGCTAGTTAAAAATGAAGTTACATGCCAGCATATTTAATCAACTGATTATGAAGAGTGTTTTCATACATAATTCCAGTAATGTTACATGCTAGAAGTTACATGCCAATTGATACTGAAGTTACATGCTAGTTAAAAATAAAGTTACATGCCAACATATTTAATCAATTCATTATGAAGAGTGTTTTCATACATAATTCCAGTAATGTTACATGCTAGAAGTTATATGCCAGTTGATACTAATGTTACATGATAGTTAAAAACGAAGTTACATGCTAGCTCATTTAATCACCAAAATTGGAAGACTGATTTCATTCACTATTCCAATAATGTTACATGCCAGGTGATACTGAAGTTACATGCTAGTTAAAAATGAAGTTACATGCTAGCATATTTAATCAACTTATTATGAAGAGTGTTTACATACACAATTCCAGTAATGTTACATACTAGAAGTTACATGCCAATTGATACTAATGTTACATGATAGTTAAAAACGAAGTTACATGCCAGCTCATTTAATCACCATAATTGGAAGACTGATTTCATTCATTATTCCAGTAATGTTACATGTTAGAAGTTACATACCAGTTGATACTGAAGTTACATACTAGTTAAAAATGAAGTTACATGCTAGTTAAAAATGAAGTTACATGCCAACATATTTAATCAACTCATTATGAAGAGTGTTTTCATACATAATTTCAGTAATGTTACATGCTAGAAGTTACATACCAGTTGATACTAATGTTACATGCTAGTTAAAAATGAAGCTACATACCAGCTCATTTAATCACCATAATTGAAAGACTGATTTAATACACTTCAAAGAACAAAATTCGAGTATCGTTCATTTCATACACTTCAAAAAGGTTTTGCTTTTGCTTTGAAACTTTATTGTTTAACAAGTGTAGCTTTTAGGCATGTTTTTGCCATAACAAGTTTTTTAATCGGTTGAAGATCATTGCAAGTTTTTTATCAACTTGACTAACACTAATGACAAACCATGTTCATTCAATTATAACACACCCAACATTCATTCTAGGAGAAAGAAAAATAACAAATAGATAAATAGAGTTCTTGATTGATTTGGGATGTAATAACAAGTCAACTGTTACATTGTACTATATTATAGTTATCAATTTGTTGGCACACAATTTTAAAAGAAATATCAAGTTCCATATCTTTCCAAGAAAGGGGTATGATTCTTTACCCTATCCCCAACTACAGTTTTTAAACAACGAACATGCCATATGAAACTTCACAACTTGCATTGTCTTTTTAAGGTGGACATTTCTTTTTCGGACCCAATCGTGCCACATGAAACATCTTTTAGGAGAGCCTGAAAGGTATTCACAATATCCAGACTTATGCAATATGGTTGGAATGAATCAATGAAGTACACTGTAAGAAAACAATTAAAATCTGAAAATTGGGAACAAAGTAGAATTGTGAGAATATTGTTCTTTACGGTCTCAAGAACAATCAGAATTGTTGTTACCAAATAAATACAACTATAAAAGTAAAATATTAATAGAAAAGTTTAACATCTATATATGGCACTAACATTGCAGTTACCAAATAACCAAGATGAACTTCTAATCATCAAAACTCCACTAATATTTGAATCACGAGAAGACAACCAATTAATACAAGTTACCGATCAAAATCCAATCATAAACCAATCCAAATTCACAATTAAAATCCTAATTTACAATTTAACAACTATAAAACATACATAAAATAGAAATTTTAAAAGACTAAATCCAAGGCATCATCAGCTTTTACAAATGAAATGTAAAAAAAAATATGTTTTTGCTTCACTTTCTTTGACTACTTTATGAAATAAAAAATGAAAAATAATGATGCTCATGAGAGAAGCAGCAGGTCCCTTAAAGCATGGCAAAATAATGATGGTAATTTAATTCCCTAAAATGCTACAACAGGTAAAAGGCACAACACGTAAAAGCCTACAATCGAACCAGAAAATAGAGTAAAAAAGCACCACAATATGCATAACACACCAACAAAACAAAATCCCAGAGTTTCCATGTCTCTGTTTTAGCCTTTAGGATTTAAGAGCATGTCCTTTTAGTCTTTTAATAATTCATTTTGTGATGACTTTTTTTATGATTTGCAAACAAAAACAGTTATTACAAGAAAGAAAAGTTGCTTAATCTGTTTTAATGGAACAAACATCTAACAACAACATAAACAACCGATCTCTAGCCATCATATTTTCTACCTCTTCTTATATCGTTTTATGTTGTTAGCAAGCAAGATATAATGAATTTCCTACATTTTCCAAGAACTTTTCAAAACAAAGAAAGCAAACTTGTAAATTTCATATAATTTGAGTGGGAGTAGGCCAAGAGATAAGAGAAGAGTGTACAACAGAACATCACTTCATTGAATAGTAGAAAACCCACTTTGTAACATTCAAGAATGTGCAGCATTTGAATCTCATCCACTTTTCTCTCTAATAAGGATATATTGTATCCACAATTTATCATTAACATTTGGCTAAACAAATCAAACATGTCATACAACTATCACCAGATTCTCAAATGATGAAAAGAAGTTATTAAATACACATTAAGTAGACAAAACAAACAACAAACCCTAATCCAAGGTTAGGAACACTAAACTGTAAACACTGAGAAGAAGAAAGGGAGAGCAGTAGTTGCAGACTTACAAGAAGTTAGGAGATAACACCGTTTTTGGAGAGCTTTGATTGCAGTGACAACGAGGAACGACGACGATTGCAGCTACATCGACGAAGGTCCCAGGCGACGGCGAGAGAGGTACCAGCGACAACGAGCGGCACCGAACTCGAGCGGCAGTGACGATGAGCGATGACAACAGCTTTCTCCTTTCTCCTTTTCTCTCTGTTTGGGTTTTTTTTATTTGACATTAGTGTAACCCTAACTGGGGTAGGTAACTCGTTTTTACCACCCACTCATAACTTTTTTTTTTCAAATATCAAATTTAGGGGCTTTTGTGTCAAAAATGGTAAAAAGTGACGAAAATAATAAAAATAAAACTTTTAGCTAAAAACAATAAACTTATAAATTTTTTGGTTACTTATGAATTCACCCCTATATATATATAATTAAATTCAGTGTATACTGATATAAATTCATTAGTGCGTTGAATGTGGACCATTAGATTTACATACTTTGATTCAAAGTGTATGCACTTGTCAAAGTTTCTCCATAATTCGTTGTCCACATGCAACGCACTGATGTAGGTTATATCAATACGCAGTGAAGAGAAAAGGACTATATAAATATATATATAGTCTTTCTATTCTTAGTTCGAACTGATATAAAATATATCAGCTCATTGCATGTGGACCATTGGATTTTAAAGATGCTTTGACAAGTCACAACATTTAAATCCAATGGTCTACATGTAAGGAACTTGTATATTTTATATCAGTTCGAACTGACAATAAAATATATATACATATCAGAAATTTTCAAGTCAGGGCGTACTGATATATTGGATGTGGATCATTAGATTTACATACTTGGACTCAAAGTGTATGCAATTGTCAAAACTTCTCCATAATCAGTGATCCACATGCAACGCACTGATATAACTTATATTAGTGCATACTGACTGGAAAACCATTATATATATATATATCACATAACACGTTGTAACTCACATAAAAAATGATAATGCAAATATCATGAATTACGGAGAATTGCAAATTACCCTTTAATGTTAGTTGATTGTTAAGTGACATCGATTAAATCTAAAAAATTATGGTTATTCAGGTACTTTACTATATAACTAAATACATAAATTAAAAATATTATAATAATAGTAAAATTAATTCTTAAGAAATTATAAAATGTATTATGAATAAAAAAGAATCTTTAAAACTAATTAACATAGAATTAAAAGAAAAAACAAATAATATTTAATATACAAACAAAAATTATAGAAAAAGTACGCGTGTTCCTAAGATGGATATGTGTGTTTCCTCAATTACCGTTTATATTTTAAAATAAATTTTTAATTTTTAATTTCTTTTAATGATTTTATTTTTTAATTATAGTATATATTTTAATTTTTAATTTTTTCAGTATATATATACGGTTTGGTGACATATAAAATCATTTAAATAATCATATTTTGGTAAATGTAACCAAACTCAATTAATGACAATTATTTTTTTACTAATATTTTTAACTAGAGAGTTTCCTTTAGTATTTTATAAAAAATCAGGAGTTATTTGCATTTCTTCCTATATTTTATTATATTGAATGAATATAAAATTACTAGTTGGCCATTAACTCTTGACAACTTTGAGAACCCAAAAAAAAATTAAAAAAATTAAGGACTATGCAACCGGAAATCATTCAATCAATATTACCTTATCGAGAGGTAAAATATGATTGACTTCAACCTTATGTTTGTTATCATTTTACAAATGTGTTTTTTATTTTTCGAAATGCAAAACAGTGAAAGAAACACATTTGTTTAGCTATGCTTTGAAAGAAAATGAAAATATTGATTTAATTAATTTAACTACACATATTTTTTTTTTTACTCTTGCAATATACCATGTTAAAAATATATTTTCAAATTAAACAATTACAATGAATGTATATTAAAATATTTTTTACTTAATATATATATTTATAAAATACTATTATTACCATCAAATACGTTATCACTCCCTATAAATGAAATTATTTTTAAAAAAATTGATAAAACAAAAAACATTACCAAATAGACACTTATAATATTTTTGTACAATATCCAACATATCTTTATGTGAAAAATGATATAAAAGTTAAAGACAATATTATAAATTTATAATTCATGATACACAAACTTTGCCATATATACTTTGTCATCTTGGTAATCACAATTCAGCGCAGGCAAAAGATCACAAAATCCAACAATAAAAAACAACACATTCTATCAATGGTCCAAAATTATTGGTGGAAATATAAAATATTTAGTTAATTTACTTGAAATGTAGGAAGCAAGGTTAATTTCATTGTTCCAAAACGAATATTTCTCATGATCCATCCGTGACTTCCAAGAACTTAATTATTATTATTATTATTAATCATATCTCGACGGCCTGAATGTACACTTAGATCGATAATAGAGCAGCCATTTAACCATTTCTTCTGGTAAATCAAAGCTACTGATCAATAAAATGAAAGCATCGCCGACAGTGTATGCAACAATATCAATTGTATGCGGAGGCATTGTTGGTTTGGTATTGTGGTTCACTTTGAAGGAGCTACTGCATCCTGTGAGATCATCACTGTATAACAATGTTCCTCACATAATAGCTCTTTGTTTGCAGACGTTTTTTGCCATATTGGGTGTAGCATTCTTTCTTTTCTTTGCTCTTATGGCTTGCTGCAATAGCTATGTTGAAAATGGCACCAATTGCAACGTTGATCAATCTCAGACAGCAATGCCTAGCATTAGCAAGAACAAGATTGTGCCTTCATTCATGTCACCACCAACTATTCCTGCAGCCACTCTAGTGTAGATTAATGCAAAATTAATCAAACACTATTTTCATCTTCTTTGTATACTCCTCAATTCTAGTTTTGTTGTATATCCAAAGGTTAATCGATGTTTACTTTAATTCATTTATCTTTGAGGTTGTTATTCTTATAGGTATTTACAGAGTAATGAATGCCAGGCTGTATGTATAAAAACTTTGTTAAAATTTAAAATCATATCACCCGCTATATAATCTCATGATTATAAATGATATTGACTACTCATATATTATATCATTTTAGTAAAGTTTTTAGACAACGTAGTATTCAATGGGGAACCAATGTTAGGATTTCGATTAACACAAAACTATAACATGCTTAGGCACAAAAATAATCCAGATGTTTAACCTAAACATGTTTCTATACATACTTAATCAAACCTTAAACTATATAACATAACCCATATCAATTCAAGAGAAAATAATTAAATCTAGAAAGCGGAAGCGTACCTGAATCCATTGCTGGAGATTTGTGAACGGGTTGTGATCTTCCAAATTATCACGACCTTTATGAACCCTACTGTGTTCTATTTGCTCTGTTGATGGGATACAGAGAAAACTAAAGTATCGTGTAATTTGGGGACCATAACCCTAAATATATATAATAATCAAATTATTATATGTTGGTTATTTCTAATTCTGCCCCTCAACAAATTAGAAATAACACTCTGGTATCTACACATTAATTCCATGACAATTATACCCTTAAGCCTTAATACTTAAATCTTAATTAGATCACTTTAATTTAGGCTTAACCAAAAGATAGCACAACACATTTAATGTTCACATGTGTGGCCCCATATGATGGAATTTTTCAACAATCTCCCACTAGGCCACATATGTAACTTTACAAATGTGTATGACTCCAAAATTTTGCTATCACAATTTTAGGGTATATGTGAACAATCTCGTCCATTGATTATGACAACATAGGATCAAAGCGATTTTCGTCACATTTAGCGTGACTAAACCCATCAATGGTCATGTATACCAACATAACCAAATGACATAGATCATTCATGGATGCGTAGCATAGAAATTACATGCAATGTGATCTATACATGTCTATTCCAACTGGTCCTACTTTATTCCTTAGTGAGATCAAAACTTAACACAATGTAACAGAGTGTAATTAACCGAATACTTTATTTCTGATCAGACAAATATCCAAATACATAAATGCATAAATATATCCAAAATAAAAATATAGAGCAATACAATACAAAATTATACAAACTCCCACTATAATGTGATATCCTCACACAAAATAACACTCATATGAGCAATGTGCTCATGAAAGACCTTGAGTGGTAATCCTTTTGTAAGCGGATCCGCTATCATAGAGTTTGTCCTAATGCGCTCTATGGATATATGTCCACTCTGTACTCTTTCCTTCACAACTAGGAACTTAATGTCAATATGCTTTGACTTAGATTAGCTCATGTTGTTGTTAGAATATAGCACTGCTGACTTATTGTCACAATATATTTTGAGTGGTCTTTCAACACCCTCCAGAATACGCAGCCCAGTGACAAAATTTCGCAGCCATATTCCATGGTTGGATGCCTCATAGCATGCTACAAACTCTGCTGCCATGGTGGAAGAAGCTATGAGTGTCTATTTGACACTCTTCCAAGAAATAGCTCCACCAGCCAACATGTATATGTAGCCTGATGTGGATCTCCTACTGTCTTGACATCTAGCATAATCAGAGTCGGAATACTCTATGGTCTCAAACTGATCCGATCTCCTATATGTGAGCATGTAATATTTTGTTCTCTTCAAATACCTTATAACCAGATTGACTTCTTTCCAATGATCCATTCTAGAGTTACTTAAATAACTGTTTAACATACCAACAATTTACGTAATATCCAGACGCATACATACATGAGCATACATTAGACTCCCTACAGCTGATGCATAGGGAATCTTCTACATTTCCTTAGCTTTAAGGTTACTTTTAGGGCACTGATTGAGGTTGAACTTGTCTCCCTTAGCGACAGGGGTGTCACCTGGTTTGATGTCCTGCATGCCAAACCTTTTGAGCACTGTATCGATATAGCTCCTTTGTGATAATCCAAGAATACCCCAAAAGTGATCACGTTGTATCTGGATCCCTAATACAAAAGAGACGTCACCAAAATCTTTCATCTCAAAATTCTTTGATAGAAATCTCTTGGTTTCATGCAACATGCCTATATCATTTGTGGCAAGCAGTATGTCATCGATATATAAAACCAAAAATATGTGCTTAATCCCACTGAATTTGTGATACACATAATTATCAACAACGTTTATCTCAAAACCAAACGAGATAATCACTTGATGAAACTTATGGTACCACTGGCGGGAAGCTTGCTTGAGTCCATCAATGGATTCTGTCAATTTGTAAACCATATTCTTTGGGTCTCCCGACTCACAGTTTTCTGGTTGCACCATATAAATTGTTTCGTCAATGTTACCATTGAGAAACGTCGTCTTGACATCCATCTGATGAAGCTCAAGGTCAAAATATGCAACAAATGCCATGATTGTCCTAAAAGAGTCTTTCGTTGAAAACCGGAGATAAAGTCTCTTTACAGTCAATCCCTTTCTTTTAGGTAAAGCCTTGAGTTACAAGACGAGCTTTATACCTCTTCACATTACCTTTCGAATCCCCTTGGTTTTAAATATCCATTTACAACCAATGGGCTTCGCACCTTTTGGTAATGGAACAAGTACCCAAACCTTATTGTCTTGCATAGACTTATACTCCTCATTCATGGCATCAATCCACTTTTGAGAGTTGGAACCCTGCATGGCTTGATGGAAATTGATTGGATCATTTTCCATCATTCCAATGTTTTCCTCATGTTCCTGGAGAAATACTTAAAAATCGTCCGGAATAGCATTTCTCCTTTCTCTAGTGGATCACCTTAATGACACTGGTTATTGAGGTTGTTGAGTTTGTTCCTCAGGAACAATTACCTCATCTTGAATGGGGGTTGTTCAACACTGTCTAGTTGAGAATCCAGATTCGCTTCTTGATCAATGACAGGTATAGAAACCTGCACATTATCAAAAGCGATAGTAGGGATCGAAACCGATTCTTCCTTAAAGACAATGTCTCTAACCTTATTTCTCCCCCAAACTCAACATCCTCAAAAAATGTTGCAGTTCCCGTTTCAAAAATTGATCGAAGTGTGGGGTCATAAAACTTATAACCCTTAGATCGCTCAGAGTAGCCAATAAAGTAGCTGGTCACAATTTTGGAGTTCAATTTCTTTTCAAGTGGCATGTAAGACCTTGCCTCAGCTGGACATCCCCAAATGTGAAAATGCTTTAGATTAGGCTTTTATGCTTGTCCAAAGCTCATAAGGTGTTTAGCAGCTTCATTATTCTTTCTCTATTTTCCCTTATCCTTATAGGTGCTAGCCAAATGAGCATTGTCGGTCCTTTCTCGCTTCAGTCTCTCTTCCTCTTGCGCACGGTAAGAAATGAGCTCATTAAGAGTCCATTTCTCCTTTTGACAGTTGTAACTGACCTTAAACTGACTGTATTATACAGGAAGAGATATTAATACCAAATGCACTAGCAAGTTGTCAGACATCTCGAGATTCAGTGCCTTAAGCTTAGAAGCAATATGAGACATTTCCATAATGTACTCCCTAATGTTCCCTTTGCCTTTGTACTTTATAGAAATCAAGCTTTGTAAATGCGTGTTTGTTTCTACCTTATCGTTTTTAACAAATCGCTTTTCAATTTCGGTTATGAACTCTTTGGCTTTGGTTATCTTTTCAGATACCCCACCCCTAAATGCCTCCGGAATGCCGCGCTTGATAATCATAAGACTCGTGCGATTTGAGCGATCCCACTTCTCAAAGTTCTTCCTATCATCAGGAGAACTTGCATCCGTAAGAGAAGCGGGTTGCTCAACCCGATATGCAAGGTCCAGATCCATGCAGCCGAGAACAGTAAGTATGTTCTCCTTCCAAATCCTAAAAGTTGATCCCATTAAGTATGGGTATATAGTTGGTATTAGCAGATATAGTAAAACATTAGCTTGAAAAAGAACAAAACAAACACACAAACATGCTCACATTAATAACCAAATACAATGATCAACAAATTCAAATAATGGTAAGTCCCATCTCAAGATACCTAGCACAACATTAATATCAAGTCTTTAGACAGTAATATTAATTGTAAGTGGTACTCTTGTTGTAGTGATCAAATATTGACAATAATTAATGTCAAATAACAAATCTATCTTTGGATCGACTTATTATTCACATGTAAAACCTTATAATCATTACATATTTACCATCACAGGTGTGTGTGCAATTCGGCCAAGTATTAACCTTCCCTTGGGCCGACTAATACTCGCATGAATTTATATACACACAAACATCCATCATCCCTCATGAATAATCTACACAATAGAGGTCACTTTGGCGACATCTTGCTTCAATTAGCCTATTTAGAATGATAGATCACTTTATTTAACCATAAAAGATATACCAAATAATGGCCGGTCCCATCTTAAGATACCCAGTACAACATTAATATCAAGTCTTTAGACAATAATATTAATTGTAAGTGGTATTCTTGTTGTAGTGATCAAACATTGACAATAATTTATGTTAAATAATAAATCTATCTTTGGATCGACTTATTATTCACATGTAAAACCTTATAATCATCACATGTTTACCACCATAGATATGTGTACAATTCGGCCAAGTATTAACCTTCCTTTGGGCCGGCTAATACCCGTATGAATTTAAATACACACATGTGGTACTCCTTTAGTAGTGATTAAACATTGACAGTAATTTATGTTAAATAATAAATCTATCTTTGGATCGATTTATTATTCACATGTAAAACCTTATAATCATCACATGTTTACCACCACAGATATCTGTACAATTCGGCCAAGTATTAACCTTCCTTTGAGCCGGCTAATACCTGCATGAATTTATATACACACACGTGGTACTCATTTAGTAGTGATTAAACATTGACAGTAATTTATGTTAAATAATAAATCTATCTTTAAATCGATTTATTATTCACATGTAAAACCTTATAATCGTCACATATTTAACACCACACATGTGTGTACAATTCAGCCAAGTATTAACCTTCCTTTGGGCCGGTAAATACCCGCATGAATTTACACACACATAAACATCCAATATCCCTCATGAACAATCTACACAAGAGATGTCACTTTTGTGACATCTTGTTTCAATTAGCTCATTTAGAATGATTGACTACTTTATTTAACTATAAAAGGTATACCACCAAATATTTAAATTTGAGTTGATCCTTAAAATAAAATAAAAATAAATAAGAAATTATTTTATTTTATTTAAATTATAAAAGTGCCCCTTATTTTATAAAATTACAGAATGGCCCCTCAAGTTTGTATAACTAAAATTTGTCCCAAAACTTTTAAAAATTACAAATTGATCCCGTAATTTTTTAATAATTATAAATCTGTCCCAAAACTTTTTCGTAATTGCAAAAGGCCCTGTAAGTTTTGAAAATTATAAATTGACCCCGGAATTTTATCAAAATCACATAATAACCCAAATAAATTGCAAAATAGTCCCTCAAGAATTTCAAATTTTCAAAAGAAGGGCCTGAACAAAAAAATTGATTGAAAACCTAAGCTCTTCTTGCCCCCGCCGCCTTAGCCACCAGAATGCCACCAGAAAGCGACGAACGGCGGCCAAGCAGAAGCGCACCAATCGATCGGCGATCGAACGAAGCACCGATCTACCAAACGAACGGCGGCCGATCTTGGTTCGATCTGAACCAGATCGTGGCGGTCGCCCGACGATCGCCATCGTCATCGCAAAACGCGCTGGTTCTCACCGGAAACCACGCGTTGACCGAGAAGAGGAGATGTTGGACCTGGTGTGGCCAGCGATGGATCTTGACCCGAGAAGGAAATCGATGGGTATGGGTGGCTGGGCGTAGGTCGGTTTAGGTGTGAAACCCACCAGACGAAAACAAACACCGATTCACAACCCATCACCCCAAAACAAAACCCAGATCAATTTCCAATACCTTTTTCTTTTTTTCTTTTTTGTTTTTTTTTCCTTAATAATTCAAAAACGTGCAGTAGCAGTAAACATAATCTATGTCAAAATTGAAACTCAAAATTCAAAAGATCAAAACCCAAGCAAACAAAGTAATTTCAGTTTTTTTTTTTTTTTTTAAAAGTACCGACAATTCAAATCTTAAATCCTCAAGAATCAACTATAGGTACCTCTGATACCACTGTTTAGGAATTTCGATTAACACAAAACTATAACATGCTTAGGCACAAAAATAATCCAGATGTTTAACCTAAACATGTTTCTATACATACTTAATCAAACCTTAAACTATATAACATAACCCATATCAATTCAAGAGAAAATAATTAAATCTAGAAAGCGGAAGCGTACCTGAATCCATTGCTGGAGATTTGTGAACGGGTTGTGATCTTCCAAATTATCACGACCTTTATGAACCCTACTGTGTTCTATTTGCTCTGTTGATGGGATACAGAGAAAACTAAAGTATCGTGTAATTTGGGGACCATAACCCTAAATATATATAATAATCAAAATATGTTGGCTATTTCTAATTCTGCCCCTCAACAAATTAGAAATAACACTCTGGTATCTACACATTAATTCCATGACAATTATACCCTTAAGCCTTAATACTTAAATCTTAATTAGATCATTTTAATTTAGGCTTAACCAAAAGATAGCACAACACATTTAATGTTCACATGTGTAGCCCCATATGATGGAATTTTCCAACAAACAACATAATATTATATATAGCCTGTGGGTTGTCCAAATAATAATATTATGTAGGGACTGACAACCATTTTTAGTAAATATTGTAACCATAAATTATGAATTAATTTTTATTTTCATCTCATTAGGATTTTTTGAAAATGTGCCCCAGGTGGATCCTCTACCATTTCAATGCCATCAATTCAACCCCAAATAAAATATGTAGTACAAACCCAAAACATCACCCCATGTCCCCATGCATAAAAAAAATAAAAATAAAAAACAATCACTACTCAAATCATATCATATATTAACTTGTATATATATTATATATAAAGCAAAACCACCATCCAAATCATAAAAACTCCACTATTGAAGTTGGACCATGAAACAAAAGAGAGAAGAAAGAATATGAGATTTGGCCATTTGGGGTTCATAATGACAGTGAAGGCTTGCACAGGCTTCACTCACAAGGATTTAGGTTCCTCCCAACCAAAGTCCAAAGTTAGTGAGACTATAGCCACCCACATTTATATATATATATATTATTGAATTATTTATGATATTTTAATAATTCATTATTCATTTTATTATTTTGTTAAGTATTACATTATTACATAATCTCAAGATTTTTTAGAGAGGAGGGGGAGGACTCAAACTCATAACCTTATGTTACAAGTGTGATAGGCTTACCACCAGACCAACTTCATATTGTCTCATTATTCATTATATTAATTGTTTACTTTAAATCTTAATTGTTTCAAGGGTATTTTAGTCCTTTATGAATGTTCTAAAGACACTCCAAACCATTTTTTTAGAAAACAATTTTTTTTCCGATCTTTAGTTTTTCTTTTCACTTTTGTGTTTTTTTTTCCTATTTTACAAACCCTAAAATATCTTCTTATTCTTTTCAAAATAATTTCTTCACACACACAATCAAACTTTCATCATTATCATCACCAATATATATATACACATAAACTTTCAAGTCAGTACGCACCGATATAAATTCATCAGTTCGTTGGATGTGGACTATTATATTTATATACTTTGATCCAAAATGTATACACTTGTCAAAACTTCTCCATTATCAGTAGTCCACATGTAACATATTGATGTATGTTATATATATAGGGAATTCCATTAAATAACCTTTAAATTAAACATAAATTCAATACTATGCACTTTCAATAAATTGATTGTTTTTATCCACTATTATAGGTGATTTCACGAAAATACCCTTTTTGAATTTAATAAAAAAAAATCAATTTAATGAAAACACATTTTCAAATTATATCTATCAGACACATTAATAATATGCTTCTCTTTCAACAATATATGTCTCTCTCTATCAACATACTATCTTTGCTCCAAACCGCGTTCTATCTCCACCCAACATTCTCTCTTTACAATACAGAAAATGGCTACACACATGACTTTTTTATTCTTTAGATCTACTTGTACCGCAGATCTACATTGTCCACAAATCAGTTGACTCACATCTTCACCATAACTGTTTTGTAATCGAAGGTATATTGCTTTTGTTTTTGTTTTCGTTTTCGTTTTCATTTTCATTTTGAAACTCTTATATGAACATATGCTGTTGTTTTCTTGTAATTAGGAAGAATATGAAATTGATTTTGAATGTTCTGCGAACTGCATTTTTGTTAACCCATAATCATTGGACAACAAAATTTTTTATCGTATAAAGATGTGTATATTTAATCGTGTAATCATATTAACATGTCTCCGTGTAATGAAATATATATTAAATCGTGTAATAATATATTATTTTGGTATGCTGTTTTTGCAGAGTAATGGGAGAGTTGCGATTGCTTATTTCATACAGTGGCCAGTGGTTTGGTCAGAATTATGAGGGTGGTGATTCAGAAATGGAATTTGTACCACATGATTTAACATATGATGGCTTAATGAATACAATTGAAGATATTGTGAGGATTGATTCATCTAGTTGCAACATTGAATTAATGGTTGTTATGATTACTAGTTGGAGGTGTGTCATACCAAGAATTAAAAATGACAGAGATGTGACATTTTTGATGTCTGAAGAAAGGGTTAATCCAGAAGATTAGGATTTCATCAACCGGAGAGTATCGTGGAAAGAAATCTAGAACATGTTCATGGTGCAAACAGGTTGGCCATAATCGACAAAATTGCCTAACACTCCAACACCCATCGGATTCACATCGTCAATACAACTGAGACACAACCAACTAAAACACGTAAACAATGCAAATGTGGTGGTTTTGGTGGTCAATACCATAACAAACGAATATGCCCCCACGGGCAGACTAGCACAAGAGATTCGGACCATAATGAAGATGTTACTGGTGTTTGAACCTTTTCTATTTGTTGATTTCAGAATTTGTAGTTGAACTTAAATATTTTAGATTTCAGATCATGCATTTAAACTTAACTTAATGTTTTATTACTGTGAAAGTTAAACTTGTTTTATTAATGTTTTATTATGTTAATTTATTTATGACTGTGAATTAATGTACCAGGTACCGGATACATTGTTGTATATGTCCAAAAAAAATATTTTGATAACAGGTACCACGTACAGAAAACATTACACAATGAGAAATTTAGAAAACATTACACGATATATACCAAAATTAACTTCACAGGTATAATAATTATGTTTACCTGTGAAATCATAAACATGCTACCAACAAGTATGTAATCAGAATGACATTATAAACATTCACATCACACATGCAATCTAAACATGTTCTACTAATTCATAAAATAATTAAAATACGCTACAGTTAACCTTATATAGTTCATTGAATTGCTAAATATTTCAAAAGCAATCTCTAAACAAAATATTTCAAAGTTGACCACACTACAGTTAACCTAATCTTCGTCCATTGAATTACTAAATATTTCAAATCAATCTCTAAACAAAATATTCTACGGTTAACAACGTTACAGTTAACCTAATCTTTGTCCATTGAATTTTCGCGATCACGTAACACACTTTCACTCTGACGTATGAACTTATGTTTACAGTGAGGGTTTATCATTTTGTTATATGACCATGTATCCCTTGGGTATACCAAATACTGATCCAGGCCTTCATCTTCATTAATAACCATCTGCATTCAAACAGTTTGCAATATACTGTAAAAAAACTATTTCCATAATGATTACACGATGTACTATAAAATACATTACATGATAAAATTATAAACAATATATTCAAGCCAATACCAGATGCAATTTTACAATTTTAACACATCTTCGATCATCACAACAAATCATTTCTCAACCTACAAAATCCATCAATAATTATATGCATATGTGTATATATCCCCTGGTCAATTTTTTAGTACAACCGTAAGCTGCAACTCCCATGGTAAATGAGCACACCACAGAACAACAAAAAATCCCAGCCTCATTTACTAGTCTTAACCTATAAAACAACAATGGTCCTAACAGGACTGTCCCACACTCAATACTAAAGTCAAATCTACAAATTAGTATGCTTCTTAGCCTTTGTGTTACATTCAAACCACACATATCCACTTCCCAATTTGAGTATATTGTTATTTGTCCATTGGCTAAATGAACAAAGATTGTAGAAATTCAAGACTAAATGAATTGTCCCTGTTCTAAATTCAAACAATTGTTTCATAGAAAAACTCAATTAAAATATATGTGTAATCCCCTTTTAGACACATACATTTACATTAATATATCTATCTTCGTATTACACGTGAGACATATGTTAGCGTATTACCGTAAATCTCAGGTCTTACATACTAACAATAGACACACATGGGTACAAAAAAATTTTATTGAATCTTTAAGCAAATTTGGGTTGTCATAAGAATTGAAGAAACAGTAACTAATATAATCACCTAATTAAATATGTAAGAATCTAGTTGAAGCTAGCATAGACCACATAGCACTTGTATTGTGTGAGTTTGTGACTGCAGCTGTGAGTGTGTGTGATGTTCTGTTGTAGTTGATATAGGTCCGGACTCAAAAGAACGATTTTGATAATGCTTTTTTTTTAACAAATAACATAATTTTTCAATTCAAGAAAAGTATGGGTTAACAAAAACTAATGCTGACCCTACACAACAAGCATTCATTCAACCTTAAATCTTAAAACACATATTTTCGGAGCAAACAGTGTGATAAAGATAGATTTGTACATCAAAAAATCTTATAAATACCCTAAACACATATTTTCGAAGCAAACATTGTGACCCAAGTTTTTCTCATTATTATTTTTTCTTAAATTATTTGTTTGAACTCATCTAAACCTAACCAAAATCTCACCATGTTCATGTCAAAGCTTATACTGGAAGAAATTAACAGTTCAAGACAAATCAAATTAACACCCATTGGAATACACACAAACCTATTTCAAACCAGAAAAGAAAAATCATCTTTGGAAAACCTAATTTCACAAATCAATCCATAAAACTCAAACATATTTAAATCTTATTTTGGATCCAAGAACATACCTTCATCGATTTTGTATGAAAGCTTCGTCTTCGTCTACGACAGGTTCTTCGACTTCGCCAAGATCCATCTTCGTCTTCAAACTCTCCAAAACCACTTTCTCTCTCTCTCTCTCTCTCTCTCTCTCTCTCTCTCTCTGTAAAACCCCCTTTCTATCTTTATGTAAACAACACCCTCTGTTTTTTTTACGGTTGTACACTTTTACTTTAACAATTTATTAATTTAATTTTTTTCTTTTAAATTTTATAAAACAAATAAAAATATATGACACATCATTTTCCACTGAGGGCATTAATGTCAAAAAAAGTTTTCTCTTAGATAAAAACAATCAACTTATTGAATATGAATATTATTAAATAAAGACTTAATTTTATGGCTATTTAAGCAAAGCCCATATATATATATATATATATATATATATATTATAGTGATGATAATGATGGAATGTAGGTGGTATTTGAGAAAAAAAATTTGATTTCAAATTTGGTTGAACCGGATAACAAAAAAACAGAATATATATATTATGTTTTTTCTTCTCAAATACCGGTTCAACCAAATTTGAAATCAGTTTTTTTTTTTTCTCAAATACCACCTACATTCCATCATTATCATCACTATAATATATATATATATATAAATCTTTTTTTTTCTAGAAAAATATATTTCAAATTATTTTTTTCCTCTATAATTTTTTTTACTAACTTAAAATCTAAAAGAGAAAAACAAATATTGCTTTTCTATTTTCACATATTGATTTCCCAAACAGTTTTCTTATTGTTTTGATCTCCTCACTTTTGTCCACTTTTATTATATATTTAATTTTTATTTGATTACTTTACATCTCTTTTCCATTTTCCGTTTCAAAATTTTTAAAGAGAAGTATTTAAAACGGGTAATATTAAAATAAACTGAAGTGTCTTTAGAATAGGACTGTCAAAAGATAAAATGAATAATTTTGAAAAAAAAAAAGTGTCTTTAAATTTTAGCATTGAGTGTTTTAAGAAATGAAGTGTAAAAAGAAAATCAATGGATTGTAAAGAGAAACTCTTGTTGCACTAACTAAAGTTCAAAACCATCAATCTCTTGTAACAACATGTTAGTCTCTTGTAACAAAAGGTTAGTCTCATGTAACGGTAGATAGTCCAAGTCAAATAATCAATTTTCACAATCAATATACATCATAGTCATAGACTTATAGTTCATACCTTCAGGGTATGGAGTATTTTTCCCTTTATTAGAAAACCAATTAAACATGAAACATCCTCCCAAAAATCAAAATCAATTAAATTAAGGAGTCACTTAAAATTTAATGGGATTGAATTGAAATTATTAAGTTATTTTTTTAAAAATGGTTAAACAACTTAAAAATACTAAAAAACCACTTAAAATAGAAAGTAAGAAATTCCGAATTACTAAATTGCATTTAATATATTTTCTTCCAAAATTGTCTTACTAAATATAACATATTTTCAATTTTATCATAATTTTATATTATACATTTTTTTTTCTTTAAGTAATGTTACTTTGTTAAAATCTGATGTACAAATGATGTGACAACACTTCGATCCATACATTTAAATCATGTAAATATAATACAATATAAATGAATGGATTATAATGTTACCACATCATTTGGGCGCACACCAAATTTGAGTAAAGTAGCATTACTCTTATTTCTTTTAACCTATTACGATAAAATCTCAATAACAAAAAAACATTAATCACATTGTAACTTTTAACACCATCGTTCATTTAAAAAAAATAAAAAAATCAAAACCATTTATGAATCATTATTTATATATTTTTTAAATAATTATTTATCATATTTTAATCATGACTAATATATTACAATTATTACATAAAAATGGTTTAAGATTTGTTAAATTATTTTTATTTAAGTGTCTGTACCATATAAATGAAAACACATAACAATTAATAGTTACAAAGGTATAAATGTCAAATTACTTACTTTTAAACGATTTTATATTTAAAAAACAATAAAATTGACATTCTATTCAGATGTGATAAAAATAAAAAAAATCAACATGTTATTCAGATTCAGGTTTCAGTCATATTCAGTTTTTAGTCAAATTTAGGACCGTTCAGTTTTTAGATAAAAAAGCAAACTACCCCTAACAAAACTAATGATATTTTGGCCTTATGATATATCATAAAAATCAATAATATATTCTCATTTTCAATTTATTGTCTTTATGGACGATGGAAATCATTTTTTTTTTAAGAAAAAAAACTTGTGGATCCGTCTCTGATCTCCGATGAAGATGGATCTTAATAGAGATCAACACCAATTTTTTAATTGTAATTTGATTTTCATTGTCAATCTCAGAGATGGACGGTGGAGATCAATCAATCTACTTCTTAATATTATATATATATATATATACATATATATATTATTAAAAAATAGAAAATTACCAAACTATCATTCCCTTAGTTAATTTTAACGGTCAACCATTGTAAGTGTCATTTTTTGAAAATGTTGTTTCTTTTGTCAAAGCCAAGAAATTAAATATTGACACTTTAACCGGAATATTCTTGAAATTTTCCATACTTAAAGGGATATATATCAAAATTATTAGAGAATGTACCGATATTTTGAGTTGTTGGTAATATTTTCAATATTTCTATAGAAATTTTTATAAATTTAAACCCCAATATTTTTACCGAAACTATATTTATTTCATTGGTCTGAGCCCAACCTTGAGAGCATCTCCAAATGTCCTCTAAATCTCTGTTTTTAAGAAAATTTGATAGGGTTTCATTGTTGGGTACTATAAATTTAGAATATCAAATATGAAACTTTAAATTCACTTTATACATTTTTTATTCCATTTTTACCCTCATTTCTATAGTAATAAACAAATGTTTGACATTTATATTATTTTTACCTTTTAAATTAATTCAATTAATACATAATAAGTTTTAATTTGTAAATTTTATTATTATAAAAATTATACCATCAAAAAGATTCTATCTAAATCTTTAAAATGAAACTAATATAGAATATTTATTAATAATATTTTTATTTATCAATATTTACCTATTCTTACAAATTTTTATATTATTTGCATATTTATAATTACACGTTAACAATAAAAGAAACCGAAATAAGTGACATCAAAACCTTTAAATGAAAATAATCCATCTTGTATTTGGGAATTGTAAGTGTTTTTTTTTTCAATAATTTCCGTTTTCTTTGTTTGAAAGAATTCATGTTTGTTGGGATTTTTTGTATAGAATCCACATTAGCATCATAATTTTGTTTGATGAAAAAAATTAGATAAAAATATATGAGAAAATATTTTGTTTTTATTAGTGTATTAATGTGGAAAAAATCGGTAAGAAATATTATGTGAAAAAATTAGTTTAAAATTTAAGTGATAAACTAAAGTAAAAAATTATAATAAATTCATAAACTAACAAAAACGTTATATTTTTACAAAAAAAAAAAAAACTTTATAAAATAATATTCATCAAAATTTAGTTGAAGAAAGTAAAAAAACTAATAATGAAAATATAAATTATTTGAAGATAGAAATAGAAATAGAGAGTATAATTGAAGTGATTTTTTTTTAAATGGATTCCAAAGGGAATATTCACTTTGAACTCTGTTGTAGAGATAGAAAGAGAGAGTATGGATCGAAATGCTTTAAGTAATTTTGGTATGATTTCCCCTTTAGGAAATTCTATTTTTTTTAAATAAATTTGGTGTAATTTCTACTCTAGGAAATTCTATTTTTTAAAGTAATATATATATTTTTAATTTTCCCATTAGATTTTTTTTTTCTTTTTAAAAAGTAACGTTAGTTTGATCAAATTTAATATTTTTGATGTTCAAATTTAGTATCAAAATTTGGTGTAATAATCTAGTACATAAATAATATGATAATAATTTAATCAATACATTTAATTCATATAAATCTAATCCAATTTAAAAGAACGATCTCAAAGATTAACATTTTATTTAAATACATAATTTAAATACCAAATTGAGATAAAATAATATTATTAAATATCAAAATAAAAGCAAACGTAACAGTAAATTATCTGTAGCTTGTACGCGACGTCGGCACTGGAAGTGATACTTGAAGACGGACAAATATAGCGGAGGGCCCAGTGAGCGGTGCATTGACTTTTCCAGTCAAAACATATTACAAGTGCCACGTGTCGTAAAATTAAAGATCAGAGGACCAAAAGAGTCATCCAACATAAACCAAGTCTTGTATTCTAGTCTCTCTACCTCCTCCTTCTAATCTTTCTATTCTAGGGTTCTGCATCGATCTGCAAGGCTGATCCTTTTTCTTGTTTTTATCTTCTCCTGTTGCTATTCAATTTTCATGGAGGTAAATTCTTTTCGTTTTAATTTTACTTATTTCTTAGTTTATTCTATGGAGCTTGAAGAGACTGTAACAGGCCTTTTCAATTTCATTCTTGTTTATTATGTTTTTTCATTGCTGTATTCCCTCTTTTCCAGAGACTATTTATATCACCGACTAAGGCTAGGACTATGATTTCCCGATTTTTGTACTGATTTCATGTTAAATTTATTTCTGATTTTTTTTTTTTGCTATTAATCCGATTTAATACTACTCGAATCATTTATAATTGGAGTCTATTGTTATCTGATTTTCTTTTTTTCGAATTTGTGCGGGCTCAATTTTGGTAGAATTTTGTGAACATGGACTATTTTTAAGGTGTTTGTTAATTATATATGTATAATTGTGATATTTATCCAAGTAGTTTTGCTCCCACTCTGTGAATATAAATTGATTATACAAGGCTTTCAGTAAAAGTGATCTAGTCTGCTTTACACTATTGATCAAGTGGACTGACATGTGTATTTGTCCAAGTGGCATTTTATTTGTGGGTGTAATCTTTTGTATATTTTGGGTTTGAGCATCAGTGTAATTGGCATTGTAGTGTGCTTCATCCTTCAAAAGCAAGATATATTATGGACCTGGGGATTAATTAAATTCCCCGATTTGAACTTTTTTAGTTCTTAGGCTAAAGTGGATGCTTAATAATTTGAGTTTGTAGGGCACGGGAGAGACTAAGCAGTCTGATGCACATTTGACATCAGCTGCTGCTTTTGTAGAAGGGGGAATACAAGAGGCTTGTGATGATGCCTGCAGCATATGTCTTGAAGCCTTTTGTGATAGTGATCCTTCAACGGTATTTGATAATTTGATATCACTGATCTTTCCTTTCAAGTTGTTTCTTCAATTATCTTTAAAACTGTTCTCTTGTTTTGCAGGTGACTAGTTGCAAGCATGAGTTCCATTTTCAATGCATTCTTGAATGGTACTTCTGTTAATTTCAGTATTGAGGATTTCAAATTTTGCGTTTTTTACTATTAAAATTGTGGCAGTAAAGGTAGATGATCTTGTCTTGATATAGGAGTGTCTTAATAGTTTTATCACTTTTATGAGTTCATTAGGTCATAGCAATCAAAAGTTCGATTGATAACCTAATTTAATGGAACTCATAATAATGATTAGTATTAAGAAGTAGGATATGACTTCAAGTAGTTATATTCTGATCAACAAAAAAGTTCCGGTGGTCATAATACAGCATTTAGGTTTTAGAATTGTTGATTGTCTACAAAACGGACATTGGAATTTTCATAAACGATATCACTCTGTGCAAAAGTAGTCAACATGCTACATCCTTGCATCTTAGTATTGGCTTTAAGCTTAATTATACACACACACACACACACATATATATATTGTTTCTAATATATATGTGTGTGCGAGTTTGAGTGAATTTTCTCTCATCTGTTCATCCAGATATTTTACAAAATACAGGTTTTCATTGCGAATGGTTAAATTTGTCTCTTTATAATTAAACGGATCATGCACGATATAATATATTTTGTTAAAAAAAAGAAGTGTTTTTTTGAAAAGAATGCTACTAGATTGCTAGTTGTTGTCTAACAGTCTTGCCTGGTGGAGATGGAGACGAGTCAAACCTAGCACCATACAATTGAAAAAAAAAATTATAGTAAACCCATTAACCATAACCAATTTTCAAACTTTGATTTCTAATAGTTTAGTTGAACTTGGTGCCAAAACTTGATAAATAATATCGATTACCTGGTTTGAAATTTCATTAGTTTGTCATTGATGATCTCATCCTTAGGTATTTGCATTCAATTTCAAAACTTGATAGATAGCATGTGAATTATCAAAGTCCACATGCAGATCTCAATTCAAAAGTCGAAGTTGAAGCACTTTGAAATATAGTCATCGAAGCATGAAAATAGATATGGATGGTACATGATTTGCCATCACTTCGAGAGGAAAAAGGAAGGAGATGCCTTTTATTTTATGTAACACACCTTGCCCACCACCCAGTCCTATGCACCAACACAAATTTAAATAAATCCTTCTCAAAAAGTTTGTGGAGACAAAGAAGTAAATATTGGGGGTTCAAATTTTTGGAATTTTTGGTGAAAATTTTAGAAATATCGTCAGTATTCTCAAAATATTGAGGATATTCAAGGATATTTTTTATATCAATACCATCAAAATATGGAAAATATCGGGAATGTTATCGATATTTACTTCCTTTGGTGGAGAGGGTCGATTCGTAGATCTCTTGCTTCCACTGTAAGAGCTCTTATCAATTAGGCTATTCCCTTAGGGATATAAAGAAATACTTGCAATGTTGGTTAATGCTCTTGTTGTGAAAGCAAAAGATCTAAGGATCAATCCCTATCAACCAACATTTGGAGGGGTATTTAGTTAAATTTATGTTGGTGAATGAGGTTGGGTGTGTGGTAATGACAATTTTTTTAAAAAAAAGTGAAGGCCATCATGTCACTGGCTAGATGCAATTTCATTCTTCCATGGCTCTACCATCTAATATTTGAGAATAGCATACATGGGTTTCAAACATACATGGCCATTGATTTACCTTACCATTTAAGCTGACTTTTTTTTCGGAATTAAAATCCAAAAAATATAAAAAATTATTTGAGGATGAAATGAGAAGCTAGAGCCTGCTTACTCATATCTTAAGTCATGCAAAGGCAGAGAATAGAATTATGGATAAGCAATCGATTCTTATTCTCTTTCATTGCAAGACAAGAAAACTAAAAGAAAATACAAGTTGAAAATGGAATTATAACTATATTAACATATTCCATAAGCTACACAAATGATCCCCTTGTAACTTGATGCTCTTCATTGTTCATTGTGCATACTTATTAATCCTTGGACTCTTGATTCACAGCCAAATTAAATTTTCCTTTTCTAATTCCGTTCCTTGCTTCTTTCCATTCATACTTGCAACCATTTCATGACCCAATGCTTCAATTATTCTCTGTTCTAAGTCATTCTACCCTCACCAAGTTACTTCTCGAGTACACTCTTGTTCATAGTTGCATTCTCATTATAATTACCTTTTTTCATGGATATCAAACATATTTTCACTCCCACTGTTGAACACATTTTCCACTTTATCTGCATGAACATCCTCCACACTCACAAGACTTTGATGTTGATTATTACTTTAATTCGTCTTTCAAAAACTGCACCTTATTCCCAATTTGCACAACTCTCTCGAATTATCCATTTTTTTAATCACATTCTCAATTTTCTAAATTCATCCAACTCCAGAGTTGAGAAGAATGTTGCTCCCTCATCTTTTTCTGGAAAAAGTTTGTTTTTCTTTTGAAAGGATGGTAATTTCATGGCTCAAGTACACGGATGCATCTTTTACATGCATGCAATTTAGTGGTATAACTTTAAAATCAGCATGGATATTTGTACTATTTCAGTAAATTCTCAAAAGTTGTAATCAACATTTAGAGCCCAAAATCATACATTTACGAAAATATGCAGTTATGACTAAATGATGATTGCATTTGTTCATCAAGTGTTGTGCTGAAAGAAGAATGATTCTAGCACAGAGTGGGGTGGGATTGTTGGCTTTCTCTTGACATGTGGGTTGGTATCCATGAATTATAATTAATGGCATTGAATTTTTATATGATTTTGAAGTTTGGACATCATTGTTCATGAAATATATGGTATTTCAAAAGAGAAAAAAAAAAAAAAACAAGGGATTGGGTGGAATGAAAGCATAACCTTTTGGTTTGAGAAGATCAGGCTCATCAGATCAGATTAGCATTGAATCACTACCAAGACAGGTGATAGAATTATATAACAGTTATTATATATAATGCAGACCTCAAGCTAAATCTTTCTCATGCCAGATGATATTCGATAATTAGCAAAAGGAATGAGTTCTGTGCTTATGAAATTGCGTTAGTTTTGGATTCTTTTTTATTTTAAAAAATGTATTTTCCGCCCTTCCCTTCCCTTCTGTGTTTTCCTATTGAACCCTCAATGTCTTGGAGAGTGTCAATTTTCCATTACATTCACATTAGTTCAGGGCATTCAGGACCTGTAACTTGCAATTCATAAAACAATATGTTGACATTTTTTATGGGAGGTTTATATGTTCAGTGCATATTTGAAAAAAAAAATGATAATGACATGGGTTTTTAATATCATTTATATTTGTAGGTGTCAGAGAAGTTCCCAGTGCCCTATGTGTTGGCAGCCAATAAGCTTGAAGGATCCCACCAGGTTTATATTCCAATCTTCCTATTCTTTATTTTCTTTTGGTTACGCAGACCAAAAGTTAAGGATTTTGATCACCTTTGCAGCCAGGAATTACTTGAAGCCGTAGAGAGGGAGAGGAACATTAGTTTAAATCCACCTCGAAATGCGACAATTTTTCATCATCCAACTCTGGGAGATTTTGAGTTACAGCATGTTTGTACTCTGCTCATGCTAAATGAAATTTATTTTTGTAAATATTTAGAGAAAGTTTCATATTCATGTAAGTGCCTTTAATGCAGTTGCCAGTGGGTGCAAATGACGCTGAACTTGAAGAACGTATAATCCAGCACTTAGCAGCAGCTGCTGCAATGGGACGAGCACGTCACATTGCAAGAAGGGAGGGTCAGAGAAGTAGATCATCAGCTCAAGGTCGTCAACAATTCGTAGTGTTCTCATCTCATCCTAATACGACTCCTGCTGTTCCTGATTCTTCATCTCCAACCCTTAGAGGAGAAGGCGAACCAACTTCTACAATTAGAGTAGCTACTCCCTCGTCTCCTCCTGCAGCTTTGGAGGATGAATCTTCCCAATTGAATACACAACTACTTTCTGCTCAAGCTGATAATTTATCTGCTTCAGCTTCTGGATCAAGTGCTCTTGCTTCTAATCAACATGGAAATCCTATAAATAATAGGTATTTTTTACTATTTTTTTTCATCTGATTCTACATGTTTGATTAGTTAGTTCCATTAGGTAAATATTGTTTGATTACATACTTCTGTGAATCTTTTTCTATGTTTCATTGCTGTTATATATCTATTATTTTCTTGCAGGAGGTCTCCTAATCAGTCTTCCCCAAATAGTCAAGACAGAGCAGGACCATCAGAGATCCAATCGTTTTCAGAATCACTTAAATCTCGATTTAATGCAGTTTCAACGAGGTATCAGTCATATGAAACACTCTATACAAGGGTGATAGCTTTTAGATTCATTCCGTCATCCATAGAGCTTATTGATTTTTTCCACTGCCTTATTTCTTTTCAGGTACAAAGAATCGATTTCAAAGAGTACAAGAGGGTGGAAAGAGAGATTTTTTTCTCGTAATACTACCATGACAGATCTTGGTTCTGAGGTTAGAAGGGAGGTTAATGCCGGAATTGCAACAGTATCACGTATGATGGAGCGTCTAGAAACCAGAGACAACAGTAGAAATGACACTGCTACTGTGCCAAGCAATCCAAATAGCCCAGTTCCAGAATCTAACAACCATCAAATATCTGAGGCTGATGGTGATGGTCCTTTGAGTGATACTAATGTAAAATCTTCATGTGCTGCAAGTTCTGGTTCAAACTAATATTACCTTCGGCAATTGCATCAATGCAAAGCATTTATCATTAAGGTTAGTCAAATTCTTTCTGCAGTTGGTTAATTGCAAATGATTCTTAACCACATTCTATTTATTGAGAAACCAGTTCGCATAATTTCATGGATTTCTACAGTATTGCATGGTAGCTTGTGATTATCGTTATCTGTTGTAATCCATATTTTTCTTTTCCTTTTAGTTTCCCCCACAAAAAACTCAATTTTTATTTGACTCATTCTTACAGCCATGTATTAATCTCTCTGATAGCTTTCGTATATTGAATCTACTCCTTGTCATCTGTCCAAGGTTGGGTTTCTTATATTTGCTCGAGGTTGATAGGAGTGGAGGTAGTACATAGTGGTTTGATTGGACTCTAAATGGCTAATCAAAGTGAGATTCATTGGAGTGGACCGAGTTTCCAATCTGTTTCATAACATTTTAGGGTCACTAACCATTCCGTGTCCTTGATTGTTTTTTGCTTGTTTCATGATGGATTCTGAAATATTACTTGGCTTTAAGCAGAATTTGAAAGCTTGGGGCAGGGTGTGAAAAGGGTATAAATTAGCAGGACGAGGATTGAATTATACATCGTCATGAACCTGCATACATACCAATTAAAGCTTCCTATGTTAAGTTTTCATTTTGTTTGGACATATTGCTTAGAGCTTCCTCATGTTATTATTCTCGTTACTGTTGCGCTACAATCAACAAAAAATCGGGATTTTTTGTTGAGATTAATAATTTATTGAAAGAGATTGTTGCATATGACATGTATGTTTCTTTTTCAGATATTCGGTTACTGTGATTTTGGATGCATACTCTCGCCTCAATTCAGTGGATAATTCTCTTAGATACAAAAAGGAGCTACGGACAATCGAGATCTATTCAGAATAAAGAAACTAGAGAAAAACAGATCTTTTATTTGGACATAGAAGCCAGTAGAGTTTGTAAATCAATTTATATTTTAAACTTATTATGGATCTGGATCGTGTATGCTAGATTCAATGATATATTATGTATGTTCTCTCCATGTCTTTGAATCTCATACAATCATACAAGTGGAAAAATTACATTACATCAACTCATTGGGGGTTAATCTATATGTGACAAACGTATATTGGATGATTATGGATTCAAATTAGGATAGATTGGATGGATCCATAGGCTTTCTCGAACGAAAAATTCCAAGTATCCGGATGTGCGCAGAATAGTTCTATCAACGTTGCACTCTTATTAGGCTGTCAGCTTGCAACATCGAAACTTCCCTAACTAAGCTTCAATACATGACCCAGAAAAAAGGCTCCTAAAGCAGTGTTTCTGAATACATCACTGTCAGCCTTATATAAAATAGCAGCTTCAAGTGCAGATACTCGGGAGGTTACTGATGACTTCCACTCCGAATTCAAGTAGATGGATATGATAAGTTGAACCGACAAAACTATTTGCTTTCTAACAATCTATCCATTGAAAAGTTATAGCAGTCGATGACAACTAGAGCCTAACGAGATTTGATAACATTCACCAAAAATACTTGGGGTATAATCTCCAAAAGATTAATACTATACAAACTCAAATAATTAATCTAAATGATATGGTAATTGAGTTGTTATATCCACACACACGGGATAAGGTGGTTTACCATAGATTAAATTTTTAGGTCACAACTACATCCCATGGCCACACTTCCCATTAGTACTCCAAGTGTCTCCAACATTCCAGAATATAATTACGTGCCCAGATTATCAATTCCTACATAACAACACTATAATGATTCAGCTTAAACCAGCCCCCCTAAAATTCTCTCGAGCTTAATTAAAATTCTAACGAAATAGTTGTAAAACTTAACCAATAATTGCATTATATTAGCTATAATCAGACCCAAGACACAAAAATGCGTCCTCAGCTTCTTCTTCAATAACAACAACAAAAAAATAAAAACCCTAAAAATCACATTTTCTTGGTTAACTAAACTTTCTAGATAATTCAAAGCAAGACAGATTTTTTATTTTGCAATTCGTCAAATTTTACAATAGTTCAAGATCCAACAGATTTAAAACTCACACCAATCAATCAATCAAGCGGCGGTTGACGAAGTCTCACCGGCATCCTTCGAATCGTGATCATGGTGATGGTTGTGATCGTGACCGTGATCGTCGTCGTCGTCGCTGGTGTCTTCGTCAAACGGCTTGTCTTTGTGGAAGATGCAGCACTTCTTGGAGCTCTTCTTCTGCATGAACTCGTTGTCGACGGTTCCTTCCTTCCACGTCACCTTCTTCTTCTTCCGCCGGTTCAGCCGGAGAACCAAGGACGGAGACTGGCCTCTCGCCGGATTCTCTAGGGTTACGGTGTTGGTCACGGAGGAGGACGGTCGCGTGCCGGTGGCGCTCATGATTCGTTTTTTTAATTTTGGAATTTTGACAGGCTGTTTGAAATTTTTGTGTTTTGTTTTAAAAAAAAAAAAGGCTTTTTGGGGCTAATATATAATAGAAGACAAGCCCAAGACCAAAAATGTAATAGTATAAAATAGTACCCCAAAAAAAAAATCATGCAGATAATGGCTCATCCTCATCTGTTGTTTCGGGGAGCATATATTTATTCGTCTCGAATGTCATCTAATAAAAACAATCAAGTAAAAAAAAAAAAAAATAACTGAAGAGAAAAAAAAAACCAAATTAGTGGCAACCAATATTATATATAATGAAATTTAAATTTTTATTTATTTCCTAAAAAACTTGTTTCGTCAATAACACATTATGATCGGATTTTTATCAAACAATGGGTTTCAATATACATGGGATCTATATCTAAAACTTTATAACCTTCTGATTGTGTAATCCACAATAGTACACTTTATAAGAAGGTTATTAGCCTAAAAAAAAAAAACTATAAAAGATAAGAGAATGTATATGATTTGGATATTGATCTATTCGTAATGAATAAATGAATTTTTATCTGATAGAAATTTTTAGAATCGAAACAATAATAAGATATATAGGTGATAAAAAAAAGGAAGAAAAAACCACATATTCAAGTTTGATTATTAGAAAGACAGTTTGATTATTAATAACCGCTACCGTTAAATTTTAATGATTCCGGTAAACATTATTTTTTAAATAAATAATCAAATTTTAATTACTCTCTTATTTTTTAAGATACCATCAAATATGGTATCATGGAATTTGCCTTTCCCAAACCCAAATAAATTATTTTCTTATTGACAACCAGACTCAAAACTAATCTTCAATAGAAGCAATCAAGCAGGCAAGCATCATTCATGGCTAAAAACTAAAGTCGAGTTTTAAAGACAATTGTATTATTTTTGTAAAAAGTTAAAATAAATGAAAAATGCATTGAATAAACAAACCGTGACCAACAAGGCAACAAAACCCTGCATTGGGTGCAATTTTAGAATTGCTTTTCCTTTATACAAAAACATGGTGAAAGAAAAATCCGTTAGGTACTTTGGAAAATAAAATAAATTAATTAAATTGATTATAGATACTTTTATCTTTCCAAAATGCACTCTTTCATTTCCAAAAAAATTACAAACAGCATTTGACAGTGTTTTTAGTTTAACCATGAACCAGCAAATACTAATCAAACTTATACATCAAGATGACTATCAAACAGATTGATTTCTTTTAACTAACAATTTCACATGTATTCCCAACAGTAGGACCTGGCCAAACAGTCCTTGTCACAGACTCACAATTCAATTCAATTCAATACCAACATCATTGGAGTAGGACAACAACAACAAGAAGAGAAGCAGGAAGCTCAAGCTACTAGTACCACCCATTCACTTATTTAAGAAAAAGAATCACGGAAACAACTGCTGTGAGTTGGCTTTTATCAAATTTGCTTCCTGAAATGAGAGAGAGAGAGAGAGAGAATTTTCTGATAATTCCTCAAACGTGAAAAATTCTAATATCAAACATAAGCCAATCAACCGATACATTTTCACAGGGAAACCATTCAACAACTCTTATTGTAGAAATGGAAACAAAGTTTTGACATTGCTTTAAACCCCAGGCTAAATTTAAGACTGCCCCTCAGATTTCCTTTCCCACCACTCCAAAAATTTAACCTGTGCTGCCATGGTGTCCAACCTATAAAGTTGATACCAGTGGCTGGCAACTTCCTGTCCAAATGTAAAACCAAAGACAGCTCCAGCTCCAAGTGACAGTGCAGTACCTGTAATATTAAATAATTGGGGTAAGAAGCTAAACAGTAAACACCAATTCTCTGTGTTGCATACGTAAAAAGACTTGTCAAAAACTTGATTGTCATTCTTTCCATAAGCTTCTATCTATGTTAATATCCATCAGAATGCTTCCACAGTCGCACAATTTTTTGGGCCACAACATGGTGTTGGCACCAGCACCTTCAATCAAGCAAGATCATTGAGATGGTCTTCAACCTTCTCTACCAACCCACAGTCCCAGTTGACATGATAAATGTTATGGCCAGTTGCTGGAATAGATTGGTCAAAACCAAATTGTCTTGATCGGTCGGTCAAAACCAATTTTTCATCCAGTAAAAATCATCCATCATGTGCAAACGAACTGAACTATACTAAGCACCAAGTAAAAATATAAATGTAAACAAAACATCTTTACAATAAGCCTTGTCTCTGTAGGAGGAAGTAAAATACTACAGCATACTATAATTTTCTTTTTCTTTTTCTTTTGTAAACTTCTCTTTCATATGTGTGCATGTGAGCTAGCTGCAACACCACAACTTATTTGGCTATTTAGTTGGACACAAGTTCATTTCTTCAACCCACCTCCTAATTAGGGCTCCAAATATATTAAACACAAGACAGATGCAATTAAACACAAAAGAACATCATTTTTTCTATAAACATCTTTTACTATCACAACATTTGCATATTCTTCTTCATAGTTCATTTGATAATATTCAGTGGAGGAGATAGAAATACTAAACTAATTAACTTTTTTTTCTTTCTTTTAATATAAAACAACTAAAACCGAAACTCATAAAATACAATTAAATATATGCTCTAAATCGTCATACTCGGAGTAGAAGGATACAATTCATCCCTTACCAGTTGGCAGTATGCACCAATATAAGTAAGATATCCATAACAGCTAATAGAAAGAAGCGGCAGTAAATTACCATGTGGACTCTTAGAATACTTCCAGGCAACACCTGCAGTTGATGCTGCTCCAATAACACTTCCAGTGATAGCGAAGCTCACTGCTTCCCTAGCAGTCTTCAACTGAAAATGGAAAACATGTGGTCATTCTCTGGAGGATGCCTGTAACTTGATACTTAATAAGAAATAAATTACATAAATGAATACAATTATAATCCAGTATCAAAGGCACAGCATAGAGGAAGACATAAGATGAGATATTGCACCATAGCGGAAGAGCTAAAGCCATTATTGTTTCAATTAATAATGGGTGTAAAACAAATATTGGCTTATTTTTCTCCAAAGTAGCTCAATATATGTAAGATTTTGAGAAAGAGGAAAAACAAATGAGACCATACGGTCTGCTTACTTCTAAATTCATCTGCTCCACAGTAACATCATGTAAGCAGCTGAGAAATCCAGAGAAAAAAGAAATGCAAAGTAATGGGAAAAAGGAAAGTAACTCTAATGACAGCCAGCACTATGTCACAGGCAAAGAAAGCGATACATTGAATTTTGTTAAAACTCTCATTCCTTATAAGTACTCTAATGACATTACAACAGGATAATTATAATAACAGTATGCAGTAATCAAAGATTTCATATTTTCTCAAATCTTTGGAACCTACTAACAAGTCTTGCTTCTTCTAAACAGAAGAACCTACCCATATATTCAAATGTATAAATAGTCAAACAAAGAGCAAAAGAAAAGGAAAAGAAATAAAACTAAATAGTAATCAGACATTCAGTAGACCGTTTATTCTTTTATAGTACAGACTACAGATAAGTTATATTAAATGAGTGCAACTACAGAAGGTGGAATATCCCTTAGTAAATAGTAAAATTGCAGGTTTATGAAGTAAAAATCAGGTTTAAGAAAACTATTAAGCATTGAAAAGAGTCATCAACCAGAAACAAGGCTGTATTTAGTCTAGCAAATGAGTGAAAACTAAGAAAATCTTAGATAACAAAGGAGTTGATAGGTTTCAAAAGAGCAATTTAAACATATTTAAAGATGTAACTTTGCACTCTCCATTAAACTCAACTTACTTACTTACGGCTAAAGGAACCCTTTTGCACTATCCTTGCCGACCTTTTTCAAAATAAAACATATGACTTATCCAACATTATTATCTATATTCCAACAAATAAAACATATAAAATCAAATCAACAACTATAATGTCTTGCAATCATCAAAATATAAATTAACACACAAAAAGTCAATCTCGATTAATCTGAAACATCCTGTAATATTAACATTTGCTTAGTAATCTGAGATGAGAAAAACCCAGATGAACACAAGAATTTATCTGAGAATAATAGAAAAGGGATATATGAACAAAGCAAAGTAAAGGCAATCAAATGAAGAAACGACACAGATCAAAAGAAATCAAAAGAAACCCAATAGATAATAAAAGGAAATTGATAATTACAGTGGGGCCATGAATTGGATCGGAAGCGATGAATTGTTCGACATCAGAAGAGGACCAAGAAGGAAGAGGCTCGTCACGATTGACGAATCTTGAATAGTTCTCTAGAAACGAAAACCTCTCAGCCCAGAAATCTTTGAATCCCACCCAGTGCCTCTTGAAAAACGATTGCTCAGCCTCTGACTCTGCCATTTTCACTCTTCCAACAATAAAACTATAACTCACACAAAACCTCTCTCGCTCAAAAAACCACACTTTACACACTGTGTCGATTCCACTCTTTTATTATTTTATTATTTTTTAATGAAGGGGTTGCTAGAATGTTAGGATTACACTTTACCATTTGGTATTGGCCTCGGTGCTAATCCTCCTGTAATCCTGATTCCTGTGCAATTGGAATCGGTTTCTACCATTTAAAATTGGATTTACTTAGAGGGTATTTTTTTTCTTGACCACATAAATTATATAAAAATTATTTTTAACTAAACGGTTAAAAACACATTATAAAATTTATTTTAGATCCATAACTAGAGGTGTCCACAGTTAGGTTCCGGTTCGAAACCGTAGGTTATATTTCTATAGGAAGGTAAAACCGTAACTATAACCAGTCCAACCGATTTGGTTTTCGAACAGACGGTTCGGTGATGGTTTATTTTTTATATATGTATTTTTAAAATAAATAAATGAAAACCAGTGGTTTAACCGTTGGTTTTCAACGGTTTTTTATTTTTAAATTCTAACCGTAACCGAATCGTGTGAAATCCGGTTCCCAATCGGATTTGTAACCGTCGGTTTTAGTTACGGTTTCGATCACGATTTTGACTCTACGATTCCGGTTCGAAATCGTCAGTTTAACCGAACCATGGGCGCCCTTATCCATAATCATAAATTATGAGAATATACATATAACATATGTTCCATTTTGCACAAAAAAATTGTGAGATCATGTAAAAACATGACATCTGGACCTTATTGTACAAAGGAAAAGTATTGAACCATTTCCTCTAAAACCACATTTTTAACTTTTCTTAGGACAAAAGTATTGAAACATCCCATGTTTTGGTAATTTTACCGGCATTCACGTTAACTTTTTTTTTTCCTTTTTTTTCTATAAGCAAACAGGCCGCCAGAAAGAGGTTGTCCCGGCAGCGTTGTTGTCTCGTATGAGTCGATTGGGCTCGCGTTGTTGCAATGTGCCTATGTGGAAAGTGGGAAACTAAAAGGGAACTAAATATCGAAATATACATCGAAATATCCATCAATTTATCCATATTTTGGAAAGACCGATATCGAAATAGACAAATGTCCAATATCTGATAGAATATCCGATCGATTTCGAAATATCCATAAAAATATCCCGATATTCCTGAAATATCCCAATATTCTCGAATTTTTGTGAATTTCACCTTAAAAACCCATGGTCATTTGGTAAATTATTCACATAATTTTTTAAACACTTAAATTATTGTTCAAATAATATAGATCGATAATTATTTTAGAAGAATCATTAGAAAATTTATAAAAAATTATAAAAATTTCCAATACAATGGTCAATAGTAAAAATATTTTTTAGATTTTGACAAATAGTGAATGCGTACAAAGTGTCCTATCTTTTGCTAAAGTTGAAAGCAATTTGAACCCCCATGTTACAGACCAAAAAATGAGCATAGGTTGTTGCCTATGCAATGGGCTTGATGTGGGGCATCATACCAAAACAAGCCATGTGCAGCGTTGGACGTTGTGTGCGAGGAACAAACTTGACATGGGGGAAACAAGTTTGGCATGGGCAAGACAGTGTTGGCTGACTGTAGGTAATTTAAGCACACGTATGGGGGGGAATATGTGTGGGCTAACATGTGTAAAATCAGTGCTTATCTGATAGGATATTAACAGGTGGAAAATATGTTTGATGTGTTGGAAAACAATTACCTTGGTAGTTACTTCTGTAGCCTTTGTGTTGTAATATATATATACTCAGGGTGTTGAGTATTTTGAGCAGAGAGATTAGAGTTGTAAACATTGTATAATTGTGTTCCTGATTATTAATGCAAAATAGTTGGGTTGAGATTGGTTCCCGTAATTAGATGTGTTCTTACTTTACATTTATGTGTGTGTGCATATTGTAAGAAATACTTGTTGTAAACAGACTTATGGTGTATGCTGACTGTGTTTATTTGGTGCAATGTTTGTGTGCAACATTCAGAGTGTATGATTGAGTGTTGTGGTGATTTGTGAACTCTGAAAGACAACAGTTTATGTGTGATTGTTATAAAAGAGAATTGACTGGCTGGGTAGGGTTCAATGCTTGAACTAGGAAGAAAAATTCATGTGCAATTTTTACTTGTGTAACATTGGTATCAGAGCCAAGTTGTGTCCATTTCTTCTAAATTTCTGATGTGGAAAATGACTCTAGCAGATACTAAAAACAGTGTGACTTGATTGGAGAAACTTTTGGGTGATCCCCCACCTAGTTGTGGTTGTGTTGGATCAGTTGGTGGAACAGAAGAAAAGATTCCTCTTGATACAACAAGCTCATACTGATCTGTTGAAAGATGTGAAAAATAAATTTGAAAAGATTCGAACAGACCAAGCTGTTCTGACTGTCAACATGGCTAACTAGATGAAGTTGTTGGAGGATGAGATTGTTGTGTTGAGAATGGCACTTAACAACCCCAACGCATCTTATGAGGGCCATATGTCTAAGATAAAGGTTCCAGAACCAAAGCAATTCAATGGCAGTCGGAATGCTAAAGAATTGAAGATTTTTTTATAGGATATGGAGCAATACTTTAAGGCTGTGGTGACCAAAATTGTGGTGACGCACATGGATGACAGATGATCTGAGTGTTGGTAGACCTAGTGTTATTGTGTGGGAATCACTAGAGAATGAACTAAATGATCTGTTCCTGCCTTGCAACATTTCATGGTTAACAAGGGAGAATTTGAAAAAGTTGAAGCAGATAGGCTCTGTGAGAGACTACATGAAGGAGTTTAGTTCTTTGATGCTGGATATACAGAATATGTATGAGGAAGACAAGTTATTCAATTTCATGTCCGAGTTACAGCCATGAGCGTAGGCAGAATTGAGAAGACAAAGAGTGAAAGATATTCCATCTACAATGACTGTTGTTGAAGGCTTGGTGGATTTTCGTATGTCCAATTCAACCTCTTCTAACACAGAGAAGAAAAAGTCAGTGGATGACAAGAAGGTAAAAAATAAAGATTGGAAAACAAAGAAGTAAGATGGAAAGAAGAAGGAAGACGAAACATCTAAGGGAAATGGCCAACAGAACAAGGGGAAATCCAAAACAAAATGCTGTTTTATCTGTGGTGATCCTCATTTTGCTAGAGAGTGCCTATAGAATGAGAAGGTTGATGCAATAATCAGTCAGGATAGTGATGTAAGTGACGCATCTAGTGTTTGTCCATCTCGGGTGAATCCTTTGCAATTGTTGAATATAATTAGTATGGAAAAACAACAAAGCTACAAAGGTTTGATGTATGCTAAGGTGAGAGTGAATGGCGTGTAATTCAGGCCATGTTAGACACATGTGTAACCAACAATTTCATGGCACAACAAGAGGTAGACAGACTGGGTTTGAATTTGTTGGAGAGTACAAGTAAGATCAAAGCAGTGAATTCTAGAGTAATGTCAGTACGTGGTGTGGCAGAAACAACACTGAGGGTAGAATCTTGGCTGGGAAAATGTTGCATGATAGTAGTACCACTTAATGATTTCAACATAATACTTGATATTGAGTTTTTTACCAAGGTAAAGACAACGGTGATTCCTTATATGGGAATTATTATTGGGGATGGGGAAAATCCCTGTTTTGTGCAAGCTTGTGGTGGGACTCAAGACATCAAACAGGGGAAAGACAATGGGGTTGTTATTTCTGCTAAGCAAGCAGAAAAGGGTCTAAGAAAGGGGCAGATGACTTATGTGGCTGCGTTGGTATAGATCAAGCCTAACGTAGTGGTGGAAGTATTTGATGAAATTGGGGCAATACTTGAAGAATTTGCTAATGTTATGCCTAATAAGCTGTCAAGGGAACTTCCACCTAGAAAGACTATAGAACATCGAATTGATTTGGAGGCAGGGGCCAAACCACCTGCACAAGCTCTTTATAGAATGACACATTGTGAGTTGGCAGAGTTGAGGAAACAATTGGATGGGCTATTAGAAGCTGGTCTAATGCAACCATCTTAAGCTCCATATGGTGCTCATGTGATGTTTCAGAAAAAGCAAGATAGTTCTTTACGAATGTGTGTGGATTATAGAGCATTGTACAAGGTCACTGTAAAGAACAAGTACCGAGTACCAATTGCAGCTGACTTGTTCGACAAATTGTCTAAGGCCTCTTATTTCACCAAGCAATACCTCATGTCTGGTCATTGGCAAGTCAGGGTAGCCGAAGGTTATGAGGTAAAGACTACATGTTTAACAAGGTATGGCTATTTTGAGTTTTTGGTGATGTCTTTTGGGTTAACCAATGCTTCTACTACGCTTTGTAATTTGATGAGTGATGTATTGTATGAGTTCTTAGATAAGTTTATTGTTGTGTTCCTATATGATATAGTGGCATACGGTGAAACTTTGGCTAAGCATATTGCTCATTTGAGAAGAGTGTTCTCTCGGTTAAGAGAGCACACGTTATATGTTAAGAATAAGAAACGTGAGTTTTGTCGGCAAGAAGTGATGTTCTTGGGACATTGGGTCGGTAAGGGAAATTTTAGGATGGATGAAAGGAAGGTTGAAACCATCCAAAACTGGCGAGCTCCTTCTAAAGTTACAGATTTAATGTCTTTTCTAGGCATTGCAAATTACTATAGACGTTTCATTGAAGGTTATTCAAATAAAGTTAGTCCATTGGCTGATTTGTTCAAGAATGACAGAAAATGGGTGTGGTCTGAAGCAAGTTAGAGTGCATTTGACAAGTTAAAGGTAACAAGTCTTTAGAACTTGTGTTATGTCTACCTGATTTTGAAAAGCCTTTTGAAGTGCACACTGTTGCATCAGATGGAGCTTTTGGAAGAGTTCTTGTTCAAGAGGGGCATCAAATTGCTTTTGAAAGCAGAAAGTTGAAAGAGGCAGAGCAGAGGTATTCAACCCATGAAAAGGAGATGACAACAGTAATACATTATCTTGATACTTTGAGGCACTACTTGTTGGGAGTAAAATTTACAGTGGTGAGTGATAATGTTGCAAACACTTATTTCAATACACAGAAGAAGCTGACTTTTAAGTAAACACGTTAGCATGAATACTTGGTTGAATTTAACTTTGTGTAGGTGTATCGTCCTGACTGTCAGAATCAAGTAGTTGATGCTTTGAGTAGAAAAGAAATACAAGATTATGTTTCTGTATTGGCTTCCTTACAGTCCAATTTTTTGGAAAAAGTAAAGGAGCAAGCTGAGAATGATTATAAGTACACCAAACTGAGGCAAGGTGTGGTAGATGGTCTGGTGCATAGATATTGGGTGGAAAATAACTTGTTGAATGCCAAAGGCAGTAGGTTGTTTATTCCAAATAGGGGTGGACTAAATCAGGAATTGTTAAAGGAGACACATGACCCACAGTGGGCGGGACATCCAAGGGTTGAAAGAATGGTAACCCTACTGTCTATAAGCTACTATTAGCTTAAATTATGTGAGGATATGGAGATGTATATCAAGACATGCTTGGTTTGTCAGTTTGACAAGACTGAGCAAAAGAAACAGACTGGTTTGCTGCAACCATTGCCAATTCCAGGGAAGCCATGGGTTTCAATTTCTATGGATTTTATTATTGGTTTTCCTGAAGTTAATGGTATGAGATCTGTTTTGGTAGCGATTGATAGGTTTTCAAAGTATGCAGTGTTTATTGCAGCTCTAAATGCATATCTAGAAGAAATGTTTTTTAAGAATGTGGTGAAGCATTTTGGGGTGCCAGCCGATATTGTGAATGATCAGAATGCTCGCTTTACAGGGAATTTTTGGACATGCTTGTTCAATTTGATGGGATTAGAATTGAAGTTCTCTATAGCAAACCATCCACGATTGGATGGTCAGACGGAAAGAATCAATGCTCTTTTAGAAGAGTACTTGAGACACTATGTGATTGCAAGTCAAAAAAGTTGGTTGGATTTACTTGATGTGACACAGTTTTGCTACAATATGTACAAGTCATCATCTACTGGTTGGAGTCCAGCAAAGTTATGCATAGGGTATCAACCTTTGACTCCATTGGAGGTAACACATCAGAAAGTTCAGGGACTACGTCCCAAAACATATAGATTTGCTCTGCAGAAGACTGAGCTGATTGAATGAGCCATTGAGAGTTTGGCTAAGGTTGCTAGAATGATGAAGAAGTATGTTAATCAGAATCGTCATGCATTAGAGTTCAATGTAGGTGATAAGGTGTTGATAAAGCTTACTCCATAGATTTGGAAGAAAGTCACAGACCGAAGATATTATACAGGTTTGATTCAGAGGTATGATGGGTCGTTTGTGATTAAAGAAAGGGTTGGAAATGTGGCATATAGTTTGGCTTTACTATATAGATTGGAGGTACATCCGATATTTCATATTAGTTTCTTGAAACCCTAACATGAAGAAACTGAAGAGAGTAGGGTGCAACAGAGGCAGGCACCTCCGGTTATCATAAAAGAATTTGACAAAGCAGTGCTGAGGGTTCTTGATCACAAGACAGTGGGAGAGAGCAAATTGAACAGAAGAACTGATTTTCTAATTCAATGGAAAGGAGAATGTGTTTCAAATGCCACTTGGTAGAAAGGGGCAACATTATGGCAATTTGAAGATTTGAACCGACAATACTTGAAGAACCTCCCGACGAGGGAGTCGGGTTCTTTAAGTGGGGGCAGTTTGTTACAGACCCAAAAATGAGCATAGGCTGTTGCATATGCAATAGGCTTGGTATGAGAGGCATCAAGCCAAAACAAAACATGTGTAATATTGGGCGCTGTGTGCAAGGAACAAGCTTGGCAAGCAAAAACTAGCTTGGCATGGGCAAGACAGTGTTAGTTGACTGTAGGCAAGACATATGAGTAGCATGTGCAATTTAAGAACATATATGAGGGAAATATGTGTGGGCTAACATGTGTGGGAAACATGTGTAAAATCAACGCGTATCTGATAAGAAATTAGCATGTGGAAAATATGTTTGTTGTGTTGGAAAACAGTTACCATGCAGCTATCTTGGCAATTACTTTTGTAGCATTTGTGTTGTAATATATATGTATGTATGTATGTATGTATATACTCAGGGTGTTAAGTATTTTGAGCAGAGAAATTAGAGTTGTGATCATCCTGCATACATTTTATAATTGTGTTCCTGATTATTAATGCAAAATAGTTGGGTTGGGATTGGTTCCCGTATTGGATGTGTTCTTACTTCACATTGTTGTGTGTGTGCATGTTGTGAGAAATACTTGCAGTAAACAGGCTTATGGTGTATGCCGGCTGTGTTTACTTGGTACAATGTTTATGTGTAACATTCAGAGTGTATGATTGAGTGTTGTGGTGATTTGTGAAATCTGAAAGACAACATTTTGTGTGACTGTTATAAAAGAGAATTGGATGGCTGGGCAGGGTTCAACGACTGCACAAGGAAGAAAAATTCGTGGGTAATTTTTACTTGTGTAACATCCCCCCGGTAATTATGGATGGAGACGGGTGATTCATCATTGAGTGAAATATCATTTCAAATACTGTCACAAACTGTATCATCTTCTACATACGAAAGATATTTGTCAATATTTGCTTTAGTCTACACAAAACAGATGAACTATCTTGCCTATTTTAAACTTGAACAACTTAGTTATTGTTATTAGTTATTATAATATGAAGTTGAAATTTAAGGATATGATAGTTGAAAAAGATAAAGTAAATAAAACTGATTTTATGGATTTAATTCAAGTAGATGCTTAAGTAGGGGATGATAATGACAATCCTATTTTTTAATGGATTAGACTTGCCTACTTGGATGACGATGAGAGAAATTTTGTTCCACATATTGCTTCTCATGCTCGAGATATTGGAATAAATGTTGAACAAATAATTATAGAAGAAGTTAGTGTAGATCGTGGAGTTATTGTTAGTAGCTCTTTTGATGACCAACATACCTCTAATGGAAAATAGTGGAGGAAAATATAAAAAGATGATGGAGATGATAGGTATGGAGGTTGGGATACTAGTGCAACAAGTTGGGATGTTCGTGTTAGAGGTTGAGATACTGATGCAACAGGTTTTGATGCTAGTGCAACAGGTTGGGATGTTGGTGCATGTAATTTTGATCAAAATCGTGGTAGACAACAATGAGGAATGAATCAAATTGATGAAGATTCTGTGACAATGACTCTCTCCTTAATAAGTATAGGTACAAAATAGTTTTTTGGATGATTCATAGACAATGTCGGATTCCTAGATACCATATTACGGTAATTATGGTGGTTATAATATATTTGATTATCATTCACCTCAAATGTCATATGTAATATCTATGCATGCAAATCAACAATATCCACCAAGTTTGGTAAATCCAAACTACTCAATTCATGAATCCACTGGAAAAGATCAAATAACATACATGTTGAATATTAATAATTACATTGAAAACTATGAAGACACATTTCCTTGAGAAAACTATTGTTCGAATCAAGATGAAAATACATATTATGTCTTTGAACCAACCAAGGAATTCATTTTGGTATTAAATTTCAGGCATGCAGTGTATTATGTATGAATTATGATAAAATCATGGAACTATATATTTTTTATGATAATTTTGTTTATTAAATATTTAATTTCTTAATATTGTATATACTATTGCAAACATGAAACAAGGTATTATTCTATAAAATACTTAATTTTAAAAATCATATACAGACTCTATGTGTTATAATTTCTAATTAGTTCATAAATAGGCTAATTTATTGTTAAAATATGATTCATTTGATCTATAATACTTGTTTAAGATTGTTCTAAAATTTTACAATTTTTTTTAACATTAGATGTAAATATTCATTTTTTTTTTCAATTTTTGAAGAAATATCCGATGATAATGATATTACCTCTGAAATATCTATAAATTTAAAAGCCTGATACCGATAGCAATATTTTCTTCCTTGGAAACTAGTAAGCGTTTGTTTGGTATGCGGGACGAGATAGGACAACGTGTGATAACTTTTTATTGTCTCACGTTTGGTGCGCTATTATTATGGGACAAGATGGGACAAGATGGGACAATATGGGACAAAAACCATAAAAAATTGTCTCACCCTAGACCCTCGCCCTCCCATACATGGGACAAAGTCTTAAAAAGACCATGTTATTAGTAAAATCTGAAAGGATGCCAGGTCAACATAATTGTCGGGAGTCATGGTAATCAGAGATGCCACGTTACCAAAGGTCAATTAGACTAAACCAACCTAAGTTGACCAAAATGAATTCACAATACCTAGTCAAGGTTACTCAGATGGTCGAGTGGAATAACTCGATTAAGGTAATTAGATTGATCGGGTAAAGTCAATCCGATCGGATCACTAAGCCTGTCAGATCAAGGCATCCAGTCGGGATCAAGTAACTGGTCGGGGAGAATGAGTATTGGTCGGGTCTCGAAGATGTTTGGTTGAGTGACACATGGATAACCTCGAATTCAATGTAACCACGACCCAAATACGTAGAGAAAGAGTTTTACTCAAACAAGGTGTCTCAAAGCATACTTTGATAAGGAAATATACTTCCTTAAAGATACCAGAGTCCAGATCAGACAAGAGATCTAATGCGTTTAACATACAAGATACCCATAACATGAAAGAAAATAACCACGACTCCGATAAGTTCGAGTTTCATTAAATATCGTCAACTTTTATTATTTGTATATCAAGAACTATGGTTCTATGCATGTATAAATAGACCATACAATACCATTTAAAGGTTGGGGCACAACAATACGCAAAAGAGAGAGAGAGAGAGAACTAGAGTGTGTAACAACTTCATCATAGTGAATTTTTCTTCTCGCCGTCACCGGCAACAGTGGAAGTTTCCCTAACTTGGGGTTTTACCACGTAAAAATGTGTGTGTGCATGTTTTATTTCTTCCACTCTTTTCATTACAATATTAGCAATTGGTGATAGCTTGTCAGACGCGTGATTTGCTTTATGTAGTTCTAAAAACCACTGTTAACAACCATTTTACCCTTAATATTTCTAAAAATTACAATCATGTCCCAGCCATAATCTGAATCCCATCTCTCTCTCTCTCTCCCACAATCTTCCCACTACAGAAACCCCACCATTGAAAAAACACCAAAAACCCCTCCACGAAATCAAACCCAACACCACCAACACCAAATCAAACCCAGACTGAAAGAAGAGAAGGAATTGAAGCCAATCGACGCTAGATTTTATGGTGGATGTGGTGATGGATGGTTCTGTGTATGATTGAAGCTGGGTTTGGTGATGATGGTTGAGTTTGTTTAATCTGGTGGTGGTTATGGTGGTGGATGGTACTAGGTTGGGTTGAGAATGGTGGTTTGGTGTTGACGATGATGGTGGGGTTTTTTGATTGATTTCGATTTATTTTTTTCGATTTTTTTTTCAGATTTTGGTTTGGTGTTGACCGTTGATGATCATGATGATGATTTGTGTCAGCAGCGAGATTTGCTTTTTTGATTGAAGAAAAATATTGTTCTTAGTTGAAATCCAGATTTGAGGAATGAAGATTGCATGAATTGGAGCAATTTTTTCCAGATGAACATGAACGATGATGCTCTAATGGGAATGCAAACAAAGTTCATTTTACTAAAAACAAAAAAAAACAAAAAAAAATTAGTAGGACTTATATTGATCGTTAGAAGAAGAAAATGTATATTAATTGTTTTCAATAATTCACAATTTCTTCTCTCCTTTTGATTTCCAAATCTTTTGAGCAATTGAGCTTTTCAACTCCAGATATCTTTTCTTCCCTATTTGTTTTTCATATTTTTTTATCTATTTAATTGATTTAAGAACATATTAATTATTATGATGATTTTTGTGGAATTGATTTGTTGTTTTTGTTAGTGGAATTTGATTAAAGAAAAAAATTTGGTGTTTGTGAAGTGAAAAAATGAAAGAAAATATTAAATTTTTATGATTTTTAATTAGTTTTAATTCAATAATACTTGATATTTTTCTAATCCAAGTGCATGGACAATATTCATGAGTCAAAAGAATCCATAATTTGATCCCAACATCTAAGAGTTTTTTATTCAAACTTAATAAAATTGTTATAAATATTAGGAAATACAATATGGACACTTTAATCATTTGAACCTCTTATCCCGTTTTAATCATACCAAACACATAACAGTATAATTAACAATTCTATCCTATACATTCTAAACACAATACGGAACAACCGTCTCGTTCCGTTCCGTTCCGTTCCATCTTATTCTGTCATGTTTCTGTATCAAACGTACCCTAAATAAGTGGAGTACTACTGTACTAAGGTAATGGGATATCTATTTTGCTGACATTTGTTTGAGCATTATGTCATTTTATTTTAATTAATACAAGGGTTATTTTTACATTCAGGGAATCATACAATCATACATAACATAATGAATGATTATTAACTCTAGGAGTGGAGTAGGGGATATGAATGTTGAAAAATTGACCTCTGAACATCTGGTGCAATTATATCAAACCTAATAAGATGCGACTGTTTTTCAACTTTGAGCAAATTACACCAAACTAACATAGGTTTGAAGCTTGATCACAAAAACACTTGCCTTCTTTGTTGTCAATATGATTCGGTTAGTTTTAACATTTGACCATTATATTACCCTTATCATAGAAAGGAAAATGCTAAAATATCCTTAACATGAATATTTAAAATAAAATTAAAATATTAATTTAAAAAAAAAAATACATGAGACCACCGAACGCCGATAGCCTCGTTACATAAGAAAGTTATCACAGGTGGTTTTTATTTTTTGATATATTTTTTATTTATTTTCTTAAAAATATTTTAATTTACATTATATATATATATATATATATATTGGTTTGTTTTATATTTTTAATATATCAAATGGCTGAAATACCCTTTGACTATATCATGATTTATTAACCACATGGAGTGATTTAAAAAATTTCAATAAAAATTTGAAATTGTTTCGGTATCAGGACTCGAACATTAAACCACGGGTAGGTGTAAATGTGTAATTTTATACACCAGTTTTTATTTAATTTTTAAAGTTTTTTACTATTATATAAATTAGGAGTTTTTTTTTTAAACGAAGAACTCAAACCCATAACTTTATAGGTTTTTTATCCGAGAAAGAATTTAAATTCATATCCTTATAATACATTCGGATGAGTTTGAGGATCTGACCGACGTATTCTTGTTTTTAAAATGGGTATTACTTTGAAAACGCCCAACATCATTTTAGCAGATGGGGCACAGAATTGTACAACCAATCATCTCACTATCTAACACTGACGCATACACCCACCTACCCATCTTTTATTCTTCTTTAAAGTAGGAACCAAAAATCTTGGTGATCATTTCAAGATACTTTACAAACAACATTCAACCAAAACTATTTTTGTTGGTACTTGTTAGTAGTAGTCTTCGCTTATATCATCACTCTCCAATCTCTCCCTCAACTCTCAAGTAAAATGACGCCCAGAGGATTCATTGGAGTATTGTTCCTCCTTGTAGCCGTGTATTGTGCCCTTGACCCTTTTAAGCACAGTGCAATCTCTGAATTTCCTGATTTTGTTTCCTATTATGTGGACCTGCCTCCTTGGTCTCAGGTCCCAACTGATAAAGATGATCAAAACTTGCTTCAAAACTCCACAATCATGTTCTTGAATCAAATTCAGGGTCCTGAGAGCATGGCCTTTGACCCACTTGGCCGTGGACCCTATACCGGTGTTGCTGATGGCAGAGTTCTCTTCTGGGATGGCATCAAATGGAATGATTTTGCTTTTACTTCCGATAACAGGTGAGTTTTCTCTTAATGGGTCTTTTTGGAAAAAAGTCAATGACTCGGCTTTTGGGGTTCTGTGGGAGATATCAGATATGGGTAATTGAGAGATTGTCATTTTGTGTTTTCTATTGTTTTCTGGAAAATCTGTTATTACTCTATCATTGTTTCTTGTTTAATAGATAAATAAATAAATAAAAGCTTGGTGATAAAGAAGGTTTGGTGTAATAGACTGATTTGATAAATTATACAGACTACCTATTCATTATCTTATAACTTTATCATGGTTTAAAAAGTTGTCATAATTGGTCCAGTACTAGTCTGTAAATGTAGCTGAATCCAAACTCAATATGTTTCTTCATCAAATGATTAGTTTGCATTTTCATGGAACAGTCTACTGTTTATTAAATTTTATTCGTATGATTAGTTGATATCAGTGAAGAGGTTACTTTCATGGGAAATTTCATTGGATAATATGTTTGTTATTTATGATAAAAAATCTACTTAGTAAGTCCATTTAGAAAACATCCCCGAAGAAGAAGAAATATGTGTTTCCATAGACGTTTCCAAGTTTCCCAGTTTATTGATCAGTGAAGTGTATAATCAATAAGGTTTGATATGAAATTTGGCATGTTCTGATCAAGAGGTCTGGTTTATTATCTATTTGTTTTTTCTGATTTATTAGAAAATCTCTCAGAGCTGCCCTTATGGTTGTTACCTCTGGAATATAACTTCTGACGTGATAATTTCATTTTCGTATATATATATATTGGAATTCAGGAAGGAACTATGTGGGCCAAAGCCATCGCCTTTGGGTTACTTGAAGAATGAGCACATCTGTGGCAGGCCTTTGGGGCTTCGATTTGATAAGAAAACTGGTGATTTATACATTGCTGATGCATATTTTGGGCTGATGAAGGTGGGACCAGAAGGAGGGTTGGCAACATCACTTACATCTGAAGCAGAAGGTGTGCCTCTGAGGTTTACCAACGATTTAGACATTGATGATGAAGGCAATGTTTACTTTACTGATAGCAGCACCGTATACCAAAGGAGGTGAGTGAGCATTTAATTCAATTCCTTTCTGAGATGCTGATGGTTATAATTTTGTTCTGCTAATGAAAACAACCATTGTATCAATATGCATGATAATGCACTTTCACCTAGGCTTTAAGTTGACATTTGTCCTTTTTCGCGTAAAAGTTGAATGCAGTTCAGAAAGACTTTATTGTTTCCAGAAGAAGGGTTTTCACGTTTTTACAGACTATAATGCATCTAATTCTAAGATTGTATTGTATTTTTCGTTCTGTCCCTATTATGTACTTTGTAATATGTGAGGAAACCGCGTATAATGTGGTGTTTAGTGTGCACGAGAACTCCTTAAATTTGCATGTGTGTACTAGTCAAGTTTTAGTTTATTTACAATTTCAGTTGACTCATAAGCTTCTTTTTATTGCCATCAAATCGTAAACATTTAATAGCCTATTCTTTCGCCAATTAAGGGCCAAGTAGAATTGTCTAATCAACTGTATTTTACTTGATGTTCATTAGAATATACTTTATTGCATTTAGATATGGTTAAAAAGAACTTAAGTCAAAGGGATAAGAGAATTAAGAATAAGAGCTCAGTGTTTCTGGCCCAAGTCTTGTTTTCTCACCAAGCTCTAGATAGAAAACTTTAGCCATTTCTTATTTTACATTACTCCATATGTTATGTAAGACCAATTTCTGAATTCAAAACCAATCTATGTCATACTTGGATTATCTGACATGTTTTTAAACTTTTCTTAAGAACATTCTCTGATTGGCTTGCAAGACATGCAAGATTATAATTGCCAAGGGGTAAGAAATTAGGGCTGTACAAAAATAAAGCCATGCTCTAGGTATAATTAAGTCTTTGGTATTGCTTCTCGCATTTGAATTGATATTGACGATTTTAGTCTACCCCCACCCTCAGAATGCATGGTTCTGGTTCATTGGTTCTGATGCAACATAATTTCTCAGGAACTTCATGCAGTTGGTTTACTCTGCGGAGGATACTGGGAGGGTGCTAAAATATGATCCAGCTACGAAACAAACTATTGTCCTTATGAAGAATATCCAATTCCCTAATGGTTTGTCCTTAAGCAAGGACAAATCCTTCTTTGTTTTCTGCGAAGGACTCATTGGCAGGTGAGACTTCTTCCCTTCTCATTGAAATGCACATAACTTACATTCTTGTGACTTTTCTTAGAATAGTTTCCCCTTACATTAATATGGTCCACATTTATGTCTAGGATCTACACAGTGAGTTTTAAATTTCTCCTTAAATATTTAGAATTGCTATACTTACATTAATCCATGCACCAATATGTGACCAGTAATATCTAATGACTGTGGAGTCCTTAAAATCTGTTTCGACATCTTCCTTGACACAAAGAAAGGGCATGCATACCCTGGCGCTGTGGGAACTTTACAAAATTATCTTTTAAATGACTGCAAAGATATTTTGAAGAATTACTTCGTATTGCAAAATGGTTTAACTTTCAACAGTTTTTCTTCTGAAAATGTCTTTAAATCAGCTTGCCTTGAAATTTTCCAAGTGTGCAATGCTATATTTTAGATGAATTTAATTTCGCATTTCTTTGCAAAAATTCAGCAAGTCCAAACTCCAATGCTATGCTGTGATTGTTAAGGAGATGTACTAGGTTGACACAACATTTGATTGTTACTGAATCAATCAGGAACAACTCTGCCTTTATTTTACTCCACGAATTCTTGTTGCATCTTTCAATGCAGATTAAGCAAGTACTGGTTGAAGGGAGAGAAAGCAGGTACGTCGGAAGTGTTGGCCATGACGCCTGGATTTCCTGACAATGTCCGAACAAATGAAAATGGTGATTTTTGGGTGGGAGTCCACTGCAGGCGGAACTTGTACACTCACATAATGGGTCAATACCCTAAACTTAGGACGTTTGTTCTCAAGCTCCCAATTTCCGCAAGGATTCATTTCCTGTTTCAAACTGGCGGATGGCCCCACGGAGTAGTTGTCAAATACAGCCCAGAGGGAAAGATTTTGCAGATATTGGAGGACAGTCAGGGGAAGGTTGTTAAAGCAGTTAGCGAAGTGGAAGAGAAGGATGGGAAGCTATGGATGGGCAGCGTTCTGATGCCTTTTGTTGCAGTTTACGACTTGTCTCCCCATCTACGATGACAAGCTGTTGTCCTCTCTTCTGAACAAGAATTTCTTCTATCGACTCATCGTGGTGCCTGTTTAATGATTCATTACTGTAGTACATTCTGCTTTATATGTTTGAGCATCAACCCTCTGGGGAGATCCTTTCTTTTTCAAAATCCTCGTGCAATTTGGTAATAGATTTTATTGACATTTTCCCATTTGCCGAATAAACTTAAATTGCGACCCTATAATTATTCTCACAGATATATACCCATATTTCTTTTTTGTTTTGTTTTTTTCCTGAGTTTGTTGAGATAAATCTTAAATACTCGCAAGTCGCAATGCACGGATCTATGTGTGTATTTCATTGTAGTCCCTCTAGTTTGATCTAATACACAAACCGATTTTTTAGTTTTTAGAATTGTCTTGTTTAGTCCTTCTATCACGATTTCCGTTGAAAAAGTGAAATCTGACGGGACAGAGGGTCAAATGACAATGCTGCCCCTGATTTTTGTTTTAAACAAAAGAAGAAAAATATAATGAAATAAATATAATTGTAATTCAAAAAAAAAAAAAACTAAAACAATTATCTTTTAACCCTGAAATCAAAATTCATTCATCTTCAACCAACCCCAGAACCATCCCAATCAACCAAACCTATATTCAATCACAAACAAAATCATCGATAAACAAAAAATCTCCAAACTAAAAAAATTCGATATATCTTCCAATCTCTAGTTTCTTATCAGATTAATAAAAGAAAAAAAGAAGAAGAAGCAATCGTCAGATTTCATCATCACCAAACCCTAGCAAACAATTTCATTATCTCCCACATCTCCCAAACCCTAGCCACCCACAAACACACCACCGCCCCTATCATTAACCACCCCTGCTGTCAACCACCCCCAAACACCCACTGTCAACCAACCCCATCGTTGAAGATCTGAATTTGGTTTGAGTTGAGGATTGATGACGTCGAAGATGGAATCGTCTTTCTCTCTCTCTCTTTACTCTCTCTCTCTCCTCATCTATCAAACCTAACTATTAGATCTCCTAAAATCGAACCAAATCTAACAAAATTGAACATCAACACCGTAGAGCTCGCTAACGAATGGGAAAGAGAAAAGGGAATAGGAGAGAAATTCGAAGAGAGAGTGTGTGAGATGGATAGAAAGAGAGAGATATGGCGGTCGAGATCTCTTCGGATCTCGTTGGCTAGGAAAGATCGGCGTTCGTAGAGGTGGTAGATGGTGTGGTGTTATGGTTTTTTGGTTCTGGGTTTTAGGTATGGGTTTGGGTATGGTGAAGATGGCAGTTCGGTTATGGGTATGGGTGTTGTGGTGGTGGTTGAATCATTTAGGTGTTGATGAACTGCGATTTATGGGTTTGTGATGATTCATGATATTGATGAACTGGTGGGTCTGGTGTTGGGTGTTGTTTTATTTCATTGTAGTTCAACAACTGGTATTATTGTTTGAAAAAATTAATTTGGGGGCTTTTACTAAAAAAAATATGGATTTGTATTCATGTTAATGTTGAAGTGGTGTGATGAATCTAAGGTTTGAATTAAAACTTCTTTTTTTTTTTTTTTTTTTATGAAATGGTGTGATGAATAGTGAGTGAGAGAGGAGAGAAAGAAGACAGAATGGTGTGATAAGATTTTTATTTTTAATGTTTATTTTTAAGTTAAATTAATTAATAATTAATTTTTAATCAGATTTTTATATTTTTTACGTAAGCTATCGTTTTATCTTTACAACACTGACAGAATCATTGAAATCTCTAATGAAATTGAACGGCATGGACCAAAATGTACACATTTTTAGGAACTGGAGGAACCTGCCAATATAATACTGAAAACTGAGGGACCATTTTGTGTTATATGTCAAACTAGATGGACTAAAATGGATTTCACCCCGAATTTATTGAAGTATAAATTTACGAATACGAGGCCATTAATTTACTATAAAAAATTCCCAACCATTTAATAATTTTTGTTTTTCAAAAGGAAAATGCTTGGGTACTGACCTACTAATTGGTAAGTACCCAATATACTGACCCACAAATGGGGTATTGGCATGTTATATATATATATATATATATATATATATATATATATATATATATATATATATATATTCACTTTTTAAATTTATCTCTTTGCATTCTTTCAAAATGGGTCAAGTGTCAACAATTCATTGGTAGGGTCAGTACCTTTAGTATTACACAAGCATTGTTTTTATATATATATAAAAAAAATCATTATTGTGTTTTATTATTGAAGGGGTAATTTCACTAAATTCTCTACTTTTTTTGTGAAATGTCACATATTTAAACCTCTTTGTTATATTAGCAACTTAAATCCCTTGTTTTTTTTTTCAAAACACATCACTTTAGTCCATTTGATCAAAATATTAATAGTCAACTCTAACTATATATATATATATATATAAGTATAATTTTACCCTTGTCAAAAAGATTTATTGAGTATAAAAAATAAGTAATATTTAAATGGTTTATAAAAATAAATAAACAACTAAAAATTATTTTCTAAAAATGAAAAAAAATAATGAAAAATGGAGAAAAAGCTAATGGATTATGTAAAAATATAAAATTAAAATAAAATATAAATCGAAAGTGTTTTCATAAATTTAAAAAATCCAAAAAATAGAAAGTTATTCAATTTTTTTTTAAAAAGTAAATGGTTCGTCACCATTGGATCGATCGAAATCCAACGGTGGAGATCCATTCACTTACAAAAAACTTTCTTTTTTATTTTTTGAAATAATTTTAATTTTAAAAAAATACTTTCAATTTATTATTTATTTTAACTTTATATTTTCCATAATCCATTAGTTTTATTGTTCTTAATTTTTTTTCTTTTTTAAGAAAATATTTTTTATTGTTTATTTATTTTTATAAATCATTTTAATATTATTTATTTTGAAACTCAGGTAATCATTTTGACAAGAGTAAAATTGTATTTATATATATACATATAGTTAGAGTTGATTATTAGTATTTTGGTCAAATGAACTAAAGTGATGTATTTTTGAAAAACAAGGGACTTAAGTTGCTAATATAACAAAGACATTTAAATAGATGACAATTCACCAAAAAGTAGGGACTTTAATAAAATTACCCCTTATTTGAATAATGCTTGGGTCAGTGCCCAAAATGCTAACCCCACCAATAGGAATGTAGCACGTGATCTAATTGTGAGATAAATACAAAGAGTAAAAGAAAAAAGTCCACATGCAACACTCTCGTTGATGAGTCAGTATTTTGGGTACTAACCATCATTATTCTTATTGATTTACTTTTTTTTTTACTATTCTAAATTAATTCTCATTCATGTACATTCAACGTATCTACAATACACTCTAATTGTTAAAAAGAGTTTTTAACGGAAAATCTAACAAAATGAGGAAAATGGCTAATAGTTTCATACAAGAGGGAATCCAGGTAACTTATTAAGAAGGGATAAATTTAAACAACATCATAATTTGATGTATAAATTCTGGAATTATGTCTTAAGAAAATGTATAATTCGTCAAAAGCTAGGACTAAATTATACTTCCCTTTGCGATAATTATCACGAATAATTTTCACATTGTTTTAATTAGGATTAATTGCATTAAAGTATCTTGATTTTTTTTCTTTTAGATAAAATGTCTATAAGTTTCATAAATTCAATACTAACATACCCTTTGACTTACCAAATATTTAAAATGACAAATTTATCCTTACCATATAATCAAAAATAAAATTATTATTAATTTATTAAAAAAAATTAAATTAAAACTAAAAAATGTATCTCAATCTCCATCTCCAACAATATCATCAACTCCATCTTCAATTTGAAACTTAATTACAAGTTCACACCCTCATCCCCAACATTATCACCAACCCATCCATTTCTTCCTTAAACAAATCTTCATCATAACCAACCAAACAAAAAAACCCAAATTAACTCCAAGAACAAAATTGCAGATTCTTACAAACAAAAAAAACCTATTACAAAATTATAGGCTTTATAATGGTGAAACTCAAAAGCTAACCACACAACAAGAAGGAAAAAAAAATAGCCAGATGCATCTTATCGCATACACCTCTCTACCATTTTCCAAACGATTAAATCCTTAAAATTTATCAACAAAGAAGAAAATCAAAGTATTTTTTTTAAAAAAAAACACTCATTTAATGATTTCTTTTTATATTTCGGTCTCTTGATTCCCTCTCTCAAAACCTTCATCGTTGATGGAGTGACGATGTTGGTTGAGTTGGTGATAGTGGTGTAAAAATGGACCGGCCAACATGTGGGGCGTATCGTGCCAGGCACGACCCCTATGCGTGTCACGTGCAGGGCCCTAGGAAAAGGTTCCGACATGCCTGCCCGGAACAGCTCGACGATCCGGCATGCTCAGACTAACAGTCGGCATGCTCGTGCCGACCGTTGGGCCCAACCAATATTTTTATTTTAATCCAACGGTTGAAATTTTAACCGTTGGTTTAAAAAAAATTACATTCTGCCCCCTCAATTCTTCTATTTTATATTTTTAACCACAATTTCAAATTTCCTATAAATACTCCTATCTATTCCATTTTCCAATCACTTTCTCTCATTCTCTCAATCTCTCCAATCCTCTACACAATTTCATAATTCAATTCTTACTCTCTCTACACAAATTCTAATACTATATTACTAATTTCCTATTATCTATCTATTATTCTCTAAATTTTCCACAAACACACCAAAGTTTAAAGGTAAATTTTTCTTTTAATGTTATTATTTAATTTTATGTTTTAATTAGTTAACTTTGGTTAGTAAATTTATAATTTTATATTAAGAATTTAGTTATTAATTTTAATATTTTTGTTTAGTTATTAAATTAACCATTTTATATTTATACTTAGTTATTAATTTATATATTATTGTTTAGTTAGTAAATTAATCAATTTTATTTGTAGTAGTGAATTTAAATATTATTTTTAATTAGTAATTGAATCAATTTTATTTGTAGTAGTGAATTTAAATATATGTTGTTAGTAAATTAAGATTTTTATGTGTAGTAGGTAATTTAAATATTTTTTTAGTTACTCGATTAATCAATTTTATGCGTAGTAGTTAATTTAAATATATTTTGTTAGCCGATTAATCAATTTTATGAGCAGTAATTACTTTAAATATATTTTATTAGTAAATTAAGATTTTTATGTGTAGTAGTTAATTTAAATATATTGTTAGTAAATTAAGATTTTTATGTATAGTTGTTAATTTAAATATTTTTTTTTTAGTAAATTAAGATTTTTATGTGTAGTTGTTAATTTAAATATATTTTGTTAGTAAATTAAGATTTTTATGTGTAGTTGTTAATTTAAATATATTTTGTTAGTAAATTAAGATTTTTATGGGTAGTTGTTAATTTAAATATATTTTGTTTGTAAGTTAAGATTTATGTGCAGTTGTTAATTTAAATATATTTGCTAGTAAATTAAGATTTTTATGTGTAGTTGTCAATTTAAATATTTTTTGCTAGTAAATTAAGATTTTTATGTGTAGTTATTAATGACTAATGAGTTAATATTTTAATTTCAGGAAATGGATCCTAACTTGGCTTATTTTCTAGACGGTTTTAACATACTCAACGATGATTTAGATTTTTCCGGACCTTTGGAAACCCAAGCGAGACCTTCCGGTTTCATCGCTACACCGACATCACGTCCCAAAATTTTTACATAAAATGTCTGACAGTGTTTTGACGTAGTACAAGTGACAGTCCCAGACGGGACGACCGACCCTAGAGTTAAATGTAAGTTTTGTCCTAAGTACTATTCCAGTAATAGGTGTGGAACCGGTCATTTGAGAATGCATATGCTCAAATGCATATTTGCACATGGACATATAAACACTACAACCCAGACACAACTACAACGACACCCAGACGGGTCCGTTACGACGTGGCGTTACTGCCCCTTGCATGCTAGAGATTGCCTGGCACGATACATTGTACAAACTGATCAACTAATTAATTTTGCTAACAATGTTTTTTTTTAGGAATTGATCACATCTGCATTCAACTCCCAATTTGAAACTATTACTAGAACCATCGCTTGAATGATATGAAAAGATAATTTACAACCCAAAGAGATGACTTGATTGATGTATTACAACATCTAAGTGTCTCTATTGCATTAACTTCTTATATTTGGAACGCATGATCTAAACATGACTATTTATGTGTCACAAGACACTATTTAGATTCTGATTGTAGGTTAACAAAAAAAAAATCTTGGTTTTCGTCATATGGATTTTACACATATCATAAAAAATATTTTTAATATCATTCTTTCTGTTTTAGAAACTTATGGAATAATACATCGCATCATTTCTATCACATTAGATAATGCATCTGCAAATACTAGCTTTATTGCATTGTTTGTTCAAAGAAAAATCTTGCAAGATGAAGGTTATTTCTTCCATCCACAGTGTGAATGTCATATCATAATTTTAGTTGTACAGACTGATTTGAAGGAAGTAAGTGATCGTATAGATCGCATTAGAGATGTCATTTCTTAGATTGACAACTCTAATATAAGATTCCAATAATTCGACAAACACTACTTTAAACGGCCTACAACCCCGACGATTCCAAACTGATATACCGGTAAGGTAGAACTCTACTTACTTAATACTGTAAAATTGTTTTGATTATGATACAACTATTACAGTTTTTTATAACATGAAATTGGTCGAAATTGGTCGTCCACAGGCACAAGTACTCACCTCAGACGATTGGTATGTAGCAAGGGTTTTATTGAATTTTTAAAGATTTTTTATAATGCCATTGTAACTCTTTCCGGGATCTATTACCCCTCATCTTCTCAGGCAATCCATTAGATAGTGAAAATGTCTGAAGTGTTAAACACATATAGGGAAGATAATATCTTAGGCACTGCAGTTGTTGCCATGGAGAAAAAGTTGAAAAAATATTGGTCTACGATTCCTTTACTCTACGCATTAGGTGTTATAGTAGATCTTAAGGTTAAATTATCTAGTTTAGAATATTTTCTTGAGTTTATTGATACTAATTTGACAATAGATTTTTCAAAACAGATTACTGACATTCGAAAAAAGTTGTTCGAAGTTTCTTGTATTTATAAGCTCAGGTTTGGCGGCTTTGACAGGTAACCATCAACAGAACTGGAGACGCAGCCGATGCAGACAAGTTGAAGTGTTCTGAAACGGCGAAAAAAGAAGAAGAAAAATCATCAATTGCTTCTTTAGAGCAATGATCTACTGCATCTTCTGGAGCCGAACTGAATAAGTGCCTTGAAGCACAGTTCGATGCATGCGAAGACGCAGAGAAATTTGATTTGTTGTTATGATGGAAGACCAATAGCTATAGGTATCCGGTCCTGTCACACATAGCACGTGACATACTGGTTATCCTCGTGTCCACTGTGTCTTCAGAACAAGCATTCAGCCCAAGTGGACGAATTATTTAACCAAGAAGAAGCTGTTTGACTCTAGAGATGGTGAAGGTATTAACATACCTTCGGGATTGGGAGCATGCTCAAAAGAGGTTGCAAAATGAAATGGTAGATGAAGAACTTATTCGAAATTTCTTCAATTTATATGTTGATGAGAGTTCCGGTAGTAACCAAGTCCATAACTAGGTTATACTTATACATGTACATTTACTTGTAATATGATTGCACTCTTTTTCCATTACCAAGTTTTTATCTCACTGGGTTTTTTTTTGTGTAAGGTTTTTAATGAGGCAAACATATAAATATGCAATACTGAATTCCAAAAGTTAGAAATAAATAAATAATTCTTCAATTTATATTTTCATAACTTCATGTCTTCATCTATTTGTTATATTCTTGAATACTTATCTTTATTCATTCTTTGAAATATTTTATTAACAAAAATAATAGATTACAATATTATAGTTATAACTTCACACAATTACATTTATGTAATTATATATATATATATATTTTTAAAAAAGAACATATGGCTCGCCCCGTTTGGTCCTCTGATGCCAGTCTGCGTGCCGACCTGGCACGGAATACCGGCACGGCACGCCTTAGGCATGCGGCGTGCCCACGTGCCATGCAGGGCTACAATTTCCCAAAACGGGCCGAACTTGGCACGACATGTTTTAGGAAACGGGCCTGGCGGGCTGTGCTCAAGTGGGTCGGGCTGGCCTGATTTTACACCACTAGTTGGTGATGGAGTGATCTCGAGATAGCTCCATCCCTTTATTATTTTTATTTTTTATTATTAAATGGTTAACTATGTCTATTTTCCTTTATTTTAAATATTTAAATAATATGCACTCATTTTATTTTCTTTATATTTCAGTGGTAAAAAGATTGAATTACCCTTCTGACATTAACAACTAACAATGAGAAGGTTAAGATCTCCAACGGTCTCTCTTGGAGACTCTCTTATTTAAGTGTGTATGTTATTGCAAGAGACCATTACGGGAGTATCTGCTCCAACAATACTCCCTTAAATGGGCCATTTAATAATTTTTTATTATTATTTAAATGTTGGATATTATGTTTAATAAATATTAGATATTATGTTTAATAATTAGATATTGTTTAACCCTTTTAATAATCTTAAATAGGTGGATTCCACTATAAGGGGGTCTGAAAACTCTTTTTAATTAAGGGAGTGAACTCCACCAGAACACAATTAAGTGAGCCATGTAGAGACTTGTTGGAGCTGTCAAAATACACATACTCCTTTAATTAAGCCAAGGGATGTCTTTAAGAAAGACCGTTGGAGATGCTCTAACATCATAGTAACTTTGTGTCGAATTTATGAAAGTTAGAGACAGTTTGCTAAAAGGAAGAAACTCGAGGTACTTTTATGCAATTAACCCTTTTAATTATTTATGCCGGGAATATTAATTACGTCTAAAATGGACTTTGCAGACTTAAGAGCTAATCATTGATGAATCTAAAACTCTAAGGTGGTGTTTGGTTGGGTGGAATGGAATGAAATTCATTCCATTTGTTTGGTTTGTAAAATTCCAATGGAATTAGCATTCCATTGGAATTCCATTGGAATGGGGATTCCACCATTTTGGTGGAATGAGCATTCCATTCAAAAACCAATGGAATGCCCATTCCATTCCAATAACATATTTTCTTTCCAAAAATAACCTTCTATCCCACAACTCAATTCCACAAATACCCTCATTTCCAAAAATAATATATATATATATATATTATAAATATCATACTATTATATAATATTTATTATTATTATTGCATATAATATATATATATATATATATATTATTATATTATTTATATTTTTATACAAAATATATTATATAATTTATAATTTTATATTTTATTATTATTATCCAAAATATATATATATATATATATTATATTATAATGTATATATATATACATTATATAATAATATATAATATTTTTATGTATAATAATATCAATATTTCTAATATATAATATATAATATATATAATATTTAAAATATATATTATTATATAATTTATACTTTTATATATTATTATTGTTATCCAAAATGAACATTATATTTTCTAATTATATATATTATTATTATTATATATATATATATATACACATTATATAATTATATATAATATTTATATATTTAATAATATATAAATATAATATATAATATTTCTAATAATAATATATATTAATATATATATATATATATATATATTATATAATTTATACTTTTATATTTTATTATTATTATCCAAAATGAACATTATATTTTCTAATTATATATATTATTATTATATATATATATACACATTATATAATTATATATAATATTTATTAATAATATCAATATTTCTAATATTTTATTTAATAATATATTATATAGAAATATATAACATATATTGTAATAATAAATATTTTATATTATAATAATATATATATTATATATACTTTCATATATATATATATATATTATTTATAATATATAATGTTATTATAAATGTTTTGTAACTAAGGGTGTTTTGGTCAAAATACAGTTGATTCCATTCCATTCCATTCAGTTGTTAACCAAACAAAATATTACTGATTCAGTTATTGATTCTAAAGTCCAAACCAAATAAAGAAATCAGTTTTCCATTCATTTCCATTCCCATTCATTTCCATTCTCATTCTCATTCTCATTACCATTATCATTCCAATTCCCATTCTTATTCTCATTACCATTCCAATTCTCATTCTCATTACCATTCCAATTCCCATTCCACCATGGTAACCAAACGCCACCTAAATTCCTCCATCTCCACCTCTCTCGGGTCTTTGTCGCTCTATTCAGAACCCTAAAAACCTCGAATCTATCATAAAAGTACAGACCACCTCACGACTGGTCCATTCATTTCCGGCTTTGGTGATGATGAGTGGGATGTTAGCGTTACCGGAGGAATGCATAGCGGCTGCGATCTCCTTCACTAGCCCTCGCGATGCCTGCCGCTTGGCTTGCGTTTCAACCACCTTCAAATCCGCCGCCGATTCCGACGCCGTTTGGGACCGCTTCCTGCCTCCCGAATACCTGTCCGCCATCTCGAACCCTGTCCCTGTCTCCGGTTCTTCTTCTTCTACGTGGTCGAAGAAGGAGCTCTACCTCCGAATGGGTCCCACTCTCATTCAAAACGGCAAATTGGTAATTTCAGTATTTTTTTTTTTTTTTTGTTTTGTCTATAAAATTTGGGGGTTTGTGTTTGTATGTTATGATATTGATATTTGGATCCAGAATCTCTGTACGATGGGGACCCATTTAAGTATTTGCTTAAAAATTGAGAAGCTTAGATGGATCTGGTAGGTTTATGGTGTGATTTGAAATTCGGATTTAGGATTTGGAAATTGATTTGAGTGGTGTTTGTGTTCTGGGAAAAAAAAAATGCTGATTACAAACAACCCTTGTAAGTGTTTTCGATATGTAAATTTAAATGAATTTCTGATTGTTTAATTGACAGAGCTTTTGGTTCGATCGCTCAAGTGGAAAGAAATGTTACATGATATCGGCTAGGGAACTCACTATTATTAGGGCTAGTGGTGATACTCCTTGGTCTTGGGGCTGGATTAATGATTTCCCTGGGGCAAGGTATATTTTTCTCTCTAATTTTTGGCTTTATTATTGTTCTTGGAATTTTTTTTTCCCTACATATAGTAATATTGATTGCCTACACATGACAAAAACAGGTTCCCTAAGGTGGCCAAGCTGAAAAATGTGTACCAGTTTGAAATTCATGGCAAGATTAATACTTCACTTCTATCCACGATGACAACTTATATATCTTACCTTGTGTTCAAGCCAACAGATAACTTTGGACTTGCTGGAGGTAATGTCCAAAATCGAACTGTTTATTTTGATCAGCGGCAGCAAAACTTTGTGTCTCGAGACAATCCTGGCCTCTTCCCTAAGGAGAGAGGAGATGGGTGGTTGGAAAGTGAATTTGGTGAATTTTTCCATGGAAGTGATGAAGAGGGCGAATTGTCAATGGCTATTTTGGAGATTAATCCTGGTAACGTGAAGTATGACCTTGTTGTCCAAGGGATCGAGATCAGGCCAAAAAAAGTTAAATAAATGGCTAGAAGGAGACTGTATTAGGTTAGTTTTTTTTATAGAAACTTCGAGATTATTTGCAAATTGTTATTTTATTTAGTAACAAGCATTGTTTGCTTTAAAAAAAAAAAAAAAACTCTAGATTAGTTAGTGTTGGGGCAGTCAATTATTTGGTCCCCTTTGTTTCTACATTATATTACATATTATAAGGGGTTGCATTTCGAAATTGAGTGACGTTAGATTTCAACATGGAGAATTGCAAATGATATTATGACATGGAAACTGAGTAAATAATTACTTTGATATTGTCTTTGTATCTTATATATTCGACATGTAAATGTAATGTTCTGCCATATTTTGGGGCATCCATCAGATCAATCTATGTATTTATAGCCTAAGTAAGATGTATTTATAGCACAAAACAAGTAACACAAGGCCAGTTTTAGTCGCCGGCAAGATCAAAGGTTACAAGAAAATTCTCGTGCTTTACACCAACTACGGGAAGCAAAAAAGCCTGAGAAGACTAATTGGGTGATGCACCAGTACCATCTCGGCAACAATGAGGAAGAGAAACAAACAGCGCTGGTTGTTTCTAAAGTTTTCTACCAAACACAGCCTAGACAATTTGTTAATTCAGTCATTAAAACGAGTCCCACTCTCCTACACCAAAATTCAAAGCACAAAGTGGTCATGGCCAAGGCATCAAAAATCCTTCATCCCCCCCACCCCACACACATATATATATATACGGAAATTTTTAAGTCAGCACATGTTAATAGAATTATATAAGGATATCGAATGTGAACCACTCATTTTACATATTTTGACTTGGTATGTATACACTTGTCAAAACACTTTTATAAATGAATGATCCATTCCATCAGTGCACACCGATAGAAAAATGATCGTGTGCGTATATATATATATATATATATATATTTAAAAACTCTGATGATATGTAGACGGAAGTGTGATCACACGTGGTCGATCGAACATGGGTTTCTTATTTCTATAATTTCATGGAAAATAGAAAAAAGAGATAAAATTGAGAAAACTCAATTGGTTTCTTTTTTTAATTCATCAAAAACTAAAATACAAAAACCTTAATACAAACTATTAAATAGCCAAATCAATTCGAATCCACTAGGACTCGAAATAACCTAGATTGTTGAACAAGAAAGAATCCTAAAAAAAAAAAGAGAAATAAAATCTTAAGTTGTACAGGAAACTAAAAGTCTTCGCGTAACAAACTAAATAACCAAATTTGGGTCTGCTATGACCTGTTACGGAGGACAGAGTCTTCATAATATCTGTAGGGCTCGTCTTGGACTTTCTGAAAATATATTATAAAAGACGATCCTACCTCGTATGCCCTCTGTAGAGACCCACGAAGTTCAGTCTGGATTTGGTTGGCCCACGCGATCCAAATACAAATTCACCACCCGTACAAACTCGCCACCCGCTCCTCATCATCCTCTCCAGGTTGGATGGAATTCGGCCTCGAATTCAACACCTCTTCTTCCTCCAAAGCTGAATCGTTGTTGTAAGGGACAAGATGCTTCGCATTGAAAATATCAGTCATACGAATATGGTCGAGCAGTCTCAAACGGTAGGGTTTGAAGTTGACCTTCTTGCCAATCTAATTACCCTTTTGCCTTTAGTTGATCCGCATCACATGTTTTTCAACTTTTCTTAAAAACATTGCATCGTTGGCTTGCAAGATTAAAATTGTCAAGCGGTGAGAAAGTAGGGAATTAAGGTTTAGGGAATTTTTAGTCTATTATATATTATTGCTAGGCCAGACCATAATTGAGAATCAAGCCCGACCCGCGATCTGAATATTGAGATCTTGACCCGACTAGTGCGGTTTGGATTTGGGTGAAATTGTCATCGGTCATCATTAGGTACCGACCATTAAAATAAGAGTGACGATATTAACACATCTCAAAAGCTATATGTATACCCTTTTTGTAAGTATATCCCTAAAATATTTAAAAAATCTATATTTCGTAAATAAATCTCATTTAATACCAAAAATAATCTTTCTTTAATTATATTATATTATATTTTTGTTAGCACATCTCATTATTTTGTTATCTAATCAGATTTATTTAAAATTTTATTATTTTATATCTTTTTATTCAAATAAGTAATTTCTCTTTAAAAAAATGTTTTAACTCCTGTAAAAACATTTGATGTCACTAAAAAATTGTTTGAAAAAAAAATTCTTATCGTTGCACTAAAACTTTTTTTTTAATTCTTTAATTTTTTTAAACTCAAAATTCTCCAATTCCATCGAATTGAAAAACTACACACAACAGTGTATCTCAATATCTCTGTTCCTAAGAAAGTGTTTTATTTGAAATAGAAAGTTTAGGTCATGTTCTGTAGCTGTTTTTCAGTCCGTTTTTGTTTTTATTTTTAAAAAATGATTTCAAAAACGCATTCGTTAACCTTTTTTCATTTTATTAAAAAAAATGAAAAAAACAAAATCAGTGTTAAAAGTAAAAGATTTGAAAAACACAAAATACTTGTTTTTTGTTTTTATTTTTCATTTTGTTTTTCACTTTTTTTATATAAAAAAATAATTTTTTTAACTATTATTTGTACTGGTATGCGTTTGATATGAATAGGACAAAATGGGACAAGATTTTCAAATGACCAAAGTGCCCTTCTTATATATATATTCCAAAATAATTTATTTCCAACTAAAATTAAAGGCATTCATGCAATAATATATATATATATTATAATAATAATATATATTACAAAATAATATAATTTATGTATATTATAATATATATTAATATATAATATTTACAAATAACATTATAAATTATAATATAATGTAATATAAAAAGTTTTGATTAATTCATTTTTTGATATGTTTTTTTGAATTAATTTTAGATTAGTTACTTTTGTTTAATTTAAAAGTTACAATATAAAAATTATATTGGTTAATTATGTAATCAATTTGTTTGTACTTGTGATAATATTAAACAAAATGCAAAAATTGATATTTCAATTTTTGATAGTTTTCGGTTAACCTACCAGACGCGTTTTTTTATTTATTTTTTTATTTTCAAAATACAGCTTTCAGTATATGCTACCAGACGAGTTTTTAGAATTCGAAACTGAAACCAAAAACATTTTTTTCATATTCATTTTTATTTCGAAAAACAACAACTGAAAAACGCTTACGGGACATATCCTTATTGTTTATATCGATTTTTGTTTCACTCAATTATAATAGTAAATTGTTGGTCAACTCAATCAATTTGTATTCCTTAAAAGAAATTGAAATTAGTATTTAAAATAGAAGTTAGGGTTTGATAAAATATAAATGTTTTTATTATCATATCAAACAATTAATAAGAAACTTCCTCTCTTTTTTTTCAATGGATTGATATAAAACCAATTAATAATTATTGGTGTGTACTTACAAACTATTTAGCTATTTAAGTAATTTTACTCAAGGGATTTTCAAAAATATACCAAATTAGGGTGTACATACAACTTTTGAAGGGTGTAACTAACGTCATTCTAAAACAAATACATTTTAAAAATGTATATTTCATAAAAAGCTAGGGATTAAAATGTCTTCCTGTATACAATAATTTTCATTAAGAGAAATGCCGTTGACAATCCACTAATTACTTGGTTACACTCCATTTTTTTTATTAATGATAATTTTAACCTGAATTAAAATTACTAAATAAGATAAAAATGTTCTATAGACACTGTATTTTTTTTTTTAGGAAACAATTTTTTTTTTCATTCATCTTTAGTTTTTTCTTCTTCTTTTGGTTGAGATGTTTAAGTCAAAATTTTAAGTCACAAATTTAAGTTAGTTTAGCCTAACTTTATATATATATATATATATATATATATATATATATATATATATAGTGGTTTTCTCATAAGAATCCCTTATTTTAATTTCGGTAAGGACCACATTAAAATCACATCCATTTTTATGAATTTTGGTCTAATTTTTTTTGTGGATAATATGTTCAATGAAATCTACCTATGGATAAAATTTAAGATTTTTTCAAGTACTACAACTATTTTTTTGTGGTGTTTGAAAAATTCTTAAATTTTATTCATAGGTAGATTCCACTGAAATATCATTCATAAAAAAATTCAGATCAAAATTTATAAAAATAGATGTTATTTCATGGTAGTCCTTACCGAAATTAAAATAAGGGATCCTTATGAGATAACTAATATATATATATATAATATAATATAAATCTTTTTGCCTCAAAAATAAATTTAAAATTAATTTTTTACTCTACATAAATGTTTTTTTTACTCAACTTAAATTTTTTAAAAGGAAATCAAATATTGTTTTCCTATTTACACAATTTGATCACAAAGACGGTTTCGATCTCTTTACTTTTGTTTGTTTTATTCTCCGTTCTATTTTTATTTGATTATTTCCCATATCTTTTCCATTTTCCGTTTTAATTTTTTTTTAAGAGATATTTTCAAAATGAATAATATTAAAATAAAGTAGATATATAGAGATGTTTTCAAAATGAATAATATTAAAATAAAGTATATATATATATATATATGAAGTTTCTTTAGAATAGTAACGCTAAAAGACAAAAAGGATAGTTTTATTTTATTTTTTCTAATTTTTTGAATTCTTATATATTAAATTTTTAAAAATAGAATTCTTTTAGAAATGGAGTATAAAAGCCTAAATAGAAAAACATCATATTATAAGGTGAATATATCTCATTTTAATTATGTCGGGAAATTACGACAAAAATAGACTTTTAAAGACTTAAGGGTCAATTTGGTATTGTTGTAGCTTTTAAAATAATCACCGTTAGCTGTGCTGAATAAATAATCTGCTGTAAATTTAATTAGACAACTGTTTGATTAATGTTGCTGTTGAAATCGTTATGGATTATAAAACATTATTCATTCGTTTGATAATTTTGACCTTTAATTGCTGTGATTTTACATAACGATTAAAATAGACATGAAATTGAATTATCAAGCGAAACAAAAAATTTCTTTTCACATCTCTCAATCTCAAACTCCCATGGCAATCGAAAAATATAGGGTTTGACATTACCAAGTCTAAAAAAAATAAAAAATAAAAAACTGGGTGCTTCTTTCTTTACTATTTTATTTTCTTTTCATTACAATATTATTTGATTTCTTTTACATGATATACATATATCTTTACCTACAACACTTTAATCTTTATCACTTTATATATATATATATATAATTTTTATTGATTGTATTTTTATGTGAGTTTGTGATGGTTAAGAAGAATAATGGTAGAGAAGAATAAGTAGACGGCTGAAAAAATGAGTTGTAGAGTTTTGTTATAAGTTCCAAGTTTGAGTATTTATTCCGAAATTGAGTTAAGAAGATAAACAAATTGTTTTTAAAAATCTTTTAATTAATCTTATATTTAATTAATGATGAACAAATAAAATTAAATCATTTGAAATTAAATATAAGATATATTTGTATTTATGTTAAATCGATAGGGATAATTTAATCTTTAAAAAAATTCATTAAATCAAATAGTAGATTCTATTGTAATCATTTTGTAAAAGTAACCCCTACCTACTTCTTAAAATTACTGTCAAATCAATCAAGATTCTCAAATAATCACTTTCGAAAATTTTATCAAATATCTTTTTTATGTTAAAATTATTAAATAATCAGATTTATGACTAACTCTTGGTCGTTTGTTTTTTTTTGTCTAAAGACTGAATAGTTCTGAAGTTTTCTGAAGACTAAATAGAGACTGAAATCTGAACCTAAATGATATGTTTGTTTTTCTTTTTTCTCATATCTGAATGTATTGTCAACATATTTATTTTTTAAAAGTAAAATTGTCTAAAAATAATTAATTTTACATTTATACATATGTTAAACAATTATACATATAATATAGAATAAAAACAATTCAAAAACAATAATTATATATGAACATATATGATCATGATCTTCTTATTCGATTACAAATAAACTTTATTTTTACTAAGAAAATATTATTTTTTCTTTCAAAAAATGAAAAGGGTGTTGACGTCGATTTCTGGATTGTGTCAGAAAAGCCAACGAGGATTGGATTTCGGCTATTAATTCAAAGAGAAAGAGATTCAGAAAGAGTAAAGAAGACACAAGTTTTACGTGGTAAAACTCTGATGACCGGAGAAACGTCCACGGGTGGTTGAAGGATCAACCAAGCCAAAATCCACTATGAAAATATGATGTTTACAAGCTCTCGATCTCTCTTTTTTCTCTCTGTATTTGCTATGATTGCTGTATGCTGTATACTATATTGCCTATCTCTTTTGGAACCAGATTATGAGTCTATTTATATGCTTATAGAACCCTAATCTGCTTTGTACAAGTAATACAAGATCTTTGTATTTAATTGTGATTCGGTTACTTGTTTGAGGTTGATTTGTCTTATTTCCTATTTCGGAGTCTCTTATGGAAATCGAGTGGGATTCTAGTAGTGCAGTTCAATTTGGACTTGTTTCCTTATAAGAATGTAGTCTTCGTAAAGAAATCAGGTTATTTCCTGATTGGGGACTCTTCTAACTTAATGTTCCATTTTATTTGGGATTCCTTCCTGATGGATATCTTCGCGTATTTAATGACTTAATCCGTGTGAAATAAGCACCAAGTTCTTACTCTTTATTCCCGAGTAAGAATAATACATGATGGTCCCGAGTAGCGCCGTTTGAGCCCGAGTGGAAGCGTTGTTTAACCAGTCCCGAGTGTTGTTAACTGATCCCGAATAGGTTTCATTCAATATATGCTTACTCGGGCTTTCTTCTCTTTAATGATGCCTCGTAGGATATTTCCTGAGTGCCCATTTGGACGTCCACCTGGCTATTTTCTCCTTCCTGTCAATGACGTGTATGCTTGGTAAAATTCACATACGACAATACCCCCTTAAAATATTTTTGCCGAGTAAATTTTATTTTGGGCAAGAGTATTTTAATCGTCTTAATTTTCACTCGTTAGAATAGCCGTCTTGTCATAATGGCGTGTCTTAATGGTGACCCTGTAATTTCGATTCGCTTCATCACGCGAGATCTTAAATGATGGCGACGTTTTGAAGTTCTGACGGTCGATGGCTACTTCCTGTCTTGACACGCGTCCCTCGTCTCTTCGTTTTTCAATATCATTTATGAGAAATGATTTTTGCGTTTCCCCAAACGCAGCCTACGTCATCGAGTTTCGTCATAAGTTTTTTTTCCCGTCTTGAAATCCTAGGGTTTCGTGCCGTCTCTTCTTTAAATTCTTTGCTGAGAGACATCGTTGGTTTATTCTCAACAATTTTCAGTAGAAATTTCTTTAAACTCAGATTTCTTTATCCAGAAGTTCGCGATTCTCCGTTTGAAGATATTGTATCAATTTCAATTCAAGGTTAGTTTTAATGGGGCCATCTTCCCGCCATCGTCTCTTTAAAATCGCTTTTGATGCATTAGAATGTGGGGATTTCCAGTTAGTTTCTTGCATTAAACGATTACTGGGGGATATCCCAATAGATGAACCTCCATTCTTAGAGGTTGATGTTTCTAGGCTTCACCCTGACGTCACTTTCATCCCTGTATCGAGTTCTCCATCTAGTTCTGATTCTGATATTTCTGATCACAGGGTATCTTTTCGAAGGATGGATAAACATCATAGCAAAAGTAAGGTATACAAGCACGACTCGAGCAACGTTCAGATCAGTGAACAGACTGTTAACGAGGGTGATGTTGATGAAGTGTACAGGGCGTCTCGTCTTTCGTTTTCTGCCACTCGCCCGAGTGGCTTTGATACTAAGCCGAATGTGGTCGGGCCAGCTGAAACAGAAAAATATCGCTCCCGATTCGACTTGCCTGACTCGGTCACTTTGGTTCCTGCGGGGGATAAAGCCGTATGGAATCCTCCTGAGGGTATGGTCGCGATTTATGGATCCATGCTTTGCTGCGGCGTCACACTTCTTTTTCAACCATTTATTGCCTGGTTTTTAGCTGAAGCAAGGATATCCCCAGCTCAGTTGGCCCCGAATAGTTATAAAGTCTTGATGTGCATGTGGCACATGTTCAGTTGAATGAACCTTTCGCCGCCTTTCCCGAATGAAATCAGACATTTTTTTACGCTGAGGCAGGTTAGCAAAACGGGGACCTATTTTCTTGCATCTACTCCTTCGGACGGTTGGGTCCCCAAAGAAGCAAAGGTGAATCGGGAGGTCGACACTTCTGATGACCAAAAAAAGAAGGGTTTTGTATGGGGATTCCCTACATCCAACAAATTTTGGAAGAACAATTGATTTTTCTCTGGAGGGGCTCTCGGGCTCAACGTCACTGTTGGATCTGGGGATTCCCGAACGGTGTTGAGTGTTCCCCGTTTCTTCTGTTCCCCCGAAGTGTAGAACAGAAAAATAATTGATTACAATGATTCAGAGCTGAAGAGGCTGACTCGGGCATCTGTTCGTACTCTGGAAAAGAGGAGGATTTGATAAAACTCGGCTTCTTCAGACAGATTTCAGGCCATCGCAGGCGATGTAAGACCCGGCGCCCTTTCCATTGTATTTTTCTGCTTTTCATCTTCTTTTCTAACATGAATCTTTTTTTTACTAGTGTTCGATACGGACGTTGTCAGTGATCTTCGGGCTCGCCATGTGAAGGCGATTCTGCAAGCTAGTAGAAAAGAAGCTTCCCGTCAAGGCGATGAAGGTATTGCTCCACCCGAGTCTGATGAGGAAATCGACATTGCTGAGGAACAGATCCCTGAGTATGTTCACCAGGGTGCTCAGCCTTCTACTCATGATTATGCTGGTCCGAGTGACCAAAGTGAGCCAACTGACACCCAATTGTCTGTTAATAGGGAGAGGCAATGTGAAGGCTGGGGTGAAGAGCCTGTTGGGCGGTTTGTAGCCGGCGATGGTGGTAACGTCTTAACGGATCAAGTGCCTGCAGGTGCCGAATTCTTTGAGTCTTTCCGAGACGATTCGCAAGAAGATCCTGCTGCTGTCCTAAACTTCCATCGTTCTCGGGGTGAGAAACGAAAGGCAGTTAGTTCGCCGTCTCGTCCTCTCAAAGTTCCTCGGATAGTCTCATTTATCGACTCCAGTGATGAAGATGTAGCGGATACGATTGCCCCGAGTGTTGGCGCTGGTGCATCAGTAGATGCGGTCGCTTCAGAACCGAGTAGGGCTTCTTCTACCTCCGAAGTTGGAGTTATGGGGGCTGAACCTTCGGGGGTTCCTTCTCCATCCTTAGAACTGAACAGAGCTTCTCCTGCCCCCGAGTTTGGAAATCTGGGAGCTGAATCCTCAGGGGTTCCTTTATTCCTTTCTCCCCAGGATCTGCTACGGGAGATGTCCTCCGGTCTGGCTTTTATCGGGGAAGACCGCTGGAGCAGCTTTCGGGATGATTCCCTGACCGAACGTCTCCAAAATGTTTTTAACGGTGCATCTTATGTAAGTTGAATCCGACTCCTTTATTGTCTTGCTTCTGTCATATTTCTAAGTATATTCCTTTGTAGATGGTGGCCGAATTTGCTGAGCTTATTCAGACGCATCAACATCAAGCCGATCGAATAAGGCGTCTAGAGGCTCAGCTGAAGGCGAGTGAAGAGGGTCATGCTCGAGCTGAGAAAGCTTACCAACAGGAGGTTGGTTCTGTACAAATATTTACTGACCATTGTCTAACGAAGCAGGTTGAAGCCGAGGACAAGGCATCTCTGGCAGAGGAGAAGGTTGCATCGCTTCAAAATCTTCTATCTTCTGCTGAATAATCCATGCTCAAGGCCGAGCAGGAGGCGGAGCAGGCGAAGTCTGCGTATGACCAAAAAATCTAAGATCTGAAGCTCCAAGTGCTGACAGTTGAATCTCTTTCCCGAGAGGCCAGGTTGGAACTTGAAGTCCAAGGGGTGGATCGTTTTAAAAGATCCCCTGCTTACGATGCCCTACTTCTTCGAGAATTTCAACGTGGGCTAGTTTCGGCCGGCGAGTTCTTCAAAGTTAAGAATAGGGCGACTGAGAAGGCCCGAGCTAATTGGGAGCTGTCAATCAAACATCACGTGGACCGGTTATTGGAATCCCTTCGGATTCAGATGAAGGAATGGAGAGCCTACTGCCGTAGTCAAGGCAAAGAGCCCCGTCTCATGCATTTAGAGATTCCGTCCGAGCATTCTCTCTCGACCTTTTATGCAAGTCAAGAGTCGGTTGAGGGTGTAGTCCCAGATGTCGGGCCAGTCCCGGGTGAAGATTACAGCCAGTGGATGGATGATACTGTCGACGATATCGGGCCAGTCCCGGGTGAAGATTACAGCCAGTGGATGGATGATACTGTCGACGATATCACTTGGCCGTCTAATGAGAGCCTGCTTCGTGAGTACGAGATGGTGCCAGATCCGAGTATTGGCAAATGCTCGAAATCCTAGCAACCTTAATTTTGTAGAATTGTAGAAAATTCTGATTATTTTTTACTTGTACAGAACCATTCTTTGAACTGTAACCATTCTTTTAGGAGCAATAAAATTCTATTTTATTTTGAATTGAATGGTCTTGATCTGTTTATTGCTGATTGTTGCCGAGTGCTGTATTAAACTGGCTGATGTTCGGGTAACTTAACCGAGTATCTTATTAAACCGGTTGTTACCCGAATGACTTCAATTGCCAAGTATCTTATTAAAATGGCTTCTTTGATGTTCGGGTAACTTAACCGAGTATCTTATTAAACCGGTTGTTACCCGAATGACTTCAATTGCCAAGTATCTTATTAAACTGGCTTCTTTGATGTTCGGGTAACTTAACCAAGTATCTTATTAAACCGGTTGTTACCCGAATGACTTCAATTGCCAAGTATCTTATTAAACTGGCTCTTTATTATTAACCGAGTCATCTTGAAACAGGCAAGTTTACACTTGTGTTTCATACCCGGTTGCTACCCGAACATTACATCAAGGCTCACCATGATCATACGTTCGAGTCCTTATGCAATACCAAGGACGTCTCCCCAGTTTTTATGCGCAAGGGTTTGCCAAATCGTTGAGCTTTTTTTTTTTTTAAAAAAAAATTGCTTCAACACAGCTACGCATTTCACCAGAATTTCTCCGGATAGCGTCCCGAGCATTTTTCCAGAGTCTGGTGCATCGGGTTTGACTTTTTACGAAGGTCATTTTGACCTTGCTCGGCTGGCATGCTCTTACGAGTTTCTCCGCCCATTCAGGATTTGATGGTCCCGAGAATTCTATTTGCATGTTCTTATTATCATGCTCTGCTTCCATATGTTCTTATTATCATATGCCTTCTTTTGGAAATCCCGAGCTAAATGCTATCCTTTCAGAAATTCCGAGTAGTTTTATTTATTACTGCAAAAAATCAACACAGATTTAAATTACAGTTTAATATTTATCCTGACTAATATTGTTCTGACTAAAAAAAAAGAATAAAATATTTAATATAAATATATATATTTTAAGGATAGAAAATCTTCAGATATTGGGCATTGCATGATCGGGGTAAAACCCCTTCATTGAATCGAGCAATCCAATGAGCTCCATGGCCGACTATTCCCGAGATCTTGTATTATCTAAGCAGATTAGTGAGGTCTTGCTTGATTTTTCCTCCCAGTTAGCCCCGATCTTGGCCACCTCATCTGGTTCTTTTAATCACTTCAAGTGGTTCTGCTTTGGATTCATTAAGTCCTCCCTTGGATCCAACTTGAATGATAAGGATTCTTTACACTGATTTGGCTGCATTATGGTGCACACCTGTTCAGCATCATTCTTACCTTTGTATACTGACAGGTTTGCTCTTCTGGCCATCTCTTGGGATCCCTTGACTATCCTGACCCCCTGGTCTGTCGGGAACTTGATCATTAATGCATAAATGGAGGTTACAACCCTTGTTTTATTAGGAATGGCCGACCCAATAATGCATTATATGGCCAATTTTCTAAGTCAACTATCACAAAGTCGAGCAGGATAGTCCTCTGGCAAGGTGTTGTTCCAATCTTCACAGGCAGTTTTACCGTACCGAGTGACCTGACTTCTATTCCTCCAAACCTCTTAATGGAGTATGAAAATGCTGTAAATCTTTTCGTTCTAGCCTTAGCTGGTCATAGACGGCCACATTGAGGATGTCTGCTGAACTCCCATTATCTATTAAAATTCTCCAGACTTCCCGATAGCCAATCCATGCACTTATAACCAAGGCGTCATTAGGCCGAACATCGACGCCATGGGAATCTGCCTCTGTAAAGACTATCGAGTCCCATCCTTCCTTCACCCTTTTCGGGTCTGGCTCAACCGAGTTTACGTCAAAGTTATTCCTTGCTTCTATTGCTTCTCTGACTTCCTGAGTTCGTTCTCGGTTGCTTTTCCCGGTAGAGGGTCCTCCGTATATCGTATGTATTACCTGACTGGCCTTGGGACTGGGCCATTGATTTTGTCCAGAGTGATATGCCTTAACTTCTTTCTTAGTTTCTAATTTCTCATCTTTTTTTTAAGATTACATTCTGCAAGTGCCCTTCCCGAATAAGAGTCTCTATGTAATCTCTGAGTTGGAAACACTTTGAAGTCTCGTGCCCGGTTTCCTTGTGAAATCTGCAATACTTGGTTGCATCTCTCCGGGCGAACTGAGATTGTCACCGCGGTTCTTGCACCATATTCTTTTCTTCCAAGATGGCTAAAATTTCTTCTTGTTTTTTTCGCAGAGGGGTGTAATTGGTATATCTGCCTCGATATTTCTGTGGACCGTTCGACATTGAGCCCATTACCCCCATCCTTGTTTTTCTCCTTACCGTTCCCTTTTAGCTTTCCTTTTTTATTATGCCCTTTGGTTTCAACATCCTTCTGTTCGGGCTTTCCTCAGTGCATATAGCTCCCTCCTGTAGCTAATTCTTCTTCTTCGGCCAGTGCGTATCCTCCTGCCATATCCATCATGTCAGCATATCTAGTCAACTGTGCTATTCTCAAATCAAAGGATAGCCGTCCATTCTGCAAATTATTGATGAATGCAGCGATTATGGCTTCATCGTTTGCACTACCAATCTCTGATACCCCTTGACCGAATCTCCCTAGATATTTCTTCAGTGACTCATCTTTCCATTGTTTTATTTGAGCAATATGAGCCACTGACTTTTTCCTGTGAATGTTACTCAGGAATTACCTTGAGAAGCTCCTGTTTAGTTCACTGAAACTCTTGATGCTTGCTGAAGCTAACCTTTCGAACCACCTCGACCCCATGTCTCCAAGAGTTTGTGGGAAATTGAGACATAATAAGGGATCGTTGTGGGCATACCGGGCTATGGCGCTTTTATAGCGTCTCACGTGCTCTTTCGGGTCCGTGTCTTTCTTAAACTGCTCCACGTGCGGCATCCTGAACCTTTCTGGGAAAGGGGTCCGCAAGATTTCCTTGGTAAATGGGTTGTCTGAGTCGTCGTCAGATAAATCGTTATAGCCATAACGTCTGACCAAGGCATCCATCTGACGCCTATTGTTCTCGACTTCTTGAGTTAGGCTCTGGATCATGACATCTCTGTCCCCCACCGGGCTTCCTCGACTGTTGAACTGTTGGGTAACTGTCATTCTTTCTGGATCTTCACTTTGATGCCGAGTTTCTCGCATGACTCCGTAATGACGTTTGTGATAAGGCCGATCGCTATCTTCTGATGATGACCGATCCCAGTGCCGGTCATATTTACGGTGTCTAGTGCGGACTGTTTGATTGTGGTCCAGCCTCTGGTGATGTTGTTTCTCTTCAAGAGTTTCCTGTACAGCCGGGTTGATTGGGGAAGAGTTCCTTCTGGTTTTTGGCATAGTTATTCCTGGTTCAACCACCACCGAACAGAGCCTTGCGGGTGGAGGATTGGGAGTATGTGCTCCTGCAGCCAGTAGATCAATCCCTTCCCTCGTTGCGTCTGTCACCAATTGCTGCAAGGCCTCTTGGAAACGCAGCGTAAGATCTCTGTTGGTTGGAGGAACTTGCTGGATCCCTGCCAGGTGTGCAGGCTGGTTTTCTGTGTTTGCTGCAGGATCTTGTGACTTGTTGCCAACATGGAAATCGCCTAGTGATTTTTGGCCATTCCCTTCCTACCATTGCTTTTAACAAGTTCGGAGGTTCAACCCCTCATTCTATCGCCAATTGTTGACGTCGATTTCTAGATTGTGTTAGAAAAGCCAACAAGGATTGGATTTCGGCTATTAATTCAAAGAGAAAGAGATTCAAAAAGAGTAACGAAGACACAAGTTTTATGTGGTAAAATTCCGATGACAGAAAAAACGTCCACAGGTGGTTGAAGGATCAACCAAGCCAAAATCCACTATGAAAATATGATGTTTACAAGCTCTCGATCTCTCTTTTTTCTCTCTGTATTTGCTATGATTGCTGTATGCTATATTGCCTATCTCTTTTGGAACCAGATTATGAGTCTATTTATATGCTTATAGAACCCTAATCTGCTTTGTACAAGTAATACAAGATTTTTGTATTTAATTGTGATTCGGTTACTTGTTTGAGGTTATTTGTCTTCTTTCCTGTTTCGGAGTCTCTTATGGAAATCGAGTGGGATTCTAGTAGTGCAGTTCAATTTGGACTTGTTTCCTTATAAGAATGTAGTCTTCGTAAAGAAATCAGGTTATTTCCTGATTGGGGACTCTTCTAACTTAATGTTCCATTTTATTTGGGATTCCTTTCTGATGGATATCTTCGCGTATTTAATGACTTGATCCGTGTGAAATAAGCACCCAGTTCTTACTCGAGTCGTATTTATTTCTGGGTAAGAATAATACATGATGGTCCCGAGTAGCGCCGTTTGAGCTCGAGTGGAAGCGTTGTTTAACCAGTCCCGAGTGTTGTTAACTGATCCCCGAGTAGGTTTCATTCAATATATGCTTACTCGGGCTTTCTTCTCTTTAATGATGCCTCGTAGGATATTTCCTGAGTGCCCAGTTGGGCGTCCACCTGACTATTTTCTTCTTTCTGTCAATGACGTGTATGCTTGGTAAAATTCACATACGACAAAGGGTAACAGTAAAAACTCACATAAAACATTCTAATATATATATATAAATACATCGTCATAATATCAAAATAAAGTATTAATATTAAACATCAATATAAAAATAATTAGGGTTCTTTTTTATTTTTAAATCTATTTAAAATAAACAATATATTAAAATAAAAGATTTATATACCATATATAATTATGATGAAATTAGAAACATTTTATATATGGAGATAATATCGGAATAAAAGATTTTGAATTGTATTTAATACAATTAAGTGATTTACAATTAAATAAAAAAACTTTTTATTTTAAGTTATTTTTTTTAAAAATTTTAAGTTATTTGATCACTACAAAAACAAAACAATTTAATAATTATAATTCAAATAATAATTAAAAAAAACCCATGAATTAAGATATAACTTATAAAAGCGTCGTTGAATCTAAAACCCTCCATAGCCACCTCTCTCTAGTCTTTATCACTCTATAAAGAACCCGAGAAACCTCGAATCCATTCACTTTCGGCTTTGGTGATGATGAGTGGGATATCAGCGTTACCGGAGGATTGCATAGCTGCTGTGATTTCCTTCACCAACCCTCGCGACGCCTGCCGCTTAGCTTGTGTGTCAACCACCTTCAGATCCGCCGCCGATTCCGACACCGTTTGGGACCGCTTCCTGCTTCCCGAATACTTGTCCGCCATCTCCTACCCTGTCTCCGATTCTTCTTCTTCTACATGGTCGGCGCTGTCGAAGAAGGAGCTCTACCTCCGAGCGTGTCCCAGTCTCATTCACAACGGCAAATTGGTAATTTCACCTTTTCACGATATGTATTTTTTTTTCTTTCTGTTTTGTCTAGAAAATTTGGGAGAAATTTATGGGTTTGTGTTTGTATGTTATGAGATTGATATTTGGATCCAGAATTTGTGGATGATGGATCCATCTATCAAGTATTTGCGCTTAAATTTGAGAAGCTTAGATGGATCTGGTATGTTGTAAATCAGTCGAGTGTTATTTGTTTTCTGGGAAAAATGTTGATTACAAACAACCCTTGTAAGTGTTTTTGATTTGTAAATTTAAATGAAATTCAGATTGTTTAATGGACATATTGAACAGAGCTTTTGGTTGGATCACCCAAGTGGGAAGAAATGTTACATGATATCGGCCAGGGAACTCACTATTACTTGGGCCGGTCGTGATACTACTGATTATTGGCGCTGGATTGATGATTTCCCTGGGGCCAGGTATCTTTTTTGTCTCTAATTCTTGTCTTTATTATTGTTCTTGGATTTTTTTTTCCATCTTGTTATAGTAATATTGAATATTGATTGCCTACACACGACAAAAAGGTTCCCGGAGGTGGCCAAGTTGAGAATTGTGTGCTGGTTTGAAATTCGTGGCAAATTTGATACTTCACTTCTGTCCACGATGACAACCTATGTAGCTTTCCTTGTGTTCAAGCCAACATATGACTTTGATAGAAGTCACCGTTGGACTTTATGAGGCTAATGTCCAAAACCAAACTGTTTATTTTGATCGGCGGCGGTGAAACACTGTGCCTGGAGACAATCCTGGCCTCTTCCCCAAAGAGAGAGGAGATGGATGGTTGGAAAGTGAATTGGGTGAATTTTTCCATGGAAATGATGAAGAGGGCGAATTGTCATTGACTATTTTTGAGATTAATTGTCCTAAAGGGAAGCATGGCCTTGTTGTCCAAGGGATTGAGATAAGGCCGAGGAAGGGGTAAATAAATGACCGGAAAGAGGATGAATTAGGTTAGTTTTTCTATAGAAGGTTCAAGCTAGTGTACAAATTGTTGTTATTTTATTAACTATACTATTTTATATACCAGCATAATTTGCTTCAAGTAAAAAGCAACAAAACTCAATATTAGTTGTGGGCTGGGGCAAAGTGCTTCAATGGTTTTATTGGGGTGGATACGGCTGAGGTTCTGGCTATTTTGGAGGGTGTTCAGTTGGCGATCCATGAGAACTTGAACCACCCTGTGATTGTGGAGCCTGATAAGCTCACTGTGATTAAGTGATTAACCTTTGCTTAGGGAACTCTCTCGTTGTGAAGTGGACATTGTGGTCCAAGATGTTCAGTATTTTCTTAGTGTTGATCTTAGCTCGGTTTCTGCTTTGAGCAGTGGTTGTTTTGTTTTGTTTTTTATCTTTGCCTTATCCTTTTCTTGATTGGCTTTGTAAGTTGGTCAAGGATGATGCTTTAGCTGTTTTTGCGGTTGGTTTGTTCCTTTAAAAAAAAAAAAAAGTCTATATTAGTTATATTGTTGGAGCAGTGAATTATTTGTGCCCGTTTGTTCGAATGTTATATTACAAATAATATGCCGTGTTCGAAAATACGTGTCTAGGCGTTAGGCATTCTCTGGCCGTCCTGATTAGGACAAAATCACCCATATTAGACAACGATTAAAAAAAAAACGGACGATTTGGTCACTTTGTTAGATGATTTAGCCAATTAAAATTTGAATATTACTTTGTTTTCGTTGAAAAAATTGAATATTGGTTTTGTATGTAGGAAAAATAGTTAAAAAATAAAATAAATTTTCGACCGTTAGTGTCTAGTGTTTACTAGAAATGTGCGAGAGAAGAGAATAATAATACATGCGTGCATTTTGAAATTGAATGAGGTTAGATTGACACCTAGAGAATTGGAAATGAAACGAGTGATGGAAACAGAGTAAATAATTACTTTGATGTTGCCTTGTTCATTTTACCGGTGAATTGTATCTCGTATCTTCAACATGTAATAGTCTATGTTTTTGGGGCGTCCAATACATATTTCTGTGTATTTATAGCCGACGTAAGATGAATTTATAGCACAAAACAGGCAAGACAAGGCCAGTATTAGTCAATGGCAAGATCAAAAGGTACAAGAAAATTCTTTTGCTTTACACCAACTACGGGAAACAGAAAAAGCCCGAAAAGACGAATTGGGTGATGCACCAGTCCCACCTCGGCAGCAATGAGAGCTCAGAGCTGGTTGTTTCATAAGTTTTCTACCAAACACAGCCTAGACAATTTGGTACTTCAGTCGTTAAGGAATCTCACTCTCATACACCAAAATTCAAAGCACAAAGAGGTCTTGACCAGGGCCTAAAAAATCCTGGCCTTGTTGGCCAGTTCAATTCTTCTTTCATTTCATTTGATCAAGGTGGTGGTGGTCTGCGGTCATCAAAATAGATCAGCAAGCCTTGCTTAGATAATTCCCCATCTTGCAGCCCATGATAATTCCACTTTTATATATTCCTTGAAAAAGAAAAGAAAAGAAAAGAATAAAAATGAATGTAAAAATAAGAGAAAAGGGTTTTCAAAAAGCGAAAATAAGAGAACGAGAAGTAAAGGCTACTTAAATAAACATATCCATATCACATTTAAATACTTTGATTGTCTGACATGTTTTTAAACTTTTCTTTAGAACATTCTCTGATTGTTTTGCATGATTAAAATTGTCCATCAGTGAGAAAGTAGGGCTATACAAAAATAAAGGCACTGCATAGATGTTTTGAAGAATTACTTCATCGGTCAAAATATCAATTTCAAAATTTCCAAGTATGCAGTATTGTACGAAAATTCAGCAATTCCAAACTTCAATGCTATACTATATGGTTGTTTAGGAGATGTGCTAGTTTGACACACAACATTTTTGAAGGTTGTTAAAGCAATTTGCTTTAAAGTGAAGTGGAAGAGAAGGATGGGAAGCTATGGATAGTTAGTGTTCTGATGCCTCTTGTTGCAGTTTACAACTTGTCTTGTCTAAAGTTTTGCCTCACGAATGAACCAATGTACTTTTGATAATATGTTTATCGATATTTAATTTTGCATACACAAATCTATATATAGCTCTGGATATGAATTTTATCCGGAGCTCATTCCTAGTTTACCGGTGTGTTTTGTATCCACAAATAAATGAGAGTTGGTGTCTTTTGTTGCACAAAAAATAGGATAAGATTTGTCCTTTGTTGGATGTAACATAGGATCACATTATAAAAAAAATTGATAAAACTTTTTTTTTATAAATTTATTTATTTTGATTTCATAATTTTTTTAATAAAACAAATTTATATTTTTTCCTTTTGAAGTACAATCCACTATTTTTTGAGTTTTACTTAACTATTTGTAAAATACCAAAAAAAAAAAAGGGTAATTTCACAAATATCCATGACTTTAGGTGAAATTGCACATTCAGGCAAGTTTTCATTTTATTACTCAAACATCCCTGAAAAATGTTGACTAACCGTGAATTTAACGACTCAAATGGAAAGACAAAAAGGTGAGAATGGGTGAATGTGAAAGAGAATAAGAATGAATGTCACAGTGTTAGGGGTTAATTCACCAACACCATTGAGTTTAAGTAAAATTGTACATATATTCAATTTTTCCTTTTATTACACAACCCTCGTAGAAAACGTTGACTAAACGTTACTAGTAACAATTTTCATGACAGAAAGGAGGAAAAGACACAAATGCCTTCACATTTTTCTTTTCCAAGCCGACAATTTTGTTTTAACTTTTAAGAGTTTATTTACATTTTACCGTAGTATTGTTTTGTCATTTACATTTTCTATCAAACTTTTAATGGTTTATCAAACTAACTCTCCAAGTTCTTAGGCTAGCTTCGCCTTGGGTTAGAGGTAGTGCCAGCAGAGTGTTGGCATTACTGCTTCGTTGCTTAAGTCAGAAAGAAACCTTGGACAATCACATCGGGCCTAAAAATACTACAAAGATAAAGCTTAGAAAGAGAGTTTCAAGGAAATAATTTTGACATAATTAACAATGCTAATGAACAATATTTATATTGTCTGGGATGTCTTAAAATTAGTCCACATGGAGTGTTGTGATTGTCCCTTCATTGACATGTCACCTAGGTGTTTTATTAATGTTTTACTAGGTCATAATCTTCCAGATAGTCTAAGAGCTAGTTTGATATTACCGTAACTTTTATATTACGTAATCACTGATAGGTACATTTATATATCTATTTTAGGTTCCTTATTCCTAACTTTTATACTCGGTTTCGAGTGTTTTTGTGTATATAATATGTGTTTGAGCCTTGTATAGATTCATTTTCCTAATGTTAGTTGTTTTAGCTTAAAGTGATGCTTTGAAGGCAAAGAGGAAGAAAAAAGTTAAAATTGGGATTTAGATTGGACTGCAAGCTCTAACTGCGAGTTACAATTCACAGATGTTCCACAGAGAGAACTGTTTCTTCAAACCGCGACGTCAACCAGAAGGACCAAGTAGCAGATAGTTCTCAGATGAGACTGCGAGTTCAATTTATGAGTTTTACCTTGCAGATCAATGTCGCAGATGTCTCCCAGAAGATACTGACAAGTCAGACCGTGATCTCATGCCAGTAGATCTAGATTTGCTACTTCAGACTGCGAGATGCACAACAGAGGAGACTGCTACTTCAGACTGCGTGTTCAAACCAACATAAACAATACGACTACTAGATCTGTGAGTTCCAACTTGCAGATGCACCTCACAGAAGTTGCCCAGAACCTACTGCCATACAGATCTACGAGTAACAACCAGCAGAGCAAGATCTGTGACTTCAAACTTTGAGTTCCAACTTGCAGACTTTGAGTTCCAACTTGCAGATTTGTGGCGGCATAACTTTATCCACCTGCAAATCAAGATATTTTAGGGGCAAACTTATCTTTTCACACCCAATTGATGCTCTAACGTTCAAAATCTATAAATACACCACCTTGTTGGTCATTAAAAACACATCATAATATATCTTTCCAAATCCAATCTTGGATAGACACCAACACCTCTTGTTCCTCAACACCACAAAAGAGATAGAAGAGTTTCAAAGACTCTATGAAGGGTTCTCCTTCATGGATGTCTCACCACCACCACCTCTAAACTTCCTCTATCTATCTTTGAAGTAAATTCAAGGAGAAAGGAAATCAAACGAAATAAAGATCTTGGTTATCTCTAAACTATTCTTTTTATTTTATGTCCTATTTCTTTGATGTGTAATTCCCAATAGGGAATATTTGTAAACCAACACTTGGCTTGTTATATATGGTATTTACTTATATTCAACTTGGATCTTGACTATATTCTTTGAGCTTAGGCTATATCTTTTTTTTTGACATGTATGTTGGTGAATGAGTAGGAATTGATATGTTTTGTATAAGTGAGACTTTAGATTGAAACAAATGATGTAGTGTAACTTAGTGTCTCACTCTTGTTTGCATGTTGGTAACGGAAGGGAATCGATATGTATGAATTGATTTGAGTGAAAGAGCACATCTGTGTTCTGGTTGATTAACCATGAATGGATCTTTATTGTTAACTCTTGAATAGAAGTAACTTTATTCATGCATGCTTATGCTAGATTAGGTTGTTTGGTGTATTGTTCATGTACTTAATGGGTCTAGATTTAGACACAATTGCTCATTCCATGCCTTTGGTTGAGTGATGAGAATCGATGTCGGTATTTCTTAATCAACAAATGATTCGTAATAATAGATGATTTGGTTTTGGAATCCTTAATCAAGAGAACTAGCCCTTGAATTTGTTTGAATGATGCTTGAATGTTTATTATCAACATGACCAGCTTATGTGTTCGGTGAACTTATGTACCTATTGTAACCACTATCATGCATCTCTCAAGCCATATTTATTTTCGTACCTAGGGTGTCTTGCCTTTAGGAGTAGACTATTTTTTTGCTTTGTAATGTAATTGATTTCCATGTAATTAGATTTAGAAAGGCAAGCACCCAGTTACATTACTATCCTTAGTGTAATTTAATTTAGTTTAGTTTAGTTTAGTTTATTCACATCTCACACACCATCCACAATATGCATGCATTTCACACACACCATTCTCACCCCTTCCATGTTTTATTTTTATCACTTTAAATAACGCTTTAGTTAGAGACAGTCATACATATACCACCTCTCTGTAGGAACGATCCTCTTCCTTGCATGCTATACTAGTCATTAGTCACTAGCACCCGTGAGGTTGAACTTAAAAATATCTTTTGATGAGAGTGCGATGACGCTCATATCAATCACTGTTAGCTGTGTTGAAGGAATACTCAGTAGATATTTGGTTAATTGTATTTTTAAAATTATTGTATATGTCAAAAACAATATATATATATATATATATATATATATATATATATATATATATATATATATATATATGTGTGTGTGTGTGTGTGTGTGTGTGTGTGTGTGTGTGTGTGTGTGTGTGTGTGTGTGTGTTGTAATTTTATTACAAAAGCGCTGAGATCAGTTATAATGACCAAAATATACATGATTTTAGAACCCTACATTTTTTTCATTAATTATATATATTAAATCAATATTTAAGTAGAATATATAAATTAGAAAAAAATTTCCATAAAAACAATAAAAATATATTTTTTAAAATTTATAAATCAAATTAATATTTAAGTAGAATATTTAATTTTGAGATGTAATAAGACATATAAATGATAATGATAATAATGATATTTTAAAAGATTCATTAAATGTTAAAATAGATTATTCCATAATCACTTTTAGAAAGTAACCACTAATCTACTTCTTAAAATCAATATCAAAACTTTTCAAATGATCAATTAATCACTTTTGGAAGTTTTATCAAACATTAATTTTTGTGAAAATTATAAAATAAACTAATTTTATTTTTTTAAAAGTAATACCAAACGAGTCCTAAGTGGAATGCTAGATTATCAATTAATCACTTTTGATTTTTTTTTTTCAAAAACCTCCATGGAGGTCATCCATCAATGGAGTGGAGGTCAAACAGACCTCTGACCTCCATTGGAGTTCTATAGACCTCTAATGGAGGTCAAAATGGAGGTTGATGAAGAAGATGAATTAAAAAAAATATCATTTTTATCCAATAAATCTCAGAAAATATAAAAATGCTTAATAAGTTTCAGAAGCTACAAAATAAAGCTTGAAAATATAAAATAGATCTTGAAAATTATAAAATAAATCTCGAAAAAAAACATTAGATTTATTTTTATAAGTGTGTTTCAAGCGTATTTTTATCCAAACAACACTTTATCTGCTATTAAAACCTAAGTTATTAAGTTGATCCTAATCTTAAAAGTAACGGAGTTAAGAGTGCTAGAATTTTTTTCAACCCTGATAGTTAATTAGGAGACAATCGATTACCAAAAGAGCAAAGTGAGCAGGCCAGCGAAAAATAATAAAGGTCTAGTTGGAGAAGTAGGTGGCTGATTGCCTGATTGACTTATTCTTCCCTCCTTCCATTCTTAGTAAATATGTTGAGTCGGCGAGGCTGTCATTGCTTTTCCACGTCGCCACTCAAACATGTTTGGGTTACGTTTCAATAATTTACGAGGATTTAACTACAGTAAGTAATTGCATAGCCAAAAACTTCTCTAATGTAAATGTTATTTGTAAAAATATAAAATGTCATGTATGATTAATAGATATTCTTTTAAAAAATCGTTCTTTAATATAACCGTACATATTTAACTTTAAGCTAATGTGGTAAAAAAAAAATTTAGACATTGTCAACACGACCGTCCACTTTCAGACGGTCTGTTGCACAATCCTTTTTTAAGTTGACTTATCAAACATTTAAAATTGACATTAATTTTTCATCTATTTTTTGTAAGGAAATAAAATAAAAAAGAAATAGGAAATAAAATTGGACACATCATTAAAACAAAATGTGTTTTAAACAGAAGCATTGGAGATAAAATTTTAAGTTGATCGTCTATCAAGTTTATATTTATACCACATAGACAGGGTCGTCTCCGGACATTTTGTGGCCCGAGCGATTTTTTGATATTAACAGAAATCGATAATAAATAAATAAATAAATAATTATTCATTTACCAAATATATTGTATTCCATATAAATTAAAACAAAAAAGATTTATCGTATCTAAAAACATAAAAACAAAACATTGTTTACGTTTATATTTTTCTTGCTTTCTGAAGTGCAAATTTACTAATTATACTACTAACATCGAGACTTTTTTCTCGATAGATAACATAGCCAATCAATTCAACCTATCTTGTAACATTGTTGACAGAAGATAATTTTTAATAACTTCAACTTTAAAAAGCTTCTCACTGTAGTAGCAATTGTAACTAGAACAATAAAGGTTAAAATAGACTTTGGAACAATATTCTTCAGCTTACTAAAGAGACCTGAGACTCTATGCAAAAAGATTAAAAGAATCAAAACTAGAAGATTCAAAATAGCACCCGTAAGGCCGTAATCTACATGACTATATTACATGATGAATTATTTCAAAGCAAAACATGGTAGTATTTAGAAGAACTAGGGAAAAATAATAAACCCAAATTAATTTAAACCGATTCAGCCATTACATAAAATACTACACACACTATTCTACTATTGTAAATAAAATAAATAATTAAAAGATTAATCAAAATCAACATGTATAAATTAATTGAAAACAAAAATCATACATTTAAATCTTTAATTCTTCAATATTGACAAAGAATAACACACTAACACAAGCAGGAATGCGTAAATCAGAATCAAAACGAAGCAAACCAAATATATATATATGAAAGACCGAAAAATAGAAAGAGTAAGTAAAGTGAGTAAATAAATTTGTTTTTTGTGTTAAATAAATTAGTGGTGTTTAGAAATCAGAATCAGTGAATCACAAGGACTAAGTTTATTGGGTATTTAGATTGTGGACCTGAATTTTTGTTTTTAATTGAACTGATTCATTACCATATTGAGTCGAACCAAGTCTTTATTTTGGACTCTGTTTATATATAAATATATTGGGTTCTGAGACACCAAAGAAAAAGAAGAAAATTGAGTTAGTTGAGAGCCCTAGCAAAATGCTAGGTTTGCTGGACCCTAGGTTGACTATGCACATAAGAAATAAGTTCCTTGACATCGTTGACATGTCAACGATAATTCATTTGCAAGATATTTTTATTTTGGAAATACTCTAAATCTGACAAGCTAAAAAAAATAAATAAATTATGACCAAGTCAAATAAACACTTGAACTTACTGTAAATATATTATTAGATATTATTGCTAATAGCCTAATATACATTACATACTTTTCACAATAATGGAGAGTGTGCTTAATTAATTAAGTTTTTTTTTTAATCATGTGAAAATTTATCGTATGACTTATGAGAAACTCTCGGTAATTTTTATGCCGCTGGTCTAAGTCAGACAGTTATATTCGTAGGCAAAAATATCAACGCATGAATCTAAAGGGAATTTAAAATAGCTACACATTTTGAAAGTGTTGCACCGATTTTTCCAGAATATATCAATATTCTTCTTGAGTTAGTTCACCTATTATTTATAATTTCACATATTATATTAAGTAAGAATCAATCAAATTAACTGGAATTGTATTCAACAAGATAGTTCAAGTTGGTTACATCTCTTGTGGTTAAGCAAAAAATCTAAGAATTTATTCCGTCATACCGAATTTATTCGGTCATACCAAAATTTTAGAAAGATTTAATTGAATTTATGTTTGTGAATATTGGGTAAGAATGACTATGGGATTGCTTGTGTAATAAGGTTGGAAAGAAATACCTAACTATTTGGTATAAAACTCTTTTCTCTTTCACAAGATGAGGTTGTAACGGTAGTAAACCCCTTATATCTACACCATGAGGGTGTGATAAGGAGTACAAGATGAATCTCCGAAGAAAGTAATTAATTATTTCTTTAGAAATCTAGTTTAAAAAGTCTTTAGTTATCGGATGTGAAAATTTGATACCGGATGAAAAAAGTAGAGAAAAGCATAGAAGAAGAAAATTGGAAAGAAAGAAAATAATTATGTATTTCTTATGTATATCAACTTTTGTGATACAATGCTGAGATATATATACAAGAGCTTTCCCGTAATAGGAAATCAAAATAAATAATTACTATCAATTCTAAGTCAATGCAATAATAACTAATGCCTAAATAATAAATAATTACAATCAATTCTAAGTTAATGCAATAATAAAGAAGATTAGGTTCCTATTTTAACACTCCCCCTCAAGTTGGAGAGTGAACGTCAAGAATTCCCAATTTGCCAAGTATAGAGTGGAAAGCAACTTGTCCCGATGGCTTGATGAATAAATCTGCAATCCGTTTCACGCTTTCTATGAAAATGGTTTTAAGCTCTCCTTTTTTGTATCCGTTCATGGACTTTGTGATAATCTATCTCAATATTCTTCGTTCTCACATGGAAAACCGGATTAGCTGAATGTAAATTGCAGTTTGGTTATCACAGTAAAGTTGAGCTGGTTTCGAATGGGACACTTGAAAGTCTTGCAATAAGTATCGTAGCCAAGTTAACACTCATAGTTAATCAATGTCATGGACATATACTCGGACTCTACTGAAGATCAGGACACCATGATTTGCTTATTATTCTTCCAAGAGATTAGTGAGTTTCTAAGAAACACAGAGTATCCCGTGATAGACTGTTGTGTATCCAAACAACCTCCCAAATCTGCATCACAATAATCTGTTAATTGTAGTTTTCCATCGGAAGGAAACAATAGACCTTGACCTGGTGCTTTCTTCAAGTAGCGTAATACCCAGTGGACAGTTTCAAGATGTGGCTTTCTGGGTTGTTGCATGAATTGCCTAATTGTGTTGACAAGTTCCAATCAATCTACGATAGTATGTTGGGTCATTAAGCAACTCCCCTTCATTCGAAGCAAGCTTCAGATTCTATTCCATGAGAAACTTTGCATGTTTAACACCGAGTAGACCCGCTTCCTCAAGTATATCGAGTGTGTATTTTTGTTGATTAATGGAAATTCCTGTTTTAGCACAAGCAACCTTAATTCCAAGAAAGTATTTAAGAAGCTGAGGTCTTTAATTCAGAAATAGTTGCCTAAAAAATCCTTCACATCTTGTATCATCTTCTTATCATTGCATGTGATGATCATATCGTCAACCTAAAGGAGAATAGCTATCAAGAAGCCACTACTAACCTTAGTGAACAAAGAATAATTTACCTACGAATGTCTGAACCCAAACTTCTGAATTGCAGAAAGGAATTTGTGAAACCAATTATGTGAAGCTTGTTTTAGTCCGTATAAGGATTTATGTAGTCAAAAAACCAAGTGTTTCCCCACTGTCGATGAAAACTAGATGGAGGGATCATATAAACCTCTTCGATTAAATCCCTATGGAAGTAAGCATTTTAGGCATCTATTTGGTGAAAATAATAGTTACGAGTAAAAACAATGGCTAAGAGAAAGGAGTCAACTTAGCCACTAGAGCAATGGTTTATGTGTAATCAATTCCTTCTTATTGTGTGAAACTCTTAGAACCGACCCATTTGAATTATACTTGATCTTGTACACCCACTTACAACCAATAGGGCAATGACCCGGGTGATAATGGAATCATGCCCCAAGTCTTACTTGCTTCAAGAACGAATAATTCATCTTCCTTGGCGGCAACCCATTTAGAATCCTTACATGCCTGCTCATAGGATTCTAGCTCGACCAGGTGAGATACAACATTGATAAAAGATTGATGAGCAGTAAAAAGATTGGAGTATGAAATGTACCTTTATATTGGGTGCCGAACATGGTTGAAAGAGACGAAAAGCTTGGATCAAGTAGCTTGGAATGGTTTCCTTCATAATCTCAGAGATGTGACGGTTGACAGGTGCGAGAGGATCTACGAGGTGCTTTAGGGATCAGGTTGATAGGCTTGGAAGTAAGGCCAGGTTGATTCGCCCCACGATCTGGTTAATTTGGCACCGCGGTGCTGAGCTCACGGGTTTCTGTATCAGGGGTTGCACCGTGGCTTGTTGCTCACGGGTTTCAGGCTTGTTGCTCTCGGGTTTTAGGCTTGTTATGGATCTCAAGACGAGCGTTACGGCCCGAGGTAGTGGGTGCCATGGCACGGGAGTCTAAAGAGGCTATTTTTGGGTCGAAATTGTTGTCTAATGGCAAGGGTAAGATAGATTCATCACTTTGGTCATTGTGAGGGTTATCGGGCATAAGAGAAAATGGAAAATTAGTTTCATGAAACACAACACCACGAGGGACAAATAAGGATTTTGACTTTAAATCATAAACCCGATTGCCTTTTTATCCAGTCGGATACCTAAGAAAAACACATTTCTGAGTTCGAACATCAAATTCATGTTTGGGTGTAAGATTAGTGGCATAACATAAACAACTGAATGTACGAAGATGGTTATATATGAGTGGGTTGTTATAGAGATGATGGTAGGATATGACTGGAGTGGGTAAACAGTTTATCAAGTAACATACTATTGTAGGCTTTCCCCCTAAAATTGTAAAGGCATTTTGGCTTGAAAACAAAGAGATCGTTCAATATTTAAGAGGTGCCTATGTTTTCGTTATATGACTCCATTTTGTTGGGGTGTATATAGGTAGGAATATTGGAATTGAGTACCATAGTATCGGAGAAACGTTTAAAGGGCTAAAAACTCTTTCCCATTATCAGAACGTAATCCTTTAATCTCACAATTAAATTGATTTTTCACTCATGAAAAGAAAATTTTGAGCAACAATTGAGTTTAAGATTTAACAATCATAAGAGAAATCTAAGTATAGCGAGAATAATCATCAACAATTGTTAAGAAAAAATGAACTCCCAAATGAGAATTTATTTTATGAGGATCCTGATTGTTATAATGGATTCAATCAAAAGGTGCAACGGAATTTATTGAAATAGATGGAAAAGACAAACATGTTTGTTTTGCTAAAGGACAAATGTCACAAAAATATTTTGAATCAAAAGTAATTTCAGGGTTGGTTTTGGAAATTCACATCAGCATATCTTTCTTGCTAAAGCACCAAGGCATGGACTTTGCATGCGTTTGGGAGGAGACTCATCATAAGAATTGAACCTTGCATGGTACGTGGCATATGATTCATTTAGTCCCATCAAGAACTGCATGACTTTTTCCTTCTCCTCACGTTCAACAAGACCTTTGATAGCCCTACAACTGCAAGAAATTAGGCCGTGATAGGAAGCCAACTCATCCTAAGGTGACTTTATTTTGATGTAGTAGGAGGAGATCGATTGTTGGCCTTGACGTAATCCCACAATCTCTTCCCGGATTTGATAGATTCGGGAATCATTCCATTGTTCAAATCTATCCTTCAAATATCTCTACAGTACATTAGCAATATCTACATAAATAATACTACAAGAAATATTAGGTTGAATCGAATCTAAAATCCAGGATAATACCATATGATTGCATCGTTGCCATGCCAAAAATTTGGTCGGTTGATGGTGATGCTTGCATCATTCCATCGATGAATCCGATCTTGTTTTTGGAACTCAGAGCAAATCACGCGACTCTATTGTCCATAGTTATCTCCTTCATGTGGTTTCAAAACCAAAATGAGACCTGGGTGATCCGAATGTTGTATGGTGAAGGAATCCATGTTGTTTGTCATCTTCTTCATAAAAACAATCTCGTTTCCTCCTTTCTTTTATGCAGCGGAAGTCATGTTTAGAAATGATTGCTCTTATACCATGTGAAAGTTTGATAATGGATGAAGAAAGATGCGAAAAGCGTAGAAGAAGAAAATTGGAGAAAAAGATAATAATTATGTATTTCTTATGTATATCAACTTTTCTGATACCATGTTGAGATATATATACAAGAGCTTTCCCGTAATAGGAAAGGGAAATAAATAATTACAATCAATTATTAGTCAATGCAATAATAACTAATTCCCAAATAATAAACAATTACAATCAATTCTAAGTCCTTGCAATAATAATTATTAGTTTCTTATTTAATATAGATTTTTTTTTTTTGCAAGTCATTGGAAAACTTTTATTATTAACGTGACGAAGAGTGGGCTATAAGTTCATTACCATCAAGTAACAATGTCAAATATAACATCATAATAAAAAGTCATCGTAGCATAAATGATATGTTATCTTTTATTTATTTTGACTTGTATGTAACATGATAATATAATTTAGGGGTGTGCAAATCAGGTTCGGTTTTCAATTTAGAAAACTAAATGGAAGGACTGTAAGTTAGAAAACTTAGGCTTAGTTTCACATTGCTGTGTTAGGGGACGGGGTGCTATGGGGAGAGTGCTTTTGGTTCTGCTGTGGGAAGAATAATGCTTTTTATGGGGAGTGTTTGGTAAACTGATTTTTGAAATTAAAAAAACAATGTCAATATGTTTGGTAAACTGTAAATAAAAAGTGTTGTGACTGTATAAAATGACTAGAAATGACAAATGAATATTCAAGATTCATTAATAGAAAAATATGTGAGAAAAATTCAAGCAATTTCATAAAACATTCATCCACTTATTTTATATTCTTTTTTCTTCAAGAATCATATTGATTTATGATCCGGCCAACCAACACCATTTTGCCCCACTTCACAATCTTTTTTCCATAAGTTGTAGTTGAATGTTTATGATCTTTGATCATGTGGATTAATGAATGATTTTTCTATTAATCAAGAAATAAAAAAAAAAATTAATTTCTGAACCAAACCCAGAACTACCCACCATTCACAAGTTATCACAACCAACTACAACCATCCACCACCATAACCACCGCTAGATTAAACAATGCAAACCATCACCACTAAACCCATATTCAATCAAACTCAGAACCTTCCATTAACACATCCACTACCAGATTCAATCAAACCCAACCACAACATCACAAACCCCCACAAACCTTGCCACCACCACTGCGACGATAGAAGATGGTGAGAACCGGAAACGACGGTCACAACATGTTGGCTCGAGATAGAGGACGAGGAGAGAGATGGAAATCTGGATCCAGATGAAAATGAAAAAGAGAGAAAATGAAAAAAAAATTAATTTTTTTTAATAAAATCTGAACCCAGTTGGATTTTTTTTTTGTGTTGATGGTGTTGATGATGAAAGATTGTTAGTGTGATATTGTGATAAAGATGTTGGATTTTGGATGATAAAGATGACTTGTGTTGTGGAGAGAGAGAGAGAGAGATTCGATGATGAAGAACGAATGAGAGAGAAAGAGATGAGATTCAGGTGAGGAGTGAGGACATGTTTATTATTTTGGTAAATTTCATGAAAAGCAAGAGATAACATAAGAACTTTGATAAAAAATCATTAATCTTTGATCACCTCCACGTTTTCATTACTATTTCCTCATAAAACTGTTTTCTAAAAGCAACAAAAATTAGCTTTTCAAAACTGTTGTGAGGGGAAGCCAGAAGTGACCAGAAGTGACCAAAGGCACTTCTCATAAATTTTACCAAACACCTCAGGCTCAGTTCGGAATCACTTTTGACCCCAAAAGCAGTTTATGAAGCATTCTCAAACTGGCCTTAGTTGGTTTGGGTTGTTTTTATTTTTGGGCATTATTGGTCCTTTGAACCATATATTGATTTTAACAAAATTTAAAAGTCATTTAACCTATTAAAGCCCATATTTGATGGCAACGCATCTCTTCTGCTTCTTGATTTTGGACCCTTTTTTTTTTTACTTGTAATATTTCATGTGACATCTTTGTAAAACATATAGTCAGATCTCATCACTCAAATTGGTTCGGGTCGATTTATGTTTATGTGCCCACCCATAGGTGATATATCAAAAAAGATAAGTGAAAGTGTTACAACGTGAGGTGAGGTTTTTGAGGGACTTGTACAGTTGTACTCTTTTAAGAGTTACCTCAGAGGTTTTAGGGTGGATAAAGTTGAAGAGATTAAGATCTAAGAGTGGTGGAGTGCCAAGGGACAAGGTGATATAGTTTTCTTATATTTGTGATACTCTCTAATCTAGTGAAATCAATAGACTCCGTGGCCCCGTCAGTGTATCTAATTTGATTAACCATGTAAAAAATTCACATATTTTTCATCTTATTTGCTAGTATTATTTTTATTCTTCTTCATCGTCACAAACAATATCCTGGAATGTGTTTTGGTTGATTTAAGGAGAAATCCCAAAAATGTCCCTATTGTTTAATGAAATACCACTCTTTTTCATTGTTTTCAATTTAACCAAAATGATCCTCAATGTTTTAAGCATGTGCCATTTTAGCCCTTAACATTTTTAAAAAGTAACCAAAAAAGTCCTGGATCGTTTATTATTATTATTATTATTATTATTATTATTATTATTATTATTATTATTATTTAAACTGAACAATCCTAAATTTTATCTACGTAAAAAACTGAGAATCGGGATTGAAGCCTAAATGACATGTTTGTTTTTGTTTTTTTAATTCTCACCTCTGAATATAGTGTTAACTTGTTTTTTTTTTTAAGATAAAATTAAATTAATTTCACATTTATATTCTATTTACAATACTATGCATTTTCATGTGATATTGTTGGAAATATGTTATCTTTGTAAGATATTCTTGGAAGGAAATATTGTAAATGTAATTTATTGATTTGGTTATTAAGTAAAAAGTCGGGATTTTTTATATTTTATTTTAAGTTGTTGGTCCACTTCAAAAAACAAACAAAAACAACTTAAGACCCATTAAGTGTTAGGTGCGAGCCACAAACATTAAACGACCCCTCAGTTACTTAAACAATTTATTTTATTTTATTTAACTTTTAAAAAGACAATTATTTTTTATTATCAAGATAATTTTTTAAATAAAATAATTACTTTTGTTGAGAATGTCATAGAAATAAAAAAATAAAACATAAAAAAATGAAATACCCATATAAGCAGCGATTAATGAAAAAAAATTAATCCGAATATTAACCAAAATTAACACAATCTAGTTAAACAAAATGGTTAAAATCAAAAACCTCCTATGACCCTTCAACTATTATTGGATACGTAGAAAGTTTGGTTTTATTCAACAATCTTCCTTAAAGTTAACACCATTAGGTTGACTTTATTTTGACCAACAAAAATGCTGTTATCCATTTTCAAATTTTTAATTAGTTTTTACTTTTAAAAAAGAGATATAATCATTCCCCTTGAGGTTTTCATATTAGTAACTTTACCCAATTTATTTCCAGTAATGGCCGTTTGTCCTTAAAAATGAAACTATTCGTCATCCTTCTACCGTTAGCTTTTCTGTTAAAACCTCTCGTTGACCGTTAAACTATAAGGGTGATATGGTAAAAAGGTAAATTAAAATTAAATTAACAAAATTTTAAAATGAAAAATTAATAATTTCTAAAAAAATAATAAAATTGTGGAACCTAGATCTCCACCATCTTATCTCCATCATCATCAAACCCTAGCTCCCAGATCATCATCATCATCATCATGAAACCCTTGCCACCCAAACTCGTCGCACATATTCTCTCTCCATCTTATATTCTTTTTCATCACATCTCATTCTCACATGTGCATATGTTTTTTCTTCTTTTCTCTATCCTTTTCAATTGCATCTCATTTTCATCTCGATCTTGCATCTTAATTGTGCATATGCATTGCATGGGCTTAGATTTTTAGTTTCTAGGTTCAGTGGTAGTCAGTGGTTGGGTGTTGGTTGTTGGTGGTGCAATCTCCTCCCAATGGAGGTCCACTAGAAGAAGATCACAACATACAGTCTGTTAGGGTTTGGTGATGTTGATGATAATGGTTGAAGAAGCTCCCACATCTCATCACAATCATCATCATCAAACCCTAGCCACCCAAACCCGTTACACTTATTCTCTCTCCACCTCACATCCATCTTCATCGCATGTCGATATCGTATCTGCATCTGTTTTTTCTTCTTTTCGATCCCATCTCATTTTCATCTCGATCTCGCATCTCAATTGTGCATCTAGATCACATGAGCTTGGATTTTTGGTTTTTCGGTTTAGTGGTGGTTGGTGGGTAGGTGATAGCTGTTGATGGCGCGATCTTCTCCCAATGGAAACCTCCGTTGGGAGGTGATCGCAACAAGAAGATATGTTTGGGTTTGGTGTTGTTGTTGATGATGGTTGAAGAAAGATATAGTTATGGGTTTGGGTTTGGGTTTGAAGAAATGGGATTTCTAGGTTTGGGTTTAATGAAGATGTAGAGTGGTTGGGTTTGTGGCAGAGAGGTTACCGAATGGAGATTTAGTGGTTGGTTTGTTCGAATTTGGGGAAGAGCACTTTTTTTTTCCTTAGATCCAAATTGGTGGTGTTGAATCTGGATTGGAGATGGTGGTGTTGTTGATTATGATATTCTGGGTTTGGTGTTGATGATGATGGTGATAAATTGTTGAATTTGTTTTTTTTTTCTAATTATCTCCACCGTCCATGCATTAGATGGACGGTGGAGATTGAATCAATTTTTTTCTTTTTTCTTTTTATTATTTTTTCCTCTGTAAATTATTTTTCAATCTCCACCATCCATTTTTGAAATGGATGGCGGAGATCCATTTAAGAAAAATATATGGTTTTTTTTATTGATATTTTTTAAACTCATTTATTCACAATTGTTGAAAGGCAGTAAGGCCTTTTAACATGAACATTAACGGTCAGCGGGAGGATTAAACGGAAAAGCTAACTGTATAGGGAAAATGACGAATAGATTCATTTTCAGAAAAAAGAAGGGTTATTACTAAAATTAGAGGGGGTAAAGTTAATGATATGGTAAATTGAGGGGATTATTATATCCCTTTCTTGAAGAAAAATACACATCATCTTTTAAATAAATTAATAAAAAATTAACTTTATATAAAGAAATACATAATTATAAAAAAGTAAAAATCAAAATCAAAGTAAAAATTAAAAATTGAAAAAGTAATACATTTTTCAGGGAGAACAGTTGCACATTATGGTTCAAGTTGGTGTGATGCCTCCATCAATAAATTAATTTGATTCAAAATGAAAGATTTTTAATATATATATATATATATATATATATATATATATATTTATATAATTATGAAAATCTAATATTATTTTAATATTTATTTTATTTGCTTTTATAGCATAAAGACTATTACATCTTTAAGAATAAAAAAAACTTCCCCTTATCTAGTTTTTCGTCTCATCCTCCGAAACTTTTGGTGGTGTTCGAGACTTTACTTGGTTATTGGGTCCGAGACCTATTTCATTATTGTTCGAGACTTTATAAATTATAACGGTCGATATGAACAACTACCAGACGGAAGTTAGAGGTTTGTTGGCTCGGATAATCAGGGAATATACGTGTGAAAGAAATGACTTTTGAAGAGCTGTTGGCGCGCGTGCAGTCCATTGTCAAGTACGATCCAAATAAATATAATATTGATCTACAATCATATCAATTGTTCCCTATACTATATGTCGCACATTTATAAGAAACGACGATGATGTTCAGTTTATGCTGGGAGAAGATACAGTGATTCTTCAAGTGTGTGCTAGCCTAATTGAAATTAGAGGTGGATGTGTGATGGGTGATGACATCCCTATTCATGGAATTCCCCAAGATTATCCATTCTTCAGCGATAGTAACCAAATGTTCACGCAACGAAGTGGGACTTATAATGATGGAAATCCCCAAGGTCTAGAAAACATTTGCAGTGTCCCGCCTACAGCAGTTGACCTTGCAACTGACGTTGAACCTCATTTTGACAATTACTTTAGGCGTCAATTTGAGCTCAATCACGATCATGTAGGTGACCGTGAAAACGTTGTTGTAGAACCTATACAATGTCAAACATGAGGAAGGCATCATCATGGTGACCGTCCCCGTGGTAGTGCATCAGATAGGCCGAGGACATCTGAAGTACCGGAAAATCCTATTCTCCTAGCTTTCGATAATTCGTTGACTTGGGTTATTGGATCGTAAGCGTATTTATTTGGTCAAGTGAACAACACCATTGGTTTACGTGAACCTAACATCATGATTTACAAGGGTCAATTTTTTCCAAAAAGGAAGTTATAATAAGGATTTTTTGATAGTATGACAAGTCAGCATGATTAGATATGCCACATTACAAGAGTCAGAAAATATCAACCCAAGACAATTAATAGATGACCTGGTTGAGGAAACTAGCCGATCGGGTAGAGATGACTTGGTCAGGACCATCCTATCAGGATAAAAGAAGTCTGATCGGGATTAGACAATTGGTCAGTTGAACAATGCACGAGAGATATTAAAGGCAACTACGAATACGAAGAGGAATTGTCTTACTCAAACAACAAAATCTAGAGTCTTGCTCTAATAAGGAAATATCCCTATTTCCTCTCCAATATTAGATAATTCTATTCAGGAAAGAACTCAAAGCTTCCAGAAGGATAAACTCCAAAACATGAAAGAAGACAAAGACGACTTCAACAAGTAACCAGTCCTAATTAAACACTATCACATTTCCTTATTTGTGTAACAAGGATTAGAGGTTCTATGCACATATAAATAGACCCATAATCTCATTGAAAAAAAAGAGAACGAGACATATACATAACGACACATAAAGAGCATCATATAGAAAATATACAAGAAAGAGAGAGAGATGCCAAAAATGAGAGATTGAGTGTGTAATCATTTTATCATAATGATTTCTTTTTACCGTCATCGGCAACCGTGGATCTTTTTCCACATTGGGGTTTTACCATAAACTCACGTGTGCATGTTTTCTTCTATTTTTTATATTTTCTCTATAACATCTTCAACAATCTACGAAAACCTGTTAGACACGTGATCAATCCTATACAATCCAAAAATCACCGTCAACAAAAGTGATTTAAATAGGTTAGTAGGTATTTATGGAACGAAGTAGAACATTAAATGGAAGGTGAAAAATATCTAACAAGTCGGTTCTACATCTGGTATGCAAGATTGACAGTTGTACTTGGAAATTAAGGGCGATGAGGAGAGTTGAAGGCACATACGTTTAAGTAAGAAGTTTTGTAAATGAACACAGTTTTGTAACAAGTCGAACTCAAAATCTGATTTAGGAAAATATTACGAAAAGTATGTTATACATTGTTGTTCTGTCCTTCTTCCACTGCATGTACTCCTTCAGCTGTGCCAGATCAACTGATTCCGTAGGGTGAAATTTATGGGTCATAGCCTTCCATTGATCTTGAGTCAGACAAAGCATTCTTTTGAAAGAAAGGGAGGCTAATCAATTAGGGGCCAACCCTGAGGACGCTCGTTTAGTAGACAGCGAGTAGAGTGCATAAGCCCCTAGGGGCGAGTACTACACGAGCTCGTAAGTCGGAACGAGCCTTGTCTACGAAGCAGAGCGACCTCGTCTTGCTTGCTTCTGGCGAAGCTTCTAGCACTAGATAATAGGCATTCTTGTATGGTAGGAATACTACTTTTTATGGTAGGAATACTACTTTTTAGGCCGACGGAGCGATAGCGAAGCCAAGCCGTATAAAGGCGAGCAGCCCTTATAGCAATAGCAAACGGCCTACTTATAGCCCTCTTCGATACGTGACTGAATCGACTGATTGGCAGCGGAATTGACCACTCTACAGTACGAGACCTCTTCTTCTTACATGGGTCAATGTAGGGGGTAGTCATTTGTCAACTGCGCTTGCTCTCCTACAATGGTCGACCAATTTGCGAACTAGGATCTGCTGAGCTCCCACTGCCAGAATCCCTCTCCAATATAGTTGTTACAATATCTATAATGATAACAACAGAGTCAGGGACATGCGATGCATCTAGGCCACTTATGACCCGGCTTTATAAACCCCCCTCTGACATAGTAATGTCTGTAATATGTGAAGCAGCTAGCGCTAAACACGCAGTGTCTTGTTGCGTAATATCTGCAAGTGCAGCATCTGGCTATAAACCTACAGGGACCTATTGAGTAGTATCTGAAGGTGTAACATTTGTCACGGATGCAGGGTCATACAGAGCACTATCAAATCCTGTTATGGTCTATTGACTATGTGCAACAGTAGCTGACACTCTTACATCAACATCATGCGGAGTAGTATCAGAATGAGATACGACTGCTACATTGTCCTACTAAGGAGTATGGATTGCTCCTATATGGGACAAATCCGCAGCCTCAAAATTGTGGTCTCCTGTATACCTATGTCTTGCTGGGCCATCATCCCTGTAGCCTTAAAAACCCTCGGCTCATCTAAATGCATGTCGATGTCCCCTGGAGTCTACATATCATATCGACCAACTCATTGTGTTGCTTTTGTCGGTCTCTATCACTACTGTGGACCTTCTCTCGTAATACGTTTACAACACTGATGACTTTGGAATACCGACGTTCCCAATGGTTTGGTACTATCTGAAGGAGAAAATCACACGTTAGAATTATAATTCAACACCAAATCTCAAATTTACCTTATGTAATAACATAGTATGTATATACCTCTCGTACAAGAGAACGTGATATGTATGACCTGCAGTGCCTCCACATGCATGCTTTGTATAGATAAGGATAACACCAACGGAAGGTGCATCATGATCCATCGTCTGAGTACCTCACACTATTCTAACATTGGTCGGCTTGACAGGTTCATCAAGGACATTCCTCAGTGTAGCGGGGACACTACTCGATGCACCAACATCAGTACTCTGTTGCCTGGATGCAAGGAATATAGTTGGTATGCCAATGACTACCTCTCTTAACTCCCGAACATGTTCGTTAGATGGTGGAAGATCCTTCCCCCCAGCATAGCCCCTGAAGCATCATTAGGGTACAGATTGCCTACCTCGGCAATCCCCTGGTAGTACCATATACCCCTCTCCGTTTTTGTGGGTTCTTCTTCCACGAACATCTGAAAATTTATCATCAAAACAAACGTGACATCAGTTTCATCAGAAACTTGGAATGACAATTATATTCAGAAGTGTACTAGCTAGATTATTACCTTTGTGGTGAAAATCTTATCAAGTCTCTCTCCTCGGTCTCCGAGTCAAGTCCCAACTCAGAATACGCAGCAAGGGTTGTTCATCTACCCTCGGAGTCGTGAATTGTGTGGCAAGGGTTGTTCAACTACCCTCGGAGTCGTGAATTGCTTGGCAAGGGTTGGAAAAACTTCAAATGCAAAAACTTCAAATGCAAAAACCTGCAACAAATCCAACGAAAATATGATTGGTTAGTTGGAAAACATAACAACTCAATATTTAAATTAGTAGTGGTAATTAAGATTCAGAGGCTCACCAGTAGCGCGTATACCAACCCGAAAATGTTGTATCTCGTTGGCCTAGAGAGAATTGCCTTTTGAACCTAAATATGGAGTACTTATAGACATACGAACCCCACGAGAATGCATTGAACTCATCCAAGTGATTAACAAGGCACAACTGCCATATCAAGACGTGATTCATCTCTTTCGCTTCGATCAAAACGCAATTCACCATGTACAGGAGACAAAGCTTCGTTGCAATTGCTCTTGCCATTGACCCTGTTGAATCCTTGCTTCAAGTTCAGCAAAGGTGACCGTACCTCGACCACCGAAGTACCTATGGTGTATGCCATTCGGGACATCCTCATATAGGTCTGTGTCCGGGATGGCTCCGAACTTTAACTCAATGATCAAACAAAATTACACCCTAAAAAATTGAACGCTAAGCGGGCGCAACATAAACCTCATCTCATCACTGGGTCAATCGCGGTGTCACTCACGCAGTAGCAACTGATGCACAATACCACTGGAAAATGCCATTCCTCATTGCATGCATTGGAAATGGCCAAAACATGACTGCCGATACATATCTTGCTCTTCAACTGCATTTTCCAAAACTCCATAAGTGCCTCATCGATTACTTATAGGTTTTCCATGTGGTTGTGGTGAGTAATCTTGACGTCATACCGATCGAATTGAGGAGTTTTTAACCTGGACCTCAAATCCCTCGTATTCCTCATTTACAATTCATAAACATACAGAATTTAGATCATAAAATTTTTCCCAGTAAGTCTCGAAACTCTATACCAAAACCTCAGCACAAGTATAAAAGTCTCAGAAAGTAATGCAAAAGTCTCTGAAAAAAACCTCGTACAGTGTTACCAATTGTTTCGGACAGTGTTACAAAAGTCTCAGACAAAAGTCTAGGAAAACTTATACAAAAGTCTTGGGTAAAAGTCTTGGGCAGTGTTACAAAAGGTTTATGTTGTCCGAGACTTTTGTAACACTGTCCGAGACTTTTACCCGAGACTTTTGAATAAGCTTTCCGAGACTTTTACCCGAGACTTTTAGATAAGCTTTCTGAGACTTTTGTCCGAGACTTCTGTAACACTGTTCGAGACTTCTGTAACACTATCCGAGACTATTTGTAACACTTTTCGAGACTTTACTAAATGGTCCGAGACTTTTACTACCCTATTTATTGTTCATCGTCTTCCCCAATCTAACCCTAGAAACCAGAAACCATGTCTAAAACTAAAATCCTTAGAAACAAGATCTAGCAATACAAAAATATGAAATAACCCTACAAAACACAATCAATTCGGAATTCAAAATCAAATCGTTGAATTTACATACCTTAATTTTCACCAAAACGTTAAAATCGAAATGAAAATAGAAAAATGTCGGCTACTGTGGAAATTCGGTTGCTTGGCTGCTCTGAATCGTCGCGTAACTTCTCTCCATCGTGTAACTTCTCTCTCTACTATTTTTGTTAATTGAAAAGTAAAAAAGTAAAAAAGTAAAAATGAAACATAAGTTTTCAAAATAGTTGATGTGGAGATACTTTTGGGGGTATTTTTATAGATTCACCATAATAGGTGCATTTTAAACATAATTTATAAAAACGATGACAATGTTCAAAACCCACGTCCAAAATGTACCATGTAATTTTTGGACTCTCTCCTTGACTGTTAAGTTGACTAATAGAATTATGATTTGATGGACTAATCTTGTATTTTGAGGGGACAATTTTAGTCAACTTTGTAAATAGTGATTTTTATTTATTTATTTCCTAAAATCATAAGGATATTGTTGGAATTTCCTCTAGTTTTAATGACTTTAATCTAGAAAAATATAAAAGAGGTCGTAATTTACAAAAGAAAAATCAGAGAGTTACTTCTTATTTCATTCCAATTTTTCTCTCTGGGAATACATATTTGTATTTTGAAATCTTTTTGGACAAATAATTGAAAGTTTTTAGGTAGCTAGATGTGAACATGAAAAATATGCAACATGAAATTTCAAAGGAAAAAGAAAACAAGATTTTCAATATTTTAAACAAATATGATAATATTCATTCAATTGGACAATCTCACTTTCGTGATATACATAAACAATAATAATAAACAAATACGGTTGTAAGAATATGTATAAATGGATGGTGATCGGCTAAGATCAAGATTCTCTCCTTACTATTTTTTTTTTTAACTTTTTATATTCTAATGAAACTTCAATATTAAACAAAATACATTGTTAATATTTGTTCTTTTTTTTTTTCTTTCTCAAGCAAGTTGCGCTCACTTTGCATTTGAATAAAAGCCAGAAAAAACCAGAAAAAAAAAATAAAAAAAACAAGAATATGAGAGGATCTTAACTCCACCATGTGGTGACCTCACCTTAATTTGAACATTGAAGGGTTTTTATGTTTTTTTGTTTAGCAAAGTAATAAAATAATCAAAGCAACTAATATTATACACTGTTTCAGGATATATTAACATTAAATGCCAGTAGCTGAACACTCTTGACAATCAATTCTAATGCGAATTTCGTGTGAGAAATAAAAGAGAGGCAGCAGCCAGCAAGTATTAATTCAAAGTACAAAATTGTATGGGATTTTTATATCATATGAGAACATTAGAGGAAATAGGTAAATATATATATATATATATATATATATATATATATATATATCTTTTTTAATTGGGCTTCATGTGTTCATCAAAATGTCTCATAGTTTTCGGTATAAAGCAAATTGAAAATTATCATATAACATCATATATATATTAGAGTGGTGTGGACAACTATAATTGTGTTCTTTCATATATACCTAGTGCCTGCAACATGTTTCCAAACCACTTTGTTTGGTGATTCAACTTTTTCAGTAAGATATTTTTTTATATGGGTCTTGTTAACATGGCTTAAAATTTTGTTACTTTAACATCCGTCAAACATTTGTTTTCAAGCAAATGTTGAAAAAAAAAAAGAGATTGAGAATAAATAAATAGATGAATATTGAAGTCATAAATTAAATTAAAATTTTAAATTGATACAATATAACAAAAATATACTTTTATTTTTAAAATATGAAAAATAATAATTAAATAATTAAATAATTAAACGAGAACTAAAGATTTGATAAAATTTTAGTAAAATTTTTTAAACATCAGAAATATTTTACGATTGAGAGAATATGGATAAATAACACTATTTACTTCTCTACTTTTGAGACTAACACCAACTTAATAATTAGATTTTAAATGACAATAACATATGATGATGGATAAAAATACCCTCATATCCACTAAGGAACCGTCCTGTAAGCGTTTTTCAGTTGCTGTTTTTTGAAAATAAAAATGAAAATGAAAACAGTATTTTTGGTTTCATTTTGGATTTCTGAAAACGCGTCTGGTAGCAAATACTGAAAGCTGTATTTTAAAAATGAAAACGGAAAAAACGCGTCTGATAGGTTAACCGAAAACTATCAAAAATTGAAATATTAATTTTGGTATTTTGTTTAATATTATTACAACTATAAACAAATTGATTAAATAATTAACCAATATAATTTTTGTATTGTAATTTTTAAATTAAACAAAAGTAACACATCAAAAATTAATTCAAAAAATCATATCAAAAAATTGAATTAATCAAAACAAAACTCTTAAATTATAAATAAATAATTATAATATATATATATATAATAAAAATATAATAGTATATATTATATTAATATATATTATTTTATATATTAAAAATTATTATATTTTTTATATTTTTTATATTACATTTATATATATAATAATACATAATATATGACATTATATCATATGTAAATATATAATATTTGATATTATATATATATATATATAATATTATAATATAAACTACATTAATATATAATATATTCTATATAATATATATATATATATAATATAGTATATAAAATATATTAATATTATATGATTAATTTACTAATTATGTAATTATAATATTTATATATAATATTATAATATATAATATTTATATATAATATTATAATATATAATATTTATATATAATATTATAATATATAATATTTATATATAATATTATAATATTATAATATATATATAATTATAATTATAATTATAATATATATATATAAGAGGGGCACTTTGGTAATTTAAAAATCTTGTTCCGTCTTGTCCTAGTTATATCTAACACATAACAGTACAATTAATAGTTTAAGATTTTTTTTTAATATAAAAAAAAATGAAAAACAAAAACGAAAAACGAAAAACAAAAAACAAGTATTTTGTGTTTTTCAAATCTTTCACTTTTAATACTGGTTTTGTTTTTTATTTTTATTTTTTGTTTTTTTGTTTTTTTTTCTAAAACAAAATGAAAAACGGTTAACGAACGCGTTTTCGAAATCGTTTTTGAAAAATAAAAACGAAAACGGGTTGAAAAACGACTACAGGACGAGGTCTTATATTCCCTTTTCTATCTTTTTTTTTCTTTGTTTTTTTTTTCAAAAACCTACATACCTCCTATAACTATCTCTATTGGAGGTTATCGAAACGATCTCCAATGGAGGTCATTGAATCGACCTCCATTGAAGGTCGAAAGGAACTCGACCTCCAATGGGGGTCAATGAAGAAGACATTAAAAATAAAAATAAAAAATTTGGGACTTTGTAATAAGTCTTGGGTGCTCCACCCGAGACTTATTGTCTAATTTATTTATTTTTGTGTGTTTTTTTTTAAAATTCATCATCAGGAAGTATCGAAAATACCAAAAATAAATCTTGGATTAAAAAAAACGTGAGATTTATTTTTGTGACTATGTTTGAAGGGTATTTTTTTTTTCTTCAAAAACACATAGTTGGTGCTGTTAAATCTTAAATTATTAAATGGGTTCTGGTTTCAAAAGTGAATGAGTAAAGAGTGATAAAAAAATTTTAGATTCCTTTTACAATTTATCTAAATATTATAAAAGTTTGTATTTTTGGCCTCTCTAGGGAATTAATGAATGCATCTTTGATGTACTAAACTACTGGGTACATCTAGAATTCTTAATTGGCTAATTGGAAAGAGCCCCATGATTATGGAACAATAGCCTCCTTGCCACGCTTTTTCCCATTTGTCTATACATTGTATAAAAGAAAAAAAAATAGAAATAGAAATTGCGGGTTTCATTCTCTATGGTTACTAAAGAGACTGCATGGAACAAAGAGTTGGGTTCGAAATTGTTACCTTTGTAGTTTTTTTTTTTGATGTTTTCTTTTTGTTAATTTAATAGTTTCATAATATTTTTTTTATAAATATATTGTATTAATTTTACATGTTTTATTTATTTTTTTGTTTATAACTTAAAACTCATTAGACTTAATAAACTTAAAACTATGGCTTAAATTTGTCACTTGAATATTTATTCTCAGGGATATACAATTTGGTCCCTATCTAATTAGGAAACATCATTTTTTTTACTTGTTAATTGTATTTTTTTCATCAGATTGGTCAATATATAATTTAAAATAGCTCATTTTAGTTCTTTTGTTAGTACTAACAGTTAACCGTTATATAATCAGTTAAAAGTCTTTTCTACCCCTATTAGATGATGAATGAGTAAAAAGATGAATTTGCCCTCTAATTAAATAGTTTTTTCCATAATTGATAATTAAAAAAAAAAAGAATAACTAAAAAAAACTAGATAGATGGATCTCCACCTTCCATCTCAGAGATCACTACAAAAAAAATTTGGTCATCAATGAGGGATAAATGTAGTCGAAAATACGCTCATCGGAAATAAACTTTCATTGAAGGACTGTCAAAAATACCACTTTTTTCGATAGTAATGGCCGTCGTAAAAAATGAAAATAATTGTCAAAAATAATATTAAAAAAGAACGACTAGCTGCCGAAAATACCACTTTTTTCGACGGTCATTTACCGTCTCTAATAGTAATAAAAATAGTCAAAATTAATTGAATTTTGGCTCTCCACAACCTCTTAGAGTTTTAGACCCTTCTTAGAGAACTCCCAAGATCAACACTGATCCATTGTTAAATTCCAAATAAATCTATATTTTACATACTAGTTAGACCCTTCTTGATGATTGAAAGTGTTGCTTTTACCATTTTTGCTATAACTTTATATTTGATATATTTTACATATTATTTATATATAAACTATTAATATATATTTTACACATTATTCAGTTAAATCTATATTTTGCATACTATTTAATATGTTATGATAATGTTTTTCAAATTAAATAATTTTATTAAAATATTCTTTTATCTGATAGAAAGTATGACTTGTTTTTACCATTTTGCTACAACTACTTATTTTAATATGTAATGCATATTATATCCATATATTTTTTTTATAATCAACGTATAGTGAAAAATTAATAATTTAAACTCATTTCAAACAAATATATACAATTATTTTGTAAAATATACAAATAGATATTAAAAAAAATCTCTTTAGAGCATTCTTTTTTTAATACATCATGCTTAGTAGACATAATTAAAATTAACCACATGTTTTTGTAATTATTAATAATTTTGTTATATTTTATACTTCATTAATTTAGCCTGATTTGTCCTTAAGTGTTTTTTAATTAATTGATATTTCAAAATTGAAGTAAAATACTTGGTGAAAAAAAATTCATAGGGTGATTTCGCTAAAAAATATAGTAACAAAAAAAATAATAGTACCTATTGTGATATATTTAAAATATCGACCTATAAGTCATTTTTTAATGTAGTATATAAATTATCATATACATAAATATATTCCATTATAATTTATTTATTAATATTATAATATTTAACCAATTATATTTTTTATGACAACACCGTAACAAATAATATAAAAAATAGTACCAAATTATTCGAATATTTCTAATGGCCATTGGCCCGTCGGAATTTTGATATTACTTCGTTCATCATTTTTCACGGTATTTGTGCCGTTGGAAATGTAGGTCATTTTCAATCGTCGAAAATGTGGGTCATTTTCGACAGTTTATTTGACTATTTTCAACAGTCTTTGGCCATCGAAAATGTGGTATTACTTTTTTTTTTTTCATCATTTTCGATGGTGTTGGAATGTCCGTCGAAAAATACTGAATCACCGACGGTAATTAGAGCCATCGAAAATAGTTCATCGATAATAGACTCTTTTTTTTTTGTAGTGGATGGACGGTTGAGATCGAATAAAAAAGAAGTAAAAGCTATAGAATTAAAAAAAAAATGTAAAAACAAAAGATAAACAAAATCTGATTTTTACTAAAAAAAACTGATTAGATATTTTTTTATTAAAAGAATCAAATTAAAAAGATTTAAATAATTTCATAAAAAGAAGATTTAAAAAAAAAATGAAAAAACAACTTGAAACAAAAGGTTCTGGGTTGGATCTCCACCTATTGTTTCAATTTTTTTTAATAAATTTTTTTTTTTAATATATTTTTTCTTCTTTTTATAAAATTATTTTAAGTTTATTTATTTGATTTCTTAAAAAAATCTTTCTAATCAGTTTTTCCTTCTTAGCTGTTAATATATTCCTGTCGTTCAAAAAAATATATTCAGTTTTTATTAGTAAAAATCATATTTTTTATTTTATTTTCTATTCGGTATTTCTTTTTTATCTTTTGTTTTAACATTTTGTTTTTTAGTTCTACGGTTTATATTTATTTTTTTATTCATTCTCCACCGTCCATCTCTAAGATGGAAGGTGGAGATCCATCTATCTACATTTTCTTTCTTTATTCTTTTTAATTTTTTGTTTATCAATTATAGAAAAATCTATTTAATTAGAGGGTAAAATCGTCTTTCCACTTATTCAGCATCTAATAAAAGTAAAAAAGACTTTTAACTGATTTTGTAATGGTTCATTGTAATTTGACTAACCGCATGAATGAGTTGAGCTATTTTAAATTATATAAGGACAAATTTGATGAAAAATCAATTAACAAGTACAAATGTGATGTTTCTCGATTAGACAGGGACCAAATTATATAAACCCCTTTATCCTTTTATCAAATTTCTTCTTTTACTGTTTTTCATCTTTAGATAGGAAAGTCACAACTTTAAATAATAATTTTACTTCAGATACAATCTTACCATTAACAATATACTTTATTAGTGTGTTTTGGAAAACCGGTTAATACAGATTAATATAAAGTTTGGCTGTCAAATGCCAACCAGGCAAGTAAGGTAAGAGCGCAAAAATTACTTAAAAAATAAAAAAATAATAACTGAGCTAAATTTATGTGTATCATATTACATCTCTCAAACTCTAAACGACCACGTGTTAATAATCAAGAACAACCAGGCACTGAAAACAAGTTGAGTCATGAGTGGCTCTATTGCCAACAAAAATAAAATTCCTATATCTATTTTTTCTTTCTATATTCATATTAGAAAGTTAAAATTATTATTTTTACTCTCTGCACCCTTCAAAATACTAAAATTATCTTTAAACACTTATAGTATATTTAAACATATCACTTATGGTAAGTAGTTTTTTCATTAATCAAATCATCACATGTTGTATATGGTAATGACAACTCATTTATCATCATTTAGATTACCATATCATTTGGATTGTCATATCATTTAGGTTGATTATATATATATTCTCATTGTACATATTTTTCTAGCCAAGAAATAAATGTCATGAGAAAAACCAATTATCAAAAAAAAAAGAAAGAAGAAAGAATTATTTACTGCTCTGCCCGTTTCCAAAACAAAACAAAAAAAAAGTTCACAGCTTAGTGTACAAAATTTATCTGGGTCATCAAACAATCAATAGTAATTAAACAAATTTACCTGTATCATCAAGACATCAAATAACCAATACACAACTCATGGTTTTTTTTAATAAAATAAAATAAAAACATTTTTTATTCAATGATCGAACAATACAAACATTAATATAAGCATAAAACTGCTATCCGCAGGACCACAAGAACTCCTGATTTTAAAACCATTTTTTTTTCATTTAAAAATTCTGTTTTTTAAAAAATTGGTCCAATTATGGAGTATAAAAACTTTTTTTTTTCAATCACAAAAAAAATAAAAAAAATTAAAGAAAAAAAATACATGTATGCATTCGGAAACCATCAAATCAATTATTTGTTCATCCATTCCTTAATGATTTATGATTTTTTTTTTATTGATGTTGGTTTTGATATTGGTGTAGGAAGTAAATTTAAATTTTCAATTATACAACCATATACTTTTAAGTAATTAAACGTATGAGTATTTTAGAAATATAAAAGTTTTATTAAAATATGATATAGGAAGATATTTTGTGAGCGACAATAGAGCAGCCAAAACAAGATTGATATATATTTTTTTTACCGGCGAAACTACCTAAGCTTTTCAATTACATTGATTGTAACTCACTAACTACATATTTAATGATGTAATGACCAAAAAAATTATACTTAACTGTCAGAAGGCTTTAGGATGTTAAGATGTTCTAATCAACTCAACTTTAAAGTTTGAAAGTTTGAAAGTTAAAAAGATGAATCTAACTTTTTAATGCTCCACCTCCACTATGTTTTCTCTCTCTCATTTCTTACAATTAGGGATGAGTATGGGGGAAATTGAGATGGATATTGGTCTCCCATCACCATTTCCCAACTCCTTTCCCCCATTTTCCCATTTAGGGGAAATGAGTATGTGGGAGTTTAGGGGGAGGTATCTCCATTCCCATTTTCCCGTTTCGTCCATTTTCCATATTTTTCCAATTCGATTTGTTTTCTGATTCCTTGTTTCTCCTATAATGTAAGCGAAATTTGATATATTAATATTTTTTGTATATAGTACTAATGCTAGACTAGGGCTGGCAATTTCGGTTACACCACAGGAACTGACATAACCGGAAGTAGATAATCGTTCGGATGGACTTAATCAGGTTTAGATTCATAATCGCAACCAATTTAACTCGTTAATAAACAAAGCATCATGTTTAGCTTAACGGTTTGTGGGTTGAATTTGTAAATTTTAAATTAAATATGGGTATAGTTATAATTTATGTATGATATATTTAGGGAGGTTTTAGGTCAAATTGGTCAAGACAGGAAACAATATGTATAGGTTAGTCGAGGTGTCAAGTATTTAATTAAATGACCGTGTAACGGTTAAGATGACTTACCTGTTTAGTTAATCGTGTTGTGTTGGATTAAGTAAAACAAAATCGCCTACAAACCCAAATTGCTAGCTCTATATTGTCTAAATTATTTATTCAAAATCATACTTAAATAATATAGCAAATGAGTTGTAACTAATACATTATCCACTACATCATTTTATGATTTACACGGTTACGATTCACATATCACATTATTTAAACATGATTTTAGATGAATAATTTAGATAAGCTAACATTATACTTTTCGTATATTATAAAATAAACTAGTTAATAGCCATCAGTTAGAGAAACAATTAATGGTTTAAGGCAATACCCTAGATGAAGTTGAAGTCTTCCCCTTCCTCACGAAGTTGAAGTCCCCTCCCCAAGTCAAAAATAAAATAAAAAATTAAAGAGAAAATTATAAGAATATTATAAATAGCATGAGATTGTCCTCTCAATTAAAAAAGCAAGTAGCTAGTAAAAACGTAAGCTTGACCTAAACTCTAATCCCCATGAGTGATGACCTTGTTTTTATCTCACTCTCTCACATCCCTAAACATTCGAAAGCATTAATATCTCGCCCCCCTCGTCCGCTACAGAAAGCCAGGATGGTTAGAGATGGGTGACTCCCACCCACTCATTCTCTCAATCATAACACTAACCCCCCACTTCTCTCTCTAGAATTACATTACATTTTACAACAACAACAATAAAGCCACTCACTACTCCTTCTCTCTTCTACTCTCTCCCCTTCCCCACTCCCCACTTCACTTGCTCACCCGACCAGACTAGTCCTTTCAGATTTTTGTTCTCTTTCTTAATTTCTCTCTCTCCCTCTCCCTAATATAACCATTTTGTTTCTCTTCTTCCTTGTATCTTTCTCTATACATCTACCTCTCTTGCTCTCTTCTTCCACTTCTTCTCTAGCTTGATCTGAAAAATGTCACTGGACTCCGCATCCGACCGTGTTTGTTATGTTCACTGCAACTTCTGCAACACCATTTTAGCGGTACTCTAACTCAATTCTCTCTCTCTCTCTCTCTCTCTATATATATATATATATATATATATATATACACACACACACACACATACATGCCTAGCTAGTACATCATTCCTCCTTCTTTCTCTTTTCCATCACAACAGACATCAGGGGTTTTCTTAATTTCCAAATGTTCTCACTAGGCCTCAATTCACCATCAAACCATCTTAATATATAGTATTGCTACCAGACTTTTTATAGGTGAACCATGATTTGCTTTGTGGGAACATAAAGTGGGAATTCAGGTGATAAGACGTGCAGAAACCTATACGAAAAAAATATATATATTGTAACCCCAATTTGTAAAATGTCCTTTTCTAGCTAAATTTCCCTTGAATCCATCATCTAGATCACGAGTTTTTTTTTTTTTACTTGGAAATAGTTAACAGAATTTTTGTCTCATCTTGTCTATATTTTATGAGAAATCACTACCCATTTATATAGCAGGGAGAGAATTTTATATATATGAAGCTTGAGACATGGAAGCCATGATTTGAAAGCACAAGTTGTTGGCAGGCTCAAAACCTTTGAAACTGTTGTTGATTGATGTCTCAAACCAACAAAAGAAGTTTGTTTTCAATAGTCAAATTAAAGCAACGACTTTAGCAGAAACAAAGCTTGAGGCTATATATATATTACTAGGGCTGCAAGTGGGTATTAGGGTTCTTACAGCTGATGATCGATGATGGTACAAGTTGAGATCAAATAAGGCCTTTTCAATCTCCTTAGCTTTGAAGAACTTTTAAAGGGTTTCTTGTTTCTTTCATGTGTCTCATCCAAACTCTTCTGCTTACAAATCTATTACTCTTTCTTTTCCAATTGGTACCCTTCCATGGTGATGAGGAAACACTTCAATTTTTGTTTTTTAAATCTGTTTTTTTTTTTTTTTTGAGGTGGGTGCTTCTGTTGCTGTATACTTTGACACTGAGGCATAATGTTTAAAAAAAAAAAAAAAAAAAAAAAAAAACTAAGTATGATGATCAAGTTGCTACTTTGTTGCATATTTTGAGGGAATGGTTTTTCTTTTAAGTACAAAGAGGATGGTTTATCTTTCTTTGTGCAAGAAAGAAGATGTGGTCAAGAGAGCAAAAATTTTATGCTTTTCCTTTTCAAAACTTGTTTCATCATAACATTACAATATTATTGCCTGTCACCCTTTGAAATTATCAAGATCCAAAACACTGCACAAAGATCAGTAAAATCGATCATCATCAATCAATATTCATCTTTTTCTTTATATGTATGTATATATTTCATCGAGATCTTTGATATTGATTTCTGTGGCTTTACTGGTGATGGCCTTTATGGTTTCCGTTCCAGTCAAGTCCTTTTCACCTCTCTGCTGGACTTATTTTTTTCTTTCTTTCTTTTATCATCTTGCTTGCGGTGTCAGCACAAGAGTCAGGCGCACCCAAAGGAGAGTAATTTTTAGGAAATTCAAGGCCTTTTATTAAACAACAACAACAACTAATTCCTTGTTGCTATTTTTTACCCATGTGAGAGACATATCTTTATACATTTTCATTTTCTTTATTTTTTTTTGTCATGATATTAATCTCTCCTCTTGATTTTGAGTACTCTTTTCATACTCTTATTAATTCCTCTTGTATTTTCCAATTAAGATTGCTTCGGTGAAAATCTGTGCTTTCTTAAACTTTCTTTATACAGCAGCCAGTGTCATTGCTACTTGATTAAAATTGCATCCACTAACTACCCTTTTGTGTTCTAAGTAAAATAAGCAACATTTCTAGATTGTATCAAAATAATAAAAATGCTAGCTAGCTAGAGATACCATAAAATTAAGATGTTATATATTCATTTAGTTTTAATTTGTTGATATATGAAAATTTTAACCTTCTGTTAGTTTCAATCAGGTCAGATCTGGTGGTGAGCTATATATAAAAGTTAATATATATGATTGAATGATTGAATTAAAGTTGATTAATATAATGTTTGATTTAAAAAAAAAAATGGATACATGTTGTTGCAGGTGAGTGTTCCCAGCACCAGTTTGTTCAACATTGTAACAGTGAGATGTGGGCATTGTGCAAATCTGCTATCTGTAAACATGGGATCTTCACTACTTCAAACAGTAGTTCCTCTTCAAGATCCTCATCAGGTAATATTCAATATTCACATTCTCTTTGATGGCCTCCTGTTTTCAGACAACATTCTTATATATGATGATTTCTAACTAACTATATATAATAATATACTGGCTTGCATACAAGAGAATAGAGAGTAATAATTGATAGAGATTTAAGACAAGCAGGAAATACATTTGTTTCAGTGACAACTCAGATTCCTTGCTAACTTAATTGTTTTCAACAACAATAAAAAAAAAATCATGATATAGAAGATAACATATGATAGGTTTTCATAAAATAACAGGAACCTGCAATTATTAATGTTTGCAGTTTGATTTGACGTTTTTCCTTGTTTATTTTAATTATATTTGTTCTAGATTTGCCAATTGATTATGACTATTATTAATGTACTAATTGGTTGTTAAATTGTTTGAGCAAAGCTGCAGAAACAACACCATGTAATAACCTTATCTGAAGATTCAAGTAAGGATTCTGGTTCTTCTTCTTCTTCTTCTTCTTCAAAATGCAACAAGTTTTCTTCTTCATTCGAGTCTGCAGAGCATGAAATACCAAGAATGCCTCCCATTCGCCGTTAGTACTCTCACTCTCTCTTGGTACATCATGCACATATGTGCATGTTAACAAATTAAAATGCACTTATAATAAATATCAGATGGTCAAATTCATATAGCAAAACGTCCTATGCTTAATTATGATGATAGACATGGAAAAGTGTCTACACAACTGGCAAAATTATAAGCAAAGCATCAGCAGCAAGTCCAATATAATTAGTTTCCACGGCAACAACATATAATATCTCTCTCCTTATAAACCCAGATGAGCATCCGATTTTTTCTCCAGTCAGTCATGGCCCCATCACAGATAGTGACTTGACTTAACAAATCCAACTCATTATTTAATATTTGACAGTGTGTGATCGAACATCACCACCAGAAAATATTAATTACCAAACAATGCTCTCTCTAGCTATATGTATATACAATATATATGTTGTCATTTTTCAGTTTCAAAAAAAAAAATATCTGTTGTCATTTTTACAGTTCATATATTTTGACTATTAAATACTTTCTCTAGACATGGAGCTTGATGTACTTGCCTAGCTATTATATGAAGATTGCAGTGATTCCACAGAGCCTAAATATGGTTCAGAATATTAACAAAAAAATAGGCTACCCTTTTGAGCTAATTAGGCTCCATATTTGTTTACACTGTTTAGTATACGGCTTTCATCGGCTCAAAGAGCAATGGACCTTGAGAGAATTGGACAGATGGAATGTTACACAGTATCAGTTATATAGATGACGTTTGAGCAGTACATGGTCATCAATGGCCCCAATCTCATCTTAACTTCAAAATTAGTCCGTAAAGCTACTGCATGAATGCAGCCTTTTTTTCCTTTATTTATGCACAAATGTTCATTTGTATTATAAGTTATATATATATGCATTAATGTCATTTGATGTTCTAAGGTCTGTGTTAGTTATGAAGTATGCTTGCTTGAGTCTGTGCTCTAATTGATAATATTAATGCAGCCCCAGAGAAGAGACAAAGAGTTCCTTCTGCTTACAACAGGTTTATCAAGTAAGTTTAACAAGTTCTTTTCAGTTTATTTATTTCAATTTTTCGTGATAAATAAAGTCGAAATACACCAATAAATGTTACCCGCATGATGATAATATTAAGCTGAATGAATAAAACTCAAAAATGAAAAGCATGTAGATCATATATATATAAAGGATTTGGTGATGAAATTGTGGGTGTTTCTTGTAATTTGCAGGGAGGAAATCCAAAGGATTAAGACTAGTAATCCTGAAATCAGCCACAGGGAAGCTTTTAGCACAGCAGCAAAAAATGTAATAACTCACTACCTAATTACTCTATCTAGTTCACTTAATTAATTCCCAAAATATGTATGCATGAACTCAGTTATGCATTTAGCTTCTATGTGACCATTTACTTTAATAGGTAATCTTGTATCTTAAGTTAACAACATCACTTAAAGTCATAATATTTTCAGACCCGTGATGTAACTTAATATTTATTTATTTTGTACCATAAGAAAACACAATGGATATATAGCTATCAATTGTATGGAGATGTCAAAACTCAACCCTATTAGAGATTTGAGTCATTTTGTTTTTTAGTAAAATTTTGACGTCTAAAGTTCATTATATGAGACAATTTTATATGCTAATAAAATGTCTAAAATCCGCATCTAATTAAATCATTTATTGACGTTGATTTTACTAAATCTATATGATCAAAACTGTATTTAGGTAGATAAAGTCCATGATCTATAAAATATGGTTGTATAGACTTGATAACTAATAATGATTAAAGTTCTATGGAAACAATTTATTAAAAATCAATTGTTGTGTCGACATAAAACAAATACTCAATAAACATCATTTATTTATAAACTACAAAGTTAATAAAAGAAAATTACATACAGACAAAGTTTTGTAAATATTGTAAAATATTTGTATAGATCAAATGATTGCAAAGAAAAAGTTCAATCGTCTTCTGTTAGATAAGATTATGTCTTATACTTTTGTGTATGCTGTATTTTTTTTGGAGTCTGATCTTCTATTGTTTTTTTTCTTCTTCGCATTTTTACACTTGTGGACATCGTATTCACTTTTTTGTACATGTCTACATTTGTTTCAGCATTAATGACTAGTCTTCTTCGTTTCTTAAAGAAATTCCTATATTTAAGAAAAAAACATTTTTTACAAGTGCACATGAGTGTGATGATATTTAATATCAGGTAGAGCCTAGGAAATTAGGTTATATATAGGAGGGTTATGAAATCTCTTGTTAATTAAGAGTGCTTACAAGTATGAAAACCATTTTGTCATTGGAGTCTTATTAATCACTTCACTTCTATATCTGATAATTTGTCTTACACTTTTGAAGTGGTTGATGTGAGGTCCCATATGTGTAAGGTTTATATAGTGTGAGCCAACCAAATCCTACATGGCCTGTTGAAAGTTATTGAACTACTTAATATACATCAATTGATACTTGTATCTAATACAGACATGTTTGATCAGTTGAAAAGCATAAAAAGTAGAGTACTCTTGGCCCCACAAGCATACAATCATTATGTTAAATGTGTCATGTCGATTTAAAATTTCAGTAAATCTCATCTTTCTTTTTTAAAATTATTGCTATATGTATATACACCATATGATAATGACCATCTTCATACTGCATTCCAGTCCTGTTGGTCACCATATGATGTTAGATTCAGCACATCTACTATAATCTTCTCCTGTCATTGGCAATTTACGCAAACTACAAACAAAATTGTTTGTAATTTTTATAATTTTGGTCAAAGAGGAAAGTTCAATTAGATAATTAGAAAGATATAGGTATACAACATATGGTCTAATATATGTTGAAAAGCCAAAAATTTAGCAAGCATTAAATTCCTAACAAGGAAATGGTTTAAGCTTAGATAGACCTAGTTTTGGAGTCTATGTTTTAGCTCAAATTATAGCCTTTTTGATAGGATATATAGTACTGCCACAAGAATATTTGACTGGGAATTAAAGTGGTTTTGAAGATGATACAGGCATTGCTAGGCCTACCATAATCATATTTTTATACCTTTCTTCAGAGGGGAAATAATAAATATATTACCCTCCATCAATTTGAAGCTATATATTTCTTTAGCTAATGTCTCTTCTCAAGCCAACACTGTCTATCAAACCTAGTTTTGGGAACTAATTATAGGATAAACTGTAATCCTTTAAAGAGTAAAACTTCTATGGAGTAGGTAAATTAATTTGAAGCTATATATGTTTTCAGCCATTGTATATATATAGATATTACTTGAGAGGCACTCAAGAATAGATTCTAGAAGCTGTCTTTCTATTTGCATACTTACATAGCCTGAAATTTACATTTAATAATAATAAATAAATAAATTGTCTCTAATGGGATAGCTTTGTTGATTAGAGTACTTGCATTTTCAGAGGTTTAGAGATTGATCCTCCTCACACAAATCTTAAAGGGAGATTTAGTTTAAAATGTGTTTATGTATGGGAGTTTGATGGAATGGAGTGCCTGTTAATGTCTAAAAACAATGTTAGAAATCAAGAAACTGGATTCTTTCATCTCCTTGGACCAAGAAACTAAGAAAGTAAGTGTTAATTATGGAATGGAATATATGCTTGTATAGTTTCTCTCTCAGTGTAATCATAATATATGGAGGAGAATTTCTCTCGTATTTAAAATTGATTTGTCTTGACATACATGCTATGCTTTGGTCTCCAAATGTTCTGAGTATTTTTGTTTTTTTCCTTGTTTTTGTGTTGAAGAGGTTCTTTTCTTCTTTCTTTGTCTCAATGAAAAGCAAGCATTAAATTAAGAAGATTATAATTAATATGTTGTTGTTTATGTTGTAGTGGGCACATTTCCCTCACATTCACTTTGGGCTGAAGCTGGATGGAAGCAAGCAAGCAAAATTGGATCACCAGGCATTTGCTGATCAGACCACTCAGAAGTCATCTAATGGCTTCTACTAATTAATTAAAACAACAATCAATGGTATAATTAATAATATGTCTGTGAGTAGTAACTAGTGAAGAATCATGATGGGGTACCGTTGGTGATCATGAGAAGAACCTCTTCAAAATTACTGTGTGTTTAATTTGTTCCTTTTATAACTCTTTAATAAGTGATTTCTCTATTCTAGCGGTTGCATAATTTATATATAAATGTTGAACTTTTCCTTCATCATATATATATATTAAGTGAACAACATTCTCTTGAATGATGTGCATTTGTTTTCATCACACTTATGGTAAATCTCTCTCTATTCCACAGAGGACAAAATGGACAGCCACCTTATCTACTGTGCATGATATATAGAGAGAGAGAGAGAGAGCTGAGAGGACCACTTAACCAATATACATGGCATTCCATGATTATCATGCTGCTCCACTAAATAAGTCACCCTATTTTGACTCTATTTTTTTTTTCATTTTTGAAATTCAACTTCTTAATTAACCAGACAATCCTCCACCGGTCAATGTAGTTTATTAGTAAAAATATTCATTTAGCCTAATTATATTCCATGTTCAAATCTCCGCTAATTGTAATGCATATAAAAAAAAATATATTAACATGACAATCCAGGAAATTAATCACATGCTTGCCTGCTGTAAAAGTTAAGTTAAATAATTCAAAATACTTTAATAATTAATGTACCAAAACAGTAAGCCAATACACGATGGATATAAGCATGTACTCAAATCAATAGCAAATGTCAGAAAAACCCAGAACTGAATCTTATAATTTTTAGGGCATTAACAAAAATAAATAAATAAAAGTGTAAAAATATAGAAGAAACACCAAATTTGATGGCACGAAAATCATGCAGACAGTAAAAGACACCACCTTGGGATGCCCAAAACAACTTTTATAATAATGCTTAGGTTGGCCGACCTAATCATGTACAAATATTCTTCACACATCTCTGACTATACAAATCCTTCCTTAATTAATACTTCATATGTACATATATATTTTATTTTTTTAATTAATGGTGCATACAAACCCTGAAACCCTAAACTTTCTGCTTAGTTTTTGCCTTTCTTTTAGAGGGCACTTTTTTGGAATTCACAAACAACTTTTCATTTGGCTTAAATTGACCACGCAAATTAAGAAAATTAGATTAGCAAAAGAAAAAAGAATTGTAGATTTTCTGGCAACCACGTTACAATGTAGTACTATAACTTGCAACCCCTTTAGCTAGGTTGGGTGTAATCAAACTTTTTTCTCTACTGTTACACATTAGTTACACAAGACCTGTCAAACCAGCAGCAGTCGTATATGAACAATGCTGCTGTCATGCTGACTCATGTGATGATCATCATCATTGTTCATCAAATTAAACCCTAACTTTACTAGTTTACACAAACCCCCCTTGATCATCATCTACCGTTGATTTCTCAAAAGAGAGCATGTAAGATTGAGATGCACATATGGCCGGGTCCCTCCCATACCCGCTTATATTGTACAACCCCAATATGCCTGCTAGCTTTGTACTTGAATATACTTAAAAAAAAAGTGTGATGTATTTCTGCAAGAGACATGTATCATGTACATGGGTTGATAGCTCTGCATTATGCATGAATGAATCCTATATATATATTTATGTGCATGTATTGAAAAAATATACATACCCAGAGTCCAGAGAGAGACAGAGAGAAAGAGAGAGATGAAGAGGGTATTAATATATAATTAGATATTATATTTATATAGATGAAGAAATGTTAATAATTAAGTGGGGGATTGTCTGTTGGGATGAGGTTAGGAGTACAGAATCTGTAATGTCAAATCATGTAGTTGGTATTTTGGAAGTATGTGAGAGTGGGTCTTGTCTAAAAAGATTGGTGATATTTACTTTATGGTTTTGAATATGTCTAGATTGGCATGTCATGTCACTCACTTGCCCAAATCCAAAACCAATTAGCTATGGCAAGAAGAGCAATTGAGTTATTGAGCAAAGCAATGCGCTTTCTCTCTCTCTCTCTCTCTCCTTCTCTGAGACAAAGGTCGTCAGTCTGTCAGTCAGTCAGCCATGACATAACCTTTTCTCGTTGCCAACATCAATGCTGCTGGGGATACTTCGAGATTTCCCACTTCATTCGTTTTACGATTCTCATGACATGCCCCACTTTGTTATTATTGTTATTATAATTATTAAACACTATCCTATCTTTTCTTTTCAACTCTATTCTATCTTTTTGGTCAAATTCTTTATTATTATTTTTCAAAAGGCAATATCCAAAATCATAGATATTCTGTCTTTTCTTCAACTCTTTCATCTTTTACTGTTTTTCACTCTATTCAAAATCCAATTCTGTGTTATGGACTTTGCGATGATCCTCTCAAGGGTTAATTGTACTTAAGTTTCATGAGTCTATTCCGTGTAGAAAAATATCAGTAAAATTCAAAACAAATATACCAATATATTAAAGTCATCTTTAATTTTAACGGTTGATCAATTAAATCTCCGGTTAAAGTTCAATTTCGGTATGTAAAGAAGCCTATTTTCAACATCATCACCGATCCATCCATTTCTTTCCAACTTCATCTTTATTACAACCAGCCAATATAAAATACAAATCAATTCCGAAAACAAAAACAGTAATCAACTAAAATTATTCTAAAATATAAAACAAAAAATCAATTAAAATATTTTTTATAAATAAATGGAACAGATTTACACCATCTGGGGGCGCTCCAAATAGAGCAATCTCTCTCTTTTCTTTTTTATTTATAAATAATGAAGAAGATTAGATCTCATACATCCATTTTCTTTATTTTTAATTATTTAAATAATAAATTATTATTAAATAAAATTCACTTATTTAATTCAAATCTATGATTTCATTTGTAAGAAGACTGAACTACTCATACGACATTAACGGTTGACAATGAGAGGTTAACTACAAGGTATTTTTATGTCGAATTGATGAATGCTAGTGATATTTTGCTAAAAGGAAAAAAATCAGGGTATTTTAAGGAAAATGCATGAAGTTTATTTAATGTAAATCTATATATGTTACATTTTTTTTTTAATAAATGTGTTGTGATTATTGTTATAGTTCTTTTATATGAAAATAAAACTTATATAGTTTACGCTATTAATCGTGCATGAATTATTATTCCACTAAATAGGTAACTGGACTAGTGGTTTCAGCCTTCACACATAAACGTCTTTCTAATACACGCATTATATATTTGTGTACATGTGGATTAGAGATGTTCATGGGGGAAATGGAGGCCATGGGAGGTTCCCATCCCCATTTCCATTCCCTAAAATGGGGATGGGGTGTTTGGGAGGATGTATCCCTTGCCCTTCCATTTTCCACAATCTCCTATTTGACTCTATTTTTCTCACTTCAACATATATATTAATCCAATCTAAGTAAATAATTTTAATGGATAACTATCTCGATGACCATTAAATTGATGACATACTATCAAAATGATCACTAGATTGAAAAGTTGTTCTAAAATGATCATTTTTTGATGAACATTGTAACACTAATGACCACTTTTGATGAACATTGTAACACTAATGACCACTTTTGACGAACTTTGTAGCACTAATGCACATTCCATCAAATTCCATTTAATTTCATTCAATGAGTGGCATTTTGGTAAATAAAGAGATGACAATAATTTATTTTTTAGAAATCAATTTTTTCAATGAGTGACATTTTGGTAAATAAAGGGATTGCATTAATTTATTTTAGATGTTTTTTGGAAATCAATTTTTTCTTTTATTTTTTGAAACGAATAATTATATTTAGTGTGTACGTATACACACACTTATGTACACACTAAATATAATTATTCGTTTCAAAATATAAAAGAAATGGTTTAGATCAATACATGTGCCTCTTTTTGTTTTTTAGATTTTTTAGCCTTAATCTTTTCAATATATATATTTGAGATATGTGATACATATATACACACACTAGATATAATTATTCGTTTCAAAAAATAAAATAAATATTAATTTCCAAAAAAAAAAAATTAAATAAATTAATGATATCCCCTTATTTACTAAAATGGAATTATATGGGATTGGATGAAATGATCATTAGTGTCATGTTTTTCGTCAAAAATGGTCATTCTGAAACAACTTTCTAATCTAGTGGTCATTTTGATAGTATATCATCAATTTGATGGCCACCAAGATAATTATCCATAATTTTAATATTTAATCCAAGGTAAATACAAGTATTCCTATTATTACATGCTAAAAGTTCAAACAAATTTAAAGTTTCAACTTTAGTCAACATGCCAAGAAAATAATTAGTGGGATAGTATTTAGTAACTAGTAAACTAATTTAAATAATTGAATAATAAAATTTGGTTGAAATTCACCCCAAACCCACTCACATCCCCATTTTTTGAGGTCATTTTACCTTCAAATGGGGATGAGGCCGTGAAAGTTTTATGCAACTCTACTGTGAATTATATGTGTGTATTACACCATATTTCAATTTTTATTTTTATTTTTAAAAAAAATCCAATTTAATTATTGTAAGTCAAGACTTATCATCAGAGGCGAATGTTGAAATTGTTTCTATAACACTTTGTATATAACATAATGATATGTACAATGCAAACAATTATATCCCCTTGACCCCTCCCATTATTTTAATATATTGAATATAGGTACAATTATTTCGTCCATTCCCTAAAAATAGACTTCAGTTAATTTTATTTATTACCCTATCACAACTAATTTTATTTATTTCTTCCATTCCTAATAAAATTATATATTTTTATTTCAATTAATTTATTTAAATTTGTTGGTTGCTATTATAAGTTAATTTTGTTTGATAAGTGTAATGATAAATTTAAATTATAGAAAAAAAATGTAAATAATTGTTATTTGACACACATGGCCTCTTAACATAGGTGGTAGTGTACCTCCCTTCCACATTAGTGGTAAGAGGTTCAAATTCCACCATACACATTTTACAAACATGTGTGTGGAGTTTTCTTCCCGGTTCATAGGAGTAGATATTCGGACTGCACATGTTTTGTTTGTTCTTAGCATGTCCCATACTCGGTAATCCTATTATAATAGTTCTTGTAATGCTTCAATTTTTTTTTTTGTTATTTGACTTTATCAATGGTATAATGGCATTTTGAATATTTTTATTAAATCTTATTAATTTTTTATTTTATTATTATTGTTAATTGTAGTTTCTATTTTTATCATTACATTTATATATTAAATTTCGTTTTTTAATGAAAATTAAATTTAAATATTTAATATCTATTTTTTGTTAACTTGATAATTTTATTGTTTGGAAAATCTTATTTACAAAATTAGTATAAAATGATAATTTTTTTTACTGGGAATAAAAATACAAAAGAAGATTAATATAAACACCCAAAAAGTATCAAAGAAACATAAAACCGGTTAATAAAATTCGTAACTTGGTAAGACGGCAACGGATAATTTAAACTTCTTGTTATTACTTCCTCTAGATATATTATATCACTTAAACAGCCAGTGAAACTTCATAAATAGTTTCATTCCCACTCCCCCAACTAAAATCCTAGTTTCGCCCCTGCTTATCATATACATGCATGTAAATGAAATAATTGTATCCAAAATGTAGTATGTTCAGTCTTGATTCATAATTATATGTTTCTATTTAATTTTTATTAAAATCATTCTAATGTACTGTTTTCTTTCTTAGTTTTAATTTTTATTTATGCAGTAGGATCAAACTTGTTTATAATGCTTTAATAGTTTTGAAATGAATTTTTTCCTCAAATAATAGAAATACCTTTTTTTTTAAAACCAATCTTTATTACCAACTGCTACCTTAAAAAGAAGCAGTGAAACAACACCAGAACAATAACAAACAAGGAAAAAACCTCAAACAGAGGCAAACCACAAAAATAGAGCCTAAACCGAGAGAAAAAAAAAACAAAAGAACAAGCAAAACAGGGGATTAAACATCCTAACTAATCACATCTCAAACACATTCAGCCCCTCTCTTAGCCAATTTATCAGTATAAGAATTTAAAACTCTAGAGCTGAACTCAACACTGGTCTAACCTAAAATACATAAAAATTTTGAATACCATAAATCGGGTGCAAAACATTAAAACTACCAAGCTCAGAACTGTTGATCCTAGAAACAGCAGTTAAACAATCGCTACTGATCATGATTTCCTATCTTTCAATTTAGGCCTCAAGGCACAAAGCTCGCATGCTTTAGCGATTGCGAGAATCTCAGCAGTAATGGCTTCCTGCCACCCAACACCTATCGAGAATGAGCAAAACACCTTCATGCTTTGATTTCGAAGAACTCCTCTAATGCCAACATGACCAAGGGATTCTCTAAAGGACCCAACAATGTTAAACTTCAGGATCTCCGATTGACAAGGAATCCAATTCCCCATCTTTGGGGTCTTAACTCTGTTAAGATTGATACATCTACCGACAATGTCCAGCAAGATTAAAGAAATAGGATCAGTGATGCCTTTACCGTAATTCGTAAACCACCAAGCTACTCTAAACTTCACCACGTCCATAGCTTTCAAAGAGTCAGCTTCATCAGACTTAAAAACTTTCACATTCCTCGTTTCCTAAATCGTCCAAACAATAGCAAAGAACAAAGAAAACCAGGCTCTCTTTGGGTTCTTTTTCGAGCAAAGATTAATCAACCCTCTCCACTAATCCCTCAAAGAATCATTCGAACAGAAACTTAAGCCTCACCAGCTTATGCATTTCGATCAGAGATTCCAAGACCAATTGTAATGAAGAAAGAGATGGTCTACGTTTTCCACACACACATTATACATCGGACAATAAAAATTCAAATCAATATGTAAGCCAAACTTCAGCATTACCTCTTTAATCATAACTCTACCTTGCAGGAGATGCCAAGCAAAGATTTCGATCTTTGGGGGGCTAAACCCTTTCCATACCTCAATAAGATCCTCAGAGAAATCTGGACACCCCTCGTCAAGACTTTTCCAAAAAGATTTGACAGTGAACAAACCATTCGAGCACAACATCCATCCAATAGTGTTAGGTGTTGAGTCAAAAATTGAAATCTCCTGTAAATCATTTCTGAAAATATTCCATTGGTCCATTTCCCATCCAAAACAAGGCCTTATAAAGGGAATATCCCAAATCCACTCTTCAACCACCCGATTGTCAAACTCTCTCTAGCAGCCAACCTTGTTAATAGCTAAAGCATGAATTCTAGGAAAGGTTTCTTTCAACGACACACCCTCCACTTTTATAACCTCCCATATTCTGATCATGTTCTTATTGCCAACAATCACCTTCAGATCATCTCGTAACACTTTGGTAGTCCTAGTGCCTTGTAAAGTACCTTGTAAGAACAAACAGTCAACGGTTTTTTTTTATGAAGACAGAGCTAGCAGAACCAGCATCCCAATTTCAAACCAAGGAATTCGACGGAACATCGTATTTAGCACAAATCACTTTTTTCCAAAGCGGTCTTTCTTTACCAAACCTCCAAATTCATTTAGCCAACAGACCTTTGTTTTTATCCATGACCAAGTAGATGCCTAAACCCCCTTGCTCTTATCCTTACAAAGAAACTCTTATTTAGCCGTATGAATCTTCCTATTTTCACCCCTATCACCCCAAAAAAAACTTCTTTGAAGGATCTCGAACTTCTTGGCTACACTCACCAGAATTTTGAAAATGGACATGAAATAAATTGGGATACTCGACATAACCCCTTTGATAAGGACTAAACGACCACCTTTGTTGAGGAAAGATTTTTTCTAAGGGGCTAGACGGTTTTCTAACCTACGGATTAAGTCGGACCAAAATTTGTTTGAACAAAGACAACCACCAAGCGAGAGCCCTAAATACGTAATTGGTAGTGTGGCTTTTTTACATCTAAACCTAACAGCTCAATATGTCTCCCCTCTCTTCCATTTGCCCACTCTTACCACACACGACTTTTGAAACCGACGCCAATTCAAAACACCTCTAAATTCTCCTCACATTCATAAGGTACTCCATATTCGGTTGAAGGAATAAAATTGTGTCATCGGCAAATTGTAAATGTGTAACATGGACTGCTTCCACCCCAAAGATAGCTCCATTCATCATCTCTTTTCCTTTCGCTTTCTTGAATAACGCACTCAGGCCTTTCATCGCTATATTAAATAAAAATGGAGAAAGAGGGTCTCCTTAACGAATATCCAATTCCAACTTAAACTATTTAGTAGGACTTCCATTCACCAAGACTGAGAGAAAAGGCGTAGATATACAACTTTTCATCCATTGTCTCCATTTTGCTCCAAACTCCATATCACCCATGATTTCATCCAGGAAATTATGATCTAAGCTATCATAAGCTTTTTTAAAAATCCAATTTCATCAATAAACCTCCCTCTTTACTTTTCTTCCACTGGTGAATAATCTCCTCAGCTATCACCAAGTTGTCCAAAATTTGACGGTTCCGGGCAAAAGCCATCTGATATTCACCCACCACCAAATCAATAACCTTCTTCATACGGTTCGCCAAAACTTTAGCCAGAATTTTGTACAAGGATCCTATAAGACTAATAAGCCTGTAATCTTTTATGGATTCTTGTTTTGAACCCTTGAGTGCAAGAGCTATGAATGTACGATTGAACTCTTTAACAACATCCCCATACTTATGAAAATCAGCCATAAAACTCATGAAGTCAAACTTGATAACATCCTCATTTTCTTTCACAAAAATGAGGTTGAAACCATTTAGTCATGTGGTCTTGTTCCCATTGTATGACAAAACAACCAACCATACCTCATCAAAACTGAATTTTTCCTCCAAAAAAGTCTATCCAACTTTGCTAATTTCTGTAAATGTAGACCATAAATTCTTGACCTATTCCATGCCACCTTCTCATAAATATTTTCAAAGTGATCAACAATTCCAGCTCTTACTTCATCCGTATTCTCTTTTTTTACCCTATCAACAATCACTTTATCGATAAAATTGTGTTTTCTTCTTCCACTAGTTATAAGATGGAAAAAATTAGTGTTTTGATTGCCTCCAGAAGCCACTTGACCATCAATTTTTACCTTCATTCTTGTTCCTCACGCCTTAATCCTTTCCATAATTCATCTAAAACCTCCATCCTTTTCTTTATGAGGACATTTGTCCTGCCCAAATCAATTGTTTTCTCGCCCACCTTGGCTAACCGGCTTTCCAATTCCTTGATACTTGACTTGTCTACTTCCCTGACCATTGATCTTCTTTTAACCATGCTCTTAGAGCCTCTCAATTTGGATTTCAGAGAGAAACAAAATAAGAAATATAAAATGGAAGATGTTTCCATTGATCAATGAATGAATATAACTATACTATTCATGTGTTGTGTTTATACCAGTGTTCCGCCTAGTCTGATTAATTGGCCCAATACAACAAGAAATAAGCTGAGGTGAAATGGCTAAAATTGGTCTTATTTGTCGGTGACCAATTAATTGACCAAATCCTTGATTAATCGGTCAAATCACCGATTAATCATCCAAAAATGAATGAAGAAGATGAAGAGATATGGAGAGTGTGTGTGTGTGTGTGTGTGTGTGTGTGTGTTTATGCGTTGAAACCATATCTGATATAGAAGATGAAGCTAATAAAGAAGATAAAGAGAGAGAGAGAACAATTAAAAGAAGAAGACGAAGAGAGATGGCGTTGAAGAAAGAGTGTTCTGTTGTTGTCTTCAACATGATTGAAGCTTTAATCAGGTCTGATCCCTTTTGTTCCTCTGCTGTCTTTGTTGATTAGATGAGAGGGAGAGAGAGAGAGAAAGGTAGTAGGAGTCCATGAGACAAATGAACCTATTTCCTACATAATTATTATCTTCCCATGTGAAATAACCAAGTTTGTTTATGTGCACATTTCACTTGATAACTCTCTTTATAATATTTCACTTGTGGATTTGAATTGGTTTATGATTGGTAATTTGGCATTTGTGGATTTGGAAATAATTTTATTTGGATTTAATAATTGGAAATCGTTTGTGATTGGATTTTTATACAGGAAAGTAAAAAAAAAATAGGTCTAAATTCGTCAGTCGATTAATCGTCGAATAAGAGGCCTAGGTGCTAGGCATTAGATCTTCGTCCGACTAACGACTAACGTTTACTAGAACACTAGTTTATATAGTAGCAAAAATAACTATCTTTTCTAATTAACTCACTTGTTCAAGATATCATGGAAAGTCAAAAAAGCATGAGTCTGACCTAGAGTTACGTGGAGCAATGTTGAAGAGGATCTGACATGGCTAATAGCAACCTTAATGGCTTAATGTTATTGGTTACTGCTAGAAGCTGAAGATGTGTAATAAATTCACACACGTGTTTGTCGAAATGCCATGCGGCCTTGCTAGTATTTTGTGAACCAGAACTAAAGCTAAAGCTCGCATGAGCTATTGCTCATACATGAATACACCCGATGCTAATGGTGTAATTCTGGACCAGGCCCGACCTATTAGGCACGGCCTACAGAGGCCCGTTTACAAAAACGGAGGCACGACACGGCCCGGTGGCCTGATTCAGGCGGGCTATGGCGGGCCGGTCCACGGGCCTGGTCCATAATCATTTTCGAAACCAATTTTTAAAATTTAAGTTTTTTTTTGGAATTTGAGTTTAGGGTTTAGGGTTTAGGGTTTAGAGTTTAGGGTTTAGGGTTTAGATTTTATAGAAAATAAAGTAATATATAAAAAAATTGCTTGTTCTATCAATTTAACAATTCAATTATATAAATGTAATTTTGAAATTAATTTATTTATCTCTTGAAATAATTAATATGAAAAATAATAATTCAGTAAAGATAAAGTAATAAAAATAATAAAAATAAATGTAATTACGAAAGTATGAAATAAATAATTTTTTATATATTTAATTGTTTTTCACTTATGGAATTCAGTATTACATATTTACATGATTGCCTCATTAAAAACCTTATCAAGAAAAACTTGGTAAGGGAAAAAAAGTGCAATCATATTACAACTTACAAGTAAATACTAAATACATATGTAAAAGTATAACCTAGTTCTGACCCTGGCCACTGCCTGCAGGTTCATCAAATATAGATTGTTGAAATTTAGAATAAGATCTTTATCTACAGTTTGATTTTACAACCTTTTTTTAGTATGCTCTCAATCCCGAAGGCATGTTAATACCTCCACCATCTCTAGAGGCAAACAACTTCTTCTTGGTTCAATTATGCGTCTACTGGTACTGAAAACTTGTTCTGAAGACACCGTTGACACGGGAATAACCAGTACATCCGTGTTAAGTGTGACAGAACTAGATACATGTAGGTATAGGTCTTCCACCATAACAACAAATCAAACTCTTCCTTGTCTTCAACAGCATCGAACTGTGCTTCAAGGTACCTAATCAGTTCGGTACAAGAAGATGGGTCAGATCTTTACCCTGAAGAAGTACTTGCTGATTTGTCATTTTTTTCACCGTTTCAGAAGGCTCCAACTTGTTTGCTTCGGCTTTGTCTCCGGTTGTGTTTATTGGGGGATGTCAATCTTGTCAAACATGCTCTCATAAATACGAAAAATCTCGAACAACTTGGTTCGAATGTAAGTAATTTTTTTTGAATAATCTATTGACAAATTAGTACCAATAAACTCAAGCAAAACTTCTAAATCAGATAATTTAACCCTACGATCTACTATAACACTTAAGGCATAAAGTAGATGAATGTTAGCCCAATATTTTTTCAATTTTGTCTCCATGGCAACAACTACAGCGCCTAGATGTTTATCTTCTCTATAACTGTTTAATACTTCAGACATTTCCACTATCTGATGGATTTTCTGGGAAGATGTGGGGTAATAGACCCCGAAAAAAGTTACAGTGGCATTGTAAAAAATCTTTAAAAATTGAACAAAAACCCTTGCCACATACCAATCGTCTATGTTAAGTTTTTTTGCTTCAGGACGACCCGTTTCGATCAATTTCATGTTATAAAAATATGTAATGGTTGTATCATATTCCAAATAATTTTTCAACATTAAATAAGTAGAGTTCCACCTTACCGGCATATCAGTTTGGAATCGTCGGGGTTTGAAACCGTTTAATTTACGATGTCTCTTGAATTCACTGAATATATGATTAGAACTGTAAATCCAAGAATGGCATCTCTTATGCAATCTATTTGGTCTCTTACCTGCTTTAAACCAGCCTATACAACTAAATTTATAATATGACATACACACCGTTAATGGAAGAAATAACCTCTATCTTGTGGGATATTTCTTACAACAAACGATGCAATAGAGCTAGTATTTACGGATGCATTATCTAATGTGATCGAAAGGATGCAATGCGTGAGTTCATAAGTTTCTAAGACATAAATAATGACATTAAAAATGTTTTCTACGGTATGTGTAAAATCCATAAGACGAAAACCAATAATTCTTTTTGTTATTCTCTAGTCAGAATCTAAATAGTGTCTCGTGACATATAAATAGTCATGTTTGGAACATGCATTCCAAATATCAGAAGTTAATGCAACAGAGACACTTAAATGCTGTATTTCAGCAATCAAGTCATCTCTTTGGGTTTCAAACAATCTTATCAAATCATTTCTAGTGGTGGTTCTAGAAACATGTTCAAATTGGGGGTTATAAGCAGATGTGATTAATTCTTTATAAAATGGACTCTAACCAACACTGATTGGTTGATCAGTTTGTGTAATGTATCGTGCAAAGCACTCTCTAGCATGCATGGCATCGAACTACCACGTCATAACGGACCCGTCTGAGTGCCATTGTAGTTGTGTTTGGATTATAGTGTCTACCTGTCCATAAGCAGGCATACATTTGTGCATATGCCTTCTCAAATGTCTGGTTCCTCTCCTACTTGTGGCATAATCCTTATGATAAAACTTACATTTAGTTCTGGGCCCGGACGTCCCCGTCTGGGAGTGTCATTTGGACTATGTTGAAACACTTCTACACATCTGATGTTAATTTTCTGGGACGTGATGTAGGTGTAATGGCGGAACCAGAAGGTCCCACTTGAGTATGGGTCGGCTCCGAAATATCGAATTCATCGTTGAGCATGTTCAAACCGTCCAGAAAATAAGGCTGTTGGTTATGATCCATTTTCTGAAGTAAAAATATGAGCACTATAGTCATTAATAGTTAAATTAAAAATCAAAATTTACTAACAAAATATTTTTAAATTAATTACTACCCTTAACAATCGTAATTTACTAACAATAATTAATAAAAATAATACGACACTTAAAAATATTATTTTACTTTTAAAAATAAAAAATAAACAATTACACTAAAAATTCATAATCTACTAACAAAAAATTTTAAATTCACTACTACAAATTAAATTGATAAATTTACTAACAAAAAATATTAAATTAAATACTACACATAAAAATCTTCATTTACTAATAAAACTTATTAAAATTAACCACTACACTTAAAATTCATAATATACTCACAAAAATATTAAAATAAACAACTACACTAAAAATTCATAATCTACTAACAAAAAATATTAAATTCACTACTACAAATTAAATTGATAAATTTACTAACAATAAATATTAAATTAAATACTATACTTAAAACTCTTAATTTACTAATAAAACTTATTAAAATTAACCACCACTCTTAAAATTCGTAATATACTCACAAAAAAATTAAATAAACAACTACACTAAAAATTCATAATCTACTAACAAAAAATTTTAAATTCACTACTACAAATTAAATTGATAAATTTACTAAAAACAAATATTAAATTAAATACTACACATAAAAATCTAATTTACTAATAAAACTTATTAAAAATAACCACTACACTTAAAATTCATAATATACTCACAAAAATATTAAAATAAACAACTACACTAAAAATTCATAATCTACTAACAAAAAATATTAAATTCACTACTACAAATTAAATTGATAAATTTACTAACAACAAATATTAAATTAAATACTACACTTAAAACTCTTAATTTACTAATAAAACTTATTAAAATTAACCACTACACTTAAAATTCATAATATACTCACAAAAATATTAAAATAAACAACTACACTAAAAATTCATAATTTATGAACAAAAAATATTAAACTTAACTACTACACTTAACATTAATAATTTACTTATTAAAAAAATTAAATTCAATAATACAAATTAAATTTCTAAATTTACTAATAACAAATATTAAAATTACTACTAAACTTAAAAATCTTAATATACTAAACAAATAATATTAACATTAAAGCACAAAAATTGATAAACTAACTAACTAAATAAAAATGTTTTCATTTAGTAACTACAGTCTAAACATAAAAATATAAATTTACTATCAAAAAATGTTTGAACAAAAGTAATAAGAAAATTGTACCTTTAAGATTTGGTGTGTTGGTGGAAAATTTAGAGAATTTTGTAGACAAAGTAATAATGAAATTGAATGAAAAAATGTAGAGAATTGGAGAATGTAGAGATTGAGATTTGAGATGATGAGAGATTGAAAGAATGATAGAGAGAGTGAATGGAAAATGAAATGAATGGAAGTATTTATAGAAAAATTTGATTTGTGGGTCAAAATTTAATTTAGAAGATTTCAGGGGTTTTTTGTAATTTTTTAGAGCCTCCAACTACTGGAATTCAAAATCCAGCCGTTGGAGGGAATATTTTTTTTAAAAATTAACAAACGGTCGAATTGACAAACCTGCCCGCCGGTCCAGGGGCCTAGCACGCCGGCTAGACGTGCCGTGGCAGGCCAGCCCGACAAGCGGCCTGTCATTGACCGGGCTTCGCCTGGCCTGGCCTGCCAAGCACGGCCCGTTTTGCTTCGCTAACCACCTGGATCGGCCTGTCTCGGGCCGGTCCATAATTACAGCACTACCCGACGGACGTCTAATTATAGAGTTGTAGTTTGAGGAGGGAAATAAAGTCATGATAAATTAGGAAAGTCAAAGTTGTCAAAAATATATTCATTTGAAGATACATAACATAATTGCATTCAAACATGGAAGATCTGTAGACATGTCCTCGAGGACTAGCCTAGCTATGATGTTATGTTATGTAATGCATCCAAAATTCAATTTTCATGTCGTTCAAACTTATATATTCTTCTATCGTATTTTAAACAAACCCGATGTAACTCTTACTCCAGGTGGTATGTCGGTCTTCAATATAATTTCTAGAAAATGATATACCAATAATATTCTTCTTCTTCTTCTTTTTTAACGAGATGAGATTTGTCCGATGTTAAACCTCTCTCTCACACTAATACCGTAAGGTTGAGGGTTCAAGTCCTTCCATTTCTAAAAAAAAAACTCGAATTTATATAATAGTGTAATACTTCAAATATATATATATTCTATTTTATTTACAAATTGGAACCAAATTAAATCATAGATTAAGGGGGAATTGCACAAACAACCCCCAAGATTTGATAAAATTAAACGGATATGACAGTTTTGACTATATACACACAAGCTTCCCTCAATATTTGAAAAATGTTACACAAACATCCCTTACCGTTAGACGGATTCGTTAGTCAATGGTCAAACGTGTAAAAAGTCTAAAATACCCTATATTTTTATTTTAAATAAACTAAAAATAGTAAAAATAAGATAAAAATATATATTAAAAAACCTTTTAGAAAACATAAATGTATTTTAAATCTAAAACCTGGAAAAAAAAAATTCATCTTTAAAAACAAAATTAGTTTATGCAATCCCCGATAATTTTAAATAATTTTAAATTTTTAAATTTAATTATTATTAAATTGTTTAAAAACTATTTTTTTATTTCTGAAGATGAATTTTTTTTCTTGGTTTTAGATTAAAGATATATTTATGTTTTCTAAAATATTTTTTAAAAATATTTTTATCTTATCTTTTTTAATTTTTTAAGTTTATTTAAAATAAAAATAAAGGGTATTTTAGACTTTTGACCATTGATTAACGGATCCATCTAATAGTAGAAGATGTTTATGCAACAGTTTTCAAATGTCGAAAGAGGTTTGTGTGTATATGACCAAAACTACTAAATTCGTATAATTTTATCAAACCTAGAGGGATGTTTATGCAATTCCCTCTAGATTAAATGAATACACCAACTCTCTCTCTTCATCTACTCGAGGAGGTGGTACAAAACAATTTCATCGGTGTGCATTTATGTGAATTTTTTTGTGTATATATATACAGAAATTTTTAAGTCAGTGCACAATGATATAAATTCGTCAGTGCGTTGGATGTGAACCATTAGATTTACACACTTTGACTCAAAGTGTATGCACTTGTCAAAATTTCTCAATAATCAAATAATCAATGGTCTACATGCAACGCACTGATATAACTTATATCAGTGCGTATTAACTGAAAAACCACTATATATATATATATATATATATATATATTTGTAACTACATCATGGTCAGAATTTTGGATCGATTTATATATGTTTAATTAGTAAAATTGTAGATTAATAGGAAATTACTTTCCATGCATTTTGATCAAATGTTTGATTTAGGATTTTGCTAGTATATCGATTTGGTATATAAGATCATCTTCAATGCAAATATAAATTTAGAGAAAATTAATTGTCACATAGGATAGAAAATTAAAAAGTTAAAAAAAACTATCTCTAATACAATTATTTAATTTCAATATGGAGATGGTGTGGTAAAAAAAAATTAGAGAATATAGAGTTGAGTTTCTAATTCTAAAAACCCTTATAGAAATGTTGCCTATGATTTCTAATTCTTTCCACTAATAATATTAATGCTCATTTAATTATAAAATAAAAGAGAAGAGAGAATATAATAATTGTTTTATTATGATTGGTCACAAAATAAATACATATTTGACTTTAGATAATTGTATTAAAAATGTGAATATGCATTTCTCTAAAAAAAATCAAAAGTGGACCCATAATGAATAGAAATACTGATGTGACATTATTTAGAAACTCAAAAATACATATTTGTATTGGAGATACTCTAACATAATAATTGGAGAGAACAACTATATTACTAAAGATGAATACATACCGAACTTTGCGGCCATTTTGCAGGCGGCCAATTTTTTTTTTTTTATGTACCTCTTATCATGACGACGACTCGAATATGTGATTGTCAAGCTGAATGAGCGTTATTTCCATCGAGTCACACTAAGCGTGGTGACCAGATTAAATTGATAGTAGCTTCTTTTTTGTCCGAATTATGATACATGCTTTACACTTACCTTTCTAGATTATGATTTGCTTAACATTTAATCAACAAGTAGTTAACCACCCTAACATATCCATTAGAATAATTAGTTGGGGAGCTGGCTTTGAAATGATGAGAAGACAACAGTTTTTTTTTTTCTTCAAGGAAGAGGAACTAACTATATAATTAAGATATCAAAACTTAGATAATTACTTCCTATTTTAAGAAAGCGTAGAGGGGAAACAAATTTTGCACGTTTATCTTTCCAAATATGACAACATATCACTGATCAATGTAGGTTAGGTTGTCTTAACAAAAATTTGATGATTTCTTGTTAATTAAATTGTTGGCAAGTAACAATTATTAAATGATTCACATCCTTTTTATCAATATTTTCCTTTTTCTTTTTTCTTTTTTTTTTAAAACGTTTATCATTAATTTCTTGCTCTTGTTATTTGGGGAGGGGAGGATTCCATTCACATGCATTCATGTACTTGCAATCAATCTATATATTGACTGGCTGTCACCTAACATGTGCTCCCATCCCATGCTACTCTAAAATAAGGCCCCCACATCCAGAATCTTATTATTATCTTCTTTCCAAACAAGAAATGTAATTGAAGAAGAAAATTAAACTTTAACTATTCAGCACGCAAATTAATGCCGTTTCAAGTGTATCTATCTATCTATCTAAGAGTATTTTTGAGGATTTGATGGTATTTGAAGGGAAATAGTTGAAGCCTTAAAGGTGATGGAGCAAGTGTAGGTGATTAGGGAAAGCAATCAAGTGGGAATAATGTAGAAAACACAAAGGGAAGGGAAGGGAACCACAGAAAAATGAGCACAAGGAGAACCAAGTAAAAAGTGGTCCTGATGTACTATTGTTGCTACTACAACTATCAACATGGTCAAGTCACATCTTTACAAAAATTTGGAAATACAACTTCACTGGTCCACCCAACCCCCACTCTTTATAGCTCATCAACTTCTTAAATAACTAGACCATTTTTCTATTCTTATCATCAAAGTATCTAACCAAAACTCAAATATAACATAACAATCAATGTACATATGTAAACTATGGAATCAAATTCACTCCCCCAACAAATCATCATTGAAATAGTCAAAATTTGCAAAAAAATTACAAAGTTGTAACACCACATGGAATTGCCTATCAAATAATTTCAACTCTTCCCTCATCTGTTATATACGTAAACAAGATATACATAGATTTCACGGGTTGCCACAATCCCCTACATAAAACTTTCTATATGCTTACAACCATCTAAACACATGCTCTTTCACAACTGGTTTCAGGAGTAAAAGGAAAGAAAAAAAGAATCACCTTCTGTATGTCACCGCCTTCTTCACTTGTCACCATGTTACCCTTCTTCACTTGTCACTATAATACAGTCACATTGGACACCTATTCTGAACTTTGAATCTTCCTATCATCATCATCCATGCTGGATATAACCAATTTAAACTAAAAAAAAATGCCACACAAAATCAATAAATAAATAATACTACTCTCAGATAATATTTGTAAGACCAGGGCAGCAAAACTGTAATGCCTTCACCAATGATATCTAGCTTGTAGCTTAACTATGATTCGGCTGATTATAGGTCCAAATAATGATTTAACAATTAATAAACCTATTCTGAAGTTATACTGCCACAACTCTTCTGTAGAAAAGAACATAAACAGCCGAAGTCTTTATCTTCTCCTGGCTGATGGGATAAACTTGGCTATCATCGAAGTCATACCACTGATCACCCCCATGCTACATCAAGAAGAAAAATATACAATTAAAAATCTCTAATCGAGTCACTACAGCTTCATGCGTTGACACAATCAGTAACAGTAAGTCATGAAAGGGGAAATCCCCTCCTATTTCATGTCAAGTCACATACATACATTCATAAACATATGCATACATACATACATATACATGTGCATGCTGCAACAGTTTGAGAATATCCTATTTAATTATCGGGTCCTGTTAACATGTGCCTAATTAGGACCCAAAACTTAAATAAACAATTCATTTTTAATCTTTCAAAACATCAATGCACAACTTCATGTGTCTTGAATCACTTTTTTCATCCTTAACATGTGCCCTCATCCCAAGAGACTCTTTTGCCTTGGTAGGAGTATGTAAAATCTCAACAAGCTAGCTTAGAGATACAATTAACAATAGAAATAAGTTAACGGGCATATATGCATGAACATTGTTTGAGCATGCAAAGTTTGAAGGCCAAAAATACCCTTCATCGCAATGTTACAGGATGAAGAAACAGATTTTCAGGACTTACGATCTTAAGCACAGATTATTGAATCCTATTAGATGGTGTAAATACACTGCTCCATGGAAAAATAAGTTAATGATAGATTGATGGAGAGATTTACACAATCTATAGTAATAAACTACCAAATTATTCCAGCCTTCCAGGAAAAATTGTGGAAATAACACAACAATGCCACTAAAGTCATACAATGACACAGTCAAGATAGCAACATATGGTGAAAGTTATATAAGGGTGGGTTAGCTCATCTAGATTTCTCTGTGAGACCTATCTTGCTGGCTTTGTACTGACAATTGGAACCTTACTACCCAAAACCTCACATGCCAAGCACATGTACCCACAAAGGCCCCATCAAGCATAATATCACATAAATAAGTAAAGGCAAGACACTAACTTTTACTCCGCTAATTTACAATTAATTAGTGCGGACTTAAATATAATTCATTAACAGGCATTGCATGTAATATTAAGAGAAGAAAGGTTCTTAGAAGGAAGAGAGGAGTAAAAACCAAAACAAAACACCAAGAAGATGCAGCACTTACATGAACAAATGCAGTGTAATGTCCACCTCCCATGCTTCCGTAGTGATTACTTACAGCATAAAGCATATACCGATTAGATAATTGACCATTCTTGTAGGCAACGTAAGTTGACAAGTCAAGATTCTCAACAGGGAAGTCAACATATGTCCCCAACTTGTTCTTTGAAAACCGGCTGTAAGAGAACCTCTTCAAATGAATAACCAGAATCTCTGGCAGCCTCCAAAGATCCAATTTCTTACTGGCTTGGCGGTGCTCTTTGCAGCCAGGACAGTACCTAAGTTTGCACAATCACTACCAGACATTAGAAGAACCATAAGAACAGACCACAGTTCAATAATGAACATTAAAAGAAACTTGATTATGTACAAAACTTTATATGCACAAGGAAGAAAATCAGGATGGAATCCATCCATGTGCATGTTTAATCCCATGCAATATTAAATGAAGAAATAAAAAAACCACCGAGGAATGACAGACTGACAATTTCAGCATAGGAAAAACATTAATAAATAGTGAAGTATTTGGGTTAATTGTGAAGGGATTTTATTGAAAGATGCTGAGATAAATACATGCAAAGGCTTGAAAGCAAATTAGGCATATAAAATAAATACTTTCAATAAATACTAACGAAAGATATTCTATGCTGTTGTTTTCCTCATATGCATGCGAATAGAAGTGACAACATTGCAAGTCAAAGCAAGGGAAAGTAGGAAACTAGAAAACTATTTCCAAGTTACTATAAGAAAAGCCAGAAAGTCCAAGTGACAAGAACAATCTAATAGAAAATAATTCACAAAATGAAGACTTTAGTTGTGTTCGGATGCATTTTGCAAGAATTTTCATTTTTCAAAAACAAAAAGCAGTTCAAGTTTTGCGAAAAAAAAAAAAGAAGCAGTTCTTGTTCACCAATTTTTTAAAAGTTGTTTTCGAAAATGAATAATAGTATTTCAATATTATAACTAAAAGGATGGAAACAAAAATTTATTGTGAATTCACCGTTTTCAACGAAGGATGCTGAGATAGATACATGCAAAGGCTTGAAAGCAAATTAGGCATATAAAATAAGTACTTTCAATGAATATTAACAAAAGATAATCTATGTTGTTGTTTTCCTCATATGCATAATAGAAGTGACAACATTGCAAGTCAAAGAAAGGGAAAGTAGGAAACATGAAAAATATTTCCCTATAAGAAAAGCCAGAAAGTCCAATTGACAAGAACAATAAAATAGAAAAGAATTCTAGGGAAGAAGAAAAAACAACATGAAGACTTTAGTTGTGTTTGGATGCATTTTGCAAGTTTTCTTTTTTCAAAAACAAAAAGCAGTTCAGGTTTTGCTAAAAAAAAAGAGCAGTTCTTGTTCACCTATTTTTTAAAAGTTGTTTTCGAAAATGAAAAACAGTATTTCAATATTATAACTAAAAGACTGGACACAAAAATTTATTGTGTTTTCACCGCTTTCAAAACAAATTATTATCTTCGAACAACTATTTTACTCATTTTCGAAATGCATTCTCATTGTTTTCGGTTTTAGAAAACTACATTTAACAAATTCTATCATACGCGTTTGCATTTTTCTAAACATCATTTTCAGTTTATTTAATAGTTTTCGAAAACATCATTTTAAAAAGGATACCATGTATAGATGGAACCCTTTCACAAAGACAATTATGATTATAATGATAACCTCTTATTGTCATAAGGTGATGTAAGCAGAACTGACAGCTATCAAAAAAACCAAATCAACGTCTTCAGGCAGAACATACCTTAATGCCATAGATCTGAATTAGAATGCAAAGCAGAATAACATGAAATATTTCAAGAATAAATAGTATCATTAGACCAGGATTAACCGCTCATCGATCAAATTTTCTTAAATCCTAAATGTTTCATGTGAAACTTAGTAGCTATTTATGACAAAAAAGTATCCCAGAAGCTTGAGTTAAAAAGGAAATGACAGAGACTAACCACATGTCTTCTGGTCCAAGAGGCTCCTCCGTCAAGAATGCTTCAAGGCACTTGTACAGAGAAACAGACTCCTGAGGTCTCTTTGCAAGAGGGCCAGACTTGGAAATCTCGGGTAAAGAACTTAGGAGGCAAGTTTCATACTGTTCAATCTGTTTTTCTGGCCAACAAACAAGAATATACAACCGCCCTAGAACTCCTGTCATAGTTACTGGTTCATTCATTACTATCTTAACATGCTTGGCTACTCCTTTCTCATCTGTTATGTAAAACTGTAGTTCAGCATCTGAGGGTGAGTCAACCCCTTTCCCATCCATGGCAGGTGCATTTCCATCATCTGTGGTAGGACTAATAGTATCCTCTGTCCTTGTAACTTCAGTTGCCGTGCTCTCAGAGGTATCATTATCATCTACGCTATCTTCAGCAGGTATGCGGAATGAATTAAGCAATTTCAGATACAGATTGTAGATATCAAGTCCATTAACCAAGTTACAAACTTTTGCTACAAGAGGTATTCCTAACGCCTTCGAACTCAAAGTCGTTTTCCCATTGATGTACTGCCTAACAGCATAAAATAAACTAAGACCAGGGATGCAGTTACCCAGAAAATCATTATCAATAATCTAAGAGCATGGTAGCTCGACTACAGTTTCTCTGCATGATTCATGCAAGAAATTTGCATATAAATAATATTGTACAGAATCATAGACCATGATACAAAACAAATGCATATTACAATTGAACTATATCAAAAACAATTCACAGATAAACTAAATATCAGATAACATGCCATATAAAATATGTTAGTCTAGAAGTAATACGGTACATCAACAACTTTTCAAAATTCAAAATAATTAGAGAGATTCAAGACATTGCCAAGACAAGGTTGTTACTTCACAAACTGAAATTCATTGGTAAACAAAATTTTAAGAGACAAAAAATACACAGTATAATAAACATGTGATAGGTTACGAACAAAATAAACTTACTCCTCCATCTGCTGATGCATAAATACTACTACAGGATCTTTGTCAGTAGCTTTCCTCAACCTATAAGCAACCAATCGGTCCTCATCTCTGATTAGGGATAAAGAATCAGCAGGCTCTTCTAGATAACGTATAATGCGGTGGTTGTAAATCTGTATAAAACTCTATCCCTTAGAGATCATATTTATATATATATGCACTTGAAGGTAATCTATCTTATTGAAATACTGTAATGACAATATACCTCAGCGACTAGTAAGGTTTCATCATCCCCTAAAGAACATGCAGCACTTAAGGCCTTAATAAGATCTTCGAACTTTCCATTCTTGGGGACGTTAATGGTATATGAAGACGGCTGAGCAGTTCCATCAGTACTCACAACTGTTAAAGTCACCGTCCGTGTTGTTGTTGATGGCAGAGGTAGTGATAGATACATAAATGGATCAAATGTAACAGAGACCTTCTTGCAAACAGGACAAACTAAGGTTGATTTATATTGACCCTGCAATGAACAAGAAGCATGATGCATTCTGTCTGTGCATCTAATGAAGATAACATGGCAAATATACTAAGACTTTATAAGGAACCAAGGTCGTTACCAAATACAGTAAAAATGTTTGACTCGGATTAAAATCAGCAGTATTAAGGTCAATGAGAATTTTAAAAATCAATTCTAACTAGATACTAAATCTGTAACATCTAATCTAATAACTGGATTAATTATTTATAAATATACAAAGATCAAATTATTATGTTCATATAAAGAGAGGTTTCAATGGGACAGGTGTGCCATGCTTTCGTATGCCCGTCCAATAACATCCTACCACATTTATATTCATGTGTGATTTTATATTCAAAATCACCATCATAATTGTTGGATTTTCAAGAGAGATGTATAAATGGTAGAATATTATTGAGTTGGCGTACAAATAATGTTGTATGTCTGTCCCATTGAACTATTTCTCATTCATATTCATATCTCAACTCGAATCAATTTTATCATGAGTACATTAAGTGGTGGGGAAGAGGAATGAAACATGCCACTGAAAGACTCTACTGAGACAGATGGGCAGGTGGGTTGGGCCTAGTATGGATTGTACCGGGACAAACATGCCTAGGGATGCACATTAATCCCCGGGGGCCCAAATCCCCGCACCCCCATCCCCATTTGGGGATTTTTTTTTGGGGGGAAATGGGGAAATGGGGGGGGGGGGGGGGGGGATGGGGATGATTTTCATCCCCAAATTAAAATGGGGATGGGGGGACCCCTCCCCATCCCCATTTCCCCATTTCCCCCACAATAAAATTGAAATGGGGATGGGGATGGAGATCCCCATTTCCCCTAAAAGTATATAAATATAATAATAATATATATTTGAATTATTTGAAACATTTTACGTTGAATTTGTAATGTATTGTTATTTTTTATTTGTAATGAAATGTTTGTTTTTTTTTAATTTAATTTATAATTTTCAGTTAAATAGGGAAATGGGAAAATGAGGGACCGATGATACGAGAAAACAGGGAAAAACGGGGAAAATGGGGAACTGGGGATGGGGATGGGGGGGACCTCTCCCCAAACATCCCCATCCCCATCCCCATCTTCCCCAAATGGGGAAATGGGGGGGGGGGGGGGGGGGTGTTGGTAGGGCCTAGGAAGTGGGGATGGGGATGGGGATGGGGGGACCTATATCCATCCCCATTCCCCAAACGTGCATCCCTAAACATGCCACTGACGCTCATTCATTCTGACCAAATGAGAATCAACCATATTATGATCTCATGACAAGATCCATCAATCCACAAGAAACACCAAAATCAACAATTAATTCTTCAAGAGATTCAACCTACATATCTGAATTTTAAGTCCTACGCAAAATTTCACGCTGCCCACAAGTCAAACTTCAAATCTGATGCTTTACAACTCATAAATCAAATATGAAATATGCGACTGTGCTTGAGACTAAACTTCTAAATTTGAATGGCAGAAATATCAAGCCTCGAAAAGATGACCTTTGGAGCTGATTTAGTCAAATCAGGCTTTCAGAATATATCATACAGATTAATGGTATGGAGGCATATCTCCACACCATTGGCAGAGCGCACATGCACTTGAGAGCACAAATCACCCACAGGAATGAACATGTGTAGTCGCAAATGTCAATGAATTGAATCCATTTGCACTAGAACTTAGGGAGTTTAACAGATTTTACTGTAACGGGTTCCATTTATGGGCTACCCCTACATGCTTTAACTGAGAAGAGTAAGGATTGAGTGTTGGAAAGTTGGGCACAAGAGATGAGCTAAGAAACAGTTTACCAAAACTGTCTAATATGTATGCTAGGGTACCAAGAGTACTGGGGAAATCTTTATGTATTGTACTCCAGAGTTTCAAGCAGATTTTATGAAAAAATAAAAAACAGAGATTTAATAATTCATGGTGTGTCTTCTATCACTTTTAACTAGGGTTTATACCTCACCCCCACCCCCCAACCCCTACTCCCCTCCTCCCTCCCTCTCCCCACCTTTCCTATTGCTGAAAAGTGAAAATTGCAGAATCTGAATAACAGATAAGATTCCGTGTTTTGGCCTAGATCAAAATTTCTTTTTGGATCCATTTATTTGCAAGCCACTAGTTTCTTTCCCCAGGTAACATATAAATTCCATTTCCATGGACACAATTTATATGAACTTTTCATTCAACATCTATCACCATGTATCAAGTTTGAATTAAATTAAATAGTGGTTGCTCGAGAGCAATCTAAGAATGAAATGATGAGCAAATACAAGAAGGGATACTCACTTGGCACACATCAACAATAATAGAGTCATTCCGAGCCAGATGATTCTGCCAATATTCATCAGCAACATCTTCATCGGATCGACCATCTCCATCCTTGGCTTCAACATAAGGCTTGCATTTTACACGATTGAGATCTTCATGAAGTCCATCCAACAAAAACGCAAGGAGTTCCTATGACGAAAAATTGATCAATACAGAAAATATGACTAAGATATTTCAACCCTCTCTCAAGAGTGAGAAGGAGGAAAAACCAAAAGTCAGTTTCCGACAGGAGGGATATTTTACTAACTTGAGAATCATGCTGGTTAAATCCACTAAATTGAGGTGCAAAACGAGCAAGCTTTGACTTGAAAGTTCTTGGTGCCACTGGAGATGCTCCAGGAGCCCATAATTTTCTTAATAAATCCCCAAAGGCTAATGCAATCTCACCCTGGTAAAAGAACATTTCATTATTGTTAGTGGACAAAGGAAAAGGCTTGCATCCAAAACATGTAGCTATTATCAACAGACATGAATTTATAAGAACTAGAATAGATTTAGCATACTTCCATGCCCAAGGGATTCTCATGATTAATTTCTCGACCATAATCTCCAAGAAAATAATCTACAAGCTTTGGTGTGTGCACTAAGCATTGAAGGGAACTGTTCATGAAACAAGTATTTCCAAGATTTTGCAAGCCTGTCAATCCCAAACAACCAGCTTCACCAGATCTCCCAAAGACGGCTGTAGAATTAGTACGAACAAGATTGGAGTTCATATTGCCAGCACTACCATTCATCATGAGTGAAGCACCACAAGAGGAACTTGTACCATTAGAATGTTGTAATGCCGTTTCATCTTTTTTCCCTTCTCTGCATTTTATGGAATCTGATAACCCATAAATTTGCAACTCCAGAAGAATCTGCAGAGAAGCAAAGCAACTTCACCATTAGCATCTATGAATCAAATTCACATGTAAATCACATAAAATGATGGCCAATAATTCATAATACAGCTTGTTAGAGAACTCATGTGTGAAGCTAAAGAAGATGGGATTGAAAACTTAGAACGTAAGTAAAGGTTATATATATATCAATGGATTCCACAACCCAATAAACTAGTCTTTTGAGTAGTAAGGCTATCAACCAATATATATATTACTTCCCACAAACATAAAAAATAAATAAATACAATAATTAGAAAAAAATTAACACAGCTCATTTTAACTTTAGATAAATATTCCACTTTTTAGGAAAAGATAAGTATGTTGTGGAAATGGCAAAGGAATATCAAACTAACTAAAAAGCTTGCACAGTTGCACTTAAGATTTTTAATTCATACAAATATGAAGATGACATGGTATTAGATATGCTGCACTCCATATATGTCACTCCTGAGCATATTTTCTTCTATCAAACAGAGAGGACCTTATCATCTTATATACAACTCAGGTCACTCAACTATGTACCGATCCAAAGTAACAATAGATTTCTATAACTGAATTATATTTAAAAGGATCAAAACCAAAGACAAATCCAGAAATAACTCAACCATTAAGTTATGCATTTTTAGCCCGTTAATATTTGGAAGCCATAGTAATTAGTCACAAGCTGCAACTCAACCCCTGGAAGGAGTCTCTAGTACAAAAATAGGGTAATTTTTTTTAAAAGGGATACATAAATGTTACATACATAATATGTAAGATAATGTATTTTGTAAGTTTGGATTATGATTCAAACAAAGAAGTAACTATGGCCCAGTAAAATTGGTGTTTCTTAACTTGTCATTTTTTATCTTTTATTTTGATAGGAAACAATAAAAATTGTACTAATGAAAATAAAGAAGTGTTGTACAGTTGGAACGACAATTGTTAGTTTGATAGCCAAGAAACTCTGCGTCTAACAGCACAATCAATCATGCTGGTGGAAAATTTAGCAGATGTATGCAAAGTTTCCAAAACATCTCGCATGATCGTGCAATTCAAGAGTTGAACCTAGTGATGGAATTAATCTCAACTGTGCTGAATAAGTCCAATATCAGTACGAAAAGATTCAATGTCTTACGAAGTACAAACAATAACCTACTAAGAGTCCTTGATCAATTTAGGACATGTGAAATATATAGTTCAACTAATTATTATGTTTTTTTATTATAATCTCCCCTCGAACCAAATTAAATATCGCTTGCCATCTTATTCTTACATATCTTTTACTAAGATGGTATGTAAAGCTTCTGGTCACTCTCTCCGTTGCTTAATCCTACTTAAAGCATATGATCCATATCTCTTTGCCTAAAATCAAAAGCAACCTTAATACCTCATCACCAACTGAGAAAAATTGCAACTGATTTTAGACATAGAATCATAGGAAAGAATCTTTCCAAACGATATCTGTAAACTGTTTTTGCAAAGAAATATTATGAGTCATACTTATTCAACTTATGTGTGAAAAATAATTTGAATAAGGAAATTATGAAATGAAAACAGAAAGATATAAAAGTGCCTTCATAGAAATGATTAAATCATAATTATGATTCTATCACGGTAACCCTAAGACTTATACCTCAATTTATCATTATAAAGTTGCAATTCAAACTTGGGCCAGAGATCTTGACAAGAGATACAAAACGATTAAACATAATCATAAAAGGATATGCTAAACCAATATCTCACCAAAAAAATCTACAACTTACTTCATGATCTGACTGCCGCTGACATTCTTTTGAGAACTTATTTTTGTCATTCATAAGATACAGAGTCGTCTGTCCAGAAAAGTCCCAAATACGTAACTGTGTAACAGCAAAAGTTAGAATCCCATCAACTTCAGCCCAAAACTTGCTGCTAAAGAAATACTAAATTACCAGGTCAGACTCAATACTGAAGATTTTGCAGGCTCTTCTGAAGAGCTCAACTGCATTGTCCTGGAAAAAAAAACATCATGTTAAGACAGGAAAAGCAAAGACAAACCTTTACAAGAAAAATGACCTGATAATGCAGAAGCATAAAATCAACAAAGATTAAGTTAAAAGCAAAATTGGTGCAGCATATACCTTTCATTAAATAAAAGTGATAGGAAAATTGGAAAATACTGACATGATCATTGCATTCATAAAGCTATCAGAATGCCTAAAATCCTATGGCATTCCCCCATGTTTTAAAGTTAGCCATCATAATTTACTTTCATATAAGTTGACTAAACCAGATATAACGTGTCACCAATAAACACAATTTATCAATGTTCGTCATCCAAGGCAGTAAAATACTACCTATGTGTACATAATAACATATCACTTAGATGGTAAACAAACATGAATTGATGGAAATGTTGATCTCGTATTATATTTTAGAAGAAGATGCACTTATAACAGAGAACAAAGAGATAGTATTCTTTTATAGCTGTTTAGTTGAGTTGTATAATCAAACCTACTCAAAGCCTGAAAATGGAAAAGATACAAAGATATATCCAACATCAGTATCCATGTTTCAAACATAAATATATATATATATATATATATATATATATAGAAATTCGCCTCCCAAAGTCAAAGCTAAGCTGCCAATTGATTCACTAGAAATCACAACTCTCTGAAATATATTTAAAAAATCATATACTTCAAAAAAACTATTTTAAATTCTGTATAGATGTAGGCTGATGAAGTTAGTCTTGTGTGATTCCTGTAAATGAAAGAGCTCCAGCCAGAAATAGATAATAAGACCAGAACTGTTGCTGACAATTGAGTGTCCCAGCCCGTGCAATGACGATATTATCAACAAAGATCCAAGCCTCCAGAATTACCTAAAACCGAACATATGACCAATAAAGTAGAATGTTTCTTTCAAAATGAATTAATTGGGTTGCTGCAGGCTGAAGAAGAGATCTTTGTAATTTTTTCTTTCTTTCTTACTATGATGATTGATGAGCCATAAGTTATCTAAGAACAAAATAATTTGAGGCTTAAGTTGGGCGAAAATCATCCATGTAAGGAGCTGACTAACACTAGACTCCCAGCATGAATTAAACCTGAAAAGTCTGACCTCTACCTTTAACTACAAAGGCCCTATTGAAATGGAAAAGAGAATGAGAAATATAAAAGGAGAGACAGCAGCAAAATTATATGCATGCACAACCAAAGTCCTTACACATTTTGCTTTTTTTGTGGTCCACACTATATTTATTACTTTTCCTCATCAACTGTACAAGAAAATAATCTAAAAGTCAGGCAGTTGAACTAGAAGTCTAAATGGTTGCCTTATGAACAAGAATCATTCCATTTTTCAACTTTCCCACTCATTGACTTGAAGGGCTTCAGCAATTCCTTGGAAACTATTTACAGAGTAATGAGATCATACAGAAACCATAATCATTATCTCAATACCAAATGAGATCATACAAAATATCAAGAGGACGTTATCAACTTTACTCATATTCCTAAAATATGTGCAATACTTAAGTTCAAACAAAAGAAAAGCAAAATAGGATAACGCCTTTACTTACCTTGCAAATATCAATTCATAACATTTTATATATTCTCTTCTCTTAGAAGACTAAAGAGTTTGTAAATGTTTGTGCCCATAAGTGAGAAACTGAGACTGATACAAGATAAGGATGAGAATTCTTTCAAGAAACTATAATAAACTTTTTTACAAAATCCACTTAGAATATGCCTCTGAATAGACATTTTACTTTGACCAAAATGTGAAAAAGTCTTTGGTATATGAAAACCTATACTATTCACCATGTTCTGAACCTTTTGTTATGAGGGTGTCTTGATTTTGACCTGTTTGACAATTTATGAACCAGCCTGACCCAATCTGAATGGTGCAATCTAGTTTGACTTATGCGATAAGTAAGTCAGCTACAAGGCCTTATCGTGTATGATGTATCTCAACTAACCTACCAAAAGACCTCAAGCCTGTTTGCTTGTATCCACTGGCAAAGAGGCATAATGAGAGAAAGGAAGAGAGAGGTCTATTATCTAACAAGCTAGGATGTGACAGAAATTGATAACTCCTTATAATCTTCCATTTTGTAGTGAAATTTCAGCAACACCACCTGTGGACATGGTTATAAAGCCTCTTAAATCTAGTGTGATTTCTCTTGTATGTCACTCTTCTTTGCATCACTTTGGAAGTTAAAACCTAGTTTCAGGATTGTCAAAACCTTTGTGCTTCAAAGATCTCATATATCAGTAGATACTTTATATATTTTGTATATACATTGATTTGATAGCTCAATTATTAATTTGGTAGTGAAAATTCATAATTGCAGCTTGACCATTTCACGAAAAAATCTATAACAGTCGATTAAAGCACTATTAGTAACACATGTTGAAAAGAAAGAAAGGAAGAAAAAGGGAAATAAATGTATTGCAGTATCCAAATCCCAAAGTATGGAAAGAAATGAACTTTCTAAGCAGATTAGTTAAATATAATATAAAATAGCTGAGATATTATCCTTATAACTCAAAGGATCAAAAATTGAGAGAGTGGGCTAATTAACTGAACCTTTTTGCTAATTTTTACTCCCAATGAGTTGATTTCCCGCAGCACAGAAAGCCTAAGTTGCAAAGGATAGACATCAGCCATATCATCTTCTGCAGCCAAAAAGCTTTTTCCCTTCTTTGTTGCAACTTTAGCATTGCTATGCCTAAATGAAACAGCAGAACGTTAGCAATCAAGAGAGAACAAAAAAGACGCTTGGTTATTTTGGTACAAATCAGAACATTACAATAAAATTTATCAAATGGACTGATCAATTACCACCACACAACTCTTAAAACCAATATTCCATATCTCAAAACAATGTAACTTCCATTCTTATTCTACAGACAGTATTATCACTCTCATCTAAGCAAGCGCCTCTGCAGGCTTATACGACAGCTCCGCTTCCTCGTCTTGTTCCAAAATCTCGGATCATTGCCACCTTCTGTTAGAAATGCATATAAAACAGCGTCTTCTTTGTCATCAAGAGGAAAGTCAAAAAATCTCTTGATTCCTATCCCAGGCCGGCTTGGAAGCCCAGCCTAAGAATCAATCGCCCTTTTGCTCTCCCATTCGAAACCAGGCAGCAAGACTTTCTACCCATCATCCCCTCTTCGGGAAAAGACAAGAAGCTAAGATAACAGGAACCAAAATATATTCCTCAACTGATTTAATAAACTTCGATTTTCATACTAAAGATAATATAATACAATAGTCCGTATTACTCTCTAAAAAATGTTTAACCAAGTAATTATCAATGTCAGCTTGTAATCTCGAAATTACCATGATTAGATGCTAAAGAGAACCATGGAATAGGGAGCAGCTCAGGCAGAGAAAAGATAAATTCTTTTTGGCTAGTGATTGCATCTATTAATATTGCATCCTAATATTTTACTAAGGGAAATCAGTGTAAAACCAAATCTCTACCCTAGCATCATGTACCTCCACTGATAAGAGAATCATGAGTGTAGCACATCAGAAAACGTAGAACCAGCTATTTCAGTCATTAAATAGCAGCACCTGAAGCAAAGCTAGGTGTGCATTGATAAATTACAAAAAGCCAGCTATTTAAACTGTAAGAACTAGACGCATCAGAAACACAAGTGGCATACAACAAGCCCAAATTGGGTCCACCCGTGTCACAGATCCCACATATAAAACAAATATTCATTCTTTTTGGATCCAAATAAAATTCAAAAAGCCTCATATGTGAAATACCATATTAAACACTTACCATTTAAGTGCCTGCAACCACGTTTCTCCTGGGACCAATGCATAGTCCCGGCCTGAGACACCCACTTCACCGTTTTCACCATTTTGTAATGATTCATCTTCTCTCCTGAGATTGAAAACAAGGTCAGAGTTGAATATATTGTTAATGATCTTCATGGGACCGGCATATGACGTCCCAGGCGTTGCAGTGTACAAAACCCCTCTCTTCCCATCCGAATCACTTGATGTTGATTCTTGTGCATCTTTCCACCACCTGAAAATCACAAATCACATACTCCGTTTACTAATCAATAAAAACTAATGCAGAGGAAACAATTCAGAAAAGGCTAAACAAAGGATGCACAAATGTGATTTGGGAAAATAAAAATAAACGATAAAAGAAACCACGAATCTCATAATAACCCAGTCCAAATCTCAACGAAGAACATACTCTATTCATGAATTCAATCAAAGTCCTCCCTCGCATTTGCATAAAAAGCTAAAAGAAGTACGAAAAATGATCTCTTAACTCATAAGTTAGAGATAACTAACTCATTAGGGATGAGAGAGAGAGAAAAAGAGGAATAATTTTGAATCTCGCAACAACCAAATTATCATCACAATCCAAAACTCGCATTCTCCTCATAGATTCAGTCAAATTCCACCAATGCACACACAAACACATACTAACCACAGAAAGCTAAACAAAGCACGTAAAAGATCTGCTACTGAGAAAACAAAACAAGGAAAAACTTTGAATCTTAAGTAAGAAAATTATCAACCTCAAGTCGTATCAACACTGAGAATACATTCTTATCTGTTATTCATTTAACTATCTCGCGATTAGGATTTAGGACGATACAAAAATTGAAAAAATAAAAATATATATATATTCAATTAAGAGTATATAAATACTTAGTAATGTTCAGATTTGGTAAATGTCAGATACAGAAGGCACGGAATTAAATGTGAAGAGAGAGAGAGAGAGAGAGAGAGAGAGAACCTGTAAGGAACAAAGTAGACTCGCTGGTCATTATCTGAGTCGAGTGGGTGAGTTGAATCGGAGAAATCTTCGGAGATGGCGTCCATTTCAGAGATGGAGAGAGAGAGAGTTTAGAGAAGGATAATGAAAATGTTGATCATTAAGGTGAAGCTGCGGCTGCGACTGCGACTGCGACAATTGAAGAGAGAGTGGCGGATTTGCAGAGACAATAACAACAAGTGCACCTTTTATCTTTAAGAGAAGAAGATTTATTATTTATTTACGAGGTGGAATATGAAAATGATATTTGGACAATTAGAGAGAAACATGTGTCTTCAACATTTTTGTCTTTTCTGCTTCTTTTATTATTAATTTATTATTATTGCTGCTACCAAATACCAATCCTAATTTGCCTCATTTTGCAATATCTTATTTCTTATAATATCTCTATTTATTCCAGAAAAAATAAAAAACTTGAACTAAAGCTTAGGAAACTTAATATTAAGAGCTGCTATGATGCTATCATCCATTCTTGAATTTATAATTACTAATCATTCATTTTCTAATCAGTGAAACATCCCCTTTAATATGGATTCACTTTAACGAAAAGAAGTTAAAGATAAATATTTTCACTTTCAACATAATTATTTATAGAAAATATACATCTCTTTTATAACCGATCAACATAAAATAAAATAAAAATAGAAAGCTTTGGAAAAGGTCATCATATCTCTTTCATTTTACAAATTACAAATTTTAAAAAACCAAAAACGATATATAATTATTTTGATGGGAAATTATGAAAAATGTTTACTCTGAATTATAGGAGAGTTTCTCCGTCAAAAAACTTATCTTCATAATTCAATATATATACCTCAAATATATATATATATATATATATAACAAAACTCTATATTTAAATTTGATAATGTTATAAGTATCTTGTCGGTATAATGTATGCTTAGGATAAAATGTTTAAGTTTATGGGGAGACTTCTTTTGTGTTCTAAGAGTTGATATATTTATGTTAAGAGTAGAGTAGATTTTCATACCATATCTAATAAATATGTTCTAAATAAACCGTCACACCTAAATATATATAAAAGCCATTAATAATAATTATCAAATGCAATATTATTAAATAATTTTATAATATCATCTTCAAGCATATATAAGACACTTTTGAGGTCAAACTCGTATTAACACTTCATCACCCTAGCATCGAAATAGAGATTAGTTCTAACTGATTTTTCCTTTTAATAATCGTTGCAATATATAGGTATCTACGGTATATATGCTCAGACAGCTCAGTCTTGTTGTTTAACTGTAGTTGGTTTCATTAATTTATTAATAGAGTTAATATTAAAAACATCCCCTCATATTTGAACTATTATCGGATGAATAGTTACAAATATTTTTATTTTAGAAACCTCCCCGATTGACTAAAACCGTTAATATCCGTTTGTATTGATTAAGTTTGATTGTTAAAAAGTCTAAAATGTCCCTATTTAAGTTTCAATTGTATGAATTGACCATTAAACTTTTATACTTTGACCAAATTAATTAATAAAATGATACAATATGTGAGAATGTAAACTTGCAAATGAGAAGCTATTTTGTGGATAATTTTATCCCTAAAAATAATAAAATTACAAATGAACCAAAAACATTGAAAATGAATCGGAATATGTATTTATTTGTCTTTTTTTATATAAATTCAAACTAATACTTATTTTCAACGTTTTTGATTCATTTGTAATTTTGTTATTTTTAGGGATAAAATTATCCACAAAATAACTTTTCATTTTCAAGTTAACATTCTCGTCTTTCGTATCATTTTATTAATTTATTTAGTAAAAATATAAGGGCATAATGGATAATTCCTATAATTGTAGTTTAAATAGGGATATTTTAGACTTTTTAATAGTCAAACTCAGTCAACACAAATGGACTGTTACGATGTTAGTCCATAAGGGGGTTTTTTTAAATAAAAGCATTTTTAACTATACATTCAATAATAGTTTAAAGGTGAGAGGGGTTTTTTAATACTAACTCTTATAAGTATGCAGATTGTCAAATTTAACTACATAAATTTTTAACACCATCCAATGGTTTAGAGATGAAGAAAAGCTCATTCGGTTTAATAATTTCTCAAGTTCGAGTGGCCGCCACGATAAGTTTTATATTAAAAAATTAAAAAACTACTTTTTATTAACATGTGTTATTTTGATTGTTACCCTTTACCTTAAAATACCATCTTCTTTCTTCAACTTATCATCCTTCTCTCTTTTCTCTCTCTTATATATCTTTTCTCTCTCTTATCTCATGAATTTCTCACTCATTCTTACCAATTATATGCAAGATTCAATATTAAGTTGATATACACAAAAAACATCATCCTAAATGAATTTCATATTGTAGCATTGATCAAAATCTTGGAACTTTCATTTTTCGTGAAGTTCTTCAAATCTCATCAACATTGTTTAAGATGGAAAAATTCAGTACAAAATTTTTTTGTTGGTTTTCGCATTATTTAAAAAATTTAGAATATCAAGTATTAGAAAGCGAAGTTCGCATTTTTCAAAAAGTTTCACATATTTCTTCATTACGTGAAATATTTTACGTGAAATCATGCTCTTATAACTACATGAAATCACATAACTTTCGTTACATGAAATCATACGTCTACTATGTGAAATCGTTAGGATTTAATGGTTTATTATGTGGCGTCATACTATATAAATTATGTGAAATCATACACTATATTATGTAAAACTAGCATTTTTTTTTTTGTAATTATGTTCAAAGTGGGGTATATTTTGCAAATGACTTTTCTTATTGCAACAGCTCCTCTATCCAAAATTGACTTCCATTTCTTTGAAAAGATGATTGAGATTTGAGTAAAAAAAGTCAAAAACATCGTTGTACTTTGCTTTAAAAACTCTTAATTGACATTTGCTTTTTAAAATAATTGATTTTAAAATATTAAATCTTTCATTAAATAATAAAAATAATAAATAAACTTGTAATAAAAAATTAAAAAAAATTAAAAGAAATTGAAGAAATAAAATCTTAAAAAAGATTTCTTCAAGCTCACCATTGCTGAAATCTTTAAGGTCTAGTTTTGGTGACATTTCGGTACATTGAGTCTAGTTATGTCGTTTCTTCAACGATGGGTTCACAATTGTTATCTGAAAAATCCGTGGGGAGTTCCAAATAACAGTTGGTCGAAAGGGTACCAGTGTCCCTCGGTAGGTGTGATGCTAGGAAAGAAGGATATGTGTTTAGACCAGAGTTCGAGTCGGGGTCCGAGGTGACTAGCTCTTCGGGTTTGGATTGAAGCTCTTTATCTCTACCTATCTTATCATGGCAAATAATTAACGGGGCCGGGACCACCATGGGGGAGGGAGGGGGGACCGACTTCTTAACAATTAGTAAGTGATAGTTTGAAAGGGAAACAACAAATATATTATATGTGGGAAAGACCGACTCCGGAGAGCATATAACAAGTAGTTAAGTAGGAAATTAAACATCATATACTTCGAAGAGCTTACAACAAATAGCAAGTAGAAATATTATAGCTTTCATTCTAGAAGTCAAAGTCTACACATTTATCCCTTGGAGGGAAGGAGTATATAGTTTGTGGATATGGGTAGGTGAGAGGAATCTTTTTTAGGCGGGAAACGAGTTGATTTCCCCCTTTAGATCATCAGTGTTCCTTCCATCAGGATTGTGGAGGGCACGTGACTCGGAGGGCTACGATACGTTCACATGTCCCTAGTGTCGACTAGGTGCTTTAGCGTCACTTTGATGGCTCAAGCCCGCTTTCTGACCGGTTATCTTCGATCCTAATTGTCCTGTAGGGTCGTTTTCATTGCCTGACACACCATGGGACAACGTTAGTGCATCTGCAGTTGCATCTGTCAGACGGTCTTCTCCAAGAATTCCATTATTGTCTTAGGAACATTTTGACACTCTTTTTGCTAGAAGGAATCATATGCCTTTTTGGTGTATGAAAGAGTTGACTCTCTTTAAGGATGAGGTGGCATCGAATCTAGCCGTTGATCACCGAAGACTTGGAGGCTGTAAACGGGGAATTCTAGACCTTCAGGTCTGGACTTTCTTGTTTAGTGTGTGTTATGGGTGCATTAATTACCCACCCACCAGTTTGTCTCTGGTGGACTTTCTTTTTCATTTTTGGGTGTTTGGCTTAGGGCTTACATAAATCCTTGATCGGGTTTTGCTCCTTCTCGGACGGTGTCTTTCCTCTCTACAAGGTCCATTAGGGCACTCGTGGCACCAATTTGATTTTATGAGATCAATTTTGCCTTGTTACGCTTCCTTAGTACCTATCTTGGGTATGTCTACTCTTTGGTTATGCTCCAATGGAGCCGCTTCTTTCATCATAGTGGATCTGTCGGTTCTTGGAAAGTCTCCCCGTTTCATAGATTAGGTAAGCCCTACAGGGGTTGTTGTTTGCCAAAAATCCTCCTTTGAGAAGGCAACGAATTTTCGGTGTTAATAACGATTGTTATTCAGATTTCCTATTTCTAAAAGCTTGTCAACCACTAAAAAAGTTTTATTTTTCCTAAACTTGCGCCTAACATAAGTTTTCAAGTCTCTAACTATTTCTAATATTGGTTTAAAATCCATATATGGGTTTCTCTTTACTATCCCTTTATATGGCGGCCTTTGTAAGGATAGTCGTGCACTTGCAAATGCACTAACAAAAAGTTTGCACTCTCCTCTTAAAGAACAAACACTGCAATTAGGATTCCTCTTGGTGCAAAAAAAAAACAACATTTCCAAAGGTGATCAATTAATAATGTAGTTCATACAATGTTCTTTGATCAAGGTTGCAAAGATACAACCAAAGATATTTTTGAATGGTATCCATTTGTAGGTACTATTCTAAGAGATGTATTCGAAGTGATTCAAGTAGTGTTTCGAGAGGAATCCAATCTAAATTCTCAGCATTTCGCCCCACATTCGTATCAATAGGGGCATGTTAAAGTAACAAAAACCATACACACTCTACACTTTTCAACCCAAATCTTGGAATTTCATACATGTATTCCTTCACGATATAAGGTGGAGCATGTCTTAGCCATTCAAGGCCACTGCTTTTATATACTTTTACTAATTTGTTGAGGAAGTCGTGGATACTTCTTGTAATTACGTTATACTGGCAACAATATTTTATCATTATAGCAATCTCATGTAGTTCTACCAACCTAATTGCCTCTCAGTCCAAAAAATCCATTTGATCACTGCTAATTTACTCACCATTAGAATACACTTTACGGAAAAGATCTCAGTTGTTTTGTTCTTGATTATCCTTCTTTTCTTCGGGGTTACCTTTTCTTATTTGTCATTTGCTAGATTCGGTCATTTTCCTCTCGGGTTTTTCTTTCTCTTTATAGTGGCATCCTAAGCTTGCTACATATGACCGATTCTGCCTTCCAGGTATTGTCATTTGTCTTGTTAGATTCAGTCATTTTTTGTCTGTATATGAGCTTGTTAGATTCAGTCTTTTTTGGTCTTGTCATTTGTTAGCTTTGGTCATTTCCCTCTTAGGTTTTTCTTTCTCAAAGATAAATGAGGCTCAATATTTTCCAAGTATGTTCCTTCACTCATTTCAACTAAATACTTCCCTTCAATCATACAATTCGGAGGCTTTTCTTCGTTCTTCAATTTAGGGTTCCTATCTGATTATGGTTCAGTGACAAATACATATTCCCTTCAAAATCATATTGTTATCCAAAAAAATCCGGTAGGGATTTTCCATACAACATTTGACCACGAGGTACGGAACTTCAAGGTCGTAGGGGGAGGGGTACAGGTACCCCACCCGTTAGGGCTTCGAGGATAAAGAGAATAGGTGGTGATTGAGGTTCCCTTGTTGGTGTGAGAGTTTAGTCCTGGTCCGTAGTCTCTGGTCATGGTACCCAATCCTTGTACTCGGTCTCTACTATAGGTCTCCTTTGAAGTTTTTTGACCCAAATAGCATGCAAGGAGAAGTGATAAGTACTCCTCAATGATATAGATGTTGGGATTTATGCTCTAAAACTTGTAATTTGTAAATGTTAGAAAAACATTAATAAAAGAAGTAGTTATTTCATTCAATAAATAAGATTCATACATTTAATAATATATGTTGAACATCCAAGATTGCTAGTTGTAATCTCAAACTGAATATATGAGTGTCATATACATAGGTATTCGGTTTGAGACGTGCAATATAATGTGTGTGTAGTGAGCAAATAAAGCTTGATACTTTATTTGTGGTTAATCTACAACTACGGTCCATTCTGTAATGTACGGTCTTATCCTAGACCATTCATATGGTGATATGAGAATGAAGACATCTTATATGGTGTAATCATATATGACTGAGCTACAATCTATATGAATCTCTCACCAAGATCCATTACATGTAGAGATTCATATATATATATATATATATATATCGACAAATGATGACTATATATGGGTGATCTTAATCCTTAGTGTCTTACTGACTCGTTCAAGTTAGATCGTGGTTTTTGACATACCATAGGTGAGATCGGAGTAGCATTCCCGATCAATAACTCCGTATCTTGAAATCACTGCTTGGCTTGTGGTTGAGAAGGTCTGCACACAATAGAAGAATCCATTTCCTGTGTAAAACATCTATAGTTACGATAGTGCAATCTCGCGCTTTTAGTGGAATAACTTCGAGATTAATAATCATGAAATATTAATTAAAGAGTTTGATTAATTTTTCTAAGTATTATTGGAGTTCAAAACTATGGATCCATTAGATCCTCTTGCTAGCTCTTTACGATTATTGGTAACAAGATTCCCAGTTAATTGGATGATCCAATTAATTAGGTTACGAAAAATGACTTGTATTTATTCTAGGAATTAATTAAATAATTTGAGTATTTAATTAATAAATTATTAATAATTAAATAATATGATTATATAATTGACAAATTAATAATTATTAATTATTGATTGGAGGCTGCAGTTTCGAACCTTGACAAAAACAAAAGATTAAAATAATAGAGATTGTTTTTATTTCCTTTAAAGAAGTCAAGGGTTCAAGTCTTAGCGACAATACACATTAATATAGAATTTAGAACATGTTTTAACTGGGTCACTAAAACCCTAGTCTTCTGAATATATATAGATATTATATCAGGAAACAAAATAACCTAACCCTAGTAAAGATACAGAAGAGTGCGGCAAAGAGAGAGAAAAAGAAAAAGAAAACTTCTTTCTTCCCTAGTTGGTCGAACCCTAGTAAGAAGTTGTCTTCTTCATCTCTTCAGCCTCCATCCAGTACTCCCAAAATCTGTGACGTGCCCACACATAGTTGTCAGATCGCGATTCATAGCTTAGAAGGCTTTGTGGTGACAAATCGAGAACAAACGAATTAGAAAACAAAAAAAAAAGTATTCTTGAATTCTTTTCTTATATTCATGTTAACAACCATTTTTTGCTAGGGTCAAAAGAAGAATTTTTCATCTACCTAGTACCTGGGTAGGGCCTACCTAGTACCTGGGTAGGGCCTACCTAGGAGAATCTAGATCGGACCGGTACCTAGATACCGGGGATACTTGATACCATTGACCAATAAGAAGTTAGCACCACTTCACATATACTACCGGTTATCAAGTAGAACCAGTACCACGGTACCTCCTACCTGGTACCTAGGTACCACGACACCAGTCCGATATCGAGTAACGCGATACCACTTTAGGAGCCATCCGGGGTACGTATCATACCTGTCTATAAAGAAGAATGGTATTAGGAAGGTACCAACCTAACAGAACAAGGCCAACAAAAGCAGACTGGTAAGTAAGGTACCTCGCCACAAGAATACATAGCCAGAACCAAAGTTCTCCACCACGCAACGTATGAAGAGAGGGTTGACTTTCATGACATTTGAAGTACCATTAATGGGGTTAACCTTATTAATTGAGGTAATCAACACTATTAATGGAGATAATCAACGTCATTAATAGAAGATCAATCAACTCCTTAATGGCTATTCACAACGCCATTAATAGGATATTGGTCAACTCTTTAATGGTCATTCATAATACCATTAATAAGAGAATATTCAACTCCATCAATGAATCATTAATGTCCTGTGATTATGAATTAATGAACGAAGTGGGCAACAAGCAATTAGAACCTATAAATATGACAAAGCTCTCTCCAACAAAGACAAGCTCAAATACATGCTCCATTGAAGGCTTATTCGACGCATATCTCACTGCTCATATACACAACCAAATGGCCCCTATAAATTGACCAGAATAATATCGCCAATAGAATGTAAGGCATCTTGCATGATTCTCCATACACCATCACTATGGTATCATCTTGTTTATATGCATTTACCTTTACTAGGAATATTATGGTATCGGTTTTCACTCGATTACTATTGTAAGCTCTTCGAAGCACCATGTTTGTACTATTTTGCCATTCTTGTAAGCTCCAGGAGCACTTATATATATATATATATATATATATATATATATATATATATATGTATGGAATGGTTTCTCTCCTTCCTTTGTATAGTGTCTATGATCATTCGTGATGTTTTTTTCTCTTGGTTAGTCCACATCTACCAAAAGGCTTGTTTTTCTCATCTATCCCATGTATTATATATGTGTGTATATATGGAAGCTAAGTACTGACCCCGTTGGTCCTAGTCATCTATATGCATGTCAAGTTACTGCTCTAAATAAGTTAAGAGAACTAAGATAGGTCTCGGCCCTAACCGAAAGTGCATAGAGGTGAGGAGTCGCTAACCGGTGGTCCTATCTTTCACGACCATAACTATATCAATTAGGTGCACCAATCATTCCTTATTGCTTGCTATATGGATTGGGAAACTACATAGGAGTAGTGATCCTACCACCTTGCATGCTATTTGGATCGAGGTCACCTAAAGAGGAGACCGAGTGCCAGGATCAAGGACCAAGACATGCCCTCCATTCCAACAATGGAACCTCAAGTGCCATGTTTCTTTCATATGCACAAAGCCCGATGAGAGGGAAGACTTGTCTCCTACCTAGCTATATCATTCTCCTTTATTCATACAAGATCACCAAGGTACGAGGTACTTACCCCCAACAGCATACCGGGTAGCGGGTTGAGGGTGCTAACTGAAATTCCTCATCCAAAGCAAATTTTTGGTTAATAATTCATGTATATGTTAAATAAAGGTCAGAAAATAAAATTTTAAAACCCTTTTTTTCTGTTGCATCGATATTATGAAAATCACAACTCTCTGATCTTCGAGACCTACAATCCCAGTCCTGGTACCCATTCTCTTCTATAGGTCTCCTTTGAAGTTTGCCGACTCAAGTAGCATGCAAGGAAAAGGGATACGTGCTCCTTAATGATATATATATGGATCAAGAAGGATGAGACCACCCGGTAGTGATTCTTCATGCTCCGATCCTTTCGGTCAGGGGCAGAGCCCATCTCAGTTCTTCTAGTAGGTCTGAAGGTGATTTTAGGGTGTGTTGTAGCTGGCCCCTTTAGTCTCAATGTCGGATCCACAAGAAAGGGATCGAGCTCCCTCGAAGGGCGTGGTTGAGCTTGGTTGGTCCTCTGGTGAGTTTAGCGGGACTTACCTGGTTTTTTGTCATGGATTTGACCTTACCCCACTAGTTCTGGTGGTAGATCCTCAAGAAGGTTGTTTTCTCATGTAGAAAGGTACGGGAGAGCTCCTTGGCTCTACAGTTCCCTGACTTCTTTCTAACGGGTTCAGAGGGTCATTATATATATATATATATATATATATATATATATATATATATGTATGTATATATATATGTGTGTGTGTGTATGTGTGTGTGTGTGTGTGTGTGTGTGTGACTTGACATGCAAATAAGTTGATAATAGAGCTAGAACCAGTAGGGTTGGAGCCTAACTCTCATACATGCATAATAAAATAGATATATGGAAGAATAACAATTCTTTTGATAGAATTGGACTGACCTAAAGGGAAAGAGTATCACAAATGATCATATACTGAAAATCCTCTAGACAGTATCCAGAGAAGAGAGTGACCATTCTTTATATATATATATATATAAATGGGAAGAATAAATATTCTTTTGTTAGAATTGGACTGACATAGAGGTAAAGAGTATCACAAGTGATCATATGTTGAAAAACCCCTAGGCGATATTCAGAGAAAAGTGTGACCATTCTTTATATATATATATATATATATATATATATATATATATTTATATGTGTGTGTGTGTGTGTGTGTGAATAAGACATGGTTCGGGGAGCTTCACAAGTAGAAAAGAAGTATAGTGCGTCGGAGAGCTTACAATAATAGCCAAGTAGCATAAGCAAATGGAGTTCTTAGTAGATAAATAGCCAAATAGTATGATTCAATGGAGGGGGTTCTTAAGAGATAAGTAACCAAGTATCATACCTAATTTTTCAAGGTAGGAAAGGTACCTCCCACTAGATGTAGGATCCCTTATGTAGGTAAAGGTGCTGGAGAACACTTACCAATAGTAGATAAGAAAGATTTCATGGTGAAAAAATACCTTTAAGTGAGACCATTTTCTCACTTATATATTGAACTTGAGGGGTGATATGGAGGGCATGTGTTTGGCATATTTGGGCTCATGGTCCCGTATGAAAACACACTCCTCAAATGGTGTAGGATGTGCCATGTGGAAGTAGGGCACACGTGGCGATGACAAGGCAATTAAGTGTCATTTTGGTGACTTTTTATTGAAAGAAGGCACCTAGGTGACACTTGGATCAAATAGCCATCACATGGGGCTGTTAGAGAGTAATTAATGTTATTGGTAAGTGGATGAAAAGCTACAGGTCGTGGGTCTCCCTTGTCCACTCTAAATTGGTAAGAAATTCTCATGTGGTCTTCCTTGTTGTCCCCTACCAAATCTAATGGGTCCTGGTCATTTCGAACCACTTTTGCTCATAGAGAACAACCCATTTATCCGCTAATAAGTTGAGTTGGCTCATCCCCCCACCGTTTATCCGTTACTTGGTTAAAATGTTTCGATTTGGGACCGTCGGATTGCCTTGATATGTACACTTGGTTCCACCAGTGCATTGGCTGACGTTTCCACTATATGAGGTGTGCTACAACTTTAATTCATCATATGGAAGTAGTTGCTCCCTTGGAGGGATTCGGTACCTCGGTACCTAGGTACTTCCGTATGTCGGTACCTAGGTACTTCCGTATGTCGGTACATTGTACCCTATTGAAGGTAAGGTTACACATTGGAGAAATGAGGATGAATATAAGTCTTCTCATACTCATCCCCATTTCTTAGACCCTTGGCCATCCCCACCCATTTTTCTATTTGGGGAAAATGAGGATGGAGAATTTTAGGATGAGGTATCTCCATCCCCAACCCAAGTTCCCTATTTTCTCCGTTTCCCCGTATCCCCATTTCCCTATTTCCCTGTTTGATTAAATATTACAGATTAAAAAAAACCATTCAATTACAAACATTTAGATTTTAAGTTTTGACTTTGGAAGTTAAAAGATAATGATTTTATATAGTTATTTAGTTAGTGTTTCAAAGAATAAGATTTTTTTTAAAAAATATATATATCATTGTTATGAATAAATGAGATAATAAAAGAAATAGAGATTATAAAGACATCAATAACATTGAAGTATTAACTTTGTATAATTGTATGTGTATTGAACAGTTGAACTTCAGCTAGGCGTTTACAATAGAGAGACCACTAAGTATATATAGTCTTCAAAGTTAGTCTCAATTGCATCAGTGAGTTAGAGATGAATCAAAATTTTATCAATAGTAATATCTAGTGCACAAGTTAGACAATGTTAGACAAAGTCAAACGGTGGATAGGCGGTGGGTTTATCAAGCTGTAAAAGCCACATGTGTTATAACACTCCCTATTGGATTTCCACCACTTGTATTTTAATTTACTAGGGAAAATTCAGTAGGACAAAACCTTCACAAAATATATTCGAAGATCTTCTTGATCTCATGGTGTTGGATGTTCTCAAACTATCTCGTTAAAAACCTTGTCAGGAAAACCCGGTAGGACTAAAAGCCTAATCGAAGGGAAAAAGAGTATAATACACATATGTCCGTTCAGAAATTTGCTCCCTCTGATTGTCTCATTAAAAACCTTATCAGGAAAACCCAGTATGACAAAACTTGATTAAAGGGGAAAAGAGTACAGTGCAAATATGTCTATAGTTAATATTTTCTTCAAAACTTTACTCATATTTAAACTTTGTTATGAAAAACCATGTGTGATAAAAACTTTAGCAATGATATTCATTGATTTGTCGGATCAAAGTAATATTTATGATGATCTTATGAATTAAGGTAACATATATACGATGATTAGCAAGATCAAATTAATATTTACAATGATCTTCTTGATCAAGACAATATATATACGATGATCTACTGGATTAATGTAATATTTATGACGATCTTTATGGATCAAAATATTTTAGGGTGTGCTTAGAGAATTGCCTCATTAAAACCTTATCATGAAAACCCAATGAGACAAAAACCTGATTGAAAGGAAAAAGAGTACAATGCACATATGCCTCAATATAATGAGTAAACTTAATTTAATATGCTCCCCTTAATGGAATGCTCCCCCTAATAAAAGTTCTTTTGAAACAATTTTCTGGATTGCTAAAACTGACACATACAAATGTTTATTTCATAAAATGAAATAATGTCATAAATTATTGGAGGGAGTATAAGAAAAATCTTGTTTTATAGAGTAATATCCATATTAAAGTAAGAGAGTTGTGAGATAGAGAGAGAGAGAGATTAACTTTGTATAATTGTATGTGTATTGAACGGTTGAACTTCAGTTAGACGTTTACAATAGAGAGACCACTATATATATATATAGTCTTCAAAGTTAGTCCCACTTGCATCAATGAATTAGAGATGAAGCAAAGCTTTATCAACAGTAATATCAAGTGGACAAAGTCAAGCGGTGGATAGGCGGTGGGTTTATTAAGTGGTGAAAGTCACATGTGTTATAACAATTATATATATATATATATATATATGTGTGTGTGTGTGTGTGTGTGTGTGTGTGTTTTGGAAAAAATGGGGAAATGGGGATGATAAAGTCTCCCCATCCCCATCCCCATTTCAATTTAGGGATGAAATCATCCACATCCTCACCCACTTCTCCATTTTTTTCCAAAAACTTTTCCCCAAATGGGTATAGGGATGTAGGGATTTTGGAATCTGGGGGAAAATGTGCACTAGTGCATACTAGCCACCAAGAGGGGAGGATCTGGTAGGAGAGATCGGAGGATCCGGTAAAGGAGATCCTGTAGGGGAGATTTGGAGGGGATCTCGTAGGGGAGCTCGTGTGGAAGAGACCCAAATAGAGGTTCTCCTAGATAGATGCTTTAAGAATTGTCCTTTGGATAAATGACCAAATTTTAGCGTTAACACATATATTGCTTTAGAAGAGGCTGTATTGTTAATTGTTGTCTGAAAGGGATACTTTGTAGCAAGTGATGTAAGCAGAGCTTGAGAGACCATTCAATACATTTTGAGTAAGATAAACTCCAACCACTAAATCCATAACTGATCATATACATGGTTTGAAACGTAGATCACCTAGAATGAGATGTATTTGAGCTGTAAATGACTCTATCCTTCCTTGGAAAATTTCTCCTTCTCTTATCCACAAATTCTCATTTTCAAGATATGTTTGTTCTTTTTTAGCATTGCTACCTCTTACGTTCATTAGCTGGTTCCACATCCTCATTGTGTCTAGATCAAGATAAACTTTCCTTGTTATATGTGTCTGATTTCTAATAGTTGCTCTTGATAGGGAACTATTGTGCCATCCCCTTTGTTAGAGCCTTGAACATATTTTCCTTCCAATTTCTTTTAACATTTTCATTTTCACACTTCCCAAACACTATATTTTCATATTCAAAAACCATATCACCCAATTTATCTTCATCACCCAAACAACTTGTTATCCGAAAAAATATGAAGGACTTCTGTACAATAGTTAGCAAGGGGTTATGGGTACTGGTTTAGGGTATGATCTTCGGTCTCTAGTATTCTTTTCGGTTTTCCTTTATTGTTCCTTATAATAGATATTTTTTATGAAGGATCAAAGTAGAATTTTCCACCTATTTGGCATCTGGTAGGACGTACCGTCTAATACCTGGTAAGGCTTACCTAATAGAATCAGCATCGAAGCCGGTCCCTTTGCCACCTGGGTACCTCAACACTACTTCTTGTGAAAAGGTCAGAGCCACTTCTTCAATGCTACCGCGCTCCGAACAGAGCCAACTCCAAGGTACTTTCTTCCTCAACGTCAAAGTGACCAACCGGTACCCGAATACCTCAATGCAACTTCATATCCCCTCCAAGGAACGTACATAGCCGCCCACATAAGAGGGGCACCATCAGGAAAGCATCATCAAGGAAAAACAAGCGTCACACCAATAGACCGGTACATCATGGTACCTCGCCACCAAGAAAAGAAGCTGGAATTCTCCTCTAAGCAACAGAGTTGACCTTTTCACCACTAAAGTGCCATAATGAGACCAAATAGGTCAACAAATACGCTATTAATTCATATTTAAACCCAAACAGAAATGTGACGTGATCAACGTGAGTAATTCTAGTGTAATTGGGCATCCTTCATCAATGCCAATCAATTCTGATAACACGACCAATCTACCGATATGAATTACGGGGATTCGATGGGCGAGAAAGGGAGGATATAAATACAACGTCATAGTTCAGAGAAGGGTATCAAAAAATTAGAGATCAAGAGCAGAGATGTTTTTGCCAATTGAGAGAATTTTTTCCACCATCGTGGCATTAACCACTTATCGACACACACGGTTTCGTCTTCGCCATTCGTGTGATTACTGTACTCCTTTGTAAACATATTGTTCAAGTTTTCAATAGAACAGTTCTCCAGTATTACTCACACAAATCACCTTTCTCACTTATCCACTATCATTCTCTTTGATCACCTAGGTACGAGGTACCTACCCCGACCGCGACCTACAAAGTACCAGTCATGATAGTGTTAATTGGAATTTCTCACCTTGAGTGAATTTTCGGTTAACAGTTTCCAAATTCAAGTAAAGTACAATAAGGTAAGACTGGGATAACAGGTGATCCTCATGAGGGAAATGATCACAAAAGATGAGACCACAAATATATGACTCTTCACATGCTCAAAATCCTCATGTTTAGGCCCAAAACTTTCCCGACTCTTCTAGTTGACCTTATATCTCTCTTTCGGTTTGTGGGATGGATTTGTTGGTGTTTCTCTAGATCTAGTGTCGACTCCCCAAAAAGGTTATCGATCCTCCTCATATGGGTTTGTAGAGCTCCAAGGCTCATCTAGTGAGTCCAGTGGCGCCCCTCTGGATTCCATCATGGATTTAGCCATAGTCCTCTAGCTCCGATGTTGGATCCCCATGACATTCGTTTGACCCCTTAGAAAGGTCCAGTGTGGACTCCACGACTCCATAGCTTCTCTCCTATAGATATAGAGGGGACGTCTCATTAATAGGTGTGATTCCTACAAGGTACAATAAAAAATGTCAAGGGAAACCCAGCATGGAAGTCATCTTCCACCCTCCGACGTTCGAGTTAAAAGGGGTACACAGTGGAACACAAGGGGAACCACTTGGACTATATACTTTGGGGAGCTTTATTCTTATAGGCAAGTAAAAAACCATATGCTCCAAATAGCTTACTATAAGTAGCCAAGTATAACATCTACTTTATCAAAGAGGGGAGCATATGGACCACTCCTTTGGAGAAGGTCACACAACCATGTGTGTGAGCTCAAATGGTGATAAGGGTGCTGCAGAAAATTAAGAAATGATTTAGAAGAGATGAAAGTGAGTAAGCCAAAAGTCCTATTGGTAATACCAAGGGTATCCTTATATAGTAAGTATACAGAGTGATATGGAGAACATGTGCTCGACATATGTGTACTCATGGTTCCCATATATGAACACTCATCTTGGATGATGTAGGACGAGCCATATAGGATTATTGCATATTTAGAGTCCTACGTTAAGGTGATGTTATTTTGGTGGCCTTCAATTAGAGAATGTTGCCTAGGTGGCCTTTTGACCAAATGCCCAACACATAGAGTTGTTTGGCTTTCATTAATGTTGTTGGGAGATGGCTAGTATACCTTTTAAAAATGGATAGGTATGATGGCAATTTTATTTTGCTGCCAACTGATAGGCAATTGATGCCATCAGCCGGTTTTCAACCGGTTACTTTTTCTATATATTATAATACTAATAAACATTAAATAATTATGAAAACTAAATTATTAACATTACATTAATAGTTAATGTAATCTTACAATTAAATATATGATAGTAAATATGAAAAATTATAAAAAAAGTTGAAAGTATATAATTAATTAATAAAATTAATTTTGCTAATAATAAAAAATTGAAAGTATTGTTAACACCATAATAATTTTCACAAAAACATAATACAATATAAAAATATAATAGATAAATACAATTAAAGAAATTATTTCATTAATGAATTTAAAATATTAAAGTAAATGGAATGAGAAGTTGTAGAAAAATATAAAACAATTCATGGAAAAGTTAAATACAAAAATAACAACTTTTTTTTTAGAAACCACTCTAACGTTATATATAACGTGAAAGTTGTTTCCGGGAGCAATTTCTCGTTGGGAACAACTTCGACGTTCTTGGAAACCACTTTAACGTTATAACCAACGTTGGAGTTGCTCCCGAGAAACAGTCAACGTTAACAAAGAGATTTTTTAAAAAAAACCACTCAAACGTTATCTATAACGTGAAAGTTGTTCCCGGGAGCAACTTCTCATTGGGAACAACTTCGACGTTGCTGGAAACTACTTTTACGTTGTAACGAACATTAAAGTTGCTCATGGGAACCAGTCAACGTTGACAAAAGGAACAACTTTTTTTTTGAAAACCACTATAACGTTATCTATAACGTGAAAGTTGTTCCCGGGAGCAACTTCTCGTTATGAACAACTTAGATTTCTTGGAAACCACTTTTACGTTGTAACCAACGTTAGAGTTGCTCTCGGGAACCACTCAACGTTAACAAAAAAAAACAACTTTTTTTTTTGGAAACCACTCTAACGTTATCTATAACGTAAAAGTTGTTCCCGATAGCAACTTCTCTTTGGGAACAACTTCTCTTTGGGAACAACTTCGATGTTGCTGGAAAACACTTTTACGTTATAACGAAATTAGAGTTGCTCATGGGATTTTTTTTTTTTTGGAAACAACTCTAACGTTATCTATATCTTGAAAGTTGTTCCCGGAAGCAAATTCTCACTGGGAACAACTTCGACGTTGCTGGAAATCACTTTTACGTTGTAACCAACGTTAGAGTTGCTCCCAACAACCAGTTAATAAAAGGAACAACTTTTTTTTTAGAAACCACTCTAACGTTATCCATAACATTAAAGTTGTTCCCGGGAGTAACTTCTCATTGGGAACAACTTCGACGTTCTTGGAAACCACTTTTACGTTATAACCAACGTTGGAGTTGCTCCCGAGAACCAGTCAACGTTAACAAAGAGAACAACTTTTTTTTTGGAAACCACTCTAACGTTATCTATAACAATAAAGTTGTTCCCGGGAACAACTTCTCCTTGGGAACAACTTCGACGTTGCAGAAAACTTTTACGTTGTAACGAACGTTAGAGTTGCTCATGGGAACAAGTTAACGTTAACAAAGGGAATAACTTTTTTAAAAAAAAACCACTCTCACGTTATCTATAACGTGAAAGTTGTTCTCGGGAGCAACTTCTCGTTGGGAACAACTTTGACGTTCTTGAAAACCACTTTTACGCTGTAACGAACGTTAGAGTTGCTCCCGGGAACCAATCAACGTTAACAAAGGGAACAACTCTTTTTTTTGGAAACCACTATAACGTTATCTATAACGTGAAAGTTGTTCACGGGAGTAACTTCTCGTTGGGAACAACTTCGCCGTGAACAACTTCGACGTTCTTTGAAACAACTTCGACGTTCTTTGAAACAACTTCGACGTTCTTTGAAACCACTTCTACGTTGTAACGAACGTTAGAGTTTCTCCCGGGAACCAGTCAACGTTAACAAAAGGAATAACTTTTTTTTTGAAACCACTCTAACGTTACCTATAACGTGAAAGTTGTTCCTGGGAGCAACTTCTCGTTGGAAAAAACTTCGACGTTCTTGGAAACAACTTTTACGTTGTAACGAACGTTAGAGTTGCTCCCGGGAACCAATCAATGTTAACAAAGGGAACAACTTTTTTTTTTGGAAACCACTTTAACGTTACCTATAACGTACTCCCGGGAACAACTTCGACATTCTTGGAAACAACTTTTACGTTGTAACGAACGTTAGAGTTGCTCCCGGGAACCAATCAACGTTAACAAAGGGAACAATTTTTATTAGAAACCACTCTAACGTTATGTATAACGTGAAATTTACTCATGGGAGCAACTTCTCGATGGGAACAACTTCGACATTACTGGAAACTACTTTTACGTTGTAACGAACGTTAGAGTTGATCCCAGGAACCAATCAACATTAACAAAGGGAATAACTTTTTTTTTTGAAAACCACTCTAACGTTATGTATAACGTGAAAGTTGTTCCCGGGAGCAACTTCTCGTTGGGAACAACTTTGTTGGGAACAACTTCGACGTTCTTGGAAACAACTTTTACGTTATAACGAACATTAGAGTTGCTCCCGGGAACCAATCAACGTTAACAAAAGGAACAACTTTTTTTTTGGAAACCACTCTAACGTTATTTACAACGTGAAAGTTGTTCCCGGGAGAAACTTCTCGTTGGGAACAACTTTGACGTTCTTGGGAACCACTTTTACGTTGTAACGAACGTTAGAGTTGCTCCCGGGGACCAGTCAACGTTAACAATGGGAACAATTTTTTTTTAGAAACCACTCTAACGTTATGTATAACTTGGAAGTTGCTCCCGGGAGCAACCTCTCGTTGGGAACAACTTCGACGTTGTTAGAAATCACTTTTACGTTGTAATGAACGTTAGAGTTGCTCCCGGGAACCAGTTAAAGTTAACAAAGGGAACAACTTTTTTTTTTGGAAACCACTCTAACGTTATCTATAACGTGAAAGTTGTTCCCCGAAGCAACTTCTAATTGGGAAGAACTTCGACGTCCGTGGAAACCATTTTTACGTTGTAATGAACGTTAGAGTTGCTTCCGGGAACCAATCAACGTTAACAAAGGGAACCTTTTTTTTTTTGAAAACCACTATAACGTTATTTATAACGTGAAAGTTTTTCTCGTGAGCAACTTCTCGTTAGGACTAACTTCTGCGTTCTTGGAAACCACATTTACGTTGTAACCAACGTTAGAGTTGCTTCCGGGAACCAGTCAATGTTAACAAAGGGAACAACTTTTTTTTTTGGAAACCACTCTAACGTTATTTATAACGTGAAAGTTATTTTTGGGAGCAACTTCTCGTTGGGAACAGCTTCAACGTTGCTGGAAACCACTTTTACGTTGTAACGAACGTTAGAGTTGCTCCCGGAAACCAATCAACGTTAACAAAAGGAACAACTTGTTTTTTTGAAAACCACTTTAACGTTATCTATAACGTGAACGTTGTTCCCGGAAACAACTTCTCGTTGGGAACAACTTCAACGTTGTTGAAAACCACTTTCACGTTGTAACCAACGTTAAAGTTGCTCCCGAAAACCACTCAACGTTAATAATATATATATAAAAAATTACAAATAATTAAAATAATATATATATTTATTAAATGCATTTAAATTAATAAATTTAATTAAATAAAATTAAATTAAAATTTTAAATAAAATAATATACATATATTAAATGATTTATATTAATAAATTAAATAAATTTATATGTGGAATTATAATAATATAATTATTTAATAAATATGTATTCTCATCAAAATTATATTTTTCATTGCCCTTGAACAAATTGTTTATGGAGTTTATGAACAATTTTATAGTTAATAATTGTAAATTTTTTTTTTTCTGAAGAGACATAGAGTTGTATTCATTGTAGTAATTTTTATTTTTTAAAACCAAATGTAAATAATATTCTTATTAATTAGTAATATATCAGGGTATATCGACTCAAATTTTTATGGTTGTAAAATTCAATGAAAAAAGTTTGAGAATTATTTTAGTTGTAAACTTTTGTTTTCTTTCCACATTATTATAATTGAAATTATAATTTGACAAAGAATCATATCTCAAATAATGTACAATCAAATATTATTTTAACACATCGTACCGTCGTATGGCTCAAACATGAGAATATTGCATTTAAATCTAATTTAATCAAAATATCATTAACATGCATTTGTCATACCACACTTATGTGTAATAAAATGGATTAATATTTAATATGGGTGTCGAGATAAAAAGGATTGATATATGATTCAGAAGACTGTGATCATACATAGGTATGTATTATTTTATTTTATTTTTTTATCTTTATTTTATGTCTAGTTATAAACTCAATTAATAAACATTTTTTTTTGTAATAGATAGTCATATATAACCATGAGTTTTTTTTTTTTAAAAAAAAGCATAGTTGTATATATAAGAGAATTTTGATCAGATTAAAAATCTCTTGACCTCCTATACAATGTTATTCTACATCATCTCTGTCATAGGAGGATTTGATTCAAAATATTTTTTGATTTTTTTAATATATAATTTAGATATGTTAATAATTTAAAAGAGTTTATAAATAAAATGTATTAAAATGAATATATTCATTTCAATAACGGTATTATTGACATCATGATGAATGCTTATAATATTTATTTTTTAATTTGTAGATTAGTGTTTACTTATAAAAATGGATGTACTAATGGACAATGTTTGGGTACTGGTTGGGTACTAGTCAATACCCAAGGTGCTGACCCTACTAATTGTGTGTTGACAAATGGCCTATTTTGAAAGAATGCAAGAAGATAAATGTAAAAAGTGAAAGAAAAAATATCACGTGTCAACACCCTATTGGTGGGTCAGTACCCAAGTATTATCCTGTACAAATTTATTTATGAGTGGCAATATCCGCATCCATTTAATATTTGTGTGGTATTAAACTATATATCTAATATTTATATGATCTTAGTTTACAAGACTTATAAATCTAGAGATTGTCTTTTTACATTCTAATTCTAAAGACACTCCATCCTAAAAACTAAAATTTTAAAATTTTTTGTATGCTCTTAATTTACAAGACTTATAAATCTAGAAATTTTCAAATTAGACTTTTTATATTTTAACACTCCTCATTTGTGATTGACCTTGTTAATGACATAAATCACCATGAGCCTGAAATTGACATGGTTATTGATAAAATCTACCGTCTGATACAAAGGTTACCCGATTGTAGTTTAAAGTTTGTCTCTAGGAAAGCTAATTTTGTGGCCCATAGCTAAGCATGGTCTATCTAGTGATGATGATCATTTTTGGCTGGAGGATTTACCTTCTTACATCCGGAAGTTCTTACTTTTGGATCCCCCTAGTTGTATTTGACTTTTGTTTTATAACTGTTTAAATAGATTTACCTCATTCCAATGTTAAATGGATTGATATCTAATTCAGAATGCATTTTATTTATTTATTATCTTTCTTGTATGTCTAGTTATGAACCCCATCAATAGACAAAATATTGTTTTTAAAAGACAGTCATAAATATCAATGAGTTTTTTTTTAAACATAACTGTTTATATAAGTGAATTCAAATTGAAAATCTCTTAACCCTTTATACAATCTCGTTCTACAACATCTCTTTCATAAGACTCCTATATTCAAGATATTTCTAAAAGTAAATTGAACCATCATTATAAGAGAATTTGATTTTTAAAAATTATATGATTTTTTTCATATATAAATTGGATGTATTAATAATTTAAGAGGATTTGTGAATAAAATGTATTAAAATGAATATATTCATTTCAATAAATTAAGGTACTATTGGTATTAGGATGGATGCTTATAGTAATATTTAATTTTAAAATTTTAGATATGTGTGTATTTATAAAAATGGATGTACTAATTAATTTTATAGATAACAATACCATTTACTATTTGAATGGTTTTAAACTATCTAATATTTACATGATCTTATTTAACACGACTTATAAATCTATAGATTTTTTCCTTACAATCTAATTTTATCTTTACAAGCTTCATGGTTTCTTCAAAATTTGTTACTTATATACATTGTTACTTAAATGTTTTGATATAACTGTATAAGGAACTAATATATCTTATATCGGTAAAGACAAAGTATCTATCTAATATTTATATGATCTTATTTAACACGACTTATAAATCTGTAGATTTTTTCCTTACAATCTAATTTTATCTTTACAAACTTCATGGTTTCTTCAAAATTTGTTACTTATATACATTGTTACTTAAATGTTTTGATATAACTATATAAGGAACTAATATATCTTATATCGGTCCGAACTGATTATATATATATATAACAAAATGAATAATCTTTATGTGTAAATTTCAATAATTAATTTATAAAACAAGAAAAAGGATTGGTTAAAAAAACTTACTAATTATCTTAAAGAGTTTTTTTTTTTCAAATTGTGCCGGTAAATAAAAAAAATCATTATCGTAAGGATCATCCCTGATTATGCAATGTCAGCTTTCAACCATCCCCACTACCTTGGAGGTACAACATGCCATGCACACCAAGTCACCAAGATCTTATTGAAGATTTAAAAACAAAAAAACAAAAATTAACGAGAGATGGAGTCAGTGAGGACATCACCAGTTTTACAAGAAAATGACACTACAACAACTACAATAAAATCTTATTCTAAAGCCTCATAATCTCACTATTATTCAGTATCATTGGAGTTACAATAAAATAGATTTCACTATAAAATCCAATTTCACTATAATTTATACAACAACTATCAACAGCTACAATAAAATCTATTCTAGTTTTTTGCTGAGCCATTATCAGCCAAGCAAGCAACAATAAGGGCCTAATTAGATTGCTTTTTGAGCTACAAAATTTTCCTGGATGCTAAGTTATTTGTATACCCACCACCACCCACTTCACAATCTCATCAATTTCTTCATCACCTTCTTGGCCTTGTGAACCAGACAGCACCCCATGCTTGTTTTCTCAGAGTCTGTTTCATATTTTCTTTCTGCTCTTTCGGTTTGGACGAGAAGTAGGCAAAGACCAATATGGTTGGGCTCCTGTTGCTTATACTAATCTTCAGCCAGCATAACAAGTGCTGGCATCAAACATTAATGGCATACAAGAATCAAGATAATGTGATCAGTAGTTAGTGTTCACTACAAAAACTAATTAAAATGCTAGCCATAGTATAATTATTAGGTAGTACCAAAAAATCACGCATATGTTTGAAAAGCACAATAGCCTGATCAACAAATCCATTTTCAAAATACCCAGCAATTAGAGAATTCCAAGAAACAGAATCCCTACAAATCATATCATCCAAAACACGCCTAGCATCATCAATCTTCCCAGACTTCCCATACATAGTTACGGGGCATTTCCAATAGAAACCATCAAGAAAAACCTTGCCCTGTAACAAAATTCTTGAATTTGTTTTCCAGGTTTCAACAACCTCTCGCCTGAAATTGCAGACAAAACATTAGTCATTGTATACTCATTAATCTCAAAACCATTAAAGATCAAAACTTTAAATAACTCCAAGGCCTCCAGGCCATTAGATTCGGCTCCAATCCTTTCGGTCCAAGAAACAACATCCAGGTCAGTAATTTCATCAAACACCTTAACATCATCCAATTTTTTCGCAAACCTAACATACATGTTCGTGACCGCATTATTCAAATGATTACTCAACATGCCCATTTTGACACCAAAAGCATGAATCTGCTCCCCTTCTTTAACATCAAGCAGCGCACCAATCACAGAGGTCAAGCTAAATCATTCGATTCGAATCTGAAATGTCTCATCTCCATGAAAACACCCTTACTCTTCTCAAACTCTCTGTTCCACGCATACCCACAAACCATAGCTGTGTAAACCACATTATCGACACCTAAACACTCCCTAAAACACTTCTCAACAGACACAATATCTCCACTTTTTGAATAATTCTCCACCAACCCACTCACCAAAAAAGCCCCACGACCAAATCGCAGTCTCAAACAGACCCCATGAGCAATCTCATTTTCTTCCAAGCTCTCACAAGCCTTTACAAGAGAACTCAAAGTGAACGTGTCATGTTTCAAGCCCTGGTACCTTAATTGATCAAAGAGAACGGAAACGGATCTGGGTAGGTGAAAACGGGCCAACCCGGAAAGCATAGCGTTGTAGGTGATGATATCGGGGTTTCTGGTGTCGGAAAGGAACGAGAAAGTACGAGAAAAGTCACCGATCTTGGAGAAATGAGAGTGGTGGACAGAAGAGGTACACAGTTACAAACATCATAAAGCAAACCCAGAAAAAAAATTACACAATTACAAACATTAGAAAGCAACCCACACCAAAAACTATCATTACAAAAAAGAAATCAATAGTTTTGAACTCCTGAATTTCAGAATGATGAACTCCAAAAAGCAATTTCAGTAAATGTTTCTAAAAAAAATACAAAAACTCAAACTCCGCCGGCGGTGGCTCTTCTTAAGAGAGTTGGAAGGTCTGCTCGTCGAAGGAGATCGGTGTTATCAACGTACAACTCCTCCGCCACTAGAGAAGATCGACTCTCGTCTAGTCAATTTCCTACTGTGGGGGACGAGATCAATGTTGATCTCTTATGACTGGAGTAGATCTAACTCCTCCGACTGGCTGTGGAGATCTGACATCTCCAACCGGCAACGAAGGCGGTGGAGACCGACCTCTAGAAATCGAGTTTGAGGTTCAAATAATTCCAATTTCGTGACCCAACAAAGGGGAAAGGAGTGACAGACATCAAAAAGGGGAATCAAACTGAAATCTGATTTTGATTTTTTAGGCAAATTGAATGAGAAAGAAGAGGGTTTAGAGTGAAAAGAGACGTTGTTTTCAAGGAACCGGTGTAACCGGTTGCTTGTTAATTGTTTATTTTAACTGTTTATATTTTTTTCACCGTTAGATTGATATTTTTCTCAATCCAATGGTTATGTGTAATTTTCAAAAAGCTAGGTATCATACCAAGGACTTTCCCTGCGTATAGTAGCCGGACCCATGTTGTTGAGAAGTTACTGAAAAACTGCAGCCAATGGCCCCCCTTGTCCACCGAAATTGGTGAAAAACTTTCATGTTGCTCCATAGGCATCTCTAATGGATTCTGGTCCTTTTAACTCATTTTTTCTAATGGAAAGCTAGCATTTTATCTTCTAATGTGTTGAAGTGGCTCTCCTCCTCACCATTGATCCATTTCTTGGTCAAAGAGTTTTAATCTTTAGTCGTTGGATCACTTTATGTGTGTACATTTGGTCTAATTAATGCATTGGCTGACTTTTTTCAGCCCAGATCGCACCTCTTGTCGAGGAGCGTTGCTCCTCGTGGAGGAGCATTTGGGCATTTAATGGAAAGGATCTGGTTCCCATTTTTGGAGGAGAGCTAAATCTCCTCTCCATTAAAAGAGATTTGGGTTTAAATCTCCTCCATACCAGATATTCATCTCTATGGTTTCTTTGGAGAGGATGATCCCTCCAATATTTTATTTTTTAATATATATTTTTTGTTTAGTTTTTAATCCAAAAATAAATAATTAGTTTATTATTAGATTTCTATCCAAAAATATTTGATGTATTAAATATCGATTTTACCCCTAACAATCTAATCAACCTATCTTTAACGGATCTTGATTAACGGTAAGGGCCTGCAACAATTAATTGAATCAGTTGAATATTAAACCTTTATTCAAAAACATAAGGTATGTTACCCTTTTTTTAAGATTTTTTTTTAATTCAAACTTCTAATAAGAAAATATTTTATGTTACAATATACTCTTCTTTATTTGATTAATGAGGACCGCTAGGTGCACTCGCTTAGAACAACGAGTGAACCGGTCCTACTTTTCAAGTGAACATATGTCCACGTGAGTGATATTTTTAAAGTTAAAATAAAGGAATATATATTAATTAAAGGCAGTTCCGTAATAAAGTTAAAATAAAATAACACGCGTCGTCTTTACAGAAAGTGAGGGTACATTCTCTACTGACTTTAGTATTTTCCTTGATTAATTAAGTATTGTGTAGGTTGATAAAGATTAATCAAAATTAATGAGTAAATCCATAAATTATCTTAGTGTAAAGTAAGGAAACATTAATTCAAAAGAAAAATATAAAAATATCTCAATAAATGATCTCATTTAGTTGAATTCAATCCGAATATTTATCTTTTTTGGCAATGCATTTCAATATTATTAAATAAATTATAGATTTTTTTTAAGAAAAAAAACTAAAGGACAAAAAGAAATTCCCAAAAAAAATCCAAAAAACTGGTTTATATCTAATCTAAATCCGAAATTGTCTGAAATCGGTTTAAATTTTTTTGAAACTTGTCCTTCCCCAAATTGGTTGTCCCAAAAATATACTTTGATCCAATTTGAAATTTCAAATTGGTAAACAAATATTTTTTTTAATGTCCAATCCAATTATGTCCAAATTCGAAAATCCAAAAAATTCAGATTTCAATAATCCCAATTTGGTCCGATTGCCAACCTCCTCGTCTCTTTCTTTTTTGTGGTTAACAAATAATAAAGAAATTGGTTAAAAGGAAAGCAAAAAAATAAAAAATAAAAATAAAGAACCTTTTTAAAGTAATTTCATGATTAGACTTTTTGCAAGAATAATATGAAACGGTAGTCAAACAATGAGAAGAAGCATGCATGGTGCATGTCACGTATGGTCGCAAATGAATCTAAATAGAGTTAAAAATGTGATGGGAGTGAAATTTTACACACTAAAAGTAAGAGAAATTAGTATAAATTAAAAGAGAGATAAATTACTAGCTAATATCTATATATAAAAAAATTGTTTTTCTATTTTTATCCACCTTCGAAAAATTGTTCTACAGTTGTCAAACCACTATTCTAAAGTCTAAACTATCAATAATACCTTTCCTTTGTCCGGACTTACCTTAGAAATTCTCATCCTCTTTTGCCAAGCACGGATTTCTCTCTCTTCAACTATAAAAACATATTCTCTCTCTTACCTCTTTGCTCTTGCTAAAAGATTCGAACCTTCCACCAAATATTTTGGCCAACCCAAGTTGAAGGAGATCCGGTGTAGAACCCACCTCTTAAAGGTATGCAATCTTTTCCTATTTTAAAAAATATATATTACAACAATTCAGGTTTTTAAAGAGACGGAGAAACTCGAACCCATCTTGTCTTCGACTTTTTTTTTCTTCAAGCCTCAAGAGTGAGAGAGTGGAGTTGACTTCCAAATTCAATCTTGTGAGCTGCATACTGGTAGCATCATAGATTTCAATGTTAAAACCACCCAAATGACCCATATTATCTAACTGGAGGACAATTCGTAGTACTTTATTGTCAATTATCAAAATATTTATCGATAAACTACTTGTGCAATGGCACATCTTTGGGGGTGAAAAACAAACTCCAGACCACAATTCCTGAAACTATTCCGTAATTTATCAGAGCTGCTCAATTTCATAGACAAAGGCCATTACAAACAAAGCAGTACAGAGATACAGAAGATTAGGCATATAAATTACAGCCACGCTATGTTAGTAAAAGCAGCTCAAGCAAAGAAATGGATTACAGGCAAGTAAAGAAGCACAGCTACTCTACAATTAGTAGTAGCGTGAACTGGTATCATAAACACGGCCTCTAGGGTATTGACCTCTGGGCTCAAAGCCATGATCCCTTGGGCCCCCAAGAAAACGAGCTCGCTCTCTATAGGAATCATAATGATCTGAGTTATACGCTCGGTATCCTTCTCCAACAGCTGGTGCAGCTGCAGCGACGCTGTAACCATGAGGATCACCAGGACGATCACCAGGTCCTGCACCACTATTCTGGTAATGGTCCATCATGGCTTTTTGGTAATGCTGTTGCCGTGCCTGTGATTCCTTCCGGAGGAACTCATCTCTACGACTTGCATTCCTGGCTCTAAGAGCAATTAGTTGTTCTTCATATCGCGCATTAATTGCATTTATTTTCTGAAATATTACACAATCAAACACAGGCATAAATTTCACAAAATTCAAGAACATAATACAATGAGAAATATTTTATAAGTACGAAATTTGCACTTTCAAATCAGGACTCAACAACTCTGAAATTCATCAAATTTGACAATGTACAGAGAAAGCACCTGAACCCTGTATTTACAGGTCCAAAACCACTCTCCTCATGAATAGTGTTTATAAACTTCACATGACAAACAAATTATCAGTGTTTTTGTAGATCATTCATGCCTAACTATCCAACACCCAACTCAGGGCTTAGGCATGTATCAGAAGAAATATATACAGTATCTCACTCCTAGACTGAGCAAAGTTTTATCTACAAACTTTGATTTGAACATCATCTCATGTTTTCAATTTACAATATATTATATAATTCTAATTGGCTATCTTTTTTCAAAAACTGATGTAACAAACTGTTAAAATAGTAAAAATTGTCATTCCAAAATTTTGTAACCTTTTCCAATCTAGCATATGTTGTATAGATTGTTTTTGTTTTATCAGAAACGATATAAATTCAAAGTATATTCAAAAAAGGAGGGAAGATACAAGAAGCTTAATAAGAAATCCACCAGACAAGACCAAAACCAAAGCTAAGACTAAACCTCTACCGCAGAAAGCAGCTGGATGTAGAAAAAACAGTCCACAAAATTAAAAACAAACAAGAAAAAACTTACAATAGCTGCTCACTAGCTACGCAAATGGTCATCAAACTAAATAAGCCAAATATAACGTTTTCCTCCCTTCTACACTGCTTCAGAGGAAAAAGAAGTCCACTGGGAAGCCCAAAAGCTGACCCTGTCCAATAATGGCCAACTTTCATCCCCAACAATCTTCAAAAATTCTTCCAAACCACCAATAAAATGGACATCACTACGTATTTCCTAAGAAGTCCAGCCTTTTCCTTCTCTAAATGCTCGACCGTGTTTAGCTAAAAAGTCCGCACAATAGGCTGACATAGACCAGCTCAACTTAGCAGCTTAAAATAATCTTGATGGGGGACCAATCTTGAGAACTTACGTTAGACGTAAATTCAGGATGGTGAAATAAAATTGTCATCTATGTTTTTATCTTTAACTTTTATCCTTTTTAGTTTTATTTGATTAGTCTCAGAATAAGACGACTCTAATTTATCTCATCATATAATAGATCAACTTATAGTTACTCTAATAATTATCATTTTAGGATAAGTCCACCTTTATCTCATTTTGTTTTGGCCACTATTAAAAGCCTACTAGTGTCATCGGTATTCAGTCTCTCTCTTCTCAATTTTCCTTCCTTTCCCTACGTCCTTTCCTCCTCTAGTTCTGCAACATAACTATTCCAGAGTTTGACAACCAAATGACAATAAAGGAAAAGATGGTCATAGACCATTGCAGAGATAAACACTACACAACTCTTCTCCTTTGGATCGTGTCATTTGTTTTCAGTTATCCAAGGGCAAGGGCCCAAGCCAAAATCTTGACTTTACTGAGAACCTTGGTTATCCAAATAAAGTTTGCAGGAGAAAAAGAGAGACTACCAGGATTATCAGCCAAAGCATAGAAAAGGAATTTTATTGAGACGGAACCAGATCAGTCAAGCAGCTAACGTCCTCTATCCTTGATCAGATTATCAAGCATAACACCATCTAAAAGTTGCAGAAATCAGCACACCCTGTTTGCGTCCCCCACTAGGCCACCATCAAATTTCTGTGGAATTTGAAGTCCCATCCCCACTGAATGGAGTTGTCAAAAAAAAAAAACAGCTATAAGACTGTTTTCGTAAGGAAATCCCGTACAGATGGGGAAAAGCTGATAAAAAGTAATTTGACCCCTTTAAATGTCTTCCAAACTCTTATCCTTCTACCATCCCCCACCACCAAACACAGAAAAGGCACAAAAAGACTGTTGATCTGAAACATAGAAACCCAAGGATTGCATTTATTTCCTTTAACACACCATTCCATCTCAATCATTCAGCTGGAGTTTACACTTGCTTCCAAAGACAACGTTCCAAAGCAAATGTGGTTCCAAAGGGAACCCTTGAAGCCATTTTCCCAGAAGGGTCTACGAGATAAAAACTTAACTTTGCAATCATCTTATGCAGACATGTCACTAGACTAATGGGATTAAATTTCTTTAAGCTTCTAGGTCCACTCTTCTTTAGAATGAAGCAAATGAACGTGGCATTTAATGGAATTGATTACCCCATTAATGTAGAATTCTTCAAACAAAGCCAACAAATCCAATTTGATACTATCCCAACAATTCTGGAACATCGTTAAAGTGAAGCCATCCGGGACAAAGGCCTTCTCCCCAGAACAATCAAAAATCTCTCATGATCCCATTTTCTTCAAAAGGCTTCCCTAACCACCTAGTTCTGGGCCTCAATAGGGGATTCCACAGCAGCCTTTGAATGAAAAACCTTTGCTTTTCAACACTAAAAAACAAGTTTGAAAAAGAGGAAGGTCTTGTTTTCTGTATCAATTAGCAATTTCTCCCTCTCCTGCCATTCACTGCCGCATGAAAGATAGTTGCTATCCCCATCTTTCGCCCAAGTTGCTTTTTCTTTTTGTTTCCACATGATATCCTATTAAACCTCAAATTGAATTTGATGGCTCCTCTCTAAAATTATGTTAGATATTTTTGACTTTTCCTCAGAAACATTACTGAAAATCTCCCCATTTCAAGATTTAATCTTTTGTTTAACAAAGTCCAACTTCTTCATGAATTCAAAAATCTCTGGTCTGAGCCTCAAACCACTAATCCCGGAAGCATCTCTTAAGGAATGGTGCCTCAACCATATATTCTCAAACTTGAAAGGAGTGGGACCCAAATCAAAGGAGCGGTGTCTAGAATAAGATTACAACCGAAGCCAATCTTCCCCAAGCCTTTTGTCTGATATTTGGAAATAACTCCTCCCAGCTCACTAAAATCAGAAACCTGTCCAATCCACAAGAAGTAGCTATTACCCTACGATTTGATCATGTATAAGTTGCATCAACTAGGAGAGGATCCCCTTATAATAGCTTTACTTATGAAGAATTGAAGTTCTTCATGCTTTTAACCTCTCTCCCACCGTTAGAGTTTTCAAAGCTGAATCTCACCACATTAAAGTCACCTAAACACCGGTTAGGGTTGCACATGCCATAAAGGCCAGCCAAGCTCTACCTCTCCCTTGGTCAACAAGGCCCATAAATACTGGTGAACCACCATTCTGCACTATTTATTCTTTTACGTGTTATTGTCATTGGTTCATTGTAAAGTCCCCCATTATTACTTCTGAGACAAAAACAAGTTTAACATTCCACACTACCAACATACCCCCTGCTTTCACCAAGAAGGTAAGAAATCCCACTCCCTAAAGTTGGACCCCCAAATACTAGTAACAACCCTTTCATCAATCTTTGATCTCTTGCTCTCTTGAAACCCAAAAATATCAACCTCAACATTCTTAAAGATCTCTTTCAGAACAACTTTCTTCTTGCTACTCCCTAAACCTCGATGTTCCAGGATGAAATCTTCATGATGAACCGACATTCCCATTTTCACTTTCCTTCATTGTTTTCTTTCCCATAATTAACTCCCAATTCAATAGTTTCAGCTCTCATAAACCTCTTCTACCCCCTTTTCTCCTCTCCATACCTGTTTTCTTCTTCATCTCATTTGCTGCCACAATTTCCAAATTTATGGAAGCTAAAATGGACTGGAAGTTCACCCACCACTCAATTAAAGAGCACTGAGAACCACAATTGGAATTACAACCAACAACATACGCCTTGTCTCTTTCCCTAGGAAATTCCTTTGGCTCACATACATGATACATCTTGACCTTAAGAGAATTCTCCATGGTGACTCTTTTTGAAACCTGAGCCCAAGGCTGAAGTATCTACTCCTCTCCTCAGCCTTAGCTTTTTGAACAGAACCAGGTCCTTTGATGGCCTAGGATCTACCATATATGAACTGTCTTCCAAATGTCAGCATGCAACATACGTTTTAAACAAGAGTTTAGTACATTAAACTCAACTTCATCACCTCTTTAACTCTTTTCATGTAATTCCAGTTTATTATGTATAGCACAAACCATCAAACATTACTCCGGAAGAAAATTTTCAAATTGAGAAATGTATTTATAATCAACCCCCAAAAACTAAATGACAAAGTGAATCATCAAGGAAAAAAACAGACATTCAAATTTATACATACCTCTCTATGTCTAGCATTTTCTGCATCTTCAGCATCATTTTGTTCCTTTAGTAGTTTCATTATGTCATCAAGAAACTTTTGTTCGAGATCCTCAAAGGTGTTTGCCAAAGGCTTATCCTCATAGCCAACATTCATATCTTCTTTATGAGGCCGAGATCTAGGATCATTATTGTTTTGTTTCTCTGAAGCTAGTTTTGGATCTGGCCTCTGACCCTGAAAATATGATCTTGATGCATCAACCCCTTGACCTACATCATAACAAACATGTATTCCTAAGTATATGCAGTCCGAAAGAATAAAAAACAGTAAGAAGGTTATATTCAAAACATTTGAGGCATAAACACATACATGGTAAAACTAAGGTAGACACAATAAATAAAATGAAAACCATAAAAATCTCTATATTAGGTTTGCACCAGTGAGATTATGTAGAATGTAAGGTATGTGAGAATGGAGCAGGCCCCAACTATCAGAATTTCTCAGATCTTCCAGATTGAAGGCTCGATGAGCTCAATGGAGTTGGTGATCGTGTTAAGAACTGGTGACCGGTGGTGGCAATAGCCAATAGGTGTAAAAACCTAGCTTGTACATATGAAAACACAACACTGAATGACAGCAGAACTTCAACAGATTGGTAGTTAGAGCTCTTTGACTCAGGCAAGTGGTGGAATTTGAGCTTGATGTGTCACTTGTTGGTCAGTGAAAGAAGGGCAGTGGCTAGTGGTTATTCAGCCATGTACAGAGGAACATGTGGCTCCTATGAATTATGGGATTTTTTGGACGATTGTTGGTTAGCAAGTTCTGGTGGGGGAGGTGAGTAGCTATGCATTGTGGCAAGGTGGGGTGCGTGAGGAGATGGTAGTGAATCAGTGCAGCGGAACGAGTTCAGGCAGTATTGTGAGTGGTAAAGAGAAGTGATACCAATAGCAGTAGAGTAAGGAGAGAAAGAAAGTAGCATCTAGAGAGTTAAGAGGAAACCATTCTAAATCAATACTCATTCAAGTCCAATCAAAAGTAACAACTGGCAAGATAAGGCAGAATGTTATGTGATCAATTAGATAACAAAGAATCTTAATCTTCAGTTTGATAGCAACAATGCAACATATTAACCAAAAGTAGCAATAAAATAATTTAACCCTATATTCTAAGTCTATGCCTAACATAAGAACAGAAACTCTTATTATATCCACACAAGTCCACCCAAATAAAATTTACACAATTTTTCGTACAGACATCAAGTCCCAAAGTAATGCCTGCAAAACATGTTGTGGTTATCGGATGTCATGCATGCTCTTTTTTAATTAGAAACTCAAATTATATTGATGACATTATACCCCACCCTCCCACAGTCCCACCAATTTTAAACAACCTTATTAAGTGAAAAGGAGGTAGAATCATGATTTCTTTTTCTGTTTTGGGACTACCTTCACACAAGCTACCACATGGGATGTGAAGTTAAATTCAAAAATATGTCAGTCTTAATCAGGTATGTAATCGAAGATATCACCAGCTAATGTTTACTGATGAGAATAACTAAAATAACTAATGTTTCATTAAGAATTCATATCACAGATGCAACACTTCCAGCTTTTCCCCCCTGAAATATAAACAATGAGTGGGGGCTGCTTCTACCTCCCCTTTCCAAAGGATTGAGCACTACCAACATGTGAAAAAACTGTAATATGGGAGGGGGAGAGAGAGGAGAGAGAGAGAGAGAGATTGTATAAAACATGCCTTCATTGAACATTTGAGAAGACTCTGGATTGGGCACTTTTGACCCATCTCTTTCCCATCTCCATTGTCTATCTGTTTTTGGAGTGCCATAAGGATGCTCCCTTTCAGGTGTGAAGGCCTCTAGTTGTCCTTGAAAATGACCAGACTTTTGTTCCATCCTTTGGCTCGACATATGCTGCATACGGCCAGCACCATATGAGTTGGCACCCAGTTCAGCATACTGTCCCTGCCGTCTCATCTTTATTATTTAACACGGCAAACCTATCAAACATGAAAGCTACAGCAAACAAATGTAATTAGTTGACAACCGGCAACACCAACCATAAATCTTGCCATAGACTATACAATTTCATATGAAATTGAAGACAAAAAGAACGTCAATCTTTTAGCATTGAAACAAATTTATATTCAAAGGCAGCATTTGAATTATGGATACTGAGGTATTGGACCCAAATCTCCAAATCCATGTTGCAGTGCACAGTTTTACTAGCAAAAATCAGAAGACAGAAAAGCAGAAGTACAGTAGTACACTGAGGTATAAAAAAGAGTACTTCACCTAAATGACACATCTATAGTTACAATGCAAGAAAATCCATAAATTCTAAACTAGAAGTAGGAAAAGAAAATGCAGCTTCAATAGAAGGAGAAAGACAAAAAAAATATGATTTATTTTCTTGTAAGAGAGTCTCAATCCCATTAAAAGCTCATCATTTCTTCTAATTCTATATGCATCATAACAAAAGAAATGGTGCAATTTCCCATCACCAACATAAATCAGATCTAAAAATGAAGTCACTGAGCAAAAGTTATAGCCTGAACATGCTGATTTGAAATTTAAAAAATATTACGTGTTATGTTGATGTTATGTCACCAAGAATATAAAACTCCTATCGATATTGAATTCAATTTATAGATGAAGAAAAACAATGAACAACACTTCTCACCTTACGGAGCTATTAACTTTGAAATTAGAAAACTACATAACTCATGATCGATTCTAATTAAAATGATACTTTTTCAAATATTGTGTATTGAAATCCTTTAGTAAAACGCCGCCTATTTCAAATTCAACAAACTTCAAGTTACAGATAGAACTCAAAATAAAAAATTTGGTCCTAAGGGTATTCTACTCTAGAATTCAAATAAATGTTTTAAGTAGGATTCTAAAAGTACTCTACTCTACTTCCTATTTTACGAAGAGTAATGCTTGACAACCCAAATTATTTTCCCAAAATCAGCCCAAATAATGTGGTAAATGAGTTGTAACTATCACATCATCCACCATGTCATCTCATGATTTACAGGGTGGTAACAACTCACATGCCACATCATTTGAAATTGATTTTTGTTGAATAATTTGGGCAGACTAGCATTACTCTTTTAAGAAATGTAAAAATTTCCATCTTAAGTTGTTCTTTTTGAAGTTGTAATATAATATTTCAATTAGAATAACAAACAAAAAAGGGGCCAAAGTTTAATTGTCCCACATGCGAAATAGTAAAGTTTTTTCCGATGCCTCAAAGGGAAGTAATTTAACTGATATAACTAATGCATCGAAATGAGCACATACAGTATCAAACCAGCAGCCTCGATTGGCTATTTCTATCTAAAGAAGTAACCAAGTTGTTCGAACAAACATTATTAAACAACAATATAGCTAAATTCTTGAAACTTCATAACACTATGCCCAAAAGTAACACCTGAAAAAATCTAAATACCCCGAAAATACAAATGTATTTAAAGAAATACATAAAACGTGTATGAATGCATTCTACGATTGTATAAATGAACATACATGTTGCTAGCATCGAACTACTATATATGCACATGGATCAATTTATACATAATAAAGAACAAAATGGTCTCTCCCTGACATTTTGAATCAGAAAACTCTTGAAAAATACTACTCTAGACATAGATTTCAATCACAACTTAGAACTGAGCTGTAAAATAACACGGATTAAAGAGAAACCCATGAAAATATATATTCCGGAGCATAAATAATTGATGAGGTTTGTGAATTGGACAAGAAAAAAAGAACTCGCTTTACCTTATATGACTTTCGTTTTCAACGTAATCTTTTTCCTTGTGGGCTTGTGACTTGTGAGAAGGGAGGAGTCTGAGATTCTGAAAGCAAACGCGAATTCGGTTTTCGGTGAAATTTTATAAATACCATTTGATCCGGGCGGTTTCTGTAAACAGATACGGGTCACGGGTCAAGTTTTTTCGATGATTTTATAAGGTATGGTTAGATTACATTAATACCCCTAGTGTTTATGACATTTCAAACATGACTGATCTCACTTCTTTCCAGTTCCAAGAATTTTGGTGCCTAACCGGACTTCGAATTCGGTTGGATTCGGTCCAAACTCTGTTCGGACTAATGCGCGATATTTACATTCTTTATTTTAAAAACAATATGTTTACTTTAAATTAGTATTTTTTTTAAATCCAATAATACCTGAAGTAAAAGTATTGAGAGGACTGATTGTTTATCTGAACATCCACTAATAATTATTAATTAGTTTTCTATCTTAATATTTTGTAATTTTTTTCCTATTAATGGTTTGATATATTATAAACATTCTTTCCATTTTAATAAATCTTAGATTTTCTTTTAACTATATTTTCAATCTATTTTAAGGAAATGCATATTGATTGTTGAGTATAGAGAATGAATCAAAATCATAAGATAAATTTGGTTCTGAAAAAGTAAAGTTTTAAATTAATTTTTATTAAAAGAACAAAATCATTATGTATATAAATTGACTTTTAAATTAACTATATTATATGTGTTTTTTTTTCTTTCAAACACATTTTAGACTTTTATTTACTTATTTATCATTATTATATATTTTTTCTTATTAAAAAAAATAGATGTTCTACAATTGCATCGAACACCTTTTTTTTTTTTGAAATATTATTTAATACTTATCTACTTCTACATCACTTGGACATGATACAAATCTTGCATACCTTCAACTCTCTCAAATAGAAAGTGATTCTCCAATAAAAAAAAAATATCTTGCAATGGATTTTTAACGAAAAATAAAGTTTGATTTTGAATAAACCAATAAAAGAAAAAAAGTAGGGAAGAGAAGGAATATTAAGAGAATTAAAGGCAACAACAAAATTAGAAATGATAATAAAATTGATTAAATAACATAATAATAGTCATAAGTGGTGTGTACTTTCAAAAATATAAAACATTATAATTAAATAAATGATATTTTTAGCAATAAGTGGCGTTTATTAACAAATTTGAGATTTTTTAAAAATTTTGATAAATGTGATTACAAAAGGGGTGCGAATATAGTTTTTGAGGAGTGCAATTATCGTCACACTTTATCAAATTTCAGTCTTTTACAATACCAAGCTGGACAAGTTTTCCCTTTTGACACCTTTGGTTTCTCTTCCCAAATTCTATGTTCCATATTAAGCTTTTTTTTTTAACTATTACAACATTTCAATATCGGGATAAGACTATAAAAGCAACTCCAAAAGACTCTTCTATTTTCACTATTCAAATGTCTATTTATTTACCTCGATGACAATTTGAATAATGAAAAAAAAAGGTCATTCCAAAAGGCTATTCGATTATAAATAGATTTATATTATTTTAATCTTGAAGTTATATAGAGCTACTTGAAATCTTTTAGATAAATGTGTTTGAAATCAAAAAGAGATATTCAAATACGGTTGGTAATAATAAAGATGTGATATAAAGGATAATAAAATATAAATTGAAGAGAGAGAAGTCATTCCGTTTTATTGAAGAGAGAGAAACGAAATCTCAATTGAAGAATCTTATTTAACAAGTCTATTGAAGCCATATATGCTGATGTGGCTCATTTAACTTTCTCACAAAACCCATTTAACAAGTTTGTTGGAGTTGCTTTAAGAGGTCATAACTCAAACCCGACGCCAATTTACTTTTTACAGCACAACATAATTTTGATTGAATTAAAGAAATTTTGCAATGCATTAGCATTCCATTGAAAAATAGAACATTTAATAAATACATTTTATGTCATGTTTGGTTGGATGAAATGGAATGGAATGATTGTCATTCAATTTGTTTGGTTTGTTAAAATGCAATGGAATGAGAATTTCACCATTTGGGTGGAATGTGCATTCCATCCAAAAACCAATGAAATGTTCATTCCATTCCATTAACACATTTTCTCTTCCAAAAATAACCCTCTATGCCACAACTCTACTTCAAAAATACCCTCCTACAAAAAATAATATATTATTATATATTATATATGTATATATTATATATATTATAATGTACAGTATATATTATTATTATATGTATTATATATAATATATATATATAATATAATATATTATATAATTTATACTTTATATCTTATTATTATCCAAAAAATATATTATATTTTCTTATTATATATGTTGACGTTGATTTCTCGATGGATGAGAGTCAACAATATTGGATTTGGTTATGACTTGTCAAAAAAAGAAAGAGAAAGATAATGTAATGTGAGTGATAACGACACGAATATACATGGTAAAACTCCGGTAATCGGAGAAACGTCAATGGGTGACTGAATACAGAGCCAAGCCAAATCCACTATTTTAATGAAGGATTACACCACTCAATTTCTTTTGCCTCTCTCTTCTAGTGATTTTCTCTGTATACACGTTCTATATATCTAATAGTGGGATTGTGGGTCTATATATACATGCATAGAGCCCTAATCCTTGTTGTACAAGTAAAGGAATTGTATTTTAATAAAGGCTGATTGCTTGTTGAGGTCATCTTTTATCTTTTTTTCCTATTTCGGAGATCGTGTGGAGATCGAACGAGACTCTGGTGGTATAGTCCGTTTAGGACTTATTTCCTTGTAGATGTGCTATTTTCTCGAAGTATAGTTGTTGCTTGATTTGGAATCTATTTCCTGTTTGGTGTTTTATTCTTCTAGAAATTCTTTTTGATACGGATGTCTTGCGTATTGGAACATGATTCTTGATTCACCCCCGTGTGAATCGTTTGCTGGATCTCTTTATTCGGTTTTCATGTATTGTCCCGAGTATAGCGTAATATGCTAAGTACTCTATCCCGAATAGGGCACAACGTGCCGAATGCTCGTATTCAGACTTACTCAGATTCTTGTCCCTTTGTGATATCTTGAAGGATGTTTTCTAGATGTCAACTCGGATGCCCATCTAGCAATCTTTTAAGAGATCGTCTTAACTGTCAGTGACACGTACATTTAGTAAAACATACATATAAAAATATATATTATATATTATATATTATATATTATTATATAATAATAATATATATAATATATAATTTATAATATATTGTAATATTTATATATTATTATAATATATATATAATATTATATATACTTTCATATTTTATTATTATTATTTTTCATAATATATCATGCTATTATAAATGTTTTATAATTATGAGTATTTTGGTCAAAATACAGTTAATTCCATTTTATTCAGTCGTTAACCAAGTAAAATAATATTGATTCTAAAGTCTCAACAAAAAAAAAAAATCAATTTTCCATTCCTTTACCTTCCAATTCCCATTCTCATTCCACCACGGTAACCTCTTAGGGAAAATTATACAAACATACCTTGACTTTTAACACATAAATGAGGTAGAATTCAATTTTATCTTAAATACAATAAGATATCCTTGACCTTGAGTATGACCGTTAGTTTTAACTTTTAACTATGGTGTTAACCATTGAAGGGTAGTATTGTCATTTACCTAACAAAAAGCATATAATTGTTAAGAGTTCCTTGTAATACAATATTTTTTCTTTTTACACTTCATTTCTAAAAACACTACGTTATAAAATTTAAATTTTTTTAAAAATTCTAAAGATATATTTTTTTTCAAAATTATCCATTTTATCTTTTAACACTTCTATTCTAAAGATACTATATTTAAAATAAATAAATTTCCAAAGATATTTCATTTATTTTATTATTACTCATTTTAAATACATCTCTATAGAAATTTCAAAATGAGAAATTGAAAAGAGATGTGAAGTAATCAAATTGAAAAAAAAAACCCAGAAGAAATTGTTTTGAAGATCAAACTGTGAAAATAGGAAAACAATATTTGTTTTTTTCTCTTTTGGATTTTAAGTTACGTAAAAAAAAATCGATAATTTTTGTTTATATTGAAAATATACGGGAAGTGTGTCTAAACAATCTAGATGGGGGTGAATAGACAATTAATTACTAATTTTTCGATTAGTTAAGATTAGTAATCAAAAACCCAAAATAAACAAACAATAAAAATCAAGTAAAGTGCAGAAATTAAAAGATACTTGATTTTTTCGTTGAAATCCTCCAACTGAGAAAAACCATGGGACTAGCTATGTTAGCCACTTGAGCTGTATAAATCCACTATACGAAAGAAAGTTACACCCTCAAGTGATACACGGACTCTCACTCTTGATAACTTTATGTTGTGGATACTACCACTCATAACTCTTTGTTAAATCTCTAGTGATATCCCCTAATCTACTAATCTTGGTGTGAGCACATTCTATTCTATCCACAACCCTTTTGCAGTGGCATTTGGCAATGGTTCCCAACCAACCCTTGTTACAAGATTTCACTTGCTAGTGCAACTACCACATCTAGCCATAATACTTGGACTCATTAAGAGAATTAAAGTTTAAGTGAATATATGACAATATTCAAAATGCAATAATATGTAAGACTACACATAAAATGCTTAACTAGATGCTATGATGCAATTTAACAACCTAGTTATCAAGAAAGCCTACATGCCTATACATGAGGACTCAATTAGATGTATAGAGTAAATCTATAAACTTAATTGTCAAATAAATACACATGAATTTTCAAGAGAGCTTGCCTAGATAAACAAACATGAATCTATCAACCTAGTCATCAAACAATCTCACACGAACATTCAAGGCTTAGCTATTTAGGAAAAACAACCTAATCATGCAACCTATCATAAACAAACCTCAAGCATGTCATAACTTCGCTAGATATACAATTAATACGAAGATTTGCTAACCAAAGCAATAAAGGACATGTTATGATGAAATAGAACAATAAATGAGATGATATATTTGTTCTACTTACCAAGTGGAGATATCAATGAAGACCATTCTTGAATAATGCTATAGATGCAAGATGAAGATGAGTTTTGGGGTTTAGAGAGTTAAAAATGGTTTCTTGAACCTTATTTCACTAGGGGAACTCTTCTTCTTTCTAAAATGTAAATTTTTAGAGCTCTATGTCGCAATGGGGAAGAAGATAAAGTATATACAGGATCCAAATGGAAATATTTCATTTTAGAGAAGACGACTTGGTTGACAGGTCATTTCTAAGTCGTTTTGTTCTCGGTAAAGGACGCAACAGCTCCAGATTCGAGCGACCCAAAACATGACCAAACGACATCAAAACCTTTCATATAATATATTGTTGGAAAGTTATGGATGTCTAATTTCTACTCAATTTTACAAAACGATATTTTGATTTCTGTAGAAAGAGTTTCGGTTATATGAGTGACCAAAGGTTAGATTCGGATAAAAACAGAGTTGTCTTGTTTTAGTGGTCACTTTGGATATTTCAAAACCAATCCAAACGGTCATGAAATATTACGAATAATATATTGTTGGAAAGGTATGGGTGTCTAGTTTGTCAATGAATTTTAAATTCAATTTAGATCTTTATGTAAAATGTTATGGTCACAAGACCATACAATGGTCAATTATAAAAAACATTTAATTCATTGAAAGCTTTTTTTTTTTTTTTGAAACCAGACACTTTACTTCAAACAAACACATATGAAATACATGCATACAATCAACGAAACACCAATGCAAGAGTAATGAAAATGCATGTAAGTGTGTGTATGCAGCTATTCTCTTCAAGAATCAAGACAGGTGATAAACATTTAGCTCTTGCTCTTGAAGTCATGGAGATGCTTGGAACTTTGCCATAGAAAGCCTAAGCTACCCATTACAAAATTATCCTCTATGTGGTTTGTCATGAAATAAGCCAATCAAAAATAGATGTCCTTACACACACACACACACACACACACACACACACACACACACACACACACACACACACACACACACACACACATATAATAAATATACAAAGTAAGAAGAAAGTTATCAGAAGAATGTACCTTTCTTCAGATTGAAAAACTGGAATGTGTCACAAGTCAGGATAGCGTCACCAATCAGGAACCCTAACTCAGTTCACAGTATATATACCTATACCCATTTCACTGTTTCTTTTGTACTCAATAGCATTATACGTAATACAATTGTTCTCACTGACAACCAACACTTTTTCATCAGATAACTGCACACATATATATGTCAGTAAACTGCTCTGGCAATTATTTACTGATAACTGCTACTGCATTTATTAGATAAGTGTTAGGTTGGGCTCAATGGATTGAGTCAATAAAATTCATCTTGGTGTACCCAATATTAAATCCAACATCTCTCACTCGCACAAGTGGGTCCATCACAACTCCATTAGAAACAACACAATTATGATATCATTATAAAAATTACAAAAGAGTATTCATATAGAAAAATATACCGTGTGACCTATGAACAATCAGTATAATAATTGAGGAGCCTGAAATCTCAATTGTAAATCCATTAAATACAAGAGATATAATATTGTTCATTTGTTGTGTTCTAGATTTAATTTCTCAAATTTGTCACAGTCTAAAGCATACTTAATCCCTCAAGAAGCTATGCTTGACTTTATCACATTTTTATGTATTTACAATTGTATCTCCAAATACAATTGGCTAGCCGGTAAATACATAAGTAAGATAAAAATTTATTAAATCTTCTCATTCTATCTTTGTCTTTTAGTCTCTAAAACAGTTGCTACCTTAGAATGTCACATAGGCTGAATTATCATAGCCATAGAAATAACATGCTAAAAGTGCTAACACTATTATGCTATTTCAAGATAAAATGAATAGTCATAAAGACATCACTTGAAGTTTTGTATAACTTCAATGGAACTTACACAATGAGGAAGTAGGGATTCAATCTCTCATTTTCCACATCGGCCACTAGTAGCACACGCGATATGAAACACTTGTTATAGTGATCTTCATTCTAAATATGAATGGCTTTGTCATTTCTTAAATCACTGTACAGATTTAAGTTCAACCACTGTACAGATTTAAGTTCAACCACACACTCTGCGACTAACCTGAGTTCTTAAAAGCTCGCCACCTTTTAGTGCTATATTAAGATCTCACATCTAGCTTAATCAAGTATCAATGATAGTGTGGTCTATCATGACCGGTTCTAAGATATTTATATGTATATTTGTTAAGAACCTTATCTTGACATAGTCAAAGCGACATTTTCTTATATATATATATATATATATATATATATATAAGTTCCTTTAAGAGTATATTTCCCATATATCCTTTACTATATATGTGTCTCATCTAAACTTGTTTCTCTAGTCGACTGCACGTGTACGAATGCTGGTCTCAACCTGATGACATATTCATGTTTGAAATACAAAATGCTAGTACAATTTCAAACAGAAATCAATTTTATTTATAACTATAATAATATCGTTCAGTACAATGATTCAATATATTATTACAATATACACAACCATAATGACTTGGCATGTACCTCATATACATCTCTAGTCAAAGCTTAATTGAAAGGATCATCTACCATCTCATGGGTTGAAATGTATTGAATCATTACTTCTTTTTTCAATACGATGTCTCTGACAAAATTATATTTTGTCTCTATTGTGATACTTAGAGTCTTTAGTGTGAGCAATTGCTGCTTGACTATCACAATAAATAGTTATTGGCTTCCTCTTGTCCTTAGAGACATCTAAATCTTTTAAGCCAGACTGCTTCTTGTACTGCTGCTGAACAAGCCACAAATTTGATCTCCATGGTTGATAGAGCAATACATGTCTGGTTGTTGCTACTCTAAGAGATATCACCTTTACTGAGTAGGAATGCATATCCTGATGTCGATTTTCACTTATCCAGATCACCTCCCTAATCGGTATCTGTTTATCCAATGAGACGTAAATCTCCACCTTGGTAACAAAGGGAGTAATCTGCAGTACCTTTGAGGTACGCCAAAATTCTCTTTACGTTAATCCAATGCTTCCTTCTATGATTGGATTGATATCTACTTACAAATCCTACCGTATAATAGATATTGGGTCGTGTACCCACCATAGTGATCGTGTCAAACTAGACTTGTTGACTCTCGCAATAGTACGAGGTCGGAATGATAGTATAATGACAATGTAGGGATCGTTCCCACAGGGATCAAGGTTATGATTATTGGAATTTAAAGGCTTGCAAACTATTTCAACAATCTAAAACGTGAGTTTTCAAGAGTTGCAATAAAGTAAATTAACTCAAACACAAGCTAATCTAACACAACTCTTATAGAAATGTATGGAAAACATGTTATAACTCGAATCCGCTTCAACTTTCCCAATAGCACACTTGACTCATTTGACTCCTAATTCGTGCGTGTACATGCTATAGATTCGTATTCCCTAAACAAATTTCTAACCTCTCTCGATGTATTTAGAGATGGTATGTATATATACCCGGAATCTTTCTTAAGCAATTCAGACAATATATATAGGCCCGTTAAGCATTTGGAATACAAATTGAACCCTATACGCTAGCCTTATGGTTCTAGCACTTGTCAAATGCATCTCCTCTCGATACTTAGCATCTAACCATAGATTGATTACAAAATGATCAATTAAGCAAAAGCATTAAGCATTCAAAACGTCCATATAGCTTCACAAGCACAAAATAGAGAAATCAAAGAGTCTCACAAATGAATCAAGGGTTAAGCATCATCTTGTTCTAACATAAGAATAATTAGCTTATACTATACAAAGAGAAGCCATAGATGAGCTAACATCAATACAAATCATGAATCAATACAAAGAATCAAGAGAAGAGATAAAACTAAGTTGTAGATTCAATCTCTTGTAGCTTGAGCTTCCATAGCTTCCTTGGATTAACCAAACATTGCCCTAATAGCTCCAACCTTGAAGAACTCAGTCCATAAATGAAGAGAGAACCTCCAAAACATGAAGAAGAAGAGCTGGTCTAAAGTGTTAATGATTTTTTGATCCCCTTTTTCTCTCCTTCATCTCTTTCCTTTATAGGCAACAAGAAGCCCCCCCTAACAGCTCCAACCTTGAAGAACTCAGTCCATAAATGAAGAGAGAACCTCCAAAACGTGAAGGAGAAGAGCTGGTCTGAAGTGTTGATGATTTTTTGATCCCCTTTCTCTCTCATTCATCTCTTTTCTTTATAGGAAAATTAACAAACATGCCTGATTCATAATGATGCCTCCTAAATGCCTAACAGAAGAGTGTATAGAGAGGTAAATAACATTATCGCTCAAGTGACACACTTATGGACTCTGTAGACTTACAGGGGTAGTCTCCACTAATGACCTAAACATTTCATGTGCGCTACCCTCTTCACTGTGACACTATAGAGACCGGCAAGATATGTGCAAGCCATGTGGTGCGGCTTTAGTAAGCACAACCCTAGTGGTACAAAGCAGGTAACAACTGCCTGAAAAAGGCAAAACCCAACAACATCTCATTCGAGCAGGATTAGTGCTCTAAAATTCTACTTAGCAAGAAAAACAAAAATTTTGTATAATGTGCAATGTTCTCTAAACTTCTATGCCAAATGGCTTGCACCCCTAAACCAAATCTAACATTGTCCTCAATGAAATTTAGAAGTGAAACTAAATTAAAAAAAATCTGGAATATGTTAAACAAAAGTAAAACGAATTATCCACACATTTAGTAACAATGCTAAGTCTACTAGCTATAAAAGTAAAACAATAATATCATGGAAAAACAAACATAAACACAAAACTTGGATAGAGAAATCATGTCAACAAACTGTTGGTGTTACATGTGACCCTTCACTTTGTCCTGCCATGCAACTGCCTCCTCTGCTCTAACTCTCTCCCTCTGCTGTAGCCCTTTGGACAGCCTGGTCCTCTAAAATTGAGATGCCGGTAAAAGACGGGCGAGGTCTCCTTCTCCTCGGAAAAGTTTGGAAGCCAGTTTGCCTCCGGAAGTCAGTAATATCATCTCTCTGGTCTCTCATCTCCTCTTCAAAGAGATCCATCCTAGTATGGATCAGATCTGTCCGCTCTTTCACTACCTGTAGGTTATCCTCGATGCCGGTCATACCAAGTTGGATGCCCTCTACAGCGCTCAGAATCTTGGCTAGCATGGACTGTGACGCAAGGTCTTCGTAGTCTTGGTCCTCTTCCTCTGATTCCCCAAATTTGAAATCAGGTTCCTCTTCACCCGGAGTGCTAGATGGACCCTCGGTAATCCTTGGTCTCTTCTTTCCCTTGATTTTTATTGTAACGTCATGTCATGATCGTTTATTAAGGTCCCCCATGAGGTTGATCTTTATATCATCTGTGGTAATTTCTATGACTCCTTCCTTCTTCAGGAGAACAGTGATAAGGCTAGGAAAAATGGTTGACCTCGGCTTTGTCTGTGGATGTACGTTAATCGAGGCTGCCTCTAAAATTGCTTTAATTATGACTTGGCCTATATCAATCTACGTCTGATCTTGAATGCAGCTGAGTAAATCTGCTATAGGCTCTGAAACTTTGGTCCCGTGAGTGGTTGGCAGGAGGGAGAAAGTGTTGAAAAGGTTCCAAAACGCCAACTTCTGAGGCATCTCTGATTGTTTAAGCATGTGGCCATGCTCTCACACACCATCATCTGTCCCTCTGAGCGCCATAGCCAAACTTGACTAAGTGTTATGTCTGCACCTATACCCTTTTCTGAATTGTGGGTAGTTTGACGTGCCAAAGTAGGCGTTAATCTTGGTGGCATTGATCATGAATGGTATGTCCTTTACCAAAACCGCATTACCTTCCTTCACTGCCTCAGGTATTATACTGGCGTATAACTCTTTCACCAATGAAACATTAGTGTTCGCCGGGACGCTGACAAAGTTCTGTCATCCTCGTTGTGCCACGGTCGTGGGGATTGGTGTATCCTTGAGTTCCACGAGGTGTATACCTCTCTCAAAAATAATATGTGCGACGTTGAGCTTTTCCATTCGTCTCCCATAATCGTTGTTCCGCACATACCGCTGCATCTCTCTGGAAGATGATCCGATTTTCCTCTTTTCGACGGGAGCGGACTTTGTATTCTTCTTAGGTGGAATATTTAGTTATGAGACTATGTTCCTACAAAAACAAACCAAGAAAAACACAAAAACATAAAAACCCGCAACCACTTTTAGTTATAACACTTCAAACAAAACAATCAACATGACAACCCAAAGTATCCATCTCCTTTTAAGCTTCCACAAAATCATGTCTAAGCATAATCACAGATATAGCCTAGTTTATCGACCATTCTTCCATCATATGAGAACAACTACTCATGCAATCATTAAATACATCTCAATTGCACCCACAATCACCCTAAATTTGGAATTTCTTCAAAAACCCACAACCACACACAAAATTTGCTCAAACAATCTATATATACTATATTATGGTATTTTGTGTGTGATTGTGGTCAACAAAACCAATAGAAACTCAAGAAAAGTAAACTAACAAAAACCCCCAAATTTCGAAACTCTAACCTATACAATCATTCATAAAACTATGCCCTAGCTTGATTTAATTGAAAGATGCTAAATCTAGGGCATGATTCAATGAAGAAAAGAGAAAGAAAGAGAGGAGAGGAAGTTAGAATTACATGCTGGTCGAATTCGTGGAAGGCCTTAGCTTGAGAGAGTTTTGAAAAGAGGGGGGAGAGAGTGAGAATGAAAGAATGTCTCATTTCACCTCTTTTAACTCTAAAATTTTAACAAGATGCGGTACAAAGTGCGGTTCACTTCGACACTTCGTACCGCACTTACCTGTATATCCCTTTTTAAAGCGTTTGTTTTATGGCCTAGGTTACGGTACATGATGCAGTTCGCATCAACACACTGTATCGCATCTTGGGCGTTTAATTTTGGATGCCCTTCTACTTAGTACGAAATGCGGTACACATTTCCTTCTAGTGCGGTACGCGTACCGCACTTCTCACCAGCACTGGCCTGATGAAGGCATTCCATTTACGAGATTCTTTTCCCTAAATTTTCTCCCTCCTATTTACACTTCTATATTCTTTCAAAACTCACAAAATCACATCAAATGTGAAGGTGAAAATGGGTGACTCAACATGCAATAATACCAAAAACAATTATGCCATTCCAAAAGAAATTTAAATTAAACTGAATGTTAATCTTACTATTTACAATTATTGTACCTTTCCTTCGTTCTCAGGTGGGGTCTCGGAGGTGGATTATCTCCATGATTTGTTCCGCCTCATACCCCTTGTAGATTTTCAGCCCTTGTCCATTTACCTTGAAGCTTTCCCTTGCGACATTTTCGATCTCAACCATTCCATATGGGAAAATGTGCTTCACAATATATGGCCCTGTCCATTTGCTCTTTAACTTTTCGGGGAAAAGACGAAGCCTTGAGTTGTACATTAAAACTTAGTTACCCATCTGAATGTCCTTCTTCACCAATCGACTATCATGTCGTTTCTTACTCTTCTCTTTATAAATCCAGGCATTCTCATAAGCATCTAGACACATTTCGTCTAGCAACTCTCATATCGAATTTTAGTGCCTTTACCACCCAAAAGGCTTTGTGCTCTAACTCGACTGGGAGGTGACATGCTTTTCTGAACACCAACCTGTAAGGAGACATGCCAATTGGAGTCTTGAAAGCGGTTCTGTATACACATAACGTATCATCGAGCTGTTTTGCCCAATCTTTTCTCCGAACCCCCACAATCTTCTCTAGAATACTCTTAAGCTCACGGTTCGAGATTTCAGCTTGCCCGTTTGCTTGCGGATGGTAAGGTGTGGTCACTCTATACCTTACACCGTATTTTCTTAGCAATGCTTCAAATTATTTATTGCAGAAATGTGAGCCTCTATCGCTCACTATTGCCCTTGGCATGCCAAACTATGATAAAATATGCTTATTCAGAAACTCAGTGACTGTTTTCACATCATTTGCTGGAGTGGCCACAACTTCAACCCATTTGGACATATAGTCCACTGTTACCTATATATATTGATTCCCATGTGAACTTGGGAAAGGGCCCATGAAGTATAGACCCCACACATCAAATAACTCCATCTCTAACAAGAAATTCAATGGCATTTCATCCCTTTTACTGGTGTTTCCGGTTTTTTGGCACCGGTCGCATGCTTCTACAAAACTTCTAGCATCATGAAAAAGAGTAGGCCACCAGAAACCCGACTGAAGAATCTTTCGTGCTGTTCGTATTCCACCAAAATATCCCTCACACTCTCTGGAGTGACAATGGCCTAAAACGCTATTCATCTCTTCTTTCGGTACGCACCTTATTATCATTCCACCCGTACAAGTTTGGAATAACAAGGGCTCATCCCATAAATACCACTTCACTTCATGCAAGAACCACTTCCTTTGATTGTAGTTAATGTAAATTGGCATAATATCACTAGCTAGATAGTTCACATAGTCAGCAAACCATGGAACCTTAAGATTTTTCAGAGCAAAGAGCTGCTCATCTGGAAATTGCTCATTAATTGGAATCACTACCTCTTCCTTCTCGTCTCTTTCTAACCTGGATAGGTGGTATGCTACAAGGTTCTCTATTCCTTTCTTGTCCTTGATTTCCAAGTCGAACTTTTGTAGGAGCAAAACCCATCTTATCAATCGAGGCTTCGCGACATTCCTTGTTCAACAAATACTTGATGGTTGCATGATATGTGTACACGATGACCTTTAAACCTACCAAGTACGATCTAAATTTTTCGAATGCAAACACTATAGCCAAAAGCTCATTTTCTGTTGTTGCATAGTTGACATGGGCATCATTCAAGGTTTGACTTGCATAGTAGATCACATGAAGCCTCTTCTTTTTATGTTGCCCCAAAACTGCTTCCACTATAAAATCACTGGCATTACACATCAATTCGAACGACAAACTCCAATCTGGGGCAAAAATGATTGGAGCCAATGTAAGTTCTTTCTTCAGGAGGCCAAAAGCTGTATGACACCCTGCATGGTGAATCTTTCATCAATAAAATACACAAGGGCTTCAAAATTTTTGAAAAGTCTTTGATGAAGCGCCTGTAAAACCCAATGTGCCCCAGAAATCTCATTATACCTTTATCTGACACCGGCGGTGGAACTTCTCTATCACTTCAATTTTTGCTCTATCCACTTCTATTCATTGGCTTGAATTCGATGACCAAGCACTATCCCTTCTTTCACCATAAATAGACACTTCTCCCAGTTGAGAACAAGATTAGTTTCCTCACATCTCTCCAATACAAATATCAAGTTCTTTAAACAGTAGTCAAAGGATGTCCCGAAAATTGAGAAGTCATCCATAAAGACTTCTGTAAACTTCTCCACCATGTCGGAGAATATTGCCGTCATACACCTCTGAAACGTAGTCGGAGCATTACATAACCCAAACAGCATTCTTATGTAGCCAAATGTCCCATAAGGACATATGAAGATGGTATTTTCCTGGTGTTCGGGGTCTATAGGGATTTGGTTATATTCTGAATAACCATCAATGAAACAATAGTATTCGTGTCCCGCCAATCTTTCTAGCATCTGATCAATAAAAGGCAGCGAGAAATGATCTTTCCTAGTAGCACTATTTAGCTTCTGGTAGTCTATACACACTCTCCATCCTGAAATATTTCGGGCGGGAATCAACTCATTGTTGGCAATTTGTAATACGGTGATCCCACCCTTTTTTGGCACTACCTGAATCGGGCTTACCCACGGACAATCTGAAATCGGATATATGGTTTCTGCATCTAGAAGTTTTAAAATCTTTGTCTTTAATACCTCCTTCATGTTTGGGTTCAATCTTCTTTGGTGCTCTACTGACGGCTTGAACTGCTCTTCCATCAAGATCTTGTGCATATACAAGGATGGGCTAATTCCCTTAATGTCTGAAGTAGACCACTTTATAGCCTTCTTATACTCTCTAAGAACTCTCAACAACTTTCCTTCTTCCACTTTGTTCAACAGAGATGAAAAAATCACTGGTAAACTTGTTGATTCTTCTAGGAAGGCATACCTTAAGTGAGAAGGTAATTTTTTTTAGCTAAAGTAGTGGAGGCTTTGTTATGGAGGGAGGAATTCTTGGCTTGCTTTGGCCAAGGTCTTCGAATCTCCATATATTCTTGGTTTTCCACACCGGTATTACATCTAAACTCACCACACATTATGCTATTTCCTCATCCTTGTCTTCAGTTGTTGCGCTTTTACTGATGCAAGCTAGCAAAGACGCATCTGTTTCTTTCATTCTTAAAATTTCTTCCACACATGTATCCATACTCACCACTCTTAAACAATCATCTACTAGATCTGACTTTTTCACCATTTTAACCATATCAAATACAACATTTTCCTCACCAACTCTTAACGTCATCTTATCATCCCTTAGGTCTATCATAGCTCCTGCAGTCTTCAAGAATGATCATCCTAAGAGGATAGGTACTTCTACATCTTCATACAAGTCTAAAATCGCAAAGTCAACCGGGAAGTATAACTTGTCTACCTTGATCAAAACATCTTCCATCACTCCTCTCGGATACTTGATTGATCGATCCGCTAGTTACAAGGTGACATTGGTCAGCATCACTTCACCGACTCCCAACTTTTGAAAAATCGAGAACGGCATTAGATTAATGCTAGCTCCTGAGTCAATTAAAGCCTTACAGAATTCCGATGTACCAATGGTACAAGGGATGGTGAATTTCCCAGGATCCTTCAATTTTGGTGGAAGCTTGTTCTGTAGTATAACACTTCATTCTTTCATCAATATCATTGTTTCGAACTCTTCTAGCTTCCTTTTGTTAGATAAAAGCTCTTTTAAGAACTTCACATAGGTTGGCATCCGTGCTAGGGCTTCGACAAATAGGATGTTGCAGTTTCTTGAACATTTCCAAGAACTTTGCAAAGCTCTGGGTATCCTTATGCTTTCTCAACCTTTGCGGATATGGAATAGATGGAACATATGTTTTAACTTGTGGAGGTATTGGTGGCTCACTTTCTTGATCCTTTCCAAGATCACTTCCTCATTTCTCGACTTTTCATTCTTATCAACCTCTATCTTCTCTCTACTTTCAATCACACCCCCCTCTCTTACTCCAAAGTCCTTTGGCAACTCCACATTCTTTCCACTCCTTAGGGTGATTGCTTGACATTGAACTTTTGGATTGGTGATCGTATCGCTAGGAAAGGTCCCTTGCTGTCTCACTTGAGCTCCTCTAGCTAACTGACCAACTTGCATCTCTAAATTTTTAATTGAGGCTTGGTTATGTTGCGTTATCTAGTCCATCTTAGCATCTAGCTTCTTAAGTGTGGCATTTTGGGTATCTATTCGGCTGTTTATCTTCACTAAATACTTGGAGAGAAGATCTTCAATTGCCGGCTTTCTTTCTGCCTCAAAGGCTCAATTCTGGTTCTGATAACTAGGATTCTGTCGGTTGTAAGTCTGAGGTTGCTGTTGGTTGTCAAAACCTGGAGGTTGTCTCTGGATCAAATTCTGTTGTGGTTGTGGTTGTTAGGTATCCTTCCATGAAAAATTTGGATGGTTCCTCCATCCTGGGTTATACATGTTTGAATATGGATTGTTCTGAGGGTTTTGAGTTGCTTGTTGGTTGCTAAAGTTTCTGTTATATCCAATGAAAGCTACTTGATCTGACGAATCTGAAGCAAAGGGGTTTCCATCCTGACATTCGGAACTCATGTATGGTCCTGAACGTAATTCATAGCAAGCGACTATGGCATGACTACTCCCCGGACTCATCCTATTCATTTGCTTAGTAAGTGTTTCAAGCTGAGTCTTCGCACTTGTTAATTCGTCAACCTCGAGGACACCAGAATCCTTTTTCAGCAGTTGCCTTTCGTCTCCCCAATGACTATTATTACTGGCCATTCCTTCTATGAAATCATAGGCCATATATGTTGTCTTGCTTAGAAGCGATCCTTCTAAAGCTGCATCCATAAAATTCCTAGTTGGTTATAAGATTCCATTGTAAAAGGATTGCAAAATCTGTCATTTTGCCAATCCATTGTGTGGACATTTCCTAATCAACTCCTTGAATCTCTCCTATGATTCATAGAGATTCTCTTTATCAAATGCCACAAAGAAAGTTATGTCATTTCGAAGACGAGCAGTTTTTCCCGGAGGGAAATACATGTTCAGAAATTGTTGAGCCAACTGCTCAAATAATTCAATGGAATCCAGTGGTAGTGATTGTAGCCATGCTTTTGCTCAGTCCTTCAGAGAGAAGGGAAACAACTTCAGCTTGATGAAGTTTTCTGTTACTCCATTGTAGCGGAAGGTCTCGCATATCTCGTTGAAGTTCTGGAGATGCTGGTTCGGGTCTTCATGTGGATGGCCATAGAACTGAATCGTGTTCGAGATCATTTGAATCAAAGCTGGCTTGATCTCAAAGTTATTAGCCGTAACTGTTGGTCTTCTAATGGACAAAATATTCTGGTCCACCCTTGGCATGATAATATCGTGGAGACTCCTTTGGTCAATTCCCACGATATCAACTGGTCTTTGGACCAGTTCTGGATGATTTGTAACTATGGGAGGATTTTGAACATCAGGAGGATCTGCCATTGCTCTATTTATTCGTCGATTTCTGCTTGTCATTCCTTCAATATCTGGATCAAATTGTAAATCTTGTGGCTTGTTACTCCTTGTACGTTGGTGCATACAAGAGCAACCTGCCTGAAATGATACAACAAGAAATTTAAAAGTAACAAGTTCAAATTAGATATAACCAAATATTTCCAATATCAAATACAACTAAATCCCCAGCAGCGGCGCCAAAAATTGATTGTGTCAAACTAGACTTGTTGACTCTCGCAATAACACGAGGTCGGAATGATAGTATAATGACAATGTATGGATCGTTCCCACAGGGATCAAGGTTATGATTACTGGAATTCAAAGACTTGCAAACTATTTGAACAATCTAAAACGTGAGTTTCCAAGAGTTGCAATAAAGTAAATTAACACTAACACAAACTAAAGTATCTAACACAACACTTATAGAAATGTATGGAAAACATGTTTTAACTCGAATCCGCATCAACCCTCCCAATAGCACACTTGACTCATTTGACTCCTAATTCGTGCTTGTACATGCTATAGATTCGTATTCTCTAAACAGATCTCTAACCTCTCTCGATGTATTTAGAGATAGTATCTATATATACCCAGAATCTTTCTCAAGCAATCTGGACAATATATATAAACCCGTTAAGCATTTGGAATACAAATTGAACCCTATACGCTAGCCTAGTGGTTTTAACACTTTCTAGTCAAGCATAGTGAATGTTTATCTAAGCATTGTTAAATGCATCTCCTCTCGGTACTTAGCATCTAACCATAGATCGATTACAAAATGATCAATTAAGCAAAAGCCTTAAGCATTCAAAACGTCCATATGGCTTCACAAGCATAAAATAGAGAAATCAAAGAGTCTCTCACAAATGAATTAAGGGTTAAGCATCATCTTGTTCTAACATAAGAATAATTAGCTCATACTATACAAAGAGAAGCCATAGATGATCTAACATCAATACAAATCATGAATCAATACAAAGAAACAAGAGAAGAGAAAAGTTGAAGAGATAAAACTAAGTTGTAAATTCAATCTCTTGTAGCTTGAGCTTCCATAGCTTCCTTAGATCAACCAAACCTAGTCCTAGCTGCTCCAAACTTGAAGAACTCAGTCTAGAAATGAAGAGAGAACCTTCAAAATGTGAAGGAGAAGAACTAGTCTGAAGTGTTGATGATTTTTAGTTCCCATTTCTCTCTCCTATATCTCTTTCCTTTATAGGCAACAAGAATCCCCCCCCCCCCCCCCGTTTGTGTAGGAGGGTCCCAAAGATATCCTCTTAGCCTCTAGGAACATCCCCTATCCATGCCTAATCAGAGATAAGAGGGGGTCCCACAATAAAGCACCTACTCTGTTCGTGAAACAGAGTATTCATAATCTGCCATAAAGTGCGGTTCGATGTGCGGTTCACTCCGACACATCGTACCACACATTAGTTTGATTTGAGCGGATGCCCTCCTAAGTAGTACAACGTGTGGTATGCGTTTCCTTATGGTGCGATACGCATACCGCATTTGAAGCTTTCTACAATTTCACCTGCCCTCCCACGCAGTATGAAGTGAGGTTCACTTTAACCCGGTGTACATCACTTGCTTTTATAATATCTGTTGTTCTCCTACGCAGTATGAAGTGCGGCACGCATTTGCTTCTAGTGCGGTATGGGTACCGCACTTCTCGTTCCATACCAAGCTAAAACCCTCTTTTTCGCTTCGAAAGCTCCCAGTTCAGCACAAGGATAACTCCTGGCTAGAAAGGACTTGTTTAAGCATTAAAAACATTAAAAGATAGAGTTTGCAAAGAAAATAAGAGCAAAACTATACAATATGACGGGTACGTAAAGCATAAAAATGAGCTTATCACATAGCATACATGAGATTGTTGATAACACTGGAATATGGAACATTATTCATTCTTTCAATTTCTTGTGGAGTTTTATGACACATATCGAGACTAAAAGTTTGGCCCTTTGATATGGGTGTATCCATAGGCTTACAATAAGCCATGTTTAAACATTCAAGAATTTTTCTTAAATAAGGCTTATGCGACAGAGCAAGAAGTTTCTTCGAATGATCTCTTGTAATTTTGACTCCTAATATATAGGCAGCCTCACCCATATCTTTCATCATAAATTTTGAAGACAACCATTTCTTAATAGTCAACACATACTCTTTACAATTTTTAGCCAACAAAGTATATTCCACATATAAAGATAGCATCACATACTTATCTTTATTTCATTTTATATATACACAATGGTCTTCTTCAGCCATTTTGAACCCATAAGACATAACAGGTTGATGGAACCGTAGGTACCATTGTCTGAATGATTGTTTCAAACCATATATTGACATTTTGAGCTTACAAACTTTACGTAACTGGCCTTTTGAAACAAAATTTACAGGTTAATCCATGTAAATTTCTTCATCCAATTCTTCATTGAGAAACGCTGTTTTTACATCCATTTGATGCAATTATAGATCCATATATACGATGATTGTCGGAATAATGTGTATTGAAGCAAACCTAACCACATGAGAAAAAGTTTTTTCATAGTCAATACCCTCTTGTTGAGTATAACTTTTTATGACTAAACGCGCTTTATGTCTCTCTACTGTGCCATCCGCCTTTCGTTTGATACGAAGAACCCATTTATTTCCAATGGTTTTTCTTCCAGGCTATAAGTTAACCAAGTCCTAGACATGGTTACCTTTCATTGAATCCATCTCCTCTTGAATAGCTTTTATCCATAATTCGTTATCGGGTGAGTTGAGAGCCTCATTAATATTTTTAGGCTCATCAACATCATGTGAAGCAACCATAAATGCTTCCCCTTCAATCTTAAAATGACACCGAGGAACATTTCAATGATTGCTTCTACGAGTTGGTAAATCCAAAAATTTTGTTTCAACAACTTCATTACTCCCACTAGGATCAGAAGGTCTAGGTAGATCTATATTTACTTAAAGTGGAGTATAACTCCCACTAGGAACAGAAGTCCTAGATAGATCCACATTAAATTCTAGTGGAGTATTTAAATTTGATACTTCAATTTGATCACCCAATTCATAGAATCGAATATCTCTATCAACTTCACCTCTATTAGGAAATTCACACTCTAAAAAGTTCACACATCGTGATTCTATCACAGTCACACTTCAATCCAAGTTTTCACCTATGAGTACATATCCTTTTGAAGGCTCAGAGTATCTAACATAGATACATTTCTTTCCTCTTGCACCCAATTTTCCATATGTGTTGGATGGATCATGTATGTAACTTGCGCATCCCTAAGGTCGCAGATAAGTTAAGTAAGGTTTTCTACCCGTCTATAACTAATAAGTTGTGGAAGTAACTGACTTGTGGGAACTCGGTTAAGAACATATATGGCAGTTAACAAGGCATCTCCCCAGTAATATACCGGAAGATTTGCTTGCACCATCATAGACCTAACCATTTCAAGTAATGTCATATTCCTCCTTTCCGCCACACCATTTTATTGCGGAGTTCTAGGAATAGTTAACTGTCTATGTATACCTTTTTTATCACACAATTCCTTGAACTGATCTGAAAGGTATTCACGTCCCCTGCCAGTACATAATGCTTTATCTAATTGATTATCTACTAAGTTCAAGTATGATTTGAAACAATCCAATGCTTCAGACTTATAAGAAATCAAATAGACATAGCCAAAATGGGTAAAGTCATCTATGAATGTAATAAAGTATGAGGCATCACACCTTGCTTTTACACTTATTGGACCACAAATGTCAGAGTGAATTAATTGCAATAGATTTTTAGCTTTAGTTCCCTTTCCAAAAGGTTTTCTAGTTGTTTTTCCAGCTAGATAATTTTCACGGATAGGTAATTCTATTTATTAAATGAACCTAAGAGGCCCTCTCTAGCCAATCTGTTCATTCTATTTTGGCCAACATGACCCAGTCTAGCATGATAAACGTTCACATCAACATTGACATCATTAGCAGAATTAATTAATGAAAAACTACCATTATCATAATTGAAACCGTCTAACCCGATATTTAATACAATAAAACCATTTAACATATATTCAATACCAATACGAATAGAATTAAAAATAATATCATTACAACCACTATAAAAATTAAGTTCATAACCTAAACTTAAAAGGACAATAACTGAAACTAAATTTCGTCGAATCTCAGGAGCATATAAAACATCATAGAGATGAAGTTTTGACCACCATGCAACATTAATTTGCAAGTGCCAATACCCTTCACTTTAACTCTCGAGTTGTTCCCTACGTAAATCCATCTAATCCCCTGACTGATCCGACGATATTCTATGAACGTTGCTCTATCTCAAGCTACATGGTCTGTGGCTCCTGAGTCTACAGTCCACAAAAGACGAGATTTAGTAAGTAAAACAGAACTAGAAACCAAAGCATAATTATCAGCTATTAAGTTAGGCCGTACCTTTTTCGGCTCAGTGCATTCACAAGCAAAATGACCCAGTTTGCCACAATTGAAACACTTCAACTTGACTTAGTCCTTCTTAACGCCAACACTCTTACCTCTTTTCAGATATCCTGTCTTTTTCTTATTGAAATTCTTTTTAGGACCCTTTCCTTTCTCCTTTTGAAAGTTCCATTTCTTTCCTTTGCGCTTAAAGCTGTTAGCCATGCGCTTGCTGGAATCAGCCATGTAAAGTTGACCGGAAGCCTTAGCCACCTCTAGAAGCTTTTTATCCAGTTCAACATGACATGATATATTATCAAAATTCTTGATGTTATCATTGTAGGTCGTATTGATCTTCATGTTTTCCCAGTTGTTAGGAAGAGACTGGATCACCGTTTGAATTTGTTGCTCATCAGTTAAAGTATAACCCGCAGACTTCAATTCACATATCATGTTTGACATCTCTCTCAGGTGTTGCCTCATATCATGATTCTGACACTTCCTGTAGGTGTCAAACTTAATTATAAGTCTTCTAAGTTTGGTAGTGGAAGTACCACCAAACCTGTCCTTCAACACAATCCACATGTCTTGCGCAGTGTCATACTCTTCATATTCACACATGAGAGCATCAGTCATACTGCTCAGCATCGTTATACGAGCTAGACTGTTTTTCCTTTTTCAGGCCTGATATGTTTCCATCTCTCTCTTGTGTTGGGCAGTGCTACCATCCGGTGGTTCAACCATAGTGTTTGTAAGAGTTTCTAGAGCCTTTTGCTCTTCAAGGATCAGCTGAATTTTTCTGTGCCACATCTCATAGTTGTCACCGTTCAGCTTCTCTTCCTTGTGTAACACATAGTTTAATTAATGGTTATTCTAGCACGTTTTTCTAATAATTTCACACTTAGCACAATTCTATGTAGCAAACTTACACTTAAAAATATAATAAGAGGAATATTAGGATAGGAATCGAAACAAGAGTCAAAGCTCTTGATCATTATCCAAGTCCACAACATTCACCAATTTATATTTAATAGTGTCTTTTTACGTAAAAACAGTTCTAACATTGTTTTTTACTATTCAGAACACCCATATTGAATAAGCACAAGTAAATAAAACTTTGTATAATCATGTGCACTAGTATCCCATTACATTAATAATAAAGAGTTTATACAAACTAGGAGTATTTACAAAATATATACATCCTTAGAATTACAATCTCAATCAGTAATTCTGAAGCTCTCTAGGATTTCATTCAAGATTCGATCAAAGTTTCAAATATACTTTGCTTATCATTTACAAATACGTAGCAATTCTCATCTAACTTAAACCTTTTAAATGCAGATATTGCATACCACCCTTCACTAACTTTACAATATCTGTGTGTTCTCAAATTAGCACCTGTGTTATAGGCCACATGCCCTTTGAGGTTTCTATACACTTGAATATCTCGATATTCTAATATAGCTATTAATGCTTCACTGAAGGTGGTAAATTTATTTGTTTCTAGATAGGCTAACATCTCAATGTTATTTTGTCGTAGTTCATCTGGTAGAACCTTAAAGAGAGCGTGAATTATCTCTTTCCATATAAACTCTATTCCATCATCACTCCAAGGTCATTCAGAAACAATGAGATCCCCAAAACGTAACAATTGTTCATAAAAACTAGTACTGTAGTCCATCTTATGACTTTTTAGTTTTAATAAGAACTCTACTTTTAGTATTTGGTGATTCCAGTTCCATAGAATCACTGATTCGTCTATCTCTGTTCTTGGATATTGTTGACTTTCATCGTCCTCAAGTGTCCCAGGTATATACCATTCAATAGTATTTTCCTCTATGGACATTTCATCCGACAATGGTGAATAATTTTCAACCGATTGCGGTGAATATTCCTCCACCAACAATGGTGAGTTCTCCTCTTGAGGGTAAACTGAATCAGATGAGTTTTCGTTACTCGTTTTCTCCAACTACAAAGCAATGAAATTTAATGCCATTAATAACTTGTTAGTAAAATTTTGAGAACTTACAAGAATTTATAGGGCATATATTCAACTCCCTTTGGAGTGAAAAACAATCAATAAACAAAAATATTTTTTTTACCAGAAAACTGCTTTAATTGGACGGAAAACTGCTTTTGAATGCTAAAACACTCACCGAAAAATGGTCTGGTGGCCGAAAACTGTCATCGGAAAAATTCCTCGGTGGTCTAAAAACTGGTCAGGCAGATAAACCGGTACCGGGAACTATTCTGGTCGTCGATAATTGTCACTAAAAACTGCTGCAGTAGCCGAAAACGGTCGCCAGTTACCAAGTAACCACGCTAGTGCCACGTGTCATCAACTGATTGGACAATTTATCAAAGTTGACATACCTCTTGACACATGTCACATTCTAGGTGGTCCACGTTTCAATAGTAGAGTGTTGTACCGCACTCAACCACGGCACCAGTTACGTGTGTAACCCACACGCCACATTCCAATATCGTCCGGTCATCGGACTACCACCATTGTATTCTAAATTTTATTTTAGTTACATTAATGCCATTAATTTTGAAAATTGGATCCGAGGTGAATTGCACTCGCCGCCTTTAAGGGGCGTGGCTCTATTCATCATCTTCAACCTCCAACAAAAATTTTCTAGAAAAAAAATTTTCTCGACCCAGTTTTTAATCTATTTGTTATCATTCATTACTAATCCAAATTATGCGATTTGGTATCTTTGAAAAGCTTGGGATCTCTAATTTCTAATGGTACTTGTAAGGACCTCGATTTAATGATTAGCTTATTTCATGACAAACCACACCACATTGGGGATGATTATGTAATGGGTAGCTTAGATCCTTATTGGCAAGCTTCCAATCATCTCCATGACTTCAAGAGCAAAAGGTAATATACACTTGACTTTGCCTCTTGAAGAGTTTAAGTGCACACACACACTTCATGCATGCTTTGTTTTATCTTGCATTTGTGTTGTCTATTGTTTATTTGTGTACATCTTTTCACAATCACACTTACATGTATTTGGGTTGTTGTATGTGTCTTTATGCACTTCATTCTTAGTTTTAAGTGTGGTTTTGTGTGTTGTTCGCGCTTGCACAATGGTGTGCTTGTCTTAGCGTATTGAGTGACCATTTGAGAAGGTCTCATTCTTCTCTTGGTTTTGGTCTTTGGTCACATGGTTGTTTCCATGAGTTTAGGCACTCTTGTTGTTGTCCAAATTTGACCTTTGGTCACTCATTTGATCATAACTTTTTCTACAGTCATATAAATCATGTTTTGTTAATTGGGGTAGAAAGTAAACTTTCATACCTTTCCAACGGTATATTGTACGAAAGGTTTGGATGCCGTTTGGTCATGTTTTGAGCCTCTTGTAAATGAGGCTGGGATGCTGAATTCCCAATGCACGGGTCCGACCCGTACAATCACCTGACGGGTGGTTTTTTGAGTTCCGGTGCGCGGACAATTGCACGGCCATAGCGCGGGTCATTGCATGGGTCTGGACCCGTGCACAGACCCACACACTACGCGGATCTGGGCAGAATTTTATCAAAACGATGTCGTTTTTCTTGTGCCTATATATATGTTATCTTCTCGCCCATTTAGACCAAGAAATCTGAATTTCCTTATCTTAGTTAGAGAAAGAGTTCCCCTAGTGAGAGAACGCACCAAGATTGCTTCTTTAATTCTCTAAACCCAAAACCCATCATCCTTTAATGAAACAAACATCATCTAGCTACATCTTGGATGTCTCTTAGCATGGGTCTTCATCAACACATGTAACTTGGTAAGTAAAACACCATTTGCATCATTCATGTGTTCTAGCTTAACAATATATCTCTTGTATGACTTGTATGCCTCTAGACTAGGATTTTTATTACAAGTAGATATTGTTGTTGATGTTTGGGTTGTTGTATTATGATAGCTTGCATAATTATGTTGTTTTACCTAAATAGCTAATCTATATATGTTCATGTATGCTTAATTGATGATTAGGATTGCCTTGTGCAACTAGTCTAGTTCATGAACATTTATGTGTATGCCTCATTGATTGTAAATATATTGTCCTTGATTATATGTTGTGACAACTTGTGTTGATTGGACTTAATTGACAATTACGTTATTAGATTTTATCTACATCTAATTGAGTCCTTATATATGGGCATGTAGACATTATTTGATAACTAGGATGTTGAACTGCATTATAACATCTAGTTAAGCATTTTGTGTTTGGTCTTACACATTATTGCATTTGAGCATAGTGTCATAAATACACTTAGACCATATACTCTTCATTGAGTCAAAGTATTGTGGCTTCGGTGTGAAGTTGCACAAGCAAGAGAAGCCTTGCAACCAAGAGTGGGTTGGCAAATAATTGGTCAGGTATCCACTGTAAAAGGCCCAAGGGGTAGAGTATGAGGTGCTCACGCCAAAAGTAGTGGATCAGAGGATATCACTAGGGATTAAACCAAGAGTGGTGAGTGGTAGTGGCCATAGCCTGAGGTTGTCAAGAGTGAGAGTCTGAGTATCACTTGAGGGTGTAACTTTTTACTCATATAGTGGATTTCTGTGATAGAGTGTGGCTCACTTAATAGCTCGTGGTTTTTTACCCGTTTGGAGGGTTTTCCACATATACATCTTGTGTCATTTATATTTCCGCATCTTTACACTTTATGTTGTATGTTTGTTTATTGGGTGAATATTGAATATTGACTAACCAAGAAAAATTGGTAATTAACTTGATTAATATCTATTCAATCCCCCCACCCCCCCTTCTAGGTTATTAGACACACGGTTTAAGGGAATTTCAGTACCAGATTTGCAACTAATTACGGCCATTATGACTCCCAACGAGTTTCTCAAAGTTTCAAATTTATGGCTTTATGCCTTAGTGTTCATATGCATAAATTTAAGTCTCATGGCATATTTCATAAATGAAACAAACTGTGTAGAGTCATATACATATAAAAAACTGCATAGTAAATTCGAAACGAAATCATTTGTTCTACATACTCAAAATCAAAGAACACAGTAAAACATATGTATATATACAAGAATTTATTAATGGCAGTAAAACAAAAATAATAGGATCATGGCATTTTCTAACAAAATAAGTTGATTTCATGGTATCATTTACAAATATCACATGTTATTACGCAAATAACAATTAAAACTCAAAGAGTTGATCCGTGTAAATGATTAATACTACGAAATCTATATACATTCTACAAAAGAAAATGCCATGATATTTTATAAACCCGGAAACATTCAAGCAACCTCTGATACCAATAATAAATGTACAAAGTAGGAAGAAAGTTGTCAGAAAAATGTACCTTTTTTCGGATCAAAAAAATGGAATATGTCACATGTCAGGATAGAGTCACCAATTAAGAACCCTAACTCAGCTCACAGTATATATACCTGTACCCTTTTCACTGTTTCTTTTGTACTCAATTGCATTATACGTAATACAGTTGTTCTCATTGACAACCAACACTTTTTCATCAGATAACTGCGCATATATATGTCAGTAAACTGCTTTGGAAGTTATTTAATGATAACCGCTACTGCAGTTATTAGATAAGTGTTGGGTTGGGCTCAATGGATTAAGTCCATAAAACTGAGTTTGGACGTATCTTGGGTGTACCCAATATTAATATACTTATTAATTCATTAATAAAATATATAATAAATAAATAAATAAAAATATAGTCAATATTATAATCTGTTGAAAAATCTCAATAAAATATTTCTAATGTACTAATTTAATTAGATTTATGAAGAAAAGGTTATAAGGTTAAAATGATATTATAAAAAGTGATTAGTAAAATAGTTATGGATTTTTTGGATCTCTAAATATAAAGATCAAAACTTGATATTCATTTGAGGCTTAATGGTCTCTGTGATTTGGAGACCGATTAGAGGGGGAGATCTATTGAAGATGACCTCACATCCATATTAAGAGATTGTGAGTTCGAGTCTCTCTCCTCTTCTGAAATTCTGATTTATTGTAATATTTTTTTTAAAAAAAAATTAAGGGTTTCTTAATATTTATATTTATTTAATTAAAGGATTAAAGTATATAAGGGTTAGAAAGATCTATTTTGCGGTAGAAAAGCCACCCTATAATAATGTATTAAAAGGTTATTACTTTTTTAGTGGGGACATCCTCACCATGATTTTTTATTATTAATTTGAATATTACACTATTGCAAGCTTTGTGATCTGAATGTCTAGTAAAACTTGAACAACAAGTCACTGTTTATATGCATCGAAGTATTACAACTGTTATAATAGGGTTGTCGGAATCTATCAAGATCAGATAATGCATGTACCGTTCGGATATTTATTCTTACAAATCAAAAGAAAATTTATCAAACATGTTTCTAAAATGTATATCGTAAAACTCGAACCCTTGATCACTAACATAAAAGGGAAGTGCTCTAGCCGAATATATTGTGTATCCTAGAATATATTGTTATGCAATCGACTATCCACACTAAAATTGCTGCACAAATTCTTGAATGAAATAATTGTTTTTATCTCTTTTTTCTTGCAACTGTAGTACTGTATATGTTTACTTATAAAGTCTTTGTAGAAATAAATAAATAAAAAGTCTTTGTAGTATTTGGAAAGCAGCGATGACCTTACTTCTGTTAACTGATCCCGAGTAGTTGATTGATACTGAGTAGGTTTTATTCAACATCTATTTATTCGGGCTTTCTCTTTGTCTTGAATGCCTATTCGGATATCCACATGATAATTTATCCTCTTTATTGATAACGTGTATGTTGACGTTAATTTCTGGATTTGTGCTAGAAAAGCCAACAAGGATTGGATTTCGGCTATTAATTTAAAGAGAAAGAGATTCAGAGAGAGTAACGAAGACAAAAGTTTTACGTGGTAAAACTCCGATGACCGGAGAAACGTCCACGGGTGGTTGAAGGATCAACCAAGCAAAAATCCACTATAAGAATATGATGTTTACAAGCTCTCGATCTCTCTTTTTTCTCTTTGTATTTGCTATGATTGCTGTATATTATATTGCCTATATATTTTGGAGCCGGATTATGGGTCTATTTATATGCTTATAGAACCCTAATCTGCTTTGTACAAGTAATACAAGATCTTTGTATTTAATTGTGATTCGGTTACTTGCTTGAGGTTGATTTGTCTTCTTTCCTGTTTTGGAGTCTCTTATGGAAATCGAGTGGGATTCTAGTAGTGTAGTTCAATTTGGACTTGTTTCCTTATAAGAATGTAGTCTTCGTAAAGAAATCAAGTTATTTCTTGATTGGGGACTCTTCTAACTTAATGTTCCATTTTATTTGGGATTCCTTCCTGATGGATATCTTCGCGTATTTAATGACTTAATCAGTGTAAAATAAACACCAAGTTCTTACTCGAGTCGTATTTATTCCCGAGTAAGAGTAATACCTGATGGTCCCGAGTAGCGCCGTTTGAGCCCAGTGAAAGCGTTGTTCAACCAATCTCGAGTGTTGTAAATTGATCCCGAGTAGGTTTCATTCTATATATGCTTACTCGGGCTTTTCTTCTTTTTAATGATGCCTCGTAGGATATTTTCTGAGTGCCCATTTGGGCGTCCACCTAGCTATTTTCTCCTTCCTGTCAATGACGTGTATGCTTGGTAAAATTCACATACGACAATACCCCCTTAAAATATTTTTGTCTAGTAAATTTCATTTCGGGCAAGAGTATTTTAATCGTCTTAATTTTCACTTGTCAGAATAGCCGTCTTGTCATAATGGAGCGTCTTAATGGTGACCCTGTAATTTCGATTCGCTTCGCTTCATCATGCGAGATCTTAAATGATGGCGACGTTTGAAGTTCTGACTGTTGAGGGATACTTCCTCTTTTGACACGCGTCCCTCGTCTCTTCGTTTTTCAATATCATTTATGAGAAATGATTTTTACGTTTCCCCAAACGCCGCCTACGTCATCGAGTTTAATCATAAATTTTTTCCCGTCTTGAAATCCTAGGGTTTCATGTTGTCTCGTCTTTAAATTCTTTGCTGAGAGACATTATTGGTTTATTCTTAAAAAATTTCAGCAGAAATTTCTTTAAACTCAGATTTCTTTATCCAGAAGCTCGCGATTCTCAGCTTGAAGATCTTGCATCAATCTCAATTCAAGGTTAGTTTTAATGGGGCTATCTTCCCGTCATCGTCTCTTTAAAATCGCTTTTGATGCATTATAACGTGGGGATTTCCAATTAGTATCTTGCATTAAACGATTACTGGGGGATATCCTAATAGATGAACCTCAATTCTTAGAGGTTGATGTTTCTGGGCTTCACCCTGACGTCACTTTCAGCCCTGTATCGAGTTCTTCATCTAGTTCTGATTCTGATATTTCTGATCACATGGTATCTTTTCGAAGGATGGGTAAACATCAGAGCAGAAGTAAGGTATACAAGCACGGCTCGAGCAACGTTCAGACCAGGGAACAAACTGTTAACGAGGGTGATGTTGATGAAGTGTACAGGGCGTCTTGTTTTTCGTTTTCTGATACTCGCCCGAGTGGCTTTGATACTAATCCGAATGTGGTCGGGCCAGTTGAGATAGAAAAATACCGCTCTCGATTCGACTTGCCCGACTCAGTCACTTTGGTTCCTGAGGGGGATAGAGCCGCATGGAATCCTCCCGAGGGCATGGTCCCGATTTATGGATCCATGCTTTGCTGCGGCGTCACACTTCCCCTTCAGCCTTTTATTGCCTGGTTTTAGGCTGAAGCAGGGATAGCCCCAGCTCAGTTGGCCCCGAATAGTTACAAAGTCTTGATGTCCATGTGGAACATGTTCCGTCGAATGAACCTTTCGCCGTATTCCCTGAATGAAATCAGGCATTTATTTACGCTGAGGCAAGTTAGCAAAACGGGGACCCATTTTCTTACGTCTACTCATTCGGACGGTTGGGTCCCCAAAGAAGCAAAGGTGAATCGGGGGGTCGATGCTTCTGATGACCCAAAAAAGAAGGGTTTCATATGGGGATTCCTTACATCCAACAAATTTTAGAAGAACAGTTGGTTTTTCACTAGAGGGGCTCTCGGGATCGACATCACTGTTCATTCTGGGGATTCCCAAACGGTGTTGAGTGTTCCCTGCTTCTTCTGTTCCCCCGAAGTGTGGAACAAGAAAATAATTGATTATAGTGATTTTGAGCTGAAGAGGCTGACTCGGGCAGCTGTTCGTACTCTGGAGAAGAGGAGCAAGAGCTATCTTTTCAAAGGGGATGACTTGATAAAGCTCGGCTTCTTAAGATAGGTTTCGGGCCATCGCAGGCGATGTAAGTAACCTGACGCCCTTTCTGTTGTATTTCTCTGCTTTTCATTTTCTTTTCTAACATGATTTTTTTTTTAGTGTTCGATACGGACGTTGTCAGCGATCTTCAGGCTCGCAAGGTGAAGGTGATTCTACAAGCGAGTAGAGAGGAAGCTTCCCGTCAGGGCAATGAGGGTATTGCTCCACCCGAGTCTGATTAGGAAACTGATATTGCTGAGCAAATTCCCGAGTGCGTTGATCGGGGTGCTCAGCCTTCTACTCAGGATTTTACTGGTCCAAGTGGCCAAGGTGAGCCAATTGACACCCAACTGCCTGAAAATAGGGAGAGGCAATATGAAGGTCCGAGTGAAGAGCCTGTTGGACGGTTTGAAGCTGGCGACGGTGGTAACGTCTTGACAGATCAAATACCTGCAGGTGCTGAATTCTTTGAGTCTTTTCGGGATGATCCGTAGGAAGATCCTGCTGCTGATCTTAACTTCCACAGTTCTCGAGGTGAGAAGCGAAAGGCAGTTAGTTCGCCGTCTCGTCCATTCAAAGTTCCTCGGGTAGTCTCATTTATTGATTCCAGTGACGAAGATGTTACGGATGAGATTGCCCTGAGTGTTGACGCTGGAGCATCAGTAGATGCAACAACTTCAGAACCGAGTAGGGATTCTTCTACCCCCGAAGTCTAAGATATGAGGGCTGAACCTTCGGGGTTTCCTTCTCCATCCTTAGAACCGAACAGGGCTTCTCCTGCCCCCAAGTTTGGAAATCTGGGAGCTGAACCCTCGGGGGTTCCTTTATTCCTTTCTCCCAAGGATATGCTACGGGAGATGTCCTCCGGTCGGGCTTTTATAGGGGAGGACCGCTGGAGCGGTTTTAGAGATGGTTCACTGTCTGAACGTCTCCAAAATGTTTTCAACGGCACATCTTATGTAAGTTAAATCTGACTCCTTTATTGTTTTGCTTCTGCCAGATTTCTAAGTATATCCCTTTGCAGATGGTGGCCGAATTTGCTGAGCTTATTCAGATGCATCAACATCAAGTCGATCGAATAAGGCGTCTAGAGGCTCAGCTGAAGGCGAGTGAGGAAGGTCGTGCTCTAGCCGAGAAACCTTACCAGCAGGAGGTCGGTTCTGTACAAATATTTACCGACCATTGTCTGGCGAAGCAAGTTGAAGCCGAGGACAAGGCATCTCTGGCAGAGGAAAAGGTTGCATCATTTTAAAATCTTCTATCTTCTGCTGAAGAATCCATGCTCAAGGCCGAACAGGAGGCGGAGTAGGCGAAGTCGGTGTATAACAAAAAAATTGAAGATCAGGAGCGCCAAGTGCTGACAGTTGAATCTTTTTCCCGAGAGGCCAGGTTGGAACTGGAAGTCCAAGGGGTGGATCGTTTTAAAAGATCCCCTGCTTACGATGCCCTACTTCTTCGAGAATTTCAATGTGGGCTAGTTTCGGCCGGTGAGTTCTTCAAAGTTAAGAATAGGGCGACCGAGAAAGCCCGTGCTAATTGGGAGCTGTCAATCAAACACCATGTAGATCGGTCCTTGGAATCTCTTCGGATTCAGATGAAGGAATGGAGAGCCTACTTTCATAGTCAAGGCAAGGAGCCTCATCCTATGCATTTAGAGATTCCGTCTGAGCATTCTCTCTAGACCTTTTATGCAACTCAAGAGTCGGTTGAGGGTGCAGTCCCAGATGTCGGGCCAGACCCGGTTGAAGATTACAGCCAATGGATGGATGATACTGTCGACGATATCACTTGGCCATCTAATGAGAGTCTGCTTCGTGAGTACGAGATGGTGCCAGATCTGAGTATTGGCAAAGGCTCGAAATCCTCGCAACCTTGATTTTGTAGAATTGTAGAAAATTCTGATTATTTTTTTACTTGTACAGAACCATTCTTTGAACTGTAACCATTCTTTGAACTGTAACCATTCTTTTAAGAGCAATAAAATCTTATTTTATTCTGAATTGAATGGTCTTGATCTGTTCATTGCTGATTGTTGTCGAGTGTTGTATTAAACTGGCTGGTGTTCGGGTAACTTAACCGAGTATCTTATTAAACCGGTTGTTACCCGAATGACTTCAATTGCCAAGTATCTTATTAAACTGGCTTCTTCGATGTTCGGGTAACTTAACCGAGTATCTTATTAAACTGGTTGTTACCCGAATGACTTTAATTGCCAAGTGTCTTATTAAACTGACTTCTTCGATGTTCGGGTAACTTAACCGAGTATCTTATTAAACCGGTTGTTACCCGAATGACTTTAATTGCCAAGTGTCTTATTAACTGGCTTCTTCGATGTTCGGGTAACTTAACAGAGTATCTTATTAAACCGGTTGTTACCTGAATGATTTTAATTGCCAAGTGTCTTATTAAACTGGCTCTTTATTATTAACCGAGTCATCTTGAAACAGAAGTTTACACTTGTGTTTCATACTCGGTTGCTACCCGAACGTTACATCAAGGCTCACCATGATCATACGTTCGAGTCCTTACGCAATACCAAGGACGTCTCCCTAGTTTTTATGTGCAAGGGTTTACCGAATCGTTGAGCTCTTTTTTTAAGAAAAAGTTGCTTCAACACAGCTACGCATTTCACCGGAATTTCTCCCGATAGCATCCCGAGCATTTTTCCAGAGTCTGATGCATCGGGTTTGCCTTTTTGCGAAGGTCATTTTGACCATGCTCGGCTGGCATGCTCCTACGAGCTTCTCCGCCCATTCGGGATTTGATGGTCCTAAGAATTCTATTTGCATGTTCTTATTATCATGCTCTTCTTCCATATGTTCTTATTATCATATGCTTTCTTTTGGAAATCCCGAGCTAGATGCTTTCCTTTCGGAAATTCCGAGTAATTTTATTTATTACTGCAAAAAATAGACAGATTTAAATTACAATTTAATATTTATCCTACCAATATTGTCCTGACTAGAAAAAAGAATAAAATATTCAATATATATATATATATATATATATTAAGGATAGAAAATCTTCAGATATTGGGCATTGTATGGCCGGGGTAACACCCCTCCATTAGGTCGAGAAATCCAATAAGCTCCATGGCCAGCTATCCCTCGATCTTGTATGGACCTTCCCATTTGTCAGCTAGGGATCCTGCGGCTCTATTTTTTGTGTTCAATGACACCTTCCTGAGCACCAGGTCTCCTAGTTAGAATTTCCTGATCCGAACATGAGAGTTGTAGTGGCGAGCCACTCTTTGTTGATATGCTGTATTTCTTATTCAGGACTTTTCCCTTTTTTCTTTTAGCTCATCCAAACTTTGTAGTAGCATATCAATATTTTGTTCTTCATCGTCTAGCCTGACCCAGGGGGACGTATACGATGTTTCTACGGGGATGACAGCTTCTGTTCCGAACGTTAAGGTGAACGGAGTTTCTCCTGTTGAAGTCCTTGCTGTCATCCGATATGCCCATAATACTTCAGGAAGCTTTTTAACCCAGCTTCCTTTTTTGTCATCTAACTTTGCTTTAATGGTGTGCTTGATAATTTTATTTATTGCTTCTACTTGCCCGTTTGTTTGAGGATGAGCTGGTGTCACATAGTAGTTAGCAATCTGATACTTCTCGCACAACTGTCTAAACTTTTGGTTCTCGAACTGAGTGTCATTGTCGGCGATTATAGTGTCCAGAACTCAAAACCTATAAAGTATGTTTTTCTTTACAAAATTTGTGGTGTTGGCTTCTGTGATATGCACCAGCGCTTCAGCGTCTGCCCATTTTATAAAATAATCGACAGCTACTATGGCGTGCTTTGCTCCACCCCCTGTCCCAGCTAGCATTGGCCCGATCAGGTCTAGGCCCCACATGGCGAATGGCCATGGGGCAGTGAGGTTTCTGAGCTTTTATGGGGGTTGTCGGATATCGTTGGCAATATTTTGACAAGTATTGCAGCTTTCCGACCACTGCTGTGCATCTGAGAAAAGCGTAGGCCAGTAATAGCCTTGCCTAAGTACCTTATACGCCAGACTTCTACCCCCGGTGTGGTTCCCGCAAACTCCTCTGTGGATCTCTTGAAGTATTCGATGTGTATCTTTTTTCGGTACACATCTCTGGAGAGCTCAGGAAAACCCCCTTCTGTATAATTCTCCTCCGATCATGGTATACCTAGCCGATCGATACATGATGCGCTTTGCTAATACCGGATCTTCCGGGAGCACACCTTCTTCCAGGAACCTTCTCAATTGGACCATCCAACCGTCTTACGGTGTTCGGATTTCTGAAATTTCTAAATGCTTAGGTTCAGCCGTACTCGGTTTAAGAAGGTGTGCAACTGGAATAGTCTTTGGTCTGATTGAGGTTGTTGCTGACGCTAATTTAGACAATGCGTCAGCCTTTTCATTTTCTTCTCTAGGGATCTGAACGATCTTGTATTCTTTAAATTTTTGGAGGAGCTGTTTCGCGATGTCACAGTAGGCTATCATACCTTCATCTTTGGCCTGGTACTCGTTCATAACCTGGTTGACCTGTGAATCGCTGAATATCTCAACTTCATCTGCCTCGAGAGCTATGCAGACTCTGATTCCAGCTGACAATGCCTAGTACTCGGCTTGATTATTGGTTACTTTAAAATCAAATCTCATGGCACATTCAACATCATCTCCTTCTGGGGTGCAAACTACGATCCCTGCCCCGCTGCCATGAGTATTTGAAGAGCCATCAACATACAGTTTCCATAGGAAACTCTTTTCCAACAGTCTTTTTGCTTCCAGGTTTGGTTTTATGAATTCGGCTATGAAGTCTGCCACAACTTGTCATTTGAGGGAGGTTCTGGGGACATAATGAATATCGAATTCACTTAGCTCGATTGCCCATTTGGTAAGTCTTCCTGATATTTCTGGTTTCTGTAAAATTTGTCTTAATGGGCAATTGGTGAGAACCTGGATTGTATGGGCCTGAAAATATGGTCTCAGCTTTTTTACTGCTGAAACCAATGCTAAGGCCATCTTCTCTGCCTGTGAGTACCTTGTCTCGGCCGATACGAGTGCCTTGCTGGTATAATACACTAGTTTCTGCACTCCATCTTCTGTTCTGACTAAGACTGAACTAGCTGCAAGCTCGGTTATTGACATATACAGCTGAAGTATTTCCCCTTTGTACAGTTTTGAGAGAACGGGAGCTTGTCCCAAGTACTCTTTTATTTTTAAGAATGCCTGCTCGTACTCTTTTATTTTTAAGAATGCCTGCTCGTACTCTTTATTCCACTCGAGTCCTTTCCCTTTTTTAATTATCTTGAAGAAAGGTGCGCACCTGTCTGTAGCCCTTGAGATGAATCTTCCCAAGGAGGCTAAACACCCTGTTAAGTGTTGTACCTCTTTCAATGTTTTAGGTGAGGTCATTTCTTGCAAAGCCTGGATCTTCTTGGGATTAACTTTGATTCCTCTTTGATGGACTTAAAAACCCAATAATCTCCCTGAATGGACTCCGAATAAACATTTGTTCGGGTTTAATTTCATCTGGTATCTTCTCAGAACATCAAATGTCTCTCGGAAGTCCCGGGCATGCTCATCTGCCGAGTCGTTTTTAGTCAACATGTCATCAATGTACACTTCCATCTTCCTTCCTATTTATAGAGTGAAGATTTTGTTGACCAACCTTTGATACGTAGCACCTGCATTTTTTTAACCGAATGGCATCACTGTGTAGCAATATAAACCCTGGTCTGTTGTGAAAGCTGTTTTTTCTTCATCATCTTTGTTCATCCGGATCTGATTGTATCCCGAGTAAGTGTCCATGAAGCTAAGCAATTCGTGACCTGCTGTGGCATCCACCAACTGGTCTATCCTTGGAAGTTGGAAGCTATCCTTTGGACATGCCTTGTTTAGATCCGTGAAATCTACACACATCCTCCATTGTCCATTTTTCTTCTGGACGAGGACTACGTTGGCAACCCACTGAGGGTAGCTGACTTCTCTGATTGATCCAGTTGCCAGTAGCTTTTCCACCTCTTGTTTGATTGCTTGACTTCTTTCAGGATTGAACGATCTTCTCTTTTGTATAACCGGTTTTGCATTCGGGCTAACTACGAGGTGGTGGGATATTACTCGGGCATCTATTCCGATCATATCTTCGTGACTCCAATCGAATACATCTTTGTACTCTCTAAGCAGATTGGTCAAGTCTTGCTTGACTTTTCCATCCAAGTTGGTCCCGATCTTGATTTTCTTGTCCGGTTTGTCTTCTTCAAGTACTATTTCAACAAATTCTGTTTTGTATTCATTCAAGCCCTCCCTTGGATCCAGTTCGAATGACAAGGATTCTTCACACTGATTTGGCTGCATTATGGTGCACACTTGTTCAACATCATGCTTGTCTCTGTATACTGACAGGTTTGCTCTTCGGGACATCTCTTGAGATCCCTTGACTATCCCAACCCCTTATTCTGTTGGGAACTTGATCATTAATGCATAAGTAGCCGTCACGACCCTTGTTTTATTCAGGAATGGCAGGCCCAATAATGCATTATACGGCCAATTATCCAAGTCAACTACCACGAAGTCGAGCAGGACAGTCCTCTGGCATGGTGCCGTTCCGATCTTCATGGGTAGTTTTACCGTCCCGAATGACCTGACCTCTATCCCCCCAAACCCTTTTAATGGAGTATGGAAAGGCTGTAAATCTTTTCGGTCTTGTCTTAGCTGGTCGTACACGGCCACTCTTAGGGTGTCTGCTAAACTCCCATTATCTATTAAAATTCTCCGGACTTCCCTATGGCCAATCCGGGCACTTATAACAAAAACGTCATTAGGTCAAACATCGACGCCATGGGAATCTGCCTCTGTAAAGACTATTGGGATCCCATCCTTCCTTTACCCTTTTCGGGTCTGGCTCAACCGAGTTTACGTCGAAGTTATTCCTTGCTTCTATTGCTTCTCTGATTTCCTGAGTTCGTTCTCGGTTGCTTCTCCCAGTAGAGGGTCCTCCGAAAATTGTATGTATTACTTGATTGGCTTTGGGGCTGGTTCTTTGATTTTGACCCTGGTTGTGATCAACCTTGACTTCTTTATTAGTTTCTGATCTCTCATCTTTTTTCAAGATTACATCCCACAGGTGCTCTTCCCAAATAAGAGTCTCTATGTAATCTCTGAGCTGAAAACACTTTGAAGTCTCATGCCCGGTTTCTTTGTGAAACCTGCAATACTTGGTTGTATCTCTCCGGGCGAACTGTGATTATCGCCGCGGCTCTTACACCATATTCTTCTCTTCCAAGATGGCTAAAATTTCTTCTTGTTTTTTTCGAAGAGGGGTGTAATTGGTATATCTGCCTCGGTATTTCTCTGTGGACCGTTCCGCGTTGAGCCCATTACCCTCATCCTTGTTTTTCTCTTTGCTGTTCCTTTTCCGTTTTTCCTTTTGATTCTGCCCCTTGGATTCAGTATTCTTCTGTTTGGGCTTTTCTCCATGCATATAGCTTCCTCCTGTAGCTAACTCTTCTTCCTCGGCCAAAGCGTATCCTCCTGCCATATCCATCATGTCGGCATACCTAGTCAGCCGTGCTCTTCTCAAATCAAAGGATAGTCGTCCATTCTGCAAGTTATTGGTGAAGGCAGCAATAACTGCTTCATCATTAGCACTGCCAATTTCTGATACTGCTTGGCCGAACCGACCCAAGTACTTTTTTAATGACTCGTCCTTCCCTTGCTTTATTTGAGAGAGGTAGGCCACCGACTTCTTCCTATGAACATTGCTCAGGAATTGCCTTGAGATGCTCCTGCTCAGCTCGCTGAAATTTCCGATGCTCACCGGGAGTAGTCTTCCAAACCATCTTGACCCTGTGTCCCCCAGTGTTTGCAGAAAATTGAGACACAATAGGGGGTCACTGTGGGCATATTGAGCCATGACACTTTTATAACGTCTAACGTGCTCCTTTGGATCTGTATCTTTTTTGAATTGCTCCACATGCGGCATCCTGAATCTTTCTGGGAAAGGTGTCCACAAAATCTCCCTGGTGAATGGACTGTCGAGTCATCGTCATATAGATCGTTACATCCATAAGGTCTGACCAGTGCCTCCATCTGTCGCCTGTTATTCTCAACTTTTCGAGTTAGGCTCTGGATCGTGGCATCTCTGTCCCCCATCGGACTTCCCTGAAGGTTAAACCGTTGGGTTATCGTCATTCTTTCCTCAGACTCTTCACTCTGATGCCGGTCCTCTCGTGTGACCCCATGATGACGTTTGCAATGGTGTTGATCACTGTCTTCTGATGATGACCGACCTCTGTACCGATCGTATTTACGATGTCTGGCACATACTGTTTGATTGTGGTCCAGCCTCTAGTGATGTTCCTCTTCAAGTGTTTTCTGTCCAGCCGGGTTGATTGGGGAAGAGTTTCTTCTAGTTTCTGGCATAGTTATTTCTGGTCCAACCACCATCAAACGGAGCCTTGCGGGTGGAGGATTGGGAGTATGTGCCCATGCAGCCAGTAGATCAATCCCTTCCCTTGCTGCGTCCGTCACCAATTGCTGCAAGGCCTCTTAGAAACGCAGTGTAAGATTTCTGCTGGTTGGAGGAACTTGCTGGATCCTCGCCAGGTGCGCAGGCTGGTTTTTTGTGTTTGCTGCAGGATCTTGTGACATATTGCCAACATGGAAATCGCCTGGTGATTTTTGGCCATTCCCTGAACTACTTCTGCTTCCTGCCATCGCTTTTAACAAGTTCGGAGGTTCAACCCCTCCTTTTAGCGCCAATTGTTGACGTTAATTTCTAGATTTGTGCCAGAAAAGCAACAAGGATTGGATTTCGGCTATTAATTCAAAGAGAAAGAGATTCAGAGAGAGTAACGAAGACAAAAGTTTTACGTGGTAAAACTCCGATGACCGGAGAAACATCCACTGGTGGTTGAAGGATCAACCAAGCCAAAATCCACTATAAGAATATGATGTTTACAAGCTCTCAATCTCTCTTTTTTTCTTTCTGTATTTGCTATGATTGTTGTATATTATATTGCCTATATATTTTAGAGCTGGATTATGGGTCTATTTATATGCTTATAGAACCCTAATCTGCTTTGTACAAGTAATACAAGATCTTTGTATTTAATTGTGATTCGGTTACTTGCTTGAGGTTGATTTGTCTTCTTTCCTATTTCGGAGTCTATTATGGAAATCGAGTGGGATTCTAGTAGTGTAGTTCAATTTGGACTTGTTTCCTTATAAGAATGTAGTCTTCGTAAAGAAATCAAGTTATTTCCTGATTGGGGACTCTTCTAACTTAATGTTCCATTTTATTTGGGATTCCTTCCTGATGGATATCTTCGCGTATTTAATGACTTAATCCGTGTAAAATAAGTACCAAGTTCTTACTCGAGTCGTATTTATTCCCGAGTAAGAGTAATACCTGATGGTCCCGAGTAGCGTCGTTTGAGCCCGAGTGGAAGCGTTGTTCAACCAGTCCCGAGTGTTGTTAACTGATCCCAAGTAGGTTTCATTCTATATATGCTTACTTGAGCTTTTCTTCTCTTTAATGATGCCTCGTAGGATATTTTCTGAGTGCCCATTTGGACGTCCATTTAACTATTTTCCCCTTTCTGTCAATGACGTATATGGTTGGTAAAATTCACTTATGACAATGTACATTCGATAAAATTCACGGATGACAAAAGTTTTATAATATTTGGAAAGCTGCGATGACCCTACTTCTGTTGTGTTTCAAGTCCTGCTTTAGTATTTAAATAATTAATGTATTTTTGTCGAATTAGACCACTGAAATTCTTGTATTCCAATCAGCTTCTCTCCTCCTGATCTATTCCTGTTTACACATCAACAGATTGAGCTATGTTTTTTTCATGTAAGTTGTTCATTTCTTCACTTTCAAATTAATATAACTATACATAATTCATATTGTCTTGTTGCTTTTAACGTTTTTTTTTTTTTTTTTTTTTTTTGAACTCTGTAATGTTCAGTTGCCAGTAGTTTGATCTTTATGGAGATAAGGGCGCATTTTATTAGTTCTTCAGAAACCTCTGCAATTTTATGGGAGGATTGGGAACTTCGTATGATGGTTCTACTCAGTCTCTTATTACAGATTCTCTTAATCGGCTTAGGCAATCAGAGAAAGTACATAGCCACAAAATGGATCTCTGTTCTCCTTTGGCTTGCCTATTTATCAGCAGACTCGGTTGCTATTAATGCTCTTGGCATCCTCTCTCGCAGCCAAAAGAATTGTGAAAATATGTCTCTAGATCCTAACTATGTGATTATGGCTTTCTGGGCACCGTTTCTTTTGCTCCACCTTGGCGGACCAGACACAATCACAGCATATTCGTTAGAAGATAATGAGTTATGGTCAAGACACTTACTTGGGCTGATTCTTGAGGCGGTGATGGCGTTTTATGTGTTTTACAGGTCGTTTAAGGCTAGTGCGCTCAACTTTGTAGCGATTCCTGTCTTTATTGCTGGATTGATCAAGTATGGAGAAAGGACTTGGGCTCTCAGGTCTGCAAGCAGCAAGCACCTCAAAAGTTCATTGATTTCTCGTCCCGACCCAGGTCCTAATTATGCTAAATTCATGGAGAATTACAGTTTGAGAGATATTGAAGGTTACAAGTTGTTGGTGAATTCTATCCCGGATCCTGAAACAATGACCTTTACATTTGCATCAGGAAGAAATACAATTATTGAAGATGCAGAAACTTTAAACGTTTCATATGACTTTTTCTTGACTTACAAAAGGCTATTTGCAGATCTGATTCTCAGCTTTCAGGATCTTCAAAAGAGTCAATCTTACTTCAAGGTGACCACTTGGGATAATGCTTTTAAAGTAATTGAGATTGAACTTGGATTTATGTACGATTTGCTCTTCACAAAGGCCGCCATAGTGTATTCTATATGGGGTGGTATTCTAAGATTCATTAGTTTATCATCCACAGTTTTTGCATTGATGATCTTCATCTGGATCATTGATTGGCATGCTTATTCGCAGATTAATGTTGATATAAGTCTCCTCTTGCTGTTTGGAGCTATCGGTCTTGAGATTTATGCAATTGTCATAATGCTTTATTCAGACTGGACAATGCTTTGGTTGAGTAATAACAACCACCACCTGCTAGCAAATACCTTCTATAAGGCCATTTCTCATTTCAAGTTTTTGATTGGCAAGAAAAGGTGGTCGAATTCGATAGCACAATACAATTTGGTCAACTCTTGCTTCAAAGATGATCCAGCCAAGTGCTGTAAATTCTTGAATGTTGCTTGGTTGTACGAATTTTTGGAAAACATTAAAGACGAACCTTTGAAAGATGTCTCTGATGAGTTAAAATCCTGTATCTTCAACCAGATTTTGGAAAAATCTGAGAGTGCCCGGGGTTTTAAAGATTACAAGAAATTATGCAATTCCAGGGGAAATTGGGTTCTTAAGAAAAACGATTGTAAAAATAAGCTTGATTGGAGTGTTAAGGTAGAATTTGACCAAAGCATTCTACTCTGGCACATTGCAACAGATCTATGCTACTATTCTGACAGCAAAAATGACCAAAATTTTGTGGCTAATTCAGATTGTGAAGTAAGCAGATTGTTATCAGATTATATGATGCATATATTGGTCAAGCTTCCTTTTATGTTGCCAGATGGGATTGGGCAGATCAGGCTCCAAGACACCAAAGCTGAAGCAAAGGAATTCATTCAAGATAGAAAATTCATATCAAATGAAGTTGCTTGCCTACAACTACTTGAAGTGGACACCAGAATTGAACCATCTACAGTGAAAGGAGATAGAAGCAAGTCTGTGCTATTTGATGCATGCAGAGTTGCTGAACTATTGCAATTGATCGAGGAAGATAAGCAGTGGGATAAGCAACGGAAATGGAAAATGATAAGCCATGTTTGGGTGGACCTTATGTGCTATGCAGCTAGTCATTGCAGATGGAATCACCATGCCCAGCAACTCAGGCGTGGAGGACAACTTCTCACCCATGTTTGGCTCCTCATGGCTCATCTTGGCATAACAGAACAATTCCAAATATCAAAAGGTCATGCAAGAGCTAAACTTATTGTAGAATAAGGTCATATAAAACAAGGTTAAATTAATATTGAGATGTGTTTGGTCCGGTATTAATTATACTAAAAATAATAGTCTCTTGATTGGTTATCAATAAAACGATTGGTTTTATATAATAATAGTCTCTTGTTTGGTTATCAATAAAACGATTGGTCATATATATAACTTATATCGGTACGTACTGATGTAACTTATATCGGTACGTACTGATATAACTTATATCGGTGCTTTGAGAAATTTTGACAAGTGTTTACACTTTGAGTCAAAGTATGTAAATCTAATGATTCACATCCAATGCACTAACGAATTTATATCGGTGCGTACTGATATAAAAATTTATATATATATTTCTACTATCAAAATAATAAAAGTAACGACAAACAATCCTAACCTTTAGATTAATTTAAGGGATACAATCTTTTTGAATTAAATTATAAAACATGAATTTCTCTTTCTTAAATTAAATATCATCGTCGAGGGTCACTCGGTAGTTGTAGATCTTTGGACACATGCAACCTGTGAATAGCATTCGAATATCATACCAAGTAAGATAGAAAAAATTGGGGTGGGTCAAACCGTATGCTCATCAAGGTTGGCTTGTATCAGTGTTCAATTGAAAAGAGCATGGAGACGGATTTAAATTGTTGAGATGGCACGTAAGTGAATGATAAATGATGAATAATTGATCTGAGTAGGTTTCCGATGGTCGGAATGTGAAGTTTGGCAGAGTTTCGGTATGCAAGTAAGCTTGTAGTTCTTGAGAGAATTTGGAACCTTTTTTTTGACAGGGAGGTCCTATTTATAGTCTTCATGGCTAATTTGCTGTTGATGGGGGAATTAAATCCTTGAGATCACCTCCTGACCTTATGGGATTTGATAACTTGAATTCGATTGAAACTCAAGTCGGGCAGTTACCATGATCTAATAATTGCTTAATTTGACAAAGCTAGGCCTCTGGTCAATCCATCAATTTTGGGCTTGACCTGAATTTGTAAGAAAAGCCGGCGTGGGCACAACAATTTAAAATATTAAACCATAATTACCTTATTAAATACTTTCTCCAAATCTCCAAATTTCTATCTCCTAAATTTTTAATTATCTTATTAAACTCTCTCTTCTTTATATTTCTAACTCTCCATCTCCATTGTTTCTTAAGCAATCTCTAACGAAAAAAACTAATGAATAATTTTTAAGCAGAACAAACTTGTTTTATTTTTTATTGACTATATATATATAATATTATTAGTATATTTTGGTATGGGTTGGAGACCCATTATACACCAAAATACACCAAGAACACAAGTAATATATGGAGAGCCCAAAATCCATGTAATCCAAACCCAAGCTCAAGCCCATGCCTATGACATATATGCAAAGCCCAAAAATAAGCCTAATGAGAAGTTTTATGCTATATATACATCAGTGTTAGAGACTGATTAAGACACACATAACAAGACACATAATAACGTGAATGTGTGTGTGGTTGTGTCTAAACATTATGAGTATGCATGAGAAAGCATTGTTTGTACAATACAAAAGCTTGTGTGTGTGCTGTGCTATTCAAAAGCATATGTGTGTGCAATGCATGTATATGTGTTCATCAGAGAACAAAATACAGAGAATAAAAACACAGTTACTTCTCTCAGTGGATGGTCCGCCAAAGATCGTATGTATTACTTGATTGGCCTCTGGACTGGCCCTTTGGCTTCGACCAGAGTTGTGATCGGCCCTAATCTCTTTCTTTGTTTCGGATTTCTCATCCCTTTTCAAGATTACATCATGTAGATGTCCTTCCTAAATGAGAGTTTCTATGTAATCTCTGAGCTGGTAACACTTGGATGTCTCATGACCGGTTTTTTTATGGAATCGACAGTATTTGGTTGTATCTCTCCGGGCGAACTGAGACTGTCGTCATGGCTCTTGTACCATATTCTTTGTTTTCATAATGGCCAGGATTTCCTCCTGTTTTTTCCGAAGAGGGGTGTAGTTGGTATATCTACCTCGGTATTTTTATGTGGTCTGTTTGGTATTACGCCCATTTCCCCCATCCTTGCTCTTTTCTTTGTTGTTTTCTTTCTGTTTTCCCTTTTGGTTCTGCACCTTGGACTCAGCGTCCTTCTCGGGTTTTCCACCATGCATGTAACATCCTCCCGTGACTAACTCTTCTTCCACGGCTATTGCATATCCTCCTGCCATGTCCATCATATCTGCATATTTGGTCAGACGGGCTCTTCTTAAGTCAAAATACAACCGTCCATTATGTAGGTTGTTGATGAATGCGGCAATTATTGCTTCATCATATGCACTGCCGATTTTTGATACCGCTTGGCCGAATCTCCCCAGGTATTTCTTCAGCGACTCGTCTTTCCCTTGTTTTATTTGAGAAAGGTAAGCCACTGATTTTTTCCTGTGAACATTGCTCATAAATTGCCTTGAGAAACTCTTGCTTAGTTCATTGAAACTTCCGATGCTTGCTGGGGGCAATCTCCTGAACCATCTTAAGCCCATATCTCCTAGAGTTTGTGGAAAGTTGAGGCATAGTAAGGGATCGCTATGGGCAGACTGGGCCATGACACTTTTATAGTATCTGACATGTTCTTTTGGGTCTATATCCTTCTAGAATTGCTCCACGTGTGGCATCCTGAATCTTTCTGGGAATGAAGTTCGGCAGGATGTCCCTGGTGAATGGGCTGTCGAAATCCTCATCAGATAAATCGTTGTACCTATAACGCCTGACTAGCGCATCCATTTGACGCCTATTGTTCTCGACTTCTCGAGTTAGGCTCTGGATTGTGACATCTCTGTTTCCTACAGGACTTCCATGATGGTTGAACCGTTGGGTAATTGTCATTCCTCTTTCTGGCTCTTCACTTTGATGCCGGGTTTCACGTATGATTCCGTGATGACGCTTGCGATGGTGCCGATCGATATCTTCTGATGACGACCGATCCATGTGTCGGTCATGTTTGTGGTGTCTAGCACGGGCTGTCTGATCCTTGTTCTGCTTCTGGCGTGGTAGTTCCTCTTCAAGTGTTTCACGTCCAGCCTGATTGATTGGAACATAGTTCCTTTCGGATTCCGATGCATTTAGTTCTGGCCCCACCACAATCGAAAGAAGCCTCACAGGCGGGAGGTTAGGAGTTTTTACCTCTGCAGCCAGTATATCAACTCCTTCTTTTGCTGCGTCTGCCACCAATTGTTGCAACGCTTCTCGAAAACGTTGTGGCAGGTCTCCACTGGATGGAGAAACTTGTTGGATCCCTGCCAGAAATGAAAGTTGGTTCTCCGTGGTTGCAGGGAGATCTCGCGAGCTGCTGCCAACATGGAAGTTATCTGGAGATTTTTGGACATCCTCGGAACTGCTTCTGCTTCTTGTCATTATCATTAATTAAATCGGAGGTTCAGCCCCCTCCTTCTAGCGCCAATTGTTGATGTTGATTTCTAGATGTCAATAAGGATTGGATTTCAGCTGTAATTTCAAAGATAAAGAGAAGGAGAAAATAATTAGACCCGAGATTTTTACTTGGTAAAACTCCGATGACCGGAGAAACGTCCACGGGTGGTTGAATGATCAACCAAGCCAAAATCCACTATGAAATTATAATATTACAATTTTCGATCTCTCTTTCTTCTCTCTGTATTTTTCTATGATTTCTCTGTATCTTTTTTTGGTGAGATTATGGGTCTATTTATATGTTTATAGAACCCTCATCTGTTTTGTACAAGTAATAAAAGATATTTGTATTTAATTATGATTATTTACTTGCTTGATGCAGACTGTCTTCTTTCATGTTTCGGAGTCATGTATTGAGATCGAATGGGACTCTAGTAATGTAGTCCAATTATGACTTATTTCCTTATAAGAGCGTAGTCTTTTTAAAGAAATAAAGTTGTTGTCTGATTGGGAACCCTTCCTGCTCAGTATTCTGTTCTCATTGGGATTCCTTTTTTGATATGGATATCTTCGTGTATTTTCATGATTTAATCCGTGTGAGCTATGTGCTGGGCTTTTTATTCAGTTTTCTTCATATTTGTCCAGAGTAAGGACAATACCCGCTGGTCCCGAGTAATATCATTTGATCCCGAATAGAAATGTCATTTAACCAGTCCCGAGTGTCATTAATTGATCCCTAGTAATATATGACGTCGATTGACCCTGAGTGGGTTTTGTTCAACATCTGCTTATTCGGGTTTTCTCTTCTTCGGTGACGTCTTGTATGATATTTTCTGAATGCCTATTTGGATGTTCACCTAGCAATTTATCCTCTTTGTTGATGACGTGTACGTACGATAAAATTCACATATGACAATGAGTAATACTACTTTAATCAAATTTAGTGTACAAATAATGTGACGTCACTCTAATTCATTTATTTAAATAAAGCAAATCTAATATAATCTAAATGAATGAATCCCACATAATTTGAACACTAAATTTGGATAAAGTATCGTTACTCTTTAACTAATTAATATTTATTGTAAGGGAAAAAACGACATTAAACTTTATCCATTAGTGACCACCCTTAGTCAAATCATTGTCTAAGGTTATTCAAAGTGTCAAAAAGTGATATCAATGTTATTAAGGTTATAGTTACGAAGTTAGTGCAATTAGTGATATAGTTACGGTAAGTTAGTGCAATTTGCCCGTTGGAAAACAGAGCAGTGCTTTTATCATTACGGTTCTTCTCCATTTGGCAGCCTTTGTTTTTAGCAAGATATATTTTCTAGGGGAATCTTTGTATTTAGAGTTCCTGCTTCTTGCTTCTCCATTTGCAGCCTTTGTTTTTAGCAAGATATATTTTCTAGGGGAATCTTTGTATTTAGAGTTCCTGCTTCTTGCTTTGCTTTCTGGACCTCAATAGAAAAATGATCATGTCTAGGAGTGGGAGTAGGAGACCTCTGCTTCCACAAAGAGGCAGCTTAAGAAATAAGGTTTACAGTGAAATTCTAGGAGACATAACAGATCTCATTGCTGGTGAATCAGTACTACTGCGTGGATCAGAAGATCAAATTGAAGCAATCGAGAAGGACTTGAGAGAGTGGCAGGATGCGCTTGCGATTGCAGAAGAAAAGGAAGGATCATCAAATGAATATTTGACAACTTTGGAGGAAAGTAGACAGCTTGCTCTCAAAGCACAAGAGATCCTTAATGCTTTCGTTGCGAAAAGAAAAAGGCAACCTGAAAGAAGTTGTTTCATCAAGTTTGTTTTCTTCTTTGACGATTTGATAGCTGAGCATAGATTTAAAAAGGAGATCACGGAGATCCGGTGTAGCATCCCTCTAGCTATTTTGAGAAGACAACAACTCAACAAAGTGCCTATTTCGAGACTGGAAATTGGGCAGCCATCGGCATCTTCTCCAGATGATTTTACCAAAGAAAGCGAGACAGAGGTGGGTTTAGTCCGTTTAGATCAGTTTCATGATAAAGATATGGGGTCAATGTTAACCGGTGTCAGAGGCGTTGGCGAGGGCCGCTGTGTGATCTCTATTGTGGGCATAAGTGGAGTAGGCAAGACAACTTTTGCGAAAAGAATTTACGAGGACAGTGGCATCGTTCGAAGTTTCCCTATTCGAGCTTGGGTGACAGTCTCTAATGAATCCCAACCAGAAGCTGTTTTGCTAAGCATAATAGAACAAGTTAATGTGGCGGGGTTTCATCATGAAACAATGGAATTCAAGGAGATGCTCAGTGGTTTCTTATGTACTGGGAGGTACTTCATTGTCCTCGATGATTTTATGAAAAAAGAATACTGGGATACTTTACAGGCTGCATTTCCAGACATATCAAATGGGAGTAGAATCATAATTACTACACCGAACAAAGATGTGGCCTTACACGCTAGCTCCATTAAGCCATTCGAGTTGCAGCCACTAAGTGATGAAGCAGGATGGGAATTTTTCAAAACCAAGGTCCAGGTTCCTGATGAACTAGAGACGATTGGAAAAGCAATTGTCAGAAGATGCATGGGTATCCCGCAAATGATTTCAGAAACAGGAGCTTCATTGTCACTGTCACCGGAAGAGGCAACTGTAGAGCAATGGAAACGGAAGCTAGAAGAGCTCAAACGCGACCAAGCATCCAGGTATGAGGCCTTAAGTGAAGCTGCCAATACCTTGCCATCAAATTTGAAGCAATGCCTCTTCTATTTTGGACTTTTTAAGGAAGACTACAACATCCCTGCAAGGAGATTGGTGGTTTTGTGGGTTGCAGAGGGTTTGGTACGACAAGAGAGAAACAATGAAGAATCTCCTGAATCCATCGCGGAGAAGCGTCTAAAAAAATTAGTTGAGCAAGACATGATTCAAGTAGTTAAACGGAGGCCTGACGGTAGAGTCAAAACCTGTCGTATGCATATTATTCTAAGAGATTTGTGGGAGTCAAAAGCTAAGAATGCGAATTTTTTCCACATTGATTCCAACTCAACCTCAAGTGCAACTGAAATACGCCGACTTGCTGATCACCTTGATAAAGAGTATGTTTGCTTCCCTCATATTCATGGAAATGACAGAGCAAATATTTCTGATTTCAAGTCTCATTATAAAAACCTCTGCACTTTTCTCTCCTTTGATACTCGAGAAGGAGACATACCTGGAGACGACATTGGAAACTTCTTATATGAAGGCATTTTCAGAAGTTGCTTTCAAGGGTTGCGAGTACTTGATCTTGAACGCGTATTTCGACCGAAGTTGCCAGAATCAATAGGTAAGCTAACTCATCTGAGATATTTGGGGTTAAGATGGACATACTTAGAGAGGCTTCCAACATCAATCAACAATCTGCTGAACCTACAAACTTTGGATTTGAAAAACACTTACATCAGCGTAATTCCAAGTTCCTTGTGGCAGATGAGGCAACTACGCCACCTGTATTTGAGTGAAAATTATCGGAGTAGATTTGTTGGTCCTAAAGGTGCCAGCTCCTTAACAAACCTACAAACGCTGTGGGGAGCATTCGTAGATGATGAAGTTTCAGTGGATGGCTTGAAATGGTTGACCAATCTGAGGAAGTTAGGACTGGTATTTCAGTTAGAAGCACTACAACCACAAATGATACTGGTCAGGAGGATCTTGAGAATGAAGAGTCTTGAATCATTGAGGCTCGTATCTATTGATAAATCAGTCAAACCTTCAAGCATATACTTCGACTCTTTATCAGACCTTGAGAACCTCTCCAGCCTGTATTTGCTAGGAAAATTAGAAAATATTTCTGATATGTATCTCCCAGTAAATCTCCCAGGAAAGCTCACAGATCTTACCCTGTCATTGTCTAAACTAGATAAAGATCCAATGGAAGAGTTGGGGCAGCTTCAAAATCTAAAAATCCTGAAGCTATTCTGTAACGCCTATTCAAAGAGTGTCATGCGTTGCCGCAGAGGAAGCTTTCCAGAACTTCGAGTTTTGAAATTGTGGAAGCAAGAGAATCTAGAGGAATGGTTTTTGTATGAGGGGTCTCTAAAAGTCCTTAGAGAATTAGAAATTAGACGTTGCGAAAATCTGAAAGAGATACCTCATGGGATTGAGCATTTGTTATTGCTTCGAAGCTTGACGTTAACTGATATGCCCAAAGACTTCACTGCTAGGGTCAAGAAAAATCAAGGGAAGGATTGGGAGAAGATCGCACATGTTCCTTCATTGAACATCACACCACCACCAGATATGACACGTACAGGGGAAGGATCCTCCTACTCAGAATTATACCACCACTCTCTTTCACTATTCTAGACAGGAAATTAGAATCATCATACCATCCACTTAATGTTTGGTTCACTGTGTGTCAAGCATTTAAACATGGCATTTGCAGGTTTTATGAATTGCAACTTTACAAGGTGTGCTCAATGAGCAGCACCTACATTAGTTTCTCTTGGCAAAGAAAATCATGGGGATGATGGCATCTTTCCATTTTATTTAACTTCAGGATTGTATGATTCTTGTAAGCTAATGACATTCAGATTCAGTTGCTTATTTGTTTAGATTGATTATATCCTATCCTACTGTTGGGGTGATTACACGTCTAACAAAGTTTAGATGTTGGTCGGTGAACGTCCATTCAGTTTGACAATATTCCGGTTTGAGTCGTTATACCCGATATATTAAGAAGAGAAACAAAATGTCTAGATGTTTATTTTCAATGATTGTATTCTCCTTGTTTGCTCATGTTTGTTCTCAACAGAGTGATAGCAAATTTGTTCAACTGACTTTATAGTTTTGATTTTTCTTTGTTTATTTGATTATATTTATACAATCTAGGTTCACTTATCTTGATACAATTGCTAACAAAATGTCAAAATCCAAAAGTAATATTTAATTTTCAAACCCATTTTCCCCTTTAATTATAATGTATTTTTAATATTATCAAAATTTGCAATTAGATTTTTTTTTAAGTTGTTTTTCTCTCCATAAAATTTCGGACACATTTTTATCTTGTTTCGTATATATTTTTCTTTTCCTTCAAATACTAGTCTATATATTTGAGCAGGTGATTTTTTTTTGTAAAGAGGAGGGCAACAAACCCCCAAACAACAACTAACAATAACAACTAACAATAATACCCAAGCCTAGCCTAGCAACAGCTAAGCCCTTAAAGTCATCTTCCAAAGCACCACAAATATGAGAGGGAGGATCATCAAAGATTGTGATTCTCAGATCTAAAGAGTGTCCCAACTTAACTAGGCCATCAGCAACTCTATTGCCTTCTCTGTAGACATGCTGAATATTGCAACACCAGTTTTTATCCATCAAAGCTTTACAGGCATGAATGTGACAAGACTAAGGTCACGTTTGGTTACCATGGTGAAATAGTAACCGGAATGATAATGGAAATAATAATAGGAATGGAAAGGAAAACTGAGTTTTTTGTTTGATTGGAACTTTAGAATCAATATCTGAATCAATATTATTTTGTTTGGTTAACAACTGAATGGAATGGAGTTAATTGTATTTTGACCAAAATCCCTAATAACAAAACATTCTAATAACATGATATATTATGGATAATAATAATAAAATTTAAAAGTATATATATATATATATATATATATATGTGTGTGTGTTATACATATGTTATACATATAATATATTTATTATAATAATATATATAATAATATATATATATATATATATTATAATCTAATTATACACTCTATGCGTAAAAGCCAGCAGTCACCAGGTAAGATAGCCGCGCGTTAGGCATACTATAATTCCCATGGACAAACTTTAAGTCAAAATCTAGGTTGTATTTTAATTATTATTTCTCTATCATGTCAGCAAGTAGTTCTAGAACTGGAATAGATCAACACAGTATTATTATTCTACCTTTTGACTCATCTCCATCCATTTTCCCACTGTTGACAGATGCAGACAAGAACAATTCAAGACTTATCATCAATAAGTGCTCAATCAACTTACTGTTTCATAACAGTAAAAGTTTTCAATAATTTATGTGAAATAATTAAAGATTTCATTTTCCTATATGTTTTTTCTTGGTTAACATAGACTTGAGGTGTCGCTAGACTAGAAGGGGGAATATTGGAAATAGTAGTAGTTGCTTTTGTCATATTGAGTTCAATTTTGTATAATTGTTCACCTAATGAGTTGAGGAAAATATTAGTATAGTTATTCTGTCTCAAGACAATACCAATTTGTTGTGAAGAAGAAGGAATGGTTGGTGAAAGTGTTTTATCGAATATAATATATATATTATAATTATATATATATTATATAATATAAGTATACACTCTAGGTGTAAAAGTCAACAGTCATCAAGTAAGATAGACGCAAGCTAGGAGAGCGTTAGGCATACCGTAATTCTCATAGACAAACTATGAGTCAAAACCTAGGCAATATTTTAATTATTATTTCTCTATCATATCTGCAAGTAGTTCTAGAATTGGAATAGATCAACATAACATTATTATTCTGCCTTTTGACTCATCTCCATCCACATTCCCACTGTCGGCAGATGCAGACAAGAACAATTCAAAACTTATTGTCTATAAGTGGTCAGACAATTTACTGTTTCATAACAGTAAAAAATTTCAATAGTTTATATGAAATAATTAAAGACTTCATTCTCCTATATGTTTTTTTTTTGTAACATAGACTTGAGGCGTCGCTAGACTAGAAGGGGGAATATTGAAAATAGTGGTAGTTGATTTTGTCGTATTGAGTTCAATTTTGTTTAATTGTTCACCTAATGAGTTGAGGAAATATTAGTGTAGTTATTCTGTCTCATGACAATGTCAATTTGCTGTGAAGAAGGAGGAATGGTTGGTGAAAGTGCTTCATCGAATATAATATAATATAATATAATATAATATATATATTATGTATTATATATTATCATATTATATTTTATATATATAGATATATATATTATGCATTATATAATAAATTTAATTATATAATATATATAATATATATAATATGATAATATATAATACATAATATATATATATATATATATATATATATATATATATATGTTGACATATTTGGGTATGGGCTGGAGACCCAATATACACCCAAATGGCCAGAGATCACAAGCAATACATGAAGAGTCCAAAATCCATGTAAGCCAAGCCCATGTCGAAGCCCGTTCATTGTTTAACTGTTTGAGCAATTCTATATATATTTTAAACAAGTTCTATTTTATAGATATCAGTTTTAGAAACTGATTGGAAATAGATAAGCAACACAAATATATATACAGTACGTGTATTGGATATTTGTATATGGTAAAAAGGCAAGACAGCAGGGTTGTCTGATGTTGTTATGTATGTGCATGGGAAATACAAAGCTTGTGTGTGTGTGATGTGCAATGCAAAGGCATGTGTGTGTGCAAGAGAGTATTGTATGCAATAATGCAAGTGTGCATGTGTTCAATAGAGAACACAAAATACAAAAAATAAAAACACAAGAGAGATGTGGAGAAAATTTGTAGAATTTTCTCCCATCTACAATTAAATAGTTGGTAAATTGCATTGTGATTAGAAGGGAATTTACGATCGCGTGATCGTCCTCCGACCGGTGATTCAGTTCCAGGTGTTCGATCCCGCTTTCGCTGGAATTCAAATTTTCGATGGTGAACGGTAATCCGAATTCGTTTTGTTTATATCGAATTTTAATTAAATTGGTATCATAGCATGATTAAGACTGTATTCTGGTAGAAATGCCATGTTTAGGAATTGTTATTCACATTTTGAATACTTCACAATTCAATAATGGCATTACACCACACACTTGTTATATTTCGTTTTAGATGACATGATTTTATACATATATATGTGATTATATGTTTTGGAGATTATTGCCATGTTATAACTTCAAAATTGAGAGAATTTTGAAGAATTTAAAACGGAACCCGTGACTGATATGAGATTCGAATTTTATTGTCATTTTGTTTTCTCTGCAATCATGGTACCATTAGATAGAGTCTTTCGATAGTTTTCCAACGATAGGTCATTTGCATAATTTGGTTAAGAAACGAGGGAGAAAAACGATTTCGAATATTTACGTTCGAAATCAAAATCTGGAAACTTATTTTGTTCTTGAATGTGGGTGAATAACAAGAAGAACATGTTCCACTCTCCTATGATCGGAGAGTGTGTTTCACCCATAACCCAAACGTTGTAATTAAGGGTATAAATGTAATTAAAATTAAATTTGGAGTCGGATGGTGGTGGCCCCATGATCGGAAAAGTCTGGGAAGACGGCGAGTGCGTCTCACTCTCCTCCGGTGTGAGTGGGCATTGGAAAACCATGCATAAGTGGTTCTGGTGTTGACATGTGGACACATCAGAAGAAGACATGTGGCGATTTTTGTCTTTTGTGACAAGTGGCACATTCTCACTTCGACATGTGGCGTCGATTTGTGAAAGAACCGTTGACGGTTTCCAGCCACCGTGGAAGTTTCCGGTGACGATTTCAGACGTCTGGAACAGTTACCGGTTTCCACATCATCACCGACCGGACTGGTTCTCGTTCCGGTACTCCGGTCGGTAAGGTTTCCAGTGAATTTTTCGGCGGCCAGTGACTTTTTTCGACAATTTTTTTCGGCGTCCATTAAATGGTTTTCCGATGAACGATGACGGTTTTCCAGCGATAAAAAAATATTTTTTTTTTCAATTTTTATTTATTTATTAATTTCATCAATTTGTTTCACTCCAATGAGAGCTGAATTAATGCCCTATAAATTCCGGATGGGATTTTTTTTTAATAAATCAGATTAAAGTGATAAATTTTTGGTGTGGATTCCAATGACAGTTTCCAGTATGATTTTCAGTGACGGTTTCTGGTTACGATTTCTGGCACGGTTTCTGATGACAATCTTCGGTGCTGTTTTCGGTAACAGTTTCCAATATGGATGTCAAAGATGGTTTCCGGTGATATTTTCGGCCACCGTGGATTTTTCCAGTAAAACTTTTAGCACTGTTTTCTTACGGTCATGGAATTTTCCTGTGAAAAATTTGGCCACCGAAATTTAGCTTCAGTGGGAGTTATGTATATTGAAAGGAATTCGTTTAAAATTCTCTTTCAAATTAATTATGCAATCGGGAAAAATAATTTTTATTAGAATGTACATTGAAAATGTACAGGGTTATTAAAGACAATTTTCTATAAATGAGTTAGAAATTTTTGGAATAAATCCGCATTATCTTTATATGTCTTAATGGAGAAGATTTCATGAATCTTATTAATTGACATATAGTCGCAGTCAATGACTCGTGTTTTTATATGGAGAGATACAGTGGATAGTCTTTTAATGAAATTTCCCGAAGAGTTAATATATCTATAAGGTTGGAAAAGCTAGAGTAAGGTACCATGATGTATTTTGGTCATAAAGCGTGTGAACTATAAATCGTAGAGGAGCGTTACATTCTTGGGAATGTGAGACGATCTACTACATCCGCAGTGAATATTCATAGTGTTAGGCACATGAGTTATTGCACACGCGAAAGATGACCAAAATTCTTGAGAAAATGAAAATTAGATGAGTTCTGAAGACTTAGAGAGTATTTCTTAGTGATGATCGATATAAATATGAAACTTATAGAATGAATAGCATGCAAAGTCACTTATTTTGAGAAAATATTGTGGTTTTAATAAACCGTTCTATAGTAAATAATTTTGGTTTATTTACTTTGTAGTAAAAACGGTTTGACTCATAAAATATTTTTTTGGGACTTGTGCATTGTATTCTTCTATTATTTATATGATCACTTGTTTTGGGAATTCTAAATTGTTGAGTACAATATTAGAATTAGAATTTTACGCAAAGTAATAAATTAATGATGATTAAATTTTTGGAAACGGATGGTAATTAGACGCATTGACGACTTTTTTGATTTTGTTCCTTAAATTGTTTCATCATTTGTTCTGTCATCGTTTGTAGCAAAATTAAATGTGTGTATTTTTTGAAATTAATATGGTTGCATAGTAGATTGTATGTCTCTGCATAGATTAACATAAAATATAGATTATGTATCTATAATATTATGGCCAATTTGATTGTAATATAGGGAATAGATACGAAAAGATTAAGTGTATTTTAAGAGTATGAAACTCTTGAGACTATAACATGAATCATGATTGAACTTCGGTATAGTACTTATTGCTCGACATATAAGATGTGAAGGCTTATCAAGCCATAAGTTAAATTGCTCGCATCATGTTGCGGAGTAAGTTAAATAGTAATTTCACATGTATGTTTTACAAGTACAATAAGATTTAAGTAAAGTGGTTTACCTTTCAGAGTTTTGTCTTGAAGGGAAATTTTTAGTAGTATTTTGAGTACTAAAATTTAGTATGTACAGTATCAAGTTTTAGAGTACTTATAAAAAGCGCCAAAATTAGTGGCGCCTCCAATAAGGATATAAAACATGATACACCGACTAACCGATCTGATCTCTTCTGATAGTTGGAATATATAAAATTAGTATGACACGTTTCGATCGCGTCATTTCGGTAGTAGAAGATGAGCGCTTAAAGGCGGCTTAGGCTTCTAGCCAATTTTATATGAAAGTTTCCAACCCGTACAAAAAAAAATTGTTTTGAGCATATTAGTGGAAATAGTTATTTCCAAAAGGAGAAGAGAATTTAGTCATAACCACTTAATCTTATATCAGAATATGTAAGAAGTTGAGGGATAACGAATTTATGAAAGATAAAATTTAAATAGCTTGTTATCGTTGTGACAAGCTGGATCATTCTCACTCATAAAAGCGTTGAGTCAAAAGAGAAAAACTCAAACTCAAGAATTTGTTAAGTTATGCTTAAGTTTCTGGTCAGGTATTTTCTTTTTGGATTCTTGTCCTTTGTGAATAGTAGATAAGTAAAGATATACCATCCAACAAGAAACTATAAAGCACACTTTAAGTATAGTTAGATTATTAGAGACAAGATGTATATGTGTTAGAACAATTTTTTTGGAGTTTAGTAACTTAAATTTGTACTCCATGATGTTCTAATATACACTTGAGATCTAACTGGGTTTTAATGTCCGTGGTTATCCTCATTGATTCGAGTTATCATTAATGATCATGATGGTTATATGAATATTATTTTAGCAAATTATATTCATATGATACTTGATAGTTTAATGGTTTTATAGAATTATACGTCAGTAGAGACGGTTATAATTTGATTTGTTTTTCAATCATTACAATGGTAATGGTGCCGATATTTTGGTATGCTAGATTAAGTCATGTGTGACTAGATAGAATGAGTATATTAGTCAAAGAGGACTAATTGAACTTATTCATCTTAAAGGTCATGCAAATTATCAAGCAAGAAAAACAACTAGAAAACCATTTAATAAGGAACTAGATCAGGAATTCTATTGCGACTAATTTATAATTACATTTGTGATTGAATGAGTGTAAAGACTATGTTAAAATTTCATATCTAGTTACATTCATCAATATCTTTAGACGTCTCGGTCATATCTATTTGATCTCATAAATAGAAAGTATTGGATTGCATTCAGATTGTTAGGTTGATGATCATATTAGATGATAAATTTTTGAGTTTAAAGAACAAACAGAGTACGTAAATATCTTTCTGAACGGTTCAAGGAATTATGTATGTGCATGGGAAATACAAAACTTATGTGTGTATGTTGTGCAATGCAAATACATGTGTGTGTGCAAGAGAGTATTGCATGCAATAATGCAAGTGTGCAGGTGTTCAATAGAGAACACAAAATACAGAGAATAAAAACACAAGAGAGATGTGGAGAAAATTTATAGAATTTTCTCCCATCTACAATCAAATAGTGGGTAAATTGCATTGTGATTAAAGGGGACTTTCCGATCGCGTGATCGTCCTCCGACCGGTGATACAGTTGCAGGTGTTCGATCCCGCTTCCATTGGAATTCGAATTTTCGATGGTGAACGGTAATCCAAATTCGTTTTGTTTATATCGAATTTTAATTACAATATATATAATATACAGTAATATATTATTATGCATTATATAATAAATTTATACAAAATATAATATAATATATATATATATATATATATTATATAATTTACATTTATATATATTAATAACATATATATACATATTATTTTTAGAAATAATGATATTTTTGGAGTAGAGATGGTGCATATGAGAGTATTTATGGAATACAATTTTTTTTTTTGAAATTGGAATGAACATTTCATTGCCTTTTGGATGTAAAACTCATTCCACCGAAATGGTGGAATAAACATTCTAATGGAATCACCATTCCATTACATTTTAGCAAACAAAATATTATGAATTACTTTATTTCTATTCATTTTCATTCAACCAAACATGGTATAAAAATTAATAGGAAAAAAAAAACTCAAAATTATTCTTTGAATACATATATACTCTTTTGATTTTTTGAAAATTTAGATTTGAATTTTTTTATTACCTTTTTGACTCTCTAACACAAGGTAATGACTTCTGCAGGTGCGGGTTGAACTAGTAACTAGAGTGGTTTTTCTCAATGAAGTCAATAATGGAACATAGCAAGCTAAGCAATGATCTCACTGACTCACTCTCACCCATGACTTTTAATCCTCAGTATTCCTCATCCAGTCCACCCAAAAAAGATATACAATTAAGACTGGGAAAATTACACAACATCCTCAAGTTTAGGTGTAATTGTATAAATATCGAATTTCTTCCCATAATTGCACAACTATCACAGTTAGTGGGACACCGTTAAAAATTAACAGTTCAGAGGTAAAAAAGACTTTTAACTTGTACAATAAGAAAAAAAAAACGTTATTAAAAGAAGTTGGACTAGTGAGATGTTGCCACATGGCAATAAACTTTTCCATTATTTCTTTTAGTCAATTGGCATTTTGAACCAAAAATGTGGTAAACCGTTAGAAATTAACAGAGTCAACTAACTGTAGGAGTGTTTCTTAAAAAAATAAAAAATTGTACAGGTGTTTGTGCAATCTTTGTATAAATATATCAAAACTTGAAGATGTTTGCACAATTTCCCCGTGGGACTTGATCACCCACCCCACCCCCATACCACCGTATGTATGGAAGGGAGGTGGACTATCAGTTCTACTAAAAGGTGTGAGTTTGAATTAGACCTATTAAGTTGTTTTTGTTTATTATTTTTTTTAATTGGTCAAACGACTTGACAATACACAAAAACAATTTAAAATAAAAAGTAACAAATCTTGATTTTTCAATTAACTGCATTAAATATATTTTCTTCTAAGAATATTCTATAATAGTTGTATATTAAAATAAACAAACGAATTAATAATATATTTAGATATAAGAAAAATAAACATATCTCTTAAGTTAAAAGGTTTTAGTCGGACGGTTCAATCTTAATAATAAAAAATAATAATAAAAAACACACACAAACCCTCTCATACGATATACGGTTTAACATTTGATTATATATTATGATAGAGAAGGAGTGATGAAAATGGGTTTTAATTATAGAGTTGAGAATACCCGAGGGAGAAAGCATCTAAGGTCAACAAATATATAATAATATGATAATATAACTATATTACATTTATTATGATAAACTATATTGTTCCTCCCTTCCACACCTTGTGGACAGGGGTTCGAATCCCATTATATGTATTTTATAAATATGTGTAGAGAGTTTTCTCCCGGTTTATGAGAGCAGTTCTCTCTCCGATTATAAGAATTGTAGCCCATTTGTAACATCTCCCCGATAGTGGGAGTAGTATTCCATACCGTATTTATAGAGTCTATTTAATTTCGTCATATCCTGACAGTAGTTGTATTTAAAAAAAAACTATATTTTAACAATTATTTCTATTTTAGTCATTTTTCATAATCAATTAAAGTTTACCGAACCTTTTTTTATTACTTTTTTATTAAATTGATTATTTATAAAGCTAATTTACCAACATCTATCTACTTATCTACTTATCTTTAAAGTTGATTATTTCTCAAATTAAGTTAAAAGTGGATTATTTCTTGAAGAATGCAATCCCAAACATAGCTTATATTTATTATGATAATATGGTGATTTTGATATATTGTTTTATTTAGTAAACCAATTGGAGCTTGTGACATTCTGCTATCACTTTCTGGGGAAAGTTTATTTTGAGGCCAATCTAGTAAGATGTAATATTTAGAGGGTCAAAGTAATTTTTATAAAATTTAAAATAATATATATATATATATATATATATATATATATATATATATATATATTTGAAAGTGATTTTAACTCATTTTTTGTTGCTTTTTTTTGTTGCTTGGGGACCGTAGGCCCTTCCAACCCCTTATCTTTGCCTCAGGTCACTTTCAATATCATTATTCAACCTTCAATTATATATTTTTATTGTTAAAGAGAATAAAAATCAATTATATATAAATATTTATTATATCTTAATCATAAATAAAATCTTATCAATATTTACATATAAATGGTTTAAGATTTATTAAATTATTTGTTTTTAATTGTTTGTGTTATATCAAATTAAAATACATACAACTAAAAATAACAAAGGTTATAATTATCAAATTACTTACTTTCAGATAAACTTTATCTTTACAAAAAAAATGACATTATATTAACAGAAGTGAAAAGAAAAAATCAAACATATTATTTAGATTTAAGGTTTCAATTTAAAAAATACAACAAAAACAAACGACCAAACATGTTATCCAGGATTCGATTCTTATTTAATTTCCAGTAAAACTGAGAGTTATCGAGTCAAAAAAAAAAAAAAAACACCCAAACAAACGACCCTTTTTGTACAACTTCATAAATCATAAGTAAAATTAACAGTGCATCCACGTATAAAACAATGAGACTACTAATTAATGAAAACGATTGAACATCCAACTAAATTTGAAGGAGAAACTTATCATGTGTATTATTGAAAAGTCAATTACCAAATAAATCCTGATCTTATTCTATAATTTAAAGTAGTTTGCAACATTTCTATTTTTAACCAAATTAGTCCACATAATTTTTGCAAATGCCAAATTGATCCTGACTGACTGTTAATTTAAACGTTTGGCTTTAATAGAAGTTTTGAACTTACTTAAATATCCCTTTTTAAAATTGGAATTTATATTTTTGTGCAAAAGGTATTTACATTTCAAGACTCAACTCATGTTTATTCCTTCAAAGTTTGTTTGTGTGAATTCGTAAACACAGAATCAGAATTCTAGGGCTACTTGATGCATGCCATTTTAGTTCAAGGATCAGAATTTTATTAGTGTTCCTTATCAGTCTGACAGAACTGAAAGTTCAAGCAGCACTCATTAAACGGAAGATACGACTATTTAACAGAATATCAGACCCATACACAAAAAGTGGACAGAGAGCTGGAAATATGCCCAGGCAGTCGTGTAATGGGCATTTTCTTTTCGTTTCTTCTTACCTTAATTCTTGATTCTTGAAGGCACAGGGAGAATTTAATGATCAGAGACCAAAGATCCTAGACCAATTTTGAAGTTGAAGGTAATGCATGTCAATTTTTGCTTGTTCTTGTCCGTCATTGTCATCTTAAGGGTGTAGGATCCCTGTAAAAATCACAATTATATGAACACTCGATCTTCATTAAGAAACATGTTCAGTGATAGTTAAGTTGGTCACTTCTTTCTTTCTGATTAACATGTGCAGAACCTAAAATGGCTTACTCAGCCCGCCCCTTTATCACCCGTGAAGGGACCAACGGCCTGTGGCTTAGTCCACATGCACAGATAATTTGTTATTTTTAAGGCTTCATGACAGAAGCAATGCATAAATTTTGCCTAACTAGTTTTGAGTGTCCTAGGATGGTGTCAAAGTGCGCAAAGTATGAATCCCAAGGGAGTTAAAACTTACCGGAGGTGTTATAGCAGGCAAAGTCTGGGTGTGAGACAGCACAAAGTTTCCTGATGAAATGGGACAGGATGTCTCCTCACAAAGATCATGGGTTTCTTTATGGACATGCACTCCAAAGTAGGAAACATCGATCACCACTTTCCCAGCAGATAAAACTTGAACTGTGAACAGAGCACACAGTAAATTCGTTGATGAAACTCCAACAAACATGTAAAGAAAATGTATGTGACAACAGGCAACAGAAGTCCACATGTGAAATCTATTCAATGATAATACTAACAAGCCCTAACCTAATGTTTCCACACATTCAATATAATCCACGGACAGAGGAATACATATAGTTTGAACTGGATACAAGGGTCTGCCGACGGCCTAAAGGTGATGCAGTTTGAACTCGCATTTAGGGAGTAACCTTACAAGTTACAACTATTTATTACCGGAAAACTACAGGCTATCAAAGAAAAGGAATACATATATAGGAGAAGCTGTCCACCAGAACAGTGGACAAGCAAACTATAAAAATAGTCTGTGTCGAATCAGCATACTCCTTACCTCCAGAAAAACAGTCCACAAAATGCAGAAACTACTACATACAACTAAATTCTCGATGTGCTGACAAATCAAAACTGAGATCCGAAAGATTGTAAGAAAAGATATGTTTAAATTCAGAAGATATTGTGACCAAAATGGAATCAATCTTCAGAATAAAAACTCAAAGGGACTTGGATAAAAAGGATCAACTCCCCCACAATACATTTTTAATACATGATGTTTGGACACTTTTACTGTGGATAACCATCATTTAGATATAGTATACACAGATATGAGGATACAGATCTTGCCACATTATCCATCATTATAATCTCTGGTTGAATTTTATCTATATCTGTATTTTGAGATTTTGTATTCATCATCTTTGAATTTTTCAAGGAAATTGTTGGCTGTGAAACTTTACATTGTGCATTGTTGATACATAAGGCTGAGCACAAATGTAACCACTAATACTTGCACCAATATCAAGACCTAAGAGCGTGAATTTCCTACACAACTGACTTTCAAATGTGTACACACTTGTTCTTTCTTTACAACTGAGTTCCATGATAAATGCCTTTGCAATCCACAGTTGTATGCACTCAACAGCCTCAAGTAGGGAATGAAATAGAAAGATATTATTGACACACTTTTCTAAGTCCTTTACGTAAATTGTCCAGAATAAGGAATTTGCTTCTGAAAAGGAATAAAAGAAGCAATTGCATCACAATCCAGTAATCATGAAGGTACAATCACATTAAGAACTTAAGGTGCTAAATACGATTAAATGTTCAAACCATGTTACCAACTGCTTGAATCAGAACTCAACCTCTTGTCAAATTCAGCAGATAAACTATGCTTATTCTCATATTTATTGGGAAGGTAATTCTATTGCTTATACTCTAACAAACTTTGGTCTTCTGGTCAGTTGTTTTCAACAGTGAACAAATCCGATAGATTGCATTAATCACAAACTTATTGAAGATATCAGTCTGTTTCATGGTTCATGCTACCTTACTTTTCTTTATGTTTTGCATGCTTGCATGTATGTAGACTTAAGCAGGATTGTTCCTTTCGAGCATTGATCATCTTTTGTATTTTTTGGATGATTTTTTTTGTTGGGTAAGGTTTGATTGGACCCTCACACTGCAACCACCTTTTTCCTAACCCGCCCCAACACCCCATGATCGAAAATCAGCGTTGCATGATCATTGCACAATTACGTCAATGAACTACTCCATTACCGAGAACCGTCATCATTATTCATTAAAGTCTGGCTACTATACCCACATGTGTAAGGTAACACCAAAAATTGGAAACCACTTTTTGGTTGATTATAACATGAGAGTGGTTCCCAAAAATCCAACTGGTTTCCAAATTGAACCTTGAATGGTCCTAGATTTTGGTGCTACCATACTCATGTGGGTATAGTAGCCAAGCCCTCATCATTAACTCCAGCACCATCAATTATCATAGTCACAGTCTTAACCAGGACCAACATCATCATTAGTGTAACTGTTTTTATCAATAGAACACTTCTGATGGTTTTAATTTCTTTTATCAAACTCTAAATGCCTGCTATATGGATCTGACTACAAATCACTAAATTTTACATGTCAAGCACATAAATTCAATAACAAAAAGACTAGAAAAAGACCAACAGTATATGAAAAATACCTGTAGAACCTGAGATGTTAAAAGTGGCTGGATTGCCTGACACTACAGGATCAGGTGATATCTTAACTTCATGGACCTTCACAGGATAATTTCCTTTCTTATCTGCATTTATGAGATTTTTATAGTAATCATTGCTCATCTAATTAGTTACGTGCAAAATTTAAAAAATAATAGATTCAAATATGGCTCCATAAAAGCTTAAATGAAGTAAACCCAAGAGTTAAAACTACTTAAAAAGAAAAAAACCCAGAAAAATTAAATGATAAAAGAAAAAGAAAGAAAGAAACAGAGATTGGAATGGAAATGAGTGAAGAGACTGACCGCAGTATTTGATGCCTCCGGCTTCAATGGAAGAAAATAGAAGAAAAATGGAGAAGAAAAATAAATGGTTGAGGTTGAACAGAGTCATCTCTTGAGCCATGGCTTGCGGTTGCCTGAGACCGAAAAGAGTGAATAGAAGAGAAAGACAAATGAAAAGTTAAATACATGCCTAGACAAAACACAGAATCCAATAAAATAAACGATGTCGTTTGTTTCGAACAAAATAATAATAAACGCTGGCGTAACACCCGGATCAAAATTTACATAGGAAAGGGATTTTTTTTTTTAAATATGATCAAAAATAATAATAATAATAAGGGAATTTACATAGGAAAGGGATTTTTTTTAAATAATAATAATAAACGCTAGCCGTGTTCAGATTCGAAAGATTCTCTACATCTATAAAAAGGGGTCGGGTCAGCAAATCAATTTGAACAAGTCCAAGATTACTTTCGGTCCCAAAGTTCCTTTTCTGGTTAGACAAGAGATTCAGGCCTTGCTTGAGACCAATGATAGCAATTCTCAAGACAAGTATTTAGGCCTCCCCACAATGGTCGTTAGAAATAAGAGGAGTCTTTTTAGTGATGTTAAGGAGAAGGTTTGGAAAAAGTTACGGAACTGGAAAGGGAGTATGTTCTCGTTTGGGGGTAAAGAAGTTCTCATCAAGGCGGTAGTTCAAGCCATCCCTACCTATGCGATAGGTATGTTCAAGATTTCGGTTAGCCTTTGTAAGGAGCTCAGTTCCATGGCTTCAAAGTTTTGGTAGGGTTCTAAAGACGGGAATAGGAAAATCAGTTGGATTAGCTGGCATAACTTATGCAAACCGAAGTGTCTCAGGGGTCTCGTTCTGTCCTCGCTAAACAGGCTTGGCGAGTTCTCTCCTCCCATGACTTGTTGGCAGTTAGGGTCCTTAAAGCCAAGTATTTTAGTCAAGTTGATTCTCGATGCTCCTATCAAAGTGGGTTGCTCTCACATCTGGAGAAGTTTGATCTGAGTTAGGGAGCTGCTCTCGAAAGGAATCATATGGTCGGTCGGAGATGGTAGTAGTATCCGGGTCTTTAAAGATAAACGAATTCCCCGTCCTATCTCTTTCTTGTCGGTCACCTTCGATACGGGCACTAACCTTTTAGTCTCTGATCTTATTAACAGGTCTCAACGGAATTGGAATATGGAGAAGCTATATCAGGTCTTGGTTCCAGTTGACCGAGAGGTTGTCCTTTTTATCCCTATTAGTTGGAGAGGGGGCCATGATTTCCTCAAATGACACTATGAAAATTCTGGAGTGTACTCTGTGAGCAGTGGGTACCGGATAGCCTTGGTGGAAAGGTATCAGAGTTCTGCCTCAAATCCTTCAGCGACAAACAAGTGGTGGAAAACTCTATGGAGGCTAAAAATCCTGTCAAAGGTTAGAATCTTCATTTGGCGTGCTTGCTAGAATGCCATTCTCTCTCAGGAAAGTCTATGGAAGAGGAAGAGGAAGATAGTTAGTGTTCCTCGCTGCAGCATATGTTCCTCTCATATAGAATATGTCAGCCATGCTCTCTTTGGGTGTAAATCGGCTAAGTTGGTCTGGATGGGTACTTGTTTTGGCAACATTCTCTCCAAATTAAAGAACCTTCAAGTAATGGAATTGTTCATGATTATTGTTACAGAGTTTAGTTTGGATGACATTAAGGTGTTGTGCATGATTTCCTGGGTTGTCTGGGAGAGTCGCAATTCTCTCTTAAGTTGTGGCAAATCTAAAGACCCCGAGTCTGTGGTTGGTTGGATTACTGATTTGTTGGTAGAGTTCATAAATTAACCGAATTGATTGGACAACCAATGTACTTTTCTGAATCCTTATTTCATCTTTTATTAACTCAGCGGCTCATGGAGTCAAATGTGTCTGAGTTTTTTCAGTCTTGGTATGGTGCTTATAAAATCATTTCTGATGCATGTCTCTAATAAACTCAACAATGGTTGTTATTGACATTTGGCGAGTATGTACCAAACATGAGTTCATCGACTCGGCAATGCTAGAGGTCATCAACCCGACAACGCCTAACAAGAGAGTAAGCATAAGACCACCTTTCGGGGCCAACATTTATTAAATCTTAGAATGATATCCTATGAATCTTCATCATCTCCAACATCACTTCCTTGAATTCAGATTCCTGGTATGCCTTCATGCTTGTTTGAAAAGAATACTCACATCCTTCCTTTTGTAATCTTTTTTGATGTTTTGAGCTATGTAAAACACACAATATCCATGCTGTAAATTAGGGTACACTTTCTCCATTACAGCATCGATCCTGAAATGGTGATGTGAACATGCAATCCTTAAGACTACCAATACCATTTTTAAGCTCATTTTAATGGTGTAAAAGTGGGCGGGCCAGTCCGGCTCGTTTTGGAAAATATGGGCTCGGCCAAGCATGTGGGCACGACCCTGGTGGGTCGTGCCTTGCCGGCCTGCGTATCTGCTAGGCGGGCCAAACGGGCCGGCCCATTTTAAAAAAATATATATTAAATTTGTTAATAATATCATAGAGTATGGACATCATAGAGTATTGGGATGTGACCCATAACCCTTGTCCAAGTAAGTATGTTTTCCTTTACTTTTTTCTCATTTTTATATAGATTATATCTCTATTCATTCCTCTTATTTATCCGATGTAAGATGTGGGATTGAATTTTCATTTCCATTCATTGATACAAGTATATAACATAATGATATTCTCTTGGGTCCATTTTGTTTATCTAAATATGGAAAACATGGAGAGAGTTGAGAGGTCTATTAAAATTAAATAATAGTTTTATTAAAAAAAATCAAATAAGTCATCTATTGATATTATATTATTATACAATAATTTCCATCTATGAACAAAAATCACATATATATATATATATATATATATCATTAAATATCATTCACGTATTATTCTTCTATAATCTTGGTCATAGTAATTGCTTATAACCATAGTTGTATTCCATCTCATATCCCACATCGGATAAATAAGAGCATTGAAGGGAGGTCTAACCAATATATATATATATATAAAAAAAAAAAAGACAAATGAAAACCTACTTATCTAAACAAGGGTTATGAATCATGGTTAAATACTCTTCAATATCATTTCTCCTTAAAATATTTTATTTTTATAAAGAAATTATTATTTTTAAGTTTTTTTATATATAATTTGGCCCGCTGTGCCAACGGTTGGGCATGGCGTGCCTCGATCTAGGGCCCGACCCTGTCCATGAATGTGGGTCGTGCCTAGCACGGTATGCCCCCCAGACGGGCCGTGATAGGCACGACCTGCCTTTCTTGGCATGCCAAGCGGGCCGGCCCATCCAGACCCGCTCCATATATACACCACTAGCTCATTTAAAAACCAAGTCCATGACGGTTCATCTTCAACGTCGCTAAAATCATATACCAAAGGAAAAACCTGGTTGTTTGCATATGGACATATAGTTACAAACATAATGCCGGAAAATTCAATGGCAATAATGACTTAATCACAATACGAAATCCATGAAATAAAGAGGCATAAGTGATAAACATATATTTGAACTAATCTGCATGATTTGTTTTAATTGCAGTAACAATCCTTGGATTTATTTATTTCAATCGGTGACAGTAAACAGACAACAGTTTGAATGATTCTTTAAGAGGGCCGAAAACAGATGCCCCTGCATGATCCTCTGCCCTTCAAGCCTTTGTATATAACAAATGTAGTCCATGTTCAACTTGTATTACGACCATGTTGTCTTTAGGTTTTAGAGTGGCCGTGTACTTATAACTTTGGTGATATTAGTTCACTAATAGTCTAAGAATTAGCTTATCGAATACATATATGGAAACCATCGATATTGCAAGTATGATCCTTCACGAAAATTCGAACCACCCAAAATTCTCCTTTTTTACATCTTAAATGCATGTAATTGGAATTCACTTTCACCATCCTTACATCCGGCATCATAACATGTCTTTCTAGATCTTCTAATCCGAATTTCAAATTACTCATTCAAAACATACATATGCAACGTTCACTTAAGATCTTTCTTGCATTGAAATAATCTAACATTGTATAAGCGGCCCTCATCTGAAATTGATTCCTCCATGCTAATGAGTTCAAGCAAATGTCTTTCGGATCCAAGAATAATCCAAGCTCTTGGGATTTCATATTCACAACTTTGATCAACATCGTCACCCAATCCATCCTCTCAAAAGGAAACACTGCTAAATGTAGCAAAACCCGATGAACCCCATCTCATGATTGTAAAGATTTATCTTCATGAGTACCTCTGTCAACGTTGGGTATTAAGACATCATCCTTGTTATCGGTGATGACTGACTGTTCTCTTGATAATGAATGGTTCCATCATTACATACAATTGGGTATGATATTGGAATGGACCCACATGTTGCATTACTTCCATGAGCATATGTAAACTGTGTAGCCAGTTGCTGAAGAAAGCTGCCATACACGGGTTGTGGAGTAGGTTGGTTACATTGTTGAAAAATATTCGACTGTAGTAGGTTATCATCTTGCTCCACTATAGTACTATTCTACACACAATCTGTTGCTACATTCTCAGAAACGGTGACATAAACCTTAGGTAATAGTTTATCTTCATTCATCATACATATCACGTCACTGTCATTTTCAATTTTCGGTTGATCAACCCCATTATTCGTATAGACCAATGAGCATAATTCTTGGATGTACAGCAGCATCAACTTTGGCAACATCTTGTACCAACTTCACAAATGCATCATAAGTCAAACCATTAGGAACATAAACCCACCTTGTCTGACCACCCTCATAACAATTGCCCACCCAACTTCCACTATGATAGATGATCAATCTAATTGCATCCATATTCTTGCATGTAAAGGTCAAATAATACTAAAGAGATTTAAAGTATTTGACATGAAACATTTAAAGTGACTGGGAACTGACATGTAAATTTATAACTAACCAGCATGTAACTTTAAAATGAACTGACATATAACAAAACAATAACTGATGGCATGTAACTTAAAAAGTAACCAAATGACATGTAACTTTAAAATAAACTAGCATGAAAAGTCTACAATTACAACCAAGTAACTTTAAAACAAACATGTAACCTCAACGCAAACAATGACAGTAGCTGGGTTTCACTCTGAATCGAAACAACTCTTTTTTCTTCATATCAAACATCATGATTCTTGTAAAAAAAAAACAAATAGGAAAGGGATACATACCTTCAAGAATGTTGTTTGGCTCCAGATCTACTTCAAGAGAGAGAGAGACATATTTCAGTCTAAAATACTGATAGGTTTCAGATCTACTTCAAGAGTCAGAGAGAGAGACATTCCTGGGTTTTATTGCAAAGAGAGAGATACATATCAAATTTCATGATTCTTGTAAAAAAAATTGGGAAAGGGATACATATTTTTAAGAACGTCGTTCGGCTCCAGATCTACTTCAAGAGAGAGAGACGTATTATGGCCAAAATATTGCTGGGTTTCGATCTACTTTAAGAGAGAGAGAGAGACGTTCCGGGATTTTGGTTGCAGAGAGAGACACGAATAAGGAAGGAGATCTGGTTGAAGAGAAGACAGTTGAATGTTACTGGGTTTCGGTTGAAAATAGAGACGAAATAGAGGACAAATTATCGTGGTTGATGAGACAGATAGACAAAATGGAGGGCAAATTATATGGGTTGAAGAGAGAGAGGGAGAAGATCTGATTTTAAATTTTTCTGGGTTGGCGGTAGAGGTGGCCATGGTTCGGTTTCGTGGAAAGGAGAAACCGTAACCGAAACCGCCCCACACAGTTTTGGTCGGTTTTGAAACCCTCTGTTTGACGGTTTTAGTTTCGGTTTTGAAACCGTCCGGAAGTAAAGACAAAATAAAAGCAATTTTATATGTTCAAACCTAAATGTGTGTAGGAAAAAAAACGGTTCAAAATGCAACAGAAGCGTGATAAAAACGAAAATTAGGGTTTGCGTATAAATAAATAAAAATTCATTTTATGCAACGAGAACCTTAACCCTAGATTAATTGATGTGTATAAAAAGTGAAGTACCTTTTTATCGTGACGATTGAACAAGCGCCGAATTGATTCTGTAAGATCTTCCAATCCAATCACGAAAGTGAATCACCTAGGAGTGTAGGCTCCCTTACTTTAAATTGTATACCTGAGGATGGAGACAAAGAAAATCTTTTCTTTGTTAGTTACAAATATCCTCCAAGAGAAAAATCCAAGAACGTCCGGTCACTTGTGAATTATCAATCAATTTGATTGAAACTCGCGTGAACCTTGATTCGATGTTGTACACAATACCCTTTTGATGTAAAGGATACTAGTATACTATAGAAAACAAAACGTTCCCTTTTTTTTCTCTTATTTGCTGAATTCACACACTATTGCTTAGAGTTGATCGAATTTTGTCTAAAATAAAATCAGATTTTTCTCCCTCAAAATTCCTATGATGGTCGAATTCTTCTCTTAGAAAAATAGGGTTGGCCGAAATTCTCTATCAATTGCCTTAGAGCTGTCCGAAAACCACATACATTTATATATCATCATAAATCCTCTCCTAAGACGATTTATTTGGTTGACAATAATCCTTTCCTTAGGTGGATTTATTTGGTAGTTAAGAATCCTTATCTAAAAGGAATTCTATCATTTGTATATATACATAGGCTTACCGAATTTCATAGGTTATAAATTAGGATCACAAATCTTTTCCTAAGAAGGATTTACTTGACAGTTAAGAATCATTTCCTTATGTGGATTTACTTAATGGTTAAGAATCCTTTCTCAAAAAGGAATTATATCCTCAACCAAGACTCCTAATCCAACTCAATAGTGTATTTGTAACCATATTAAAGACTTTCTAATTTGATTAGATAAATAACTTATTTTATTTATATACTCATCAAAAATAGTCTTTGATATTAATTATACTACTAACAATAGTATAATTTTAGGAGACCATCTCCTATTAGAAAAAAGATTTTGACTTTTAATTAAATAATTAATTAATCAACAAATTAATTAATTTCCATTTAATTAAATAATAAAATAAAAATAATATAATTTAAGCTATTCTTAATAGCCTTGCCGCCCATCACTTGTATATGGGTCATATATTATTTTTCTTATTTAATTAAATCCATTGGACTTTAATAAAAAGTCCACATGTGAACTAGACATATTCTTACAAAAAGAAACAAGTTCACATGCCTTAATACAATTCTAGATGGACCCATAAATTGGTCTAGTAGAATATATCAAGTGATCCATGCAAGTTTGTGTGGATTGGGGATCTTGACGGGCTATCTAAATTTAAGCTCCAATAGACACAACCCAATCACAATCAACAAATGATTCACTTAGGTCCGATCTATTTAATTTTAGTTCATTCCACTAAAGAACTAAAATTGAACTCTTAATCATTCATACCCTAGACAACCTTATTGGAGAAAATGTATCCTCGTGAAGAATACCAGTAATCGCCAAGAGCTCATAGACCGCCTATAGCTATCCAAGTTACCATATTTACTCATATGACCACATTTTGAACTTGGATATTTTCACTTGTCCAGAAGCCATGTTTCAATAGTCACTATTGAAAACTTAACGTTAAGATTTAATATCCAAAACCTCAAAACATCCATATGATGATATTCTACTCTCATTTAATAAATTGAGTCACGAAGTCCATATCTATAAATGAAGTCCTCTATCGATTAACAAATGAATACCACCAAACTATCAAGGATAGACTATGCTATATAATCGTACTCATTGATAGCTCAAATGATAACACTTGCAACCATAAGTCCATCATTTATCTCAGGATTGAGATAGACTCTCCGATTGTCTTCAAATGAAAACTCTTATCCATTGATGGTTCTAGATAAAGTATTTCATTTTGATCCTATTCAATGCACCCAGTGCACTAGATTCTTTTGCCTAAAGACACCACACTTTGATGATTTTAGACTCATCATAACACATTTGATCCCACTCAAATGTTAGCAAAAAAATCTACAACTTTGACAAGATAGATAAAGGTGCCCAACCTTTTATCTTAAGTTGTGAATATTATTTAAGACTAACTAAAAAATCGTGTCTACTTCATACATATCTAGATGTATGAACAATTCTTCTTTTCTCATAGTCTTTTGACCTTATAAGTATTTACTTTTGAAAATTATAATAATTAAACTATAAATGCTATAAGATTTGTTAAACTAGAAATCACTTTATTAATATGAAAAGATTGTCAAATACATTATTATACTCTTGCTATCGAGCATAATCCTAACAATCTCCCACTTGCTCTATAGCAAATGTGTCATATCTCTCATCCCCATGTTCTCTAGATGCTCATAAAAAACTCTTTTATGGAAGAGCTTTTGTAAAGGGATCCGTTAGATTTTCTGCTGACGCGATCTTGGTAATCGGCATGTCACCCCTATGCACAATTCCCCTTAGAATGTGATACTTTCTTTCAATGTGTTTCCCTCTCTTATGACTTCTTGGTTCTCTCGAATTAGTCACTGTTCCACTATTGTCACAATAGATAGTAATCTGCTTATTCGCATCAGGAACCACTTCCAAGTCAATCAAGAATTGAAGGAGCCAGACAGCCTCTTTAGCAGCCTCGCATGCGGCAACATACTCGGCTTCCATAGTGGAATCGATAATACAAGATTGCTTGATACTCCTCCATATGATTGTCCTTCTTCCAATAGTAAATATAGATCATGATGTTGATCTCCTGGAGTCAGAATCTGACTGAAAATCAAAATCTGTATACATAACGGGAATTAAATCCCCTCTAGAGTATACAAGCATATAATCTCTCGTTCTCCTAAGATACTTGAAAATATGCTTGACTGTTGTCCAGTGATCAGAACCAGGTTTCGATTGAAATCTGCTAACTATGCCCACAGCAAAACAAATATATGGTCTAGTGCACAATGCGTATGGAACCCTACTCATGAACTGCTCGTCATGCTCATTCTTAGGAACTTGTTCCTTAGAAAGTTTGATTCCATGTCTGAAAGGTAACATACCTTTCTTGGAATCTTGCATGGAAAACCTAGACAATATTTTATATATGTATGAAGCTTGGGATAATGCGATCATTCTATTCTTTCTATCCCTTATGACTTGGATACCAAGAATATAACTTGCTTCTCCTAAGTCCTTCATATCAAATTGTTTTGCTAACCATTCTTTTATTGATGTCAATACACCTACATCGTTTCCAATGAGTAGTATATCATCAACGTAAAGAACTAGGAAAACCAACATGTCGCCTTTAATCCTTTTGTATACACAAGGTTTGTCAAGGTTTTGATTAAATCCAAAACTTTTCACGGCTTGATCGAACCTTATGTTCCAGGATCTAGATGCTTTCTTCAATCCATATATGGATCTTTGCAACTTGCATACCTTATCTTCTTGGCCTTTTTCAATGAATTCTTCTGGTTGCATCATATAGATACTTTCGTCAAGACTTCCATTAAGGAAAGCTATCTTGACGACCATTTTCCAAATCTCTAGGTCTAGAGATGCCGCAATGGATAAGAGTATCCTAATGGATTTAAGCATAGCCACAAGAGAGAAGGTTTCTTCATAATCGATACATTCCTTCTGTGTATAAACTTTAGCTATCAATCTAGCTTTAAAGGTTTCCATATTTCCATCCATTCATCTTTTCCTCTTGTATACCCACTTGCACCCGATGGGTTTTATCCCTTTAGGCAAGTCTACAAGATACCAGACTTTGTTTTTGAATATAGATTCAATTTCGGATTGCATTGCCTTTTGCCAATGGCGACAATCAACATCTTTCATTGCTTCCTTGTACGTATATGGATCAACATCGTTCGGGAGATTCTCTATAAATTCTCCTAAACCGATGTATCTCTCGGGTTATCTAACAACCCTCCCACTACGACGAGGTATGGTAGATTGTTGATCTTGTGTTGGTACGGAACTTACAATTGGGTTTGGTTGCGAAACCTCTTGTGAAATTGTATCTCCTATATGAATTGTATCTCCTAAAAGCTCATTTAGAACAATTCCACTTTTAGGCACAAAATTATTCATATAGTCATCTTCCAAAAATTTAGCATTTGTCGAAACAAATACTTTAAGATCTGAAGGACTATAAAAATAATATCCTTTTGTCCCTTTTGGATACCCTACAAATATGTATGTTTCTGAACGGGACTCCATCTTTTGTCTTTCCCTGTAATATGTGCGCAGGACATCCAAATATCCTTAAGTGTTGTAAACTAGGATTTCACCCGGTCCACAACTCATACGGTGTTTTAGGAATCGACTTAGATGGTACATCGTTTAGAATATACATTGCGGTTTGTAAAGCATATCCCCAAAAAGAATTAGGAAGCGTTGAATAACTCAACATAGACCTAACCATATCCAAAAGAATTCTATTTCTCTTTTCTGCCACCATATTTTGTTGAGGTGTGCCTGGTGCAGAAAACTGAGAAATTATCCCATTATCAATAAGATATTGCTGAAACTCACCAGATAGATATTCTCCACCACAATCAGACCTCAAGATTTTTATGCGTTTTTCAAGCTGATTTCTACTGCAGCTTTAAATGCTTTGAACATATCAATAGCATCCGACTTATGTCTCATGAGATACACATAGCCAAATCTTGAGTGATCATCCGTGAAAGTGATGAAGTACTCATATCCACCTCTAGTTTGAATGCTCATAGGTCCACACACATCAGTGTGTATTAATCTTAAACATTCGATGGCTCTTGCACCTTTGGTCGTAAACGACCTTTTAGTCATTTTACCTTCCAGACAAGATTCACAAGTTGGTAGATCATCAACCTTTAAGTCACTTAGAGGCCCGTCACTTACCAATCTCTTAATCCTATTAAGGTTAATATGACCTAAGCGTAAATGTCATAGGAATGTTTCATCTTTTGATAATTTTACTCTTTTATGATTAGGTTCCGTTGATTCCGTGTCTAACAAGTGAGAGATATTTCTATACAAATAGAATAAACCATTTTCCAATGTACCTTTACAAACAAATTTGTTATTCTTACTAATAATAAAACCTTTATTAAAAGTAACAGAATATCCAAATTTATTCAGACAAGAAACCGAAATTAAATTCCTCTTGAATTGTGGTACATAATAAACGTTTATTAAATATAAATGACTAATAGAATCTAAATTGATTCTAATATCTCTCACTACACTAGTAGACACCAACGCTCCATTGCCTAAATGCAAGTTGAATTCATTCTTATTCAGCCTATTCCTTTTACCCTTTTCACCACAAAGGAAACACTTCCATTTGATCTTTGTTACTTTCTTGGTCTCTTTCTAAGAAGGTCCAAGTTTCTTTTTCTTATGTTGTTTCTTGACCTTCTAACGGGTCTTAACAGTATCAATTTTACCAACTATATGAATCTCTTGACCCTTGCCTTTCACAAGGATCTTCTCGATACCTTGATCATCTTGCATCAAGCCTTGCAAGATGTATTCCTTATTATTCAAGGAGTAATCCAATTTGAATTGATCAAAGGAATCTGATAGTGAGTTGAAAATCATGTCAATTTTGGTCTCACCATTTATCTCAGCACCATCCAGTTCAGTAATGTTAAGATGTGCTATGACTTCCATCATGTGATCTTTCACATCCTGTCCAGGTTTCATCCTAAGATTCATAAAAGCAGTCACTGCCTCTCTCTCGTAGTCGTCCTAGACCTCATAGCAAATATCTTCTCTAGAGACATCATTATATCGGTAGCAGTCTAAATTCCTTCATGTTTCTGTTGCAACACGTCGAAGATGATGGTCATAATGTAACATACATTTAGCCATCTCATCTGAAGACTTCCACTACTAATATTCATCTCTTTGCTCCATAGTAGATTCATTATTTTGGTGGTTTCGGAGTATACAGAATGAACTTATACTTTTCAGCTTGCAACAATAATCCAATATTAATCTTTCATGTGACATAATTTTCATCAGTTAAAGTATTATCTTTTAGGATATTGATTAGGGATGGGGTATGATTTCTTTTTAATAACAAAAATTATATAAGTAAACAATCATGATAAATCACTTTCGAATATTTATCTTGAATTAAATAAAATAATTCAATCATAAAAATTCAACGGTGATCCAACACCCACGCCTCCTTTGGGAGTTCGCACCACTTACTAGTTGGACTAGGTCCCACCTAATTGTTAATATAACAACCAGCGTTTTCAATTTTAGCCTTGTGATTTTATTAACAAGAAATATTTGGAGGATATTAATAAACTCACATTGAGTGTGTTACCAAGTTATCGACCTTCAATATAATCCCTCACGAATATCCCTCTTTTGGGAGTAGATATCGTTAGGGCTAATTGTCTAGTCTATCATTGTAAGAAAGTATCTTGTTAAATTCCATTCATGAATACCTCTTGGGAGTTTATTGCACGAAACATAAAGCTCAACTAAACTTGGAGGCTGTAGGTGTTCCAAAACACCTTCTTCCACTCAATTGTTTAAGGCGTGTGATCGAATTCCAAAGAATGATCTACCAAGTTATCTAGATGCCAGTTTAGATACCTAAATCATTCTATGCATGTTCATACCAAAAGAGATATATGAGTAGCACTCCTATTCTATATGACATGTTATCAAACAATGACAAACATTGCAATATTTACAAAAATATAAATAGCTACAATTTTGGTTCATTCTAGAAAAACAAGTAAATTACATATGTTTTGGAATACAAAAACTCATTTCTTGGCGAACAAGTCTTCACGCGACCTTCGTTGTCCAGACTCTCTCGGCTACCTCCCATGGGCGTGTGCACCCTTGGCCCCTACCCATGGGTGTGCGCATGCCACAACCCCATAAAGGGCTGCCATGCGCAGCCCATGGCTTCCATAGGGCTGCCGTGCGCAGCCCATGCCACAACAAACATGGTTGCCTACTCTTCGCACGCACGTTCGTTGCTACAGCTCAAACGGTCCCAAACTTGTTCCGGTTGCTCCTAATTCTTCAAACATTCTAGTCTTCGATACTTGAATGTATTACATAAGAATTTAAATAATAAAATACTGCATTTTTTTTTATTACAAAAAAAAAAAAAAAAACTTAGCAACTACCAAGAAGGAAATTATGGCGATGATAGACCACCCTTCTTGTTACAATCCCAAAACTAAATTACATTGAAATTCTAGGACCAAAATTGAGCAATAACAAACCACATATAAAACATGTATATATATATATATATATCCATGCATTCAAATGTAAACATATATGCGAATACCTAGAATATCATCTTTTTCTAAAACATGCATATATACAAAAAAAAGAAAAAGATTCACGAACACATACATCAATTAATCAAGGGTACAACCAGGCTCTGATACCAATTGTAGGGGGGAAACGGTTCAAAAGGCAATGAAAGCGTGATAAAAAAAATAGGGTTTGCGTATAAATAAAAAAAATTCCCTTTTATGCAACGAGAACCTTAACCCTAGATTAATTGATGTATATAAAAAGTATCGTACCTTTTTCTCGTGACGATTGAACAAGCGCAGAATTGATTCCGTAAGATCTTCCAATCCAATCCAATCACAAACGTGAATCACCTAGGAGTGTGAGCTCTCTTTCTTTAAATTGTATACCTGAGGATGGAGACAAACAAAATCTTTTCTTTGTTAGTTACAAATATCCTCAAAGAGAAAAATCCAAGAACGTCCGGTCACTTGTGAATTATCAGTCAATTTGATTGAAACTCGTGTGAACCTTGGTTCGATGTTGTACGCAAAACCCTTTTGATGTAAAGGATACTAGTATACTATCGAAAACAAACGTTCCCTTTTTTTCTCTTTTTGGCCGAATTCACACACTATTGCTTAGAGTTGATCGAATTTTGTCTAGATTAAAATCAGATTTTTCTCCCTCAAAATTCCTATGATAGCCGAATTATTCTCTTAGAAAAATAGGGTTGGCCGAAATTCTCTATCAATTGCCTTAGAGCTGGCCGAAAATCACATACATATATATATATATATATATATCATAAATCCTCTCATAAGAAGGATTTACTTGGTTGGTAAGAATCATTTCCTTAGGTGGATTTATTTGGTAGTTAATAATCTTTATCTAAAAGGAATTCTATCATTTTGTATATATACATAGGCTGCCCGAATTTCATAGGTTATAGATTAGGATCACAAATCTTTTCCTAAGAAGGATTTACTTGGTAGTTAAGAATCATTTCCTTAAGTAGATTTACTTGCTGGTTAAGAATCTTTTTTCAAAAAGGAATCTTATCCTTAACCAATACTCCTAATTCAACTCAATAGTGTATTTGTATTCATGTTAAAGACATCCTAATTTGATTACCTTATCAAATATAGTCTTTGATATTAATTATACTACTAACAATAGTATAATTTTAGGAGACCATCTCCTATTAGGAAAAAGATTTTGACTTTTAATTAATTAATTAATTAATCAACAAATTAATTAATTTCTATTTAATTAAATAATAAAATAAAAATAATATAATTTAAGCTATTCTTATTGGCCTTGCTATCCAACACATGTATATTGGTCATATATTATTTTTCTTATTTTATTAAATTCATTAGATCTTAATAAAAAGTCCACATGTAAACTAGACGTATTCTTACTAAAAGAAACAAGTTCACATGCCTTAATACAATTCTAGATGGACCCCTAAATTGGTCTGGTAGAATATATCAAATGATCCATGCAAGTTCGTGTGGATTGAGGATCTTGACGAGCTATCTAAATTTAAGTTCTAATAGACACAACCCAATCACAATCAACAAATGATTCACTTAGGTCCGATCTATTTAATTTTAGTTCATTCCACTAAAGAACTAAAATTGAACTCTTAAATAAAGATAGAATTAATTGATGTTACTCATTCATACCCTAGACAACCTTATGGAGAAAGTGTATCCTCGTGAAGAATACCATAGACCGCTTATAGCTCTCCAAGTTACCATATTTACTCATATGACCACATTTTGAACTTGGATATTTTCACTTGACCAGAAGCCATGTTTCAATAGTCACTATTGAAAACTTAACGTTAAGATTTAATATCCAAAACCTCAAAACATCCATATGATGATATTCTACTCTCATTTAATAAATTGAGTCACGAAGTCCATATCTATAAATGAAGTCCTCTATCGATTAACAAATGAATACCACCAAACTATCAAGGATAGACTATGATATATAATCGTATTCATTGATAGCTCAAATGATAACACTTGCAACCATAAGTCCATCATTTATCTCAGGATTGAGATAGACTCTCTGATTGTCTTCAAATAAAAACTTTTATCCATTGACGGTTCTAGATAAAGTATTTCATTCTGATCCTATTTAATGCACCCAGTGCACTAGATTCTTTTGTCCAAAGACACCACACTTTGATGATTTTAGACTCATCGTAACACATTTGATCCCACTCAAATGCTAGCAAAAGAATCTACAATTTTGACAAGATAAAGACGTTCAACCTTTTATCTTAAGTTGTGAATATTATTCAAGACTAACTAAAGAATTATGTCTACCTCATACGTATCTAGATGTATGAACAATTCTTCTTTTCTCATAGTCTTTTGACATTATAATTATTTACTTTTGACAATTATAATAATTAAACTATAAATACTATAAGATTTGTTAAACTAAAAATCATTTTATTAATATGAAAAGATTGTCAAATACATTATTATACTTTTACTATCGAACATAATCCTAACAATGTGATAAATATAATAAAATATAATTAGGTGGTTAAAAACAATAAACCTATAAAAAAATTATTACTTCTTACAATTTCCTCTATATTCTAAGCATAACTTAAGAAAGTAAGAAAAATGATAAATGATACAGATGATGTGCTTGATCTCCGGCCATCGGTAGACAAAAAGCGGTGGAGATGTTTAGTATCTACATATAAGGAGGAGATGCTAACCTCCATGTATTATCGTAATATTAAATTAATTGTAGGGTGAAATGTTAATCGTTGAGAAATAATAAATAAATAAATAAATAAAAAATCAAAAAAATATTCTTTTTAATGTAACATTTATTATAATGGATTAGAAATTAAAAAAAAAATAGAATGAAAGTTATATAATTTTAGTGTAAAAGTTACATCAAATTAGATTTTTGGAATGGTGGTGGCCTATCCTACGTGCATCATGCAGGCAAGTGAGTGGCCTATTTAATTATATGAAAGTGAGAAGTGACCGGTGACAACATTAAACAAAGGGTGAGATTCGAAGCTTCAGCTTCCACGGCCGAAATCAAAATTTGTGCCAGTAGACACCAGTTGACAAAAGGATTGCTAAATTATTAAATCTTCTACACTACAACCCTATGTAATGATACGTGGATTGTGTTAATATATATGTTTTATAGGAATTGAAAAAAAAATGAATATGGAGAGTTAATATTATATAGTTGATTTTTTAAGTCGCAACTCTATAATATTATTTAGAATTGACATGTACTATAAGACCTGAAATATTGGATCCAAATTTGGTTACAATAAACGAGTGATAGCATCTTTATCAAGGATTCAAGGGTCATGTTAGTACACGAGGCCCGTAAATCAGAGCTGCTGGATTGAAATCTAATAGTTCAAATAATAGAGGAGTTTTAAAAAATAAAAATAAAAAATATTGAAAATAGATAAAATCACAATAATAAGTTCGTGACTATCATACATAATTACAGAGATTATGTATACTAGCTAAAAGCCTAAAACCCTAAAAAGAAATGGATTATATAATATGCTAGAGCTAGGATGGTAGGGCAATAAGAATCATCATATTGATTTTAGGGATGGGTATTTACCCATGGAACCCAACCCCACGGGACCCATCCCAATTTAAAGACAAATTTTACTTCCAAATAGGATTTCAGGGTAGGAGTGGGAGCAATTTTTACCTACAAATTTTCCCATTCCTTCCTATTTCCCTTATTTTCTCATCCATATTTATATAGTTTTACTTTATTTTTAAAAAGAAAAATAAAAAATCTAAACTCTATTACTCATTTAGTCTCTATCTATTTCCTCATATATATATAATGTTTAATACTATATTACTATAGTTATTTCTATTAATTTTAGATTAGATTAAATTAAATCAATTATATATTTTAGATTATTTACAGAATTGGATATCAAAATAGGATGAATCAAACGATTAGAATGATTGAATTCCAAATTTCGAATTTCATATTGAAAAATATTATGATTGAAGATGGAAGAAATAAGGGACGAGATTGGAGGCAGGTGAACCTCCCCCAAATACCCACATTCCCACTTCCCCAAATGGGGTTTGTGAGATTTTAGGAATGGGGGTGGGGGTGGGGGTGGGGGAGCCTGCCCCAATAGGGCACGCCCATCCCTAGTTGATTGACAAACCCATTTGATAATGTTAATGGCCAATGGACACCCTGTAACTACCATGTGTCTGTTGCTGTGCATGTGCATATGCAACAATCAACATACATATTTTAATATACGGTTAAATGTATTAACCTACCTTCCATATTTCAAACATTGTTGGATAACTAGAGAAGTATATTGGTTTTATTCAAAGACTTCCCCTAAATTGTAGAAGGCAATTACAGTATCATTATATTGATTTGAGTTTACCGTTTTAAAAGACTACTACACCCTTAAAAGTTTATTAAAAAGTCTATTATCTTTAAAAACAGTTAGACCCTGTTTGATTTTTTTAACTTAACACTGACTGTCACTTAATGTATTTCATTCAACTGTTTTATTTGATTTTATTAGTACTAAAATCACTTAATGAACCATTAAAACCATTTTTTAAGTGAATTTTTTCCACTTTTCACTTAACACAAATCTAGTAAAATTAATTACAAACTTTTACTTCCAAAACTATCCTTACTATTTTTATATGTTTCCAATTCTGTTTTTGTTAAAGCCCTAATCATATTAATATTTTTTTTTCTTCTCACTGTAAAGAACTTTAAATTAGAAAACCCAACTTTTTCAAAACAAAAACAATTGGTGACTGATTTTCCTAGTATATTCCAGTAAGAACTCTTTCTTGTTTCCATAATTTGATAATTAATTTTATATTACAGTTTGAGTACATCTTTTTCACTTGTTCTAAAAATTAATTGGATAATGGTTTTCTTGATGATTTTGTTTTGAGTTTTTTTTTTTTTTTGTTTTTTTTTGTTTTGAGATGTTCATTTTAGGAAGAAAAAAAAGTTATATATATATGGATGAGATGCACCGGCCTATGCTATATGGGTCAAAATTAAGTAGTAGTTGATTTTTTTGCTTGAAAATTTTAGAATGTATCACCATCAAATATTATGTTCATTTTTAATGTAATTCAACAAATGGAATAATGTATGAAATATTTTTAATAACTAAATAAATTTATTTTAGAATTAATTTACATGTTAGAGTTGTCCTTAATATATTAAAATGTAAATATATAACAAATAATAGTTAGAAGGGTATAGATGTCAAAATATTTATTTTCAGATATTTATAACTTAAAAAAACAAACAACTTGTCACTTATATAGTTTGTTAACGTTGATTTCTGGATTGTATCAGAAAAGCCAACAAGGATTGGATTTCGGCTGAGATTTCAAAGAGAGAGAGAAGGAGAAAGTAAACAAGACAAGAGTTTTTTATGTGGTAAAACTCCGATGACCGAAGAAACATCCGCGGGTGGTTAAATGACCGACCTAGCCAAAATCCATTATGAATTCTTGAATATTACAAGCTCTCGATCTCTCTTTTTTCCCTCTGAATTTTGCTATTATTTCTGTGTATGCTCTATTGTCTATATCTTTTTTGGACGAGATTATGGATCTATTTATATGTTTATAGAACCCTAATCCATTTTGTACAAGTAATAAAAGATCTTTGCATTTAATTGTGATTTGGTTTCTTGTTTGAAGTAGATTTTTCTTCTTTCCTGTTTCGGAGTCTTGTATTGAAGTTGAATGGGATTCTAGTAGTGCAGTCCAATTTGGACTTGTTTCCTTATATAAGGACGTAATCTTTTTAAAGAAATAAAGTTGTTGTCTGATTGGGAACCCTTCCAGCTCAGTATTCTATTCTTTTTGGTATTCCTTCCTGATATGGATATCTTCGTGTATTTAATGACCTAGTCATTGTGAACTAAGCACTAAGCTTCTTATTCGGTTTTCTTCATATTTATCCCGTGTAAGGATAATACCTGCGAGGCCGGAGTAACATCGTTTGAGCCGGAATGGAAGCGTCATTTAACCAGTCCCGAGTGTCGTTAACTGATCCCGAGTAGGTTTCATTCGACATCTGCTTACTCGGGTTTTCTCTTCCTCAGTAATGTCTTGTAGGATATTTTCTAAATGTCTATTTGGATGTCCACCTGGCAATTTATTCTTTTTGTCTGATGACGTGTTCATCGGATAAAATTCACATATAACAATACCCCCTTAAAATATTTTTGTTGAACAAGGTTTGTTCGGGCAAAAGTATTTTAATTAGTTATTAATATCTTTTTAGTATCCGAGTAAATATCGTGTCATAATGACGTGTTTTAATGGCGACCCTGCAAATTCGATTTGCCTCTTCACGCGTGATCTTTAATGATGGTGACGCTTTGAAGTTCTGACGGTTGAGTCTAGTTCTTGTTTTGACATGTGTGTTTTACCTCTTCATTTTTTGAGATTATTTATGAGAAACGACCTATACGTCTTCCCATGCGCCGCCTACGTCATCAATCATCATCATCATCGTTATTTCCAGCCTTGAAAACCTAGGGTTTCGTACCGTTTTCTCTTTAAATTCTTCGTTGAGAGACATTGTTGGTTTATTCTCAACGATTTTCAGTAGAAATTTCTTTAAACCCAGATTTCTTTACACAGAAGTTCGCGATTCTCCGTTGAAGATCTTGCATCAAACTTAATTCAAGGTTAGTCTTTAATGGAGTCATCTTCCCGTCATCGTCTTTTTAATATTGCTCTTAATGCATTAGAACGTGGGGATTTCCAGTTAGTTTCTTGTATTAGAAGATTACTGAGGGAAATCCCTGTAGATGAACCTCCATTTTTAGAAGTTAATGTTTTGGGGCTTCACCCTGACGTCACTTTTAGCCATGTATCGAGTTCTTCATCTAGTTCTGATTCTGATATTTCTGACCACAGGGTACCTCTTCGAAGGATGAGAAAACATCAAAGTAAAAGTGAAGTCCGCAAGCATAGCTCGGGTAATATTTTGATCAGATAGCAGATTGTCAATGAAAATGATGTTGAAGAGGAGTTCAGGGCGTCTCGTCTTACTTTTCCTATTGAACGCCCGAGTGGGTTTGACACCGAGCCGAATGTGGTCGGGTCAGATGAGATAATGAAGTATCGCTCCCGATTCGATTTATCTAATTCGGTCACTCTGATTCCAGCGGGTGATAGAGCTGCATGGAATCCTCCCCTGAGTATGGTGGCAATCTACGGATCCATGCTTTGCTGCAGCGTCACTCTTCCCTTCCAGTCATTCATTGCCTGGTTTTTGGCTGAAGCAGGGATTGCTCCAGCTCAGCTTGCCCCGAATAGCTACAAAATTTTGATATGCATGTGGAACATGTACAACTGGATGAACTTATCGCCGCCATCCTCGAATGAAATCAAGCACTTTTTTACACTGAGGCAAGCGGGCAAGTCGGGGACCTACTTCCTTATGTCTAATTCACCAGATTGCTGGGTCCCTAAGGGGACAAAAGTGAGTCGGGGAGCTGATACCTCTGATGACCCCAAAAAGAGGGGTTTTATATGGGGATTTCCTACATCCAATAAGTTCTGAAAGAACAGTTGGTTTTTTAGGGGGGGAGTCTCGGACTCGAAGTTACTGTTTTAGCTGGGGGTACTGAAACAGTGTTGAAAGTCCCCCTCTTCTTCTGTTCCCCCGATTTTTGGAACAAGAAGCAAATCGAGTATAGTGATGCGGAGCTGACCAGAATTGCTCGGGCAGCTGTTCGCACTTTGGCAAAAATGAGCAAGACTTATCTCTTCGTTGAATCGAAGATGATTGAGTTCGACTTCTTCGAAAAGATTTTGGGCCAACGTAGGCGATGTATGTGTTTTTGCAACCTCTTCCTTATTGTTATACATTTTGTTTTGCATTCTAACGCGGTTCCTTTTTTCTTCTAGTGTTTGATACAAAAGTCGTCTGCGATCTTCCGGCTCGCCAAGTGAAGTCAATTATTCAAGCGAGTCGGAAAGAGACGGCTCGTCAAGGTGGCGAAGGCATTGCTCCGCCTGAGTCTGATTAAGAGACTGATGCCGCTGAGGAGCAGATTCCCGAAGACGTCCCTGAGGACGTTTTTCAACCGACGGTTGGGGAGACTAGCGGTCTGAGTGGCCCGGTCAATACTCAGCTTCCTGTCGATCGGCAAAGGTAAAGTGAAGGTGTTGGTGAGGAGTATACCGAGTAGACTGACGCCTGTGTTGGAGGCAATTCTTCCACGGGACAGGTAACTATAGGTCCCAAATTTTTTGAAGCCTTCCAGGATGACACTCCGGAGGATCCCGCAGCTGATCTCAGTTTCCACTGTTCTCGGGGTGAGAAACGGAAGGCAATCAACTCTCCAACTCGTCCTCTTAAGGTTCCTCAGGTGGTTACTTTCATCAATTCCAGCGATGAAGATATTGTGGCTGAGGCTTACCCGAGTGCTGATGTTGGAGTATCGGTGGATGTGGGGGCTTCGGAGCCGAACAGGGGCCCCCGAGGTTAAAAATCTAGAAACTGAACCCTCAGGGGTTCCTTCACATCCTTCTCCTCAGGATATACTATGGGAGATGTCATCTGGTCGAGCTTTCATCGGGGAAGATCGTTGGAGCAGTTTTCGGGATGGCTCCCTGACCAAACATCTTCAAAATGTTTTTAATGGCGCATCTTATGTAAGCTACCCCAAAATCCTTTAATTTTTTGCTTGTTTGCCAAATTTCTAATTGTATTCTTTTACAGATGGTGTCCGAATTCCCTGAGCTAATTCAGACGCAGCAGCATCAAGCTGATCGAATAAGACGTTTGGAGGCTCGACTAAAGGAAAGTGAGGATAGCTGGGCTCGGGTCGAAACGACTTACCAACAGAGGTTTGGTTCTGCATAAATTTTTACCGACCACTGTCTGGCAAAGCAAATGGTGGCCGAGGAAAGAGCTTCTTCGATAGAAGAGAAAGCAATATCACTTCAGAACTTATTATCTTCTGCCCAGGAATTTATGCTCAAGGCCGAGCAGGAAGCGGAGCAGTCTAAGTCGGCGTACGAGCGGAAAATCAAAGATCTAGAGCGCCAAGCATTGACAGTCGAATCCTTATCCCAAGAGTCCAGGCTGAAACTTAAAGTACAAGGGGTAGATCGTTTCAAGAGATCCCCTGCATATGATGCTCTTCTCCTTCGGGAGTTTCAACGAGGGTTGGTTTCAGCTGGTGAATTCTTTAAAGTCAAGAATCGGGCAACTGAGAAGGCTCGAACCAATTGGGAGCTGTCAATCAAACATCATGTGGATCGGTCCTTGGAGTCTCTTCAAACTCAGATGAAAGAATGAAGAGCTTATTATCGTAGCAGAGGCAATGAGCTTCATCCTATGCATTTAGAGATTCCATCAGACCACTCCCTCTCAACCTTTTATGCCAGTCAAGAGTCGGTCGTGAAGGGTGTGGAGCCTGATGTCGGGCTGATTCGAGGAGAGGATTAAAGTCAATGGATGGATGACTCAGTCGACACAATTGCTTGGCCTTCAAACAAAAATCTGCTCTATGAATACGAAATGGTGCCAGACCCGAGTATTGGCAAGGGCTTGAAATCCTCACAACCTTAATTTTTGTAGAATTGTAGGAATTTTTTATTCTTGATTATATAAGGAATTTGTAACCCTCTAAATCAATAAAACTCCCAAGTTTTTCTAAATGATTGATTTGCTTTGATCACTTAATTTCCTGATTGTTGTCGAGTACTTCATTAAACTGGCATGTTCGGGAAACTTAACCAAGTATCTTATTAAATTGGTTCTTCGATGTTCGGGTATCTTAACCGAGTATCTTATTAAACTGGTAGTTACCCAAATAACTTTTAATTGCCAAGTATCTTATTAAACTGGCTCTTCGATGTTCGGATAACTTAACCAAGTATCTTATTAAACTGGTAGTTACCCGAATAACTTTAATTGCCAAGTATCTTATTAAACTGGCTCTTAGATGTTCGGGTAACTTAACCGAGTATCTTATTAAACTGGTAGTTACCCGAATAACTTTAATTGCCAAGTATCTTATTAAACTGGCTCTTTATTATTAACTGAGTCATCTTAAAACAGGCAAGTTTATACTTGTGTTTCATACTCGGTTGCTACCCGAACATTACATCAAGGCTCACCATGATCATACGTTCGAGTCCTTACACATTACCAAGGACGTCTCCCCAGTTTTTATGTGTAAGGGTTTGACGGATCGTTAAGCTTTTTGAATTGCTTAACACAACTACGCATTTCATCGGAATTTTTCCCGATAGCGTCCCGAGCTGGTGCATCGGGTTTGCCTTTTTACGAAGGTCATTTTGATCTTGCTCGGCTAGCATGCTTCTTCTAGCTTTTCCACCCATTCAGGATTTAATGGTCCTGAGTATTCTATTTGCATGTTCTTATTATCATGCTTGTCTTCCATATGTTCTTATTATCATATGCTTTCTTTTTGAAATCCCGAGCTCGATGCTTTTCTTTCGAAAATCCTGAGTGATTTTTTATTTATAACTGCAAAGTCAATAAAGTTATAAATTTTAACTAATGTATCCTAACTAAAATTGTCCTAACTAAAAAATAGAAAAAACAATTTAAGGATAGAAAATCTTCAGATATTGGGCATTGCATGGTCGGGGTAAAACCCCTCCATTAGGTCGTGCAATCCAATACGCCCTATGGCCGGCTATTCCTTCGATTTTGTACAGGCCTTCCCATTTGTCAGTCAAGGAACCTGCAGCTTTATTTTTTGTGTTCAATGACACCTTTCTGAGTACTAGGTCTCCTAGCTGGAATTTTCTAACCCGAACGTGAGAGTTGTAGTGGCGAGCTACCCTTTGCTGATATGCCATATTTCATATTCGGGATCTCTCCCTTTTTTCTTCTAGCTCATCTAGACTTTGTAATAGCATATCAATGTTCTGCTCTTCATCGTATAGCCTGACCCGGGGTGACGTATATGACGTTTCTATAGGAATAACAGTTTTTGTTCCAAACGCTAAAGTGAATGGAGTTTCTCCTGTTGAAGTTCTCGTTGTTGTCCGATACGCCCATAGTACTTCATAGTACTTCGGGAAGCTTTTCAACCCAGCTTCCTTTTTTGGCATCTAGCTTTGCTTTGATTGTGTGCTTGATATTTTGTTCACTGCTTCCACCTGCCCATTTGTTTAAGGGTGGGCAGGTGTAGCATAGTAGTTGGCAATCCGATACTCTTTGCACAACTGTCTGAATTTCAGGTTATCGAACTGAGTACCATTATCAATGATTATAGTGTTTGGGACTCCAAACCTATAAAGTATATTATTTTTCATGAAATTTGTGGTGTTTGCTTCTGTGATATGCACTAAAGCTTCAGCTTCTACCTATTTTGTGAAATAGTCAACAACTATTATGGCATGCTTCGCTCCGCCCCCTGTCCCAGCTGACATTGGGTCGATTAGATCCAAACCCCACATGGCAAATATCCATGGGGATGTGAGGTTTCTGAGTTGCTCAGGGGCCTGTCGGATGTCATTAGCAATCCTTTGGAAAGTATTGCAACTTTCTGAACACTGTTGTGCATCTGAGAATAGAGTAGGCCAATAATAGTCTTGCATGAGTACCTTATGTGCCAAACTTTTACCCCTAGTGTGGTTTCCGAAAACTCCTGCATAGACTTCTTGTAATATCTTATATGCATCTTCCTCTGTCACGCATCTTTGGAGTGTTTGGGAATACCCTCTTCTGTATAGTTCTCCTCCAACCATTGTGTACCTGGCAGATCGGTACCTGATACGTTTTACGTGTAAGGGATCTTCCGGTAGTATACCTTCTTCCAGGAACCTTTTTAGCTGAGTCATCCAACCGTCTGGCGGTATTCGGATCTCTGAAATTTTAAGGTTCTTGGTTCAGCTGTACTCGGTTTGAGGAGATGTGCAACCGGTATATATTTTGGCCTGATTGTGGTTATTGCTGATGCTAGTTTGGACAATGCGGCTGCCTTTTCATTCTCCTCCTTGGGTATCTAGGTAATCTTATATTCTTTAAATTTCTGGAGGAGCTGTTTCGCAATGTCACGGTAGATTATCATGCCTTCATCCTTGGCTTGGTACTCGTCTAGGATTTGGTTGACAACTACCTGTGAATCACTGAATATCTCAACCTCATCTGCCCCGAGAGCTATGCAGACTTTGAGTCCAGCTAGTAGCGCCTCGTACTCAGCTTGATTATTGGTTGCCTTGAAGTCAAACCTCATGGCACATTCGACATCATCTCCTTCTAGAGTGCATACTACAATCTCTGCCCCACTGCCATGAGTGTTTGAAAAGCCATCAACATACAGCTTCCATGGGAAATTTTTACCCAACATCTTTTTTGCTTCCAGGTTCGGTTCTATGAATTCTGCTAGGAAATCTGTCACTGCTTGCCCTTTGAGAGATGTCTTGGGGATGTAGTAAATATCGAATTCACTTAGCTCGATTGCTCATTTGGTTAATCTCCCTGAAATCTCAGGCTTCTATAAAATCTGCTTCAATTGGCAATCGGTGAGAACCTGGATTGTGTGAGCCTGAAAGTATGGCCTTAGCTTTCTTGCTACTAAGACTAGTGCCAGGGCAATCTTTTTTGCATGTGAATATCTGGTCTCAGCTGGTAGAAGTGCCTTGCTAGTGTAGTACACTAGTTTTTGTACTCCATCTTCTTTTTTGACTAGAACTAAGCTTGCTGCCAATCTGTAATTGACAGGTACAGTTGGAGTGTCTCCCCCATCTGAGGTTTTGAAAGGATGGGAGCATGTCCTAAGTACTCTTTAATTTTTAAGAATGCATGTTCACATTCTTCATTCCATTCAAGTCTTTTCCCTTTTCTAATTACTTAAAAAAAATGTGCACATCTGTCTGTGGCTTTTGAGATGAATCTTCCTAAAGAAGCCAGACATCCTGTTAGGCATTGTACTTCTTTGAGTGTCCTCGGTGAAGTCATTCTCTGCAGGGCCTGGATCTTCTCGGGGTTGACTTTGATTCCTCTTTGATGGGCTTGAAATCCTAGGAACTTTCTGAAGGAACCCCGAACAAACACTTGTTCGGATTTAGCTTCATTTGGTATCTCCTCAAGACATCAAATGTCTCCCGCAGATCTGAAGAATGCTTGTCTGTTGTGATGCTCTTGGTCAGCATATCATCAATGTATACTTCCATGTTCATTCCTAATTGCCGTGAAAAGATTTTGTCGACCAACCTCTGATAAGTAGCTCCTGCATTTTTCAGTCCAAAGGGTATCACAGTGTAGCAATACAAACTCTGATCAATTGTGAATGCTGTTTTTTCTTTGTCAGCCTTGTTCATCCTGATCTGGTTATACTCCGAGTAAGCTTCCATGAAACTGAGTAGCTCATGGCCTGATGTAGCGTCCACCAACTGATCTATCCTTGGAAGTGGAAAACTATCTTTCGGACATGCCTTGTTCAGATCTGTGAAATCTACTCACATCCTCCACTGTCCATTCTTCTTTTGGACGAGGACTACATTAGCCACCCATTGAGGGTAATTGACCTCTCTAATTGATCCTACAGCGAGTAGCTTTTCTACTTCCTGTTTGATCGCCTGACTTCTTTCAAGGTTGAATGATCTTCTATTTTGTATCACTGGTTTTGCATTCGGGTCTACTGTAAGATGGTGGGATATTATTCGGGCATCTATCCCGACCATGTCTTCATGACTCCAAGCGAACACATCCTTGTATTCTTTAAGTAGATCAATGAGGCTTTATTTGACTCTTCCTTCCATATTGGCCCCGATATTGACCTTTTTACCCGGTTCATCTTCTTTCAGGGTGATTTCTTCAATCGGTTCAGTTTTAGATTCATTCAGTTCTTCTCTTGGATCGAACTCGAATGATAAGGGCTTTTCGTTCTAACTCGGCTGTGATATTGTGCAAACCTGTTCATTCTTGTCCTTGTATACTGACAGGTTAGCTCTTCAGGCCATCTCTTGAGATCCCTTGACTACCCCGACCCCTGTTCAGTCAGGAATTTTATCATTAAGGCATAAGTGGCTGTTACGGCCTTAGTTTTATTCCGGAATGGTCATCCCAATAGCACATTATATAGCCAATTCTCCAAGTCTACTACCACGAAGTCGAGCAATACAGTTCTCTGGCAAGGTGCTACTCAAATCTTTATGGGTAACTTTACCGTCCCGAGTGACCCGACTTCAACTCCCCCAAATCCTCTAAGTGGGGTATGAAAGGGTTGTAGGTCCTTTCGGTCTAACCTGAGTTGATCGTAGACGGCTACATTGAGAATATTTGTTGAGCTTTCATTATCTATCAGGATTCTCCTAACTTCCCGATGACCAATCTGGGCACTTATGACCAAGGCATCATTTGGTCGAACATCTATGCCATGTGAGTCTCCTTCTGTGTATGTTATTGGGTCCCATCCTTCCTTTATCCTCTTCGATCTGGCTCGACCAAGTTTACATCAAAGTTATTTCTTGTTTCTACTGCTTCTCTGATTTCCTGAGTTCGTTCTTGGTAACTTCTTCCAGTGGATGGTCCTTCAAATATCGTGTGTATTACTTGATTGACCTCTGGACTGGCCCTTTGATTTTGACTAGAGCCGTGATCGGTCCTGATCACTTTCTTTGCTTCTGATTTTTCATCTCTTTTCAAGATCACATCTTATAGATGTCCTTCCCGAATAAGGGTTTCTATGTAATCTCTGAGCTGGTAACACTTAGAGGTCTCATGACCAGTTTTCTTGTGGAACCGATAGTATTTGGTTGTGTCTCGCCTACCAAACTAAGATTGCTGGCGTGGCTCTTGTACCATATTCTTTATTTTCAAAATGATCAGGATTTCTTCCTGTTTTTTCCAAAGAGGGGTGTAATTGGTGTATCTACCCCAGTATTTCTCGGTGGTTTGTTCGGCGTTACTCCCATTACCCCAGTCCTTGCTTTTTTCTTTACCATTTCCCTTCTGGTTCTAGCCTTTAGACTCAACATCCTGCTGTTCGGGGTTTTCCTCCGTGCATATAGCATCCTCCAGTGGCCAATTCTTCTTCCCCGGCCAGTGTATATCCTCCCGCCATATCCATCATGTCTACATATCTAGTCAGCTGGGCTCTCCTTAAATCAAAAGATAGCCGACTATTCTGCAGGTTGTTGATGAACGCAGCAATTATTGCTTTATCGTTTGCACTGCTAATTTCTGAAACGGCTTTGCCGAATCTTCCCAAGTATTTCTTCAGTGACTCATCATTCTCTTGCTTTATTTGAGAAATGTGAGCTACTGACTTTTTCATGTGAACATTACTCAGAAATTGCCTCGAAAAGCTCCTGCTCAGTTCACTGAAACTTTTGATGCTTGCTGGAGGCAATCTCTCGAACCACCTCGAACCCATGTCTCCCAGAGTTTACGAAAAATTGAGACATAGTAAGGGATTATTGTGGGCATACTGAGCCATGACACTTTTATAGCGTCTCACGTGCTCTTTTGGATCTGTGTCTTTTTTAAACTACTCCATGTGTGGCATTCTGAATCTTTCTGGGAATGGGGTCCGCAGGATTTCCTTGATGAATGGACTGTCAGAATTGTCATCCAACAAATCATTATACCCATAACGTCTGACCAGTGCATCCATCTGACGTCTATCGTTCTCGACTTCTTAAGTTAAGCTTTGGATCATGAAATCTCTGTCTCCCACCCGGCTACCCCGTCGGTTGAACCATTGGGTAACTGTCATTCTTTCTAGCTCTTCACTTTGATGTCGAGTTTCTCGCATGACTCCGTGATGACGTTTTCGATAGTACCGACCGCTATCTTTCTATGACGACCGATCCCTGTACCGGTCATGTTTGTGATGTCTAGTACGGACAGTCTGATCCTGGTCCTGCTTCTGACGTGGTCGTTCATCTTTAGGTGTTTCACTTCCAGCCTGCTTGATTGGGGTAAGGTTCTTTCCGACTCCTGGTGTATTTATTTTTAGCCCTACTACCACCGAACGAAGCCTTGCAAATGGGAGGTTAGGAGTTGGTGCTTCTATGGCCAGTAGATCAACTCCTTCCTTTGCTGCGTCTGCCACCAGTTGCTGCAACGCTTCGCGAAAATGTTGAGTCAGATCTCCGCTGGTTGGAGAAACTTGTTGGATCCCCGCCAGGAATGTAGGTTGGTTCTCTATTGTTGCAGTGAGATCCCGTGAGGTGCTGCCAACATGAAAGTTATCCGGAGATTTTTGGACATCCTCAGAATTGCTTCTACTTCCTGCCATTGCTTCTGCTTCCTGCCATTGCTTCTGATTAAGTCGAAGGTTCGCCCCCTCCTTCTAGCGCCAATTGTTGACGTTGATTTCTGGATTGTATCAGAAAAGCCAACAAGGATTGGATTTCGGCTGAGATTTCGGTTGAGATTTCAAAGAGAGAGAGAAGGAGAAAGTAAACAGGACACGAGTTTTTTACATGGTAAAACTCTGATGACCGGAGAAACATCCACGGTGGTTGAATGACCAACCTAGCCAAAATCCACTATGAATTCTTGAATATTACAAGCTCTCGGTCTCTCTTTTTTCCCTCTGAATTTGCTATTATTTGCGTATGCTCTATTGTCTATATCTTTTCTGGACGAGATTATGGATCTATTTATATGTTTATAGAGCCCTAATCCGCTTTGTACAAGTAATAAAAGATCTCTGCATTTAATTGTGATTTGGTTTCTTGTTTGAAGTAGATTTGTCTTCTTTCCTGTTTCGGAGTCTTGTATTGAAGTTGAATGGGATTCTAGTAGTACAGTCCAATTTGGACTTGTTTCCTTATATAAGGAAGTAATCTTTTTAAAGAAATAAAGTTGTTGTCTGATTGGGAACCCTTCCAGCTCAGTATTCTGTTCTCTTTGGGATTCCTTCCTGATATGGATATCTTCGTGTATTTAATGACCTAGTCCGTGTGAACTAAGCACTAAGCTTCTTATTCGGTTTTCTTCATATTTATCCCGAGTAAGGATTATACCTGCGAGGCCCGAGTAACATCGTTTGAGCCCGAGTGAAAGCGTCATTTAACCAGTCCCGAGTGTCGTTAACTGATCCCGAGTAGGTTTCATTTGACATCTGTTTACTCGGGTTTTCTCTTCCTCAGCAATGTCTTGTAGGATATTTTCTAAATGCCTATTTGGATGTCCACCTGACAATTTATCTTTTTTGTTTGATGACGTGTTCATCCGATAAAATTCACATATGACATAGTTTTATTCAGTTTTCAGTGAAAAAAAAACAAATATGTTTTTGAGTTTTCAGTTTTCGGTCACAATTCAGTCTTCAGTAACATTCAGTACTATTCAGTCTTCAGACAAAAAATCAAACGGAGCCTTAGTGTTGATTGCTTTGATTGGCAAAAAGATAAAAATACCTCAGACTTCTTTTTACCATCATATTATTGCATAATTAATTATTAAAATCAAGGGAAAGTATCATTTTACCCCCTAAGTTTAACCATATTATTAAAACGAGGACATGGTTTGGACATATTGGCTTTTTCTCCCCCTGAAATCAAACAAACCTATAAAGACCCCCTTCTGTCACATTTACCATCTAAAATAACTGTTGACCACCGTTGACCGTTAAAATTGAAGGGCATTATTGTAAAAGCATAAAATTAAAAAAATTAAAAAATTAAAAAATTAAAAATTAAAAAAAAAACAATCTCTATAAGCCAACTCTCTCTCTCTCATACAACTATTTTTGTTTCTCTCTCTCATCCGATCATCATTCTCTCCACTGAACCACCAAGACCGAATCACCACCACCGAATCACCACCACCACCACCACCATCAATCCATCTCATCATCTGATCACCACCATAACCAACCCACTTGTTGTTGTTCTTCTTCTTCTTCAACTTCTATTTCAATTTGGTTTGATTTGTTTCTTGGATTTTTGAATCGAATCTGGGTTTGGTGGTATGAAATCTCTCAAAAACCCCCATTGAAACTATCGAAAACTCTCAAACAAAACCCTTAAGATTAGGTTTTGATTGGTTTCTATTTGGGTCGATTCGGCTTCAATTTGGGTAGATTAGTTTTCAATTTGATTTTTTGGGATTAATGTTCTGGATATGTTTGGTTGGTGGTTCGAACATATGGATTTGGGTTTGGTAGGTGTTTCAATGGTTTGGGTTTGGGTGTTTCAAATATGGATTTGGGGTGGGTTGTTGTATGGTTCACGGTGGTGGCTGGATTTTGGGGGTGGTTCACGGTTTGGTCTTTGAGGTGTGGTGGTCCGGTGGAGAAGATGATAATCACGGTGACAGAAAGAGATTGTGTTGGAGATGGTGTTCTGGTGGTTGGATTGGTTTGGCGATGATTTCTGGTTTTAGTCACTGATAAATGGTGAATTATTTTTTTTTCTTTTTTCTTGAATTTTTAAGATACATATTGGGTTTTTTTTATCGATTTGGTTTCAAATGTGGATTTTGTGGTGAATTAGTTTCGATTTGGTTTCAAATTGGATTGATTTGGTTTCGAATTTGGATTTTGGGTGGGTTGTTGCATGGACGTGGTATTGGCTGGCTGGATTTTGGGGTGGCGATGGGTGGTTCGACAGTGGATGATGGGTGTGTTCAGGTGGAGATGGAGATGGATGTTCTTGGTGAAGATGAATAACCAAATAAGATATCCAGATTTTTTTTTAATTCTTTAATTTTATTTATTTTAAATTTTGTTTATTTTTAATTTTGTTTTTAAAATTAAATAAAAATAAAATAAAAAGAGATCAGATGGATGGTAGATATCATTTTTTAATTATGTTTTGTTTAATTTTTTTGTTTTCTATTTTTTAAATATTTTTAAATTTTTTATTTAATGAATTATAAGGGTAAAATGGTAACTATATAGAGTAAATGTATTATAGGGGGTATTTAATACATTTAATGGATGAAAAAAGTAACAGAAGATACATATAATACATTATTTCCATTTGAGGGGGAAGATCAGTCAATATGTCCAAACCATATCCTCGTCTTAATAATAGGGTTAAACTCTCAATATGTCCAAACCATGTCCTCGTCTTAATAATAGGGTTAAACTCATGAAATAAAATGATAATTTCCCTAATATCAACTATATAAATTTACAATATAAGAAAATCAACTTTGAAACAAATTATTGCATACCCACCGCAATAATTAACTTGAAACATATATTGGAAACCAAGCAAACTTGAAATTACATTTGGAACCGAATGTTAAACCAATGGATGTAGAATTTTTGGTTGGAAATTAACTTGGAGTCGTTTTTTGTTTAGTGACATTGGTGTTTTGTATGAGTTGATGATTTGAATTTGTTGCGTGATTAAAGTGAAGATGGATGATTGTGAATGTGGAATATATATATATATATATATGAAAATTGGGTGTTTATCGCTGGATCTTCACACGGAGATTCACAATACCTCTCAATTATACATAATTTTTATTTATTTTTTAGATATTTGGAAGGTACAAGTTAACCACTCCAATAGAAAATTAGGGAAGTGTTTTGAATAAATACATTTTGTGTAATTATCCAACAATAGTTAAAAGTTGAAGGAGGATATTATATTTAAGCTTCAAAATAAATAATACATTCAAGCAACATAATAAAGAAAGGAATTGAAGAAAACATTGGAGGCTTGGAGGACATAATTAATGAAACTGAAAACAAGTTGCGAGACGTGATCTGTCGAGTTGGGACATGGCCCCACATGGGTATCATTGTGTTCGGTGTTTGTGACACTTCAGAAGCTACTACTGAGTACTGCGCCCACACTTTGTCATCTCTCATATTTTGCTTTTTAAACGCCTCATAAGTCACAACTCTTTGTCTCCATTTTTTTTTTTTTTGCAATTACCCAATTTTCACGCAACACTCCACTCTCTCTTGTAAAAAAAAATTACAAGGGATTCTGTCATATTTTGTTTTTTTAACGGCTCATAACTGTCACTTTTTCTTTTCTTTTTTTTTTTGGCATTTACCCGATTTTCACTCAACAGTCAACACTCCACTCTCTCTTTTTAATATCACTTGACTTCTCTCTCTTTATCTTGAAGACTGTAAAAAAAATTAATAAAAAATTGACAGTCGATGAGAATTTTGATTTGCGGCTGCTAGAAATCTAGAAACTGCAGTATATGGATCGCTTGATCCGCAAGTTCAGGCTTCTTCTTCTTGCGTGGCTTCACCGATCTCGTTCTGGTACTCAAATTTGCTGATTTTTTTATGTGGGTTTTAGTGATTACTGATAAGTGATAACTGTGTCTAAATTACTGGAATTTGATTGATTTGAGCTTGAATGTGCTGATTTGTTTGTGGGTTTGTGGTAACTGTGGATAATGTTAAATGAATTGTGTAGAAAGTTATTGGTTATGGCTTCAGTGTCTATCCCATGTTTGATTCTGATGGATATCAATATATTTGAATACCAATTCTCACAGATTTTTGTTTTATGTTCAAAATTCTTGAGAATTCCAAGTTTTAGAGTGATTTTAGTTGTGGAGGAATTAGTTTTGTTCGTTTCAACCGGATATTTGACTTCAGTTATGTGCAGGATTAATCATATACTACAAAAAAAAAAATTGCATTGATTTCTTAATTGTGTAAAGGTACATTTGTGAACAGAAGAAAATAAAATTAGATTTGATGGTTTTTAGTTTCGTCTTACATGAAGCTGCAACTGATAAAAGATAATTGTGAACAAAGAAGTTAGTATTTCATTCGTCAATAAGATTAATGTTTGTTTTTGGAAGTTGTTAATGTAATAATGTAGAAGAAATTCCAATATTGCTGAACATCTTGGGTTGAAACTTGACACAAACACTTTCTCTCTTTTTGTGTGTGCATGTCAAATTGTTTGTCGAGTCTATTTTTCACTACCATCCGTAAATGTTCACTGAGCAAGACTAAATCATTTTAACGGTACTGAGATTTATTAAATATTGTAAGTAATGGTGCAAAAGTTATGATCTTCTTTGTGTTTTTGGGTTTATTCAGGTTCTTGTTATGCTATCCTTCTAATTTCAATATGTTTTGATTTCAGGCCCGAAATCTTTTGTGAGACGCTTTCCATACAGGGATATAAAGATGGCAACAGACAATTTTCAAAGAATAATTTACAGAAATTCTCATGCCGCTGCTTATATGGCAAGATTTGGAGATGGTGAACTTGTTTTGGTAAAAAAAGTAAAAGCTTTTAATCAAGAAAAAGATGTCTTCTATAGAGAAGTGCAATTATTGCGACGCTTGCATCACCGCCACCTTCTTGCACTTCGAGGATTTACCACAGGACATAAGAGGTTTGATTCCTAACTCCTGATATCCTTCTCTCGTTAACAGCAGACAACGAACAGGAATAGAGCTGATTTAATTGTTGTTCTGCAAAAGTTTTAACTCCATGATTCAATTCAAAATTGCTATACAACTTAAGAGATTTCAGGCATTTCCTTCCTTAGCTTACAAAGATTGGATTTCCTCTCAAGTCGTTTATATTATAACTCATAAGCAAAACTTCAATTGAACTTCTAGCATTTTAAATTTAACTTTTGCAGAATGCCAAAGCACTGACCTCTGGCGGGAAAAAAAAATTGATATCATTTTGTTAAATGCTTTGGACTAAGGATTGTGCAGTGTTGATTAGATTTTTCAATTTTAGTGAGCAACTAAATTAGACTTGGTTGTCCAAGCATAAGCTTTTGTCTCTGAATTGTTACCAAGACACCTATAATTCCATTTCTAGCTTTGGCAAGAAAATTATTCATTTCCTGGTATATTTGAATGTTTATGTGTTTTATGATGATTTGAAATATAATGAGAATTGATAGTTGTCTTTTTAAAAATATATGTGGATTTAATGAAGGTTTGATGTTAATACTAATTTACACATGATGTTCATGTTTTCCAGACTGGTGCTACGTAAGTGTGCTTTATAGATACAATTGGATAATAGGTGAAACTGTCATTCTCTTATTTGCAGGTTGCTAGTGTTTGACAACATAGAAAACGGAAGCTTGAAAGAACATCTTAATGGTAATCCTTGAAGCAAAACTTTGTAAGGAAAACTGATCTATAATTGCAAAACTTAATTGTGTTTATGAACTATTGGCTCTTGGCAGATCCTATGAAGACTCCCTTGAATTGGAAAACGAGGTTACAAATAGCAGTCGGGGTGGCAGCTGCATTGGTATGTCGAACAGTCAAGATATCTTCTAAAGTCATAAATGATTATACTCACTCTATTTGTCAGTCAAAACCCCAAAACCTCACTTAATGAACCAGAATTCTCTATCCATTGAGCTCTGTCTAGGTGATTGCTAAACGTTACTTCCATTCGGTGCCCTGAGTGACAACTCAAAGAGGGTTCCTTTGACAAATTCTTTAGTGCAGGAACTGCATATGTTCATATTTGAATCTTGATCTTAAACTAAATAGGTTCATATTTAGAAATTTCATGATTACGTGCGAAGTAATCGTTTAAATTTAGAAAGTTCATGTTTGTTCATAACATACTAAGTTCTGGGTATGATCCTGATTACGATAATTATACACTGCAGGAGTATTTGCTTCTCTTCAGTAACCCACCAATATATCATGTCTCCGTCACTTCAAGCAGTATCATGTTAGATGAAAATTTCACTGCAAAGGTTAACTTAATGATAGCTTCTTCTCTGTTTCTTTTCAATTTGATCTGGTGCAATATTTTTGTGTTGGGACGTATAGATTATTATACAAAATTTGTGGTCACGCGACAAACTGATTAATGTTTTATTAGTAACGCTATTCCCTTCATATTACAGCTCTCTGATGTTGGCCTTTTCAGCTCTGTCGGAAGTTGTGTTACAACTCCCCACAACTCATGTTCAGAAGGTGATATTCTACCCCCTTCCTACAATTTTGTACCATTTTCAGGACGTTTGATCACGTCCATACAAAATTATCGAACTTCCCTTGTTATTTTCATGGTTTCTCTAGCAGTTGACGTTCATTTATCCATGTATCTGCAGATCGTAAGAGTCAAGAATGCAGCAACATAATCTTTCAGCTTGGTGTGCTAATCCTGGAGCTAGTAACCGGGCAATCATCGGATGAAGGAGATTCGGATATAGTCGAATGGATCCAGGAGTCTTGCTTCCGCAGTTCCATTGAAAAGATGATAGACCCAGATCTGGGGGATAACTTTGATTATAGAGAGCTTAAAAGGCTTCTGATTGTTGCAAGACTATGTATTAAAACAAAGGATAAACCAACATTTTCTGTTCCACAGATACTTAGATATATCCAGAAGAAAGTAGATTTCCCATGCCAATAAACAGTTTTTAAAGTCGAGTGAAATTTGATTTGTTTTTTTTTTTTTTTTACTCGGTGTTCTGTAGAGTGACGTTCCAATTTCAATAGCAATTCAATACCATCTTGATGAATGATCAAGCTCTTGACGAAGATAAGAAATTATGACATTCATGACTATGAAGATATGTTAATGGTTTCCATATCAAGATAATACTGACTTGAAAACAAATAATCTTTTGAACATCTGAAATGTGACAACTTCCAACACTCTTTAAGTACTACTGAAATCAGCTTCCATTTTTTCTTGAAGTGTACCACAACAAGAATCAGCAGCCTCCATTTTACTTTTCATCATCATCACTGCTGGGCACATTGCACCCTCTGAGGGCCGCCGCCATGCGTGTCGTTGTCATCATCATATGCCTCCTGAGCTTGTGCGTGCTGTTTTCTTCGCATCTCCTCTTCAATGTTGACATCATGCAATGTAGTCTCCTCGCACTCATCCAACTCCATGTCAGTCATCCCGGACTTTGGCTTTGGTGGCAGCACCGCCTCTATGGCCTTAACCTGATCTGGGGTCAGAGAATCGGGGAACTCCACCGTGAAGTGAATGTATAGCTTGCCTTTCATAAATGGCCTCTGGTACATGGGCATACCCTCATCATTGATGGCCTTGAATGAATCTGCAAAACAAAACATAAAGTCATTAATTTGTAAACTAATCAACAGATTAATCATTAAATTCTGCTATAATTTGCATTGCACCCTTATTCGGTATTACTCACCAGGCTTGACAACTTCACCGGGACTTGACTTGATGAGGAGCTGTCTGCCATCCAGGTGTGTCAATACAAATTGGAAACCACAGAGAGCTTCTGTGAGGGACAAAGTGTGCTCGTAAAAGAGGTCTTCGCCCTTTCTCTTAAACTTAGGATGCTCCTTCTGTTGAAGGTTGAATACTATATCTCCTGTAATTGTCTCCGGCTGTAAAACACAAAGGGAAAAAAAATTCAGGAACCACCATGTAAAAGCAAGCGACAATTGGCAAAATTAAGTGCGCGTTTGAACAAAACACCCCCTAAGCAAGCACAAATAGAAACATACTGCTTCATCTGCTGCACCCGGGAAGGTAATCTTCTGTCCATTCTGCATGCCCTTCTCGACAAGGGCTTCAAGCACCTTCTTCTCAGGAACAACCTTCTCACCCTTACACTGTGGGCAACGATCCTTATCCTTGATAGTTTCACCGGTACCCTTACATTCATTGCAAGGATGCTGCATTTGCTGAATCATTGAAGGGCCAAGTTGCCTTATCGAAACCTTCATGCCAGAACCTTGGCAACCAGCACACTTCATTGAAGCTCCAGATTTCGATCCTTTGCTGCCACAGATAAAATATTAACATCCCATTTGGCAAGCAAATCAAGATTAACACAGAACATGTAACAGAATGTAAACATAAAATAGCACTCACCCGTTACACTTTGAACATATCACATTCTTTGAAAGTGAGAGTTTCTTTGATGTACCCATATAAAGGTCCTCCAACGAAACCTTTAATGGATGAACCACATCCTCACCCCGTTTCTGCCTTCGTCCCCTACTGCTACCACCTGCTCACAAATAAGACATTATTGTAGCCAACATTCGTAATGTCCCATTTAATACATGGATAACTATATTGTTATCGTTCTTACCTCCAAACGGACCACCGCCGCCGCCAAAGAAAGATTGGAAGATGTCGAATGGGTCGTGGCCGCCGCCTCCGCCCATCCCTTCCTTGAGTGCATCCTCACCATACTGATCATATATCTCACGTTTCTCAGGATCACTCAGAACCTCATAGGCCTGGGCCACCTCTTTGAACTGCAATAAAATTCATTCAAATTTACATCTAACATCTAACATACAACATTCCCACATTTAAATACAGTTAAGCATTGTTTGCATACAAATTAAACCAAAACCCGAAGCCGAAAGCCTGAAATTAATCAACTTAATTGCGTAAACAATCACTAGATCACCAAGACATCTCCAGCCCAAAATTTTCTTATAACAAAAGCCCAAAAATTACCGGTTCCCAATTAACATAATAAACGCAAGTAAATAAATATTTATATATCCATCCTCACAACTACAACTAAATTTCTAAGAAATAACAACTTTATTAATTAAATTTCCTAATTTTTCCTTGTAACTCGTCCACATCAATTTCCAGAAACTAATCGACACACTAAAAAAAAACCCAAAATAAAATAATGCAAACCTAATACGACAACAGCGTTATGTGTATAAAATCGTTGATCCAATGAGTTTCCGAGATAACACAAGAAACATACATAATCAAAACATGATTGCGAACACAAATCAGAAAGGAAAAAAAAAACAAAAAAAACAAAAAAAACAATAGATTACCTTCTCAGGATCGCCTCCCTTGTCGGGGTGGTTCTTGATAGCAGCTTTCTTGTAGGCCTTCTTCAAATCGTCCTGTGAAACGTTATTGGAGACACCCAGTATCTCATAGTACCTCGTGTTGTCGCTCTTCTTCGGTGCTCTCCCGAACATCTTTGCTGTTTTTATTTTTCTCAAATTCTTTTCTTCGAAACAGACGAGAGTCACACAGAGACGCCAGGAATATATATAACAAGGAACGTAAAAGGAGATACTTTTTCGTTGTATGGAGTTTACAATAGATGCGGAAGCCAGGAGCTGTGTATTTATATGGAAGAGTGAAGGAAATGGACGGCTCAGATTGTTTCCTGATTCATGGTTTCCTTAGATGAGAAGGCTCTAGAATTCTCTCTCTATCTCACGCTGTAAAAAGTCTCCTCTTCTGGAGTCTTCGCTGGTCTCTCCTAAAACCTGCCTCTTTTATATTTCCTCGAGTTAATATGCATACATGATACATAGGGGTTTAGATACATCTTCGGGGTACCAAATATCTCACCTCATCTCTATTTGGAGATTTTTTTTTAGAGAAAAATGAAGAAATGGGGGAATGGGAATGATTTTCATCCCTAAATTAAAATGGAAATGGGGATGGGGGATGGGGGATGAGGGATGGGGGATGGGGGATGGGCATCCCCATCCCTATCCCCATTTCCATTTCCCTATTTCCCTATTTTCTCATTTTTCCCACAATTAAATTGAAATAGGGATGGGGGATAGATTTCCCCATTTCCCCATTTCCCCATTTTCCCATTTCCCCATTTCCCTAAAAAGTATATAAATATAATTATAATATGTATTTGAATTATTTGAAATATTTTATGTTGAATTTGTAATGCATTGATATTTTTTATTTATAATGAAAGATTTGTTTTTTTAAAATTTAATTTATAAATTTTAGTTAAATAGGGAAATAGGAAAATGAGAAACCGGGGATACGAGAAAACGGGAAAAATTGAGAACTGGGGATGGGGATGGGGATGGGGATGGGGGGACCTCCCCCCAAACATCTCCATCCCCATTTTCCTCAAATGGAAAAATGGGGGGATGGGGGAAGGGTCTAGGAAGTGGGGACGGGGATGGGGATGGGGGGACCTATATCCATCCTCAATCCCCAAACGTGCTTCCCTAATCACAGTAACCGTATAGTATAGTTGTTTGTTATTTTTTTTTAAACAAAATAATATATAAATTCGGGTTATTTTAAAAAGGATATCTCAAACCCATGACCTCGTGATATAAGTGTGATTACACCTAGCCACAATTCGGTTCCTGTTCAGAACCGTCGGTTACGGTACCGGTTCTGTGGCAATGTTAAATTGTAACCGTAACCGTAACCGTAACCGGTATAGCCGGTTTGGTTTACGGTCTGTAATTGTTGATTTGGCGGTTCGGTTAAGGTTCCAATTCCGGAACCGGCCGGTTCTAGTTCCGAACAGGTTTTTCTACAAAAATAAATTAATTAATTAATAACAAATATATATAAGTGTGAAAAAAAATATAAAAAATTGCATAATAATAATTAAAATTGAATAAAGTTTAAAACAAACAAAAAATTGAACAAATATTTTCATTCGTAATATATTTCACTTAGAAGTTCTAATGTATTTCGTATAAAATATTCAATACAATTATCTAAATATACAATTGAAGTATTTAATAATGTTTAAAATAAAAGAAATTGACATTGATTAATAAATAAAAATTCACAATTGCAGAAAAATTATATAAAAAAAAATAGAAATTGGTCTTGAATTCAAATATACAATGTAACAAAGTTGAAATTAAAAAAAAAATAAAAAATTGGTCTTGCACTTTATTTTGACCATAATTAAGTTGTCTATGTATCTTCCACCAATGTAGAGGAATCAAAAACCACGTAGTTCTTTTACCTTTAAGTAGATGCTCGGTGTTGGAGGTTAGAAGTTGGAACGAAATCTATCTGCTGCCTTCCGTTCCCGTGGTTTGGTCATCTTCGAAGAAATCATTCACTGTCTATGGCTTTAGTTTTTGTTGTCTATATTTTGCCTTGATCCAATTCATCAACACATGTCTGGGCCTCAAGTGATTGTGGATAGGGGAGGCAAAATTCCTCGACCCGCCCCAAACCCACGAGGCTCCGGTCCTTTTGAAACGGGTTTGGAGTAGAAAAAACGAGTAACAGAACGGGGTTTAGGGTAAATTTCTTAATCCGGTCGGATTACTGGGTAGGGTATGGGGCGGTCCATTTTTCCCCGACCCGCCCCGCCCCGTTTGACCTGTAACATATATATATATATATATATATATATATATATATATATATATATATATATATATGTTGTATGTATTTTTATTTAAATCATTTTGGGATTTGTATTTTATACTTTACTTATGAATTTAATGTTTATTAAACATAATTATTGTGTTATATTAAATTCAAATTTACGTAAACAAAACGGGGTGTGTTTGAGACACCCTTACCCCATTCGGATCAGGGTTGTGGCAGACTTTTTTGACCCGGTCGGGTTACGGGTCGGGTTTGGGGCAAATATTGAAAACCGGGTTTCGGGTTTGGGGGCGGCTCTGACCCGCCCCATTGCCACCCCTAATTGTGGACACAGAACCGACCGTCTTGGTTTCAAAATATTTCCACTTGCACAAAATTCTTGTTCCACATCAATGGTAAAAATCGGCATTCCAATAATTTGTTTGGCAATAATAACCAAAATTGAAAATACATGTTCATGATCCTACCGCCAACATGGATACTAAATTCACTATCTTCTAAAAATTCATGAGTGGTTTGCATATACCAATCAAGCCCAAGAATTGAGCCAGATGAGGATAAAGAAGATGACGTAATTTTTTGGCTCTTTGAGAAAACAATCGATCCTCTAAACCCTTTAATTTAAATCTTGAGGAAGTAGCAATACCATCAGTTATGGGTCGAGGTGTGAAACCGAAATGTTCAAAGACGGACCATATATGCTAGATTAAAATTCATTTGCATCCCTCTAGTTTAACCTAATAGCTAAACTGGTCCTCCAGTTTTCATAATTGTCTCGTTTAGTCCTTTTGTCACGATTTCTATTGAAAATGTGAAATCTGATAGGGACAGAGGGTCAAATGACCTTGCCTCCCCTGATTTTTGTTTTAAACAAAAGGAAACAAGTTGATTAATTAAAAGCCATCTTCTTCTCTAAACCACATCAAACATCATCATTTTCAACCAAACCCTAAACCCAAATTCATTACCATCATCGGTTCACCACCACCACCAAACCGTATGATGTTCACCACCAAACACACACTTAACACGCCATAACCACACACACTCAAGACATCACCACCAAACATAATACCCAGAATCCTTCACCATCAAACACACCAAGAAACTAAAATTAGAAAAATGAAAAGCAAAATCGAAAGAAAAAATTTGTCTAATTCTTTTTCATTCTTTGGATCTTTTCGTCTTTTTCTTTGAGTTTCTTGTTGATTCCTTATTGAATTACTGATACAATCATTCTTGATTGTCTATTCCTTCTCTCTCCAAGTTCCAATCTCACTTTCTCTACCTACAAAATCATAATAAAAACAAGTACTAAAATCAGAAAACAAAAATCTTATTGATTGATTGGTTTTTTGGCAACGAAACATGAGAAAAGACTTGTATGTTGAGCAATGTAACGGTCGCTTTTTGATTGGCGTTGTTGGAATTGGAGGATGTCATATTCATCAACAAAGATGAAAAACTAGAGATCTAGTTCTTTTGAGAGACAGGGGAGACAAAAGCATCAAAATCATAGATGGAGTCTTTGGTCTCTTTCTTGGAGCAGGAATGTTGTATGTGAGTCCATTATCAACCTTATATGATTTTCCAAACAAAATCAAACACAACCACGCCCACTGTTAACCACCACCACCACAACACTCAGACCTTAAACAAGACCGCCATTATCATCACCGAACCCAAACCCAAACCCAGACGGATTTAATATATATATACGGATATAGAAAGAGAGATTCGTAAAGAGGAGGTTTCGAGAGATAGAGAGAAATGGATGAGAGAGAGAGAGGAGGAGGAAGAGGAGGAGGACGAGGACGAGGAGGGATTCACAATGAATTTGGTGGTGTACTCCATCAATGGAGATGGATGGTGGAGGTCCAACGTCCACCCACCATCATTTATTTATTCTTTTTTGTTTTTTGTTTCTTTTTTGTTTTCTTTTTAAATTTTTTAATTTAGTAAATCAAATTTTAATTTTTTTAATTTTTTTAATTATTATTATACCTTTAATTATATAAGTTGCCATTTTACCCTTGTAACAATGACGGAATCTTTAAAAATCCTAACAGAATTGGATGACAGTGACCAAAATACAGATTTCTAGAAACAAGAGGGACCTGTCAAGATAATACTGAAAATCGAAGAACCAGTTTACATTTTAGGTCAAACTAGAGGGATGAAAATAAATTTCACCATATATTCTAAGATATTCATCATACAATTCATAAAGCAAAATCTTAACGAAATTACAATAATTAAAAACATCAACTTCTAATCCTAAACTTTTGTAATAATGAGTTAAATAATCTTGCAAACATTCTAATTTAAAGGTGGATCAAAACTTGATGTAAACAAGAAAATAATCGAAATCTCCTTATAACAGTCTAACCATTTTGTTTTCTTGGAAGCAACACTTTCATCCAATTGAACGTCGAATTCACACTCACTAAATGCACCAGCAATATTAACACTTAGAGTAAGAAATAAATGAGCAGTGGGTAATAAACATCAGATAAAGCATTGGTAGCATCATCAAAAACATGTAACAATTCCAGAATTTTTACTCATGAATCACAATGCTTCAATTGAAGAGAATTTGAAGGAACGTTATAAGTATTATAAGAAACTAATATTTCCTTATATTCAACACTTTCACTAAGCAACTTATAAGTAAAATTCCAACGAGTAGTAATATCTCGAGAAAATTTAATGGGACACACATTATTTTGAGAGCAAAATTTAACCATAGTTTCTGGGATTTGTTATGCCTCCATATATAATTAGTATTATCTCTAATTGGTCTAATAAAGGCATAAAGAATTTGTAATCCAGCTTGAACACACAAATTAAAAACATGCCATACACATATTTGATGAAATTATTTTCCCTAAAAATAAGGATTGCACAATTCATGTAACATAGCAATAGATGCGGTATTGTCTGCTGCATTATCAAAACTAATTGTAAAAATTTTATTTTTGATATAAAACTCTTCAAAAATTATTTTAAGGAGTCAAAAAATATTTTGAGATGAATGTGATTAATCGAAAACACGAATGCAATAATTATTTTTTGCATGATCCGGTCATTATCCATATAATGACATGTCACACCCATATATGAATAACTATTATAATTGTCGCCCAATATATCGGTACATACGGAAACACTATTGTTAATAGCCTTTTTTGCCAAGGGTCCAAAGAAGAATTTTTCATCAAGCTTATACCTGATAAGTTTCGGATCGGGACCAGTTCTCAGGTACCAAAAAATAGTGACACCACAATATGGGAAAGGTCCATGCTACATCATCTAGGTACTGAGATACCTTTTACATAGGATCTAGGTACTAGTATACCTCATACCTGATATCTAGATTGAATCTGGTATCTAAGTATCAGAAGAGATTCACTCCACCACTTGGGAAGATCAATACCACATCGCACCTATTGCCAGATATTAATCAGAACCGGTACCACAGTACCTCCCACTTGGTACCTAGGTACCACAACATCAACCAGGTACTCAAGTACCGTGATACCAGTCCAAGACCAATCCAGTATGTACGTTCCCCCGCCCGGTAGGAAGAATGGTACCAAGAAGGTGCCAGCATGCTAGAACGAGTGCCACGCCATCAAGAATGGACCGGTACATCAATGTATAGTGCCCCCGAAGGTACGTAATCAACATATTCTCACTCAGTTACATGGAAGAGAAAGTTAACATCTTCGACCGTTCAGAACGTCATTAATGGAGATAGTCAACTCTATTAATAGAGATAATCAATTCCATTAATGAAGAACAGTCAAGTCTTTAATGGTCATCCACAAAGCTATTAATGATCAATCAACTCTTTAATGGTTATTCACATCGCCATTAATGATCAATCAACTCTTTAATGGTCATTCACAACACCATTGATGACCATTCAACTCTTTAATAGTCATTCACAACGCCATTAACGATCAATCAACTCTCTAATTGCTTTTCACAACGCCATTAATGATCAGTCAACTCCATCAATACCCAAATCAGTGTTCTTATGATTACGAATTGACGGAATGGACAACATGCAATTTAAACATATAAATATGACCAAACTGTCTCCAAGAAGATTATATCAGATCTAACCCATAAATGGCCTATTTAGAGACACCAAAATGGGATCCCGAATGAGATCTAGAAATCGACTAAAAATAGAGAAGTTTACATACCATACCTGAATTCTCTCTACACTATCATTGTATTATCATCTCAGTTACATGTGTTACCTTTACCAGGATTGTACCGGTATCGGTTAACACTCGATTACTATTGTAAGCTTTCCGGAGCACAATAGTTGTACTAATTCACCATTTTTGTAAGCTATGAGGAGCACTCCTATATATATATATATATATATATATATATATATATATAAGAAGGGATTTTCTTCTTCCTCTAGATACTGCCTAGGGGTTTTTTAGCATATGATCATTCGTGATACTTTTTCCCCTTTGGCCAATCCACCTCTACAAAAGACTTGTTCTTCTTTCATTTATCTCTTTATTATGTATGTGTGTGTGCACACTAGATTTTTCCCTTATTAGTCCTAGCCCCCATTATCCTCCTATCTATATGCCAAACCGCATATCAAGATGGGGAGAAACCACATGGACCCACTTGGAAGGAGTCGAGGAGCTCTCATGCACCCTCCTTATGGGAGCGGACAATGATCCGACATCGGAGCTAGATGAGCCCTCCTTCTTACTTGCTATTTGGGTCGGGGAAACTATGAAAGAGTATCAAACTATCGATCTTATCTTCTTGCTCACCATTTAGATCAGGGAACTACAGGTAGAAACCGGGTTCCATGACCAAGCTTTAGGACCCGGGTACCAAGACCTAAGTACAAGGACCAGGGTACCGAGACTAGTCATTACCACGGTTCGGTTCAAACCGTGGAACTGAACTGTAACCGTATGAAATGAATTGTAACCGTAACTGTAACCGTAACTATAACCGTAATCGGAGCCGTAGAACCGGTTTCGAATCCGTGAGCCTTAAGGTTCGCTTTCGATTCTTCAATTTCAAAAATCGGTCTAGAACTGACGGTTTGAACCGGCGATTCGGTTCCTGTTCTGGAACCGCCGGTTCCAAACTATTTTATTTATTTATTATTTTTTAGGTTTTGGCCAGAATATATATATATATATTCTTCTCACTGTCTCTTTCATCTCCCACTCTAGACCTCTCTCTTCTCTCTCCCTCTCTCTATTTCTTTTTTCTTTCCTTCACTCTATCGATCCCTCCCTCACCCACTCATCGGCGATCTCTTCTCCATTCCGTCGCCGGTGATCTCTTGACTCTTCTTCTTCGTTCGATCTCTCCGTTCGATCTCTGTCTCTCTTCAAAGTTTGATCACTTCATCTTCTCTTCGATATCTCTCTTTTCTTTTTTCTCTTGCGATTTGTGATTTATGTGATGATTTATGATTTGGGATTTGGGATTTGGGATTTTTATTTTTATTTTTCTTCTTCTCTTCCCAGTTAGGATTTGTGATTTTATGTGATGATTTGTGTGATGAAGACTTGAGGGATGATGATGATTGATGGTAGATATAGGTACTTGGGGTGTGAAAGGGAGAGTTTGGTTCATAAGATGGTTTATCTGGGTGGGTTTGTGAGAAATAAGAATTGAATCACTGATAATTATTTTTTTAAAGATCCGAACCGTTAGAACCGGACCCGAACAGGTTGAGTTCCGGTTCCGGTTCTAGATGTTTTTAGAACCGAACCGAACCGAACCGAATCAAAACCACGGTCATCTCTAACCGAGACTAGGGATTAGCAACTAGAACAAACCCCTCGCACCAATAAGGGAACCTCAATCGCCATATCCCCTCCTTATGATCAAATCCCCAACGGGCGCGACGATTTTTCTCCTACCTACTGTTGGAACCAAATTCACCGGTCGTACAGCGGAAACGGATTTTAAATTTTTTTATACATATCGTAATATGTATCTGGGATCAGTGAACTTTTCATCGTATTTATTTTCGGAACAAATACATATACTAATTATTATATTAATAAAATATATATGTAAATACAGGAAATTGTAATCAATAATAAAAAAGAAGATTAAAAGATAGAATCATATAAACGGTTGGAGGCTCCTTCACTTTTCGATTTGCTTCTGGTCTGTACCACAGATCTTCCTCGCTATATCCCGGAACTGGTAACTACGTGTGAGCACGTCACAAAAGAGAAGAAAAGGAAACTCTTTCGTTTGATATAAGTATACAACACTTGCACACTTTTCTCTCTTTTTGGTGTATTTCATGCATACTTGCACACAATAACTCACAATAACTCACACACACTTACTTGAATATATCAAAGTTATTGCATATATCAAGTGTATGCTTTTTTATATCTCACGTTACTGTTTTCAAAAACCACACAAAAAACAAAACACTTTTTTTTTGGTATTATATATATATATATATATATATATATATATATGTGTGTGTGTGTGTGTGTGTGTGTGTGTGTGACCTGTGAGTGAAAACGCACAGCACCAATTATTATTCTAATTTGTTTTTTCAAAACAATATATATCTCATATATAAATTTTTTTTAAAAAAAAATCTAATCAAATCTAATTTGATTTTTAAAAACTTTCAAATAAAAAATATCTCATATATTTTATTTTATTTTTTAAAAACTTTCAAATAAAAGATATGAGAAATAAAAAATATCTCATATCTTTTATTTGATTTTAATTTTGAATTCAAACTATTTAAATTCAAAAATTAAATATTTAATTTAGTAAAATAAAATAATCACATTATCTTATTTTTTTTTTAAATAAATATCAACATACACCCTCCATTTAGTGATTAATAACATAATTAAATAATCTCATTATTTAAGTTATTTAATCACCATTATCCATTAATTAAATAATCTCATTATTCAATTAATTCCCGAATAAATATGTGTCACGTTTGTAACATAATTAACTGGACAATCCAATTAATTAATCGTGACCCTTGTTACCTAAATCGATCGGACTAGCAAGGGACCTAATGGACCCACAGTATTTTGAGTTCCAATAATCCTCGGAATCATTAATTAAACTCTTTAATTAATATTCCTTGATTATTACTACGGTGTTATTCCACTAAAAATCTGAAGCTGCACTCTCTCAACTGTAGACGCTTTTACACAGACCAATACAACTCGGTGTCCATCGATATAGCTATTACACATGGTGTGATCCTCCACAGTAGTTCATAATTAAAGCTGAGTCATAATATCCGTTATACCCCTCTAATTACATATATCCTACTTCCTCACGGAATTAGGAGAGCGCTCATATTGTCCAAGCCCCGAATCAACCCTTAAGGGAACTACCATCTACTTCTCACAAGAAGGAGTGGATTCCACTATTGTGTACAAACCTTCCCAGCCACAAGCCAAACCGTAATCCTAACATACGGAGTACATTGATCAGGAAATACATCTGACCTTACCCATGGTATATCAAAGACCACGATCTAACACGAAGGAGTCGATAAGACACTCAGGATTAAGATCACCCATATATAGCCATCATTAGTTGATATATATGAATCTCATCGTTAAACGGATCTTTGTGTGAGATTCATATAGATCATGGCCCAGTCCTATATGATCATATCATACAAGGTGCCTCCATTCCCATATCTCATATGAATGATTCAGGATAGAATCACTGTACATTATGGAATGGACCACAGCTATAGATTAACCACAAATAAAGTACCCAGCTTTATTTGCTATCTATGGACTCTTTAGATTGCACGTCTCTTACTGTATCCATCAGTATATGACACTCATATACACAGTTCGAGATTACATCCGGCAATCCAGGATGTTAATATGTACACAAGTTTATAAAATAAATAACATAACAGAATGAATTGAACCTTTCCTTTTATTTACTTCATAAATCCATTTACAAATTACATGCTTAGGGTATAAACCCCAACAATCTCCCACTTGCACTAAAGCATGTGAGATATGTCTCGTAACCCTAGACCATCTAGGTGACCCGAAAACACTTTAGTCGGTAAGGTCTTCATAAATGGATCAACATGATTGTCTTGTGAGGCTATCTTGGCGACGATAACATCTTCTCTCTGCACTATCTCTCTGATGAGATGATATTTTCTCTCTATATGCTTCCCTCTCTTGTGGCTTCTTGGTTCTTTGGAATTAGCCATAGCACCACTGTTATCACAATAAAGTGTGATGGGCTTATCCAGGTCTGGAACAACTTCCAGATCACTCAAGAACTTACGGAGTCAAACAACCTCTTTAGCAGCTTCACAAGCAGCTACACAAGCAGCTACATATTCTGCTTCCCTAGTGGAGTCAGTAATGCAAGGTTGTTTGGTACTTCTCCACACAATGGCTCCACCATCAGGGTGAATACTGATCCAAACGTGGATTTTCTAGAATCCCTGTCTGACTGAAAATCAGAATCAGTGTATCCTAACGTGATCAAATCCTGTCCGGAATACACTAGCATATAATTTCTCGTTCTCCGAAGATACTTGAGAATAGTCTTGACAGCAACCCAATGATCCAATCCTAGGTTAGACTGGTATTTGCTGACTACTCCCACTGCATAGCAGATGTCCGGCCTCGTGCATAACATAGCATACATGAGACTACCTAATGCTGATGCATAAGGAACACTTCTCATATCCTCAACTTCTTGAGGTGTCTTAGGACACTGTTCCTTAGACAAGTGAACTCCATGCCTAGAAGGTAAATTACCTTTCTTGGAGTTTTGCATAAAAAATCGTACAAAAATCTTATCGATATATGATGCATGAGACAGTGCTATAAGTTTTTTCTTATGATCCATTATAAGTTGGATCCCTATAACATAACTTGTCTCTCCCAAATCTTTCATTTGGAATTGGCTAACCAGCCAGCCATTTACATTAGACAACACACCCACATCATTTCCAATGAGTAGGATATCATCTACGTATATGACCAAGAAAACTATTTTCTTATCAATGATGCGCATGTAGACACAAGGCTCATCGACGTTTTGCTCGAAGCCATAGGTTTTGATCATATCATCAAACCTAATGTTCCAGGATCTAGATGCTTGCTTAAGTCCACAGATGAACCTTTGCAGCTTGCAAACCTTTTGCTCTTGATATGGAGACACGAATCCCTCTGGTTGCATCATATAGATGCTTTCATCAAGATTGCCATTCAAGAATGCAGTCTTGACGTATATTTACCAAATTTCAAAATCGAAATATGCAGCAATGGATAAGAGAATCCTAATAGACTTAAACATGGCTACTGGCGAGAAGGTTTTTTCATAATCGACCCCCTCTTTCTAGGTATAACCCTTAGCCATTAGCCTTGCCTTGAAGGTCTCTACCTTCCCGTCTACACCTCTTTCTCTTGTAGATCCACTTACACCAATGGGTTTTACCCCATCTGGTAAGTCTACAAGATCCAAGACTGAGTTAGAGTACATGGACTCCATCTCGAGATTTATGGCTTTAAGTCATTCCTCTTTATCAAGATCTTCCATTGCATTCTTAAATGTCAATGGATCATCCACACTATCAGCAGAGACAACCCCTTGTCCCTCACCTATAGCTAAATAGCGTTCAGGTTGTCTTACAACCCTCTCACTACGTCTAGGTGGTAGTGTATCCTGATCAAGAACCATCTGACTCTCAGGTGTTTGTGGATCAACAACTCTTGTTGATGAAGCACTAGTCTCACCAGGCTCCAACTCATTTAATACAATCTTGGAACGAGGTTTATGGTCACTAATGTAATTATCCTCAAGAAACGTTGCGTTTGTCGATACAAATACTTTGTTATCTTCAGGACTATAGAAGTGTCCACCTCTGGTCTCTTTGGAGTACCTACAAACAAGCAGACAACAGACTTGGAGTCTAGCTTTCCAGTTCTGTTCTTCAGCATATGTGCTGGACACCCCCATATGCGGAAATGTCGTAAACTAGCTTTACGACCATTCCACAACTCTAGGGGAGTCTTAGGAACAGATTTGGATGACACTATATTCAAAATGTATGCCGTTGTTTGTAACGCATATCCCCGGAAGGAATTTGGTAATGATGAGAAACTAATCATAGATCTCAGCATTTCCATTAGGGTTCTATTTCTCCTCTCCGCTACACCATTTTGCTGAGGTGTACCGGGAGCTGTGAGTTGGGAAACTATCCCATGCTCGACCATGAAGTCTTCAAACTCTTGGTCAAGGTACTCACCTCCACGATCCGATCGTAGTGACTTGATAGTCCTACCTAATTGATTCTCAACTTCAGCTCAAAATTCTTTGAACTTTTCAAATGTTTCCAACTTTCTTTCGTTGCATAAGGTAGACGTGTCTGTATCTGTATCTTGAGTAGTCATCTATAAAGGTGACATAATACTCATAACCACCCCTAGCTTTAACATTCATTGATCCACAGATGTCTGTATGTATAAGCTCTAGCGGTTCTTTAGCTCTAAGCCCTTTTCCAGTAAAAGGTCTCTTAGTCATCTTACCTTCCAGACAAGATTTATAGACAGGTAAGGTGCCAACCTTTAACTCACTTAAAGTTCCGCTTCTTACTAATCTGTCTATCCGGTCAAGGCTGATATGACCAAGCCTTAGATGCCAGAGATACGTGTCATTATCTGGAGAAATCTTATGTCGTTTAGTTTTTGGTTTTTCAACCTTAAATATTTCGGTATTGAACAGTGTAATATGTATTAACGGTCTTAACACATACAAATTGTTTTCATTAATTCCTGAACAAATATTCAGATCATTCTTTCCTATAATAACATACTTATTATTAAAAAAACAGAATATTTTTGTTCTAATAACTTAGAAACGGAAATCAAATTCCGTGTAAATCCAGGAATATAAAAAACATTGTTTAATAATAAAATATTATTATTATTACAAAATTGCAATCTTATTGCTCCCACTACTTTGGCCGATACGACATCCCCTGACCCCACACGTATTGAGAAGGCTCATTCCTCTAGCTGTGTCCAAGAATCAGTCCACTGCAAAGAAGAACAAACATGATTAGTGGCCCCCGAATCAACTATCCAGGGTGAAGAATCATCTTCCACTAAACAAGATTCAAGAACAAGTAAGTCATATTTACCTTTCATCTTTTTCTTCTTGGCTACCTCCTCCAGATACTGAGGTCAGTTCCTCTTCCAGTGCCCGACCTTGTTACAATGGAAACATTTTCCTTTATCTTGGTCAATGGAGGTGCCCTTCTTTTTGCTTTGGGCTTTTCTTTTGCCTTCCCATCGGACCTTTTCCTCTTCTTATTATTACAGGAAGATGGTTCGGTAACATTTGCCTCACCGGTCTTGCCTTTGTTGTCCTTAATCAAGGACTCAAAGGTAGCAAGCTCATTGAGCAACTGTGTAAGACTGAACTTTAACTTGTTCATCTCGTAGTTGCTTTTAAACTGATCGAAACTCTTCGGAAGAGTCATCAGTATGATTCTCACCTGACTGGGTTCGTCAATGGCTCCGCCATTGAATTCTGCCGTGTTGAAGTAGGACATCATGCTCAGAACATGTTCATGAACTGACGTTCCTTCCTTCATGCGAGCGAGTATAGCGGAACGAACAGCTTCATGTCGCTTTTGCTCGGAGGGCTGCCCGAACATAGCTTGCAATGACTCCATGATTTTGAATGCTGAAGTCATTGCTTCGTGCTTTGTGACAAGCACGTCTGTCATAGATGCCAACAGATATGTTCGGGTCTTCTCATCAGATGAGACCCATCGCTGGTATGCCTCACGAACAGTTCGTGTAGCATTGGCAGTAGGCACTGGAGGACATTCCTCCGTAAGCACAAATTTGAGGTATTTGGTGATCAAAATTGCATTAATATTAAGTTTCTACTTTGTGTAATTATCACCAGTTAATTTGTCGTTTGAGAGAATTTGAAGTAATGCAGAAGACATTGCTGAAATAAATAAATAAAACATTAATTCAGTCATTTATTTAAAACAAGTGCGGGTGCTTTGGTATAAATTTAAACATGATGCATAAACATGTTTAACGAACTAGAACTACCCTAAAAATAGTTACTATACCTCGACAATCCAACATACCACAAAAAAGTGCCGCCTTAGGGTCGGTCAAACCTTTGCATGTTGGACCGAGACATTCTCAATCAAATGATATTCTAGAATAACTCTTATTCCATATCACTCAACCATCGTTTATTCAGTCAGGTTTTTAATTAACAAACTTAATCAAAACCTTCGTGAGTGTAACCCACCATTTCAGATCTCATGAGCTTAACTCGAGAATTGCCGTCTTAGGGTCGGTCAATCCCGAAATACCCTCAGAAATCCTATCCGTTAGGAAGTCAACCTTGGTATTGACCTTTGAGGAAACCCTCCTTAGGGAGGACGAAAGCAAAGCCGTCACGAGGCTTCACTCGGATCTCACGGTGTTGAACTAATGATGGAGACTGCAGGATATATATGTCATATATCCCTCTCCCACTCGCTATTTTAAAACTAGGGTTTTCTATTATCCGTTAATGCACCTAGACTCTATAGGATCAAACGACTAACTTTAATCAAGTTATCAAGTGTATTAATTAATTCATTATTAGAAACAAATTCTAATTAACTAATAAATTATTAATGATTTTTAACAATTAAAAATCTAATCTATTAGTGAATAATCTAAGTCTTTGTAAACTATTTACTAAGTTCATATTATTATGAAAGTGTTTACCAAGTTTTAACTATTAAAACTCTAACACAATATTCGGTTCATTTATAATTAGATAATTAATCAAATTAATCTTAATTACTATAAATGACCATATTAATCTAACTTATTAATTTCTTTAATAACTAGATTAATATTAACGAGAATTACCAAGTTTTTTAACAATTAAAAAACTAATCCCATTTTCATAGCCAATTTATGTATTTATCCATTTTAATCACATTAAAAAAAAATACATAAAATACAGGCTATGATGCATGTATGACATATCAAATATATTTGTGTAGGCACTTCTAATCTAAATGACATATGTATGCATGACAATGCTTTTTATCATCACATAATATAAAGCATACATGAATTGACCGAGTACTGTGGATTATTTAACCTAAAAAAAAAATTAGAATCTAAAATTACAAAAATACCCCCAAGGCATTCCTTGGTCTTCTTGTAATTTTCATGTCTTCCAGTCTCTTTAGGTCACCTCGATTCATCTCATGAATCTTTCTTCGCGATTTTTCCAGGTCTTCAACATATGTTACATTTTTTTTTACAATCCAATAATAGTTTAAAAAAATATATAATAAAAAAATATATACAACTCATAAACCCTAAATCCACAGTACCATATAATTAACGATCAATCATGTTTTTGTAAATTAAAAAATATTAATATACATACAAAAACATCATACAGACAATTTAAATCGTGCCTACACAATCATACATGCAGGAGCATCGAAAACAATTTCCTGTTCCAAAAATAAAATTGGATCTGATACCAATTGTTGGAACCAAATTCACCAGTCGTGCAGCGGAAACGGGTTTTAAATTTTTTTATACATATCGTAATCTGTATCTGGGACCGATGAACTTTTCATCGTATTTATTTTTGGAACAAATACATATATTAATTATTACATTAATAAAATATATATGTAAATACAGGAAATTGTAATCAATAATAAAAAAGAAGATTAAAAGATAGAACCATACCAACGTTTGGAGGCTCCTTCACTTTTTGATTTGCTTCTGGTCTGTACCAGAGATCTTCCTCGCTATATCCCGGGACTGGTAATTGCGTGTGGGCGCGTCACGAACTCAGGAACTATAATCATCTCCATTGCCTCCATCAATGGAGGTCTATTCTAGACCTCCATTGAAAGAGGTCTGCTCTGTCAATCAAGATGAATTTTATTTATTTATTTTCATCGGATCTCCATTGATGGAGGTCTGTTCGATCTCTATCAATGGAGGTTTGAAAAAAAAAAGTTTTATTTTATTTTCGAAAATTGAAAATTGGAAGAGAGATTAAAAAATAGGAAACTTTAAAGTTTCCAGGAACATTACACGCTGAAATGTAGTTTTAACGTGTAATCATTTTTATAATTTCAGCGTGTAAAAATGCATTTCAGCGTGTGAAGATGTTGATATTTCAGCGTGTAGAGATTTTCTTCGTGTAATCATGATAATATTTTAGCATGTAAAGATTTTCATCAGTAATCATGTTGATATTTCAGTGTATAAAGATTTTAGTGTCAAGATATGAAACGAAATACTTTCAAAGGATTTTTAAGGGGCCAAATGATCGGATTTTGGCCCGTAATATATCATTGGAATCATTTTGACGAGGAGAACAACATGAAAAGAAAAGAAGTTTTAGAGAGAGAAACATGACAAGAATAACTTGTGAAAGATAAAAAAAAGGTAAGGTTAATCTTGTCCCAACAATATTTCTCTTGAATAAAAAAAAAACTTATTAGGATGTTATAGTTTTTTATAATGCATTAATTTCCAGACCAAATGGGGGAATTCTGTCTAATTTTATTATGATTATTAAATTTTTTATCACCATTATTATTATTATTATTATTTATCTCCCCTTTGTATTAGCTAATACAATGCACTGTATGGTGTAAAACAAGTTAAACATGGTAGTGTATTATTCTAGTATATTTTAAACTTATAATACAATATAATACAACCTACCAAACATGTTCATAGTCTTTTAAAATCTTTTCAATTCCAATTAATTTAGGATTGAATAAACCCCTGGATGTGCATGTAAAATTTCTATCCTTGATGTAACTTCTTATCTGCAAACAAACAATAAATTGAGATATTAAATAAATAGAAACAAACAGTAATTTGTTGTTTGTTTATTGATACATAATGTAACATCCAATTTCAATAATCATCGATAGCTATACCGAATGAATAATCAGTTGTGAAGTTAATCGGTAAATGTTCGGTTAATTATACTTTTAAAATTATTGTTGTACAAAAACAGTATACATATATTTGGTAATTTTATTTCATAATACTGAATTCAGTTACAATAACAAATATATATATGATTTTAGAATCTTATTTTTTTCATTAATTATATATATTAAATCAATATCTAAGTAGAATATTTAAATTAGAACAAAAATTCCATAAGAACAATAAAAATGTTTTATAAATATTTTATAAATCAAAACAATATTTAATTTTAAGATGAAAAAAATGTATATAAATGATTTTAATTTTATTTCATAAGGATACTAATGATGTTTTAAAATATTCATTAAATGCTGAAATAAATTATTTCATAATCATTTTTAAAAAGTAATCCCTATTTACTTCTCAAAATAACTATCAAAATTTGTTAGATTATCAATTAATCATTTTTGAAAGTTTTATCAAACAATCAAAATTATAAAATAAGCTAATTTTAACTTCTCAAAAGCAATATTAAACCGCCCTTAGGTAAATTACCACGTAATGTTTATCTTTCTAAGGAAAAATATTTTTCTTTTTAAATACTTTCATTTTTTTCTTTTCAAAATAATGTTTTTCAATTATATTTTTCGGACATGTGTTTAGCATCAGCTTCCAAATACATGAAAATCGATTTAACGTTTACATATATATATATATGTAAACATTATCGAATAGATCTTATTTGTATGCAGAGTCAAATAACTAAATTTATAAGAGAAGGTATTCAATCTATAGTTCATTAGAGTTTGATGAATTTGTTTTAAGTGATAGATTTTGAAGAATTCCACATATTTTTTTTAATAGATTTTGTTAAAATTCTCTACGAGGTTTGTTGGACTTTTGCATCGAATTACATGAAATTTGATGAATTTTTAATGATTTGTCTTGAAATTAATAATTGTTTTTTTATTTACAGTGACAGTGACTCAATCTTGAGACCAAACATTTATTTTTAGGAAAGTATTATTTCCCCCTATGATGTCCAATTGTTAAGACGATGACAGAGTTTCACCATATTGGTCGGTCTCCCCCTTCAAATGGAAAGAATGTATTATATGCCCATTCAATTTCATTTTCCATCCATAAAATGTATTATATACCCGTACTCCATTTAATTACCATTTTACCCTTAAAATATTTATTAAAGAAAAAATATATTTAAAAACAAAATGCAAAAATAAAATAAAAAACAATTAATAATAATAATAATAATAATAATAATAATCCCTCACAAATTTTCCCCAACAAATCATCATATTTTCCACCAGACAGCCACCCTCTCCAACACACCCAAACCCTAACTTAATCCTTCACAACACAAACTCTAGCCACCACCACACCTCAAAGACCAAACCCTAGCCACCACATTTTTTTTTCTTTCGTCGATCCCTTTACAATCGAGGAAATCAACGATCGATCTCCTCCGGCCAACACATCTTCCTTCTCTCTCTCTCTTTCCCCATTCTTTCTCTTTCTCTCGGTCTCACTCTTTCTCTTCACATCGGGTCGAACTTAGTTCGGTGTTCGATCTGCTCCGACCGCCGTATCTTCATTCTCTCGATCTGCTCCGGTCAACGCTCGATCGAACCCGAAAACGATGATGGATGTTTGGTGATCGTTGTTGAGAAAAAGGGAGGCTCTCATAGAGATGTTATGGATTTGGAGTTGACGATGGCAGTGGTGGGTGTTTGGGGTTGGAAATGGTAGTGGTTGTGGTTGTTTGGAGTTGATGATGGTGGGGGTGGTGGTTTGGAGTTGACAATAGTGGTTGAGGGAAAGATTGTGAATCTGGATCTCCATGTAATAGATCGGGTGGGTGTTTGGAGTTGACGATGGTGGTTGAGAGAAAGATTGTGAATCTGGATCTCCATATAATAGATTGGGTATTGGTGGCAGGAATTCGATTGTAAATGTTTGGTGATGATAATGGTTGTTTGATATTGTTGGTGTCTGTGTTTTTGGGTTTGATTTTTTTTTTGTCAGATCTAGGTTTGGTTTTTTTGCTGTTTGAGATATGCATGGGTTGTTAAGTTAATAAATATGTTTGATCTGGGTTTTTTTTTGACATATCTGGGTTTGGGTTTGAATCTGAATTTTCCACCAAATCTATTTTAACAAAAATTGAAAAGGGTAAAATAACATTTTGGAAGGCAAAATGACATTAATGCCCTTCTCATTTAACGGTCAACATCCAAATTGGATGGTAAAGGTGACAGAAGATGGTCTTTTAATATTTCTTTGATTTTAGGGGGTAAAACGGCTAATATGGTGAAACTCTGTCCTCGTCTTAACAATTGGACAAACGTCGGGGGGGGGGGGGGGGGGGGGGGAGAATGATACTTTCCCTTTATTTTTTATTAATTTTAATTATTATGGCCAATTGTTGGATAAAAGTGAAATCCATCCAAATCTACCTAGGTTTGGAAGGATTTAGTTTAGCCTTTTTGTTTATAAATTTAATTTTAAAATCCATTCAAATCCATCAAATTCGGTCACTTAACCCTAGAGGTGTCTACGGTTCGGTTAAACCGTTCGAAACCGAACCGAAATCGAACCGAAACCATCCTTCCAAAACGGTAACCGAAAATGAATCGTAACCGTCGGTTACAAAACCGGTTTCCCGACGGTTCGGTTACGGTTACGGTTATCCAACCGTCGGTTTTGTAATATTTTATTAAAAAAACTAACTAATAGAATTGCGACACATGACAATTCATTTGGAAAAAAAAAAAACAGTAACCGCCAAACCGGCGGTTATGTTACCAAACCAAACCGTCTCACTCCTGTTACAGTTATGGTTATGCTATTCTACGGAACCGAAACCGAACCGTGGATACCTCTACTTAACCCAAATATGCAAAGTTGATGACTATACCTAGATTTATTTGGATTTTTATGGAATCTTTATAAACTTGGATGGAATATACCTGGACTTTGATAGAATCTTTACAAATATATGAATTAAATACATATAGAGTTTTAAAATATTTTCAAGTCCAATCCATTCTAGATGGAATCCACCTGTAAATGTCTTTTTTTTTAAAAAAATACAATTATTGCCCGGATTTAGCCAGATTAATTAGACTCTACAATCACGATCTGGAATACTACTCCCACTATCGATGAGAGGTTACATATGGACTACAACTCTCATAATCGGAGAGAATGTTGCTCCCACAAACAGGAAGAAAACTCCTCACACATGCTTGTAAAATGCGTATGGTGGGACTCAAACCCTTAACTATTAGGTGTGAAATGGAGGTGCACAACCCTCTCTACTAAGAGGTGATGTGCCACCCGTAAATGTCTTGATATTTGTAAGCATGTAAAATTTGTGGTATCAAAGCAGTCCGCCCTATCCAATTAGGCCCGAGCCCGTTGGCCTAATGGGTCGTGCCACGCATGGCCTGTTAGGGAGACAATTCGTTCCGAGGCGGCTTGTTCAGGGGGGGTGGCCTTGGTCTGGGCACGTGCCCTGTGCGGGGGCGTGCTAGGCCTGTGGGTGGCTAGCCCGTTATGGCCTTAATCGGCCTGACCTAATGAGATTTGATTTTTTTTTGAAAAAAAAATATTTAAACATTTTATTTATACAATATTTTTTATATATATATACAATGTTAGATTATGGTATAATTGGAAAAAAATGCAAGACTTTAAAAAAAAATGTATTTTTTTGAGCATTTTTTACCCACAACGGTCACCAACGACTCTTTTAAATTTAAGCAAATATTAAAAAAAAAAAAAAAAAAAATTCTGACAGACCGTAATAAGCCGGCATGCTAGTCGGCCTGTTATGGCTCGTCAGAATTCAAAATTTCAAATTATTTTAGGTCCACAAACTTGGTGTGCCATGCTAGGCCAGCCTGCAGACTGCACCACCAAGGCCCAGCATGGCACGCCGTCTTAACAGGATTGGACTCGGCCTATTAAGTCGGTTTACCGGACCGGCTCGAGCACGCGATCGAAACAAGCTAGGCCGGACAGCACGCCAGGCCCGGTCCGTTTTACAAGAACCATGTAAAATTTGCTGACCATGATATAATTTCTTATCGGTAAATAAACAGTAATTTGAGTTATTAAGGAGAAATTCCAAATATATTCCCTGCATGCATCAATCGTTTGAGTGCAGTTTTTCTTATATTATAAATAAATACAAACAAACAAACAGTAATTTGTTGTTTGTTTATTGATAAATGATGTTCCCTCCAACTCTAATTTAATTAAGGTAAATTACCATGAAGTGAGTGCTAACGTGCGCTCATACGTGAAAAGTGACGTGGCGTGGAGCGTGGTGGGCTAATAACTGAATCGATGACAGACGTCCCGTGATTGACTCTGATTGGTCGCATGCGTGACAACGACCTCGACCACCTCCCAACTGCTCCTCACATCAAACGACACCGTTTCCTGCCGTTAAAAAGTCCCCTCCACTCCCGGCGTACTTTAGCCGACACCGGTCCTCACTCACTCTCTCTCTCTATCACTCTCATCACTCTGTGCCGGCTACTGCCTTCTATCACCTCAAAAGTCGTATACAGAGAGATAGAGATTGTATTGTTTAGATTTTGAGTTGTGTTGGTTGCGTCTTTTGAGTCTCGCAATTTTGAATTGGCGATGACTTTTGATCACTGATTGACATAGATCAACGGCTCAAAAGGTATCGCTCTCTCACACACACGCTTTTCTCGCTTTCAACTACAAGTCTGTTTACTATTCTTTTTTTTACTCTCTGGTTCTATCTACACAGTTTCAGGTGAATTTATATTTTCGAGATCTACATTTTCTACTTTCTGTCTTTTTATTGCTTTGATTTTATCGTATTTGGTCACTGAATGAATGAATGAATTTCCGGTTTTTATAATGATTAGTGTCCGTTTTAATTTTGTCTACAAGATCTGTCTTTTCTGGGCCTCAATCTGTTGTTAGCAATTAGTGGGATTTATTGCAAATGTAGTTTGAAGGCTATGTTCGGTCTGCCATTAATGAAAGTAAATTGTGAATTCCAGGTTGTTTTATGCAAGTTGTTTCTCTTAAAATTTCTGCTTTTTGTCTTGGTACAGACTACTTTAATTGGAGTCAAGTAGAGAAGCTCTTTCATTTCGAAGTTAATATTGACAGGTATAAATGTTTGTAAAACTATGAGTTTATTTTCTTTATATTTCTTCTCTAGTTTTATGGATGGGCAATTGTGAACCGGTTTCAGACATCTCAAAAACGGGTGCAAGCTGATGTTTGCCATTTCACATTTGAATTCAGTGTCTTGAGATTTGTTTCATTCATCTGGGTTGGAGTCTTATTTTTGGTAACGTAGTGTAACTAAATCTTCCATTGATGGAATTCATGTGGATGTTGTCATCTAATTAGTTTCTTTAGTCTGGTGCCATTGTAGGATTATGATAAGAAAATTGGTAAACAATGATGATTGATGCATATCATGAAAATGATTTTACCCATACTTATTGAATTAGTACACCTACGGCTTTGCTTTATAAACCAAGATGAGAATGTTAGTGGCTTTTGAAATTCAAGCAAAATGGATATATTCAAGAAAATTCTTAAACTATGATGCATAACATATCTCTTATGCAAGTTGCTTCTTGTCATTCTTGGGGCATGAGATATGTGCTCTTGCCTTTAGAGCTTCCTTCAAAACATTCAATATCCCGTAGCTAGTATGTTTTGCAGTTTAGAGGGAATTGCTCATGTTTATACTTGTACATATATGATGTGCCTTTCTTTTGTGATTTTCACCGATAAACCAAAAGCTTAAGCTATTAGCAAAGGGTTCACCAATAATATTTAAGCACTCTAACACACATTTTCACCTGCAACACCAACGGGCTTGCCAGATGCTCAAGCTCAAACACAAACACATAACAAATCATAGTATAATCATATGGGAGGACTTGAACCCATGCACTCTTGGTAAACTAGCTTTGATAGATGTGTTTTTTTTTTTAATAGCCCATAAATTTCCCGAACCCGCTTAGCGAACCCGAGTTCAAAACTTGGTCCCATGCCGAACCCTACAATCTTTGGGAAACAATAAACTATGGTCGTTGGCCATCCGACCATGTTGGTACTCATGAGGGGATTCCAACCTTAGACCTTGTGGGAGCAAATCATATACATGAAAATAGTATTTAAGCTCTCTAACATAGCACAATTGCGCTTTAAAAAAACAATTTTATATCAGTACGATATTAAACTAGGTTTTTCTTGGTGCTTTAATGAAGCATAGAATCAAGTTCTTTTGGATTAGGAGGTTGTTCATTATTCTCATAGTTGCATCCATCTCATTGGCATACTGGTCAGTGTTCACTAGTATTTGAATTGAAGCTTTCTTGTCAAAGTGGTGCTATGTTCACAGTTGCCAAGATATACCACCATCTCACACTCGCATTGATTCTATGCATTCATTAAAGCGCCAAGAGAAACCTAATTTAATATTGTATATATATATATATATATATATATATATATAAATGGTATTTTTAAAGCGTAATTGTGCTATGTTAGAGTCTAGAGAGCTTAAATACTATTGTCATGCACTCATGCATGTGGTTTGCTCCCACAAAGTCTAAGGTTTGAATGCCCTCATGGGTATCTACATGGCCAACGGCCATAGTTTATTGTTTCCCCAAGATTGTAGGGTTCGATGGGGGCCCAAGTTTCGAACTCGGGCATGGGTTCAAGTCCTACCACATGATTATATTTGGATTTGTTATGTACTTATGTGTTTGAGCTTGAGCATTCTATCACCCTTACACTGCAGTGTCTCCCCCGTTTTTTTCTCGCTTGTACAAGTAAACTACTAAAGGCCATTCAAGCTTCAAAATGCAGATGGGCTGCTTGCATTCTTATTTCCATGAAATATCTGCATGGAAGCCTCTGTTTTGACTAATTGTTTCACCCTTACTCCACTTTTTAAGGTTAATTTGACTTCTAACCAAAGTTACATGTGTGGAGCCTAAACTGCATAAGTTGGTCACTTATTAGGATGATGTTCTAAACCAGCACTCCTTTGCCCACACCAGAGGCTCTATATTGTCATTGTTGAACTCCGTCATGAAGTGGTTATTCTACCAAAATGTCTACATATTAGTTATTTATTAAATATTATAAGAATTATAATTTGATAGTAATAATTATTAACTTAAATTAAGTTTTTTTTATTATGCAAAAAGAGAGTACAGATCATCTTATGTAATTTTGCACTTTACCACAGGCTGGTAATATAATTAAGACTTTTCTTTTAATAATTTAGTCCATAAGAAAGAACATAAAGGAATTTAATTAAGCCTTTTCTTGTAATGAACAAACTTTATTGTAAGTCTACTGACTTAACTTTTTTTGTAAGAAAATAAAGAAGCGGCAATGTATTATCAAATCGTTGTCAGTGTTAAATCCTCTTTCAATATTTCACATGACTTTACTGGAAAAAGGAAATAACACTAACAAGTCCAAAATCACCTCACAAGCTAGTCCAGTGTTGAAACATAATTGATTATTTTATGTATCACACTTGATCAATCTGTTGGTTAGCAATTATAAAATACTCTGGTTTAGAGCTCTTAAGGGGTAGATATTGGTGCATGGATGATGCCTTTAGTGTCGTCTATAAAATAGTGAGGTTCTTTATACCACCCAATGTAAGTGTTTAGACTTTTATCTTTATTTGTGAATTTGCATAAAGGATTGCTTTTGTAATCCTATTCGTTGTGGCACATTTCTTTAGATTGATTGTTATTGTTTCGAAATAAAATTTTACGTGCTCCCCACTTTCTTACTACTCCCCCATCCCTTGGTTCTTATTGGTTTCCAGTATATTTTGTACTCAATGAACAAAACTTTCCTACTCATCTGTCTTCTCTGGCAGGTCTGTTTCTGGTTGAGCTTCAGCAACTTGCACCATGGGTGTCTCAGGAAAATGGATTAAGGCATTGGTCGGTTTGAAGAAATCAGAAAAGTCACCTTCTTCTGAAAAGGAAGAACATGTGGGCATTGTTCACTCGCTTTTCAAATATTCATCTTTATATTCTTTCAATTTTCTGAAACTTCTAGTAAATGTATGGATATTACATGTCTGATAACAGAGAGTGCATAAGTAAGGTCTATTTTCATTTGCTATTCCCTTATGCTTATTTCAACTCTTGTTTTAGCCAACCCTATATAGCTGAGTCGCGGGCGTAGTTTGAGTCTTATACATCTTATATCTAGCTATTGTAGCATCTGAAAATTGCCATCTGCTCTCAGCTTCTCCTTTCTTATATAAATAAGAATTTCTCTATGTTCCTGTTCACAATAATTGGATAAAATTCTATTCTGGTTGTCATATTTGTTGTTGAGACTTTTACTGGCTTTTCCATTAGGTGCACTAACACAAGCTCCATGACATTTTGCCTAGAGTAATTTACTACATAGTTAATAGCACAAACATGCTCCTAGTTTAATTTGTTGTTCTTCTCTTGTCACAGAAGACAACTGCAAGCAAGTTTCGGCATAGGAGAAAGCATTCTGTTGAGATTGATGCTGATAAACTTCGAGATGAGTTTGATCAGAATGCTACTCCAATTGGAGATACTAATATTAATGCCATTGCAGACGCTGCTGGCTCTCCTTCAGGTTCATTTCAAATACAAAATACATCTCAAGATCAACAAAATTTTAGAGAAGAATGGGCTGCGACACGCATCCAAACAGCTTTTCGAGGATTTTTGGTATTGATTTCCCCATGGCATCTATTAGTTGTATCTGACTAGAGACCAATGTGAATTATATAATCGGTTTCACACACATGCAGTCCCACATGCACATAAATGCGTTTGGGGGATCTTAATCTTAAATAAAGGCTCCTCTTTGAAAAGTAGGTAATAAAGAGAGATGTAATAATATATTATAGGGAGATTAACTGGATCTGCTTTGGTATTGAAAGCAGATGTTCCTTAAACTTAAAGACTTTAGTTTAGCCTCTATGCTTAGGAAATTATAAAAGATTTCCCTTCTAATTAAATTATAATACAGTTGTTACACCATTCTTTTCTGTTATAATTAAATGAGATCAAACAAGGTTGCTCCTATTTGGCTGTCCAAAATTTAAAACAATTTAACTTAGTTCAGTGAAGCCTTGCCATTTCTAACTTTGGTTGGCTTCATAGCAGCCGTTCTGCTTTATCTAGGACCTTATTTGTTCTTAAGTCATGCATCAAGCAAGCTCAATATCTTCTTCTAATGAAGACAATAAGGAGTAGCATGTATCTTAACTTGGTTAAGTGTCATTGGTTATATATAAAAAAGAGGCCTCTCTGAGATGTTCGAAAAAGAAGTCAACCTGCAACTGATTGACTGCATAATATGAATCGTTGCATTGACAGTTGTAAGACCATAATGAGTTGTTTTTAGCACACTAGGACAGTGAACTAGGTGTTTGTGTGTATATGGCTTATAAAACTATGTAAGAAATTGTTTAAAGAATCTCTATATCATTAAGAAAGAATGTAGCCATGCAAAATTCATTTTAACAAATGAACCGTCAAAGCATTTTGGAAGAAACAAATATGATCCTACAGTAGAATTAGACATATTGTCCTTAAGATTAAAGTCGAGCAACAACTAAAAGTTTTGGAGGCGGCTGTCCTGTTGGGGAGAGTTGATCGTTTATTATTGATGAGTGCCTACTTGATCAAGTGACTTCATTTCATACCATGCCCAGATGCCGAAATTGCATACTACTTTGAGTTGAGTTACTTCATATAAATTTGAACTGCATATCTCTGCTGCTGGCCAGAGTCTATTAACCTCATGCTGGAACATAAAAATTGACTGAATGTGTTTCACAATATTTGGTTGTTAGGCATTCTTATTTCAGCAATTTTAGATAGGAACCATCTCTGATTTAATAATTTGTATTTGCATGGTTTTGAAATTCTTCAGCCTCAAAATTGTAATCATATTAATCATTTCTCGGGGATACATATCAGGCTAGAAGAGCTTTGAGAGCCCTGAAGGGGTTGGTGAGACTTCAAGCCCTAGTCAGGGGTCATGCTGTGAGAAAACAAGCTGCAATAACTCTTCGCTGCATGCAAGCATTAGTGAGAGTTCAGGCTCGAGTACGAGCAAGGCGTGTTCGATTGGCATTGGAAAGTCAAACGACTCAACAGAAACTTCAACAACAACTTGCAAATGAGGCTCATGTTCGAGAAATAGAGGTAAGCAACTTCAAATGATATGCATGTATGTGACATTGTTACATTAGGATCTGTACAGGCTAAGCTGAATGATATCTGGAATGCATGATTAGTATATGGTTGTTCTGATTAGAAGATAGAACCTGTTAAACATTTTGAAAGTTCAAATTTTGAAATTCTTATTGGACATGTAGTTGGTAATTCCTCTATAGTAACAGCCTAACAGTAAGGGTCCTGAATTGCTATTTATAGAAGATATTATGTCAAATAACTCTTCATTTAAGTACATTACCTTGCTATTGTCATACCTGAATGGTTATCAAATGTTACATTCACTTGCCCACATTGTTTGCCATGTGAATTCTCTTGGGATCTTTAAGTGCTTCATATACATTTGGCTCTGGTTTATGCAGGAAGGGTGGTGTGACAGTGTAGGATCAGTTGAAGAAATCCAAGCCAAGTTGCTAAAGAGACAGGAGGCTGCGGCTAAGCGTGAGAGAGCCATGGCTTATGCTCTGGCCCATCAGGTAAATTATGAGAGTTCCCTTTTTGGGTTTGTAAGACATCAATTGCGTTTATATATTAGTAATTAATTTTCATTAAAGGAATAATAGATGTCTGCGAGGCAGATATCATATCATATGTGTACTTGATAAATCTTTTCCATGAATATTCTGGATTGTTGAACATGCACACTGTTGGAAATGTTTAGTCACCTCCTATTTGATCAGTTCTCTCTGTCACACGCACACATTATTATTCAATCTCCGACAACATTAAATCTTATGATTATTTTAGTTTGTGGAAGTCCCACTTCTAGTTGGTATATCAATGTCCAAGAATAATTCAAGGGCCTACTTTCCACTGAAGTTTATAATCAATTTTTGTTCCTCCAGTGGCAGGCAGGATCTAGGCAGCAGTTTGTTCCCTCGGGATTTGAACCAGATAAAAGCAGCTGGGGATGGAACTGGTTGGAAAGATGGATGGCTGTCCGTCCTTGGGAGAACCGCTTTCTTGACATTAACCTCAGAGATGGAATGATGATAAAGGAGGATGGATCAGCTGAAGTTAAGAATGACTCCAAATCTCAGATAAAATCTGCTGGGAAAAAACCAGTTGCTTCAAGTCTTCAATCCAATCTGTCTAGTCAGAAAACAGGTCCATCCCATTCTGATGGGAGTACCTCTTCACCTGGTATGTCAGCTAGCATGCTAGAGGTATCTACAACACAGATCGCCAAGCCAAGGTCGAGGTCAGCTCTTGAAGATGTATTTGAAGAAGCCAATTCAAGACCACCTGGTATTGGTACCAGATCCCACAGCAATCCAAAAGAGAGATCCTCACAATCAGATAAATCGGTAAAGAAGCGCTTATCTCTGCCTAATAGTGGTGGGTTCTCTCTCTCTTGCTCTCTCTCGCTCTTTCTTATATATATATAGGATTATTATGATTTTAGTCCCTCTAATTTATATTTATCTGGGTTTGATCCACTAGTTTTTTGAATTACTAACTTTAGTCCATTAGTTCTCTGACATACAAATTCGAGTCCTTTCTGTCCAATTCCGTTAATTTTTGTTGACTTCACATTTCCCATATTGCCCTCATTGACCGAAAGTCAACAAAAATAAAAAATAAAAAATAAAATAAAAACAAAAATTGTAAATTCAAACAAATTAAAATTAAAATATATAAACAACTAATTAAAATAATAATAATAACAATATTAATATTTCTCTCTCTCTCTCCAACGCTCTCTCTTTTCATTCTCTCTCTCTCTCTCTCTCTCTCTCTCTCTCCTGTCATCTCGCTCTCAATGCAATCGGCGACTAATGCTACGCCGATTGCGTCTTTTTTCCCGTTTTGCGACCGGCGATTTGCGTTTCTCTTTTGTCTTCTTCATTTCCCCTTTTTCGATCTCCGATTGCATCGTTTTTTGGCTTCGCTTTTATGGGTTTTTGATGGGGATTTCTGGGTTTGATTTTCAATTTTCTTGGGTTTGGGTTCGACTTGTGTTTTGATTTGGATTTCGGTTTTGATTTTAAGATAAGATTTGGGGGTTAGGGTTTTTGTTTGGCTTACTGGGTCGATTTTCGTAGGTTTGTGTGAGTGTTAGAGAGAGGAGAGGGATTTTGGTTTCGATTTGGGTTTGGATTTTGATTTCAATTTTCTTACTGGTGATGGTGTTGTTGATGATGATATCCTGGGTTTATTTTATTGATTTTTTATTATGTTTTTCATTAATTTGTTGATAATGATTTTTGGAAAAAAAAATTAAGGTTTTTGATAATGATTTCTGGAAAAAAAAATTAGGGTTGTTGATAATGATTTTGGGTGGGTGATAAAATGATGAATTAGAAATTATGATGTTATGAAAAGAAAAAGAAGTTAATTTCTGGGTTTGAATTTAATTTCTTTGTTATGAAAAGGAAAAGAAATTATCGATTTGGGTTTGTGATATCGATTTCTGGATTTCATTTTATATTTAATTACCATATTGCCCTTCATCAGGAATCCTAATTAAGGGTATTTCAGTCATTGAAGCCTCTGACAGTACCAAACTGTTTGTTTTGACGAAAATCTTAACGGAAGGACTAAAGTTAGTAATTTTAAAAACTAGTGGACCAAACCTAAATAAATACAAACTAGAGGGACTAAAATCTTAATATCCCTGTATATATATATATATATATAATGTACACACAGATACATTTGGTCCAGCTCTACAGTAGCTCACTCTTGATGACCCTTTATTTTGAGGGCAGAAAAAATATCATGCTTCAATCCCCTGTTAAATTAAAGGTCTCTTCCCTCATAAACAAGTGAGGTCTACGAGTCTATCTTGATCGGCATATGAACATGCCTGCATCAGGTTTGTTGACTATTTAGGCCAGAAAATGCACGACTCAAACGAATTGTTTGATTTTTTATATAGTTGTAGGTCAAATAGCTAAAATTGTAGCTGTCAAATTCCCTGAGTACTTGCCTGTAAGATGCTACAGTGTAGTGTACCTCACTTTTTATGGTGATAATATGGGCCGTTTTTTAATAAGGGTCGTATGTTTCTTATGATATATTACTGCACTTATTCAATATTTAATTAACGTTTTACTTGATTCAAACAGCCGGGGGTACTGGGACTCGGACGGCCAGGGTTGGTAGAACTGCTGCTAAAGTAACACCTGGCTTTAATAAACACATCAGTAATAAATCCATGATTAATGGAAAGGGGGATTCAAACCTGACCAAACCTGTTCCACAGTCTGTTGATCTGTAGCTATACAAATCCCATGTAAGAGGCAAATGGTGCAGGTGCGCCGGTTTCTGTATGTATATAAATATAGTCACATTGCGAGAAGAGGATACCACATTACTTATTTTCTTCGAGGAGATGCAACCGTGTTGCTTATTTTTCCGTCAAAAAATTGGTGGGTTTACCAATGGTAGAACTGGTTTCTCGATGGTAGGGTTGTTGAGGTTGGCCTGGCTTGTTACAGAATAAAAGATCAGGTTCGATGAGACTCTCGTAATCATCTTTCTTATTGTTGTTTATTACGTTGATTACATGTTATTTATTTTCAAATGTATGATTTTCAGAGTAGCAGTCCATATTATTGTCTTTTTCGGGGTGTTTTTTTTTTTTTTATTTCTTTCATTCATTAAGTGGTTATCTTTTAGTACGCATATGATCAGATTACACATGAAAAGCTGGGCAGATGGAATTTGTAATCAGTGATTGCATAGTTTGTAGTAGATTGAATTATGTACAACAGTACAAGTTAAATGTATTTTTATTCACATTTGTGAGATCTTTTCTGAAATTGGGGATCAAAAGATAGTTTGAGTTTGAACAAACTATTCTGATGTGCTTGTAATTTTCGTCAATTTCCGGCTAGTCTTTGGTACCTTTGTGTGTGTGTGTGTTTTTTTTTTCCTTTTATTTTGACTGAATTGCTAGATAATAATTTATGGAGATACTAAAAATGTTTATATTGACAACATGATGAGCAATTTCTCCGATGACAAAGTTAACGATGATATAATAACATTTGGGCTTTTTAGCATCGATGGAATTGAATAACTTGTCGTCGCAATATGATAATTCAACCCTTTTAACTGTATTTAGAAAACATCAAGAAAATATCATGGTCATTCCTATATATACTTTTTATCAAATTATTAATTTTAAATATATTATTTTATAATTTATTCAAAATTGTTAAATTAATTTATCTCCGTGGTCCAAGTTTGAAGACTCCATATGGACAAAAAATATTATATAAAAGAAATTAATAATTTATTGAATATTAAATCATAAAGATGAAGTTAGTTAGATATCTGACTTCTTTGCAAGTCCTATTCAGGCTGTTGGAATTATTATTAAAATGTTTCTGGGAAAAATTAAGGCGTAGATCATGCTTTAATAAATTCTACGAGTATAAGTTATCCATGTTTATTGTGTTAAATTGAAATTTAAAATTAAATTAAATCCTTGACATTTTTATACGATTCTATAACTATCATGCCATCCATGTTATTTTTGTGTCAAAGAGAATATACCCGATATGTGATTTTATGTAATTTAATGAATATTCTGTAAAATGTTAATTGGTCAAATGAAATGAGTGAATTTTCTGGTATGAGTGGAAAAGTAGATAAATTGAGGATTGGGCTCTACGTTTGGCGTATATTGTTCATGACCATATTTTTGAAAAATTCCAAAGGAGGCCCACCGCCCACCGTAAGTGAATTTGGCACACCAAAATCTAGTGAGAGCTCTATTTTCAAGGAAAGATGAATTGGTTGGCATTTGGCATTTGGCATTTGGCATTTGGCATTGAATGAATGAATGACTTTGAAGTTTGAAAAAAGGAAACAAGATTTCAAAGGAATACGAAGATGCTGAGACAGAGGTGTTTAATTTAAGCTATCGGTCATGTCTTCTTGCTATTCGTGGGTCTCACACTCTCTCACCCATAAGAAAAAAATGGAATTCTCCAATCTCCTTTTTCTTTTTTAATATTTTTTTTTATATATATAATATTTATAGAATGAAAACTGTCATATCATGTAATTTATTGCTAAATCTGTATAAATAAATAAAAAATAGGGACATGATGGGGCCAGTAATAAGTTTGTTTGGTATGAAACTACGAATGAGAATACAGCTTGCAACATGCAATGCCAATATGCCATTCCTGCTGTAACTACAATTGTTTAGCCACCGTTACGGCTCTCATAGCTTTAGATATAAGTTATAACAAGAGATCCAATTTCCAAGTCTTGAACACCGTCAAACCTAACGGCAAAAACAACAACACATCTCATCCCTCATCTCTCATCACCTCCCTCCTCCCTCTACCTCCAAATCACTCCTTACCATTGATTCACCTCCCCTCCACCAAACCCTAACCCTAACCCTAATTTTGTTTTTTTGAAAAAAATAAAAAATAAAAAATAGGCCCTTTGTGGCATTGGCGTGGAATAATAATGGTGTCGAACCCATTTATTCTGTCATCCACTTTACTGTTATCGTTGCCGATCTTGTTTCTTCTGGCTCCACGCATCTTCCTTCCAAGCAACCCTGTCCCTCCGATTCCTCCCGCCGACGAGGTCCACGACCTCTCTCTCTTCAACCGAGCCTCCTCCTCCGCGGTCTCTCTCTCTCACCTCTCCTCCACTCGTCCCAAACTCAAGATCGCTTTCCTCTTCCTCACCAACTCCGACCTCCACTTCTCTCCTCTCTGGAACCGCTTCTTCGCCAAATCAAACAAGAATCTCTACAACATCTACATTCACGCCGATCCAACCGTCAACGTCTCCGTTCCGGGAGGCGTCTTCCACTCCAACAACTTCATCACATCCAAACGCACCTACCGTGCGTCTCCCACACTCGTCTCCGCCGCGCGTCGTCTAATGGCCACCGCCATCCTCGACGATCCTGCAAACGCCTTCTTCGCTCTCATATCCCAACATTGCATCCCTCTCCACTCCTTCAAATACACATACCACTCCCTAATCGCTTCAAGCACCTTCGATTACTCCTCCTCTCCAACCGAGTCGACCACCGAGTCGGGAATCCGAGTCAAGTACAAGAGCTTCATCGAGATAAAATCGAGAGACAAGAGGCTGTGGAAGAGGTACACTGCGCGTGGGAGATACGCGATGATGCCGGAAGTGCCGTTCGAGAAATTCAGGGGTGGATCACAGTTCTTCGTGTTGACGCGTAAGCACGCGCTTACGGTGATCAAAGACAGGACGCTTTGGAGGAAATTCAAGAAGCCGTGTTACAGAGCCGACGAGTGTTACCCGGAAGAGCACTATTTTCCGACGCTATTGTCGATGAAGGATCCGAATGGGTGTACGCATTACACACTCACTCGGGTCAATTGGACCGGCACCGTCAATGGCCATCCTTACACTTATCGGCCGTTCGAGGTTTCTCCGCAACTGATTCAACAATTGAGGCAATCGAATAACTCCGAATCCTACCTGTTTGCTCGCAAATTCACACCTGATTGTTTGAAACTCTTGATGAAAATGGCCGATTCCGTCATTTTCCGGGACTGATATACATTCCTTGGTGAGTTACTAGTTCTTTTTAATTGAGTCCTGAGTTACTGAGTTGAAACGAGTCTTATTTTGGATTGAACAAGTCATGGGTTATTAGTTACTAGTTTTTCCTAGCTAATTTTTATTTTTTGTTTGGTTAAAAATTTTCCACTGTAAACAACTCTCCGGTGAGAATACAAGTACCCTAGAATTGCTAGAGTTGAATTGAGGAATAGTTTGGAAGAAATTTGAGTGTTTGGCCCCATTTTTTTCTCTTTTGATAGATTTTCTTTTGTCTTCCAATTTTTTCAGTCCTTTTTTACTTTTTTGGCATTGTTTGAATTTTGAAAATGAGAATGTATTCTCGTGAAGTTGGGTCCAACATTTTTATCCTATAATGTCAGCTAGATTCGGGTTTTAAAAATTCTTCAGTATGAAATTCTTGTACTTGGTATGATATGCTAATTGAAAAGTCTTGGTTGTCAACTTGTGTTCTAAGAATATTCTCACTTGGTGTCTGAAAAGGAGCTCCTTGATTCAGCATATGGAACAACTAATATTTTGTACAAGTTTTAGCTGTATAAACATGTGGAATGGCTGAATTGGGCTAACATATTTTTTTTACTTAACAGGTTTTCTCGAAAAGAGATTGAGGAATTGGAAATGGATTAAAGATTTGAATGGGGTGAATATGGTGTTGGAAGAGGCGAAAAGTGCCCACAACCCTATCAAACCCCTCGCGGAGTCCTTTTACATACAGAGGAGGATATCGAGATAGAGACGAATAGTGCAACTTATAAAGCAGGTACTTTTGTTAAAGCTATCATCAAAGTGTATGTTGATTGTGTAACAATATATAGCAATTGCAAGAGTAATAGGGTCTGTCTTTTTTTGTTGTGTGAATTTTGTAAATATATTCTAATTCTTATGTATTATGGGAAAGGGAAGAAAGTGGTATTATACTACAAATTAATGGTTCAGGAATCTGAAGATTAAAAGATGAATGTAGAAGCTAGGCTAAATTATGCTCTCTCTTTTTTTTACTTTTTTCTCTTTAACATTTTGAATTTGTACTTGTAATCTTCCTATATGTTCTTAGAATCACTGTTAATTTCATTTTTATATTTTTATGGTTACTTTGCTTTCCTGTATGTTCTTTTATATAGACCAGAAATAAGAGTTGGAAGTTTTGCTGGGCTGGTAGTTAGTCTATCAATTTTATTCTGCTGCTGTTAATTATTGTTAATTAGCCGTGAGAATTTATGGACATCTGCCGACATTTGGTTTTAAAACTCATTAAATTTAAACCACTTAGCTGGTGATTGTGAAAGCTCTATTATTCTAAAAAAAAAGTACATTTCAGGTCCATTTTTTGCATCTCTATTACTGGAAAAATTGAATATGCTGTTGTTGTCTGGCAGCTGGGATAAGTACAGAATTGCATTCATTACATATCTTACTAGTAAAATTAACAAGGAAAAACACAACTGAGAGCTGTAACATTGGTCCAAAGTTAAATTGGATGTGTTCGAAGATAGCCAAAAATTTCAAAAGTGAAATCTTGTTTGAAGGAATTCGACTGTCGTCCCTATCGTCTTCGTTTTTTTAAACAAAATACCCTTTTATTATGTTATAATTTTGACTACGGTTGTGTTTGTGTTTTTTCAAATCTAAATATTGCCGAATTTAAGAAATAGAAAACTTAAAATTGAACGACATGGTTTTTTTTTTCTTTTTTATTTCCACTTAAAATTGAATATAAATGTTAAGTTGTTTGTATTTTTGAGTTGGAAATATTTGAAGACATTTACATCTATATCCTTTCGATTATTAAGTGTTATGTGTTTGTAATTTAATATAGAGTAATGCTAGACGTTTTATTTTATTTTTGGATTAATAGCACCGATGCCTCCTATACTTATAGCGCATTTGTATAGTGTCTCCTGGATTTTTTTTCATGGCACTTAACCCCTGAACTTCCATAAATTTGTAAAAACTGACAGAAGTGAAACGGACGTCAGTGGTAAATTACACTTACATACCCTGAATATATAAATAATTGCATTAAATCTGGAAAAATATAATAATATCATATAAATACCCGTTGATATGTTTGACCAATATCCAAAAAAAAAAATCAAAATCAAAATATTAATAACATTAATTATTTTTTAAAATAATAAATAATAATAATAATAATAAACTTTGAAAATAATAATATTAATAATATTAATGAACTTTTAAAAATAAAAATTATGATATATTACCAATAATAATAAATAAAAATTAAATTACAAATTTATGGAATTAAATAATTAAACTACCCATAATTCCGATTAAACAAAAATTAATTAAATTTCCTATATTTTTAATTTATTTTTCTTTATTATTATTGTAAATATATTATAATATATAGAATCCAGATTTTCAAATTCAAATTAAACAATTAAGCTATCCATAATTCTAATTAAACAAAATTAATTAAACTACCCATGTTTTTTTAAAATGAATGGTGGAGCTGATGAGTGATGATTTTTTATGGTTTGGTGGTGGTTTGCATCGGGATTTGGTTGTTGCAAGAAGAGAATAAATATAAGTTTGGAATAAATATGATTTTTTTACTGTTGTGTTTGGTTTATATTGTTTTTGGTTTGATTGTATTATTGTTGTGTTTGGTGATGTATTGTATTAAATTGTAATAAATTTTATATTATTAAAAATTATATTATTAAAACTAATATTGATTAATTTATGTGATATATATATATATAATCATCCAGATCTCTCACATTTCTCTCCTCTCACCGTCGTCTCTCTTTCTCTCCTCTCACCACCGCCGCACCAGCCTTCGTCTTCGTCTTCGTCTGTCTTTGTCTCTGTCTCCTTCTGCCGCCGCGACCTTCGTATTTTTCTCTCTCTCTTCCTCTCTTCTGATGTGTGTGGACTGAAATGGGTTGGGTGTGGTTTGGTGGTGGTTGTGGTGTGGATCTGGTGTGGATTCTGGTGAATTTGGTGGTGGTTTGGTGTGGATGTTTCTGGGTTTAGGTGGATGTGGTGGTGGTTTGGGTGTGGATTGGTTTGGGCCGTGATTTGGTTTGGGTGTGGATGTTGTGGCGATGGTGTTGGTTTTGACGGTGATTTGGGCTTGGGTGGATGTGGTGGTGGTTTGGGCGTGGAGTGGTTTGGGCGGTGATTTGGTTTGGGTGTGGATGTGGTGGCAATGGTATTGGTTTGGATGGTGATTTGGGTGTGGATGTTTCTTGTTTCTGGAAAAATGAAGAAACAATTTGTTTTTTAATTAATATTTAGGTTTTTATAATATAATTTTCAAAATATATTAATATTATTAATTTTATTATTTTAATTTTTGGGTATTAATCAAACTGGTCAAAGGGTGTTTGTGTGATATTGTTATATATTTTCACTTTTAATGCAATTATTCATATATTCAGGACATATAAGTGTAATTTGCCACTGACGTCCGTTTCACTTCTGTCAGTTTTTATAAATTTATGTAAATTCAGGGGTTAAGTGTCAAGAAAAAAAATTCAGGAGGCACTATGCAACTGCGCTATAAGTATAGGGGTTATCGGTGCTATTAACCCTTTATTTTTTAAAATTTTATCGCAAATGATGTGGCATATAAAGTGTCAATATTACATCAGTCAACTCATAATCTCATGATTTTTAAGATGTTAACACCTCACTTGCTATATCATTTGGAACAGAATTTAGGGAAAAAAAATTGAGACATTTAACATTACTCTTAATATATTAATGTATTAAGTACAACTAAAAATAAATTATGCCATAGTTTATATAACAAAAATAAGATTTCAAAATTTCAATTTAACTACTAAAAAAGTCAACTAATTTTCATTTTTGAATTTATAATTATTTTAAAAAAAAATTCATATAAAATTTGTCATGTACTTTATGATGGTTTTGCTTGCATTAGTCCAAATAGGGACGAGAAGAAGAAAAATCTGTCAGGTAGCAAGATGAAACTCCAAATAGGTAAATTTTTGGAGGATAGTTTTGGAAGAAACAACTTCATATGTGATTCAATAAAAAAAAATGAATTAAGTGATTTTAGAGTCCATTTTAGAATTTATTTTATTTTATTTTTTAGCTTAAAAAATCTGACAGTCATCTATGAACCCATGAAGTCTCATTTAAATGATAAGTGGGAAAAACTAACAAGCCCCTAACAAATGAATGGGAAAGTTTCAAGATTATGTAAAAGTTGATTTTTTATGTCAAAACCAAAACTCAAGAGTATCATGTGCGTAATTTGTTCTTTTATCTACGAAAGATGTGAAATTTTCACACTGGTTATGATTTTAGTAAGAGTAAAATTCATAAATACCCTAGAGTTTAGGCTTACTACAAAATTACTTTGAACTTTTATTCAAAATTGTTGCATTAGTACCCTTGAGTTTAGGCCTTATAACAAAAATTACTTTGAACCTTTATTCAGAATTGTACAAATCTCTTCTGCTGTTAATCACCCCATCTAGATCTCTTATTTTAGTGTAAGATTTTGAGTCTGGATAAATAGATTCATATTAACGATGATTTAATTAACCTGTCACATTTCATGTGAATCCAATTAATTATAGCATAAGTTGGTATTATGGTGGGATGTCTAGTATATAAGAATGCAATGTGCAGTGGCAGACCCATAAATTTTAACGAGATGAGATGCTTAAACAAAATAACAATTATATAAAAAATAATAATGAAAATTTAAAGTCATAGTAAAATGAGTTTTTTTATATAATTTTTTTTGATGTTATAATGAATTTTAGATTAAAAAAATAGAACAATTATTCAAAATGAACTAAATAATTTTACATTCAAAATAACTAAAAACAAGAAACACAATATTAAAAAATAAATAATAACAAGAAAAACAGCATGAATCATGAAATTTTTTAATATTTATTCTTAAAAAAAATGTAATCTTATAATAAAAAATTTTATTTTGTATTTAAAATGAATTTAATTTAATTTATAAAAAATAATTGATTAATAAATATTACTAGATATGTTTTTTAAAATTTTATTATTCTAAGTAAATTAAAATAAAAAAAAAAAAAGAAAAATGTAAAAGATAAAATAAAATGAATCATAATAATAGATGAAATATTTTAATACAATAAATTAAAATTTGAGATTTTAGGATTCATTGATTAGATGTGTTAGGTAAATAAAATTAAAAATATTTTAAATAAGAAAAATTTAAAATAATAACAGATAATTTACTATATAATAAAATTGAGTTAAGTAAACCATAAATTAAGGGTAGTTAAGAATTTGACAATGATAGGAAAATAAAAATAATTAGTGTAAAATAAAAAAAAATTAAAAATTGAATTAAGTAAAGCATAAATTAGGGACAATTAAGAATTTGACAATGATGGTAAAAGAAAAAGAATAGGGTAAAAAAAAATGAAAAAGGTTATTTGTCTTACTTGTGGTTAAAATTGAACCTTAGACTATTATGGATCGACTGTGGTAAGTAAAAATATATTTAAATATATATTAATATATAAAGAAGTCAATTTAAAAAAAAAAAATTGAGGAGCTGAGCTCCAAGTGGGTGACGGGTCCCCAAAAACAGCTTGAGTTTGACAAATTCCCACCCTTGTGGAAAGTCGAAAGTCGCACACATGTATTTATGTAATGGAGCCATTTCAACAACTATGTCTATGTCGCGCTTACCAACAAAATTGGGTGGCCATGTCTTTTCATCAACTCCACCCACCACCCGCTCCCGACTCCTCTTCACACTTTTATTTATTTTTTAGTAGTCAAATTTATACTATTAAATCTTAAATATAATTTTCATATATACTATATATATATATATATATATGATTGTAATATTTCCTTATATTATTTTCTCGTTGTATTCGGTCAACCATTGAGTCCTCTTAACAAAAAACTTTCATATTATAAAATTAAAATATAGAATAAAAATATATTTATCTAGTTACAAGGAAGAGTTCAAACTATATCTAACAAAACATTTTAATGAGAAGTTTACATCGGAACGTCAAGGTATAGATACAATAGTAACTACATCTTATAATAACAACGTTATCAATTATCAACAGTAGATGATATACAATCGTCATCAGATTTTTGCTTTGAAATGGTTTCGCATTGTTTAATTTTGGCTTTCAAAACTTTATTCTTTTCAAGTATCTCATCACATCTTTCATTGATCCTGTGATAACACTACTTATAATATTGATAGTTCGAGAAGATAACATCACAAACTTCAAACTTGTAATGCTTTTGTAGATAATCAATTGTTTTTTTAGCGGCATCATGTTCAGATTCATTTTTATGCTTTAAAAGTTTACTCCAAAACCCTATGGTATTATGTTCCGAGTCAATATTAAGATCGATCTCAACATATACTTTAAATAGTTCTGGACCATCAACTTCATATCCATGACTGTATTTGCCTATTTTTAGTTTTTCGATGATATTTTCAAGTAAGCTTTTATAAAATATATCAACACACAAAAATTTCATATTGATTAATCTGTACATGCACAAATAAAAGGTAATCATATTACAAAATTATAATATATAAATTAAATAACTTTATAAATTAATTTAAAAACTCTTTTTTCTTCTTTAGATATGATTCTTCTTCTCTAGTTCTCTTTGTGGGTATTAATAATGTCAATAACAATATATATATATATAATATAACAATAATAATAATAAAAAAATAATCATAATAATAATCATAATTAAAAAAAATAACAATAATATATATATATATATAAAAGGTAGACATACTATGTTATTCAAATAAAACATAATTTAATACTAATATATATTTTTTTAAATAATTATATCTAGTTATTTCATTTGGTACAAATCATTAGGTATTTTTTGTTTGTTTTGTTGTGCAAGTGTGTTTTGTATGTAACAGAACAGTGAAGTATATTGGTCTTGAATAGATCTGGTTTCATAATAAAATCCATATTATTATTTGTTTTTTCTTTTGTAGATATCACTGTTTTAATGGATTTAAGGTTAATTTTATTTTTTTTAGATCCATGCTATTATTATTATTTTTTGTTTTTTGTATTTGTACTTGTTTTTAAGAAAATTAAATATAGATTTCGAAATCTAATTTTTTTTCTCAGATTTTGAATATGAAAGATTGTATTTTTATTCCTTTATAGCATTTTATTATTTTCTTTCCTGTCTATTTTGATTTGTCTTTTTTTTTATTTAGATGTTTTGTTTAGATATGTGAGATGGGTTAGCACATCTTATAAATTCTGGCACAATCCAGAAGCCCAAGTCAGGAATGAATTACTTGTCTTCTAAAAGATTTCATGTATTATTCAAATTGGAAGCATGAGTAAACACTGTGTTTTAAGCATCAATTATTTTCATATTAGTCAATGAGCCATGTGATGAAATCCAAGGCAGCAAGCCTTCATTGGCTGAGAAGGTTACGTTGATAGAGTCATAAGGTAGACCTATATAAAGAAAAAGCAGAGAGAAAAAGATTTCAATTAATTCGTTCTTTCACAGATTAGGTTTTGAATTGTTTTTGGCTCTCTCTTCGTGTTCTTTGTTTTTTTCTTGGTGAATCCAATAGTACTCTATGTAATATTTCTGAGATAGTATTCTCTAAGTGTAATCGGTGTGAATATTCACATTTTTAAAGGAAGATTGAGAGGTTTCTTTCTGTAATTTGTGAGGTTTTGAGTGAGACTTGGGGTTAAACACTTTCAGTATTGTAGATCTACTTTCTGGTAGATTCCTGGGTTGTATTTGGTGTTTTGGTTGTGAGTTCTTGCTTGTAAATGAAATATATAGTGGAGAGGGTCTTTTCTGCGAAGGCTCAACGTGGATGTAGGCTCTTTCTTGGCTGAACCACGATAACTCTTGTGTTTCTCTTCTCTGTTTTTTCGTTATCTTGTGTTAAGTAGAGCTTCTCTCCCAACTAAATGAGCTTTTTTAATTAAAAAAACTATTTAAAAAAAAAATTAGATCGTTTAGTTGTTATTCAGTAGAGCTTTTAGATGATTAAAAAAGTTATTTTACATCTATTTGGAGAAGATCAAATTTTAAGATTTTCCAAATAGATCTTTTTAAGTTATTTTAATAACACTAAAAAATCAAATATAACTCTATCATTTAAAATAGTTTTTGAATATTTTGATAATCTTACTATTTATAAAAACTTTTTTTAATTGTCAATCAAACAATCAATATTTTCCTATTAGAAGTTCTATTTGTGCACTGTCTATTTTAAAAGATCTACTTTAAGAAGAACTCCCAGACGGAACAACTTTTTTCTTGTCTACTTTACTTTCTGATTACTTGGTTGTTTTACTGGTTGTTTAAATCTTGTGATATTTTTTATTTCTGTTCTTGTTTGTTGTAAGAGTTTTCTTGCCAGATTTAAAACTAAAAACATGTGTGGTCGGTTGATTTGAGTCGACCAAATCTTCCAACAAGATCTATGTTTTATTCAATTGAAGGTTTCATTTTCTCCTTAACTTTTTTAATTTTTAATTTTTTTTTGTATTTTAGGATTTTTCCATGTTCAACAAACTCATTAAATTAAAAATCAATCATATTCGACCATCATTAACACAACTACAATCTATATATAACAATATCAATGACCTTTAAAGCAGTAAAATCAAAATCAAATTCAATAAACCTGGATGTGATATCTAACTATTAGTTCCAGCAACCAGGTCTTTTTTTTTTTTTTTCGATTTTGTTCTCTTTTTTGTTTGTTTTTTTTCTTTTTTCTTTTTCATTCATTTTATCTTAATCCAATTTTTTTTTTTCCATCTATTCTCCACAACCTGGGATATAGCTTTGCCACCTTTAATTTTAGATAACAAATGACAGACATGTTAAAAGGGAAACATAAAGGTGGACACAAGATAGACGTTAAAAGGGGAAAAAAAAAAAAAAAGAATAAAATGGGGAATAAACCAATTGACGATAACTGAATTGGAGAAGGACATAGAGGGAAATAAAGGAATTCATTCCATCATGAATTGTCCTTTTGCAAACTTAAGCCGTTTATATATATATATATATATATATGATTTATTTAATGGATTTGGATCTACATTCAATCAAAATAACTTATTAATACCATTCATAAGATTGTGGAAAACGTTGAAAATAACCACATATAATATGAAAAATTCGTTTATAACCATGTATGAAAATGTAATTGTTAATAACCATTTAAAAAAAAAACAATTCAATATATATCCATAAATTACCAAAATACCCCTAAAACAATGTTTCTAATTTGTTTTGTCTCTTTTTTTACCGTCATATTCTCTTGTTTGTGCGTTCTTCATACTCTTACAATACTATTGATACAAATCGAACTCAATCACACCATTGTTATTCCTGCATGTTGAGGTGAAGATTTGAAGTTTTGAAGGTATGTGGTTTGAAGGTTTGAAGGATTGAAAGTTTGAAGAAGTGAGTGAGGGAAAGGTCTTCCGATTTACTCTAAATCGATTTAAGTTATGTAAATATCTTATATTTGTGAATTAATTGAGTTCGAAACAGTTACTTTAACATGACTTTAACGTTATTGCATCACTTTTGTGTGTTTTTGTAAAGAAACGAATGAAATAAAGTTTCATATTTTTTCCAGAAGATTTCAAGTTTACTACTTCGAAAACTTAAAATCTTACATAAAAACTTAAAATCTTGACAAGTTTCTAGGTAAGATTTCAAGTTTCATTGGTTCGAAAACTTGAAATCTTATGTAAAAACTTGAAATGTTGACAAGTTTCTATGTAATATTTCAAGTTTATGGGTAAGATTTCAATAAAGTTTTTTTTTTAAGAAATTTCAAGTTTCACTAGTTCGAAAACTTAAAATTATGTAAAAACTTGAAATGTTGATAAATTTCTATGTAAGATTTAAAGCATGATTTCAAGTTATTGTAAAACATTTCAAGTTTTTTTTTTATAAAAACAAACTCCAACATCCAGTCCCAAATAATCCAAAATATCATACCCTAACTCAATCAACCTTCAAAATTTATACATTTCAACATTTATTGTTCCTTAAACATGTTTTTAACATGAAGTCGCAATAAAAGGGTTAAGTGAAAAGAGAATGGTGGGTTTGTCTCCAGCGAATGGTGGGTTCGTCTCCGGGCTGTGACGACGACCTCTTCTCTTTCGGCTGCTCCGTCGATGACACCGCTTCTTCTCTTTTCTCTCTCGGCGACAACACCTCATTCTCTTTTTTCTTTCTTTTCTCTTTTTTCTTTCCTTCTAGAATGCTCCAGTATTTCTCTTTTGTTTTCTTTGTTAATTTTTGTGGTATTTAAATGTGGGTATTCAGGTAATTTCTTAAAAATGTGGTTATAAACAATTAAATCTTCGTATGTGATTAGAAACAAAATTCTAATGTTTTTGATGGCTACTTTTGGTTTTCTCTCTTCATAATTTTTTTTTTTAGAACATCTCCAATACAAATATGCATTTTTTTAGTTTCCAAATGATGGCACATAAGTATTTCTAATCACTATGGGCCCCCTTTTGATTTTTTTTTTTAAATACATATATCCCATCTCCAATGCAATTATCTAAAATCAAATATCTATCTATTTTATGACCAATCATAATATTCTCTCCTCTTTTATTTTATAATTAAATGAGCTTTAATATTATCGATGGAAAGAGTTAGAAATTTTAGTCAGCATTTCTATAAGAGTTTATAGAATTAGAAACTTAACTCTATATTCTCTAATTTTTTTTATCACATCATCTCTATATTCAACTTAAATAATTTTATTATTAAGAATTTTTCTAACTTCTTTAGTATCTATCCTATGCAACACTTTATTTTTTCTAAATGTATAATAACAATGGATATGCTCTTAGGATTTAATTTTTTTTATTTATTATTTACCATTTTATCAACGAAGGATTTATGGCCAAATCACTAAAATATTATACTATTACATAAATTAGGGTTTTTTAGGAGGGTGAAGATTCTAACCCACATCCTTATAGTACAGATGTGAGTGGTTATACCGTCGAGCAAACCTCATCTCGTAAATTTTTAGTTAAATCACTAAAAAAAACATTTTCTATGAGATTTAGATCCTTTACTGATCTAATCTTTTTCCTGACATTTTTAAAACACGTAATTGATTGTTGGTAAAATAGTTGTGGAAATCAATCACATCTTAACCACATGTTTATTATAATACTTATATATCATAAGATTAGAACAAAAAATCAGATGAGATGAGGATCCAAATTCTTTTATTTGACTAGTGATGGAAATGAGGTGTGGTCGTGCGGGTCATGCATGCCTCAACTCTTGCCTCGTTTTGGACTGAGTGCCCCTAACCAGACCGCTGCCTGCTCTCTACGACTCTACCCCACCTTGCCTGCCCCGCTTTAGTTTTTATTTTCAATAATCAAACAATAAATTGCAATCATCAATTTAATTAATATTTTTTGAGAAATAGAGTATAAATAACAAAAACGGGTGGTAGTGTCATTCTAGGCCTAGGGGTTCTAGAATAGGTTTCTGTCATTTATGACTTTTATTCAAAAATATAATTATATATTCCAAAAAAAAAATGTAAAACAAGTCAAACAAGTGGGTCTGGAATCTTGATAGAGAATGCCAACCAACCTCTCTCTGGCTCTCTGCCCCTTTTGCAAAAGGGATCAAAAACTTTTTGTCTAAACCCAAATTAGCTTTAAACAGAGTAGGATACTTAGCTGCTACTCAAATGGGAAATTAAGGACTTATAAGTATGCAATGTGGCAGGTAATTATGCCTTGTGCAAGAGAAATATCGAACGTATATTTAAATCATATCCAAAATAGCGCCCAGTTGACATCTGGTAGTAGAAAGAGGATCCTAGCATTCGAGTTTATCATATTTTCTAAGGGATTTCTCTCTAACAACCAATACTAGGAAGAAGCAATAAGAAACTTCATTTCTAACATGTCAAATTTTGTACCATGAATCTAATTTTAGTTCAAACATTAAAGGAATGTCCTTTTAAATTAGTGAGATTTCTATTTCCTTTTGTAAGCCAGTCGCCTGTGACTGTGGGGATAAATAAGAAAACTTGGAAACCTGCAGCTTGAACAAACGAATCTTCTCCGTTAATTCGCAACGTATGGTGATTGAATAGACATTATGCTGCCACCAACTTGGTAAAAGGCCAATGCTTCTTTAGCCCCGACTCCATGTTCACCTATCTCCCAAAATGAGGATTTTCTTTATGAAAGTAACCGAGGAAAAGATTAAAAGGCGCTCATGAAGCAACATTAGTGATGCCAAAGTAGACAGTTTTTTGTTGGAATGCATTGACTGCATAATCAAGCTGAAAGTGACCAAATGGAGACCTAAATCGAATGCCGTATCCAAGCCCTACTCCGGATCCTGGCTTGCCCTGCCTCAGTGCTGGATTTCCTGAAACTCCCACATTAAAGATTACTAGGAAGATTCTAAAGAGCATTACAAGACCAACACCTCATTAGTTATTATAACAGTAGATAAACGATCAAAGAAAATTAAGGGTGAGTTGGATCATGGTCAAGAAGATCCATCCACATAGCTTGACAGGAAAATATTCCGGGTGAACAAGAAAGATTACAAGCACATGATTATTATTGTATGAGCCTCAGTAGGGACTAGGGGATAATTCATATTCTATTAAACACAGATGCCTTGCATTTGCATATGTGGTTGATCAGTTGACAATTGGCACATGACTACACTACTGTTGTGAATTGAAATTTCTTCAGGGAGAGAAAAGAAAGAGCTAAGAGTATACTCATAATTCAGAAAAAAGTACACTGACAGGATATTTATTCGACAAATCAAAATATACACTAGTGAAATCAGGTTTTGTTAAATTAACTGGAGCGGAATTATCCTAGTTAATTTGTTTACCTTGTTGGCAGTTTAGTTATTGGGAGGTAGAATTGTATCAAAATGACGATGAAAATTTACCAGCAGTATATGTAACCTAGTAAGTGAAAGAATACAACTCACCAGGTACATGACAACCAGAACCCAAGTCAGTTCCACCATCCAAGAAAACAGCACCTTCCATCATCTTGTTCTGAAAAAAGTCGTGGTAATTCATCAGAGCTCAAAATGAGTAAAAATATACAAAGAATAATAATGAAAGAAGGCAGTGCACTAGCCCAGCAGAAATTTCTACAACTAATCACATGACATTTAACAGGCCAGTTGTAGAACTTACAGATTTATCATCAGATACAAAGAATCTGGCACTCATAAAATGTCAACAGATATGACGAATCTGGCTCACTTTAATTATTTTCATCTCTCTTCTTTTAGACGCCATGGCCATATGAAGGCAAGTCAATTGAAAACTTAATGATGAACATGATCTTGAAGCAAATGCCAGTTCATTTCATTTGTACGGGGGATAAATCCACCTCCCTTGTGCTTAGGGAAAGTTAAAAGTGGGATCAAACTTCAGAACAGTAAAACTACCACCTTCAACCCGCATATCATCAAAATTCCACTTCTCAACTCATAAATGACAAGGGAGCTTACTTTGGCTCTCTTAACAACACAAGTACCCAAAGTACAGCAAATTAGATCTTGCCTTAATGATGAAAACACTTCGCTTACTGATTATAATAACTTTTATTGAAGAAACATGTCTTGCATTTTAGAGCTGGAATCAAGGATGGCCTAAGAGACACAAACTCAGACAGCTGAGACCAAACCTATCATAAAAAAACCTAAGGGGAAAGTTACTGCAATCACTTTTAGGACAGTTATCCAAACCATTATAGAGGAGATGATTTTTTCTTTTATGATAGTCACTAGAGTCGATAAATATCTTTAAAAAAAATCTAAACAGATCAGAAGTAGAGGCCATGATCATTATCTTCAATAATATACCCATTTTTCCATTGGCTTTGTGAAGGTAAAAGAGGGATGATATCTCAAAGAGCACCTTAATTATACAGGCCATAAGCTACTTTTATCATTGTCCATGCCTTCAAGTGGCCCATATAAGACAGAGTCAGCATGAGAAAGAATAAAGGAAAAGAAGAAGACAGGGCTAACAACTGAAACCATTTAACAGGAAAAAAAAAAATCTCAATATTTTCATTGTCTTAGAAGAAGACAGAGAAAACAGCTAGTTATAATGATTTTTAAGGGGTATGAGAGTATGACCATTCAAAAGTCAAACCAGAATTAAATTTGTGACTGCATACGAATCACTTAAAAGGTTTCAAAAGTGAGGAACTCCAAATAAGTTTGTAGGTGTAGGTGAAAAAATGTGTACCTGAGACTAAGACATACAATCCCCACCAAGTGAGTGAGATACACATTTGTTAGGGATCGTACATGCCAAAGCCAAAGGCTACCTGGTTCCGCTGGAAACCTCAGTAATCATGAATCATGATGCAGTAAAGAATAGAGGCTAAGGGCTTAATTTTCATTGGATATTGTTTAATTTAGAACTCTCTTAAAATTTAAGGAGGAAGCTAATTTGTCAAAAACTGGACCAGGTTTGATGAGCTTTAACCTGTAATGGACAGAGCTTGTTAAATCAAAAATTCAGTAGGCATTTAAGTAAATTAAAGCTTTAGGCATTTAAGGACTTTGATCAGAAGTCAGAACCTACTTACCTAAACAATTGTTGTATCAACGAGTTAATAGCAGATTTTGGATGAAACAAAACTCAGACTTGGAGATTCTAACTTTGAGCAGGACCAATAAGAAAATATTTTATAGTTTAAATTAGGAATGAGACTTCCTTATTTCTGTAGATTTAGGATTACTACTTATTTTAGTTGGTTTAGACTAGTTTTCCAATTTGAAGATCAGGTTTACATTCTTATAAATAGGTTTTTAGATTATTTGCTTAGACAAATGACTCGAACCCACAACCTCTTGGAGGTAGATGTAAGAGGCTTACCACAGAGCCAACCTCAACTTGTCTTGCTTAGACAGATTTGATTGATGAATAATACCTGATATTTGAAATCTTTAATCCCTTCTGAAAAATTTCCCCTTTCTGTTACTTTCTCCCTTTGCTTATTCTTGTCTTCTCTTCCTAATCTTGTCGCTTTCTTGTCCTACATGACCCTTCTTCTATATTCCACTAAGTCTGTAAATTAGCACCCTAGGTTTGGTAGCTTGTGGATTTCAAGCCTTATTATATTTTCTAGTTGCTAGAAGTGCAGAATCTGATGGAACATATTTACATTAATCTAGCCTTAGAGCTATCATATTCAGATATGAATTAACTTGCACTTAGCAGTTTTTACCATATGATATACCTAATCATCATCAGTTCTGTCACCTACCTCGATAATCTAAAGCTCAATACTCAATAAGCATCCCAAAGAACATAGGATAAGCAGACCAACAAATCTAGACTGATAAACTATAAAGATCGACATTTCCTTGGCTTTGTATTTTCCCTAAGAGATTTCTTGACTTGTTCCTAAGTCCTGACAAGATACATAATCTAGCTATTTTCATGATCAATAAACAATATTGAGTTGCTTATTAGAAAAGAAAAAAGGAAAGAAAATCATTTGAGTTACTAGGCTCTCAGGTTGCTGAAGTCATTCTTTCATCTCATATTTATATTCAGGATAATGAAATATAGTCTATTCTGCACCAACCAGGCTTTCAAATTCACTAACAATTTTGAATTTTAACAACTGCTTTTCAATATGCTGACAATAGAACCTCAGATGAAGTAGCTTTTTTTCAACAATCAAAATTGTGCCAAAATGCTCTACTCATGAACAGTAACAGTTTTATATATTCTTTAAAAGACTAACAAATATTATAGGCAACATGGAAATTTTAAATCAAAGGAACACATGTTCAGCTGTTGCAACTTTTTTTTTTTAATATATATATATATATAAGAAAAAAATATATTCATTATGGTGTAGATGCAACCCAAAAATGATTGAAAATCTGCCATCGTCCCCTTGCATGGCATTTATCTAAAGTATAAACGAATCTTCTCAACTAGAGAGTAATCATAAAAATCCCAGAATTTTAAACAAAAGGAAAAAATTTGATCAAATTCCCTTGAGGTTTGGCTAAAAATAAAAGTAGATCGCTGATTTTTCAAAATCTTTTCTGAAATTCTAAATATTTGTATACACATGCCCTAAAAAATGTCAAAGACCTTCCTTAAATTTTCATAAAAGTATATCAGAAATATTTTCTACAAGGTTTTCTCTTATATTTCCCAAACTAGACAAGATATATATATATCAAAAACAAGTAATTAGAAGTAGAGGAGTGAAAAAATGGTCCACGATTCGCTATGGCATATTGCATGACATGTATCTAGAGACTCAACAATTCTCCTGAGCTGAGAATTGACCAGCAAAAATGCAGAAACTTTATAACATTATGTGTAGTAATATGTACAAAAAGATTGATGATGTTACAAGGACAGATGTCAAAGATACGCAACAAAATACCAAATTCAAGTGATTAAAAATCTAGAACTCAAGGCCTATTAAGATAACAGTAACATAAAACTATCACATACCATGGGGAATGTCAATTCAGTATTAGCAACCAGACATGATCTTCCTGATCCAACAGCACCTTCACCATACCCTCGCACACTACCAAGACCTCCAATGGCAAATGCTTGATAAGGAGCCATGTTTCCTACAATGGAGCCACCTGTCAGGCTGTAAGAGGAAAAGGTGAGCGGGATGCAAACAAAGCAAGAATAGAAACCTGGATGACAAAAAAAAATTCTGAAGAATTCTCCACTCTAGGGGTAGGAAAGTCATGATTGGGATAGTGGATCCAAAGCTATGGAAGACTCAAATGGTGGATGTGCAAGCATTAACTTATATGTTGTTCTATACCTCATTGATAATTATTTACATTGTAGCATGAAGAGACTGTGGGAAGTACATCTCCCTTCAATGGCAGGCTTTTTGAAGCCTCCAAGGCTGGTTAGCCTTAGGCAAAAACTTTTAGCACAGTAAATTGTAGTAATTTATTATAAACCAATGATTTCTTTATACATTATAGGGTTAATAGCACTAATACCCCCTAAACTTGTAGCGCTGTTGCATAGTGCCCCATGAATTTTTTATCTTGGCAGTTAACCCCTTGAACTACCATAAATTTGCAAAAGCTGACGGATTACTAACTTCCGTCCAACTTTTTGTCACGTGCTCTTCACGTGAGGTCTTACGGAGGGCAAATATGTATTTTCATCCTTTTAATATGGATTCCTCTTTTCTTCAACCATCATCATCTGCAACCAATTTCAAACCCAGCAAACAATGACCTCAACCACACCACTATCCATCTCTAATCCAAATCCAGAACCACCTAAACCCAGAACCAGCCTAAACCACACCACCATCCATCTCTAATCCAAATCCAGAACCACCTAAACCCAGAATAAACCTAGCCTATTGCCACCCAAACCGCCATCATCTCGGAAGAATTCCTCTTTCTTCAACCATCATTATCTGCAACCAATTCCAAACCCTGCAAACAATGACCTAAACCACACCACCATCCATCTCTAATTGAACCCAGAACCACCTAAACCCAGATCATCACCAAATCAAACCATCAAAACACAGGGAAACAACCAAATCGAACCACCAGAACCTATGAAAACAACCAAATGGAACCCAGAACCACAACCAAAATATTAATCCAAAAATCAGCAAATAAGTGAGAGAGATCGGAGAGAATGTCAAGAAGGAGACCTGATCCTATGCTCAACCAACCGAGACCCATTATCGTTCTCAAGTCAACGTCATCGGTCATCGTTCCGATGGGTTTTTGCTTTAAACCTGTGCGTTATGCCGAGACGAGGCAAATCGTTGGTCGTCGACATGATATGGTCCAGATCGAACGACCTGACCATTGTCCCACCACCGTTCGTTCGATCTACCAAGACCCATCATCGTTCTCAGGTCAACGTCATCGTTCCGATGGGTTTTTGCTTGAAACCCGTGCGTTATGCCGCGACGAGGCAAATCGTCGGTCGTCGACCATGATATGGTCCAGATCGAACAACCTGACCATTGTCCCACCATCGTTCGTTTGATCTGTGTAGATCGATCGCCCACCGTCGGTCGTCGACCACGATCTGGTCCAGATGACGATGATGATGATAGAGGAGTGGCAGAGAAAGAAGAAATAAGAGGAAAAAAGAGATGTGCACGAAGAGCAACTTATTTTTTTTAAAAAAATTCTATATATATATATATATATATATATATATATATATATATATTTATTATTTAATTCCAACTTTACCCCTGAATTTGTTACACGTGAAGAGCACATGACAAAAAGTTGGACGGAAGTTAGTAATCCGTCAGCTTTTGCAAATTTATGGTAGTTCACGGGGTTAATTGCCAAGAAAAAAAATTCAGGGAGCACTATGCAACAGTGCTATAAGTTTAGGGGGTATTGGTGCTATTAACCCTACATTATATTATATATATAGAATATGAAATGATTTTCCTTTCCTATCAAATTATTGGTTCCTAGTTCGATACAAATCTATAGTATTTCCAAAGAGTAATGCTAGGCTTCCCAATTCTTTTCTCAAATGATGTGGGCACGTGAGGTGTCAACATCTTGTAGATTATGATATTATATAGTGATTGATGTGATATTGTGATGTTGACACCTCACATGCCCACATCATTTGGTAACAAATTTGGAAAGCCTGGCATTACTAATTTCCAAAATATCTAATATGTCCTAATATGTTTATTAAGAGTATCTCTTATGCTTCCAAGTAGATCTCCAGAATCTGAATTTTGCCACCCAGATTTTCTTTTCCAATTACTGTAGCATCATCCAGGCTCTAAATATAAAAGCATATCAGCCAATGAGCCAAAGAAAGCATTCCTAACCTTGTCAAGAGAAATGCTGGCCCAAGTTTGACACCCTTTGTTGCAAAAAACTTGAACCGATTGAATATTAGCCACTTAGATACAACTGGAATCCCTTGTTCTATTTGCATACTAAACTGAAAAAAGAAAAGGAGAACTTATAGTTAGTGGAATCAAACCAACACAACAATTAAGTAGCACATTTTTCCAAACAAATCGCACTACAGATCAGAAAGATACTTTACACGAGAAAAACTGTTGTCATTTGCCTTTGCATATCGAGATTCTTGCTTTAGGACTACCATACTGTCAAAGGAATTACCACTGCATAGCAAGCATTGTACAGAAATTGGTTAAAGTTCAGACCATCATATTCTTTGAAAATCAGAAATTTGAGTCTCAATCACCTGCATGTCACAGAAAAGCCATCAAGATCTCTAGTTATGGACCTCCAATCATCATTTAAAGGGCGAACATGCTGCATTACAATTTTCCATTTTTTTCCGTCTCAAACAAGCTTTATACTGATAAATTACAGATGAACAAACTACAAGAAGATAGATGCCAAGTAGATGCAATTGATAAGTGAACAATCTTCACCAGACCTCGAATTTTATACTAGTAGTGCTGCTCCATTTGGAACTCGCAGGCTCACTCATATCCAACCCAAGAGATAAACGAGACAAATTCACACCTCCACTCCCTGAACGCGAGAAGTTGTCAAGTGGAACACCATGGACCCCAATTTCTGGTGAAAGAGAATGCTGAGAAAAAAAAAAAAATTACCCTTCCATTCATTATCATCATCCACCAGAGACAAAACAAACGAAAAATTTTAGAAAATGAAAAGAAAAGAAACTTTAAGGAGATACAAACCTGAATTACAAAACACTGTTGAGAAAGCCATTCAGGCCTTGGCCTCCGATAAGCAACCAACACATTTGAATCATAAAGCCCTTTATCCCAAGATACATCAAGCTTTTCACTTCCACCAAATAAATTTGGATGTTTGAAACAAAGACTGCAATGAAATCCCTATCTCTACACTTAGTCACTGATTAAAAAGAAGCTGTAATTTTAAACTCATGATTTGTGTCAGTTTGATTTTTAGAAAAATTGGTAAGAAATCAATAATATCAGTAAAGTTTTTGTTTCATGAGTTTTACGTAATTATACACAATTTCAAAACTTTCAACATAATCCCTGTCCATATATTCAAAGCTGCCATACAGATATAACACGATTGAATAAGAAAATTCCCACAAAATCAAATAAACAATAATCACATGATAAAAGAAAAAAAAAATTAAAAACTCTACCTGCCAATTACAAGAGAAAGAGGACTGACAGTGGTCCTGTTAAAACATTAGTGACAAAGAAAGTTTAGTTAAACAGACACTAAGTATGCATGCTAAATAACGAGATAGCAGAAAAACCTGAGAGGAGGGAGCATCAGAGAAGCACAAAGCTTGTGAGTGAAATCAACATTGACATCAATCTTGGCTGCAAAATCATAATACGACACCACATTCACGATCAATCATGAACAAAATAAAACACTAAAAAAATGAAGAAACAATTTCATTGTACACAGACCTTTTCCAGCATGGATGCTCTTTTGAGCGCCCATAGAAGCAGCAGCGGTGCATAAACCATAAATCAATCAAAAAAAAGAGAGAGAGGAGGGAGAATTAAAGCAATTGCATGAATGGAGAAGCAAAAGAGAAAGTGAAAGAGCAGAGTGTGTTTGTGTGTTGTGGCCTGTGGCCTGTGGGTGGCTTGTGGTGTTGGGTAAAGAACCTTTAATTGGCCAAGTTTGTTATCTCTTTTGCTTCTCCATTTGGGCTTTTACCTGCACGTGCTCCGGATGCTCTTTTTCTCTCTCCTTTTTTTTTTTTTTTTTCCCCCTTGTTAGTTGTTACATTATACAAGGCGTTCCATAGGTCTATCAAAAGTAACCGGTAAACTTACCATACCGTTAAAAAGACCAAAATAGACATAATCCCTTAATTTTATATATATATAGTGGTCAAAATTAACACACGACTCAATGCTTAGGCCTAATGTTATTCATGCCCTTATTAAGACTTGAGAGGCTCGCTTATTTAGTTAGACTCAAACCTCTCTTCAATAGCTCAAGTCCACGTTTCACCGAGTCCCAGTGGACCTAGTCAGACTAACAATTGTCGTCATGTCATTCTTGCTCTCGAGAATCATAGGGTTAGCTACCCACTTTTTATTTTAAAAGCGAAAATAACCACAAATAACCACGTATAACATAGAAAATTTATATAAAAATTTATTCGTTAATAATTATTTTTTAAAAATAATTTCAATATATATCCATAAAATACCGAAATACCCTCAAAACAAGTTTCTAATTTATTTTGTTTTTTTTTCTTTTTTCTTCTCTCTTCTTCTCTTCGTTTTCTACAAATCAAACACAATCGCACCATTGTTAAAGGACAAATTATGGAATCACCTTTGAAGATTTAAAGATTTGTAAGATTGAAGGTTTGAAGAAGTGAGTGAGGGAAAAAAAACTGATTTGCTCTAAATCGGTGTAAGTTATGTAAACATCTTCCATTTATGAATTAATTGAGTTCAAAACGGTTACTTTAACATGATTTAAACGTTATTGCATCACTTTTGTGTTTTTTTGTGAATAATCGAATGAAATAAAGTTTCAAGTTTTTTCCAGATGATTTCAAGTTCACTGGTTTGAAAACTTGAAATCTTATGTAAAAACTTAAAATGTTGACAAGTTTTTGGATAAGATTTCAGTTTATGGGTAAGTTTTCAATCAAGTTTTTTTCAGAAGATTTCAAGTTTCACTTGTTCGAAAACTTGAAATTTTAGATAAAAACTTGAAATGTTGACAAGTTTATGGGTAAGATTTCAAGTTTCTACGTAAGATTTCAAACATGATTTCAATTTTCCGTAAAACATTTCAAGTTTGTTGAAGATTTCACGCTTTCAAGTTTTTTTTTTTCAAAACAAACTCCAACATCCAGTCTCAAATCATCCAAAATATCAGACATCAACTCAATCAACCCTCAAAATTGATACATTTTAACATTTATTGTTCCCTAAACATGTTCTTAACATGAAATCACATTACAAATGTGAGAAGAGAATGGTGGGTTTGTCTCCAGCAAATGGTGGGTTCGTCTCCGAGCTGTGACGGCAACTTCTTCTCTTCTGGCTGTTCCGACGACGACGACAATACCCTCTCCTCTCCTTGCGATGCCGCTTCTTTCTCTCTTCTCTCTTCTCTCTTCTCTCTCGACGACAACGCCTCTCTCTTTCTCTCTTTTCTCTCTTTTCTCTTTTTTCTCTCTTTTCTCTCTTTCTGAAATGCTCCAGTGTTCTTTTGTTTTTTTGTTAATTTTTGTGGTATAAAATGTGGGTATTTCAGTAATTTCTCATAAATGTGATTATTAAGAATTAAATTTTCATATGTTGTTATAAACAAAATTCTAATGTTTTTGATGACTACTTTTGATTTTCTCTCTGATATGAAGCATAGGTTGAGAATATGTTTATGTCTCGTGTACAAAGTTTAAAACTAATTTAGACCATGCATGCCCTTTATAATTTAAATTTGGAAATAAAATAAGCTTATTTTCTTACATCATATCCTTATTAAATTTCTTTTTTTTTATAAACATAAACAAATGTCTCTGAACTTAAAGATTAGATTAACATATCTAAAGTAAATCAACAGTAACAAAGTAATCCATGTTATTGCGAAGTTTAGTTTATCTTTTGTTGATGATTTCGTTTGGATTGGAGATTGTCATAGTGTATAACGATTCTAATCCAGGGCGATTATTATTACATTTATTTTTTAAATATTATTACATTTATTTTTGCCCTGTGACATATATATAACCGGTAGATATGTACTTATAATTCTTCAAACACTAATCGATACTTTACATGCAATTAACCGTCTATCAAACATTAATTAATCCGTCTATTATTAACAAGAAATGAGCAGTGACAACAACAACAAATTAACGCATTGTTACAAAATAAATAAAATAAACAATAGCACAATAAAATAAATATAATGTAAGGAAAAAAAGAAAATAATAGTACAAGATATAAGAGATCATTTTATCCCTAATATTTCTCATTCTTTATATTTATAGCCTTACAAATCTTTACAATCATAACTTACACAATAATGGATATAAATTATGACATAAATTGACCATAAATCATTTGGGTGTTACAATAGAAGTTAGGAAGATGATAAGTTTGATTTCTTAATGTTTACATCCATTCACATTGAAACATTGAATAATGTTTTCATAACCCTCACCCTTTTATGTCCATTATATGCAGAATATGTCTCGTTAAAACCTTTACTAGTAAAAACCTCACGGGATAAAACAAACCGGTAGAGGAAAAAGAGTACACTATTCATTTGTATATCTAATTAACCTTTGGTGGTATTGGGGGTTGCAAACTTGTCTAGTTAAGACCTTACTATGAAAACCTAATGGGATAAAAATCTAGGAAAGGAAAAAGAGTACAGAACATACTATTTCTTCCAAATTTTAAACTCTATTGATAAATATGTACCCCCCTCCCCCTCCCTCCGCAAAGATATTGCATCCCAAATTCCCAATATTATGCACCTAGGTAATGCATTTATAAATAAATCTGTAAGATTAATACTTGAGCGGATTTTTTTAAAATTTTATATATCACAACATTTTTCGAGATCATATGTGAAGAACTTTACTAAAATCATCTATTGAATTGATTCAGCTTGTCATATACGATATTCTGTTGTTTTATTATAAAAACACGTTGAACTTATTTTTAGTACTTCATCACCTAAAAGTTCTTCAATAGCGAGAAGAGATCATACATCACTTTAAGTTATCGAATAAACATTGAGAAATCCACTCGATGTGTTTTGTCCATGGAAAAGTACTTCAAAATATTTTTCCTTTATATATGTTGACTCATGTTAATACCAAACTCATTAGACGAGACTAAATATTATTTTTCATTACTTTTCATCTTAGAAATTATTACAATTGTAAGTATAATTTATAAACTTAGCATAATTGTTAAGAAACTTTACATAATCAACGTATAATTATTTTAATAAATATTCACCATAACGTATACACTACATGCATTCTTATTGTTTAATTTTTATTATATAAAAATACATGTAGCTTTGAATAACTTGCTTAAGTTGTTTAAATCCTTCAATGATTTTTATTCATTGTCAAGGTAATAAACATTTTATCTTAATTCATATGAAAAATATTCAATAAGTTTTATATTATCAAACATATGGATTATATTTCTGAAGCTTTCAAGTTTTACATGAATATAACTTTACCTTTTATTTGCTAATGATTTCTATATCGATATTTCTATAACTGATAATACAAGTCCTTCATCATTTTTCATAATATGCAAAACAAATAATATATAATCTCAATTTATATATCAATATATTTTATTATGATTATTTAATTCATGTGCGTCTTCGAGGGCTTATGCTAAATACTTTAATGTTAAATATACACTAAACATGTCTTTCTATATAAATATCTCTCCAGGAAAGTTTAACCACATTAAATTTAGTACACATGCCTCTACTGAGACAATTGAGATTTTTTTAATTTATTTTATTTAATGTTCTCATTGAAGAGATTAAAATTTCTATATAACTATTCAGGATTTTGTGTTCACTTATGAGACTAGCTCTTCAAATGCCTTAGACCCCATATTGCAGCTCTTTTTCAGTTTTTTTTTGTTTTTTTTTTCAAAAATAATTTTGAATTCACGTTCGTTAACCGTTTTTCATTTTATTTATAAAAAAACAAAATTAGTGTTAACATTGAAATATTTGAAAAACACAAAATACATGTTTTCTTCGTTTTTGTTTTTATTTTTATTTAAAAAAAACAATAAAATTAAGTTTTTTTTTTCTTTTTTTCTTTTTTTCTTCTCCTTTGCTCGACGTTATTCTTCTTCTTCCTACCACGACTCCATGAACGAATATTCGGGGGAGCAACCGATTTGCTCCTCCAACGTCGGAGGAGGTCACCTCGACAACATTGATCTAACCACGGAAATATCTTCTTTATTTTCATTTTCTTATGATTTAAACACCGACCATGAAAAAATTAATTGTTTATTTTTGCAAACACTGACCAGTAAATTTTGTTTTCATCCAATTTTTAAAAACCTTGACTAGTAAAACAGATATGTGCTTCTTCTTCAAACAAAAAAAAATATATTCTTTCAATAAAAAAACAAAGGAACAAAGAAATAAAGAAAAATGAAATATATTCTTCTTCAAAGGCTACAAAGGAAAAAAAAATTATGATTATTCCTTCGATACAAAATGTACATCTTCTTAAATGAATGCAGACATTATCTTTTATCTTATTATTATTTTATTACAGATTTTATCTTGCATTTTATATTATTTTAAATCTTATCTTAATATTAATCACTAATTTTAATGTATCCCAGGTAAATGTTTTTTCTTTATTTCTTTTGTTTTCCAACTGTTTTATATATTTAATAAAATGAATATCTATTTACAAATTATGAATTAGTGTTGAATGTTTTATTAGTCTATTATTATTTGTGATTTTTATTGATCTACTTTTGTTTTTTTTTTTGTAAATTTACAAATTACAATAGAAAAACCACATTAATCAACTATGTAACCAATTTGTTATATAATTTTAGGTTATAATATCAAACAAAATGTCAATTTGATATATTATATATATATATATATATATATATATATATATATAGTTAATCTATCTGACGTGTTTTTACTGTTTTTATTTTCAAAATACAAGTTTCAACACATGCAACCAGAAGCTCTTTCAAATATTCGAAATTGAAATAAAAACACTTGTTGTATGTAAAATTTACCAAACATACACGTCATTGACAGGAAGGAAAAAATAGCCAGGTGTATGCTTAGATGGACATCCGGGAAATATCTTACATGGCATCATTAATGAGGAGCAAGCCCGGGTAAGCATATACCGAATAAAGACCTACTCGGGATCAGTTAACAACACTCGGGACTGGCTAAAACAACGCATTCACTCGGGCTCAAACGACACTATTCGGGACCATCAGGTATCAGTCTTACTCGGGACCATCAGGTATCAGTCTTACTCGGGAGTAAATACAACCCGAATAAGAACTTATCGTACGGGTTAAGTCATTAAATACACAAAGATATTCTTCATGAAAGGATCCCAAATAATGGACCTTTAAGTTAGAAGAGTCCTCCAATCAGGAAACAACTTGATTCCTTTTCGAAGACTACATTCTTATAAGGAAATAAGTCAAATTGAACTACGCTACTAGAATCCCACTCAATTTCCATAAGAGACTCCGAAACAGGAAAGAAGACAAATCAACCTCAAGCAAGTAACCAAATCACCATTAAATACAAATATCTAGTATTACTTGTACAAAACAGATTAGGGTTCTATACGCATATAAATAGACCCATAATCTGACTCGAAAAGATATAGACAATATAGCATACAGTAATCACAAATAATACAGAGAGAAAAATGGAGATCGAGAGCTTGTAAAAACATTTTATTCTCTTAGTGGATTTTGGCTTGGTTGATCTTTCAACCACCCGTGGATGTTTCTTCGACCATCGAAGTTTTACCACGTAAATCTTGTCTTTTTTACTCTCTCTGCGTCTCTTTCTCTTTGAATCAATAGCCAAAATCCAGTCCCTGTTAGCTTTTCTGGCATAATCCAGAAAACGACGTCAACAATTGGCGCTAGAAGGAGGGGTTGAACCTTCGAACTTGTTAGAAAGCAATGGCTGGAAGCAGAAGTAGTTCAGGGAATGGCCAAAGATCACCAGGCGATTTCCATACTGGCAATACGTCATAAAATCCTGCAGCAAACACAGAAAACCAACCTACGCACCTGGCAGGGATCCAGCAAGTTCCTCCAACCAGTAGAGATCTTTCGCAGCGTTTCCAAGAGGCCCTGTAGCAATTAGTGGCGGACGCAACAAAGGAAGGGATTGACCTACTGGCCGCAGGAGCGCATACTCCCAATCCTCCTCCCGCGAGGCTCCGTTCAATGGTGGTAGGACCAGGAATAACTATGCCAGAAACCATAAAGAACTCTTCCCCGATCAATCCGGTTGGACAGAAAACACTAGAGGAGGAGAATCACCAAAAGCTGGATCGCAATCAAACAGTACGTGCCAGACATCGTAAATATGATCGGCGCAGAGGACGATCATCATCAGAAGACAGTGATCTACACCATCGTAAACGTCATCATGGAGTCACACGAGGGTTCCGGCATCAGAGTGAAGAATCTGAGGAAAGAATGACAGTCACCCAACGGTTCAACCGTCAGGGAAGCCCGGTAGGGGACAGAGATATTACAATCCAGAGCCTGACTCGAGAAGTAGAGAATAATAGGCGACAGATGGAGGCACTTGTCAGACGTTACTGTTACAACGATCTATCTGACGATGAATCCGACAGTCCATTTACCAGGAAAATTTTGCGGACCCCTTTCCCAGAAAGATTCAGGATGCCGCATGTGGAACAATTTAAAAAAGATACAGATCCAAAGGAGCACGTTAGACGCTATAAAAGTGCCATGGCTCAATATGCCCGCAGTGACCCCCTGTTGTGTCTCAACTTTCTACAAACACTTAGGGACACAGGCTCAAGATGGTTCGGAAGACTACCTCCGGCAAGCATCGGTAATTTCAGCGAGTTGAGCAGGAGCTTCTCAAGGCAATTCTTGAGCAATGTTCACAGAAAGAAGTCGGTGGCCAACCTCTCTCAAATAAAACAGGGGAAAGACGAGTCATTAAAAAAATGCTTGGGCCGGTTTGGCCAACCAGTATCAAAGATTGGCAGCGCTAATGATGAAGCCATTATTGCTGCCTTCACCAATAACTTGCAGAATGGACGATTATCCTTCGATTTGAGAAGAGCACGGCTGACAAGGTATGCCGACATGATGGATATGGCGGGAGGATATGCTCTGGCTAAGGAAGAAGAGTTAGCTACATGAGGAAGCTATATGCATGGATGAAAGCCCGAACAGAGAAATTCCGAATCCAAGGGGCAGAATCAAAAAGAAAAACAGAAAGGGAACAGCAAGGAGAAAAATAGGGATGGGGGTAATGGGCGCAACGCCGAACGGTCCACAGAGAAATACCGCAGCAGATATACCAATTACACCCCTCTTCGGAAGAAACAAGAAGAAATTCTAGCCATCCTGGAAGAAAAGAATATGGTACAAGAATCGCGGTGACAGTCACAGTTCGCACAAAGAGATACAACCAAGTATTGCAGGTTTCATAAAGAGACTGGGCATGAAACTTCGAAGTGTTTTCAGCTTAGAGATTACATAGAAACCCTTATTCGGGAAGGGCACATGCGGGATGTAGTCTTAAAAAAAGACGAGAGATCGGAAGTCAAGAAAGCCAAGGCTGATCACAACCCTGGTCAAAAACGAAGAGCCAGCCCTGAAGCCAATGAAGTAATACATACAATCTTCGGGGAGGAGCAACCGAGAACGGACTCAGGAAGTCCGAGAAGCAGTAGAAGCCAGGAATAACTTCGACGTGAATTCGGTTGAACCAGACCCGAAGAGGGTAAAGGAAGGATGGGACCCGATAGTCTTCACAGAGGCAGATTCCCACGGTGTCGATGTTCGACCCAATGACGCTTTGGTTATAAGTGCCCGGATTGGCCATAGGGAAGTCAGGAGAATTTTAATAGATAATGGGAGTTCAGTAGACATCTTAAGCGTGGCCGTATACGACCAGCTAAGATTGGACCGAAAAGATTTACAGCCTTTCCATACTCCATTAAGAGGATTTGGGGGAATAGAGGTCAGGTCACTTGGGACAGTCAAATTACCTGTGAAGATCGGAACGGCACCATGCCAGAGGACTGTCCTGCTCGACTTCGTGGTAGTTGATTTGGATAATTGGCCGTATAATGCGTTATTGGGTCGGCCATTCCTAAATAAAACAAGATCCGTGACGGCCACTTACGCATTAATGATCAAGTTCCCAACAGAACAAGGTGTTGGGATAGTCAAGGGATCCCAAGAGATGGCCCGAAGAGCAAACCTGTCGGTATACAGAGACAAGCATGATGCCGAACAAGTGTGCACCATAATGCAGCCAAATGAGAATGAAGAATCATTGTCATTCGAACTAGATCCAAGGGAGGGCTCGAATGAATACAAGACAGAAGTGGCCGAAATACTACTCGAAGAAGACGAACCAGACAGGAAAGTGAAGATCGGGGCAAACTTGAAAGAAAAAATCAAGCGAGAATTGACCAATTTGCTCAGAGAATACAAAGATGTATTCGCCTGGAGTCATGAAGATATGATCGGAATAGATGCTAGCATAATATCTCATCACCTCGCAGTAAGCCCGAATGCCAAACCGGTAGTACAAAAGAAAAGATCGTTCAATCCTGAAAGAAGTCAAGCAATCCAACAGGAGGTGGAAAAGCTTCTAGCGACGGGATCAATCAGAGAAGTCAGCTACCCCCAGTGGGTCGCTAACGTAGTCCTCGTCCAGAAGAAAAATGGACAATGGAGGATGTGCGTAGATTTCAAGGATCTAAACAAGGCGTGTCCGAAAGACAGCTTCTCACTCCCAAGAATAGATCAGCTGGTGGATACCACAACAGGTCATGAACTGCACAGCTTCATGGATGCTTACTCGGGATACAATCAGATCCGGATGAACAAAGCTGACGAAGAAAAAACAGCTTTCACAACATATCAGGGTTTATATTGCTACACAGTGATGCCCTTCGGTTTAAAAAATGCAGGAGCCACGTACCAAATGTTGGTCAACAAGATCTTCACTCGGCAAATAGGAAAGAACATGGAAGTCTACATTGATGACATGTTGACTAAAAGCGTCTCAGCAGATGACCATACCTGTGACCTCTGAGAGACATTTGATGTATTAAGAAGGTATCAGATGAAATTAAACCCAAACAAATATTTATTCGGATTCACTCGGGAAGATTTTTGGGCTTTCAAGTCCATCAAAGAGGAATCGAAGTTAATCCAGAGAAGATCCAGGCTTTGCAGCAAATGACTTCACCTAAAACATTGAAAGAGGTACAACGCTTAACAGGGTGTTTAGCCTCCTTGGGAAGATTCATCTCAAAGGCTACAGACAGGTGCGCGCCTTTCTTCAAAGAGATCAAAAAAGGAAAAGGCCTGGAATGGAATAAAGAGTGTGAGCGGGCATTCTTAAAGATAAAAGAATACTTGGGGCAAGCTCTCATCCTCTCAAAACCATAAAAAGGGAAAATACTTCAGCTGTATCTATCAATAACCGAGCTTGCAGCGAGTTCAGTCCTAGCCAGGACAGAAGATGGAGTGCGAAAACTAGTGTATTATACAAGCAATGCACTCCTACCGGCCGAGACCAGATACTCACAGGCAGAGAAGATGGCCTTAGCATTGGTTTCAGCTGCAAAAAAGCTGAGACCATACTTTCAGGCTCATACGATCCAGGTTCTCACCAATTGCCTATTAAGACAAATCTTACAAAAACTAGAGATATCAGGAAGACTTACTAAATGGGCAATCGATTTGAGTGAATTCGATAAATATTATGTCCCCAGAACTTCCCTCAAAGGACAAGCAGTGGCAGACTTCATAGCCGAGTTCACAGAACCGAACCTGGAAGCAAAAAAATTGTTGGATAGAAGTTTCTAATGGAAATTATATATTGATGGTTCTTCAAATACTCATGGCAGCGGGACAGGGATCGTAATTCGCACCCCAGAAGGAGATGATGTTGAATGTGCCATGAGATTTGATTTCAAAGCAACCAATAATCAGGCTAAATACGAGGCATTGTTAGCTGGACTCAAAGTCTGCATAGCTCTTGGGGGCAGACGAAGTGGAGATATTTAGCGATTCACTGGTAGTTGTCAACCAGGTTATGGATGAATACTAGGCTAAAGATGAAGGAATGATTGCCTACCGTGACATCGCAAAATAGCTCCTCCAAAAATTTAAAGAATACAAGATCGCTCAGATCCCCAGAGAAGAAAATGAAAAGGCAGACGCTTTATCTAAATTAGCGTCAGCAACAACCTCGATCAGACCAAAAACCATTCCAGTTGCACACCTCCTTAAACCGAGTACGGCTGAACTTAAGCATTTGGAAATTTTAGAAATCTGAACACCACAAGTCTGTTGGATGGTCCAGCTGAGAAGGTTCCTGGAAGAAGGCATACTCCCGGAAGATCCGATATTAGCAAAGCGCATCAGGTATCGATCGGCTAGGTATACCATGATCGGAGGAGAATTATACAGAAGAGGGTTTTCTCGAGCTCTCCAGAGATGTATACCGGAAGAAGATGTACATCGAGTACTTCAAGATATCCACAGAGGAGTTTACGGGAACCACACTGGGGTAGGAGTCTGGCGCATAAGGTACTCAGGCAAGGTTATTATTGGCCTACACTTTTCTCAGATGCACAGCAATTGTCGAAAAGTTGTAATACCTGTCAAAGAATTGCCAACGATATCCGACAACCCCCAGAAAAGCTCAGAAATCTCACTGCCCCGTGGCCATTCACCATGTGTGGCCTAGACCTGATCGGGCCAATGCCAGCTGGAACAGGGGGTGGAATGAAGCACGCCATAGTAGCTGTCGATTATTTCACAAAATGGGTCGAAGCTGAAGCGTTGGTGCATATCACGGAAGCCAACACCACAAATTTTGTAAAGAAAAACATATTTTACAGGTTTGGAATTCTGGACACTATAATCACCGATAATGGCACTCAGTTCGATAACCAAAGGTTCAGACAATTGTGCGAGAAGTATCATATTGCCAACTACTATGCAACACCAGCTCATCCACAAATAAACAGGCAAGTAGAAGCAGTAAATAAAATTATCAAGCACACTATCAAAGCAAAATTAGATGACAAAAAAGGAAACTGGGTTGAAAAGCTTTCTGAAGTATTGTGGGCATATCGGACGACAGCAAGGACTTCAACAGGAGAAACTCCATTCAGCCTAGCATTCGGAACAGAAGCTGTCATCCCCATAGAAACATCGTATGCGTCCCCCCGGGTCAGGCTATGCAATGAAGGAAAAAACATTGATACACTGCTACAAAGTTTGGATGAGCTAGAAGAAAAAAGGGAAAATTCCCGAATAAGAAATGCAACTTATCAACAAAGAGTGGCACGACACTACAACTCTCGTGTTCGGATCGGGAAATTTCAGTTAGGAGACCTGGTGCTCAGGAAGGTGTCACTAAACACAAAGAATAGAGCCGCGAGATCCCTGGCTGACAAATGGGAAGGTCCATACAAGATCGAGGGGATAGCTGGCCATGGAACTTATTGGATTGCTCGACCCAATGGAGGGGTGTTACCCCGACCGTGCAATGCCCAATATCAGAAGATTTTCTATCCTTAAAATATATATTTATATTAAATATTTTATTCTTTTTCTAGTCAGGACAGTATTAGTCAGAATAAATATTAAAACTGTAATATTAATCTTTGTTGATTTTTCGCAGTAATAAATAAAACTGAGAATTTCCAAAAGGAAAACACCTAGCTCGAGATTTCCACACAGCATACGACAATAAGAAATGGAAGAAGAGCATGATAATAAGAACATGCAAATAGAATTCTCGGGACCATCAAATCCCGAAAGGGCGGAGAAGCTCGTAGGAGCATGCTAGCCGAGCAAGGTCAAAATGACCTTCGCAAAAAGGCAAACCCGATACACCAAACTGGAAAAATGCTCGGGACGCTATAGGGAGAAATTTCGGTGAAATGCGTAGCTGTGTTGAAGCAACTTTTAAAAAAAAGCTCAACGATTCAGCAAACCCTTGCGCATAAAAACTGGGGAGACGTCCTTGGTATTGCGTAAGGACTCGAACGCATCATCATGGTGAACCTTGATATAACGTTCGGGTAGCAACCGGGTATGAAACATAAGTGCAAACTTTCCTGTTTCAAGATGACTCGGTTAATAATAAAGAAGTCAGTTTAATAAGATACTTGGCGATTGAAGTTATTCGGGTAACAACCGGTTTAATAAGATACTCGGTTAAGTTACCCGACCACCAGCCAGTTTAATAAGATACTTGGCAATTAAAGTTATTCGGGTAACAACCGGTTTAATAAGATACTCGGTTAAGTTACCCGACCACCAGCCAGTTTGATAAGATACATGGCAATTGAAGTTATTCGGATAACCGGTTAAATAAGATACTCGGTTAAGTTATCCGACCCTCAGCCAATTTAATACAACCTCCGGCAACAAAAAATAAAGACAAACCATTCAACTCAGAAAATCGTATTCTATTGCTCTTAAAAAGGATGGTTACAGTTCAAATAAATGATTCTTTACACAAGTAAAAAATAAAGAATCTATCAGAATCTTCTACCAATTTACAAGATTAAGGTTGCGAGGATTTCGAGTCTTTGCCAATATTCGGGTCTGGTACCATCTCGTATTCACGAAGCAGGCTCTCATTAGACGGCCAAGTGAAGTCATCAACTATAACATCCCTCCACTGGCTGTAATCATTACCCGGGGTTGGCCCGACATCCGGGATTACACCCTCGACAGACTCTTGACTTGCGTAAAAGGTCGAGAGAGAGTGCTCAGACGGAATCTCTAAATGCATAGCATGGGGCTCCTTGCCTTGACTACGACAGTAGGCTCTCCATTCCTTCATCTGAATCCGAAGAGATTCCAAGGACCTGTCTACATGGTGTTTGATTGACAGCTCCCAGTTAGCACGGGCTTTCTCGGTTGCTCTACTCTTTACTTTGAAGAATTCGTTGGCCGAAACTAGCCCACGTTGAAATTCTCGAAGAAGTAGGGCATCGTAAGCAGGGGATCTTTTAAAATGATCCACCCTTTGAACTTCCAGCTCCAACCTGGCCTCTTGGGAAAGGGATTCAACTGTCAGCACTTGGCGCTCCAAATCTTTGATTTTTTGGACATATACCGACTTCGCCTGCTCGGCCTTGAGCATAGACTCTTCAGTAGAAGAAAGAAGGTTTTGAAGCGAAGCAACCTTTTCCTCTGCCAAAGACGCATTGTCTTCAGCTTCAACCTGCTTTGCCAGGCAATTGTCGGCAAATATTTGCACAGAACCGACCTCTTACTGGTAAGCCTGCTCAACTCGAGCACGACCCTCCTCACTCGCCTTTAACTGAGCCTCCAGACGCTTTATCCGATCAGCCTGACATTGCTGCATCTGAACAAGCTCAGCAAATTCGGCCACCATCTGCAAAAGAATATACTTAGAAATCCAACGAAGGCAAAACAGTAAAGGAATCAGAATTAGCTACTTACATAAGATGCGCCGTTAAAAACGTTTTGGAGACGTTCGGACAGTGAACCATCTCTAAAACCGCTCCAGCGGTCTTCCCCGATATAAGCCCGACCAGAGGACATCTCCTGGAGAATATCTTTTGGAGAAAGAGATAAGGGAACCCTCGAGGGTTGAGTTTCCAGATTTCCAGACTCGGGGTTAGGAGAAGCTCTATTTGGCTCTAGGGATCGAAAGGGAACCCCCGAAGGTTCAGACCCCATATCTCACACCTTGGGGGTAAGGGAAGCCCTACTTGGACCTGAAGTAACTACATCTGCCGATACTTCAGCACCTGCACTCAGAGCAATCTCATCCGCGACATCTTCGTCGCTAGAGTGGATGAATGTGACTACCAGAGGAACTTTGAGAGGACGAGGAGGCGAACTAATTGCCTTTCGCTTCTCACCCCGAGAACGGTGGAAGAGATCAACAGCAGAATCTTCCAGCAAGTCATCCTGAAAAGACTCAAAAAGCTCGACAATGACAAGCATTTGATCCGACAAGACGCTACCATCATCGCCAGCTTCAGACAGTCCAACAGGCTCTCCACTTGGACTCTCACACTGCCTCTCCCTATTTTCAGGCAGTTGTGTCACGGTCGGCTCGCCTTGGCCACTTGAACCAGAGAGATCCTGAGCAGAAGACTGAGCACCCCGATCAACGCAGTCGGGAATTTGCTCAGCAGTATCAATTTCCTCATCAGGCTCGGGTGGAGCAATACCCTCATCGCCCTGACGGGAAGCCTCTTCCTACTGGCTTGAAGAATTGCCTTCATCTGACGAACCTGAAAATCGCAGACAACGTCCGTATCGAACACTAAAAAAAAAAAAAATAATAATAATAATAATAATAAGAGGGTTAGAAAAGAAAATGGAAAAATGGAGAAACACAGCAGAAAAGGCACTGGGTTACTTACAACGCCTGCGATGACCCGAAACCTGTTTAAAGAAACCGAGCTTGATCAAGTCGTCCTCTTTGAAAAGATAGCTATTGCTTCTCTTTTCCAAAGTACGGATAGCAGCCTGGGCCAGCCTCTTCAGCTCTGAATCGTTATATTCAATTGTTTTCTTATTCCACGCTTCAGGGGAACAGAAGAAGCGGGGAACATTCAGCACCATTCGGGAATCCCTAAATCGAACAGTGACGTCGAGCCCGAGAGCTTCTCCAGTAAAAAACCAATTTTTCTTCCAGAAATTGTTGGATGTGGGGAATCCCCATATAAAGCCCTTCTTTTTCGGATTATCAGAAGCCTCGACCCCCCTGATTCGCCTCCACTTCTTTAGGGATCCAACTGTCCGAAAGAGTAGACGTAAGAAAATAGGTCTCCGTCTTACTAACCTGCCTCAGCGTAAAGAAATGTTTGATTTCATTCGGGGAAGGCGGCGAAAGGTTCATCCGGCTGAACATGTGCCACATGCACATCAAGACTTTATAACTATTCGGGGCTAACTGAGCTGGGGCTATCCCTGCTTCAGCTAAAAACTAGGCAATAAAAGGTTGAAGGGGAAGTGTGATGCCACAGCAAAGCATCGATCCATAAATCGTGATCATCCCCTCAGGAGGATTCCATACGGCTCTATTCCCCGCAGGAACCAAAGTGACTGAATCGGGCAAATCGAATCAGGATCGGTATTTCTCTATCTCAGCTGGCCCGACTACATTCGGTTCAATATCAAAGCCACTCGGGCGAGTGTCAGAAAATGAAAGGCGAGACGCCCTGTGTACATCAGCGTCCCCCTCATTAACAGCTTGCTCCCCAGTCTGAACACTGCTCAAACCATGCATGTATACCTTGCTTGTGATTTGATGTTTACCCATCCTTCGAGAAGATACCCTGTGATCAGAAATATCAGAATCAGAACTAGATGGAGAACTCGATACGGGGCTGAAAGTGACGTCAGGGTGAAGCCCAGAAACATCAACCTCTAAAAAAGGGGGTTCATCTATTGGGATATCCTCCAGTAATCGTCTAATGCAAGATAATAACTGGAAATCCCCACGCTCTAATGCATCAAAAGCAATTTTAAAGAGACGATGACGAGAAGATGACCCCATTAAAACTTCTGGATGAAGAAATTTGAGTTTAAAGAGATTTCTGATGGATTTTTCAGAATAAACCAACAGTCTCTCAACGAAAGATTTAAAGGCGAGACGGCACGAAACCCTAGGGTTTCAAAGCGGGAAAAAGTTTTATGACGAAACCAGATGACGTTGGCGGCGTTTGGATAAACGCAACAGTCACTTCTCATAAACGATATTGAAAAACGAAGAGACAAGGGACAAGTGTCAAGACAAGAAGTAGCCCTCAACCGTCAAAACTTTGAAACGTCGCTATCATTTAAGATCTTGCGTGACAAAGCAAATCAAAATTACAGAGTCACCATTAAAATACATCATTATGGCAAGACGGTTTTTCTGACGAAAGAAATTCAAAACGATTAAAATATTCTTGCCCGAAATAAAGTCTTCTCGGCAAAAATATTTTAAAGGGGTATTGTTGTATGTAAATTTTACCAAGCATACACGTCATTGACAGGAAGGAAAAAATAGCCAGGTGTATGCTTAGATGGACATCCGGGAAATATCCTACAATGCATCATTAAAGAGGAGCAAGCCCGGGTAAGCATATACCGAATAAAGACCTACTCGAGATCAGTTAACAACACTCGGGACTGGCTAAGACAACGTATTCACTCGGGCTTAAAAGGCACTGCTCGGGACCATCAGGTATCAGTCTTACTCGGGAGTAAATACAACCCGAATAAGAACTTATCGTACGGGTTAAGTCATTAAATACGTAAAGATATTCTTCATGAAGGAATCCCAAATAATGGACCTTTAAGTTAGAAGAATCCCCCAATCATTAAATAACTTGATTCCTTTTCAAAGACTACATTCTTATATGGAAATAAGTCAAATTGAACTACGCTACTAGAATCCCACTCAATTTCCATAAGAGACTCCGAAACAGGAAAGAAGACAAATCAACCTCAAGCAAGTAACCAAATCACCATTAAATACAAATATCTAGTATTACTTGTACAAAGCAGATTAGGGTTCTATAAGCATATAAATAGACCCATAATCTGGCTCGAAAAGATATAGACAATATAGCATACGGTAATCACAAATAATACAGAGAGAAAAAGGGAGATTGAGAGCTTGTAAAAACATCTTATTCTCTTAGTGGATTTTGGCTTGGTTGATCTTTCAGCCACCCGTGGATGTTTCTCCGACCATCGGAGTTTTACCACGTAAACCTTGTCTTTTTTACTCTCTCTGCATCTCTTTCTCTTTGAATCAATAGCCAAAATCCAGTCCCTGTTGGCTTTTCTGGCATAATCCAGAAAACGACGTCAACAACACTGTTTTCATTTTTATTTTCATTTTCATTTTCATTTTCATTTTTCTTTTCTAAAAACAGTCAACGAAAAAAGGCTTACATGACGACCCCTTAGATGATGAGAATTTATCTATCATTCGAGTATAGTTTTAAATATAATCATGACCTTTTGAATTTTGGTTCTAGGAACCAAATCCTTTGAACCAAAATCATCTGTTACGACTTTATTACGTGACAGATGATTTTTGTTGTCATTTCATAAATTGTTATACATGAACAATCATTCAGATTTATATATTAGCATAATATAATTTTAATATTTTACTTACATTATATCATAAAATTCACAAGATGATACATATCTTTAATTTTACGTCGTTTATTAACTTACGATAATTCTCCCCCTAACGATGCTAAAATTTACTTCAATGAATTATCTGCATCATCATAATTGTTTTACATGAACTCATTTATTTTGTCATATTGTCCTTTAAGTATGAATTTGCATAGTCTTATTGTCCTTTAGGGAAATTCAGTAGCAACAAATAATTAGTCATAAAATGGATATCCATATAATATTTTAATATTTCGATGCATCGTTTACTTTTAATAAAGATTATTGTCCTTCAATGACATTTACTAACATGTAATCATATAATATCATATATATTTCATAAGAAATATGATAAATTCTTTTGGTATAAGACAAAATAAATGAGATAGACTATTCTTAAAATAATATAATATAATAATAACTTCATGTCTTAAAAATTCATTTTCTTATGTAAGGTTCTTAAAAAACTTTTTTTTTTTGAACTTCGGGTTCATATACGTAGGAGCTGCTGGTTCATAATTGAAAATTTATATATTCAAAGCTTTGGGTTCTTAAAATAAAATCACAATTTTACTTTACAAATGATAAGAACTTATCTATATTCAAATTTTAAAATTTCGGATTCGGATTCAGATTCAACAATTTATATTCAAATTCAAAACTTCAGGTTTTCAATTGAATTTGATTTGGAAACGTCTAGTTCCGTATACATCATTCAAATCCAATAGCATTAGGAACTATGAACAATAAAACTAAATTTAAGATCCAACTTAGTGGAAACCACATAGCATACTAATAACAATAGTTGTATGAAATAAATTAAATCGGAATAACGATAAGTAAATTATATTGAAATACTTATATGAATATAATATTCTTAATAGTCTAAAGACAATTTCTTATATAATAGATTTTCCAGATCTAACAAAATGCATAGTGTCATTTTCATGTAAATTGTTTTTGTGACATATATTAGCTCTTAGAGGGTGCATTTGTTATACAGGATAGGACTGGGAAAAAATCCCATATTTGGTGAGTCTAAACATCTAGACTATTTTTTATCTGATGTTCAATTGTATCCCGTTGGAGGAGGATAAAATAATATCTTCCAATCAATGAGATTATTTTCTCCCAAATTCAACACCTTCACCAACACCGCCCACCTCTCACTGCCATGCATCGTCTGTCGTCTTTATTGCCATAATCCACCGTCGTTGTAATAGAGAAAATAGAGAGAAAGAGATGGGAGGAGAAAGAAAGTAAGAATCAATTTTTTTTCTAGATAACAGAGAAAGGAGAGACTCAACTCTACGACTCCATATTTGACAAGTTTGATTTGGATAGCAGTGGAACTGTGGATGTTGAAGAGTTCATATCTAAGATGAAGAAGATATTGCTTGCTTTACTGATGTCTTGAGATCTTGCCCCATCCAGATGATACTTGAGGATGGAGACCACAATTTCTCAAACAGACTGTTGATATTGAGACTTCCAAGTCTCCTCACCTTTTCACTTGATTTCACTCTACCACACTATCACTTCACTTTCAATAAATGTTTTCTTTATAAAAAAATTGAAAGCAAAGAAAGAGGAAGAAGAGAGAATGAAGAGAAATATAATTGATTATAGGTGGATGTGGACTGGTTTTCTTATTTTTTTTAGATAAACTTTTTATTTTGACCATTGGACAATGTTAGTCCAATCCCATGTTGCACCAAACACATGAAATACTATAATTAATCTAGTCCAATCGCATCTCTTAAAAACAGTCCAATCATATATCGCGCACCAAACGCACCCCTATAGCATTAATAATCATAGCTAAACATTATCAAAATATTTTAAATATACGTATATACAAGTACATTGTCCTTCAATTTAAAACTTATAACAATCAATACTTTTATAATTATTGAAAGATGAATTTTACATTCTTTCAATTTACTTGCTTTGTTTTGGTGTTATTCCACTTCTAGTAGATCAATTCAAATTTCTTCATAATGATCACATTGATGTCAATAATTATTGGACTACAACAAAATTCACAATCATCACCATAAGTACATGTAACGTTCACTTCAGGGAATGATATTGATCAAATTTGGTTGATGTCAATGATTTTCTAAATAAAACTATTTATTTTGTTTAGCCGTAGAAGACATTATATCTACTAATAATATGTTCAAATATATTATATTAATATTGTCACGTCTTGAATAAATTTAAAGCATAAAATATCGAAATATATATTGCTACCACTGGAACAATATTTGAGATTTTGAGGTAAGTATAAACTTGATATGTTTAGCCAATCATGTCTTTTCATTTACTTAGTGATCAAATCTTTCTTATAAACTATTGACGTCGATTTTTCGATGGATGAGAAAGTCAACAATATTGGATTTAGTTGTGACATGTCAAAGAGAAAGAGAAAAATAATGTAATTTGAAGGGAACAAGACACGAGTTTACGTGATAAAACTCTGGTGATCGGAGAAACGTCCACGGATGGTTGAATAAACAACCGAGCCAAATCCATTATTGAAATAAAGAATTACACCACTTGATCTTTTTTTTCTCTCTCTGTTAGTAATTTTTTGTGTAATTTTTTGTTCTATATCCTCTAACAATGAGATTATGAGTCTATTTATATATGTATCGAACCATAATCCTTGTTGTACAAGTAATGACAGAATTCGTATTTAATTACAATTGGTTGCTTGTTGGAGTCGTCTTTAACTTCTTTCTTATTGTGGAGATTGCATGGAGATCAAATGGGACTCTGGTGATATAGTCCGTTTAAGACTTATTTCCTTATAAATGTGCAGTCTTCTCGAAGTAGAGTTGTTGCCTGATTTGGAACCTGTTTCCTGTTTGATATTTTATTCTTCTAGAAATTCTTCTTGATATGGATGTCTTGCATGTTTGAGCATGACTCTTGGTTCACCCACGTGTAAATCATGTACTGGATTTCTTTATTCTGGTTTCTCGTATCTGTCCCGAGTAGAATATGACATCACTTGGTCCCGAGCAGGTCATGACTTTTCTGAATACTTGTATTCTCACTTACTCGGGTTCCTATTTCTTTACGATGTCTTGAAGGGTACTTTCGGGATGCCTATTCGGATATCTACCTGGCAATTTTAAAGGACTATCCACCTTGACAGTGAAGTGTACATTTGACAAAAGTATACATATAACATAAACAAATATAGATGAGGACAAATAATTATTTTATCATAATATATTTCAATTATAAATGAACAAATAGAGATTTTCTTTTGAGATTTTTTTTAACAAATAAATAAAAATCGTAAAATTTATTGCACTGCAATTGTTTTTTATAATTTGTTGCATTGCATAGTCTTAATATAAATCAAAGCAGTAAGGAAAAACCTTATCTTACTATAACCACATAATTGTAAATCAACAATTTTATATGTCACAAAAATCAAAGGACCATAAAACTATATATCACATTGTGGATAGATTCAAATGTAAATGAATGAATAATAGAGACATTTTGTGATTAGTAGATGTATAGAATGTGAAAATTTATATTTTCCTAGTATATGGAAATATAAGATTTCACACCTTACAAATACCTTAACAAAGAGGAAGAAATAAAGAAGAAAAAAATATTTCATTCATAATGGTTGAGAATCTATTCATATGAAATATAAATAACCAAACAAAGGTAACATATCAAAAATGTTAAATTCATATGAAATAAAAATACCCAAATAGAGATGAGTATATAAAAAAATGTTAAAAAAAAAAATCACTTTACACTTTTTAATTCTATTAATATTATAACTTAATGTTATATTTATATCATAATTTTATGGTTATGATTTCGAAATCAAGAACTTCAGGTTCCAAATAAGATTAATATATGATGGAAAATTATAATTTCATTAGAACTTCCGGTTCATATATAAACTTAATGTTTATAATTGAAAATAATAAATTGAGAACTTCGGACTCCAAAAATAATCACGTCAATCGAAATTCAGAACTTCAGGCTCTTATTCCATAATTTAAAATTTCTTATTTTGATTTGATTGCAATAAGCTTTAGACTTTTTAATTTTGCAATCGGCTAGGCGAAGTCAACAAACATTTATATATATGAACTAATTACAACAACCTCCACTGAGGTTTGTGATTAACACTGAAAAGTGTATGTTTACTAAGAGATAATATCATCATTTTACACTTCCAATATGATTAATTCTCTAATTTAGACATAATTTCGTTCGCTTGCTTAAATAAATGTGTTGTGTAGTAATCAGTATATTTTTCCTTGTATTTCAGAGGTAATTCGATCAATTCAGAATTATGAAGAAGTCAGATAGCAAAACAAATATCGTTTTCAAGTTTAAAACGTCAAAAACCTTAGAAAGGCCAGGAAGGGCATTTTTATAATTTTGACTATTCAATGTTCACAATTGACTTTCACTGTTCATGATGATGTGGCACATTCCTATTGGCCCCAACTGCGAGTGCACCGTACACGCGACTACAGAGAATCACATTATAGAAGTCGGTGCATTGTTCATAGTTGACTTTCTAGAAGATTATTGACCGATGATGTGGCACATTTTTATTGGCCTAAATTGTGAGTGCACCGTACACGTGCTGCAGAGAATAATATTCTAGAAGCAGGTGTACTGTTCACTATTCACTTCCACGGATGCGTTTACTGTCACTGTTCACTGTTCACTGTTCATTATTCATTGATGACGTTACGAGATATAGATGCTCCATTCTAAATTCATCTGATGGTCAATTTTCATCTGTATTTTGTATATATAGGGGACATATCCCCCATAATATCCACATTCTGAATCCAAAACTGAAATTAGATTTGTGAAATTCTCTCTCTTTTGTTCTCAAATTCTCAATTTAAATAGAATAGCTATTTTCTAGTTAAATTATATCTGACTAATTTTATATAGCTTGGACCAAATGTGATACTGTTGGTATGGAAAATATGATCAAATTATGGTAAGTTTATTATTTTTTTACTTTATCCCTTCTGATCTTTGTGGAGTTTTTGACTCACTGTAGTCAAACAGATATTGTCTAGCACAGTGAGTACTTTTACCCATATTTATCATAGAGTGGTTTCTTCCCTCTGATCTTTGTGGAGTTTTTGACTTACTGTAGACAGACATATATTGTCTAGCACAGTGGGTACTTTTACCCATATCTATCAGAGAGTTGTTTATCCCCTCTAATCTTTGTGGAGTTTTGACTCACTGTAGATAGATATATGTTGTCTAGCACAGTAAGTACTTTTACCCCATCTATCAGATAGTGGTTAGTGGAGTGGAATACCCTCCCATTAATCTGGACTATATATTAATTATTGGATCATATTTGAATTATCAACAGTGGACCCCTTAGCCCCAGTTTTAATTTTAATTGATTTACATTTTTATAACAAGCTTATTAATTAACCTATTTAATTAATTATACAAGGACAAGTGAACAACCTCCATGTGGTTCGATCCGGTCTTACCGGTTAATTTATTACTTTGATACTCTTATACTTGAGAGCAGAAACACTTCTTTAAGACGTGTCAGTTTACTCTATTACACGGAATTAATTTTATCAAAAATTGACACTTGTCTCCTCTACTGTTAACCAACGACGGTTGAAACTAACTGTTGACTAGGGATGCACATTTGGGGAATGAGGATGGATATAGATCTCCCCATCCCCATCCCCATCCCCACTTCCTAGGCCCTTCCCCCATTCCCCCCTCCCAATTTCCCCCAAATGGGGAAATGGGGATGGGGATGTTTGGGGGGAGGTCCCCCCATCCCCATCCCCATCCCCATCCCCAGTTCCCTATTTTTCCAGTTTTTCCCTGTTTTCTCGTATCATCGGTCTCTCATTTTCTCATTTCCCTATTTAACTGAAAATTATAAATTAAATTAAAAAAAAATAACAATACATTACAAATTCAACATAAAATGTTTCAAATAATTCAAATATATATTATAATTATATTTATATACTTTTAGGGAAAATGAGAAAATGAGAAAATGAGGATCTGTATCCCCATCCTCATTTCAATTTTATTATGGGGGAAATAGGGAAATGGGGGCACCCATCCCCATCCCCATTTTAATTTGGGGATGATTTTCATCTCCATCCCCCCATTTTCCCATTTTCCTATTTTCCTATTTTCCCATTTTCCCATTTTCCCATTTTCCCTATAAAAAAATCCTCAAATGGGGATGGGAGTGCGGGGATTTGGACCCTCGGGGATTAATGTGCATCCCTACTATTGACAGTCAAAGACCCTTAAAACGATAAAACTACCCCTATAATTATAAATAAAAAATGTAGGAACAAAAACAAATTAAAATAATAATAATAATTATTATTATTAAATGAATTAAATTTTAAATATGGATTTGCCAAATCCATTTTTTTAAATTAAAAACAAAAAAAAATTAAAACTATAACAAAAATTCCAGAAATCAATCATCGTTATCATCAACCTTGTTTTTTTTTTTTTCTAGAATTCATTATCAAACACCAAAATCCATCCCCAAATCAATGGAGTTTGATGGAGATCCCAGAATTAAAAAAAGAAGATCAAACTAAAAAACGAAAGTTAAAAAAGAAAAAGAAGATGAACCCGTTTTTTTTTTTGTGAAATATTAATTAAATTCATCAATCTTTACAAACCCAGTTCAATCAAATCCACACCAAACCACCACCGATCCACACCTAAACCACCATCAAATCCACCAAATCCACAGTGGTCCTAACGATAAGACGAACTTTCTGATGAGTTCGAATAACAATAACAACAACATTTATTATCCGAACAATCAGAACAACAATCACGATCCGTTTTTGGAACACAGATAATACAGCAGCAGCGGCCGTGGTAGCCGGGAACGGTTTCCAAGACTTTCAAGATCAGCAACAGATGATCGTAAATCCGTAGAGACCGACGACGAGCAATACCGTCGAGTCATTTAGCGGACTTAGGCCTCCGCATACGGCGGCGACAGTATCAGGATCAGTGAATCTGAAGGCGACGTCGTCACGTCGGTATCCGATGACGCAGTCGGTGGTGCCGGAGGGCTGCTACAACGACTGCGATTCTTCGTCATCCGTGATCGACGGAGACGTAGATGGAGACATCGCGTTGTCTTCGTCGTGTGGTGGATTTGGTGGTGGGTTTGGATGTGGATTGGTGGCGGTTTGATACCACAAATTTCTGTTAATCGTATTCTTCCGTTTTTAGGTACCACTAATGTTGTTCTTCTTCCATTTTTTTTTTAAATTCAATCAGTTTCACTTTTTTTTTGGTCAAATATTTACAAACTAATGATACATCACAAAACCAAGTAGACATTTGACATTCGACTTTTTACTTTCTTTTTCAATTGTTTGTGGTATGTTTTAATTCTATTGTTGGAAATCTGGAGGTGGGCGTTGCATTTTTGGTTCTTCAGGTGGTATCTACAGTTGTTGTTGGTTCTTCAATTGAAAATTGCAACTGGGTATTGCAGATTTTGGTGTTTTGAGGATGAATTTGATAGAAAGTTGTGTGAATTAATGATTGTTTGAAGGGAATTAATGGTGTGAGAGAGGATGTTGATGATGGCGTGAGAGAGAGGGGTTTAATTTGTTTTTTGTTTTTAATCTAAAATATTTAATATCTGAATTTAAACCGAAACACAATATTACCCTTCTTGATATGACCAAAGGTTAAATGTAACGGACGTCGACTAACGACAGAAGAGACAAATGTTAATTTTCGATAAAATTGTTTTCGTGTATAATAGAACAAATCTCAAGGGAGGTTGATATAATTAGTTATATATATATATATATAACGACATCATTTTACTTCACTTTAATGAAGCTAAAACGATATCGATTCGATCTTCATTAAATTGAATCAAAACAATTTAGACATAGATATTGTCACTTATAAATATAATTTACGCAATCAAATTTGTAAGTTCACCCATTATTAAAATTTAAAATAAAATCATTACTATAAATACCCATTCGGACAAATACAGTGGCAGATATACTCCTGAAAATGGCGTTGAATTTAGAAGATGATTGTCTCTGGATGGAAAGCTACCCACCGTGTGTGGAGATGGTGGTTCTGGATTAAGGATGTGTGTTTCTCCATAGGGCCCCATCCCTTACAGATCCCATGGGGTTTTGAGGGGAATTTTACTCCTAAATGGGTTTTGGGCGTGGGAGTGAGGGCAAAGGTAGGCCTCGTTTATTAAATGGGAGAGGTGGGGGGACAACCGCCAAAACTCATTCCCCGTTACTTCCCAATATTTATTTATTAATGTCTAAAGTTTTAACAATTACCCTCCTATATATATTATTTTTATTTTTATCTAAAGTTTTAACAATTAAAATAAAATTTAATATATTATAATATTAACATGCGTTGTAATTACTGGTTAGTATTTAGTATATTGATATTTAATTTATTTTATCTTTTATTATGTAATACTCTAGAAGTATTTGTATTTATTTTAGATTTTTTTAAAATAATTATATATTTTAAAACTTATATATTGATTACTTTTTGAATTGAATATATTAACAAAGTTAGATAAGAGATTGGAATGGTCGAATTCTAAAAAATTTAAATTTCGATTTTTGAATCGAAAATTAGAAAGGAAAATAAATGAGGAAAATGAGGTTTAGGGGTGGAGAAGGGGAAACTTCCCCCAAAACGCCCCTATCCCCTGTGCCCACACCCATCTATATTTTGGATGATCTTCGTTTGTCTTGAGGATTTTTTTTTTAAGTGGTTTTTTTTTTGGGTGAAAATTTGTTACCCGTACAAAAAGAGGAATGAATTCATTTATTTTTATACGGGTAATTACCAATTATGTCATGGATTTTTTTAAAAATTTCAAGTTGTTTGTGATTTTTACAAAAGTGGACAAATTGATCCTTATATTTTTGTCAAGTGTCAAATTAGTCCTTCTCTTTTTAGAAGTGATCAAATTAGTCCTTCTAACAATTTAACGGTGTTAAATATAACAGTTGATTTTAAAAATTTAAGTTAAAATAAATAAATACCATTTATTTGTCATATTATAGTAAAATTATTTTATTTTTGTATGAATCTCATGTAAATACCATGGAATAAGGTTTGATCATATTCATGGAGATTCCGTAAATATTCCATTCCAAAAATAGAAAGTTCGAAACAATTGGGATTTTTTTTGGAGATTGGATGCAGTTATAGTAAGACAATATCAATTATACCCTTATTTTATAAAAAAACGTTACCATTAATTTCCAGTTTAGTCTTTTACCATTTTTATATAATTGTTTTTGTTTATATATTATACAATTATTGCTTTCAAAATTATTTAAAAATAAAAGTCCAAAAATATAAACGTGTTAAAAAAATTATACATGTGTTATTATTATATTGTTTAGGATTAAAGTATAATTTTACCTCTACGCAGTTGAAATTGGCCGAAGGAACTTAGTTAGAGGGACTAATTTGACACTTGAGAAAAATATAAAGATCAATTTGGTCACTTTTATAAAAATCATAAATAAGTTGGAATTTTTTTAAAAAAAAATCTATGACCTAATTGGTAATTACCCTTTTTATATTTTGAATCTCTAACCCTAACAAATTATTAAAATACCCGATTTTAATAAAAAAAATACACCCAGTTATACTTCCTACAAAAAAAAAAAAGCACACCCAGTTTTATAAAACTGCAAAATTCAAAAACCGAAGTTCTTGGTTGCATGATGTGGCTGTGCACTTGGTGCAGGTGAATCAAAGTTCATCATGTTTCAACCAGGTTAAAATCAAAGAAATAATAACAAAATGTCTTCGCATAATCTAATTAAATGAGTATATATACATATACATATATTTAAAAGGTCATTGGACTTATTCACCTTTCTTTTATCCTTTAAGGCCCCGATTGGTGCGTGAGATTGGATTAGACTATTTCATGAGATTGGATTGGATTGAGATAAGACTGAGATTATATTGGATTGGACTGAACTGAACTGGATTGACTTTGATTAATACTGTACTGTGTTTAGAGAAATATGAGACTGGACTAAATTAATATTATACTGTGTGTTGGAGACACATTGACTGGACTAATTATAATAATATTTTTAACTTAGGTGGGTGTATTGGATTGAGATTTTAATGGACAATTTTAGAGAGCTAGGATTTTATAGATTTGCAAGACTATTAGGATAGTTAGGATAATTAGGATTATACTTTTAGAATTATTATGATTATATGGATTAGACTTTTAGAATTATGAAAGAGTCTTTGACTTTATTTATAGACTATTAAGATTATCTTGATTTTATTTTAAGACTTTTTAGACTTTTATATAAATATGGATTTTCAAGAGTCGATTGTAGTATTCAATTTTCTCCACACTTTATCGAATACTCATACCCAATATGACACCCAATATAAATGTGTGAATGTGATTGAACACCCTTAACTTATAATTTCAAGATTTCCTTACTATAGAACCACAATATATATATATATATATATATTAGTAAAACAACCATATCTTTATCTACACTAATCATTACAACTTATGTATAAATAAATCATTATTTACACATATCAAAGGAGTATGAACAATAATAAAGATGTCACGATTAAGTATCATTAGTCAACATCTGTTCTATGAAATTAAAGTAAAAAAAAAAACAAAGTAAAATTGTTACACTACTCCACCCTTCTATTTTCAATCTCCGGTCACCAATTACCCATCCGTGGACCACAACTCGTCCAAGCTGGAGATCTTATAGGGTATGGAAGATCTGACGAGGTATGGAAGTTGAGGAAACTGAAATTTTGATGGCGGTGTGGAGGTTGAGGAAGCTGAAGATGATTTTGAGTGAGAGAGAAAAGTTTATAAAGTATTGAGGGAGATGACAAAACAAATTTGGATTCAAGTTATTTATAAATATCACTAACAAGTCTATCAAATATATTTTGTCTTGAAATCCTAAAAATCTTGATCTCAATCCAATACCATCAGACAATTTGTTGCCTCTTGAAAGTCTAAATCCAATACTCCAAGACAATATGGATTTAATAAAAAAAAAACTTAAAAGTTTAGATCCAATACCACAAGACAATATGGATTTAAAAAAAAAATCTTAAAAGTCTTGATCGAACACCACCAGACTTATCTAACTTGTTAAAAAATCTCAATCCAATACCATAAGACTTTTACTTCCCCAAATTGTATAATAAAATATTGAACCAATACACCCCCCTTAAAATGAAAATATAATTTTTTTAAAAATTTATAAAAAAATATGGTTGTTCTCTCTTATCAACCCGATCTCTCTCTCATTATATCTTACCACGCCTCTCTCTTTCATTTAAAAAAAAAATGAAATCAAAATTTGTTTTGATTTTTCTCTCTTCCATTCACCATAATCAAACTTGTAAATCCACCTGAAAAAATCAATTAAAAATCCCCACAACCATCGATTTTGAGCATGGAAGGGCTATCGACATGCTTCTTTGATTTTGGGTAATGGTTGGCTTTGATCTTGGCGGCGGCGAATGTGTTGGGTGGTGGTGTTGGCGGCGGTCTTTAAGATCCGGGTTTAGTTCCGATTTGGGTTGGTTTTTTGAATGATGTTTGGAGATGATGATGGAAGAAAAAAAATATAAGGTTTGGTGGTGGTGTAATGGTGTAACATTGGGCTAGCCCGGCCTGTTTTGGCACGGCCTGCCGGGCCTGTTTTCCAATTGGGTGTGCCGTGCCAGGCCCGACCTGTTTTGGAAAACAGGGGCCCCGCACGGCCATGGCAGGCCGTGCCGGCTAGGCGGGCCAAACAGGCCGGCCCACTTTAACTTTTTTTTCTTTTAAATATAAAATTTGTTAATAATATTATAGAGTATGAACATCATAGAGTATGAACATCATAGAGTATTGAGATGTGGGCCGTAACCCTTGTCAAGTAAGTATGTTTTCTTTTATTTGTTTCTCATTTATATATAGGTTATATCTCTATTCATTCATCTTATTTATCCGATGTGGGATGTGGGATTTGGGATTGAATTTTCATTTCCATTCATTGATACAAGTATATAACATAATGATATTCTCTTGAGTCCATTTTTTTATATCCAAATATGGATAACATAAAGAGAATTGGGAGGTTTATTCAAATTAAATAATGGTTTTGTTAAAAAAAATCAAATAAACCATCTGTTGATATTATATTATTATACAATAATTTTCATCTTTTCCATCTATGAACAAAAATCATATATATATATATACAATCATTAAATATCATTCACATAGTATTCTTCTATAATCTTGGTTATAGTAATTGTTTATAATCATAGTTATATTTAATCTCATATCCCACATTGGATAAATAAGAGTATTGAAGAGATGTCTAATCAATATAAAAAGGAAGGAAAGATAAATGAAAACATATTTATCTAAACAAGGGTTATGAACCATGGTTCAATACTCTTCAATATAATTTATCTTTAAAACATTTTTTTTATAAATAAAATGTTTTTTTTAAAAGTTTTTTTTTATATATATAAATGGGCCCACTGTGTCGGCTCGCCGTGCCGACGGTTGGGCATGGCACGCCGGCGAGACGTGTCGGGCCAGGCCGGCACGGCGTGCCTCGATCCATCAATGCGGGTCGTGCCTGGCACGACACTCCCCCTAGGCGGGCCGTGCTAGGCACGATCTGCCTTTCTTGGCAGGCCGAGCGGGCCGACCCATATTTACACCACTATGGTGGTGCGGTGGGGGTGGTGGTGATGATGAAAGTGGGTGCTGGTGATGATGAAAGATGGGTGCTGATGTTTTGTGATAGGAATAAGAGAATGCCAAACGGTGGGCGATGTTGTTAATGCATTTGAGAGGATATTTTTTTCTTTTTAAATATAAATGAGAGAAGAAATAAAATGGTGGGCCATGTGTAAATAGTCATAGGACTAATAAAGGTAGGGGGAGATGTGGTATTATCATATCTCATCAGAGTGGGATTATTTTGCCTTTTGGACTAGTTGTCTTATCTTCCAAGAGTGCACCAAACACCAAACTGAGACTAAAATTATCCAATCTCAGTCTAATCCAGTGTACCAAACATAGCCTAAGAGCGCACCAAAGAATGTGCAGGCCGCGCAGCTCAGTCCGTAACTCTTCGAAGTCTTAAGTCGGAGTCCCACAGAGAAGAGAAGATATGAGACCTCTAACTAAAAAAAAGAAGAAAAAAACCCTTCTTCTATCCATTGATTCGTGGCTTCTTCAACAAAATTAGGGTTTAAAGATCAATGAATGTGAATTAATTAATTGTTGTAGATATTATTTTGATTTATTTTAATTGATTTAATTTGTCCCGGTTGGTCTTTTTATTGAGGGTATTTTTGTAATAATATTTTTAATTACAAATTACACTCAAATTGTCTTGATTATATACATAATTGCACTATAACCAGTAATATTTACATAAAAACACAAACATATCTTTGATCCGTTGACTAACGATTGACCACTGTTAGTTAACCACAAAAAAATCTCTTGTATTTATAAGAGCAAATTACATTAACTTATTCCGATTATATCCATAATCGTACTAAACTTGTGAAAATATCAAAATAACACAAACATACTCTCCGATCCTTTGACTAACCATCGTTAGTTAGTCACAAATAAAAAGAATTGCCGCTTTTTCTCTCATAGAAATAATACTTAATTATATAAAATCAGTTAATTAATTAAAAATAAAAATATTAGATAATATAATATATAAAAAGGTATTACAGTGGATGTTTAGGAGGATGATAATGTTAATTATTATTATTATTTATTTATTTTTGATGATGATGATATTTTTTTAAATTAATATTTATTTTTCTTTTAATTAATTGTTTAGTTTTAAATTTTAATTAATATAAAATTCTTGAAGTAGTCACGACTGTTTTAAATATTAAAGCAATCACGTCTGCTTTAAATATAAATAGTAATTTAAAGCAAACGTGATTGTTTTAAGAATTTTATATTAATTAAAAATTATAACTAAACAACTTATTAAACGAAAAATACATATTAATTGAAAAAATTATCATCATCATCAAAATAAGCAAATAATAATTGTAATTAACACTATCATCCTCCCAAACATCAACATCAATACCTTATATATATTATAGTTTTTAATATTTTAATATTATTAAGTATTATTTCTTTAAGAGTAAAATCGATAATTATTCTCATCTGTGATTAACTAACGGTGGTCAATATTAATCAAATAATCAGATAGTATATTTATATTATTTTGATATTTTTTACAGGTTTTAGTTTAATTATATATAATCGAGGTAAGTTAGTATAATTTATCTTATAAATACTGTGGCAAGGGAAATGATAAAACTGACACTTCTCTTTTTTGTAGTCGACTAACGGTGGTCGGATCGTATGTATATTTGTGTTATTATGTAATATAATTATACATATAATCAGGCATGTTAGTGCAATTTGCCCTATTTTTAATACAATATATATGTATAAACCGTATTTATGCGGCACCCAAACCGCCAAACAATTTTCACTTCAATTCTTCGTCTCCTCGGTTCTTCTCAAACCTCTCGACCAAAGAAGCCTCCTGCCGCTTGGCACTATTCAATCGCCGAAAGCTGCCGTCCGCCGTCGCCAGTTGCCGGTCTTCCTCCTGTCTCCACCGCTCCAAAGTCCATTTAGGGTTTGTATTATTATTTATTTATTTAAAATTTAAAATTTAAAATTATTTTTCATTTTTAGTTTTTTAAATTTTACTTTAGGTTGATATTTGAATATTTTCTCTGGAAACAAACAGAAAAACCACGACCTATTTCTCGTCTTTGGCAAGCATACCATCAAATATTTAGGTTCTGTGTTAATTTGATAACATGGGGAAGAATGAGAAGACAGGGCTAGGAAGAGCCCTGGTGAAGCACCATAACCAAATGATTCTACAATCCAAAGAGAAGGGTATCTTCTACAAGAACCAGCACAAAAAGGTTCTCCAGTCCGTCACTGATGTCACCGACATCGACGCGGTCATTCAACAGAATGACGAGCCAGACATCGACCTCCACCCTATTTCTAACCTCCATATCGACTTGTGAGTTTTTCTTTTTAATTCAATTGTTGACAAGTTTTCAATAGTGAGTAATAATTGTTTCTGGGTATTTGTGGTTTGAATATAATTTGTATAGAGATAATGGGTCGACAAGTGAGATGATGACGATGGAGGATAGGAAGGAAGAAGAGGCATTACATGCTAGCAGTCTTCGAGTCCCACGGAGGCCGCGGTGGAATGCTCGAATGTCTGTGGAAGAACTTGATGGCAATGAGAGACAAGCTTTTTTAACTTGGCGACGAACCCTTGCCAGGTTTGCTTACTCTTTGTGCTTTATCTTTTAACTGTCGTGATTTATTTTTTTAGCTATATTTGTTGGTCTTTTGATAAGTGTTTTGATTTCATTTATTTAATTGGAATTGCATTTACTTCAGACTTGAGGAAAATGAGAAGCTCGTTCTTACTCCATTTGAGAAGAACCTTGATATCTGGAGACAGCTTTGGCGGGTGGTTGAACGCAGTGATCTGGTATAGCTTTGTGTCTCTAAATGATATAATGTAATCTTTTTGATTTTAGAATTGTAATTCAATTTCTTGCTGTAATTTTATTCAGCTGCAGTAGATAGTATAAATAACCAAAAGATGGTAACGTCTGGTTAGACTGATTTCTGTAGAAGGGAATGAGATATGATATGCATGTTTAAAACTTTTTGAGCCATACATCCTTGTGGTAGGATGAACAAAACGTGGGGATAAGCCTTGCTAATAGTTGTAGCTGCCTAATGAAAATATAAAACCACACTTATCTTGGAGGAAGATCATTGATTTAAATATTTTACTTTAATCATCAGCCATGTTTCTTTTCTTGTTGTGTAACCTTGGATGCAAGTTATTCATATTTTGCTTTATGCTATGATCTCTAATTAACATTAAGATATTCTAATCACATTGTGTGTACTTCAGCTTGTGATGGTTGTTGATGCACGAGACCCACTGTTCTACCGCTGCCCTGATCTTGAGGTAAAATACTGTTCTTGTTTATTTATTGATTGCATATGGTAACTTAGTCATTCTATGCAAATACGATATCTTGTAGGCTCCATTTGTTATTGTGTACTATACTATGAATTCCGGCGTAGAGCCTCTTAGTAGACAAGTAAGCAATGAAATGTGAATTTTGCTCTCAAAATCTTTTTTTCTGTCATTCGGTAAATAACAGGTGCACTAATCTATAACCATCTTTGTTCTGTTATCTCATAAAGTGTGTACCTGAAGTATGTAAGTCATTAATTTAAAAGAGTGTTGTTAATCCCCCCCTGGTTTTAATTGTGGTTAGTTAATCTTTTAACTTAAAAGAGTGTGTTGTTCACCCAGTAGGAAATATCTTAATGAAGAAGAGTCTACATGTCTTTGTAAAAGATTTATTTGACCAAAAGCTAAAAGCCTGTATGGTATGGCTTCTCTATTTGTATAATGTCAAAAGCTCATTGGTTTTTTTTTCTTTTTTGGTTTGACATCCATTTAAAGAGATTTTTAAATAGTAAAAAATTCTTTAGTATGGGAGAAGCTCAAAATTTGAGTTTTTTTTTATTTTTTTTTTATTTTTAAAGAACAAACTGTCTCATACTCCCCAATTATATTTTAGATATTCCATTACAGACCGTTTTCGTTACAAAAGTCTATTTCATTCATTTTTCATTATTTTTCTCTACAAAAAAACTCTTTGATAGATATATTCACAAGCAATCTATTAGTCTAAATGTGGTTATTTAATTGAATACTAAACAATATAGAGCACTTTTTAAAAAGCTTTACTCTATGAAATTTCTGCAAGTAAAAAAAAAACTATTCTTAAAAGGTCTCAAGAGGTCTACTTGAACAGCCATTTCAAGTGCACCCTAAGATTAGATGTCAAAGACTACTGGTCAACACATTACTCTTAAGTTAAACAAATGGAGCCTTCATGAGGATTCAGACGAATCCTAAATATTATGTGAAATTGTATTAGCCACATTATTATGAATTTAATACTTTGAAATTCTCTACTTGGATGTGTTTGGTGTGTGGGATTGGATAGAATTATTTTATAGGATTAAGATTATATAGGATGGATTGGACTAGTTACATTATTGTCTTTTTGTTTGGTTTAGCTTGATATTGGACTAAAATAGTAGTATCCTACTTCTGGTATAATTTGTATTGGATTGGACTACAATTAACTTAATTTTTTTTTTCTAAAAATAGCATGATCACAAACCAAAAAAAATCACATCTCTCTCAGATTATTTTTTTCACACATTTTTCATCAAATTTCCAAGTGCAAGGTCAATGAGCACAAGTTATGTCGTAAAAAACTCAAACCTAAAACTCAATTACATATGTCGACATCTTTATCTCTCGATGCTCATGAGAGAATCCTACCCACTCAAGTAGGGAGCAAGCTCAGCTTTTTTGAACTGTTACTGAGCTACCAGAGTGAAAATATATGATTGCTAACAAAACTCAGAAAAACCTCAGCAAACCAATTTTTTTTTTTTTTCTTCAATCATGGTTCTCTCTTGTGTCTGAAGATAATCATTGTAGTGAAAACCACTTTTACATACCCATATATTTGCTAACAAACTAATAAATCAACATAAATAAAATGCAGATCATATGTACATGTTACATATCCCCAAATTTGGGAGGTTTTTCTGATGTTGGAAAACTTGTAAAAGCTGAACTTTAGCGAAAGAAAGGGTTTACAGAAGAAAAAAATTGCAGAAAAGAGAGAAGTTGCAAACAAGATAGAGAAATAGGCAAATAGCAAGAGGGACTATTTTTGTGATTGGATATCCTACCCTGTCAGGACGTAAGAGCATCTATGATTAAATATCATACCCTGCCAGCATGCACCAAATATTGGTTAAGGACAAAAATAAGCCAATTCCATGCACCAAATGGATCCCTAATGTTTTTTTTATTACGTTAAACACCTGTGGATGTTGTCATCTGTTTGTGGAATGGTGTTCCTTTCTTTATATATATATATTGTTGTGACATATATGTTACTGTGTTGGATAATGTAGCATTTATGATGTTGTCATCTATGTGCTTTTGTTATATATTTATTCGTGGTTTTAAAACAAATATGTAGTTTTTCTTATAGATGGGGGAATGACCCACTTAATGATATTGAATATTGTATACGACAACACGGTAGTAATTAAGTGATATGGTTGGATATCGTTTTGCTCGTACTGTCTAGGCTTTGGCCCCCACCTCTTTCTAAAAGAAATGAAGTACAAGGAGAAGGATAAAAATTTATCAGTTAACATTGGTTTTGCTTAATGCAGGCATATGCACAAGAAGTAGATGAGCACAAGGGGACATTGCTTCTGGTGAACAAGGCAGATCTTTTACCATTTTCTGTCAGGTTAGTTTCTCCTTTAGCAGGTCTCGGGACATACAATAAGTTCTCTTATTTTTCAACATCTTAATTTTTCATCCCTCGGCTTTATCAGGAAAATATGGGCAAAGTACTTTCGAGATCATGAGATTCTATTTGTATTCTGGTCAGCTAAAGCTGCTTCTGCAGCTCTAGATGGTAAAACATTGAGTGGCCCATATACAGAAGATAGGCAACAGAACATGGATGACCCTGATACAAGAATATATGGCAGGGATGAGCTTTTGGCTCGTTTGCAGTTTGAGGCAGCGGAGATAGTCAAACTGAGAAGAAAATCAAGCTGTGGTAATGTTGGCACATCTAATGCTGTGTCTCTTGGTGGAAATACAGAAGTAAATGCAACGCCTAAGAATGTCGTTGTGGGATTTGTGGGGTATCCTAATGTAGGGAAGAGTTCAACAATCAATGCTTTGGTTGGCCAGAAAAAAACAGGTGTCACCTCCACCCCAGGGAAAACAAAGCATTTCCAAACATTAATAATTTCTGATGAGCTAATGCTGTGTGACTGCCCTGGATTGGTATTCCCATCCTTTTCAAGCTCGAGATATGATATGATTGCTTCAGGGGTGTTGCCGATTGATAGGATGACCGAGCACAGAAAGGCAGTGCAGGTTGTGGCCAATCGAGTCCCAAGACATGTCATTGAGGATGTGTACAAAATAACACTGGCAAAACCGAAGCCATATGAATTGCAGTCCCGGCCTCCCCTGGCATCAGAACTTTTGAGGGCATACTGTGCTTCTCGTGGGTATGTAGCCTCAAGTGGATTGCCTGATGAGACTAGAGCTGCTCGCCAAATTTTGAAGGATTATCTTGATGGGAAGGTTCCCCACTATCAAATGCCTCCTGGAATGTCTGAGGAAGCTGATGTGAAAGAATCTCAAGTACCCAGCTCGTCTGAACTACAAGAGTCAGATGCATCTGATATTGAAACATCTTCAGAAAATGAAAATGAAAATGAAAGTGCACCTGTTCTCGAGCATGTTCTGGATGATCTTAATTCATTTGATCTGGCCAATGGCATTGCTTCGAAAAAGATCGCTGTTAAGAAGGTCAAAGCATCACAGAAGCACCACAAGAAGCCTCAGAAAAAAAAGGATCGCTCATGGAGGGTTGAAAATGATGGTGGCGATGGAATGCCATTAGTAAGATACTTCCGTAAGGCAGCGAATGCAGGCCCTTCAAAGGTTAGTTGAACCCGTGTGTATCAGTAATGATATAATTGGTTACTTTGGTTTGAGCTGCTTCTCAGTTAATTATTTATCTTGTAATCTTATTTTCTTTGGAGGAAGAGAGCGCAGGATATATATGTATATTGCTTGAGCTATTATTAGTTTGGAAGATGAATGCCTGGATCATAATGTTAATTGTTGCTGGTAATTTGTGTTTTTGTTGTGGATTATCACTATTAAGTTGGTGGAAAATATTTTTGTAACGTGGCAAAATTTAACAGGTAGTTTTATTGAATTCTCACGAATATGTGCCACCAATAATCCAACATTATGATGTTCTCTCGAGTTTATACACAAATGCTTGCATCCTTTAAGTTTATTTTTAAGATAGAATTTAATCTAGAACCCATTTCATTTAGGTTTGTTATATGATCATAGATTCATATTCCCTATATATATATGTGTGTGTATAGGCTGAAGCTATATATATATATGTGTGTGTGTGTGATGTCATTTACCATCAATCTATATTAGCAGTTTTACTGAATTTCCCAATGAGCATAGCTTTCTACCCCAATTAAATAATATTCAAATCATGCAATCTTAGGTTTCCGTCACTTTCCTTGTATATGATTGACATTATTACTCGTTTGTTTGTCGTTTGTTATTTTTTGAACTAAAATTTTGTTGTTGAATTAAAGTCTTTACCGGTAAACAAAATATATTTACACTAGCTAATTTTAAAGTAAAAACTTTACTTTAAAAGAAAAAAGACGAGTTTAATTTGTGAGATGAAATAATTATAACTACTTGAACTTAGATCTGATTTTAGGAGGAAAAAAAATACATTTTTTCCCTTATTTTAAATGTTGCTTTCTTATGTTAGAAAGGCAAGGCCTCACCTAAAACAAAGACTCAATTTTATAGCTATAGTTTTGAAAAACAAAGACACTGATGGTTAGAAAACAAATGATTAAAAAACAAAGTAAAATGTTACTTTTTTATTTGTTGAATGAATCTGTACTTTTCATTCGTTATAAAGATAAAAAGCCAGTGTTAACAGAAAAGATAAAGATAAAAAGCAGTAAAGATGGTAATCTCTGTTTGTTTGTTTGATTGAGGAAATGGTGAAATATATCATCTTTTTTAAGGTGTGTTGTGATGATGTCACTATTTTAGCAACTTAAGTTTAAAATGCAATTATTATGATGAACTGTACAAATTATCCCTAAACTTAAATTTTTTTAAAGCCCCTTTCTGAACTCGTTGGTATCTCCCCAGAAAAGTTGTTGTCTGAAAAACTTGAGTCTCGGTCCGTTCCAGATTCTGCAGTAGAAGGTAACAAATATTTATGATCTTCACTTAAATTTCTTTTATTTCTTTTATACATTTCAGATATTTTGTATTCATTTCTGTGTGGGTTTACAATATATCCATTCCTCGATATCAATGTATCCATTTCAGATTCTGTGCTAGAATGTTTTTTTCTTGTGTGACCGAGAAAATTTTAAGATGAATCGAGCTTATTTTATATTAGAACGAGCTCTTGTTTAGTTTGAAAAAAGCTCGATTATTTAAAAAAAATGCTCGATCCCTTAGAAAAAGTTCTCGATCCCTTAGGAAAAGATCTCAAACCGTTATAAAAGATCTCGAACCCTTTAAAAAGATCTCGAACCGTTACAAAAGTTCTCGATCCCTTTAAAAAGTTCTCGATCCCTTAGAAAAAGTTCTCGTTCTCTTGTTAAAAGTTCTCGATCCATTGATAAAAGTTTTTGATAATTTGAGAAATAGTCTCGATCCCTTTAAAAAGTTCTCAAACCGTTAGAAATGTTCTCGATCCCTTAGAAAAAGTTTCCTGTTGACTTGTTGAAAGTTGTCGATCCATTGAAAAAAGTTCTCGGTCCTTTTAACAAATATTTTCGATCCCTTTAAAAAGTTCTCGAACCGTTTGAAATGTTCTCGATCCCTTACAAAAAGTTCTCGTTCCCTTGTTAAAAGTTCTCGAATCGTTATAAAAAGTTCTCGATAGTTTGACAAATATTCTCGGTAAAAGTTCTCAAATCGAACTATTTTTATAATTCTCGATCCTTTGTAAATTATTTTCGAACATTTGAAAAAGTTTTCGATCCCTTATATAAAGTACTCGATCCATTTGATTTTTTTGTAATTGTTAGTAATTGTTAGTAATTGTAAAAGTTTTTTTTTTATCTGTTAATAATTGATTGTGATGATGATTTTCACATGACAATGGATCGGGTTAGATTAGTAATATCTTACAACGGTCGATGTGAGCAATTATCTGATGGAAATCAGAGGTTTCTTGGTTCCGATAACCAAGGAATGTATGTGTCCAGAAATATGACTTACGAAGAGCTGGTGTCGATCGTACAAACCGTTGTAAAGTACGATGTGAACAAATACATTGATGATCTATAATCTATATCAATCGTTCCCGGGATCACATGTCGTACACTTATAAGAAATGACGACGATGTTTTGTTTATGCTAGGGGAAGAGAGGGTAATCCCTCAAGTATGTGTCAGTTTAATTGAGAGGGCTGCAGGAGGTGTCATCGGTGAAGAAATCCCTCCTCATGATAACACCCAACAATTTCGATCTTCAGGTGGAAGCAACCAGTCGTTCACAGAAAGAAGTGGGATTGACGGTAGGGAAAACCTATATGGTGTCCCACCGGAAGTAGCCGACCATGGTGATATAGTTGGAGCTCAATTGGACGATGATTTCGATTGTCAATTTGAATTGAACGCTGAGCAGTACAACCACCAATACAATGAGATCTACGATGACATGAACAATGAGCGGAACAATTTACCTCATAACCTACCAATCCATGAGGTGGCTAATGAGGCAAATTTGCATCCGATACATAATGTACCGAACAATGAGGAAGATGAAGAACGGTTCGAAACGGAAAGACGTGCAAGAGGTGTCCACAGATGTAGTTCCACTGCAGTAGATATAGCTGGGACATCTGAGGTCAGACCCGATGTAACTCCAGCTGATTCTGTGAATGCCAGAACGTGGGTTATTCCAGGAGCAGAATCATACTCGTTTAGTATGGGTGGAAGCAGGAACTGGGTAGAAGATGAACCTACCAGCATGATATATAAAGGTCAATTTTTTCCTACTAAAAGGGATTTGAAGAGATTGGCTGGTCATTTTGCAATGCGGCACAACTTCGAGTGGAATGTGAAAATGTCGAATAAGACAACGTTACATCTGGTTTGTTTGATAGACAACTGTACATGGAAGTTAGGAGCGGTTAGGAGAGATGAAGCGACATACTTTCAAGTACGTAGTTTTATCAACGAACACACTTATCCGTTAGAGGAGATTCACCGCCGCCATCGACAAGCTAGTGCAGTCATAATTGGAGAAGTGGTTGCACCTAGATTGCAGCAACAAGATGGTCGATTAATACGTTCGAAGGACATAATCGCCGACATAAAAACAATGTATGGCATACAAATAATGTACAGTAAGGCACACCAAGCCTTGATTATGCCTTGTCACTCACCTATGGAACGCATGAGGAAAACTTCCAACTGCTGTCATCATTCGGTTACGTGTTGAAACAACAAAATCCTGGAACGATAATTGACTTACAGTGCGATGAAAATGGTAAATTCCTATACTTTTTCATGTCGTTGGGTGCCTCAGTCAGAGGATTCCAGAGGTGTATGCATCCAGTTATTGCCGTTGATGGTACCCATTTAAAGGGTAGATTCGGGGGCACAATGTTTGTTGTAACTGCACAAGATGAGAATGAACAAGTTTATCCAATTGCTTTTGGGTATGGTGACTTGGAAAACAACCTATCATGGGAGTGGTTTTTGGATTGCTTAAAAGGTGCCCTTGGCCATATAGATGATTTGGTTTTCATTTCTGATCGACATGCAAGCATTGAATAAGAGATTTCTAAAGTGTTCCCTTATGCCACCTATACCGTATGTTGCTGGCACTTTTATGAAAATATTAAGAAGAGATATCATAGAAAGGATGTTGCCGCAGTAATGGATAAAGCAGCCAGAGCGTATATCGAGTTGCAATATAACCGGCACATGGAAGAGTTACGCAACTTGCACCCGAATGCATATGAATATGTAATTGATACCGGTCCACAAAAGTGGTCCCGTGTTCACTGCCGCGATAGAACGTATAGGGTCATGATAACAAATGCTGCAGAATGCATAAACTCATGCCTTAAATTTGCACGGCAACTGTCTATGTTGACTTTGACAGAGTTTATTAGGAATATGCTACAACCTTGGTTTCACGATCGTCATAGGGCTGCACAATCCATGCGTCATCAGTTGACCGACGCATCACATCTTGTGATCCTGAAACGTGTAGAAAAGTGCAATTTTATGACCGTTAATCCAGTTGACTGGAACATATTTTCGGTGAAACGGGTTGGAAAACAGTGGACTGTTGACTTAGCCCGGAAGACCTGCACATGTAACAAATTCCAAATGGATATTCTTCCATGTTCTCACATTCTCGCTGCCGTAAGGTACATCATACAATTTTGTGTACGGTTAATAGTACTTAAACATCATACAATTTTATCATCGTTTTCAATGTTTTTACAGGGACCGAAACATGGATTTCACATCCCTCTGTGCGGACTACTACAAGCGACAAACACTTATTGATGCGTACTCGGTACCTATTATGCCGGTTGGACATCCTTCCACTTGGATTGTGCCATCTGACATCGCTGAGAGAGTCGTTTTGAATCCAAGCTCTAGGAGACAAACAGGCAGCCCGAGGGCTTCACGCCGTATCTCGTCGTCGGAGAGAACATCCACACATAATTGTAGGTGATGTCGACAACCAAGACATAATTCAAGGAGTTGTTCTAACCCAGTTTTTATTGATGAAGATCCGAGCAGAGTCATTCCTGAGGAATATAGACGCAAGTGTAGTATCTGTCATACTGTTGGTCATAACAGACATACGTGCCCTACTAGAGACGGTGGGATCGTGGAATGAATTTAGGCGTTATCATGATGACCTTGTTATAATTTGAACTCGTATGATTTGTTAAGTAACTGAAATGCAATTGTATTTAAATACTCTCGGTATATATAAAAATGAAAAAAAATTTGTACAAAAGAATTTCTAAATATACATCGAAGACATCGAAGGCATTGAGGTCTTTTACCAACCAAAACTGTCAAACTGGAATCTTCAATCTCTCGTTTACCCCCATCAGTATCCAGTTCAATATGTAAATGGGCACAACTTCACATCATCGTACGCCTTTTCAAACTCTCCCTGGGTAAGAACAATCCTCAAGTCATCCAACGATACCTCATCATGTGCAGGAAAGTACCGTTCATGTATGCCATTCTCAACTGCAACATACATACTCCTGTACGGTATGACTCCAAAACGTAATCCGGTGATGAGGCTAAATTCCACTTTCGAAAACCTCACCACATGGTTCCCTAACAAGAACCACATCTCATCTGTCGGCCCGTCATGGTCCAACTCCCGCAACAGCAGCTGATGAATAACACCACCAGAAAACTTCAGCTCCCGGTGCATCGACATGAAATGCCCGAAACAGAAGGCCATGAACCGATGCCGATCCTGAACAACAAACTCTTCAGGGACCCGATTCAGTGCATCGTCTATACGGGCGAGGGCTTCAAAATGTTTGTGTCGGATCAATTTTCCCTTGAACCAATCTCCATCTACAGTTTTAAGCATTTCCTTCATACTGCTCGTCATCTGTAATGTCACAGAAACAGTACATCAGTAAACTGCACAAAAATTAGAAAATATTCTCGATCATTTGAAACAAATTCTCGATACTTTTAAAATATTCTCGATCCTTTGAAAAAGATCTCGAATTTTTAAAAAAGTCATCGATCCTTTGCAAATAGGCTCGATCCTTTGTAAATAGTCTCGATCCTTTCTAAAACCTCTCGATTCATTGAAAAAACTTCACGATCATTTAAAAACGTTCTCGATTTGTTTATAAAGTTCTCGATCCTTTGCAAATAGGTTCGATCCTTTGAAATTAGTCTCGATCTTTTATAAAACCTCTCGATTTATTAAAAAAACTTCACGATCATTTTAAAAAGTTCTCGATTCGTTTTAAAAGTTCTCGATCCTTTGCAAATAGGCTCGATCCTTTCAAATTAGTCTCGATCCTTTGTAAAACCCCTCTCGATTCATTGAAAAAACTTCACGATCATTTGAAAATGTTCTCGACCCTTTGAAAAACATTCTCGATCCTTTAAAAAAACTCTCAATCCTTTGAAAAACCTTTCGATTCTTTGAAAAATGTTCTCGATCAATTTAAAAAATCTCGACCCTTTGAAAATATTCTCGAAGCTTTGAAAATTGTCTCGAGCCTTTGAAAAACCTCTCGAATTTTTGAAAAATATTTTCGATCATTTTCTAAAAATTGGACCATTTGAAAAACTTTCTCGATCGTTTGAAAATATTCTCGATCCTTTGAAAATATTCTCGACACTTTCACAAAACTATCGATTCTTTGATTAATCTTCTCGATTCGATCATTTAAAAAAATCTCGATCCTTTGAAAAAAAATCTCGATCGTTTTCAAAAATTCTCGATCTTTTCATAATAGTCTTAATCCTTTGAAAAACCTCTCGATTCTTTGAAAAACCTCTCGATTCTTTGAAAAATATTCTCGACCATTTAACAAAAGCTCTATTACTTTGAAAAACCTCTCGATTTTTTCTAAAAAATTTCCTCGATCTCGCTTGAAATATTCTCGATTTTTTTTTTCAAAACAAAAATTCATTGATACCAGGATATTAAACCTCATTTCAAACTCAAACCAAAACCATAACCACTGTCAACCCTAATCTACAATTTCTTTCAACAGAACAAGTCTGAAATGCAATTATAAGTTATGAACAACAAATCGATACATAAAATAAACTCAACTTACCTTTGTCACTCGCTGCGAAATGTACTGTATTCCCGTTCTGTTCAATAAGCTGTCGATTTTCTCGCCGTCGATTTCGTTATCGTCGGTTTCTTTCTCACTGTTGCTTTTCTCATAAACACAAAACGATAAATTTTCTCTTTTTCAATTTTATGGGAATATTCTCGTCTGTTTAGTTTAAATGATACCTTTTAAATTTATATTACTAAACTGGTGACATTTGTATAACTCCCCTCTCAAATAATGTCATTTATTTATCGATCCCTTGTTTGATTCTTACGACATTTGATCATATTTATCTTTATTGTTTTCTAATTTATCTTTTTCTGTAGACAGTTTCTGTTTTATACTGCCATTGCTTTTTAACTTTATTTTTTCCGTCAGACTTTTGTTTTTTTATCTTTATACAAGTGTATTTAATATCAATTAGATTTTAATTTGAATGGATCCTTAAAACAAAGGCCTGTTTGCGTTCACACACACAAGGAAACATTTGTTCAAGTCACTCGCTTTCACCGGTCCAGGATCAGGTACAGCAGGTAGATGACAGTCAATGGAGTTTTCTTGCATGGGCCGTTTTTTATTTTATTTTAGAGGTGGAGCCATGAATTTATGGGCTTAAGCTTTAAAGTGAGCGATTTATTGGCTGGAGAATTCGATTTCATTAATTAATAACCCCAGCAGCTTTTTTTACAAGTTGATTTCTCAATGACTGTCAACTTTCACATTCTTGGAATCGTTGTAAATACCTAATCTTGAGAGACAGACTACATATTCATTAATAGCTGGTAATTTGGTAAGTGGGTAACAGTGTGATCCCTTTAAGTAACCATCGCCTGCATTGGTCAAGTAACACATCTTATTTGTTATGGCGTGGTGGTGGTGCCGGTCCGAAAGATATTGTCATTGCCCACATTCATCTTACTATCCATACTGATCCCCAAGCTGATGCACCCCCTGCAACTCTCATCCTAGCTGTACCAGCTGCTGAGTTTCCTTTTGTCCCATCTTAGCTGCATTCGCCGGTGCTGGAAACCCCAGCATCATATCGTCTTGCCGTTGCCGAGCTTGGTTTCGGCAGTTTTGCCTTTGTCGGAGTGGCCCTCATCCACTCACCAAACCTTGTCACAGAGCCTTACAAAGCTTCTCTTCTCGTTTCTTAGCGAATGCCCTAGCAGCCCACACCCATTCCATAGCAAAAATCTGAGAGTCTCGTATTTCAAAGGTATTGGCTTTTGAGTTTTAAAACCTCCCAATCTTAGTGTCAGTCTCTGTTTCATAGGTTTGGAGACATCCACGCTTACCTTGACTAAATTTGCGTTCGGAATCTCTATTACATCCCCAAGCATCTCTGCAAATCTGCGAGGCTGCGAGCAGACCATCTGTTCATACACATCAATGGAACATTTTACATCTCGACCCAAAACGCAGCACATCGAAACTTCGTCTTCAACAGTTCCCCTGGTCCTTTTGGTTTCTCCGATCTCCGGAATAAGGATCTCTTGACCAGACCATCTCTCTATCTTCGGGGTGGCTAAAATGAAACACAAAAATGTTCTCAGCTATAGCTTCTATCTCCAAATCTGTTCAAACACACTTTTAAAACCTTCCATGTTAACTTTCCTTCATGACAGAATTTTCCCAACCTAGCAGTGATCTACATCCTCTAATCCCTCTCTATGGATAAATGACCCATCATCTTCATTGAAATCAAAGGTCTCACAAAGCCTGACAGCTCTTCCCTATCCATTACTATCTTCTAAAAAACCAATCTACCACCCCTCACGAAAGACCCAAGAAAGCAACCTTTTTCCCCTTTTCAAACCAACCTTTATCCAACTGTCCCTTCACCAATCCGACCAGACTTCCCTTTCTCAAATAAGCCGTCGGCGTCAAAAATTCAGCACCAACCACCACAAAATCCAGTAAGCAATTGGAATGCCTTCATTTAGACAAGAAAATAATATATTTTTTTCGAGTCTGTAAAATGATGTGTTTTTACTGCCGGTGAAACTGAAAAAGAAATCCTAAACTTAATCTTGACTGCTCAATTTGTTAATGGGCAAATATGCTAAGATACTTAAAAAAAACTAACACAAGGTCACAAGCACAAATCAATGCGGCATCTTAACATTTTCATTGTATATGTCAAATTAAATTTTCAAAAACTACAGGCAATAGAATAAATGTAGTATCCATAAGCATCATTTTGATGTTGTAATTGAACTGGTACCCAATATATTAGTGTAACCACTTTCATGTTACAGAGATCTCATGATCATTCTATATTTGAGTGTTTACTCTTGTACAAAATAAAAAGGGTAATAAATTGGATTAATGATGCAATACAGGTGTACTGAAATGCTGCAGACGATGAAAATCCATTACTTGCCAAAGAATATTCTATTTACAACATCATCAGGTAACGCATATGATGGATCGATCGCCTTCAATCCTGGATATTCGAGAAGTGAAAGTCCTGCATCAAAGGTAAACATCATAAACAACTTTAAGAGGTGATAAATGACATGTCCAAAAAAAGTCGACACTATAATCCCTCGACAAACAATAAAGCAACATATGTTTGGGCAGGAAGGTAGGAATATATAACACTTAACCACAGTGCATACCCCCAACCTACTAGGAATGTTTGGAATACATAACCAGTTAAAAAAAAGTTTAAGAAGAAAATAAATGGTATCCAATAAAGTAAGGAAACAAAAGAGAAGAGAGAGATTGACTAGTGTAGATAAGAAAGGCTGGTAAGCCTTCAATTTCCTAACCACTTCTAATGTTTCAAGATTTCTAATCTATATTCTTCCTAGTAGGTCCCTTCTAAAAAAGTATTAGTAGAAGAATATTCTTAATGATATTGAAATACACGTAGAAAATATGCAATTGCTGATAAGGTTTCCCACATTTGTCCAAGAGCTTGAAGCAGAAGAGGATAGGGCATTTAGAGAAGATTCCTCATATGAAAGAAATGAGGCAACAAAAAGCAGTCAGCGAGACTTCTATAAAACACAAAATGAGGATGTGACTGAATAGGATCAGAAAGAAACAAGTCACAAGCAAAATAGTGAAATACATAAGGTCAAATAAGAATAGTCAGAGCTATCAAATACCTGCTACTCCAAAATATGTATGGAAGATGTCGACAGCATCATCGGGTCTGTCTGAAATTCCTCCATTCTCCAAATCCTGAAAAATTCAAAACTTAAAAACAGCATCGGAATAGCCAGGGTTGGGCAGGAGATAGGACAGTCCTCCCTGGCCCGTATGTGGCTTTGCACTCCAGAAGGTAACAGAATAGCCAATGCAAAGTTCACCCAAGTTATTCAGATACATATATATAAAATCTTTCAGTTTAATTTAACCTGACAATCCAAGATGTACTTAACAAGCTTTTCCTTGCTGATCCAATGGACTCTGTCAATCATGATCAGGCTAGAAAGGACCCACCATGAGTAGCAAACCTGGAGTTATTAAACAAAAACGCATAAGGAGAGCCTACATGAATGTTCCCACATCAAAGTTTGTTCGAAACAAAATACCTACATCAGGAAGTTTCTCAGGGCGACCATTTAGACCTCCAGATTTGACTTGTCGTTCACATAACCACCACCCAAGAAGGTCCTTGTCGACATGATGCAGAGCCCCGGTGATAGCAAGGGCAGCCACACAACAGAAGACTACAACGACACAAACAGGGTAAAATTTTACTATGTTTTGAGTCAAATTTTCACAATACAGTGATTATACATTTATACCAGCCAATTACTTGGTTGAAGAACCGAGAAAGTACAAAACATGTCAATGCTTCTAGACTCAAACATATAAACATAACTCCAGCATTAATGGTTGCAAAGTTGCTTGAAACATAAGTTTCTACAAAATGTATTCTTCTCACTGTCCATTTTGGTATAGGTTAGGGTGACAAATTCATGAGTATACAAATACTGTACTCCAAATGAAACTCAAATCAAGGTCGAAATAATGGTAGGTCTGGTGTTGATTAGTATGCTGCTAATTCGACAAACATGTGCAAATGCATAAACTACAACGCCTAGGGTTTACAGCCTAATACACTAAATAAAGCAAGAAAGGCAAAACCTCTGATATAAATCTTATTCACCAAAAATCTGCAGTTAAATTTGTGTTACAGCAACTACATACGCCACTTTTAAGCTATTTAAGATGACTAAAAAATAATAACTACAAGTAGTCAAATAAAGGCTCTTGGTATTTAATGTTATAACAATTAATTATACTTTTTCCAATAAATATTTGGATACTGTTGATATATGTTATGGTTGGAGCCCTCAATTTAATGAGGTATGATTTTGCACAATGAAGGTTCTAGCAACTAAAATATGGTTTATATTTGCTTGTAATGAGAAAGTTACAGCATTGCTGGAGTAGTGGAAGCACTTAATTCTCTTTCATCTCAAATGCAAGCATGAACCTGAGAAAATCATGAAATATAAACTGTGTCTACCTCCAGTCTTTCCTGGTATTTTCACTTGTAATGATGTGTATTCAAACAACAAACAAACTCTCCATAGCCAAAATCAAGCAATGGCCAACTAGGATATAAAGCAATCATTTTTTGTTGTTGTTTTTGTTGCCCAAGAATTCAGCATGCAAATTCTAGAAAATCCTCACCCATATAAATATTAATTATTGGACTTGATGGTGAGAGTAGCATAAATGAGCTTGCCAAATACAAAAAGGATGTGAAACTTCATAAAACGATATACAGTAAATGCAACATACTTTGCCCTGCATGAGACTCGCCACCAGGTGTGCATCCAAATCCACCATCCAGATTTTTGCAACTGATTATGTAGTTCACAGCTTTATCTACATCCATTTTATCCAGCCGGTGCAATATTGAGAGACAACATATGGCAATATAAGAAAACCTACAAAATGAATATCATAGGATAGATTATCTCAACAAAATGGCAACATAAGAGGATATAACAAAGAATCTTATGAAATATACCGTGTATCCACTTCACCCCATATGTCCCCGGAAAAAGATCCATCTTCATTTTGCAGCCCAGAAATATCTACTTAAAGATTAGGTGGAACAAAGAGAATTTTATAATAATTTATACTCTCTTTTCAAGTAGGCCAAATTTCTTTTTTAAAACAAGTAAATTACTGGATCTCCTAAAGCACTCAATTTTGTATCCCTCTCTGTCTGCATGTAATCAAACAAAAACTCAATAATAATAACAGTTATAACCATTAAAATTCACAATTGACATGTTTATCAAGGGAAATTTTGTAGGCGAGGGAACAAAATCATGACTATCACATACAACTGTTATCTTTTAAGAATCAAAGATTGTGTGTAAGGTAAAATAAACTTTTTAATGAAAGTCAATAATCCCAACAAATAATGGCAATGGAACAAGGATACAGTTTGACACCTTATCAATGTCAAGCACATCTAGCTTATCAAAGAGGGCCAACACTTGCACAGCACTGAGGGTATACAATATATGTGGATCATGTCCAATATTACCGGCAAACCCACCTACAGACAAAACTTCCATCATCTATCCACAATTATAATACAAATTCTATTTTCTATACCAGAAAAGGTCCATTATTAAAATCATCTTATTTTGACATCATCTGACAGTAATAGGAACAAATATAGTATTCTATGGCTTTATAACTCTATTGCTATCGTAGGAGCAAGTCAGAAAGATTGAGAAAATCAAGTAATAAGAATGGATTATTTCTTCTGGACGAATAATTATTTTATCTCAATAGTTGCATGTAAGAACAAGAGCAGTTGAGGAGGAATAAATAAAGTGCTTCGTGATTAATGAATACGTGAAAATATTAATGAGTATATATATATATAAGGTTCTTGCATACCTGACTCATGTTGGCACTGCATTAACCATGAAATAACTTCTTCTTTATCTACAGCATCAAGCTTTCCCAAAAGATCCAGGGTCGTCAATCCCCAATATGCCCCATTCATTCTGAGATGTTCCATCACCATAGATTCAAAACTATCCTTTTTCTGTGAAAATAATCAATCAAAATATAATAAAATACACAATCATAAGAGCTGATCAACAACCTTACATAAATGTTAATATTTACATACACAAATATAAGAGTAAAATAAAACACACCTTTTCAATTGATATAATGTATTTAACATGTTTGTCAGCCGCTAGCTCCCCCATCTGTCATCAAATTGAACCCGACTATTTTAAAGATTTTCACAATCATAAAAATAATAAGAACAAAACCGTAAGTTCTACAAGTTTAATTCACTAGAAAGTCTAGTTCTTCATGTAATATGATAGTAACCATTGATAGAACCTTTTTACTCAGCAGCCAGCAGGCATTGCTTTCAATTTCATCAAACACATGAATCTTTCACGGTACACTTAAGCTTGAAAAGGAAATAATAGAAATTCATGAATCCCATTTATTTTTAAAGTATTTCTATAATCCTCTTGGATATATTTCCCTTAATATCTTATAGGAGCTGAAGTGAAGCGAGAATCGGATAGTCTAAAAAAATACATCTCTATCTCAGTCATCAAGCAACAAAAAGATAAGGGGGTGTAGGACGAACACCTCTAATTCCCCATCATAAGGTCTCCAAACATGAACAGATCAAGCATAAATAAGATTAATACAAATCAACTGAAAATCATGTTATACCAAATTTCAGTACAGCTGCAACATAAAATAAAATAAATAAATAAACAATGCAAATCCATAACTCAAGTCCTATCGGGCACAAAGAACACAAAGCCCTAATTACTAAAAATGAGTGAAAACAAAACTTAAGAAACATGAGATCAATTAATTGAACATAACAACCATACCCAGATAATATGAGACGACCAACCTTAGAGGAGACTAATTACAAAGGTGACAACAAAGCTTCGTTAGTTTACTTTTAGGTGATGGGAGGTATAAGGCTATCAACCGGCGGTGTTTTAAATCAGTCGTAGAAATTTAAACATAAACTACAATAGTACAACTAAAGATTAAAAATTAAATTTAAAAATAAACTTAAATTCAATAAAGCACATCATCTATGTTTAATTAACCTTAAATTCAAACACCTAAAAGTTAGAAATTTGTCTATTACATAAGCTCTATTAAGATCCATTCGATAACATTTAGACCCGTAATTTTTTTTCAGTTTTTTGTTTGAAATTACTAGACCTTCTTGATCATTTAATCTTCTTGCAAATTTTAGATATTCTACCAAACTAAGTTGAAGAAACATGCATGTGCTGTCAAGTCTATATGGTAAATATAATTGTCACATGTAAATGTGAAAAAGTTATTTTCTTATTTCCCGAAAGAACACAATACATGGCTAAATAAGCTGTACAAGACTCTTCACTTACCCAAAACTGTAATAACTATAATATTGGAAAAATAAGAAACAGATTCCTAGAGATAAAAAGAACAGCTAATATACACCTAATAACTGCTGTAATAAATGGCTAAATACAACTGTATATTCCAACACTCCCCCTCAAGTTGATGCAAAGATACTTTGCATCCCAAGCTTGCTAATCGGTTGTTGGAAACTTGCACTTGATAGTCCTTTTGTGAGTACATCTGCAAGCTGATTATTTGAGAAGACATAAAGAGTACATATTTTACTAGAGTCAAGTTTATGGTTTATGAAATGTCGATCAATTTCTATATGTTTTGTCCAATCATGTTGTACTGGATTGTGAGCAATGCTAATTGCTGCTTTATTGTTACAGTACAACATCATTGGGTCTTTAATCTTTATTTTCAAGTCCGATAGAATTATCTTCAGCCACAATAGCTCACATATTCCTTGTGCCATGACCCTAAACTCAGCTTTCGCACTAGATCGAGCCACCACAAATTGTTTCTTACTCCTCCAATGATTAAATTTCTTCCCAAAAATGTACAATAACCTGTTGTAGATCTTCTGCCCACCTTTGAGCCACCCCAATCAGCATCTCTGGTCGTAGCTCTTCTCCTTTCTGAAATAGAAGACCTTTTTTTGGTGATCCTTTTAAGTATATAAGGATTCTATATACAGCTTCAAGATGTGGTTTGAGAGGATTATGCATGAACCAGCTGACAGCACTCACAGCAAAGGCAATGTCAGGTCTTGTGTGAGGATAGCAAGTTTAATAGTAGCCTCTATTTTACTTTCTTTACATCACTTGTAAATAAGGTACTGCCCTATAGGTAGAATGCATAATCAATATCCACACACACACACACACACACATATGTACGTATGTCAACCAAAATACAAACTATTTTTTTAATTAATTCAGATGTATACTAATATTTTATTCCAACAAATCTAACTTAAAGGGCTATTATTCACACACACACACATATGTATATGTATGTATGTCAACCAAAATACAAATTATTATTTTTAATTAATTCAGATGTATACTGATATTTTATTCCAACAAATCTAACTTAAAGGGCTATTATTCACACACACACACATATGTATATGTATGTATGTCAACCAAAATACAAATTATTATTTTTAATTAATTCAGATGTATACTGATATTTTATTCCAACAAATCTAACTTAAAGGGCTATTATTCACCCAAAAATTATTAGTTACAAGATAAGGTGTCTACAAACACGAAAAGCAAGAAAAAAACCTACACCAAGGCAACAATCATGTTCTAATAGTATGAAAAGAAACTGCATCCATCAAAAGTGTGTTTGTTCTTTTCATCCAAGTACTTCACATTAGAAACTTTATTGCTATATTCCGGGCCAACAAACTTTTACATCCAAATTTTCAAAGTCAACAATCTAAGAAATCGTTCGGAGCATGGAATGACCAAATAGTCACACAAATTACTTCAATGCTCCCACACTGTTTTGTTGCTTCAAATTTCTGAATTAGTTCAAACCCATTCAAAGTGGAACAAGGTTCCTCATGAAATCTAAATTCTGAATCTACTAAAGATGTGATGCTTTATTCAGCTCACAAACCATCCTATGTGAGACCAACTCCAAAGTATTGTTTTTTCTATCACAGTAGCATATCTCTATTCACTCAAGTTTCAACAAGAAAATTAATTTCATTTCGCTGATTTTAAATGCTTTTAATTACCTGGTTTTTCAACATCTGTGCAGTATTTAATTCATAAGTCATTTGGGTATCAACTCGAGTACGCATTGAGGCAATCTCTTCAGGAGTCGCATTAGCTATTTTGTCACCAATCTCAGCCATCTCCTCTGGACAGGTATGGTCTAACTGTTCTGCAGCTTGTCTCAAGTCTTCGGGCTCATGCTCTTCATGTTTTCTGTAGCTATTCTCCTGCAATGCCAGTGAAACATTAAAACAATAGAAGACTAGCAGTGAAATGAACCATCAAAAAAATCAAAGCCTGTCAAACACTGTAGTTTACATTACAAGCATATATGATGGATAATTCGCAAACTTAGTAAAACAATGAGACACATTTTTTTTTTTTTTTTTTTTTTGCAATTTACAAGTCATCCATCGGGGTCTTATCGGTGCTCAATGGTTTGATTTTACCTAGACTCAATAATTCTGCAAAAAGGAAAATAATTCTGCACCTTGGTATTCCGTTTTTAGAAAAATGCTCTTTGAGTTATATGATTAATAGTTGTGTTTAAAATGACTTACCGAATTAACCAGTAGTAAAAAAAAAAAATCATAAAATTTAGATACAGAAGTTGAGGAATTAAGTTTTAAGGGTGTAAAAAATAATTAATAATTCTTCTCGTTTTTGTGCCTTGTTTTGTTCTTTAAATAATTGGGCTATGTAGTGCCGTTCAACATAGAAGATATAACTGCACCTACCATGATGTTGATTGATTCCCATCCTAAGTAAGTATTCATTACAGCAAAAACTGAATCGAGACCAAGTCATTGATTAATATCAGTGTTCGTAAATACGCGCCTAGGCGCTAGGCACTCCCTGACCGTCCCGATTAGAACAAAATCACCCTTATTAGGCAGCGGGTAAAAAAAACGGACGATTTGACCACTTTGACAGATTATTTTGCCGAGATTAATCATTTAGGTGGAGTCAAAGTCGTAAATTTGAATATTGATTTTTTTTTTTTGAAGAGATTGAATATTGGTTTTGTATTTAGGAAACATAATTATAAAATAAAATAAATTTCTGGCCGCCTAGGCGCTAGACTACCGCCCGACTAGCGCCTAGCGTTTACTAGAACACTGATTAATATTCTAAAGAGGTTTTGACTGAGGCTTTCAAATTGAATTATTTTGACTTGTTTGTGTAATTATGAAATCAATATTTGATTTAACTGATCTGAAATTTATTATTTCTCAAAACACTTAGCTCCTACCAAATTTAAACAAATACACACCTGACACCACTACAAGAAAACTTAGCAACATCCAAGCACATAGTTAGTCACATTGTTTTTAGTAACTACACCAATCTTTTCTTCTCTTATTTATTTTTTCTCATTTTTCCCTCAACAGTTGGATCATGCATGCTGACTAGCTCCCTTCCACCACTTGTTTCAGCTTATGATTTTGAGAACCTGGGAACAGTTACATGAACAGATTCCTATCCACGTCGTTGGAACACAACAAAGTCCTAGCTTAGATTTTCAGGTTTACAATTTGAAATTAGAAGATTGTTTAATATCCCTAGTTAAAGCAGAATAGAGGAAGACGATTCATGTTGCGAACCCCAACTAGTAAGGGATTTCCACTTAGTCGGATAAGTGCATTAGATGCTTGCTTAACCAAACAGGATTCAGTGAGGAGTGGCTTGGATTATGTTGACTGATTTAATCATTTTTTCACTTTGAAATTAATGTTTGGTAAACAAAAATGGAAATTGATTATCGGGCCAAAAGAGATTAATCTATCCTAAAATTAAATTACATCATTAAAGGAAAAGTACTTGAGCAAGAAACCCTAATTATAAAGATAAACGATCACCATCACGTCAACAGTTTAATTATTCAAATCTTAGGCTATTCAATTTAAACAGACAAACAACACAAAGGGAAATCCTCCGCGAGAATTTAATCAACATCGCATCACAAATTGGATTATGTAAAAAAAAAATTACAGTTAATCGTCGAATTATTTAAATTTCATCATAAAATACAGCCCAAACATGATAATTAACCAATTGAATAAAATAATCAAGTACAAATAAATAATCACACAATTAAGAACAACAAACGTATAATTGAATTGCAAGAAAGAGAATTAAGGAATACCTGTTGTTGGATCTTCGCAAAGTCAGCGGGTGACATGCGACTCAGCTGCTCCTGAGCAAGTCTAATCAATTCCGTTAAACATTCTCGATTCGATCTGTTAATTATTTGTATTTTTCTACAATTGAATCAGATACAAATTAGCCTGATTTGAGAGTTCGTGAGTACAAAATCTGGGTCTGTTTTGATTTGTTTTTGAATTTTGTGCGGTCGCCTACCAAAGCTGAACGGTGAATTATAGTTGTGTTGAAGAAGAAGGAGACCAAAAAAAGAATCGAATTTGCGTGGCTTTTTTAGTTGAAATTACTATTATACCTCTTCTCGGATCTATTATATTCATGTGTGAGGGACTGCCAGGTGGCACTGGCGATTGCCGGAAATTTGGATATGGATGACGGCCCGGCTGCTGTGCAGTAATGGAGAAATAGCTGTATCATTCAGCTATGAACAGTGCCTTAAACCAACGAATGGCCACCAAGTGGCAGCTAAATAATAAATTAATTAATGTGACTGCCGTTTTGCAACCGGTTGTCCCCAAAACATAAAATTTATAATTGTAAGTTAAATAATTAAAAATTATATTTAATTAAAATTAATTAATTATATATTTTCATATAATTTGAGGTTTTAACTTGTAACCATTTTAAATCGTAATAATTTTCACGGTTTCGGTAACTACCTTAACGGCTTTGGTAATAATTTTTACAGCTTTGTTAACTATTTTTCAATTTTGAAATTTTGACTTGTAATCATTTTCACGTCTATGATAACAGATTTTATGGTTTCAGTAACCATTTGTATGTCTTTAGTAACATTTTTTCTATGAATTTTGATTTGTAACCATTTTCACGGCTTCGGTAACTACTTTCACAACTCCAGTAACAATTTTTACGGCTTTGGTAATCATTTCAGTATTTTTAAAATTTTGACTTGTAACAATTTTCACGGATATGGTAGCCACATTCACGACACCGGTAACCCTTTTTATAGCTTTGGTAACCATATTTTAAATTTCGAAAATTTTAACATGTAATCATTTTCATGGCTTTGGTAACACGTTAACGGCTCTAGTAACCCATTTGATTGTTTCGGTAACCATTTTTCAACTTTTGGTATTTTGTCTTGTAACCATTAGTCAAAAGTTCAAAAATTGTAAAATGATTATCAGACCCGTAAAAATTGTTATCCGAGCCGTGAAAGTGGTTATTAATGCCATGAAAATAGTTACAAGTCAAAATTTTTAAAAAATAAATATGGTTACCAAAGCCATAACACTGGTTACCGGAGCCATGAAGGTGGTTACCATAGCCGTGAAGGTGGTTACCATTTTCACGGCTATGGTAACAACCTTCACGACTATGGTAACCACATTCACGGCTCCGGTAACCAGTTTTATGGCTTTGGTAACCATATTTATTTTTAAAAAAATTTGACTTGTAATTATTTTCATGGCATTAATAACCATTTTCATGGCTCAGATAACAATTTTTACGGGTCTGATAATCATTTTACAATTTTTGAACTTTTGACTTGTAACAATTTTCACTGATATGGTAATCACCTTCACGGCACCGGTAGCCCTTTTTACGACTTTGGCAACCTTTTTAATTTTTAAAATTTTGACTTGTAACTAATTTTAAGGTATTGGTAACGACTTTCATGGTTCCGGTAACCATTTATACAGCTTTGGTAACCATTTTTTAATTTATGATATTTTGACTTGTAACCATTTTTACGGCTTTGGTAACCACCTTCATGGCTCCGAAAACCATTTTTATGATATTGGTAACCATTTTTCAAATTTTCAATTTTTGACTAGTAATTATTTTTACGGTTTTGGTAACCACCTTCACGCATCCGGTAACCATTTTTACGGTTTGGGTAACTATTTTTCAATTTTCAATTTTCAAATATAGACTTGTAACCATCTTCACGGCTCTAGTAGCCATGTTTACGATTTCGGTAACCATTTTTCAATTTTTTTAATTTTTGACTTGTAACCATTTTTACGACTTCAATAACTATTTTTCAATTTTTGAAATTTTGACTTGTAACCATTTTCACGGCTTTGGTTAAAAGTCTATCACAAATGAATCAAGGGTTAAGCATCATCTTGTTCTAACATAAGAATAATTAGCTCATGCTATACAAAGAAAAGCCATAGATGAGCTAACATTAATACAAATCATGAATCAATACAAAGAAACAAGAGAAGAGAAGAGAAGAGTTGAAGAGATAAAACTAAGTTGTAGATTCAATCTCTTGTAGCTTGAGCTTCCAAAGCTTCTTTGGAATCACCGAACCTTGCCCTAGCTGATCCAATCTTGAAGAACTCGGTCCAGAAATGAAGAAAGAACCTCCAAAATGTGAAGGAGAAAAGCTGGTCTGGTGTGTTGATGATTTTCAGATCCCCTTTCTCTCTCCTCTATCTCTTTCCTTTATAGGCAACAAGAAGCCCCCCCCCCCCCCCCCCACACTTGTGTAGGAGGGTCCCAAAGACATCCTCTTAGCCTCTAGGAGCATCCCTTCTCCATGCCTAATCAGAGATAAGAGAGGGTGTCCCATAATAAAGCACATACTCTGTTCGCGAAACAGAGTATTCACAATCTGCCATAAAATACGGTTCGATGTGCGGTTCACTTCGACATATTGTACCGCATATTAGTTTGATCTAACAGGCTGCCCTTCTACATGGTACGACGTAAGATACGCGTTTCCTTCTGGTGCTGTACACGTACCGCACTTGAAGCTTTCTACAATTTCACTTGCTCTCCCACACGGTACAAAGTGCGGTTCACTTCAACAAGGTGTACCGCACATACTTTCATAATTTCTGTTGTTCTCCTACGCGTTACGAAGTGTGGTTCGTACTTCCTTCTAGTGTGGTACGCGTACCACACTTCTCTTTCCATACTGAGCTCAAACCCTCTTTTTCGCTCCGAAAGCTTCTGGTCCCGTACAAGGATAACTCTTGGCTAGAGAGGGCCAATTTAAGCACTAAGAACATCAAAAGATGGAGTTTGCAAAGAAAACGAGAGCAAAACATATACAAAATGACGGGTATGTGAAGCATAAAAATGAGCTTATCAAATAAATTTGATGGGACACGTCGTTGCAGTGTTGTTAAATATGAAAATTTAAGTTCGACCTCACAAGGGCGTAAGTTAAAGAGACTAGCACAACGGCAAGCAAGGGATCGATCCATTTGAGGTGGGATTCACCAATCGTCTCTAGTTCTAGCTATTATTACAACACTCCGAGCGGACTCGTATGTTGCGCGTGCGGAAAAGTGAATAATAATATAACTAAATAACTTATATAAATAATATATACAATGATAGATGGAATGAAGATATGCATGAAATGTTGTTACACTAGGGAAATGACTCAACCGGGACAATCCTCCTAATTACGTTCTAGACTCACATAATCCTCAAATGTGCAAGTATATCATAGGCTCGTATCCCCTTAATTAATCTCTAATCTCTCTTGATGTCTTAGAGATACTATCTATATATACCCGAAATATCTCTCGAGCAATCCGGATAATATATATGAACCCATTAAGCACGTGGAATACAAATCGAACTCTATAAGCTAGCCTAGTGGTTCTAGCACCTTCTAGTCAAGTATAGTGAATGTTTATCTCAGCATTTTCAAATGCGTCTCCTCTCGATACATAGCATCTAACCATGGATCAATTACAAAGTGATCAATTAAGCAAAGGCTTTAAGCACTTAAAACATCCATATAATAACACAAGCACAAGAAAAATGTCGATGGACTTTACTTCTGGGTCAAAGATTAGGTTTAGGCAACTCCCTAGGATGGCTAAACTTGGGAAACAAGTTTACCTAACAACTACATGCAATAATGTGACTGATATATCATTAAGAACATTCAATTTAGATTAAAGGTTCATCCTCTTGATTAGGGAATTTTCCCGCAATCAATTCATCACCCAATCCTTTCACGTGGATGGATAATCATGTCTTAATACAAAGACTCATTAAGAACAAGGATATGAACCAAGATCATTTTAGCAACTAAAAGCCTGAACTGAAACCTTTTCTACTCTTTGGGGCTATAATCCATGTTACTCAAATTACTTAACACATGGAATTTCAAGTGGTTATGAGAAACGTAGTTCGATCGAACGAGGGAGATATGGCCTTCCAAAATTGATTGTTCTGCACGAGCCATTCCAATTTCAACTCTTCTAACCTCCAAAACTCATCAATTATGCTCAAATACTTTCTGTAGGGAACATGTACCTACACAAGGTTTACAAACTTATCAAATACCAAAATATACTCGAAAACAATAACAAAAGTTAGGAAATGGGGACCTCAAATAGGTATATAAATCATTAAGATCACCCATGCCCGGGGAACTACTGGGTTTGCAATAGGCGGAGCTTTCAATATTCTTTGAATGGCTTTAGGAGCGGAGGACCCCTCAATAGTTTTGGCAACCTTTTCGTTGGTCGCCTCTCCGTCGGACCTCTCTCTACCAGACCTGTTTTTACTAGATCTCTTTCTGCAATATCTCTTCTTCCTGGACCTTTCCCAGATGGACTTTTTTCAAGCATGTCTATCCCTGGAAGACCCTCTCCTGCTGCCTCTTGGAGAGGTGCCACATTCACTCCCTTCAGCCTATTCAACAGGGGCAGTTGTAGTGTTAGGATCAGGCTCGTAAACTTGTTCCACATCTCTTGAGCCACTTTATCGACGACCTCTATCCAGTTGGCTCGATCAAGCTTCTTAGCCTTTTCGACCTGTTCACCAACAATGATGTTAATCTCATACACTGGAGAGACAATTCTTCAAGAATGTTAAGGAAAAATACAAACAACATAAAATCATACGATAAGAGAGTCGGGACATATAGTGAGTGCATTCAGTGGAGATAGATGTAAAGAGCCCAAAGTCAATCAAGTTTTTATCCACATACAGATTACGACAACCCCTGACCTCCCAAGAAGTTTGGGCCGCCTTAACAACCGAAATAGCCTGGCTCCGGGCAGCTTTGTTCCATAACTCGAGGCTACCAAAGTGTCTTAGGAAACTATTCATGTTGAACCAATGATGGCTGATTGGCCGTCACAGTCTCGCCCTAGTCACCTCTAACAAAGAACCAATTGTTCTTCCCGTACTTATTTGTGCAAGGGAAACCCCAGACAAAGTTCTTATGGTCTTTGCTAGTGGGAAGGGTGTGTTTCTCCTCAAAGTCGTAAGTAATCCAATGACTAGATGAAGTTGTCTGCAGGTAGAAAGTGCCTCCAACATCTGAGTGACTAAGGGTATTAAAGTTATGAATCTCGAGAATTCAGGGGGTGCCTAGCCTCTAATTTTCGCCATAGATGCATAAGCTGATCAGCACGCAATAGAAGTTACTGTAGGGGCAATACCCTTATCAACCAAGAATCGAGCGATGAACGGTTGGGTGAGGATAGTAACTCTAGAAGATAGCATAGCCCTATAGATGGCGACAACACCAGAAAGAGGGTTCCGCACAGCACGCTCGTCGCTGGAAATCAGTTTCATCGAATGAGGGATGTCAAACCTATCGCAGAACTTTTCAAATTCATGATCATTCACCACATTTATCTCACAGTTGAAAGTACATGGGTGGTCGCTAGAAAACTTCAACATATGCGTATGCCGTCTTTTTTGGAACTTCCTCTATTTTTTATCTCTGTGAAGTAATCCTTAAATCATTCGCGAGATGAGTAAACTCTCTGGGTGAAGATCTGGCGACTTGTCTAGAACTTGTTGTTCTTGACATATCAGGACAAGCACCAACAGGGGTGGAAACAGGAGAATTAGCATGATGAGGAACAAACTCTGGTTGAGCAACTGAATAATCTACATTTAGGGCGGTGGGATGAGATGAAGGAGTGTATGAGTGAAAATGACCTTACAATATGGATTCAAGTCTAACGATATTTTTTTATCACACACTTCAAAGGCACACATGAGAAGTTTAAAATATTGGCGACGAAGGATAGGATCCATACCTGAACGATTCATAAGCGCGAAGAAGCATGAACTGTTGGTGCTAGTAAAATGATGAATGAGGGAAAACCATAAGGTAAAACTAAAAGAAGTGTTAGAGAGAATAAGGAAATAAAATTAAGGTTCGCAAGAATATGTGAAGTTGTGAGAGGTAATTGAGAAGGTTTCAAATATATATATATATAAGTGGATGATGTCATCGAGGCACGTAGATGTCACTAAGTACAACAAGCGAGAGTATGGGTAGGTACACGAACCCTGAAGATCACACGTCGTTTAAAATTTAAAAAGTCGCTAATGATTATATCAAACGAAATGGATATGGTTGGGGTTAATGCTTAGCTGTTAAGCATTAATCACGCATTTATGAGCTATAGGACAAAATTAAACACACTTCACCGAGTGAGTTCTTTTTAGGAACAAGATACTCGGCTTTGTATGTTTAAGGGGTTATTATTGTTTGTATAATTCGAATGATAAGATATGTCAACAATAAACAAGAGTCGGGGGGTGCCACATCGCCGAAAGTCAACCAGATCGAACCAACCCAAGTTGACCTAAGATAGCTTCTTAACACCTTATCGGAGTTACCTAAACGGTCGGGTAGAGATAGTCTCATTAAGATCATCGGAGTAGTGAAACAACGGTAAAAACTGATCGGAATTGCCAAGATGGTCGGGAAAACCTTATGCTCAGGGGAAAACCATCGGTCGGTGTAAAGAAAGTCTGGTTGGGGGTAGCGGATGTTCAATTAAGCGACACATGGAAATTTACAAATTTGATGTAGTAACGGCTCAAACACGCAGAGCATGAATCTTACTCGAATAAGGTGTCTAGAAGCATATTCTGGTAAGGAAACAAATTTCCTCATAGATATCAAACTACAGTTTAAGTAATAAATCTAATACAACCAGAATACAATCGACGTAAAACAAGGAAGAAGGATAACACGACTCTAACAAGGTATAATTTCATTCAGTTACGGGACATTTCCTTACTTGTACATCAAGAATTAAGGTTCTACGCATGTTTAAATAGACCCAAATAGCACCCTTGAAATGGTTAACGAAAGTTAGGCTGACGTGAGCACAAGAGATATTGAGTGTGTAATCGTTTTAATCATTGTGAATCCTTCTCGCCGTTTGAAAATACAAACACGATTAAATGCCCAAAGCTAACCTAGAAGGAGAGGGGTGAATAGGTTAGACACCTTATTCTGCTCCCTTGAAACAAACATAGGTTTATCCCTCTAGATTGCTTGTATCACAATTTATATATCAATTAAAGGCAATTAATCAATATATAAAACATATAGAGTGTGATACAAACAAACATTCATAAATACATACACAATCGACATTGTAAAAAGGATGTCAGTTACATAAAATGTTCTAAAGCATAAGAGACAGAGTTAGAGAAAATAGACATAAGGTTTTTATGTGGCAAACCTCCGAAGAGGAAATATCCATGGGTTGATTCCACAACCACCGGTAAACATAATCCACTAGTAGATAAAACAAGTACAATCTCTCAAGTGACCCCTTTACCTAGAAACTACCCTTCTTTACTACTCAATAAACATGTCACCACCATGCTTTACATTCCGAGGCTTCACACCTCTTATCAAGACTTTCTTACTCAACATTTCAAGGCTTCACACCTCTTGTCAAGACTTCCTTGCTTAGCTATCCAAGGCTCCTCACCTCTAGCTAAGACTTTTTACTCAACTACCTAAGGCCTCACACCTCTAGTCGAGACTTTCTTGCTCAAATAAAAAAATCACTCTAAGAAATGAGACTTCCACTTGCTCAACAATTCAAGGCTTCACACCTATTGTCAAGACTTCCTTTTCATAAGGCATCTAAGTGATCATGAATGCAAAACACAAACAAGCACGTAACATAGAAAATGATGATCAATAAATTCTATGGAAATACTAGACATATGCATGAATGCACATAACAAATGTAGTGTAGTCAATCATGCATAATTAATACATCTAGATCATGTAAAAGATGTTCAACATTAATTACAACCTAGATACATGTATAGATCTAAAATTTGAATCACAAGATATGTTCAATTAATACATGATCAAGTTCCAATCACATATACAAAACATGGTCTAGAGCATATTATATTCATAGAAAGAATCAAACACATAAATAGCTCAAAAAATAACACAACATGTATTATATAGAGAGATCGGCTAAGAGAGAGCCTAATACATGTGAGGAACTACTTTTCACAAAATCAATCAATCAAAGATCATCAAATAGTCATAGAATCAAAGCTAGCACAATACAATGCCAAACATGTGAAAACATAGACAAAATCAAAACTTAACTCAACATGTGGGATTTCAGTTGAAACTCAATCTAGCTTTAAATGAGTTCAAAAGTGAAATAAAAATTATCACAACACACACACACACACACACACACACACACACACACACACACACACACACACACACACACACACACACACACATATATATATATATATATATATTGAAGATGAAAACCCAAGGGAATTGACCAAGTTTTAAAAGAAAACTTTGAGAGAAAATCAATACCTTAGTTAATTTGGTGCAGTCCCGTTTTTATAAGGATTGACTCCATAAACAGTAGTAAAATTAACTCAAACCTTCAGAGAAAAGATGGAAGATAAGTAGATGAACATACACAACTTTGAATCACTCAAATCAAAGTTGAAACGAAGAATTTATGGTGTTTGGAAGGTGAGAAAATTTGAGAGAAAAATTATGCACTCAAGTTTGAATTTCTTATTTGAATGAAAAGTGAGAGAGAGAGATATATAAAGGAGAGGGAAAAAAACAAGTGAAATGAACAAAGAGGGCATGAAGGCACCAAGTACACTTGCTACCTAAGATAGCATGTGGGCATCTCGGGGTCGCAAGCATTCTTGCCCGAGATGGCCACGCGTCAGCTCGGGAAAGTGTGCTTGATTGCACTTCTTTTCCTCATGCCTTCCCTTCTCGTTCGTCGACCGTTCTCTGGCCTCCAAACTCGGAATTCAAATCCATTTATGGATTAAGAACCATAACTCTCTTATGAACATAGATATATAAGATACTCAACCTAGAAAATAAGAATTTGACTCGATATATGAATACGAAGACAATTTACGCAACATGACTGGAAGTATCATATCTTTTTACTTAGAACTTGAAATTAAGAGTGTGAGTAACCAAAGTGTTTGGAACTCAATCAAGAATGGTTTAAGACTAAAATCAAGTTCAATATCCATGTTTTACAAACATATACACATATAAACACAATTCACACTAGAATGCAAACTACATAGACATTGTCTCCAATCATGCATTTTCCAAAACATGTTATTTTCATACCAATGCATGAGCATTCAACTTTAAGTGTGTGAATGTGTTATAAATGGTGCACAATGATGCAATGACACAAATGTATAATATGTGTGTGTGCCTAAGCCTCGAAAGAGAAAAGAAAGGTCTAAATATACCTTTGTAGAACCATGAAGAATTCTTTCTCTTTGAAGACTTGAACTTGCTTTGACTAGTTGTTATTTCTTCTTTGAAACTTGAATCATCATGAAATAAACAACTAAATCATTATAAGTAAACATCATTTTGATATGGAATTAATGTCAACATAATCTAAAACCTAACACAGTTACCGGTAACCATAGACGTTTCCCCGCATTGGGGTTTTACCACGTAAAACATCGTGTCTTTATTTATTTTTTCTCTCTTACAATTTGCAGCTCATCTTTATTTGCATTAATTTGTGTGACACGTGGTTAATCATACTTAATCCAAAAATCACCGTCAATAGCATGCATTAGATCTCTTGCCTAATCTGGACTCTGGTATCCATAAAGAAATTTGCTTCCTTATCTGAGTGTGCTTTGAGAATCTTATTTTAGTAAGACTCATTCTTTGCATATTTGAGTCATACTTACATTGAATTCAGTGTTGTCCACGTGTCACTCAGCTGACCATCTGCTGGACCCAACTAGGCTTCACTTTCCCCAACTAAAGGCTTTAACCTGACCATCTCGATGGATCCCCGATTAGGTTATCTTTATCTGGTCAATCTAACCACTTTAGTTGAGTAGTCTCCACCCGATCGTTTAGGTGACCCTAACCAGGTGTTTTGTGGCCATCTTTGGTCAACTTAGGTTTTCTTAGTTTAGTTAACTTTTGGTGATGTGGCAATATTTTAGATTTTACCAATAACAATATTCGTTTAAACATTCGATCCGAGTATCTCGTTCAATTAGAGAAAAACTTGCTCGGTGAGGTGTGTTTAATCTACATTCGATTTTTATCTCGCGGCTCTTTAATGCTCATTAATACTTAACAGCTAACCATTTAATTTCACCACAAACGTTTGATTTCCCCAAGCGACGCGATATGAGTGACGCAGTCATTGGCACTTTTTTGAATTTCGAATGGCGCATGATCTTCAGAGTTTGTGCATCAACCTCCACTTTCATACTCGTGTTTCTTGTTTAAGGGATAACATCACCCTTCTTTATATTATTGAAAACTCTTCACTTTCCCTTTTTCACACTCTTTCTTCGCAATCTTCTTTTCTTCTCTAAAATTATAACCCTAATTTCTCAGACTCTCTTTCAAAGCTTCTTGATGCCTTAGTTTTTCACGCAACCATCTTCTTATACTCGACTTTTAATCACACTTCGTTTACAATTACTTCTAGGGTATGGATCCTATCCTTTTGTGCTTGTGAAGCTATATAAACGTTTTGAATGCTTAAGGCTTTTGCTTAATTGATCATTTTGTAATCGATCTATGGTTAGATGCTAAGTACCGAGAGGAGATGCATTTGACAATGCTTAGATAAATGTTCACTATGCTTGACTAGAAAGTGCTAGAATCACTAGGCTAGCGTATAAGGTTCAATTTGTATTCCAAATGCTTAACATGTATATATATATATTGTCTGGATTGCTTGAGAAAGATTCCGGGTATATATAGATACTATCTTTAAATACATGGAGAGAGGTTAGAGATTTGTTTAGGGAATACGAATCTATAGCATGTACACACACAGATAAGGAGTCAAAGGAGTCAAGTGTGCTATTGGGAGGGTTGAAGCAGATTCGAGATATAACATGATTTCCATACATTTCTATAAGTGTTGTGTTAGATAATTTAGTTTGTGTTTGAGTTAATTTACTTTATTGCAACTATTGGAAACTCATGTTTTAGTTTGTTTAAATAGTTTGCAAGCTTTTGAATTCCAGTAATCATATCCTTGATCCCTGTGGGAACGATCCCTACATTGTCATTATACTATCATTCCGACCTCGTTCTATTGCGAGAGTCAACAAGTCTAGTTTGACATGATCAAGGGGTTGATCCTATCATCCTTAAAGGAGATAATGATGTAATTTTCTACCTATCGTCAGATAGTCTTCACTGATTCTGATTCTGGCGAGGTGAACTCAACTCCATGGATATTTTCATTGATGAGGATGTGTTCATGGTTACTGAAGAGTATGTCGATTAAGTATCCCTGCGGTTGGATAGGCCATTCGAGGTTTTGCTAAACATTGCGGTTGCCTGTTTAGTTATTGATGTTGGGACCAACCAAGCTGGGAGCATCCCCACTAATATGTCTTTTACGCCTCTTCAACTTGATGGTGTTAGTGAAGGTCAAGCTTTTGAAGGGCATTAATTTGGGGCCCCTCCAACAATCCTTTAAGTTGGAGTGGGCGGTGGAATTTCAAGAGCATCAGATGTTAAAGATCTGACCCCGCCAGTTACTTTTTCGGTCGTCTTTCCACCTGGTCGTGATGGGTCCACCCCCTCAACTTTTGTGACCGTTTCTCCATCTAGGTTTTCTATGTCTCCATGTTCAAGTAGTTCTCGTGCCGACCCCTTTTCCATGCTTCGCTCCATGTCAACTAGTAAGGGGTATATTGACAATGAGTATTGGAGACAGGCCAGAGCCATCATCAGCTCTGAGAAAATCCGTATGATCTTCAGTAATGGAGTTTTCGTAAATCTTCTCCACTTTTGGTTTTCACTTGTGTTCATTATTGTTCTTACCCTTCCTTTTATCATTTGGTCAGGAGGTGGAAGAGTTGACTTGGGTCCTTACTGATAAAAAGAAACAGGTTACTGAGATATCTCGACTAACATAGGAGCTCACTGAAAAAGATGAAGCCCATAATTCCTCCTCGGCCAGCGAGTCCAAAATCAAGCAATCCTAAGAAGAGAAGTTGAAGAATCATGCTGCAACTGAGATTGCCTTAAGGAGGTCTGTAGTTCATGTCTAGATTCACGTCTAGAGTAGGTGCTTCGCCGCTAGTGTGACCGTTAGGGAACTCACTATAAAGAATGTTGGGTTTGAGGGTAGGGTTACGAGGGCAGAGTTACATAGTGCCAAGCTCTAGTCAAGGGCCTTTCTGGCTGAATTGGAGATAGCCAAACTTAAGGAAGAGGCCCAAGCAGCTAATGACACCGTTACCTCTGCTCAACAGGCCATGCTCGAGTCGCAACAAGCATCTGAGGATGCTCGCTTTCATTAAGAGAGATTAACCCAATATTTGCAACAGCAACAGGTCAATATGGAGGTGCTCTACCTCGAGGCTAGGCTAGCCTTTGAAGTTTAAAATGTCGACCGCTATAAGAGGTCTTCTGCTTTCGAGGCTGTCATGCTGAGAGAGTTTGAGCGAGGGCTAGCTATCGCTCGAATGTTATTTGACGGTAAAGAGCGATCTTTAAGAGAGGTTTATCGGAAGTTGGACAAGACAATCAAGAACCGCAAAGCTGTCCCTTGAGGATATAAATAACCTAAGGATCATGTGGATAGCTTATTACAAATCGATCAGGCAAGATCCCCATATCATGCATTTGGAACTCCCCTCCAAATCCACCCAGGTGACCATCCATACTGGAGAGGAGAGTGGCACTCTAACAAAGGGGATTGATGTTGGCCATCCTGCCTGATACAGATTATTCTCCCTTTTTGACCAACGACCCCGAAGATGACATCAGCTGTCCAAATTTTAAGGACCTGACCAAGGGATTTGGAGATGGTGATGTTCCTCTAGGTAGAGGTCCCTCAAACACATTTGGTGTTTGATTCTGCTGCCATATCTCTTGCTTATTTCGCCTTTGTAACCTCTCCTCAACTTTTTTGTAACCCATTTTTTGACATCAATAATATCATTCTTTTTCGCTACACTTGTTGTATTTGCAGTAAGTTAAATAACTTATACTGTATGCTCGTGTGTGGCGTTGAGCCGAATAGTCAAACTTTAACCGAGCAATCTATGATTGGTTAGAGCCATTTGTTAACTTTAACTATGTGCACTTATTTACATCAAGTGAAATGACTTAATTATATCCAATTCTTTGCCTACGGTCGGGGTCATTCAATGGTTCAAATGTTTATTTACTACCATGCCGAGTCGAATAACCTACCTTTGACCAAGCAATCTACATTTGGTCGGGGCTATCTATTAACTTAACTATATGCATTTTATCGCATTAAACTAATCACCCTAACTTTTACCAAGCATTTGCATGTTGTCGGGTTTATTTAGTGACAAAGATTATTTGTCTAACATGTATGAGTAGTGTAAGTTCTAACTCGATCGGTTGCTTAGTTTCCTGACTACTTCGTTGTTTTTTCATCAAGCAGTGTTCTTTTGGGAACCATTTGCATGGTATCTATTTTATAGACACTTGTCTTTTATCCATCAACTAAGTCACTGGGACGTCTCCTAGTAGTCTGTTGCTCAAGATTCGTTGCAATGGGGTAACATATATTGTAATAAATTTACAAAAGATGCTCAAGTTTTTATTAACAACTGTTTCAAGTACAAATATTTTATCCCCATTCAACTCTTGGCACATTCCATCAAGCAACTATGGCTTGAAGGTGCCCTAACATTTTTCAATACATTAGTTAGTTTTAGTGAGTGTACATTGCCTTTGCGGCATATGTTTTTGGCCCCTTCACTAGGCATTCTGGGCACCCCTACTAGCGTAAAGCGATCTTTAGGTGTCTCGGGATTGCTTTTGTGAATGAAATTAAAATTCAGAACACTTTACTTGACTTCTTGAAATTGTTCCCTCGAATGGGCTTTTATTGAATGCTAGAAAAAGATAACAACAAATTAGCCATTAAGAAAATAGAAAACAAATCAATTTCTAATCTAGTGGGAAATCTTCATGTGTAGAAAATCTTCAAGTATTGGGCATTGCAGGGCCTGGGCAATTCACCCCCTTCTTATCGAGTAAGACGGTATGCTCCATGGCCGGCTAACCCGACCACCGGGTATGGTCCTTCCCATTTATCTACCGGCGACCTAGCTAATTTTTCCTTTGTATTGGGTGACACCCTCCTGAGAACTAAGTCCTCAAGCTGGAATCTTCTTATCCGGACATGTGAGTTGTAATATCTGGCTGCCCTTTGTTGATAGGTAAGATTCCTTATCCTCGACAAGTCCCTTCTTTCCTCTAGCTCATATAGGTTTTGCTCTAGCATCTCCATATTTGCGTTGGGGTGAAAAAGCTGTACTCTTGATGAATTATGAATTACATATTTGTTGAAGTTCTTTTTGTGGTCCAGTAGGCCTACAATACTTCATGCAACTTATCTACCCAATTTCCTTTTTTAGCATCGAGCTTGGCCTGCAGGGTGTGTTTGATTATTTTGTTCACTGCCTCCGTCTGCTCGTTGGCCTGAGGGATAGGCTGGCATGGCATAGTAATTCTTTATGCGAAAATCTTAGCACATTTCTCTAAACTTGTCGCTATCGAATTAGGTCATATTGTCAATGATGATGGTGTTCGAGATACCAAATCGGTAGATGATGTTTGCCTTCAATAAACTGGTTGTGTTTGCTTCAGTTATAAGTATCAGTGCCTCCACTTCTGCCTATTTAGTGAAGTAGTCTACGACCACAATGACATGCTTTGCACCTTCTTTCATTGCCGTTGGCATTGGGCCGATCAGGTCTAACCCCCATATGGCTAATGACCAAGGCAAAATCAAATTCTTCAGCTTCTCATGAGACATTTTTATGTCATTGGCTATTCTCTGGCAATTGCCACACTCTTCGGCTACTGTCTGTGCATCATAGAATAGGGTTGGCCAAAATAAGCATGCCTAAGTCTTGTGTGCCAAACTTTTAGCCCTAAAGTGGTTCTCTCATGCCCCTCTATGAACGCTTTCCAGTATATGTCCCCCTTTTATCAAGCAGACACATCTTTGCAAGGCCTTCGAGAATCCTCTTCTGTACAACTATCCCCCAACCATTGTGTATTTGGAGGCCAGATCGAAACGATTTATATACCTAATTGAGGTCCCCATTACCTAGCGTTTATTCTTGTTTTCGAGCATATTTTGGTATATTATGTGTTTGTGAGTCTTGTATAGGTACATTTTCTCTACGGAAGGTATTTGAGCTTAATTGAAGAGTTTTGGAGGTTAAATGACAGAATTTGAAATAACTTATGCATATATCCTAACTTCAGAAAGTCATATCTCCCTTCTTCGACTGAACTACATCTCCTATAACCACTTTTCAGAAAGCCCTAGAAGTCTTCTTTCCAACGCACTTTACAGATAACAATTCCAAAGTTTCAAGAGAAAATTATGATCATTTTCATAATGGTACGCAGATAAGTGCGGTACGCAATTCGTACTGCACATATGGGCAGCAAGCTCCAAAAAGTGATGTGCGGTACGCTGTGTTGATGCGTACAACATCTCAAACTGCACCTCTTGGCAGCAACTCAAATCATACTGATGTGCGGTACACTGTGTTGATGCGAACAACACATCGAACAACACTTCTGAGTAGAAATACATTTTTCATCCTTTTTCAGAGGGGTATTCTTGTCTTTTCACCCTAAAGTCTTGCCCTAACCTCCTACACTATAAATATCCCATTTTTTCATCATTCTTCAGACCTTTCTTCCCCTTTTTTCCCCTCTCACGCCTCTTCTCTTCTCTCCTCTCATCCATTTTCTTCCATTTTCTTTCATCTCTTGCTCCCCATGAAGGTTTTTTCTCCATGGGAGCTCACCATACACCTCCACCTCACCACTATACATTTTCTCCATCCAACTTAGAGTAGATTACAAAAAATTAGGAGCCAAATTCGAGTTAGGAAGGCTATGAGCATCTTCGGAGGGCTTATCTTCAAGGGTTTACTCTTATTTGCTCATTTCTTTGTATTTCTTGTTGTCTTTGATGTGTAACACCAAATTTTGGAATTTGTAAACCTTTCACATGTGCTTTATATGTATTTTTGTACTTAAATTCATTTGGGTTTTGTTTTGCTCTTTGATATATGTGTTTTTATGCTCTTAATAAGATATGTATGTGTATGAACTGTTAGAAATCAATATGTGTCCATGATTGGGTTTATGAGTAGTTGTAATTTAGAGTGTAATTTAGATACACATGATTGTTGATTGATTGATGGACGACTTGAAATTCCATGTACTGAGTAATTTGAGTAATAGAGATTTTAGCCCCAAAGAGTAGAAAAGGTTTCAGTTCAAGCTTTTATTTGCTAAATTGACCATGGTTTATATCATTGTTCTTAATGGGTCTTTGTATTAAGACACGATTATCCATCCATGTGACAGGATTGGGTGATAAATTGATTGTGGAAAAATTCCCTAATCAAGAGGATGAACCTTTAATCTAAATTGAATGTTATTAATGATATAACAATCACATTGTGCATGTAGTTGTTAGGTAAACTTGTTTCCCATGTTTAGTCATCCTAGGGAGTTGACTAAACCGAATCTTTGACCTAGAAGTATAGACCACCGACATTTCTCTTGTGTTTTTGTTATTATATGGATGTTTTAAGTGCTTCATGCCTTTGCTTAATTGATCACTTTTTAATTGATCCAAGGTTAAATGCTATGTATCGAGAGGAGACACGTTTTACAATGCTTAGATAAACATTCACTCTGATTGACTAGAAAGTGTTCAAACCACTAGGCTAGCGTATAGGGTTCGATTTATATTCCACGTGCTTAATGAGTTCATATATATTGTCTGGATTGCTCGAGAGAGATTTCGAGTATATATGGATACTATTTCTAAGACATGGAGAGAGATTAGCGATTAATTAAAGGGATACGAGTCTATGATATACTTGCACATTTGAGGATTAGGTGAGTCTAGAACGTAATTAGGAGGGTTGTCACAGTTGAGTCGTTTCCCTAGTGTAACCACATTTCATGCATATCTCCATTCCATATATCATTGGATATATTATTTATATAAGTTATTTAGTTATATTATTATTCACTTTTCCGCACACGTAACACACGAGTCCGAAGGGAGTGTTGTAATAATAGCTAGAACTAGAGACGATCAGTGAATCCCACCTCCATGTGGATCGATCCCTTGCTTGCTGCTGTGCTAGTCTCTGTGACTTGCACCCTTGCGAGGCCGAACTTAAATGTTCATATTTGACAACACTGCAACGACGTGTCCCGTCAAATTTATTTGATAAGCTCGTTTTTATACTTTACGAACCCATCATTTTGTATAAGTTTTGCTATCATTTTCTTTGCAAACTCCATCTTTTGATGTTCTTAGTGCTTAAATAGGTCCTCTCTAGCCAGGAGTTATCCTTGTGCGGAACTAGGAGCTTTCAGAGCAAAAAAGAGGGTTTGAGCTCAATATGGAACGAGAAATGCGGTACGCATACAACACTAGAAGGAAGTACGAACCACACTTCGTACCGCGTAGGAGAACAACAGAAATTATAAAAGTAAGTGTTGTACACCGTGATGAAGTGAACCATACTTTTTACAGCGTAGGAGAACATCAGAAATTAGTGCGGTACACAATGTTGAAGTGAACCGCACTTCGTACCGCATGGGAGGGCATACAAAATTGTAGAAAGCTTCAAGTGCAAAATGCGTAACGCACCAGAAGAAAATGCATACTGCATGTCTTACCGCGTAGGAGGGCAGCCTCTCAGATCAAACTGATGTACGGTACGATGTGTCGAAGTGAACGGCACATCGAACGCACTTTATGGTAGATTGTGAATACTCTATTTAATGAACATAGTAGGTGCTTTATTATGGGACCATTCTCTTATCTCTGATTAGGCATGGAGAGGGGATGTTCATAGAGGCTAAGATGATGCCTTTGGGACCCTCCTATAGAAGTGGGGGGGGGGGGGATAAGGGGATCTGAAAATCATTAACACACTAGACCAGCTTTGCTCTTTCACGTTTTGGAGGTTCTCTCTTCATTTCTGGACCGAGTTCTTCAAGATTGGATCAGCTAGGGCAAGGGAAGCTCAAGCTACAAGAGATTGAATCTACAACTTAGTTTTATCTCTTCAGCTATTCTCTTCTCTTGTTTCTTTGTATTGATTCATGATTTGTATTGATGTTAGCTCATCTATGGCTTCTCTTTGTATAACATGAGCTAATTATTCTTATGTTAGAACAAGATGATGCTTAACCCTTGATTCATTTGTGATAGACTCTTTGATTTCTCTATTTTGTGCTTGTGAAGCTATATGGACGTTTTGAATGCTTAAGGCTTTTGCTTAATTGATCATTTTGTAATCGATCTATGGTTAGATGCTAAGTACCGAGAGGGGATGCATTTGACAATGTTTAGATAAATGTTCACCATGCTTGACTAGAAAGTGCTAGAATCACTAGGCTAGCGTATAGGGTTCAATTTGTATTCCACTAGGCTAGAACACACGATTCCACTCGGAGTGTTGTAATAATAGCTATAACTAGAGACGACCGGTGAATCCCACCTCCCTGTGGATCGATCCCTTGCTTTCTGTTGTGCTAGTCTCTGTGACTTGCTCCTTTGCGAGACCGAACTTAAATGTTCATATTTGACGACACTACAACGACGTGTCTCATCAAATTGGCACCGTTGCCGGGGAGGTAGCGCATTCATTGATTATTGATAGTTTTATCTTCCATTTTGCTGATTTTTACTGCTTTGCGGAGTAGATTGTTAGGTTAAAAATAAGCATCTCTTTTACTCATGTCTTTCATTGTGTGTACGACAATGGTTAGGCTAGGTTATGGAGTTGTTAGTCGTGTTCTGTTATTTTATTTATAGCATATGCATTTGATTGATTTTTGAGTTGTGCTTATGTAAGGAATAGAAACTATCAGGTTGGAAAGACCACAAGAGTCTTGAGAGATAGGTGTGCATCTATCATACCGCAACAACTCTCCAAGTGAAACGGCAATGCCACAAAGGCCATGTGGCTGCAGCCACACGAGGTTTCCGTTAAATTTTGAGATTTAATTTTAGTTCTTGTAGAGTAGTTGTCGGCTTGGGCGGGAGTCGCCCATGCGCTTAAAGTTAGGAAAGCTTGGCTTATTTTCTTTTATTTTCATTTATCTTTAGATATAAGAGTGGATTTGTGTTGTGCTTAGATCTTAAGGTGTTTGTTTTAGACAATTTTTAAATCTCTGAAAAAAGTGTTCTGTTTTGAATATTCTTGATGCAAATGTTTCTTTAAAACTATACTAATTGGTGAGGAAATTAATTTTTCTACCCACGATGTGTTCTTCAATTTTTTGTAAAAATTCTGAATATATAAAGAATGCAAAATTCTGGGCGGCGGTTTAAAATTTATGATCATTTCTTCAACCAAAGGTCAAGGGCGATACCCCGTTTTTCGAAACTGCACATACACTGTTTTCATTGTCCATTTTCATACTTTTCTAATTCGAATTTTGAAATACTTTATAAATAAAAAGTATGTATTTTTATGTCTACTTGATGGTGTTAAAAGTTTGTCAAATGATATTAAGTTTTTTTCGACAGTTTTTGAAATTTTTGGCCTCCATGTTGAGTTACTTTATTTTGTGTGCCTGTAGAGATATGCATAGTATGTTTTTAGCTCCGTTCATCACTTAAATTTGCTTGTACATTGTCAATCTTTTGATGTTAAGGTGGATAGAACTCTTTGCTTGTTCAACTTAGGAAAATAGTGGAGACTACCTGTGAGCTACACTTAGCCTAAAATAACGAAAAATTTGTGGTTTTTGTTTATACTTTTTAAACACTTTCCGATTTCATTCTTAACTGTGATCTCATTGTAATTCAAATTTGCATTGATTGCCATAGAACTTTATCGTGTGGATTGCTTGTTGAGATTTGTATTCCCTTGTTAGATGGACTTTTAGAAATGATTTTGGATTGAGTGTATTCTTAAACTCCATAAATAGCCCAAACACTCCCACATCCCTGTGTGTGCTTACATTGTAAAAATTTGAGGCCAAACACTAAACCTATATACACCTTCCAACCCAAACACAAGTCATACCCTAGTTATTGATCATGTTAAGGTGTATAGCTTTAGAGAAGTTATATTTTGCTCTAAAATTTGTTAATGTGTACTTAGGCAATTATGTGTAAATGTGCAAAGGCAAGGGCTAATAAAAAAAGAAAGAAAAGAAAATAAGTGTGAATTATAAACACTTAAGCCTTCAAGTTCTATCAATGTAAAGTTACTCACCAATGAGTACAAGTGTAGTACAAATTTATAATGTAAAGTTTAGTGCCTAGTCACTAGTGATGTAATGTGTTTTAGAGCTAACTAAAGTATTGTAATATGTATAAACACCTTGGCATGATTAGTAACTTTATCCTTCCCACTCTTACCATATCTTCCATCCCATACACCACCACAAATCACGTTGGCCCCAATACAAGTGAGGGAAAGTCCATTTGATCTCTTAGAAAGTCTATATTTGGAATATTACTCAATGCATGCTCTTTCCACGTTCATGACATTTCAATTCTTTCCATGAGATCTATCACTATAAAATATGCTTCATTGAATATACTCATATACGATATATTAGATTCCATGAACATAACTTCCAAATCGCATGTGTTTGCTAGAGAGTGATCGCCTAGGTTATGAGTAAAAAAAATCAGACTGAAATCCGGTGAGGATTAGAGTCGAGGCGAATTGAGCATCCGAGCATTGTTGATTTGTAAACCGAAAACACCCTAAGTATTGACATACTTGCATTGTGTGAAGCATTATTATTGATTGGTATATTTGAGATACTAGCATGCATTTATTCTTTATATGGTATGTTTGGATTGCATCTCAGCGTTCTTGCAGAGTAATACGTTTGTGGGTGTTCATATTTGTAAACCCTCAGAAGATAAAACTTCTCCATCTAGGAATCACCTAGTGGTTGAAAGGCTTGTGGCACTTGCTAAGTGTCATCGTGTTTCCTACAAAAATGGACTAGCCTAACTTAGTTTTTAATTATGTTCACTTTGTTTGATTGTTTTTTGTTTTAGTTTTTGATCGAGGACGAGCAAGAGATAGGTTTGGGGGTATTGATCGGAACGATTTATATACCTATTTGAGGCCCCCATTACCTAGCTTTTGTTCTTGTTTTCAAGCATATTTTGATATATTATGTGTTTGTGAGTCTTGTGTAGGTACATGTTCCCTACGGAAGGTATTTGAGCTTAATTGAAGAGTTATGAAGGTTAAATGGCGGAATTTGGAATAACTTGTACAGATATTCCAACTTTGGAAGGTCATATCTCCCTCCTTCGATCGAATTACATCGAACATAATTTTTTTTTCGAAAGCATCGGAAGTCTTCTTTTAACACACTTTACAGATAGCGATTCCGAGGTTTATAGAGAAAGTTATGACCATTTTCGTAATGGTGCGCAGAGAAGTGCGGTATGTGATCGCGCAGAGAAGTGCGGTATGTGATCGCGCGAGACCAAGGTACGTACTGCGTTTCGTACCGCACTTATGGGCAACAAGCTCCAAAAAGTGATGTGTGGTACACTGTGTTGATACATACATCATCTCGAACCGTACCTCTTGGCAGCCGCTCAAATCATACTGATGTGCGGTACGCTGTGTTGATGCGAACAACACATCAAACAACACTTCTGGGCAGAAATGTGTTTTTCAGTCATTTTTAGAGGGGTATTTTTGTCTTTTCACCCCAAAGTCTTGCCTTAACCTCCCACACTATAAATACCCCATTTTCTCCTTATTCTTCAGACCTCTCTTCCCCCTTTTTCCCATCTCACGTCTCTTCTCTTCTCTTATCCATTTTCTTCCATTTTCTTTCATAACTTGCTCCCATGGAGGTTTTTCCTCCATGGGAGCTCACCATACACGTCCACCTCACCACTATACACTTCCTCAATCCATCTTAGAGTAGAAGGTACAAAGGAATCAGGAGCCAAATTCGAGCTAGGAAGGCTAGGAGCATCTTTGGAGGACTTGTCTTCAAGGGTTTGCTCTTATTTGCTCATTTCTTTGTTTATCTTGTTGTAACACCAAATTTGCCAATTTGTAAACCTTTTACATGTGCTATATATGTATTTTTGTACATAAATTCATTTGGGTTTTGTTTTGATCTTTGATATATATGTTTTTATGCTCTTAATAAGATATGTATGTGTATGAATTGTTAGAAATCAATATGTGTCCACGAATGGATTTAGGAGTATTTGTAATTTAGAGTAGAAATTAGATACCCATGATTGTTGATTGATTGATGGATGACTTGAAAATCCATATATTGAGTAATTTGAGTAATAGGGATTTTAGCCCCAAATAGTAGAAAAGGTTTCAATTCAATCTTTTAGTTGCTAAATTGACCTTGGTTCATATAATTGTTCTTAATGGGTGATGGATTGATTGTGGGAAAATTTCCATCCACGTGATAGGATTGGGTGATGAATTGATTGTGGGAAAATTTCATAATCAAGAGGATGAACCTTTAATCTAAATTGAATGTTCTTAATGATATAACAATCACATTATTGCATGTAGTTGTTAGGTAAACTTGTTTCCCTTGTTTAGCCATCCTAAGGAGTTGACTAAACCGAATCTTTGACCTAAAAGTAAAGACCACCAACATTTCTCTTATGCTTGTGTTGTTATATGGATGTTTTGAGTGCTTAAAGCCTTTGCTTAATTGATTACTTTGTAATTGATTCATGGTTAGATGCTATGTATCGAGAGGAGACACATTTGACAATGCTTAGATAAACATTCACTATGCTTGACTAGAAAGTGCTATAACCAATAGGCTAGCATATAAGGTTCGATTTGTATTCCACGTGCTTAATGGGTTCATATATATTGTCCAGTTTGCTCAAGAGAGATTTCGGGTATATATGGATACTATCCCTGAGAAATCGAGAGAGATTAGAGATTAATTAAGGGGATACGAGACTATGATATACTTGCACATTTGAGGATTAGGTGAGTCTAGAACGTAATTAGGAGGATTGTCACGGTTGAGTCGTTTCCCTAGTGTAACCACATTTCATGCATATATCCATTCCATTTATCATTGTATATATTATTTATATAAGTTATTTAGTTATATTATTATTCACTTTTTCGTACACGTAACACACAAGTCCGCTTGGAGTGTTGTAATAATGGCTAGAACTAGAGACGATCGGTGAATCCCACCTCCATATGGATCGATCCCTTGCTTACCGCTGTGCTAGTCTCTGTGACTTGATCCCTTGCGAGGCCGAACTTAAATGTTCATATTTGACGACACTGCAACGACGTGTCCTGTCAAAATATCGAAGGCGTTTTGCTTCAGTCCCGTCTATTGGAAGCATTCTATCTTCTAAGTACTTCCTGATCGGGATCATCCAAGTGGCCTCCCCTTTTTCGATTACCCCCACTGCTGGTGCTTCTTCTTATTTTACAATACTATGTCTCTTGAGGCTAGCCACTGGGATAGTTTTCAACCATATGCTAGTGGTTGCTGATGTCAATTTTTACAAAGCATTAGCTTTCTCATTCTTCTCCCTTAGGATTTGAGTGATTCTGTAGGCCTTGAATCTCCCAAGAAATATTCTGGCTATCCCTAGACAGGTGGCCATGTTGCTGCCTTTGGCCTGGTACTCGTCTAAGATTTGGTTCACCACCACTTGCGCGTAACTAAATATCTCCAGCTCATCTGCCCCTATCACTGTACAAACACCGAGACCTACTAAAAATTCCTTATACTAGGCCATGTTGTTGGTGGATTTAAAGTTGAATCGTAGGGCACACTCTACTTGATCACCTTTCGGGATGGATATAACTATGCTTGCTCCGCTGCCATGCGTGTTTGACGACCCACCTACATGCAGCTTCCAGACAAACTCCTTCTTTTCTCTTTCTTTGAGCATCATGATTACCTCGTTGTTTGGCTCATTGAACTCGGTGATCAGGTCAGCTATAATTTGTCTTTTTATTACAGCTCTTAGTAGGTATGTGATACCAAACTCACTCAGCTCCACTGCCCACTTGGTTAACCTCCCATACTTTTTCTGTTTGGATAAAATTTGCTTAAGCGGGTAATCCGTGTAAACCTCAATTTTGTGATCCTAGAAGTAAGGTCTCAATTTTCTTACCGCGGCTACCAGTGCCAGTGCCATCTGATCGGCTACTAATATCTAGTTTCTACCACTAACAAAGCCTTACTGGTGTAATACAACTGTTTCTGTACCCCCTCATCAATCCTGACTAGCACTGATCCTGTTGCCACAACCTTGACCGATAAGTACAAGTAGAGCACTTCTCCATCCAGAGGTTTGGATAGGATCCATGCTTTACCTAAGTACTCCTTGATCTTCTTAAATGTATACTCACATTCTTCGTTCCATTCTAGCCCCATCCATTTTTTTATTGCCTTGAAAAAGGGAAAGCACTTATCTGTTGCTTACTAATAAATCTGTTCAGGGATGGTAGGCAGCTTGTTAGCCTTTGGATTTCCTTCAGTATGCTTGCTGACCTCATATTCTCCAACGCCTTTAACTTTTCCGGATTTACTTTGATTCCCCTCTGGTGGACTTGGAAGCCAAGGAATCTGTCTGAGGGCACCCTAATTACACACTTCTTTAGATTGAGCTTTTTATTAAAGTGCCCTGAACGTTTCCCTGAGGTCCGTTGCGTGATTCCTGGCTATTGTACTATTTGTTAGCATTTAATCCATATACACATCCATATTCTTGCCGATTTGTCGGGCTAACATCTGATTTACTAATATCTGGTAGGTTGCCTCGATAGTTTTAAGATCAAAGGGCATCACCATATAGCAGTATAGTCATTGGTCAGTTGTGAAAAAGGTTTTTTCTTCATCTGGTTCAAACATCCGGATCTGGCTGTAGCCCGAGTAGGCATGCAAGAAGCTCAGTAGTTCATGACCAGCCGTTGCATCTACCAGCTGGTCAATCCAGGGTAGAGAGAAGCTATCCTTTGGGCATGCTTTGTTAAGATCAGTAAAGTCTACACACATCCTTCACTGTCCGTTCTTCATTTTTACTGGTACCATATTGGCGACCCATTCGGGGTACCGTACGTCCCTAATTGACCCTACTATCAACAACTTCTCTACTTCTTCTTTAATTGCTTGTCTTCTTTCGGGATTGAACCGTCTTCTCCTCTAGTCGTCTGGCTTTCGATCAGGATCGACTACTAGATAATGAGAAATTACTTTCATGTTGATTCCCGACATGTCTTTATGTTTCCATACGAATACATCTTTGTATTCTCTTATCAGGTTGATTATCTCATTCCCGACTTGCTCCGTCAACCGAACCCCAACTTTATTGTTTGTTCGGGGATATTATCATCGACCATAACTTCCATGGTTGGTTCATCTTCTGGCTTTTCCCATCTTCTAGAGATGTCTCCCCTAGGTCTAGGTTGAACCGGGTTGGTGTCCCCCCCCCCCCCCCCCCCCCCCAAACTTCTCCCATTTTCGGGTCACTCTATTCTTTATGGAGGTCTATCTGCATCACTCATGGCTCTGTTTTCTCCCGTATATGGCTAGGTTCTCGTTTCTCGCCCGTTCTTGGGAGCTTTTTATGACACCTACCGCAGCTTCCGTTGGGAACTTCACAATCAGGGCATAGGTTACGGTCACAACTTATGACTTGTTTAAGAACGACCTCCCTAGTAGGGCGTTGTAAGGACTATTTTCCACGTCTACGATCACAAAGTCCAAGAATACTGTCTTTGAGGAGGGGTGAGTCCCTATATCTACTGGTAGTTTACTGTTCCCAGCGACCTCACTTCCGCTCCTCCAAAGCCCCTAAGTGAGACCCTGAACGACTATAGGTTCTTTCTCTATAGCCTCAGTTGGTGAAACACCTCAACACTCAGGATATCTACTGAGCTTCCATTGTCGATCAACACTCTTCTGATTTCCCTGTGGCCCACATGAATTGATACAACAATCGTATCATTCGGCCTTACTTCTGACCCATACGTGTCTGACTTAGAGAATACTATCGGGTCATATCCTTGTTTGAGTTTTTCTGGTCGAGACTCAGCGAGTTTACTTCCAGATTTCGTTGACCATCTATAGCTTCTTTGACTTTGGTCATTCTTTCCTGACTACTGCTCCTCGAGTGTTACCCACCAAAGATGGTGTTGATCACTCCATCATATGAACTTCTTCTAGGGCTTTCTCTTTTATCATGCTCTCTTTCTAGGGGGTTCTTGTTTTGGTCACCCCTGTGTTTCGGGACCATATCCTTGAGGTGTCATTCTCTGATCAACTGTTCTATATAGTCCCTTAACTGATAACATTTAGAGGTTTAATGACTATTTTTTTGGTGAAACTGAAAGTACTTGGTCGTGTCTCTTCTCGCGAAGCTGGACTGTCTTGGGGGTCTTTTGTATAATTTCTTATCTTCTATTACGTTCAAGATCTCCAATTTCTGCTGGCCAACGGCGTGTAATTGGTATACTGCATTTTGAAATGTTTACCATTCTTCAGATCATCAATTTTACGTTCTTGTTTACTCTTTCCCCCATTGCGTTTCTGGCCCCCCTTGTCGCTATTTGTCGAGTTGCCATTTTTGGGTTTCCGGCTGCTCTCGGGCCGGCCTCCATGCATGAGCTCCCTTCCGTTGGCTATTTGCTCTTCCTCTTCCGTGGCATATCCCCCGACATCATCTATCATGCTTGAATACGTGGTTGGCTACTTCTGCCTTAGGCTGAGCGACAATTGGATATGCTGCAAACTGTTAATGAATGTGGATACTGCCGAGTTATCATTGGTTTATTGTACTTTTGAAATTTCATGTGATAACTTGGTAAGCTAATCTTTCAGCATCTCGTCTTTTCTTTGTTTTAAAGTTGACAAGACTGATATAGGTTTCCTTCGCTTGATGATCACCATGAACTGCTTGATAAAGCTTGTATGAGTTCCTCAAAGTTCGTGATGAACCCTATCGTAAGTCTTCCAAACCACCTAAACCCTTGGTCCCCTAAGGTTAGGGGGAACATCTGGCACATGAGAGTTTCATCATAATCGTATTATGCCATTACATTTCGGTATCTTCGACATGGTCCTGTAGGTCAGTGTTGGCCTTGAATTGCTCCACTTGTGGCATCTTGAATTTATCCGAAAAGCGGGTCTGTCTTACTGATTCAACGAATGGGCTACCCGAATTACTGATTAATAGGTTTCCTTGTCTATATCTTTATTCTAGGGCCTTAATTCTTCTAAGAATGACCTTCCGCTCTCTTTCTGGTTCTCTATGCTCGTCAAATCTCTGGCAGATGGTGAGCCTATATGGTTCTCTAGGGATTCATCCTATGATCTGAGCATTATGTAGGTTCTGCCTAGCCACATGAGTTGGCTCCCTACGTCTTCTGGGTGGTGCTTCATAGTCATTTGAGACTGAACGATATCTCTTTCTCCGGCCATCACACCCATCTTTCTGCTCAGGTCGGGTCTCTCCCCTTTCATACCTTCCCACATTTTCCCATGAACTGGACCTTCTGTGCTCCCTTATTCCCTAACATTCTTGGCAATCGTCCCTTCTTCGTGAATGTTATCTTCTTTTGTGACACTCTGCCTTATCTCTTACAAATTTTTAGGGTGCTCATAGAGTTGTTGCTACTATTTCATAGCGTATCTTAGGATCCTGAGCCGCCACCGATGTGGAGAGTTGATATGGTGAACTCAGATTTGCAGTAGCCGTTTTATTGATTCCCTGTCTAGCAGCATCATCAAAGACTTTTCGTAGGGACTCTTGGATCTGTCAAAATGCGTATAAGAAGATGCCATTGTTACTTCGTGGATGTTATTATGTCAGGTCTGGTGGAGGGTGGAGTTCTTGATGGTGGGTCTTCTCCGGCAGCATTAGCATCTGCTGCGCTAAGGACATTCATGTCGCGTGAAGTATCGACATTGTGTGGAGATTGGCTTATATCCTTACTGGTGGCCATGGTACCACTTTTCACAAGTTTTCTTGGAATTAAGCGCTCACGTTTAATATTAACGGAGGTTCAACCCCCTCATTCTAGCACCGGTTGTTGACGGTGATTTTTAGATTAAGTATGATTAACCACGTGTCACACAAATGAATGTAAATAAAGATAAGTAACAAATTATAAGAGAGATAAAATAAAACAAGACACGATGTTTCACATGTTAAAACCCCAAGGACAAGTGCATGGTTGCCAGCAACAGTGAGAAGGATTCACTATTATATAAACTATTACACACTCAATCTTTTTTGTTCTCATGTCAGCCTAACTTTCTTTAACCCTTTCAAGGGTGCTATTAGGGTCTATTTATAGATGCATAGAACCCTAATTCTTGATGTATAAGTAAGAAAAGTTTCTGTAATTGAATGAAATTCTAACTTGTTGGAGTTGTGTTATCCTTCTTCTCTATTTTTCATCGATTGTATTCTTGTTGTATTAGATCCCTTGCTTAATTTGTACTTTGATATCTATGAGGAAATTTGTTTCCTCATCAAAGTATGCTTTTAGACACATTATTCGAGTTAGATTCATTCTTTGTGTGTTTAAGTCATTACTGCATTAAATTTGTAGTTGTCCACGTGTCACTCAATTGACTATCTGCTAACCCCAACTAGACTTCCTTTACACCAACCAGTGGTTTTACCCCGAGCTTAGGGTTTCCAAACCATCTGTGTAATCCCAATCTATTTTTACCATTGTTTGTATTTTCAAACGGCGAGAAGGATTCACATTGATAAAAACGATTACATACTCAATCTCTCTTGTGCTCACGTCAGCCTAACTTTAGTTAACCCTTTCAAGGGTGCTATTAGGGTCTATTTATATATCCGTAGAACCCTAATTCTAGATATACAAGGAAATGTCTCGTAACTGAATGAATTCATACCTTGTTGGAGTCGTGTTACCCTTTTTCCTTGTTTTGCGTCGATTGTATTCTGGTTGTATTAGATCTCTTGCTTAAACTGTAGTTTGATATCTATGAGGAAATTTGTTTCCTTATCAAAATATTTCTAGACACCTTATTCGAGTAAGATTCATGCTCTGTGTTTTTGAGCCGTTACTGCATTAAACTTATGGTTTTCCATGTGTCGCTTAATTGACAATTCACAACCCCCGACGAGACTTCTTTTACACCGATCGATGGTTTTACCCTAAGCATAAGGTTTTCTCGACCATCTTGGTAATCCCGATTAGTTTTTACCGTTGTTACACCACTCCGATAATCTTAATGAGACTATCTCTACGCGACCGTTTATATAACCCCGATAAGGTGTTACAAAGTTATCTTAGGTCAAATTGGGTTGGTTCGGTGACACGGCACCCCCGATACTCGTCTATTGCTGACGTGTCATATTATCCGAATTATGCAAACAACACATGCATAATACGATCAATACGGAACATAAAAGGAGAATAAAACTACTCCGGCAAGTCAGAGTCTCGTTAAATCTCAAGAACTTTTCTTACTTGTACATGAAGAATCAAGGTTATATGCATGTATACATAGACCCTAAAAACACCTATAAAGTGATTAACGATAAAAACAACAACAATAGCGAAAAGAGAGATAGTGTGTGTAAACAACACATTCATAGTGAAGATCTTTTCCTCGCCGTCTCCGACAATTGGTTTTTTCCCTCCTTGGGTTTTCTAGGTAAAATTATGTATTTGCATACTTGCTTTATTTTCCTGTTTTATTATTTGACTATTGGTTTACGTTATTTTTCGGACGTACGACTAAATTTACATAATCCATAAATTGTCGTCAACATCTCTGTTATCAGAGCTGTATTGGTCAAAAATTGGACTACAACCCTAATAACAAACCATTACAATTTTCTCATGAAACCATTTCATGAAATTTAATGTATTAATTTGATAGATTCAAACGGGTCAAAACGATCAATCCAATACTCCGTGATCCGTACCCTCGCTTAAGTGATACAAACGTTGAGAGGCTCTTGGCTCCCACTATATATATATGAGACCCTTTTTCCAAAGAAAAGGGTCCATATTCTTTTGATTGAAAGCTTTCACAAAAACTCTCTCATTATCACTCTCTTCATCTGAATATTTAAACAATATTTATTGTGGCCCTCACCTCTGTATTTATTACTGGTCCTCACCCTAAGTCAGGTGGACTTTATACCACACAAACCTTCGATTGGCTTGACTATCGGTGATCCCCGAGTCGAACCATATCCAATCCGGGCTACGATCGATCAAGCTCAACATCGACCATACCCAGGTCGAGCAACAATGGCCAAAACGATCGACTCTTAAAGCTGACCAAACTATATCGACAATTTGCTCGATCATATACATTGAGCAAATTGGTCTGTTCTTTTATACCATAAAATTCAAGCTATTTTATCGAACAATTACTGACTTGGGCATTGGAGAGTCTCCCAAAGGGAACATCCCCCTATATGGCTCGACCTATGTTCTCTTCTTTTCTTCTTATTTCGTAGGTTGTCAGTGACAACCACGTCGAATCAAATTAATTGTAGATCCGATCGACTATAGTTTGTCACCTACCATGAAAGCTAAAGAAGACATATTTAATTCTCTTAGTCGTGCCCTCTTTCTCCACCAACATCCTTCCTTGACTGGCCTATTGCACCATCGCCAACACCTTACTCGTCAACCTGCTCGAGCGTCTTCAACTTTTCGACTGCTTCTAAACTTCGATGTCTTTCTCCGGTCTCCACGAATCGATCTCCCCAAGAATGTACTGATTCATGAGCTCGTCTTTAGTCTAAATAATGGCCTTATCAGCAGCCTTATCCAGTTTCTCGAAAGCATTCGTGAGCATGTCATCAGTATCAGACAATTTTTTCTTACTTGCCCCTAGAGCTGCTCTCAGTTGAGCAATTTCTTCTTCGGCTATAGAAAGTTTCTTGGATGATTCGTTGGCAAGCCTCTTCGAATTAAATGACTTTCTTTTTCAACTTCTAGTTTGAAGAGGTGAGAGTGGAGACTTTCTTGGATAAAGACTTCACGTTCTACCTAAAAAATAGTTAGAATTGAAGCGCTTACAAGTAAAAATTACAAAACGATCGACCCAAGCTTGAAAAGATTAAATGAAACTAAGTGTTGATACACAAACCTAGAAAGCACTAGTGATTCCCCATTCGACAACTCGAGAAGCTCCAAACTGGTATAAACGTGCATCATCTTCGGGGAATAGGAATTTGTCGACGAGTAGACTGATATGTCAGTTGGAAACCTTGCAATGACACCTTCACTCGAAGGATCGTCTTGTCAGGGTCATTTCATTGTTTTTTCCACGACAAGGTTAACAGGCTCAGTCAGGTCAACCAACATGGATTGGTCGACAACTATGGACTCAGGAACATTGACAATCTTTTTGCTCTTCCTTTTCTCTATTCTGTTCATCTGCCTCTTTAAAGCTTCTTCAGGAGAGAGGAGCGACCTCATACTCGACATAGTTACTACGATGAAAGCACGCTCAACGTTAGTAATAGGTTTGAGAAATTGGGTACCACACAAGATCTCGAACCCTTGCCTTATCCAAGAGTATGTTGTTAAATCTTCAAAGTGAGGATATGGATTACCTGACTGCTCGAACGTGGTGTGCTTCCACAGAGAGCTCTTTCTTAGACTTTCCTCCTACAAAAGGACCTTTTAACTCCTCTCCTTAGGATCAATCGAAAGGGTTTTCTGTATTCTCGTCACGTCGTTCACACCTTGGGTCGACTTTGCCTTCCCATCAAGTCCCACTACAATAAAAAGAGGAGTCAGTTTAACGTTCAATTATAATATAAATATATCGTTTGTTCGAACTCCTACAACATTGTTCCAAGTCAACCTAACTCCGTCGACCAAAGCCCTTGGGCAAAAAAGTATCTCAATTTCCAGTCAGAATCTCTAGTCGTCAGCTCGGAGATCAAATGACCTCGACGGTGTCGAGTCGCTATCATATATCTTCTACTGTCAGTGTCATGCTCCTTCAATTGGTATGTATAAAGGAAGTTTTCTAACTAAAATTCCAACTCCCTTCTCTCGATCTTCGAGAGCTAGTAGGATCCTCAAACCATTGGGCATCAATGGGCTTGGAGCGATCTCTAAGAAATCAAGCAGTTGTCGAGCAAGTTGTGGAATTGGAAACCTTTGGCCTATTTTGAATGATTTGGAATACAACTCTCACTACATGAGAGATATTTCACTACATGCATCTTGCAATTTAATGAACAAATGTAAGACTCGGATACCTAATTTATATGGGTAATTGAATTATTAACGTGTCTATTTGTATGAAACAAGACAGTGAAAAATAAATATATTTTTATATTTTTTTTTAATTTTTTTTTTAAATTAAATGATTTCAATTAAATTTATTAGATTTAAAATTTTACTTATCCAAAAAAATAAATTTGTTTAAGAGATCAGTTTTAAGGGAAACTGATATCTTATTGTAAAATAAACCCATATCGGTTTGCCCAAATACCGTTCTCTTTTCAAACCGTAATATTTAAGACATCCGTTTTATACAAACCGATGTCTAAATGTTTTTTTTAATATAATTTTCCCAAAAGCCGTTGTCTTTTCTAACCGCAAAATTTAAGACATCAGTTTATGACCTGATGTCTATTTTTTTTTAATCGGTTACCTAAAAACCGATGTAAAACACCGATGTCTTTTAACATTTTTGTAGTAGTGATTCCTAGAGATGGTAATATGATTAAAAAGAATGTTATCCCATGTCAAATAAACTTTTATTTTAAAAATGTACATATATTATTTATTACAATTAAGATAAAAATGTTATATTATAGTTAGAAGTGATTTTAATTAATTCCAACCAAAAAAGACTCAAAGGCTCTTCTTCAAAGGTAAAAATGTCATATCATAATTAGAAGAGATTTTAAAATGTTACAACCAAAGAGTCTTAAAAGCTCTTCCTGATACAAAAGCTCTTCCTGATACAAAAGCTCTTCTGAAATATATCATTCAAACAGTGATAGAAAAGCTCAGGTTTTCTCTTCTTTTACTGATAAAAGTCAAAAGTAAAAGTTATTCTAAACGGGTCCATAATGAATTTGAATTGAAATAGATTTTTGCCCCTGCAATAGTACAGGCCGGTTGTAGTTCCAGAAATTTCAACATTTTTTTTAAGTTGTAAATTTCATCGAGTTGAGACACTTAAAAATTAATATTGAAAAAATAAGATCATAATAGAATGAAGGTTAAATTCATTTTCGTCCCTTTAGTTTAACCAAATAGCTAATCCGGTCTCTCAATTTTCAATATTATTGTGACGTATCCCTCTAGTTACCAAAAATATGTATTTTGGTCTCTAACTTCCATTCCTTTAGGATTTTCAAAGATTCAGTTGTTGTTGTGAGGGTAAAATGGTAACTTATATAGTTAATGATATTAATAAAAAAACAACTAAAAAATATATTTACAATAAACTAGTATTTTAAAAAATCAATTTAAAAACCTAATCACCACCCAGATCTCTTCCAATCTGTGTCAGATCTCTCTGTTATTCTTCTCTAAAAAAAGAATTTTGAACCCTCCAATTCGACGCCTCTACCACCACCGCTGATAATCGTTGCTTCCACTTCCCGTCCTTGCCATGCCGACTGTAGAGCCAAGATGTCATCTTTTCTGTCTATGAGGTATTTGAGCTTTATCTCCTCATTCTCTCTCCTTTTTGCATTGGTTTTAAAGACTCAATTTTTATTTTTCTTTAAGATGTTTCTTTACTATTTTCAATGCTTATTAGATGAAGAATTGGTTTGTTCTTGGTTTGCCTCAAACTTCTCCTAGCAAGGCTGTTCAATCCAAGTGTGAGCCTCTTCGCTTTCTTTCAGTTGAGCCCCCAAATGTTTGATCCTGTCCACTTAAGTGAGGTTGGTCTGGAAAGCATCAGCTAACTCGGGAACCATTTGCCAAGTGTACAATGTCAGACCCCACAGAAATGAAAAGAGATAAAAATCATAGCATGATATGAAGTGGCTTTCGTAAGTAGAAACATTGTAAAAGTTTTCGAGCCGGGTATGAATAAAGCCATCCCTGAATTGACTTCATTGGTTATCACCAATATATGCCTGCCTATAAGCCATAGCTTTCATCATTTCTCGAAGGGATAGACGGCTACCGAGTTGGCCCAAAGAGATACTTGAGTCACTTGGCCCAGGTCGAGGCTTATAGGGAATAAATTTCTCGGTGCCAGCAGCTGTAGGGACGGCATCAGAAGAAAAGCGCATGTCAGAATGGGGAACTTCAGGACTTTCTACGTTCGGGGTAGGATACAACTTGGAGGCTGAGGGTGGAGGGTGAGCTTTTTCAACAATGGATTCACCCGCTGGAACGTTTTTAGGAGCTACACTTGTAGACTTTACCCCAATCTACTCGATATGAGTCTCCGAGAAGGGATATGTGCATCAATACCAACTTCTTGTGTGTCTTCCTCCCCCATATTTGAGGAAGAATCAATGAATGTGACCACTTAAGGGACTTTTGGAGCTGGTTACATGGGTAAATTTATGGCTTTTCTCTTCCCCAAACACTTTTCTCGAGTATAAAGGTCAGCAACAAGATCTTCGATCTCAACCTCCTAGGCCACTGAAAAGGGAGCACCTTATGGGGACAGAGTGGCGGAAGGATCAGAACTCCCAACCTTGCCCTTTCATTTCCCAAGCGTTTTGAAGGCACTTGGTCTATCGCTTGCCTCTGCTCGATGAGCTTCCATGGCAATCTCTTTAGCCTCATCTTCGATGGCATCACAATCGTATAGGAAATGATTCCACTTGCCTTAGTGATGACCTTTATGTGGTGTGCTTGCACACTGTAAACAACATCTGCATCGAACCCTAAATTAAAAAAAGAGGAAAAGAGAAAAGTGGTGAAGTCGGGGTAAATAACATAAGAAACCAATAAAAGAAAAACTGAATAGACCAAATGAGATCAAGACTTACAGCGCTTGCGCACTGCTGAAAGTTGAGGGAAGAATTGGGCTTTAATCATCCACTCTTCATCAAATAGATACGATATTCCCTTTTTTTTCAAAGAACAGACAACCGCTTTAGCTAGGTTAGTCAACTCCCCAATAGACAAGATAGGGGAAGTCTTATTCTAAATGTTTGGGGAAGTGATGAACCGGGGGACTTTGTGTTCCGCTAGTTGTCTCTCTAGATCTACCAACACAATCTGGCCCCGTTCACTTTTAACAAAGAATCAAATATTTTTTCAAAACTTGTTTGAGGAAGGAAAACCCCAAACAAAGCCATTCATCTTTTTTTCGGTGGCAATCTCGACTTCATTTGAAACTACCACTCAATTTTGGATCTAGTGGTCGAAAGTGCTGGATAGCAGAAAGTAGGTACCCGACTGAACGGACTACCTACGTGTATGAAAGTGGCAGATTTCCAGAGGAGTAGGAGGAGGCAAACCCATCATTTGCCATATGTGCCACAAACACATTAGAATGCGATAGCTATTTGGGGAGAGTTGAACTGGAGCTTTAGTAAGGAATCGAGAGATGAAAGGCTGAAAGATAAGAGTTATTCCACAACTCAACATCGCCCCATAGATCACCACTCCCCCAAGCGGAGTGTTCCAAACAGCCATATCTCCAGTCGGGATTAACTTAACAGCGTCCATGTTCAGGTTAAATTTGCCAGCATATTGGTGAAGCTCTCTCTCGCCAATGATATTCGGCTTATAATCATATGTGCACACTCGTGTCGCCGAGAAATGAATGTGAGATTCTTTGTGTTCATTCTCAATATCAGATTCATTTATGGTCCGGTGCCCGACTTTGATATCCCGATGAAGATCGACCTTTGGATCCATGACTTTTTGATGAGTACTAGCGTGCTTGGCCCTCGTCATTGGTGGGTAAGTATCATTATGGGTATAAACAAAGGGATTACTTTGATAGATGTTAGAATCTGGATCAGTTCGAGGAACATCAACATCGGTATTAGATTGAAAAATGTCATTTCCAAAGCCAAAGACATCAACATCGGTATTAGATTGAAAAATGTCATTTCCAAAGCCAAAGACATCAACATCTAAGAAATAAGGTTGATTAGAGGTTTGCTGACCAGGGAATATGCATTAGGCTCTCAAATCGCTCAACTGCGAGGGCATCTTCGCGTTTAATTGTAATCATCTTATTAACAAAAAAGGTGATGTCTAGCTTCAGGATCCATGAAAACTCAACTTAAATAGTTATCTAGGCGCTAACGGCAAAAGAAACGATAACGAAAGGAGTATCAAACTGAGATTTGAAGTAAGAAAGTCTGGATTTCTCTTTGAAGATTCTGGGTTTAGGAAAGAATTCAGGTCTAAGAAATTAGTGAAGAAGAAAGCAATGAAATAGACCTAGCCAGGTATGCGAGGAGTTTAAACATTAGTGGGCATTCGTTTCAAATAAAGATGATGTCATGAAAGAAGTAGGCAGGAAAATAAAAAGATGTAGGACGTGACGTGGGAGTCGGAACAGGTCACGTCTCTTCGAAAAATGAGCTTACCTACCCACATGAAGACAAGTGTCGTGATGAGAGGGCTTTGAGCCTCCAAACATCGCTGTCAGGAAATTTAGATCATTAAAACAATCAAATGTTTATGTATGACATTAATACACTGTATGAAAATTTTAAAATTAATGAAGGCTATAATGGCCGCATTAAGGAGGATAACAACAAATTCGAAAAGGGAATCTTGTTAAATACCTTTCGCTGAGTATGAATCAGGTTAGTAACAGTGAAGATCATGGCGAGCACAACTACTCGAGATTGATGTTGAGTGTTATTGAATAAGGTACTCGACTCGGATATTTAAGATGGTATTGTTGTGTGTTAAATTTGCTCAAGTGACGTGTTAATCAAGTAGAGAAGGGAAAGTGGAAAACCCACCAAGCCATGTCAACAAAAGTCAACTGGTCAATGAAAGGAGCAATTGCTAGAGACATGTCACTAGATACAGACACATCACAAGAATCTATATGAAAATAGAGTTGCCAGATTAAGAAGCCTTAATGGATAAGGATTTTGTTCATTGTAGATCTCTGCTCAACGATATCTACATGGCCATAACAGGCAATATGTCCACAATTAGATCTCTCACAACGAGGTTTTCTCATCCAAAACAAGCAATCACAAACCGATCTGAACACGCAATATGGAAGTTTTACCAGGAAATAATTCAAGAGTCAAATTTCAAATAGGAAACAAGTCGTCCTCTCCGGAATGTAAGGAATCCAAGTCAAACACAGACTCAACTACCGTGATTGTGTGATGATCCTAAATAAGAAAGAGATCATGATAATCCAAGCAAGACACTAATGGAATTCTGTAATCTTCCAATGGCACGTCAAGTACCCAATAGAGCACTATATAAATGTAACTGCAAAACCATTGCAAAGTATAAAGAAAAATTAATTAGTGAGAGAGATCAGAGAGTGTAATCTATATTTTCCATAGTGAATTTGCTTTTCATCGCCAAACGATAACACTTGGACGTTTCTCCATTACCGAAGTTTTACCACGTAAATTCATTTTCAGAAAACGCCGTCAACATATATATATATATATATATGGGTAAATTTGGTGGGGATGAGTAAAGTATTCCTTCTTCCACCCTCCACTTTATTTAAGAGGGGAATATATATATATATATATATATATATATATATATATATATATATATATAGGGGTAAATTTGGTGGGGATGAGTAAAGTATTCCTTCTTCCACCCTCCACTTTATTTAAGAGGGGAATACCACCCCGTCCCATTGCCATCCCTATGGTCGTTTGGTATATTTCATGTTTCTAGCAATTTTACACACTTAACATTTAACATGCAATCTCATGTTAATTTTAGCGTACAATCTTTACTTTGTTTTCAACGTGTAATCCTTCTTTATTTTAGAATGTAATCTTTAGTTTTCACGTGTAATCTTTCTTTATATCTAGCATGTAAATATGTAATCCTTGTATAATTTTAGTATGTAATTGTTAATTTGTTTTCAACGGGATATTAAACGTTTTTTAAAGACTTTTGAAAGGGTCAAATGATATAGAATTTACGTCAAGGAGAACAAATTTTATAAGCCCTTTTTAAAAAATATTTTTATTAATTCTTAGTGAGAAAAACCTAGTGGAGGTAGAGAAGAAAGTAAAAATATAGGTTAGGGGTTTATTGGTCAAGTCAGTGGTTAAAGTTGACAAATTAAGAATTCTGTGGTTTGACAAATTTATTTTTTACACTAACTTGAGGAATTATATATGTCCAAAAACATTAGCCGAAATTTGGACAAATATTTAGGAAATTTAGAATTTCAATACATATTTCAAGATTATCTCAAAAAATGTTATTAATTTCTTTTAAAGAGTAATTAATACAGAACATGATTCATGTATGATATACAAGTCATGAGCACCTTAATTGGTTATGTTGTCGGTTGCTTCATTTTCATTTTCAGTTTTCATTTTCTGGTATTTGTTTTTTCTTCTAGAAAACTGTTAGGACTTAAGACCACACTTGCCAGAGAAATCCAGTAGAAACTAAACATTTGGATTTGAAAAACATTGCGTCTAATCAACAGAATCACAATAGATGAGTGTGCTTTGATATGTATTCTCAAACCATTTAAATCATATCATATGGCATGAAAAATCAATCACATGATAAATGTTTTGAAATATGCAATACATAACAACACAAAAACTCCCAGAATTCAAATAAATTGTAAATTTCCATTAATGAGAATTTGAATTTGATCAAAATGTCATACTAATTAATCTGTATAAAATCAATTTTTACTCAAACCTTTCATCAATATCTAAAATTGAAAGAAAAAATGAATTATTAAGAAGATGGATAAGCAGATAACAAATGAGTTGGAATACAAGAAGATCCCCTCCAAACCCTAGAATGCAACTTGAGAATCTCCTTAGCTTTTTCCTTAGTCTTAAAACTTGCATCAACTTGTAGAACCAAACACAACTTTGATACAACTCCCACTTGCAGCATCTCCTGAAGAACCCTAGGAGTTGCAGAAAACCTACAAACCGAAGACAGAATTCTCACCGCCCTATCGCTCACCATGTGAGAAACCCTAAGTATTTTCTTCGAAACAATGGCCAGCCCAGCTCCATGCTTCAACAGCTCGGCTCTTCCCTCTGCGCAGCGACACAGCTGATCCAATACGTTTAGTATAAGTTCACAAGCTCTCTTTTCTGTTACATCCAGAAGAAGATCTATCAGTGCTGAAACGGCACCGCCTTCTACAGCTTTAATTCGGTTTCTACCCCACGGACAAAGCTCCATTAGTAGCTTCAGTGCAGCCTTAGAAGCTTGCTGCGAGATCTGAGCGCGCAATACTTTTACTATTTCGGTGAAAAATTCGAGCTTAGCACTAGTCATCAATTGTGTCGGATCCGCCGCATCGAATATTGACTTCAATAATATAGTAGCATAAGCTCGAGATTGGTAGTTTTTTTCATTCTTCAAGACTTGAACCAATGACTCCACAAATTCATCACCGTTATTGTTGATGATGAGATTCTTCAAACACCTTCCCGAGATATTCAGATGACAAAGAATACTCAATGCTTCATCAATCACCGAATTATGTTCTTCTGAATTGTAATTCTTTATGATGGTAGACAAGAACTCAACAGCGCCGGCAGACTCTAAGCAGCTTCTGTTTCTTTCACTTTGAAGAGCGATCGATCTCAACCTTTTAAGGCATTTGATCAGCTGCATTTGAGGCAACGTTTTGGCATCATTAAGGATTTTGACGATCTGGGTTTTGTCGACAGGTGATTTTGGAGTTGGGATTCGTTCGATTCCAAGAGACGCATTGAGAGTGCACCACGCTTGAATCAAACGTCGAAGATTGTGGTTGGGGGTTAGATCGGTTTCTAATAACACTTGTTTGGTTACAGGACAAGAGTTGTTGTTGCATGAAAACAACCATCTCTCTATGGTTTCTCTATCGTATGTGATCCCGGTCGAGACCGTGACGGGATCTCTCATTAGTTGCAGTGAAATTGGGCAGAGAAAATGCGTAGGAACATCTATTTCTTCCATTACAAAACACTTTTAAAATCCAATCCAATGAGCTACAAATTTATCAAGCCTGGATTATTACAAATTAAGCAGATCAAAATTTGTGTATAGTAAATTATAGACTGAAAATAGAGAGATAAGACAATATTATACAAGTGGGTATAGTTGATAATAAACAACAATGAAGGAAAAAGTTGAAACTTGGACTCACTTGAAAGAAAATGTGATCTGAAAAAGGTTTGTATGATGGAAGTTTGAGAGGGAGATGAGAAAGATTGGGCACGTAATTTTATACGTGGATCAATGCAATACAAGTTGTTGTTTGAAACGATATAGTCAAAACACGGAAATTTAGAGAGAGGAATTAAATGAGGAGGACCTGTTCCAAGATTTTGGGACAAGAGACTACAGAGTAGGTAAACCTGCGTTCCAACCGGTTTCCGGTTCCTTTTTATTTATTTATTTATTTTTTTTATTTTTATAATTTACTATAAGAATTTTTTTTTTTTTTACTGGAATCGAATGGCCGGTTCCATATCGGTTTTTTTAGAGGAGGAACTGGAACCGAACCGTCTTTTCTACGGTTCCGGTTACCATTACGAATACGATTCATTTTACACGGTTACGATTCGGTTCCACAGTTCGAACCAAACCGTGATCATGTCTACTAGAGAGAGCTTAAGTTATAGATAAGTGATATAAATGCATTGATGGGGTTTGTATTGGGTGAAGAGTCGGTGTTGCCATTTGCTAACACGCATCACACGCAGTAGCCTCTTTAAGCTTTTGACTTTCTCATTTTATTAATTAATTGACTTTTTTATATGTTAGATCTAATTACTTGCATGCATGCTGCATATATTTCTGGTGTGCGGCCGACAGCTTCTCATGGGTCTCATGTTCCTTAATTTCCCTCCGCATTTCATGCTTTGCAGCTTCAAACTTCAAACTTGCTTCTATTTTTCTAAATACTAAAATTGGTTTACCCCAAATTACTGTTTCAGGTGCCTGCCCTTTGACGTTGATCAAATGACTATGTTATCCCGGTTCAAATTATTTTCAGTTTTATATCAACTAAAACCTGGTAAAATTGTATTTCCTATAAAATTTTTTAATGAAGTTAATTCATGATTTGTGATTTCAGTGTTTATTAAAAAAACATTGTTATGAATTAAACTTTGTGAATTCCACATAAAAATTAGGAATTAAATTCTCACAGGAAGGAGGACTTAATTTTCCCATTTTTTCAAATTTCCAATTAGTAAGTATGACATTAACTTCTAGTCTTTTACTGTTGAAGTTTACATGCGCCAATATTGAGAAGATACATCAAATAAAACCATTCATCTTTGTCATGGTGTCTTGGTAGTAGCATTGAATTTTGAAGATAAAACCTATAGCCAATTAAAAAATTTCCAACCACACACAATTGTTCTACTCCCAATCGAGACTTCTCAGTTCTCGTTAATAGCAACATCAATAACATTGAATTTGATTTGGTAGAGGAATTGAATATTTTCTCCAACTCCAGGCTTGAATTGATTATGCGTAATTAGAACAAATATTATCATTTTTTTTTGAAGAATTATGAAAATAAAATTTTATATTAATTAGAAGTCTCAACATTTAACGTGATATGGAATAATGAGTATAGAAGCAACAAAGGACGAATTAATTTAAAACCGACTAAGTGCCAGCAAAGCAAGGCATCGTGTGGACTACGCGGGGGCTGCTGCCAGTCTAACAAACCGTTGGCGTTGGCTTTTGGAGAATGCTCATTGCTTGTTAACTAGTGATAGAGATTTGAGATGCCTTTATTTTATCAATATCAATTCGATATATATATATATATATATTATTTATTTGACTTTGTTTTAAGTTTCTCTATCTATTCATTTCGTATGTATTCATTTTTAAATTATTTGGTCAGATCTATTGGTGTCAGACCAGAAATCAAAGGCATCAGTAAGTATCTAAAAGGAATCCTTAAATTTTCACTGTTTCACATTGTAGAAATACAGAAGAAAATTAAAAATTTGGCAGAACCTATAAAACTGTAAAATAATTTGGTCGGTTTTGGTTTGCTATCTCTCTTCCCGGAACATAAGGTTTATATCATTTTTTCCGATGGATACATGTTATGTATGAAACTTTGTGTTTCTCAAAAGAGAATAAATCAGTTTTCATTTAAACATATAGAAATTATTAGGTGTCACTTTTTTTTTTGTTTTTGTGAATAACAATTAATTTATAAATTAAGATTGAGTTGATTGAGTTATATTGAAATGAAAATGGATCAACCTTTATATAGGTTGGAAATTCTGACAATCATAAATGGAAACACTTAATAACAACTAACCAACAGTTACTGACTTTATTAGTACAACTTCCAACTACCAACCATAAACTACTAACAAAACAACTACTTGGTTTAAATCTTACATAGCTCCTCTTAAACCAAGTTTTCCATAACTTATCATGCCCAAAGTTTTCTTTAATTTTAGAAATGAATCAACCTTAAACGGCTTCATGAATATGTCGACAATTTGCTCCTCGGAACGGTAGTACTCAATCACGATCTTGTTGTCCTTCACCAAGTCTCGAATGAAATGAAACTTGATGTCAATGTGCTTACTTCTATCATGAAAAACTGGATTCTTTGTTAGTGAAATGGTGGACTTGTTATCACAGTAGATCACTATAGGAGCATCATGTTAATGCTTCAAGTCACAGAGCATATGTCGCAGCCACACAGTTTGTGTAGCACCACTAGCAACTACAATATACTCAGCTTTCGTAGTTGATAAAGCAACCACCTACTGCTTTTTCGATGACCAAGAAAATACTTTGGAACCCAGATGAAATGCATATTCGAAAGTACTTTTCCTCTCCTCCATATCACCTGCCCAGTCACTATCTGTGTATCCCACAAGTTCAATCTTATCAATAGAAGAGTAAAAGATACCATCATCTAATGTACCTTTCACATATCGTAAAATACGCTTGTCGGCTTGCAAGTGAGATTGCCTCGGAGAATCCATAAACCTGCTGATAAGCCCAACTCCATATGCAATGTCAGGTCTAGTAGAAGTTAAGTATCTCAAACTTCCTACTTGCTTCCGAAAGATGGTAGCATCAACCAGCTCACCAGACACATCTTTCACCAACTTCAATCTTTCTTCAATGGGAGTAAGAATCAGCTTACATCCCTCCATCTTGAATTTCTTCAACACATCATCGGAATACTTCTTCTGACATAAGAATATGCCATCGTTCGTCTGACTCACCTCAATACTGAGGAAGTAAGACATCAACCCCAAATCTGTCATCTCATAATGACCAATAATTGCTTTCTTGAACTCTGTAATCATATCATGGTTATTATCGATAATAATCAAATCATCAACATACAAGCACACAATAAGAATATCTCCATGTTGATTTGACTTGATGTACAAAGTGTGCTCGTAGGGACATCTCTGAAACTAATGCCGAAGAAAGTATGTGTCAATGCGTGTATAACACTCCCCGGGTGCCTGCTTCAACCCATATAAGGCCTTCTTCAATTTGTAGACCTTGTTTTCTTGCCTCATTTTCACAAAACCTATCGGCTGGTGAATGTAGACTTCTTCCTCTATCTCACCATTTAAGAATGCCGATTTCACATCCATCTGGAAGATTCTCCATCGATTATGTGCAGCAAGAGACACAATCAAGTGAACGTTGTCAAGTCTGGCAACATGTGCAAAAACCTCAGAATAATCAATCCATGGTTCTGTTTGTAGCCTTTTACAACCAGACGTACTTTATAATGCTCCATCTCACCATTTAGCTTGTATTTTGTCTTGTACACCCATTTAACACCAATGGGCTGTTTACCATGAGGCAATTCAGTAAGCTCCCATGTGTTATTCTTCTCAATTGCACCTATCTCCTCATCAACCCAAAGGTTTTTGGGGTGAAGTTATTGCTTGTGCGTTTTATTTGTTGAACAGATGCCCTACTATAAGTATTCTCGAAAATACTCCACAGGAAGCTTGGACTCGACAGAAACCCTATGTTGGACACCTACGAGTGCTCAGTTGTATTTGCTCTGATACCAAATGTGAACAACAATCAATTTGTAAACTAAGATTGAGTTGATTGAGTTATATTGAAATGAAAATGGATCAACTTTTATATAGGTTGGAAATCCTGACAATCATAAATGGAAACACTTAATAACAACTAACCAACAGCTGCTGACTTTATTAGTACAGCTTCCAACTACCAACCATAAACTATTAACAAAACAACTACTTTGTTTAAATCCTATTTTTTTTTTCAAGTTTGATTAGGTACAAGATTTATATATATATATATATATATATATATATATATATATATAATGTGCGATCGACCATGTAGAGTTACATATATAGAATAATATGTATATACTCTCAGGCCAGAAATATAAAACTGTAAACAATTATTTATGGCTCCTGGTTCTATGAGTCCCCACGTTTTAGTTTAGTTTATTTTATTTTTTTATATTTCAAAATATAGACCATTTAAGATTTTTTTTTTAAAACTAACTTATAATTAAATGACTTTAAAAAAATGGCCCATCGTATGTATAAATGTATAATTCTTTTATTTTTTTAAATGCCTATCAATGGAAACAAATTTATCATTCTTGCAAAAAAAACACTAGATCAAAAATTGCCTCGTATTAGACATTAGAATAAAAATTGAAAATCAAAATTAGGGTTCTTCAAAACTCTTTTGATAGGAAATATTTTATGTGGAAATTGTAAGATATATCACTTTTTTTATTGTTTGTTGTGATGATGTCACTGGTTTAATAACTTAAGTTTAAAAGACACCTATCATGGTGAACTACCCAAGTTGCCCATAAACTTTATTTTTTAAAAGGCAACTTTCTGAATTCGTCTGTATTTCCCCAGAAAAAGTTGTCTGAAAAAGTTGTCGCTCTCTCTAAAAAAGTTGTCTCTCTCCAGATTATGTACAAGAAGGTAACAAATATTTATGATCTGGTGTATTCTCTTTTCTGCTTTTATGCATTTCAGATATTTTACATGCATTTCTGTGTGAGTTAACAATGTATCCATTCCATATGATATGTTGTTCCAGTCTTTGTAAGAACATGTATGAACATTTAATAGATCCGAGCTTTTTTCATGTGTGACCGGGAATATTTAAAGAAGAATCGAGCTTATTTTATATTAGACCAAACTTTTTATATTTGGAAAAAAACTAGATTATTTGAAAAAAAATGCTCGATAATTTGAAAAATATTCTTGATCCCTTACAAGAGTTCTCGATCCCTTGAAAAAGTTATCGATCCCTTACAAAAAAGCTTGATCCCTTACAAAAAGTTCTCGATCCCTTATAAAAAGTTCTCGATCCCTTATAAAAAAGCTCGATTCCTTAGAAAATGTTCTCGAACCTTTTCCAAAAAGCTCGATCCCTTCGAAAATGTTCTCAACCCCTTACAAAAAAGCTCGAGCTCTTAGAAAATGTTCTCGATCCCTTTCCAAAACGCTAATCCCTTACAAAATAGCTCGATCCTTTCCAAAAAAGCTTAATCAATTATAAAAAAGCTTGATCCATTATAAAATGCTCGATCCATTTAAAAAAAGCTCGATTTTTGTTTAAATAAGCTCGGTCACACTAAAAAAAAGGACCGATCCCTTACGAAAATTACTCGATTCCTTACAGTTAAGAAATATTTTTAATTCTTAATAATTGTAAATGTTTTTTTTTAAAGTTAATAATGGTTTGTGATGATGATTTTCGCAGGACAATGGATCAAGTGAGAATAGTTATATCTTACAAGGGTCAATAAGAGCAATTACCTGATGGAAGTCAGAGATTTTTTGGTTTCGATAACCAAGGAATGTATATGTCAAAGAATATGACTTACGGAGAACCGGTGTTGATCGTACAAACCGTTGTGAAGTACGATGTGAACAAATACATTGCTGATCTACAGTCTATCTCAATCGTTCATGGGATAACATGTCACACATTTATAAGAAACGTTGATGATGTTCTGTTTATACTAGAGGAAGATAGGGTGATCCCTCAAGTATGTGTTAGTCTAATTGAGAGGGTTGCAGGAGATGTAATAACTGAAGATATCCCTGCACGTGAAAACACCCAACAATTTCGATCGTTTAGTGGAAGCAACCAGTTGTTCATTGAAAGAAGTGGGATCGAAGGGCAACAAAACATGTGTGGTGTCTCACCAGAAGTAACCGACCATGGTGATATAGCTGGACCTCAATTAAACGATATCTTTGGTTGTCAAATTGAGATGAATGCTAGGCAGTACAACCACCAATACAATGAGATGTACAATGACATGAACAATGATCAGAACAATGAACCGAATGTTGGGCCAATCCATGAGCTGGATAACGAGGTAAATTTTCTTCCAGTAGATAATGTAGAGAATAATGAGAAAGATGAAGAACCTGTCCAAACGGAAAGACGATGTGAAAGACATGTACACAGATGTAGTTTCAGTACAGCATATATAGATGGGACCTTTGAGGTCTAGCCTACTGTAACTGCAACTGATTCTGATAATGCCATAACGTGGGTTATTCTAGGAGCAGAATCATACTCGTTTGGTATGGGTGGAAGCTGGAGCTTAGATGAACCTACATGCATGATATATAAATTGAATTTTTTTCTACTAAAAAGGATTTGAAGAGACTGGTTAGGCATTTTACAATACGGCACAACTTCGAGTGGAAGGTGAAAAAATCGAATAAGATAACGTTACATCTGGTTTGTTTGATGGACAACTGTACGTGGAAGTTAAGAGCGGTGAGGAGAGATGAAGCGACATACTTCCAAGTAAGAAGTTTTCTCAATGAACACACTTGTCTGTTGGAGAAGATTCAACGCCGCCATCGACAAGCTAGTGTAGTCATAATTGGAGAAGTGGTTGCAACGAGATTACAATAACAGGATGTTCGACTAATGCGTCCGAAAGACATAATCGTCGATTTGAAAACAATGTATGGCATCCAAATCATATACAGTAAGGCATATCAAGCCCTCAATTATGCGTTGTCACTGACCTATGGAACACATGAGGAAACCATCCAATTGCTGCCATCATTCAGTTATATGTTGGCACAAAAAATCCTAGAACAATCACTGACTTACAGTGTGACGAAGATGGTCAATTCCTTTACTTTTTTATGTCGTTGGGTGCCTCACTTAGAGGATTCTAGAGGTGTATGGGTCTAGTTATTGCCATTGATGGTACCTATTTAAAGGGAAGATTCGGGGGTACAATGTTTGTTGCAACTGCACAAGATAGGAATGAACAGGTTTATCCAATTGCTTTTGGGTACGGTGACTCAGAAAACAACCTATCATGAGAGTGGTTTTTGGATTGCTTGAAAGGTGCCATTGGCCATATAGATGATTTGGTATTCATTTCTGATCGACATGTAAGCTTTGAATTTGGGATTTCTAAAGTGTTCTCTTATACCACCTGTACCATATATTGCTGACACTTTTATGAAAATATTAAAAAGCGATATCACAGAAAGGATGTTGCCACAATAATAGACAAAGCAGTCCTAGCGTACACCGAGTTGAAATATATCCGACACATGGAAGAGTTACAAAAATTACACTCGAATGCATACAATTATATAATTGATACCGGTCCACATAGGTGGTCCCGTGTACACTGCCCCGACAGAAGGTACATGGTGATGATAACAAGTGCTGCAGAATATATAAACTCATGCCTAAAATTTGCACGGCAACTGCCTATGTTGACTCTGGCAGAGTTCATTAAGAATATGCTACAACGTTGGATTCACGAACGTCATAGGGCTGTACAGTCAATGCGTCATCAGTTGACCGATGCAGCACATCTTATGATCCTAAAACATTTGGAGAAGTGCAATTTTAGTTGACTGGAACATATTCTCGGTGAAGCGGTCTGGAAAATAGTGGACATTTGACTTAGCTCTGAAGACCTGCACATACAACAAAGTCCAAATGGACCATTTTCCATGTTCTCGCGCTCTTGCCGCCGCAAGGTACATCATACATTTTATTATATGGTTAATATTACTGAAACGTGAATCTGTTCATTTTCATTGTTTTTACAGGGACCAAAACATGGATTTCACATCCTTGTGTACGGACTACTACAAGAGACAAACACTTTTTGACATCTTTCCACTTGGATTGTGCCATCTGACATCGCTGAGAGGGTGGTTTTGAATCCAATCTCCAAGAGACAAGTAGGCCGCCCGAGGCGAGTCGACATATCTCATCTTCGGAAAGGACAACTACACAGAATTGTAGGAGATGTGGACAACCAGGGGATAATTCTAGAAGATGGTCTAACCCAGCTTTGACTAATGAAGGTCAGAGCAGAGTTGTTCTTGAGGAATACAAGCACAAGTGTAGCATCTGTCATACAGTTGGCCACAACAGACAGACGTGCCCTACTAGAGACTCCACTGTGGAATGATTTGAGGCGTTATGATGATGACATTGTGATAATTTGTACTCATAATACTTTTTCATTAACTTAAATTCAATGTTAATTAAAAAGGATTTCAAATTTGTGTTATGCTTGTGATTTATGACATTTGAAAAGGAAACAAAAATTAAAATTTAATTTAATTTCATTGTTAACATTTTTATACAAAAAAATTGGTACATATAAAAAAGAATAACTACATAAATCTAAACGGGCCTGGAGTTAGAAAAAATCTCAACTACCATATTTTCCTGAATGATCTCCATATCGTCTTCCAACCAATTGAAATCCTTCATGTCCGCCAGTAAGTACTAGATCAATCTCAACGTGTGGGGACCACAGTTACTCTTGCAGTTGAACACATTAACATGCGTTAGTAAAACAATAGGTTTTTATTAACACAATCTCAAAGTTAATGAAAACAAAATGTCTTACTATTTCTTCTGTTGGGGGATACGTGTTTCGGACACCACGTTGACGGACAAGGGCTTATTCTTCTTGGCGAAAGTCTCATGGGCAGCCGGTCGCACAGTATGAAACCCGGCCTGATACAACATCGAGGGCAAAAACCAACGCAATAAGGCTACCTACTACTTCCGGATATTCACTGCAACATCCTGTCTCTAGGGGTCGAGTATGAACATCTTCCCGGAGGTGAGGTCGACGGTCACCAAAAGCCAATGTTGGCACCCAATATTGCACGGTATCATGACTTGTAAACATAACAAGAAGGTGTTAGGATGTACAAAGATATTTATATTATAAAATTAAAAACCAAGAAACACTTACCATATCAACCTCGTGCCACAGACAACTTCCAATCGGGGCACCACCGAGCACCGTCATAAGGTCGTCATCGGTCCACCAGGACCTTAGCACATTCCACCGTATTGTGCTGATCTCCCCACGAGCATCATGAGACATCATTCTCCTGTACTAGCGCTCTAGTAATGACTGTACAAATATTTGATCGACAAAAAATTATTAATGTTTTATAAACTAATTTACAAGCATGCGTAATCATTACTTTTTAAATACTTACAAAAAACTATGTATCCAATATGTTGATCATCTGGTTGTACGCCCTCGGGAATGCTCACTGACGCTTCCGAAGAATATGGACGTAAGCGTCCATATACTGGGATTATATACACGTAATAAAGTGTTAGGAGTGTATCATTACTGAAACAAACATAAAATAGAAAATTCCGGCTTGCACGTACCTCTTCCTCCAACTCCATGAAGTTGGTCTGCAACGATGGAACCATACAACATCAACTGGCTCTAGCACATCCACATCACGTATGCATTAATTTTCCATTAGCTACACAATTATTTAATTGAACAGTAAAAAACCTGCCATCTAAATAGGAAAAAAATTTACTTACCTTTACTTTTTTATGTTCTTCTTGAAGGCTCGGTAAGCCTTCAACTGCTCACTGTCCACTAGTCCATGGGGAGGGGGGATGGGGAGGGGGGAGGTGCAAGTGCCAGTCAATCAATGGGGGAGGTGGAGGGGGCGGCTGTCGCTTGATCGATGGGAGGTCCAACAGAACTACTGTATGTGTAACAGACCCTGTATCTCTAGTACGCTGGTGAGCCTCACTCTCCGGAACTACCCCTCCGGTATGTGGATCATCCTGATGTCTATCAATCCTGTCTGTCCCTCCGGTATACCCATTTGTCCTGTCTCTGGGAGTAAAGTTTGGATCAGGAGCAGGTGGATCATCCTGGTGCGTATGCATCCTCAAGCCCTGAAGCCCCCCGATTAATGCGAGTAACTCCAGATAATGCTGTTGTCTATCCTCCTTGCTTTTTTTAATCATATCCAGAAACTCTCGGTGCTGTAGCTATCATCATCCTCATTCTTCCGGAGGGTTTCATGCAACTCGTTAAACTGATGTTCCCATGGGGCCTGAAATCATGTTAACATTGTTAGTACTAAAATAATCAACAGGTCGCTTTAATAAAAACAAAACTATCATCTCAACTTATCTCCCCATCACTTCCAACGCCTACATGGGAATCCCCTCTAGATGCAGCATATCGGGGGTGGTAAAACGAACCCTTTTATGCCTTACTCATCGAGAAGACAACTCAAATCTGTCAGTGTCCTTGGCACTGAAACCCGGACCCGATGAGTCAAAATCTTCCGCCAGTGGTAGTCTGATCAGGGATAGTCAGAAGGTGAACCCTGTCCTCCTCTACATAAAGACTCCCCCCATCGCTTAGGCCTGCGAAGTTTCGTGCCTCCGTCTCAGCTGCAGTCGGTACAATTTCCTTCCTTACAAACATATGAAAGTTTAGTTAGAGGAATGTCATTGTAAACATAGTAACTAATATAATGATTAACAAATTAAATAAATACCCTAGCACTGAAACTCTTGATCAGTTTCTTCCCTCTAAGTTGTTTGGTCAACTCCCACTTCAACATATGAGGAGAAAGGTCCGTAACTCTTCGAGCGCCGAACTCGACGCCTTATTCAGGGATCGCCTTGAAATCAAATATCTGCATCAAAGATAAGTACGATTAGAATCCAAAAAATTTAGGAAATGAAATATAAAATACATGTTGTAATTCAAAATTCTTACCAAGAGGGCGTGCGATAGACTGTAAATATTGTACCCCTCTACGGTATGTACAACAGCGCCATGCGACTGTTGGCGTCTCTCCTCACGTCACCGGGGTAACTCATGCTTGAATAACAACATAGGCACCTCACGGGAATGCATCGAAGGCAGTGACTTCCTCCACCAACCGAAACTGCCAAATTGGAATTTTGAATCTCTCGTCCACCCCCATCAGTATCCAGTTCAGTATGTAGATGACGAACAACTTCACAGCATCGTACGCCTCCTGAAACTCCTCCAATGATACCTCATCGGCTCTAGGAAAGTACCGCTGATGTATGTCATTCTCTACTGCAACATACATGCTCGTGTCCGGTACGACTCCAAAATGTAATCCGGTGATGAGGCAAAATTCCACCTTCAAAAACCTCACCACATGTTTCCCTAACATGAACTGCATCTCATCTGTTTGCCCGTCATGGTCTATCTCCTGCAACAACAACCGATGTATAACACCACCCGAAAACTTCATCGACATGAAATGTCCGAAATAAAACGCCATGAACCAACGCCGATCCTCAACAAAAAAATCTTCAGGGACTCGGTTCAGTGCATCGTCTATACGGGTGAGGGCTTCAAAATAGTTGTGTCGAGTCAATTTTCCCTTGAACCAATCTCCCTATGGATTTTTAAGGAAATTCTTCAACTTGTTCCCCATCTGCAATGTCACAGAAACAATACATAAGTAAACTGGAAAAAACTCGGTTATTTGAAATATATTCTCGATCCTTTCAAAATTATTCTCGAAACTCTGATAAAATTTCTCAATCTTTTGATAATATTCTCGATCTTTTAAAAATATTCTCAATTGTTTGAAAAAATTTCTAGATCCTTTGAAAAAAAATTAGACCCTTTAAAAAATATTCTCGATCCTTTTAAAAAATCTCGAACCTTTGAAAAACATTCTCGATCATTTGAAAAGCATTCTCGATCTCTGAAAAATATCATCGATTCTATGAAAAAATCTAGACACTTTGATAAAATTCTCGATCATTTGAAAAATATTATTGATCGTTTGAAAAATATTCTTGATCATTTGAAAAATATTTTCAAACGTTTGAAAAATATTATCGATCCATTTAAAAAGTCTTGATCTTTTGAAAAATAATCTCGATCCCTTCAAAATTATTTTTCGATCCTTTGATAAATATACTCGATTCTTTCAAAAATTTCCTCAATTCTTTGTAAAAAAACCTCGATCTTGTTCCAAAAAACCTTGATTTCGCTTAAAAATATCATGATTTAAATAATTTTCAAAATAAAAAATCCTCGATGCCCAGAATTTCATTTTCCTCATCACATATTCAACCTCATTTCAAACCCTAAGCTAAACCACAACCATTCTCAGATCTTTTTTTCAACCATAATCTACAATTTCAATCAACAAAACACAAGTTTAACAACATGCAATGACAATTTATCAACAACAAAATCGAGAAAAAAAAACAAATTGAACTTACCTTTGTCAATCGCAAGAAATTTGGTGTATTCTCATTCCGATCTCTTTGCAGTCGATTTCGTTGGCGTCGATTAGCTTCCCGTCGAGCTCTTTCTCACTCTTGCTTTTTTCACACTTTGAAAACGACAACTTTCTCTCCTTTTTGATAATTCAGGGTATTTTTGTCCAATCACGTTAAATGGTGCCCTTTCTCACTCTTGCTTTTTTCACACTTTGAAAATGACAACTTTCATCACGTTAAATGGTGCCTTTTAAACATATAATAGTAAAGTTGTGCCCCCCACAACCCCCACCCCCTACCCAACCCAACCCAAATAGTGCTATTAATTTTCGAGCCCATTTTATTATGGTAACTTTTATTTGTTATTTTATTGTCATGATCATAACAAATTGTTTGTCACATCATTTAGGTTGATTTTTGAGCTATTTATTTGGTTATGTAACAATATTGTGTTAGCGAACAAATGTCACTACGCGGAAGCATTGTCGGATCGAACACAAACAAACAATAGCAAAAGATAAAAAAAAAGTTAGATGAAAGAAAATAAATCCAATTACACACAACACAAGAATTTACTTGGAAACCCAAATCGAAAAAAAACTATAGTTGTCAGGAGGACAAAAGAAAGTTCCACTATATAGAAAATTATTACATCCGCACACTTAGGATTCTCTCTTTTCCTAATGCCCCCAACCCAATTCTACTCAATACTCTATTGAGTTCTCTCTTGCTATTTGCTAATTTGCTCCACCTCAATAAACTAAGTATTATGATCTATTTATATGAATTACAGAGAGTTTAAACCAACGAGGAAATCCATCTTCTATATGTACAAGATTTTTTTTGTTTCACATATATAATATTTCCTATTTATGACAAGTCTTCTTGTAAGGAGAAATCTTTTTTTTTTCCTTTAATCATCAGAACTTTCAGAAAATACTATTTCCTTTTCCGTTAATATTTTCTAATTCAACACCTGCTTATGATTGACTACGATTCAAGTTACAGTTGGTCACCCGCTTCCTAAGCCGTGTTGAAATTAACCGCTCAGAAAATCGCGATCCACGCACTATGTCACCAAGAACGCTGTCAAGACCTTTATCCAACCTTTGTCACGACTCACAATGTAGGCACAACGCTTCCTCCTTGGAATCGGACCACTGTCCTACCGTTGTGCCACCCACAACGCATTCTACTGGAATGGGGACCGCCATGTTGCCGCTGTCAAAGCTCATAACGCAGGCACTACGATTTTGGTTGTTCTCAGTTTCTCTAGTTCTTCAGGTCTTCAAGCCTCCTTCAAACTCAATCTCACACTTCCAAACATATCTCACATCTCCAGGAAATCTCCGCATTAGTGAATCTCGTTTTGTAACTATTGGAAATTCGAGCCAAACCCAAAATATTATTAAATTATATATATATAATATGAGGAGGGATCGGGGGACACAATTTTTGACACAATATTTGACACGATTTATATCCATTGGATCTCTAAGATTTTAATGTCTAAGATTTAATAAATTTTTCTTTCCTTCTCTCTCCTCTACTTATCATTATTTTATTTTATTTCCTTTTTCTCTCTCCTAGATTTTATTTCCTAAATCCAATCTAAAAAAATTCTCTCTCTTAATTTTTTCTTCTTCATATGCTAAGTATGTTTTTCTCTTTTATGTGCAAAGCAGTAAGTTTTTTTTTTTTTGAAGTCTATTATTCTATATCCACCATTGTTCAAACAATTAATATATTGTTAAAATTAACTCAGAAAATTAATTATATATTTTTCAAACAAACTTTTAATTTTACTTTTTCTCTTTCTTATTAACTTTTTTTATTATTTGTCTCATCCATTATATATGTAGGGACCAAGATTTTTTTTTTAAGATTTCTTTAGACTCTTTTCTTTAACCTTAGGAGTTACGAAGCCTTAAGTATTTTGTACGGGTGATAATAATAGTGAAATAGTTTTTTTTATATAAAAAAAATATGTGTAGCATTTCATTACATGGGTACAAACTATTCATTTTTTTCTTGATAATGGAATGACGTTTACTAACCGGGAATGAGGGAATCGGAATCAAGGTCCATTGGAAAGGGAATGAAAGAGTATCAGAATTAAGTTGCAAATTCAATTACTGTGTTTACTAACTTTTTTAGAATTAGAAATGAAATAAAATTTATACAAAGTTAATTATAAAAATATCCTTATGTGCACAAAATAACTGTATATATACATATACATATACATATAAGAGATGTATGAGTATAGTTAATAAATAAATAAATAATTTTTTTTTTCGCAATTTGGTTTTTACCACAATTTGTTTTTTTTTTTTCAATTTCTTTATAATTTAAAATTCTATATATATTAAAAATGAATAGTGAAGTATGAATAAAAGAGTGAACTAAATATATTAATTTTAATAAATTTTATTTATAAACACTAATAAATTATTATCACACACAATTTATATATATAAAAAATCATATCAGTTTTGGAAACAAATCCTCTTTTAATGATGATACAATTTACTTTTGAAAATATCTCGAATGTAGGAGCCTTATAAAAGGGAATATGTGGAACCATATATAGAATCAAGAGATTTTCAATCTAAAATCCTCTTATTTATACAGATATCTTTTTAAAAAATCTATTCATATCTATGGCTATCTTAAAAAAAATTAACTTATTGATATCTACAACTATAGTTAAAATAAATTGTTTATTAATAAAATTCAAAATTATACATAAAAAAAGATAAAAAAAAAATGATAATCATGTGATGATGAGAAAGTTTGATACTTGAAATAAAATTAGAATTTAATTAGGGTTTATCATATGTTATGGTTTATCGTAAGGTTTTTTTAAGGGTAAGTTTTTTTAATAAAAAAATATAGTCGATGATATGTGTTTTTTTTTTGTTGAATAGCACTTTATTAAAAACAAATGAAACAAAGACCAGGAGATCAACAAAGCAAGCCGAAACAACAAATTGGCATGAGGCCAAGAAATAAAGGGAGCCCCACTACCCAGAAAACACGCCTAGGCAAACACACCAGAGCAAACAAACACCACCCAAAACAAAAAAGCTCAACAAACACAACAAAAAAACAGAGCAAACAGAAAGCCTAAACAGAGCAAGAGCAGTGCAACAACAAGGAGACCCCGACCAAAGCAAAAGCCTCAAGAAAAAACCAAACCACCTTGTCTCTTCAAGACAGAGCAAAACTAGAACATACACCAACCAACAGAACCACAAGACCACATAACAACACGGCAACGTAGACCTCAAGAAATGTCCCAAACCAATTTGTCTTCACCCGAGCATGACCACTTCTTGGCAAGTTTATCAGCGAAGGAGTTAGTTGATCTTGGATTAAAACGTTACCACTACCCCTTTCCTGAAATCTAGCCAGCTCTTGATGTTGTAAACTAGATTCAAGTGCTTTAAACTACCAATGCCTTCTCTATAATTAACCCACGAAACAACTGTTTTAGAGTCAATCATTTTCATTATATCCATGTGACGGAGAGCCTCAGAAGTAGCACACAGCTCAATTGCTCTATGAATAGCTAGAACCTCAGCAGTGTTAGAGTCTTAAGAACCCACATAGATATGGGTGTAATTAATAAGTGTATATAGTATTTGATTTATTTTTAATTAAAGTAATTTATCCTTATTGGTAAATTTGTATTGGGATATTTTTATAATTAATTTTTTAAATAAAATATAGGTTTACTAATAAGTTTTATTGTTTTAATATCGGCACCCTATATGTAATTATTCAATTATATGTTATATTATATTGAACAAGCTGAAATTCATTTCATATATTTAATCATTGCTGACAAATATGTCATATTAATATTTCTAGTCTAGGATCTCATTATCAACCGATACAAACTATGTGTCTATGCCAATGATCGTTATGGCAAACTAAGAAAACTTAAAAAAATACAGTTATATAACCAATGAGAGAAAATATTTTGCGAAAATGGGGGGAATGACATGTATGCCTTATATGCAATTAAATATATATTCATATTAAATACATAAGCATGAAAGCATACATGAATTTCTCGAATTCATTGAATAGCGCAAGAAATCCAACCTGAAAATAAAACAAATAAAATAATGAAAATAATAGAGAGTCTTCTACTCTCTACTCACATTTCTCAGACTGCCTAATGGGGAGACAATTCTGTAATTTGTTATATGAGTAAGAGTAGGGATAACTTCCTAAAATCATAACCCATAAAGGATTCTCAACTCTAATAGGATGACTAGTCCTAAAATGACTACTAAGCCCACACATATACAATAGCCCATGCCATATTCTATATTTATTTAATGTTGCTAAGGTGTACCGAGCCCAACAATATTGATCACAATCAAACGGGCTTTATCCGGTCAACTCTCACTTACTTAAACATTCCAATCAATTCGGTTTTCATAAACATAAAATATAATATCATATGTTGCTCACAATTTTATAAGAATCTTAAATTCTCCCATTTGAGCTACAAAGACACTATTATTTTAGATTTAAAAATTCATTTTAGAAAATGACTCTCCGAATTGACAAACAATTATATGTGGCCACAAGGAATGTTTAATAGAGTAACACATTTCTTCCCCTTAGTCCAATAGAACTTCAAGTATCCAATTACATAGATCATTACATACTTAATCAACATAAGACCATATGTAATCAAAATACCCTTAGTTTTACCTACACGGGTAAAATGGTATGAATGTGTAGTATGGAAATTACATTCAAATGTGATCATCATATCTATTTCCATATAGGTCAAACTTCACATACTGCGAAGCAACTTAAGACAAGCAGACTTAATGTCTTAATCATTTTACACCCATTGATCAAACACTTTGACCATGAGTTCAATCTCTCTTAAGACGGGTAAATCCTTCGGTCTTAAGTAATATTCACTTATCGGTGAAAACTTTATACCTTATGAGTGAAGTGCCCCCTCAAAGCCAAAAGCTTTGAGATATCCTGCCATAATAAAAAACATACATGTGCACATATCATGGCAAATAACATACATATACAATGTACAAATATATTCTCAAGAACAAATAATAAATTTTTATTAAACAGAAAACTGCAGTTAATTTAAAAACAAAACACACCACTAATCAAGCATATCATAACTATCTACCAACCCCATACGGGGTAACATGCCCTTTAAAAATCTTCGGAGATAGTCCATTGGTTAGGGGATCAACTATCATCTCATTTGTGGCAAAATGAATAATAAAAGTTTGCAACTCTTGAACTTTCTCTCTAACCACAAGATACTTGAACTCCATATGTTTAGACCCTGAAGACTTTTTATTGTTCTTAGAGAAAAAAACAACTATGGAATTGTCACAATAGATTGTCAATGGCTTAGAAATAGAATCCACAATCTGTAACCCTGAAATGAAATTCCGTAACTAAAATGCTTGGATTGTTGCCTCATAACATGCCACAAACTCAGCTTGCATAGTAGATGAAGTTGTAAGTGTCTGATTGACACTCTTCCACGATATGGCTTCACCAACCAACATAAACACAAAACCTGAAGTGGATTTTAGATCATCTGTATAACCAGCAAAATCCGTATCTGCATAGCCAACAACTTCTAATAGGCCTGAACGCCTATAAGTGAGTATGAAATCCTTTGTTCACTGCAGATAACGCATAACTTTTTTTACTGCTGTCCAATGATGAATGCCAGGATTACTATGAAATCTGCCAAGTACATTAATTGCAAAAGCAATATCAGGACATGTACAAACTTGTGCATATATCAAACTGCCAACCGTAAATGAATATGAGGCATCTTTCATTTGAGAACGTTCTAGATCATTCCGTGGACACTGTAGCTTCGTAAGTTTATCTCCTTTCACGATAGGTACCTCACATGTGGAACAAGCACTCATGTTAAACTTCTCTAGTACCCTATCAATGTAAGCCTTTTAAGATAACCCAAACCACGTGACCTATCATGTTGTATCTCAATACCAATGACATAAGAGGATTCCCCAAGATCCTTCATTTTAAAGCTACGAGATAGAAAATTCTTGGTATCTGATCGAGCCATGATAACACTAGTTTTTGAGTCCCCCTTCCTACGCTTGTTGCTTAATTGTCGAGTAAAATCCAGTGTTTAATGGCTCGATAGAGTGTTTTTTACAAGATTTCATGATTAGGGGTATCATTTGGGTGATTTGAGTGAAGTTGGGATTCAAGAGTGCTGGAAATCAGAAACTTGGTCAAAAAGGCAAGCTGTCGCGGTCGGGGTGCGTCGTCATGGACAACCGCGACAACAACTTATTTTAGAAGTCACCAGAATTGTCACTTGGAGATCACGTACAAACTACCAAATAAATGACATGTTGCGGTCAAGTTCCGTCATGGGAAACCGTGACATACAGGGCGACAGAAACTTTCTTGGACATTGTCGCGCGAGGTATGGCCTGAACAGAAGACACAGAGAACAAGAGGCGAGGTGTCGCGGTTGGATTTCCATCATGGACAACCGCGACAATCAATGATGCGACAGTACGTTGCATACTTCCCTAGGTTGATTCTTGACCTATCTTTAGACCCATATAAATACCCTTATGAGTTAGAGGAAAGACATCATCAACCACACGAACTTTTGGACTACTTCCACCCTTCCATCACCATTCTTGGACAACTTTCCCATCCATACATCTTGGAACTTGGAAGGCAAGAAGAGGAAGGTTACAAGTCAAGGAACCTCAATGACCAACCTTGGTTTCTTCTTTCACTTTTCTTTGTTTTATTTCCTTTCTTTGATGTGTAACTAATTCTAAGTTAGAGGATTAATGTAAACCGATTGAACAACTCTTTGTAATCCTACGGTCTATGCTTATTAATTAATTACATTGGTAGTCTCTTTTATTGCAATACTTACTCTAATTCTTTCACCTATATTTAAATGAGACCTCAATGAATGTTTGTGTTAGGATTAGTTAATTTATGATATTGAGGGTTAGATGTGGGTGACCATCCCATTTAGTCCTTAATTACAATATTAATAATTGAGAAAATTCCCATATGCATGACCATGCTATGTGTGATTTGGTTTAGAGTTTTTAATTAGAAACTAATTCTAACCCTTACTCATTACATGACCTTGTGTGAGTAATAGGAAAGATTAGGTGCTTCATGAAACAAACCCTATCAATTGGATTTAAGTGCTTTAATGAGACTCGTGGATTACATTGAGTAGTTTAATTAGGTTGCATTGATTCCCTAGCATTCCCTCATATTCATATTCATATTTTTCGTGTGAGCTTGTGAGTAATTTAGTTTATTTGATCTTACATATTAGTGAATTAGAGTACCAACCCAAGACAAGCATTATACCATTTAATTTTTATGCATTTAGATTAGGATTAAATTATACTAATTAGTGTTCAACTAGTAGAATCACCGATCACAGTGAACGAACTTTTTTTAAAATTGATTAAAAGATAAAAAATACTGCAATCAGTATCATACAACAACCCCAAATTATTGCTAGCGAGCAAATTATCATCAACATCAAGTATAAGATAAATAAAATTGCTCCCACTAACCTTGAGGTATATGTAATGATCCATCGAATTTTAAACAAAACCATACGATGTAACGATTTCATCAAATTTCAAATACCATTGTCTTGAAGCTTGTTTAAGACCATAAATGAATTTTCTAAGCTTGCAAACCATATGTTCCTTTCCAACTACCTGAAAACCTTGAGGTTGCATCATGTATACATTCTCTACGAGATCTCCATTTAAGAAAGCAGTATTCACATCTGTTTGATGCAACTTTTAATCAAAATGAGCAACTAAGGTCATAATAATCCTAAATTCATCTATTGAAGAGACATGCGAAAAAGTCTCGGTATAGTCAATACCTTCTTTTTTACTGAACCCATTTGCTACAAGTCTAGCATTCTGTCTCTCAACAATGCCTTTAGAGTCTCGTTTAGTCTTAAAAACCCATTTGCAGCCAATGGGCTTGCAACCATCAGGCAGTTCAACCAAATCCCAAACACGATTTGTATCCATGGATCTCAGTTCATTGATCATAGCATCCATCCATTTTGACGATTGAGAGCTCTGAACAACTTGATCATAAGTCCTAGGATCGTCATCCACTCATAAGTCAAAATCATGCTCTTGTAAATAAATAATATAATCATTAGGAATGGAAGATCTTCAGACCCTCTGAGATCTCCTTAAAGGAACATCAATAATTGGTTGTGGCTCATCAACGACTAGCTGGGGTTCATCAATAGCTGGCCCGGGCTCACAAATAACCAGTTGAGGTTCAACAACAACTGGTAAGGGCTCATCTTCTTGTTCAGATAGAGACTCATCATAATGCTCCAAGAGAGGTGACAATATCTAATGAAGTAGAAAATTTCTGATTACCCGATTTGTCTTCCTCAAACTCGAAATCCTGAGTTTGCATATTCCTTTCAACTTCATTACCTTCCTTCAAGAATACAGCACGTTTGGATTCAACGATCTTCATAGAGTATGTAGGACAATAAAATCTATATCCTTTTGATTTATCCGCATATCCCACAAAAAGTGCATTGTCTTAAAATCCAACCTTTTCAAATTATGATCGTAAGGCATCACTTTCACAGGACATTCCCATACTCTAATGTGATTCAATTTTTGCTTCGAACCAATCCACATTTCAAACAGAGTCTTAGGCACAGATTTGCTGGGAACTTTATTAAGAATGTAAGTTATCGTCTTTAACGCATCACCCCATAAAAATTTAGGCAAAGAACTCGTACTAATCATACTTCTTACCATGTCCATTAATGTACGATTTTTCCTCTCTGAAACTCTATTATGTTCAGGTTCACCAGGCATAGTGTATTGAGCACCAATCCCACATTCTTGTAAAAACCTTACAAACGGACCAGGATTTTGACCAGCTTCACCATACCTACCATAATATTCATCCCCACGATCAAATCTAATACCTTTGATCTTTCTTTCTAATTTCAGTTCAACCTCAACCTTATATATTTTGAAGATATCTAAGGCTTCGGATTTCTCGTGAATGAGATAGATGTAACCATAACGTGAGAAATCATCAATGAAAGAAATGAAATAATTATATCCACCAAGTGCGATAGGAGAAAATGGTCCACATATATCGGTATGAATAATTTCCAACAGATTTTGACTTCTGGTAGCCCCTTTCTTTTTAGCTCTTGTCATTTTACCCTTCAAATAATTAACACAAGATTCAAAATTTGAAAACTACCCCCCCTCCCCTTCCCCTTCCCCCCCTCTGGCGTTTAGATCCATTGGTAGAATTTATCACAGTAGCAGAACGAGAACATTGATCGTAACGATTTATATACCTATTTGAGGTCCCCATTACCTAGCTTTTGTTCTTGTTTTTGAGCATATTTTGGTATATTATATGTGTGAGTCTTGTGTAGGTACATGTTCCCTACGGAATGTATTTGAGCTTAATTGAAGAGTTTTTTAAGTTAAGGTCAGAATTTGGAATAACTTATGCAGACATCCCAACTTCTGAAGGTCATATCTCCCTCCTGCGATCGAAATACATCTCTTATAACCACTTTTCGAAAGCCTCAGAAGTCTCCTTTCCAACGCACTTTACAGATCATGATTCTGAGATTTCTAGAGAAAGTTAGGCCAGTTTTCATAACGGTACTCAACCGTGTGAGACCAAGTTACGTACCGCGTTTCGTACCACACTTATGGGCAACAAGCTCGAAAAAGTGATGTGTGGTACGCTGTGTTAATGCGAACAACACATCGAACAACACTTCTGGTCAGAAATGCATTTTTCAGTCATTTTCAGAGGGGTATTCTTGTCTTTTCACCCCAAGGTCTTGCCCTAACCTCCCACACTATAAAAACCCTCTTTTGTCCTCATTCTTCAGATATTTCTTCCCCTCTTTTCCCCTTCTCACGCCTCTTCTCTTCTTCTTCCATTTTCTTTCATTTTTGCTCCCATGGAGGTTTTTCCTCTTTGGGAGCTCACCATACACCTCCACCTCACCACTATACACTTCCTCCATCCATCTTAGTGTTGATTACAAAGGAATTAAGAGCCAAATTTGAGCTAGGAAGGCTAGGAGCATCTTTGGAGGACTTGTCTTCAACGGTTTGCTCTTATTTGCTCATTTCTTTGTATTCCTTGTTGTCTTTGATGTGTAACACCGAATTTGGGAATCTGAAAACCTTTCACATGTGCTATATATGTATTTTTGTACTTAAATTCATTTGGGTTTTGTTTTGCTCTTTGATATATCTGTTTTTATGCTCTTAATATGATATGTATGTGTATGAATTGTTAGAAATAAATATGTGTCCATGATTGGGTTTAGGAGTAGTTGTAATTTAGAGTAGAAATTAGATACCCATGATTGTTGATTGATTGATTGATGACTTGAAATTTCATGTATTGAGTAATTTGAGTAATAGGGATTTTAACCCCAAAGAACAGAAAAGGTTTTAGTTCAGGCTTTTAGTTGCTAAATTGATCTTTGTTCATATCCTTGTTCTTAATGTGTCTTTGTATTAAGACATGATTATCCATTCACGTGACAGGATTAGGTGATGAATTGATTGTGGGAAAATTCCCTAATCAAGAGGATTAACCTTTAACCTAAATTGAATGTTCTTAATGATATAACAATCACTTTGTTTCATGTAGTTGTTAGTTAAACTTGTTTACCATGTTTAGCCCTCCTAGGGAGTCAACTAAACCGAATATTTGACCTAGAAGTAAAGACCACCAACATTTCTTTTGTACTTGAGTAGTTATATGGATGTTTTGAATGCTTAAAGCTTTTGCTTAATTGATCACTTTGTAATTGATCCATGGTTAGATGCTATGTACCGAGAGAAGACGCGTTTGACAATGTTTAGATAAACATTCACTATGCTTAACTAGAAAGTGCTAGAACCACTAGACTAGTGTATAGGGTTCGATTTGTATTCCACGATCTTAATGGGTTCATATATATTATACGGGTTGCTCGAGAGAGATTTCGGGTATATATAGATACTATCTCTAAGACATCGAAAGAGATTAGAGATTAATGGAAGGGATACGAGCCTATGATATACTTGCACATTTGAGGATTATGTGAGTCTAGGACGTAATTAGGAGGATTGTCACAGTTGAGTCGTTTCCATAGTGTAACCACATTTCATGCATATCTCCATTCCATCTATCATTGTATATATTATTTATATAAGTTATTTAGTTATATGATTATTCATTTTTCTACACACGCAACACGTGAGTCCGCTCAGAATGTTGTAATAATAGCTAGAACTAGAGACGGTCGGTGAATTCCACCTCCTTGTGGATCGATCCCTTGCTTGCCGTTGTGCTAGTCTCTGTAACTTGCGCCCATGCGAGGCCGAACTTAAATGTTCATATTTGACGACACTACACCAATGTGTACCGTCAAACATTCACCATCAAAATCAGAGTGTAAATTCAATTTATACAAACCATCACACAAACAGCCAGAACAAAAGAGAAGAGAACCATGATAAAGAACAAATCCTTTATTAATGAATTCAAAACTATAGCCACTAATGTCCAACTTAGAAATGGAAATCAAATTAAGTCTAAGAGAAGGAACAAAAGCAACGTCAACTAAATCTAAAAACTTTCCTGAAGCTAAAGGTAATCTAATAACTCTTATAAACTCAACTAAAGTCTTCTCTCTATTTCCCTTGAAAATGACATCTTATTTATCCATTGGTTTCCTTTTACGTCTGAATCCCTGTAAAGAATTCGTAACGTGAATAGTAGCTCTAGAATCAACCCACCAAGAATTCAAAAGGACATCAACCAAATTAGATTCAAAAAATACGATAGCTAAATGGGTACCTTATATGTGTTTCTTAAACTTGAAACAATCCTTCTTCATATGGCCTTTCTTGCTACACTAGAAACACTTGTCTTTCATGTCGTCATCCTTAGCCTTAATGAACCCATTAGACTTGCCAGCTTTCTTTCTTTGATGTTTAAACTTCTTACCCCCGTTGAACTTCTTCTTACCCTTGTTGTTTTGAGTAACCATATGAGCACTTTGTTTCTTACTCTTACGAATAGTCTCTTCCTCCTGGACCACAATAGCAGTCGTTTGGTCCAAAGTCCATTCAGCCTCTTGAGCATTATAAGAGGTTTTCAGAACATCAAACTCACTTGGAAGAGACTCAAGGACCTGCCATACAAGGTGAGAGTCAGAGATCTCAGTATCCATATCTCTTAATTTCATGGCAATATTAGTCATCTTCATAATATGCCCACGAACATCACCGGCACTATCAAAAACCGTTGTCGCCAGCGGGCTCAGATACTTTCCCCTCTCAGCCTTGCTTCGCTTCTTAAACTTGCCACTCACAGGTTTAAGATAATCCTTTGCATCCTTACATTTTGGAATACTCTTCTTAATAGTTTTGGCAATGGATAAACACATGATCATCAGACATTTCCGATTAGACTTTTTCCACTTCTTTCGATAAGACCTCTGTTTAGCAGAACTCTCATCAGTGAGTTTAGAAGACTTCTTCTCACGTAATGAAATGTCTATAGCCCAAAGAGCTAGAACAACAGTGAGAGCCTCTTTCCATTCCTCGAAATTAGTCTCATCCAAAGGTTTTATAGCAGACAATTGCGAAACAAAGTTGTTGACATTGAAAACTGAATTTCAAAACAAAGGATTTCATACTCATAAGATAACAATCAAAACATTATAGAAACAAAATTCAACATGTGAATGGGCAAAGATCACTACATTCTATAAATGAATTCCTTAAGATGATGAACCTCCTACGGAAAAGAACATCACCTATCACATGTGATAACCCTTCTACGGAGATGATTAAAACATGCATATAGTTTCCATTACTGCAATTTTATCGATGAATACCTCAAGATGATGAATCTCCTACGGAGAAAAACATCACCTATCACATGTGATAACCCTCATACGGAGATGATTAACACAAGCATTTTCATCTTTGCAGTTCAAATTTTATAATTGATTACCGATGAATATCTCAAAATCTTTAATGATTAGTTACTACGTCAAACATAAACATCAAATTTACAAAAGTATTCAATCAATTATTAAAACTATCAAATTAATAATCGTGAGCCAACTAAATTCTCAAAATCGAAATGATTAGTCACTACGTGAAAACATAACCATCCGATTCACGAGAATATACAAAGCAAATTATTAATTTCACCAAAATAATCAATATGAAAACTTAATGATTAGATTACTACGTAAAAACATAATCATCTGAAATCACAAAGATTATCAACTGCAATTATTCCCAAAATCCTTTTAGAAAATTATAAAAACTGCCCCTGATTGTGCTAAATTACAATAAGACCCCTCAAGATTCAGTAATTATAAATCGGCCCTTAAATTTTTTTAAAAGTACAAACTAGCCCAGTTAGTTTTAATAATTATAAATTGGCCCCAAAACTACAAAGTGACCCTGTTACTTTTCATTAATTATAAATCGGCCCTAAAACTATTTTGAAATTGCAAACTGGTCCAGTAAGTTTTGGTAATTACAAATTAACCCTAAAGTTTTATCAAGATTACAAAAGGACCTAAAATAATTACAAATCAGTCCCTCAAGAATATCAAATTCTCAAAAGATGGCCCAAAGCAAAATCAATCTATGGAAACCCTAGACTGCATTCGCCACTGCCTCTACAGAGGCATTCGCCACTGCCTCTACAACCCATCTGTCGCCTGAAGGCAACGCACCGCGGTGCAACCTCGATCCATACTCGGATTGAAGCGATGAAGACCGATGATTAATGCCCAGACAGATCGAGAGAACTAGAGGTCGATCTGCACTCATTCTTGCCAGATCGTGATCGAGATCGCTTTCAACGTCCGGCGATCATCATCCTCGTTGACGAGAGGAAGGAACTATGGGTAAGTAGGTGATCAGGTTTGGGCGTGATACCAAGAAAGAAATCACGATGGATATGGGTTGAAAACCCATCGACCCAAGTGAAAGAAAACAGATCAGAAGATCTAATGATTTGTCCCAAACTTCACGAGATCGAGAACATACCCATATTTGAGTTGATCTAAATCTAAAACCTAAATATTTGTTCATCTACTGGTTGAATCCTAGCATGCAATAGGTTTCTATATTGAAACAAATCATCAAACAAATTTTTTTCTATAATGGATTCAATAAATAGCAATATATTCATGTTAAAAACAGTAGACGAATAATAATAGGAATTTAATATTCAGCCTATGTAAAAATACGGAAAGCTCTGATACCACTGTAAGCCTTATATGCAAATAAATATATATTCATATTAAATAAATTAGCATGAAAGCATACCTGAATTTCCCGAATCCATTGAATAGGGCAAGAAATCCAACCTGAAAATAAAACAAAGAAATAATAAAAATAATAAAGAGTCTTCTACTCTCTACTCATCTTTCTCAGGTTGCTTAATGCGAAGACAATTATGTAATTTGTTACATAAGTGAGAGTAGAGACCTCCTATATGTAGTATAACTTCCTAAAATCCTAACCCATAAATGATTCTCAACCCTAATAGGATGATTGTCCTAAAAGGAATACTAGACCCACACATATACAGTAGCCCATACTATATTCTATATTTATTTAATGTAGCTAAGGTGCACCGAGTCCAACAATATTGATCACAATTGAATGGGCTTTATCCGGTCAACTCTTACTTACTTAAACATTCAAATCAATTCAGTTTTCATAAACAAAAATATAATATCATATGTTGCTCACAATTTTATATGAACCTTACATGACACTCTTATCACGTTGCATTTTGAGAGTATCACATGATTAATAACTTAAGTTTAAATGGTATTAAAGGACTAAAATAACCTCATCTCCTTATTTTATTACATTTATACCATTTTTAGGTTTTTTTTTCTTTCAAAAACCTCTGTTAATGGAGGACCAACGGAGGTCCTCGGCTTCCATTAGAGGTCAGTTTGACCTCTATAGGAAGTCGAATAGACCACCAATGGTGGTTTCAATGAAGAAGATGACCAAATTTTTTTTTTAAAATTTCGTTTTTACCTAAAAAGTCTTAAAAATTGTAAAAAGTCTTGGAAACTACCAAAATGTCTTAAAAATTACCAAAAATATCGAAAACTACCTGAAAAGTCTCAGAAATTTCATAAAAAGTCTCGAAAATTAGAAAATAAGTTTCAAAAATACAAAATAAGTATCGGAAACACCAAAAATAAGTCTCAGAAACACAAAAAAGCACGAGACTTATTTTTGCAAGTGTGTTTTAAGGGTATTTTTGTCAGATCAACACTTTATGTGCTATTTAAACTTAAATTATCAACACTCTTAAAATTATGTTTAAAAGTGTGATTTAATTTTTGTACCTAATAATATGTTATTTAGAAAAGAAAATATAGGAGAGAAAAAAGAATGAATCAATTAAATTGGCGATGGTCGATGGATTTATGAGAGAGAAAGAGAAAGAAGGAAATAAACTTAATAAATCCTTGCCTTTGAAATGTCAAAGATCAAATGATTATAAAATCATGTCAAATATTGTGTCCACCAATCCCTCCCGTATGTATGTTTGTATATATATATATAGTTTTTCTCTTCTTATGATCAAACTGAACTTTTAAGATTATGACAAGATTTGTAAATCATTGATTAAGTTTAACAAGACTTTGACTAAACTGAAGTATATGAATCTAATGGTTGGTAAGAACTGATATAAATAAAATCAGTTCGTCCTGAGGAGAGAAAAACTACATATATACATATATTTATATAACAAACTACTGTTTTATAAATTAATTATATTGTTAGAAAATTATATTTGAATTACGAATGAATATCTCAAAATTATTATGTAGCATATAATAATTTTTTGTATACTTGGGTTTGGAATTGTAATTACAATTACTAACCTAACCAAGAGTGAAACCATAAATTCAAGATTGGAGGAACCAATATACAAAAGCAAAACACAATTAGAGGGGTCAAAATTAAAAAAAGTTAAACTTTTATTAGTATTTTATAATTATTGAAATATGAACTTTAAAGTTTTTTTAAAGGGAGGGGGAGTCATGGCTCCCACCAGCCCCCCTCTCTATCGAGTTCATTTTTGCTCACTCCCTTGGAGGGGGGCATTACCCCCCTCCTGTATAGATGACATGTGTCCAGGGATGGGAAAATTTGTCCCAAAATATAATAGTGTTTAGATAAATTTACCCCTCCATGGACACATGTCATCCATGTAGAAGGAAGGTAATGATCATCACCTTGCCGTTAAGGGGGGGTGAGTAAAAATGAACTCATCTCCCTCTGCCCCTGGACTCAACTGTCCAACCTAAAATAAGTTGGACCATATTCCAAAGTTATTGTGTCAATTGAAAATTGTGCAAGTAGCAACAATTATTTGATGTGGAGTCAACTAAGCCAGTGTCACAAATTTGCATTAATGCATGCAAAGGGTGCACACACATTTTCCAAACCATAAGATCAAAGTTGAAGTCCCGGTCATACGCTACGGCCGGTATCATCACTTTATAATATTAAAAATCGTGAAATATCCATAAAATCATAACCACTCATTATATATATTTTCTCACCTACAAATACATTTACATAAAGTTATATACAAACTTATTTGTATGTCTTTGGATCAGAATCAAATAGAAGTTATGTGTTCACTCTCCTAACCAACCAGACCTTGATGAAATTATATCGATTTGAATGAATTTTGAATTGAATTTTTTTATAGATAATAAGTTTAATGAAATATACCTATGATTTTTTTTTAGATTTTTTTAAATACTGAAACTATTTATCTCGATTTTGTAATATATTAAGGCATCAGAAGAATGGATGAAATATAGGAAAAATCAAGAAAAATAGTTCTAATGCTCGAAAAATTATCATATTTTATTCATAGGTAGATTGACTAAACTTCTTATCCACAACAACAACAAAAAAAAAATTCAGCTCAAAATTCATTAAAATCAATATGATTTCAACAAAATCCTTACCAAAATTGAAAGAAGGGATTCCTAAGAGAAAACCACTTATATATATATATATGTGTGTGTGTGTGTGTGTGTATTGAGTCTCTTATAAAGGATTCCTTATTTTAATTTCTATAAGGATCAATATGAAATCACATCGATTTGAATGAATTTTGATTTGATTTTTTTTTATAGATGATAAGTTCATTGAAATCTACGTATGAATAAAATTTGAGAATTTTTCAAGCACTAGAACTATTTTTCTTGAACTTTCATATATTTCGTCCATTTTTCCGATGCCTTCATATTTTTAAAAAAATCTGGATAAATAGTTCAAGAGCTTAAAATAAATTCAAAGTTAGTCAAATGTAGGTTTCAATGGACTTATTATCTATAAAAAAAATGCATATCAAAATTCATTCAAATCAATATGATTTAACGATGGACCTTGCCGAATTTAAAATAAAGGATCTCTTATAGGAGACAATATATATATATATATATATATATATATATATATATATATATAAAGTGGTTTTATCAAAAGAGATCTCTTATTTTAATATAATGTAAGATCCTCGATGAAATCCATCGATTTGAATGGATTTTGAGTTGATTTTTTTTGTATATGATAATTTAAATGAAATCTTCTTGTAAACCAAACTTGAAAATTTTCAAGTACTACAACTATTTTTTCCCAATTCCGTTAAATATGAAGCATAAGAAAAATGTTGAAAATTGGAAAAATGAAAAAAAAATAGGTATTGAATTGCTTTCAATTTTTGTTTACATGTAGATTTCTTTGAAGTTATCATCCGTAAAAACAAATCATATCAAAATTCATTCAAACAGATAGATTTCACAAAGATCCTTACTTTATGTAAAAAATAAGGGATCATTTATGAGATCACCACCCAATATGGCATTATGGTAATAGTGTTCATTCAGCTTAACAATACCTCAGGTTTTGAGTCGCGTACATCGCATGTGGTATACAAAGAAAAAAGATGTAATCAATAACGCACTACAATGATATAATGAGGTATGTATACGTATAATACATAGAATGTAGACGTGATATCGGTTTTCCCCACCCAAAGATTAAATTTACCAAAAGAGGTGAAAAAATCGGACACGGTCTGATATAATAAGGTATGTAAACATATAATAAATATACATGGTAAGAAAATAAATAATATATAAAATGTATATGTGTTATCGGTTAACCCTACCTAAGGATGAAATTTGCCAAAAGATATAAAAAAAAATTGGATTCGGTCTATTATAATAAGGTATGTATACATATAATAATTATACATGATATATAGACTACCAATATAATGAATGTAAATGTGTTATCGCTTATCCCCACCCAAATATGACATTTGTCAATGGAGGTGAAAAAATCGGTTACGGTCTATTATTATAAGGTATAATAATTAGTGGAAACGGTGATGAATGTCAATTTTTTTGTTGTTGTGTTGTAATTATGTCACCAATTTAATAACTTATGTTTAAAAGACATATTATGGTGAGCTACCCAAATTGCCCTTAAAATTTGTCTTTGTGCTTCTAACTACACTTTAAAAAAGAAAAGTTGTCTTCTCTTTCCAAACAAAATGTCTAAAAATTGATCTCCTTATTTTCTTTTATGCATTTGTGACTGGTTTAACAACGTATCAATTCTTGTATGAACATATAGTCTCTAGAATTTAAAGGAGATTTTTTCTTCTTCTAAGCTTTTTTTAATTTTTTCCCGAGCTTTTTTTTATTAGTTCGAACTTTTTTCTTTTGGTCTGAGATTTTATTTTTGTGACTATTTCCGAGCTTTTTTAGAAAGAATTCGAGCTTTTATTGCATAGGTTCGAGTTTTTTTTGTATTGGTCAGAGCCTTTTTCTATTAGTTCGAGTTTTTTTTCTATTGGTTCGAGTTTTTTTTCTATTGGCTAGAGCTTCTTTTCTTTTGGTTCAAGATTTTATTTTTTTAACTTTTTCCGAGCTTTTTTGGAAAGAATTCGAGCTTTTTTTGTTTTGGTCTGAGTTTTTTTTCTATTAGTTTGAGTTTTTTTTCTATTAGTTCGAGCTTTTATTCTTTTGGTCCGAGAATTTATTTATTTTTTTGACTTTTTCAGAGCTCTTTTGGAAAGAATTCGAGTTTTTTTTTGTATATGTTTGAGTTTTTATTGTAATGGTTTGAGCTTTATTTTTTTTTGTTTGAGAATTTTTTTTTTGTGTGACTTTTTTCTAGCTTTTTGAGAAATAATTCAAGTTTTTTTTTGTATTGGTTTGAGCTTTTATTGTATTGATCCAATCTTTTTTCTATTAGTTCGAGCTTTTTTTTTTTTACTATTTCCGAGCTTTTTTAGAATGAATTCGAGCTTTTATCAACACCGAATGCGTCTGCGTAGCGTCTGAGTTTCAAAGGAACTTTCTCTCTATTTCACAACTCTCACTGTAAAAAAATGAATGAAAGAAATCTGATGGAACAACTATTGGTGGGCATTTTTATCCATTCACCATAATAGGTGTCTTTTAAACATAAGCTATTAAAGCAGTGACAATGTTGAAATGCCACCTCCAAAAAGTGCTAATAATTATACAGGTATATAGACTACTAATTTATAGAATATAAAAGTGTTATTGCTTATCCCCACCCAAAGATGAAATTTGCCAAAAGATGTGAAAAAGTCGGATATGATTTGAAATAATAAAGTATGAATACGTATGATAATTATACATGGTATGTAGACTAATAATATATAAAATGTAGATGTGATATCAGTTATCCCCACCCAAAGATGAAATTTGCCAAAAGAGGTGAAAAAATCAGATATAATAAGGTATGTATACTGTTGAGGTGATTTTTGGATTATGTAGAATTAAAAACGAATCCAACAAGTTAACAAGAATTAACAATTGAACTGTAAAGTAAGAAAGGAAATTAATCATGCAAAACACAAGATTTAATGTGGAAATCCCGAGAAGGGAAAAAACCATGGCTGCCAGAGTCGGCGAGGGGAAGATTTCAATATGTAAGAAAATATTACACACTCAATCTCTCTTGCACTCTTTCTTTTTTGTATATATCTATATGTCATCTATGTAATGGTTTTTCAGGGCCTATTTATACATGTATACAACCCTAATTCTTACAAGTAAGGGAAGTTGACGATGTTTCGTACACTACAAGAAAATTGATATTCAGTGACTAATATATTTTTTATAAGGTGGAAGCCACACAAACCCTACCTTCCTCTTATTTATTTTCTTTTTCTCCTACACTCTCATTTGTTTTTATGAAAAACAGCTGCACTACTCTTATTTCTCAAGTTTTCTTCCGGTAAGACCAAAAATAATTCAATTATCATGTCATTTCTTCATATAAAACCCACACAATTTCTCAATATTATCTACTTATCTCATTTCTTGCAAGTAAATTGAGCAATTTATGAGTTTTTTTGTTACTGATCGAGCCACGATAACACTAGATTCTGGTCCTCTTTCCTATGCTTATTGCTCAATTCTCGGGTAAAATCGAGTGTTTAATGGCTCGATTGAGTGTTTGTGTAGGTTTTAGTGTCAGAGGCATAATTGGGTAAAAGAAATGAGGTTGAGATCAAAACAGGAAGTTGGAGTACGAAGAGGCGAGATGTCGCGGTCGTGGTGTGTCGTTCTGGACAACCGCGATAAACTTAGCAATAACAACTCTCGCTCCTAAAGTGTCGCTGATGTTGCGTGAAGAAAAGACGTGAGAACTAAAGAAGAGATGTCGCGGGCGAAGTGTCGTTCTGGATGACCGTGACAAACTTGGTAACAACAACTTCTGCTTCCTATGTGCCGCTTCGAAAACCATGATGATGAATGTCACGGTCATGATATCGTCTTGAACGACCGCGACATCCAAGGCCGCGACAACATGCTTGTATGCGTTTCTATGTTGATTTTTTGCCTTATTTGGATCCAATATAAATACCCTTCTTAAATGTTGTGCTTTCCAACTTTAGCCACATAAGAATATCCACCAAGCAGCCTTTCACATTCCCACATCACCATTTTTACATACCTTCCCACTCATACATCTTCCATCCATCTTTGAAGCTTTTGAGGCAAGAAGAGGAAGCTTACAAGACAAGAAGCCTCAAATGACCAACTTGGGATTCTTCTTTAAATCTTCTATGTCTTCTTTAACACTTTTGATGTGTAACTAATCTCCTAAGCAAGGGGATTGATGTGACCAATTGAACAATTTATGTAATCCTTAGTCTAATACTTTACTCAATTCATTATTAGTCTCTTTTATTGAAATATTTGATATAATTCCTTACCTTATATTCAATTGTGACCTCAATGAATTTGTGTGTTGGGTTTAGTTTATACATGAGGTTAAGGCTTAAAGTGTGGGTTGGATTAAATTTGGGTGATCATCCCATTTAAGCCTTAACCATATGCTTAATAATTGAGATAATTTTCATATGCATGACCTTGTTATGCTTAATTAGGCTTATAGGTTTAATTAAAAATTGGTCTTACCCTTTCCTCATTACATGACCCTGTGTGAGTTTTGGGAAGGACTAAGTACTTCATGCTTTATCCTAAAACAAGCCATAATAATTGGATTGAAGAGCTTTAATGAGACTTGTGGATTCCATTGAATGGTTCAAGTAGGTTGCATTAATTCCCTAGTGTTTCTATCATTATTCATCTCTTGTGTGTGCTTTTGTGTTAATTTAGTTTATTACATTTTTTAAAAATTAGTAATCAATTGCCTTTTTAAAAAACAAGCATTATGCCGTTTGATTTTCATGCATGTAGAGTACTTTTTAATTGAATTAATTAGTTTTCAACAATAGAATCACCGATCACAGTGAATGAACTTTTATTCTATATTGAACAGAGATAAAATACTGCAATCAATTTTAGCACTGCTGCCGGGGATTAGCGTAGATTCATTAGTTGAATCTAGTTAGTTTGGTTTAGGTAGTGTGTGTCATTTATTTTGTTAGTGTAGTTTTATTTTACTTTTAGTTTCTTTTTACTTCATTGGTATTTTTGATTTTGGTGTTTCAGGGCCATAGGTGTATGCACGGTCGCCATTCTCTTGGAGGAAATTTGTTTCCAGCTATTGACAACACCAACCGTGTAAGCAGGGCTTACTAGATAGTTCGAAGGGTATACATCTTTGTTGATTTGGGAGATACTTCTATTCCAAAAATGGCTGAGCAAGAAGAAAATATGGTTCTACCGGAAGTGCTTACACATGATGAAGACGAGGGTATTGTAGCAATGTTAGAGTCCGGTCAATCGATGATCGAGAATTAATCGTCGGCTATAGTGTTGACTAGGGTGGCTAGGAATTATGAGTTGAAAGGACTTCATGTTGTCATGCTTCCATCTTTCAATGGCCTTCCGAGTGAAGATTGTTTGCAATTCATAAAGGACTTCCAATCCATATTGGAAACTTTTTCGATATGTAACCTTATTGAAGAACAGTTGAGATCGAGGTGCTTTAGGTATTGCCTAAAGGATAGAGCCAAGGTGTGGTTCGGTTTGTTGAAGGCGTGATCTTGAAGACATGGGATGTCGTGTGTCATGCTTTCTTCAACAGGTTCTTTTCGGTTGTAAAGACAAAAGACATTCGGATCCAAATTGCCAGTTTCACCGAGAAAGATAATGAGCCTTTTCATGAGGCATGAGGGAGATATAAGATGCTCTTGTAACAATGTCCTCCTCACATGGTAACCGAAGAGTACAAGGTCTGAACCTGTTATGATGGATTAACGGCATTCACCCAAGCCTTGGTAGATAATGCATGTAGAGGTGCACTAAAAAAGAAGTCGGTTGTTGAGATTTTTGAAATATATGAGACATTGGCTCTCAACTCCAAATTTAGAAGCTCAACTTCAAGAAGAGAAGGAAGACATGGTGTTAGTCAAGACATAGATATGGCAATTCAAATGGCTAGGCTAACCAATCAAGTGAAGGCAATGACAAGAAATATAGGTCAACAACAAGGAGAGGCAAACAATGGTGTATGAAGGGGACCGTCAAGGTAGAGAGATTAGGCTATTTGAGACGAAGGATGTCCAAGCCTTAAACTACCAAAATGGAAGAAATGATCCATATTCCAACTCATACAATTCGGGGTGGCACAACCATCCCAACTTTTCATGGTCCGATTCTAACAATGCTTTGAACAACCAACCAATTACTCAAGGAGGTAATAAAGGTGGATTTAATATGGAGAGTTACCAAGGTCAAAGATCAAGTGGTAAGTAGTGGAACAATTCAGGAAATAGAGAAGTGTCTTCATATCAACCGATGAAGCCTTCTTTGGAGGATTTAGTTACCAGCCTTGCTCAGAGTTCACAACAGACAGATCAAAACTTGAAAAATTTCATTCAAGCAACTGGGCAAAGGGTCACCTACCTAGAGGAATCGATGAAGAAGCTAGAGACACAGTTAGGGCAAGTAGATGACACGATTCATCGAAATGAGCCGAGTAGACTTTCTAGTCAGTCAGAGTAAGCTAAGACCATGAAAGTTCTGAGGAGTGGTCGAGTCTTAGACACCGGAGATATGGGAGAACCTAAGAGAATAAAAGCCAAGGAGTCGAAAGGAGGGAGCGGGGGTAAGACTTTAGTAGAAGAGTAAAAGGTAGTAGTGGAGAAGGTTCCTGAGAAGACATCTCTTTTACATAAGTCACCCCACTCGTACAGTCAACCGGTTCAATTTCTGGGTGGTTGAAGGACAAGATGAACAAGGCGTTCAAGGAAATTTTGGATGTCCTTTCCAAGGTTCATGTTAATTTACCTCTACTAGAGATGATAGAAAAGATGCTGGCATATGCCAAGTTTTTCAAGAGTCTTCACACCAACCGACAAAAGTTTGGCCAAACCACCAAGAGTATATGACCAGTAGTGCTAGTGCAGTTCTATAGAGAACACTTCCACCAGAACTCAAGGATTCATACGGTTTTTATATCAACATCATAGTTGTGGGTACCAAGTTAGAGAGGGCGATGTTAGACTTAGGTGCTAGCAGCTTGGACTGAATGAAGTAAAGCCGACAACAATGTCACTACTTCTATCAGATGGTTCAACATGATATCCAAGGGGGATCGTGGAAGATGTGTTGGTGTAGATTGACAAGTTTATCATCCCGATAGATTTTATGGTGTTAGATATGGATGATGTTAGTGAGGAGACTAACATGAGACCTATCCTTCTAGGCAAACCATTCATGGCTTCAACAAGAACTTTTATTGATATACATAATGGGAAGCTTACCATCACAGTTCTAGATTAGACAGTTTAGTTCAAGCTTTTCGATACACTATCTTATCCATCCGGAGCCGATGATTGTTCACTCATTGATGTGTTAGATCCAGGGGTTGATGGTGTGTTCAGGGATGAAGATTTAGAAAAAAATGTCAGATTGGGACTAGAAAGGTCAAGACAAGGCAGAAGAAGACATTTCTGAATTAGGTGAAGATTGTGGAAGTGAAGAAGAGTTTGAGGAACTTGTGGTGTCGAATGTTAGTATAGCAAGGGAGCCACCACCAAAATTAGAACTCAAGAAATTGCCAACCACTTTGAAGTACGCATTCTTAGGTGAAGATGAGACATATCCAGTGATTGTTGCTTCTATGTTGACTCATGGTAAAGAAGAAAGGCTCCTTGAAATGTTACAGAGGCACAAGTCGGCTATTTGATGGTCTATTGAAGATATCAGAGGGATTAATCTGACTATTTACATGTACAAGATTTTTTTTTTGAAGAAGCCAAACCTACTAAAAAAGCTCAGAGGCGATTGAATCCAATCATGAAGGATGTAATGAAGAAAGTGGTCCTGAAGCTTTTAGATGTAGGGATCATATATCCCATATTAGATAGTAAATGGGTCTGGCCGATCCATGTTGTTCCTAGGAAATTGGGTATAACTGTAGTTAGAAATGAGCAGAATGAGTTTGTCCCTCAGAGGCTTCAGATAGACAGGAGAGTGTGTATTGATTATAGAAAGTTGAACTCAGCCACCAAAAAGGACCATATCCCTCTTTCATTCATTGATCAGATGTTGGAGCGATTGGTAAGGCACAATCATTATTGTTTCCTTGATGGTTACTCAGGACACAATTAGATAGCCATAGCAGTGGAAGATTAGGAGAATACCACTTTTACATGTCCATTCGAGACATTCACGTACAGAAGGATGCCTTTCGGTCTCTGTAATGCTCCAGACACCTTTCAAAGATGCATGATGTCGATATTCTAACATATGGTGGAGAAGATCATTGAGGTGTTCATGGACAATTTTTCCATGTTTGGAGACTCTTTTGAGCTATGTTTGGAGAACCTAGCCTTGGTACTGTAAAGATGTGAAGAGAATAACTTAGTTGAACTGGGAGAAATGTCATTTTATGGAGCAACAAAGGATAGTTCTTGGGCATGTGAAAAGTAAGAAAGAGATTGAGGTAGATAAGGCGAAGGTGGAGGTAATCAGAACTCTACAACCTCCTAAGTCTGTGAAGGAGGTGAGATCTTTCCTTGGGCATGCAAGTTTCTACAAGAGGTTCATCCTGGATTTTTCTACTAATATAACAAGACCTTTTTGTGCACTTCTTCAGAAAAAGACAGAATTTGAGATGAGCAGGAAGTGTTTGAGTGATTTTGTCACCTTGAAGGATACCTTGACAACTGCACCTATCATGATGCCATTGAATTAGGAGTTGCCCTTTGAGTTGTTGTGCGATGCTTCGAATTATGCTATCAGGGCAGTTTTGGGGTTGCAGGTTTATAAGGTCTCATATGTCATTTACTATGCTTCTAGGACCTTGAACGATGCCCAACCGTAACTACTCAACAACTGCGAATGAGCTAATAGCAGTAGTTTTTCCCTTAAAAAAATTCAGAGCATATTTGGTAGAAGCTAAGATGGTAGTATTCTCAGATCATGCAACCCTTAGGTATCTTCTTTAGAAAAATGATGCCAAGCCAAGATTGATTTGGTGGATCCTTTTGTTACATGAGTTTGATTTGGAGATACGGGACAAGAAGGGTGTGGAGAATGTGGCAGTGAACCACTACATTCGGCTAGTACAAGAAAATCGAAATGAAGCTAATGAATTGCCTTTAAGAGAAAAAAATTCGGATAAGCAGTTATGGAGTGTACGGGTACATAAGCCTTAGTTTACAGATATAGTCAATTACTTGGTTAGTGGGGTGATTTCTACAGAGTTGAACTCCCAAAGATGGAATAGGTTCATATCTAGAGTTAGAAAGTTCATTTGGGATGATCCGTTCTTATAGACACATGGTCTCGACGCAGTTATTAGGAGATGTGTTCCCGAAGCCGAACAGGGTGACGTACTTAGGTTTTGTCACGAACTACATTCTAGGGAGGGCATTTTGGGGCACGAAAGACCGCTTTGAAGGTGTTACAATCGGGTTTCTTTTAGGATTCCCTATTTAAGGATGCAGTCTGATTTTGTTCGGCTTGTGATATGTGCCAACGGACGTGGAATATAGGAAAGAGGAATAAGATGCCCTTAGCCTGTGAATTGGTGGTTGAGCTATTTGATGCATGGGGCATCTATTTCATGAGACCATTCCTATCCTTTTGTGGGTATAGTTACATCTTTGTGGCCATTGACTACTTGTCAAAATGGGTTAAATCCAAGGCTACAAGGATCAATGATGGAAAAACGGTGGTAAAGTTTGTGAAAGAGACCATTTTTACTAGATTTGGGACTCCTAGGGCTATAATTAGTGATGAGGGAACACAGTTTAGCAACAAGTCATTTGTTGCCCTTATGTAGAAATACGGTATGAGGCATAATATAGCCACCCCATACCACCCACAAGCATCAGGCAAAATAGAGGTTAGTAATAGGCAAATCATGAGCATCCTAGAGAAGACGGTGAATTCAACTAGAAAGGATTGGGCACTGAAGTTAGATTACACATTGTGCGCTTATCGGACGACTTTCAAAACACTTATTGGGATGAGCCTATATAGGTTTGTTTTTAGGAAGGCATGCCATTTTCCAGTTGAGCTTGAGCACCGGGCCTTTTGGGTAGTCAAGAGGTTGAATTTTGAATATGACAAGGCCGGTGAAGAGAGGAAGTTATAACTTTGTGAGCTTAAGGAATTCAGGTTGGATGCTCATGAGAGCTCAAGTTTGTATAACGAAAAGACCAAGTTGATTGTTAGGAAGGATCTTCGCTCGGGTATGCTAGTTCTCTTATTCAACTCCCGCCTCAAGGTATTTCCTAGAAAATTGAAATCTAGATGGTTTGGACCGTTCCGGTTGACACAAGTATTCTCAAATGGATCCATTGAGGTGGAGAATGAGAAGAATAAGGAAATTTTTGTAGTCAATGGGCAAAAGGGTGAAGCCTTAAGTGAGGGAGATAGGAGACATCGCTTGGTTGGAGGAACTTGCACTTCGAGAGTAGTAACACTATCACCACGTCTTGTCTAAATGTTAAATAATGTGTTTGGTTAAAGGCAATCTGACGGGACACGCCGTTGCAGTGTCGTCAAATATGAACATTTAAGTTCGGTCTCGCAAGGTCATAAGTCACAGAGACTAGCATAACGACAAGCAAATGATCAATCCATAGAGAGGTGGGATTTATCGACTGTCTCTAGTTCTAGCTATTATTATAACACTCCGAGCGGACTAGTATGTTGCATGTGCAGAAAAGTGAATAATAATATAACTAAGTAACTTATATAAAAAATATATACAATGATAGATAGAATGGAGATATGCATGAAATGTGGTTACACTAGGGAAACGACTCAACCTTGACAATCCTCCTAATTACGTTCTCGACTCACCTAATCCATAAATGTGCAAGTATATTATAGGCTCGTATCCCCTTAATTAATCTTTAATCTCTCTCGATGTTTTAGAGATAGTATCCATATATACCTAAAATCTCTCTTGAGCAATCCGGACAATATATATGAACCCATTAAGCATGTGGAATACAAATCGAACCCTATATGCTAGCCTAGTGGTTCTAACACTTTCTAGTCAAGTATAATGAATGTTTATGTAAGCATTGTCAAATGCGTCCCCTCTCGGTACATAGCATCTAACCATGAATCAATTACAAAGTGATCAATTAAGCAAAAGCTTTAAGCATTCAAAACATCCATATAACTACATAAGCACAAAAGAAATGTCGGTGGTCTTTACTTCTTTTAAGCATTCAAAACATCCATATAACTACATAAGGACAAAAGAAATGTCGGTGGTCTTTACTTTTAGGTTAAAGATTCGGTTTAGTCAACTCCCTCGGATGGCTAAACATGGGAAACAAGTTTACCTAACAACTACATGCAACAATGTGATTGTTATATCATTAAGAACATTCAATTTAGGTTAAAGGTTCATCCTCTTGATTAGGGAATTTTCCCATAGTTAATTCATCACCCAATCCTGTACGTGGATGGATAATCGTGTCTTAATACAAAAACCCATTAAGAACAAGGATATGAACCCAATTTAGCAACTAAAAGCCTGAACTGAAACCTTTTATACTATTTGGGGCTAAAATCCTTATTACTCAAATTACTCGATTCATAGAATTTCAAGTCATCCATCAATCAATCAACAATCATGTGTATCTAATTTCTACTATAAATTACAGATACTCCTAAACCCAATCATGGACACATATTGATTTCTAACAATTCATACACATACATATCTTATTAAGAGCATAAAAACACATATATCAAAGAGCAAAACAAAACCCAAATAAATTTAAGTACAAAAATACATATATAGCACATGTGAAAGGTTTACAAATTCCCAAACTTGGTGTTACACATCAAAGACAACAAGAAATATAAAGAAATGAGCAAATAAGAGTAAACTCTTGAAGACAAGTCCTCCAAATATGCTTCTAGCCTTCCTAGCTTGAATTTGGCTCCTAATTCCTTTGTAATCTACTCTAAGATGGATGGAGGAAGTGTATAGTGGTGAGGTGGATGTGTATGGTGAGCTCCCTTGGAGGTTTTCTGGAGGAAAAACCTCCATGAGAGCAAGAGATGAAAGAAAATAGAAGAGAGAAAAGAGAAGAGAAGAGAAGAGGTGTGAAAAGGGACAAAAAGAGGAAGAGAGATCTCAAGAATGAGGAGAAAAGAGGGTATTTATAGTGTGAGAGGTTAGGGCAAGACTTTGGGGTGAAAAGACAAGAATACCCCTTAAAAAATGGCTGAAAAACATATTTCTAACCAGAAGTGTGGTTCGATGTGTGGTTCACATCAACACGTCGTACATCACATCAGTATGATTTGAGCGGCTGCCAAAAGGTGTGGTACGCATCAACATAGTGTACCGTACATTAGTAAGATTTAAGCGGCTGTCAAGAGGTGTGGTTCGAGATGTGGTACATCTTTCCTTCTGATACGGTTCACGTACTGCATGTGAAACATCTTTCAACGACTGCCTTCCAATGCGGTACGAAGTGTGGTACGCATCAACACGGCGTACCACGTAGCTCTGCGCACCGTTACAAAAAATGACTATAACTTCCTCCTGAAACCTTAAAATCATAAAGTAAACTTCTGAGGCTTCTGAGGCTCTGCGTATCTGTAAAGTGCATTGGGAAGTAGACTTCCAAGGCTTTCCGAAATATGGTTATGAGAAATGTAGTTCGATCGGTGGCGAGAGATATGACCTTCCGAAGTTGAGGTGTCTGAACAAACTATTCCAAATTCTGTCATTTAACCTCAAAAACTCTTAATTAAGCTCAAATACCTTTCATAGGGAATATGTACCTACACAGGACTCACAAACACATAAAATACCAAAATATGCTCAAAAATGAGAACAAAAGCTAGGTAATGGGGACCTCAAATAGGTATATAAATCGTTCTGATCACAACTTACCTAGGTATCTTTCTTTTCAATAACTTTTCAATTTGAGTAATAAATGTGAATGGTCATGATTCTACTTCACTCCCAAGTCTACAATGATCCATGCCTTTTATCTTAAGTTAAAGTTGAATTTTTATGCAAGATGGCAACTCGGTTATCTATTTCCTTCCTTGATATCTCGAAAACCCTACGGACAATAACATCTTCCTTTCAAATTTATGGCCCGTCAATCGGGTGAACTTAAAATGGGAGTTGGTAACCTTGGTACTGAAACTGGCATCCTGGCATTGGAGGAGGGTATCCTGATCCTGATTATACAGTTTGGTAATCTGAATGAAGAAGCTGGTACCATGGGTATGAATGTCGGTAACCTAGTGGTGGAGGTAGGTCCCATGGATATGGAACCAGCTTTATCTCTCTAGCATATGGTTTGAGGTGGAACTCTTGTCTCAACTCTATAATGTCATGTCTGAACCCTACATCGACCATATCTATCTTGGCCATAAGTCGCCACTCCATCCTAGTCATCTAGTTAAGTACTGACCTCCGAGTCTCTCTAATAGCATTGAAGTTCTCTAAATCCATCTCTGCTTGTTGGTCATTAGAGAACCTGATGGCTGCCAAGGAACGGGTCAACACAAGGAGGCTCTCATCATCCTCGGGTAACCTGTCATCCTCCTCACATGTATCGGCCTCTGCATGCTCTCCTTGCTCAACTTCGGTGTTATCCTCATCTGAATCTTCATTTTTGTCCACTCTCATTCTCTTCTTCTTAGGTCGACTAGGACCCTCCCCTATATCGAGTCTCGTCAAATCTCATGATGGGTAGAGAGAATACTAGGTGCGTAACCCAAAATTCGATTGGGTGTCCTGACACTCATTCATCGACATGTCAACACCTGTTGCCTGGCAGAATTGGGTAATCGATCTTGGGAACACCATTGCCTCTTTTCCTGTCACATCTCTAGCAGAATTATGAATTTCCATCTTTACTATCACCTCAACATCGATGGGCTGCTTGTTGTGTATGCACTAAAGTAGGGTAGCCATATCATAGGCTACTGTTGTACGATACCCGTATGGCCTTAGTGAATAGGATATGAATATGTGCTAGAAGGCGAGCTCAATATGCACCGGACCTGCTTCAGTGGTGTGGATCTAGAATTCTAGAATGGCATTGGCTAATCAACCAAGTTGTTAGCTATCTCAATGTTCTTCATTTGGTTGAAAACCTCTAGCCTTAGTATGCCCTTGAACATACCAACCTTGTTACCTGGTCCCTGCTCTGCCAATGTAGTCCTAAAGTACTTATTAATATCAGTCGACTTAATCTGGACCTCTCTCCCCCTGTCTAGTACTGGACTCCCCAAATTATAGTTCTGCTCTATCACCCCTGCATAAACTTCTCAAACAATCTGGGGATAATATTTTGGAGGCCTCTGGACATATGTTCCCCAACCCATGTTCTGAACCACCTCTGGAATGGGCGTTGCCCCCAATTCATTGACATTGATACCTCTCTCGGGAATGATCTTCTTAGGGCCGAACTTGGCTATTCTGGCTAGGAAGTCTAGGTTTTCGACACACGGTGGAACTTGTCTTTTCCTTTTGTCTTGGGCCCTTCTCGGCCTCTTAATCTGGCTCGAATCCCCTTCTTCAATGACCCTAGCTGTTTGCTTTGTTTTTGCCATAACTCGACATTTCGAAAACTGTGTCACTTTAATAGTAACTATTTACTCGAGAACAACCCCGGTATTCGGATACACCAGGGATACCACAACCACAACTATAACTCAACAACAAAAACACACCAAACAAAAAATATTCCAAGTTTGAAATTCACCCAAAATGTGCCCTTAAGTCACTCTAATCACCCAATAATCCTCCAAAACATGAAATTAAACAATGTATGTGCTTCAATGAACTCTACCAACCAAAACCCACATATCATTTTGAACAAACACACAACAAACTTTGTCACCTCTAAAAATTTCACAAATCTCCCAAACTAACCCTATAATGTGTAGGTGAGGGAAGAGAAAGGGATTTGGACTATCAATGATGTAAATCTAGTGAAAAGAAGAAGAAATTACAGATTACGTGGACTGGAAGTCTCTGATTCACGTGGAGGGAATGAATGGACGTTTGAACTTTGATTTTTTGGTGAAGTGGTGCCCCACACAAATTGTAGCTTTTATAGGGGCGACGTGTCACGATCGATATGTCACGGTCTTCCATGACAGTAATCGTAACCGTGACACCAAAATGATATCACCCCCTTTGTAAAACCATTTGTAGCAGTCAACCAAATGCGTAACACTTCGAGCGACATCCAAGCGATAACAACTTCCACGTATAAAGTGTCGTGATCTTTCAAGATAGAAATGTTGACCACGACACATCAGGGGACACTTCAGGCAACAACAATTCTCTCCTGTAAAGTGTCACGGTCATCCATGACGATACAAAAACCGTGTCACACCTGGAATTTTGCTTTCAAAGGCCTGTCAACATTCCTAAGTGCCTCATATGCACACATCCTCATTATAAAACATATAGAGTGCATTTGCTTGAAAATTTTGAGTTTGGTTAGCTCATCTTAACTACTAGACTTGAAATCAAAACGAAAAATCACCCCCAAACCAAAGCCGGTTGGAAAGGCAAAGAGAGGATGCCCGGGACCTTATGGCCATAGCCACCACACTATTAGTTGCTTAGCCACACATTTGATTATTTACATCTCATGCTTTGTTGGATTTATATATTCTATCTTAGTATTTTATTTTTCATATCATGTTGCTGTTTAAAATAAAGGTGTGCGTTGTATTGTGAATTGGTTGATGTTTATTTGTCCATTTGAAATTATTAGATGCTGCCTTGACTGAGCTTTAGTAAGTCCTATTTTTCAGTCTTTTAGTTATGTATAGTTTTTATGGCTTATGCGCCTTTCCACCAGGCTCTCATTGTTAACATTGGGGACAATGTTGAGTTTAGGTTTGGGGCTCGGTCATTTTGATTTCATTTTGAGTAAAAAAAATTATTTTTGAGTCAATTTTTTTCAAAAAGTCGCATGGTCACAATTTTCGAACTTCAAGTAGCTTGGGTGTGATGATTTGAGCGTGTGTTTGTGTGAGAATTTATTTATGCATAATGTGCTTGATTGAGTATCTTGTTGTCCATCTAAGGTCTCACTTGCACTTCATGGGCTTCGTGTTCAAGTTGAGGGAACTTGGTGCTTAAGAACCTTTTTCTAATAGTGGAGACCGCCTAGTGAGTTCACAAACACAAGCCTTAAAAAAAGTGCATTTGAGTGTTATCATTGTTTCTTCTTAAACATTTATCTCATCACGCGTATCATTTGCCATAGGACATTACATTGTATTATTTGTGGATTGTCTTATGGATGCTTACATTGCATTGATAGATGGAATTGTGGAAATGATCTTAGGCAATGTGTGTGCTTAACTACTTAAATTAGCCCAAACACATTCCATATCCCTAATTGTGTGCTTATAAGCCAAACTTGAAGCCAAACACTTACCTTTCTTTTGGAACCACATTATACCATATAGCCAAAACCTAAACACATGCCTACCCTTGTTGCCAATCTAGTTAGGATCTATAGTGTAGTGGTTGAAAGGTAAAAAAAGATCTAAATATGAAAAGTTAGCGTGTACTTAGACTATATTCGTAAATGTGCAAGGCAAAAGGCTAAAAAAATGTAAAAATGCGAAAATGTGCACTTGTGAGCTTAAAGTGTCAAATAAAGTAAAGTGTTAACAAAAATGCACAAGAGTCTTGAATGTAATTGTAAAGTACTCACAAGCAGAGTACTCATTTGTAGCACAAGTGTAATGAAAAGAGTAAGCCTTACACTAATGTTAAAGTAGAGTGCAAATAAAGCTAAATTATGGGTGTGTGACGTAGGAGTCTTAGCATGATTGGTGATTTTTGAATCCAATTTTTCCCATTTCTTTCATCACCACATTTCACCCAATGGCCCATTAGAACTAAATGGAAGACCTAAATGATATACTGTAAAATCTAGATTGAGAAGGTTTGTTGAAGCATGATATTCCACGTCCATGGCATTTGATTCATTTCCTAGGCTAGTTCAATAAAGCAATAGCGTTTTATTTCTTATTGTATGCAAGTATTTGATTCCTATACATAACTCTATCCGTGCATACTTTGCATGAGTGTGAACTTAGGACTCCGAGAGGAAAGAAAAGAGAATGTCCACGTGAGGCTTAGAGTCGAAGTGAATTATGCTCGAGGTGTGAGAGTGAGTAGTTCCCGACATGAGAGCACTTTAGGTATGGGATTCATGTTGTACGAGTGTCCCGTGAGTGCGATCGAGTTACTAGAGAATGTTTTGCATGTTTATACTCTTCATATCCATACTTCGTTGCATCTCATCACCAATTGAAAACGCGGCTTTTGAATTTTTGTTTTGTCTAGAAATTTGTCATTTTTATCGAGTCATGTTTGTTTATTATTCTTGTTGCATTATTTTGTCTTGATTTTGCTCGAGGACGAGCAAAAGGCTAAGTTATGGGGTGTTGAGCGAGCCACGATAACACTAGATTTTGGTCCCCCTTCTTATGCTTATTGCTCAATTCTCTGGTAAAATTGAGTGTTTAATGGCTCGATTGAGTGTTTTTATAGGTTTTTAGTGTCAGGGGCATAATTGGGTAAAAGAAATGAGGTTGGGATCCAAAACAGCGTAAAACAGGAAGCTAGAGTACGAAGAGGCTAGATGTTGCAGTCGTGGTGTGTCGTTCTGGACAACCATGACAAACTTAGCGATAGTAACTCTCGCTCCCAAAGTGTCATTGACGTCGCGTGAAGAAAAGCTATGAGAACTGAAGACGAGATGATACGGTCGAAGTGTAGTTATGAATGACCATGACAAACTTGGTGACAACTTTCGCTTCCTAGGTGCCGCTACTGATGTCGCTCGAAGCACATGGGAAAACCAAGACAACGAATGTCACGGTCATGATGTCGTCTTGGACGACCGAGACATCCAAGGTCAAGACAACACACCTACACGTATTTCTATGTTGATTTTTTAAACTATTTGCATCCCATATAACTACCATTCTTAAATGTTATGCTTTCCAACTTTAGCCACACAAGAATATCCACCCATCACCATTCCACATTCCCACATCACCATTTTTACATACCTTCCCACTTATACATCTTCCATCCATCTTTGGAGCTTTTGAGGCAAGAAGATAAAGCTTACAAGACAAGGATCCTCAAATGACCAACTTGAGATTCTTCTTTAACTCTTCTATGTTTTCTTTAACTCTTTTGAGGTGTAACTAATCTCCTAAGCTACGGGATTAATGTGACCAATTGAACAATTTATGTAATCCTTGGTCTAATACTTTACTCAATTCATTATCAGTCTCTTTTATTGAAATATTTGCTCTAATTCCTTACCTTATATTCAATTGTGACCTCAATAAATTTGTGTATTGGGTTTAGCTTAAACATGAGTTTAAGGATTAAATGTGGGTGACCATCCTATTTAAGCCTTAGCCATAAGCTTAATAATTGAGATAATTTTCATATGCGTGACCTTCATATGCTTAATTAGGCTTAGAGCTTAGGGTTCTAAATATAAATTGGTCATACCCTTTCCTCATTACATGGCTCTATGTGAGTTTTGGGAAGGACTAAGTATATCAAATTTTATCCTAAAACAAGCCCTAATAATTGGATTGATGAGATTTAACGAGACTTGTGGATAACATTGAATGGTTCAAGCAGGTTGCATTAATTCTAGTGTTTCTCTCATTATTCATCTCTTGGTGTGCTTTTGTGTTAATTTAGTTTATTTCCTTTTTGAAAAATTAGTAATCAATTGCCTTTTAAAAAAAACAAGCATTATGCCAATTAATTTTCATACACGTAGAGTAGTTTTTAATTGAATTAATTAGTTTTCAACTATAGAATCACCGATCATAGTGACTAAACTTTTATTCTATAGTGAACAGAGATAAAATACTGCAATAAGTTACTTTTATTATTCTAAATTGGTTGACTTTAATCGTTTAATGTTTAATTTCTTCTTACTTTTATATTATTTTGGGTTTATTTTGTTTGTCCTAGTTTAATTTTATTTTTTAATTTGAATTGCAGATGATGGATTTTTTTGGGGAGGAATTCAACTTCTCAACTTTTAAGGATGACCAAATTGAGCATATGAAGTAATTTTATTCTTTAAGGATATTCATGATATTCACAAGAGAGACTTTAACTTATCAATCTCGAGACGTTAACTTGTCAAATTCTCACAGCATTTTTACAAATTGTTTCCATTGTATTTTTTGTTATTTAGATGTTGCGTATTTAAAAAAATATCTATTGTTGTAAGAAATTTTAAGTGAAGTTAAAAAATAGCAGGAAGTTCTTACTTACAATATATGGACCTGGAATAGTTTGAATAAAATTACAATTGATAATTAAAGTATTTATTAAAAAATGTATTTTCTCATTAAATTTTAACCGTATAAGTGACTAATTAAATAACTTTGTACCGCCAAAATATATATATATATAAAAAATTGGTTGCAAAATGTATATTTTGCATCAAGTAATTTTCGTTGTAGAATATCATCTGCAACTATTATTTTTGTTACCTGACAACTTTTAGCGACAAAGACTTTAAAGTTTTATGACTGCATATTTCGATGTAGATTCCATAACCTTTTGTAGCTAAACGACTTTTGGTTGCAAAATCCTTTTGCGTCTAGCCTATCGAAACTAACATGAGACCAAAATTAATTTGTTATGGAAAATATTTGGTGATGAATTATGTACCTTTTACAACAATTTTTTTTGTTACAAAATCCCCTTTTTCTTGTATTGGTAGGACTCTAACTTGTTTGATTCGTCCTACTCATCTTTTCTGTTTTGCATCTTCTGTGCATTTAACGAATCAGAATCTCCATTGAACTTGAGCTCTAGTATCTTAAGGAAGTTGGTTTCCATGTTGGAGTTTACTTCATGATTCCTCGTTTGAGTGAGATTTTTTCTCTGTGTATTTGAGTTGTGGTTGTTTTTGACTTAACGTCTTCTACATATCGATGGCCGATCAGTTTCTTGACCCAGAGCGGTGTATCTTTCATTTATTCAGTTCTCATCCGACCGGGTTTCTCTATTCGGTCAGCTAAATAACCTTATCGAATTATCTTTGCCCGAACAATCTGGAAAATCTAGACAAATTATATTTGTCCGATCAATCGGATAAACCAGATCGGGTTCTGGTCGGGCATTAGATTAACTGTTGGTTAACATCAAATGGTTAGTTCTGGTTGACTTATGGCAACATGGAGTATCTTACAACCGCTTTTCCTAGCAATGGTGTTGATCTGTAACTCCTTCAGATTTTACCAATAATAATACCCCTTTAAATATTTGAGGCGAGCTCTTGGTTTTTTCTTCAAAAGAGATTTGCTCGGTGAGACATATTTAATCATGCTTTCAAAAAAAAATAGCGCATTAATGATGGTCTTGTATTAACAACTAAGCATTTAATTTCAGCCATAACATTAATTTTGTCTGGCTGATTTGTATCGTTGATTAGATTTGTAGCAACTTGCCTTTTTATGAAGCGACACCTGTATAATTCTTATTGGGCGCATGGGCGGCAACTTTCGAAGATTGTGTACAAACCCCACTTGCATGTACGTCTTTCCCAAACGTGGGATGACGTCAGCGTCTTATAAAAAATTTGAAAACTCTTCATTTTCTCTAAACTCCAAAATTTTCACACAATTTTTCTCTTCCAAAATGCCAAAACATAGCTGTTGTAGCTTTTTTTCTTTTAAAGTTTTCGGTTTTCACAACCATCTAAATTGATCATGTACTAAGATTGATGTTTTCTCCTTGACTTCATCTTCGAAACAACAGGTTAGTTCTCATGAAACCTCGTACTCGCCATCGTTTTGTTAAGTTATTGTGTCGATCTATTGAAATTGGTAATAGAGAAAATGCTGGCAGAATCAAGTCTATATTAAGTGGTCAACTACAAGTTTTCTCCCTCCAACCTCAACCTGCTGCCCATGATGTTGACTATTCTTTTGTACAACCCAAGTTTCACTCTACTCATGCTAACCTAATTGTTTCTTCTGTCAAACCTTGCACAGAAATGACAAGATCAACGTGCACTGGCCAGGGTAGCAAACCTACTGCTAGAACTCCTCCTCCAATCGACTTGAAGATCCCTTATCAAACTATTTGGTTAGAGAATATCCCGAAAAGACGGCGAGCATATTTGCTGAAAATTTCTGCTACTCAACCTTCTGCCTATGACACCGAAGTTAATACGGTTACTAATCATGAGATTGATGAATATTCCATGAGGTTCAAAACCCTCTTTTATTCAACCTCTTCCTCGATGAGTGCCAAGTCATCTGGAATCCACCCCTGGCGTCGTTGCCATCTATGAGTCCACCCTCACTTCTAGAATAACCTTGCCCATCCATCGTATATTTCCATATTCTAGACGGATACTGGAATCACACCCGCTTAGTTGACTCCTAACTCTTGAAGGATTCTAGTTGGCTTGTGACATCTATGGAAAAATATTGGAGTAGAGGGTTTGTCGACCCTAATGAGATCCTTCATTTTCACACCCTTGACGATCAGATTCTAGAGGCATTTTCCTCATCCGATCTAACTTCATAAATTACTGGATTCCTTAGGGATTTGATTTAAACCTCCCCCCTCATCTCATAAGGATTATAAAGGCTTCATTTGAGGGTTCCCTTCGTCACAAATTTTGGAAGAACATATGGTTCTTCATTTTGGGCGATTAGGGTCAGGTGGAAGTCACACACGCTCATCGAGAGCTGACTAGAACAATACCCCAAGGCGTTTTTTTAGCCTGAACTAAATCCCCCAAGTGCTAACCATAGAGGAAACTGACAGGTTGATCCTTACAGCAACTCTATCGGAGAGGATAGGGATCATCGCACACTGCTGGTGAAGATAGACTTGATTAAAGTATGACTTTTCAGGCTATCTCATCGAGCCGAAGACACTGTAAGTCCATATTTTCTTTTACTTGTTCTATGTTTATTTGTGTCTGTATCAGCCTAATTTTTTTTTTGAACAATTCCCTGTGTTTAATAATGATAAAGTGGTCGATGAGCAAGTCGAGCGTGCTAAGAGCATGGATAGGGCTAGTCAGAGAGAGACTGTATAGCAAATAGGTCAAGGGATTGCTTCCCTTGAACACGACCTTATGGAGCACACATATGTCCCTGATCCAAACATCACATTCATGCCTACTATCCAAAAACAGATCAAGAAGTTTGCATACCTTCCAAGAACCTAAAAAGAAATTCACCATGGAGACCGCTACCAGGAGGGTTGCAAAAAAGGCAGTGGGATCCTTTGTCACTAATGCTCCTCATCCTGATCTTTTGGTTAGTCAAAATGTACCAACGAGTACCTAGCCAGTGCTTGTACTCAAGTTTAACGATCAGGAAACATTAAGTTACTTGATAACACAAGAGAGACGATCAAAGAACAGATCTAATCGACCTTCTGCGATGCGCGTCTCTCTATCATCTAATAAAGCTAGAGCTACAAGCGAGACTCCTCATCCACAAGTCATGTTCCCACACAAACAGCTCAACCTGTACCTTTGGCAAATCAGATCACTCGGTCTGCTGAGCAAGCTCCAACTAAACGTCCTATTAAACGCCTTAGCCAGTCTCGAATGAACTTCACAATGAGCCAACAGATTATTTTTACTGATTCTGATTTCGACGAAAGCCTTCCCAATATTGTTGACATTGACTATTCTGATAATGTCTATGATCACGTTTCGGTCCCTGTTGATAACATATGTACGCTTGCTGATCATTTGGAATTTCACTGGAGATGGATGTGGATGATCTTATGGGTGACACTACAAAGGGTCGGACTAATAATGCCAATACAGGACAAACTAGAGCAGCTCCTTCAAGGGTTGTTCCTGAAGTAGCTATCCTGACTAGACAAGGCAACATTACTTAGATTGAGGGAACTGTAGGAACTTATGGTGCATCTATTGCGACTAAAGCAACTACATTTGGTGTGCTCCCGATCAATTTTGTTTACCATAATCAGCATAGTTCTCAATCATGAGGCCAAGAGAGAGTCTCTTCCTCAACCACTCGTTCTGTAAGGAGAGCAACTGACCTACCTCAGAGCCAACCACCCTTCCCAAGCATGCCTCGTTTTGAGTCTAAGTCCCATCGATCTCTCATGAACCACTACCCGACCCATTCAACATTTTATGCTTCATGTCTATAAGGAAGACATACATCGAATAGGGTTTCATAAAGAACTTTAAGAATGCTTCTCAGGTTCGCACTGTTTTCAATAATGGCATATATAAAAAAGTAGTGTATCTTGTTCTTTGCTTAGCAACTTCCATTAACCTTGGCTACCCACTGTGTTTTCTTCTTCTTTTCTTACAGGTTTAAGATGAATTAACCCAAGCCTATATTGCCATGGTGTTAGGTTTTAGATTTGTGTTGGCATGATTCCATAACAAAACTTAATTTCTTTGTAATGCTTAGTTGCTTAACTGGTTCGTGATGATAAGAACTTCACTGAAGAACACAATTTCTCATGATGCAAAGTTCGTCTTCAAGAGGATTGGTACTATTCTTGGATGTTAAGGTATCGAGATACTTCTTCCTCTTACAAACCGTAAGCGTACACACACACAATTCATACATATGTGTTCCTGCTTAGTTGTGCACCATTAAATGTGCACACATATACATATCATACATTTTGTGTCCCTGCATCGTAGCACATCATTTGGTATAACACATTCACACACTTGATGTTAAATGCTCATGCATTGGAATGAAATTGACATGTTTTGGAAAAATGCATGATTGGAGATTATCTCTATGTAGTTTGCATTCTTATGTGAAATGTGTTTGTTTGTTTACATGTTAGTATAACATGGATCTTGAAATTGATTTTAGTCTTAGATTGTTCATGATTGAGTTCCGGTCATTTCGGTTGCTCATACTATTGATTTCGAGTTCAAAGTCAAAAGATACTACACTTTCAACTCATGTTGCATACATTGTCTTCGTCTTCATATATCGAGTTGAATTTCAATTTTTTGGATTAAGTATCTTATATGTCCATGTTCGAGAGGAAGTCCTGGTTCGTAATCTTCAAACAGATTAGAATTCTGAGTTCGGAGGCCAAAGGACAGTCGAAGAACGTGAGAGGAGCACAAGGGAAGAGGTGTGATGGCTTAAGCCATCATTAAGCACCTTTCTAAGATGGCACAAGGCCATCTCGGCCCTAAAGCTGCTCTGCCCCGAGATTCCCACACGCCATCTCGGGGAGGTACTAAAGCATGAGGGCTTTTTGGTCTTTCGGGTCTTCCCTCTTTAAAACCTTTCCTTCTGTCTCATTCTTTAACAAGTTGAGAAAATCGAATTTGAAGAACAAGTGCAGAATTTTTCTCTCAACATTTTTTATTTTTGTTTTTGTGACAACTTCTTAATTTCTACTCCGAATCACTTGATTCAAAAACCGATTTCGAGTGACTTGAAGAGTTCTACAAACCCCAAGCATTTTCAGAACCAAACAATGTCTAGATTTTTCGTAGTGATTAGATCTTCAGTTCATGATTTTCATCCTTGTTGGTAAAATTATCTTCTTCTTATTAGTTTTTCTTCTTAGATCTTCTTATTGATTGATGCTATTTGATTAAGAAGCATGACTAGGATACAAGAGATCTTGGATAGGAAGTCGGTTTAGTAGATCACTAGGTTCAAGGGTAGAGTAAGAGTGATAGCTTAGAGAGCATGTGTTGATTGCTTGAGTGTGTAACTCTTATTTGAAATAGTGGATTTGCTTTTACCGGTGGTTGTGGTATCAACCCATGGATGTTTCCTCTTCGGAGGTTTACCACGTAAAATTTTTCTGTCATTGTTTACAATTTTTATTTAGCATTATTAAAATTGCACTGTTTTAAAAGAAGATGAAAATTGGAGCATCACTCCCCCATCTAGGTATATTTTCACTATAAAGATAAAGGGAAATTCACATTGAAGGGTAGAATAGGGAGATTTTTCAGTTAGAGAAGCAACTTGCTGAAAAAGACCAGGCACTGTAATTTGCCTCATCTGAGAAATCACAAATGCAACAGGCTTACCAAAAAAGGATGAAGCAATGTGAGGTCACTAAAGATGCTTTAAGGAGATCTTTGGTGGACGCTGAATCCAAAGCGTCCATTGCAGCGATAGTGTTAGGCAGCTAAACTTAAAGAATGGTCAGCCCGAGGTGGACTTGGCCCTCACCGAGCTGCGGTGCACTCATCTTGAGCAAAGAGCTATCTTGTCTAAGCAGAAAGCCACTAAGTTGAAGAATAGGCATATATTGCTAAGGAAGCCTTAGCTGTTACCCACTATTCCATGCTTGATTCCGAACAAAAATATGAGGATGTAAGGCTTCATTATGAGAAGTTGGTCTAGGATTTGGGCCATCAGTAGGTCATTATAGAAATAATTTCAAAGGAAATCAGAGTGGCACTCGAGGTTCAGGTCATTAACTGACACAAAAGATCTCTTGTTTTCGATGTCATCATGATAAGAGAACTAAAGTGAGTGTTCTATAATGCTCGCATGTTTTATGCCAACAATGAGTTATCCCTAGAAAATGCTCACCGCACACAGGTCAATAGGATCAAGACATACAAGGATGATACTTGAAATTCCCCAGTCTTTATAGTGTAAAATCTACCTAGAAATAGGGGGATGAATAGGTATAGTCTTAAATTTTGGCACTTCTTTAAAACACAAGCAATTTTATCACACTTAAAAAGTCTTATAAGTGGATTGCTTCACAAATCAATATGAAATCAATTTAGCAAGAGTTAAAGCAATATAAGACAAGGTAAGTAAATGAATTAAATTGTTAAAAATCAACACAAGAGATTTTTACGTGGTAAAACCTTAAAAGAGGAAACATCCACGAGTTGATACCATAATCACCGGTAAACTGCAATCCACTATATCGAATCAGAGATACACACTCAAAGAGCAATCAACAAATGATTCACTCTCCAAGCTATCAACTCCTACTCTACCCTCAGGCCTAATGAATTACTTTGCCTACTTCATATCCAAAATGTGACAAACACACCTCTAGGAAGCAACTTTCTATCTAAGGCACTCTTGCCTCTAGGAAGATTCCTTGTTTTCCTATTCGGATCCTCCCGATCATAGACAAGTCTCTTTGCTTGACTATCCAAACCACGTGTACTAGCCAAGACTCTTTGCTCAAGTTAAATCTTCACTCACTTTAACAAGAGACTTTAAACCTTTCACAAGGCAATGATCTAAGTGAAGTGCACACCTACAATCACGTTGCAATCACAAGCAAATAGAGAATGTAGATCAATCAAACTCTATAAACATGCAATTAGATAACTAGATTTGGCTTTCAAAAGTCAATCACAAATATATCTAGAAATCTAAGCATGTTTGTCGAATAAGAACAAGATTAGAGAAATAGAAATATCAATCAAATTTGACCTAGTTCTTATAACATGAAACTAAATCAAGAAATCAATAATCAATTACAAGAACACAAAAGTATTAGTAGAATCAAGTTCACGCTTATCAAGTTTAGCTAAAATATATTCAATAGAACAAAACACAAGCAAAACTCGAAAATCATTCAAACAAACCACAAAATGGAATCAAAGTCATTCTAGACATTCTTCTTCATCAAATAAGAACATTCACGAAGATGACCATTGAAGAAAAATAAGAAGAAAATGATTCACCTACAAATGATGAATTCTTGAGTAGAAATCTGATTACTATGAAAAATCAAGACATCATTTGTATCTGAAAATGCTTAGGGTTTATTCATCTCTTAAAGACCAACAATTTTGGCTTTTGAATAAATCAAATCGGAGTTAAATTGAGAGATATTACCAAAAAAAAATCTAAAACTTTGAAGAAAATTTTATGCACTTGGTCTTTAATTCTTCAACTTATGAGGAAATGAGAGGGGAAATAGATTTAAAGGAAGAGAAAATGATATGGAGAGAAGGTCATTTCGGGAAGGGGTTGCCATCTCTCCACCTCACTACCCCGAGATGGCATGTGGGCATCTCAGGGGCAGCAAGGGTGCCTTCCCAAGATGGCGGGGAGGTGAGGCTTGATGGCCTTTGGCCATCGCCTTTTCCCTTCGCGCTCCCTTTGCGTTCTTTGATCGTACTCCGACATCCAAACTTCAAATTTGAATTCTTTTACGGATAACAAACCGAGACTCCCTCACACACATGGACGACTATGAAACTTAGACCAGAAAATATGAATTCAACTCAATACGTGAAGATAAAGATAATGCTTGGTAAGTGACCGAAAAGTTTTGTAACTTTTTACCCAGAACTCGAAATCAAATGAATGAGCAACCGAAATAACCAAAACTCAATAAGGAACAATATAATATCAAATTCAAGTCCAAGGTCCATAAAACATAGACAAATAAACACATGAACACACATGAATGCTATATCCTAGAAATAGTCCAAGTACATGCAATTCACAAAATTTGTCAATTTAAAACTAATGTATGATCATTCAATATCAAGTGTGTGAATGTGTTATATAAATTGAGCTCTACGATGTAGGGACACATGTGGATATAATGTGTGTATGCACCTAAAACGTCTCGTAAGAGGAAGAAGAATCTTGATACCTTAGCATTCAAGTAAGCACCAATCATCTTGAAGACGAACTTTGCATGAGAAGTCATTTTTCTTCTTTGAAGCTCATATACATCATGAACCACCTAAGCAACTAGACATTACAAGAAAGAAAATGTTGTTATTGAATCAAGCCAACACAAATCTAAAACCTAACAAGTCTTTAGAGGCCATCAAGAACCATAGAATGAGGTTACGTGCCTATTGCAAATCAATCGTGAAGAAGCCTCATACCATGCACCTGGAATTGCCTTTTGAGTCTTCACTCATAACCTTTCACGCTAATGAAAAGTCTGATATATTAGGTTAAGAAGTGGATGTTGGGCCTCTTTCTGACTTGGACTTCACTTCATTCCTGACTGATGATCTTGATGACATTAGCTAGCCAAACTTCAAAGACCTAACTAAAGGTTATGCGGATGATCCTTCTAGCGGCACATCTGTTGGTCCCCCTGCTTGTTCTGGGCTTGGAGAACCTTTAAGCTCATCAAAAGCTTGACTTGTGGCTCTCAAGTTCTTACTATTTTGGCATTTCTCCTAGGCTTATTATACTCAGTCTTTGTAAACAATCTTTACAACCCATCTTTGTAATCCTGTGTATTCACAGATATGATAATAGATTTTGATTGTTTATCTTTGTCAACTGTCTTTATTAGTTTCTTATTTAAGCTAAACAATTTATTCAACTTAATTAACCAAGCGTCCATCTAACCGATGTTAAGTTTGGCCTAGTCAGATTGTGTAATAAACTTGATAGGAACCTTTCTAATCGATTTTTATATTGAGTATCTCGTTATCCCAGTTTGACCAGGTATCTTTATTAAACTGGCCAATTTAGTTGGTCAAGTGGAACACTAAATCGAACACCTCTGGATTGGATTAACCATTTAGGATCTGACCAATTATCATGTTGATCACTTTTAGTGTGATCATTCTTTTTTTATATATATAATTGATCGCTCTAAAATTGATTAGTTATCTTTTGAATTTATTGCTTCAAAACTGATCAGTTATTTTGTTGAGCTAATCGCTTTAAGACTGGTCATTTATTTTGTTGATATAATCACTTCAGACTGCTCAGTTATTTTGTTAAACTGATCGCTTTAAGACTAATCAACTATTTTTGCCTTGGTCGATGGTTTCGATTGGTTATAGCGTTTGCCAAGTGCTGTTCGTTTTGAGCTTCCATGGACCATTAACATGGTCTTTTTATTTATAGACTAGTCTTTTATCTGGTAACTAAGTCACTAAGACATCTTCCAGTAGTTTGTTAATCAAGATTCGTTGAATTGAGATGTTAAATGACGTCCTAATTCAATTTCACATATATTGATGAGTGTATTTTATATCATTTTTTAAACCATTAATTTGGATTTGTTAGATTTATTTATTGTCGTTTAGTTAGAGTTATTTTTGTGTTTTATATGAAATTGCACGGAACTCAGAAAATAATCAATTTGAGGGAAAGAAGCACACACAAAATTCAAGATCAAAGCAAAGTCATGTAAAGCCCATAACCCAAGATCAAAGCAAAGTCATGTAAAGCCCATAATCCAAGATCAAGTTCAAGCCCAAAACTGAAAGCAGTTCAAGCCCAAAAATGAAAGCAATGCAAAGAGAAGCCCAATCGATGCCCAATTGAAGCTCAACTAAATTTAAATGAAATAAGAAAGGAGTATGCGCGTGGACCACAAGTTTCACCAAAGGTAAATCTACGTGGCCCATTAGATTGAAAATTGATTTCTTTCTTGCTTTGGGGAAACCGACAATCCGACAAATACAGGAGTTCCCCTCTTTGCGCCGAATAGAAGAGAACTGGTAGGAGCTAGTAAGAGGTCTAGAGAGCTTTGTTCCTTGAATTCCGCTTTAAAGACGGAGCTCTAATGCATCTTTTGGGTTTTATTACTATTTTAATTTTAATATCTTCTTAATTTTGTTTATATAACGATGAAATCCTATATTATGGAATAATTTTAGATATTTTTATTAATTGCCAATTATTATGCTACAATGATTATGGTTTTTATTTCTATTCCTTTCCTCTCTAATATAATGTATTTTTTATAGTTATATATATATATTTTTAATCAATGCTCGGTCTCATAACATTAATTATAATTTCTTTGATTCATTGTTTTTCATTAATTTAGATACATAAAATGCGTAGGGATTATATTTTGAAGCGAAGGAAAACCAACTTAAAATTTTTATTAAATGTGTTTATTGTTAAATTCAGGGAATAAATTGATTTTTAATTGTCACTCTAATTTGGGGAATTAATAAATTATCAGGAAGTTATGAAATTTCACAATGGTGTATTCTAATACCTTAGTATTCTTTAATTGATTGTCTTCTTTAATTTAGTTTAATTTTTGTGTTAATTCATCACAGTTGGTTAACTAGGTTAGGATTAGATTAAATTTATATTCGGTTAGTTTTTCATCAATCCTCATGGCATCGACCTCGTACTCGCACTAATTATTTTTTCAATAGACTCGTGCACTTACAAGTTTTGATTTTCAAATTTAGCACAACAAATTTTTGACAATGTTGTCGGATTGCCTGAAAGATTAGTTTAATCTAGATTATTTTGATTCTTCCACTTACTATAGTTTAGGTTTTATTTATTATTGTTTGAAAAAAAAAATTAGGACAGTAGCATTATTATTTTTTTTAGCATGTCTGGTGTGTTTTTTTAGTCGTTGTGTTTTAAAATTAAATATATTTTTTTAAATCGTTTTTTTTTTTGTTTTAGTTTAGGTTATGTTAGGACATTTTTGTCAATTCTAATTTTTTTTTTTTAGTTTTGTTAATAGCCAAATTTGGCTAGGGACTAAAGGGAAATTGTCTACTCTCCTAGCTAGGGTCCAAATCCGAGATTACCTAGTATGGTATCGAGGTTCTCGGGGTCGAGCTATTGGGCTACCCCGTAGAAGCGATGAAAGGTCGTCACGCCCTGGGAACACCCCAGGTAAAGCTCAACATGATCAGATCGAACTCCTTACATCGAAATAAGAACCCAAGGTAAGACCGATACAGGACGGCCCAGGCTCCCTGAGGTCGAAATTACCTCGCAACCTCCCCAGAAGTTTGACATCCTCTCCAGACAGAGAGAGACATATAAGGCATCAAGCTCTTACTACAGTATCGCTCCATCTCGTCAAGAGAAGAAGCAAATCCATCTAGGCAGGTGGGAGGAAGCTCATAAAAGCTTTGTCATCACTAACAAGCACTAACATGGTCATTTCAAGCTCCAAAAGGGATCTCGACAGGTCAGATCAAGCTCATAATATCAAAATAAGAGCATGGATCTACCTCGCCCATCGAAACAATGAATGCCATATTCGGTGACCTCCATGACGCATTTCACCAGGGTAATGTACAGGATCGCCTTCACTCTCTAAATTGCATTGAAACACTGCGTACGTGTAAGGCAAGTGATTGAGTCCAAAGAGGAAGCAAACTTATCTCTATCCCATATATTCTCGATTCCATCATCAAGCCAAAGTCAATGACATTTAAACATAAAATCAAGCCCGATAAGGAGGTATTTGATTGAGAAAATAATGGTGGGAAGATCACGAGTTTAACCTAGTTGAACGATGCAAAAATATGCCGAAGCATGCACGAGAGTGAGGGGAGGATCGAACAGGGGACAGACAGTAAGAGATCTGACTTTGGCTTAAATTCTATTCGCAGAACACACCCATTGTACCTAAGAGAGACTGAAAGCATCTGAATGATTTCTGTATACACCATATGATTCAATAATAAAATAGTATCATTTTCCCTAGCGTGTCTTAATATTTCGAGCTATCATTCACTATCATACTCACTATCAAATACACAAACCAGATACTGAAGGTACCAACCTCGGACGCCACCTCCGTGGTATTAGTCTCTAGGGTGCTAACCAAAATTCTTCACCCCAATTGAATTTTTGGTTAACAGTTTCTGGCGCCTTCTGTGGGAACACCCACACCCAATTTATGAAAAGTTCATGTGTTTATTGTTTTACAGGAACAATGTAGCTTTGTAGTTCCTAGGGACAGCCCGAGGTCTCGAGACAACCATCTGTTGCTTTAACACGAAAAGCCTTAAAGAAAAATAGAAAATCCAGCATCATAACCAAGCTCTGATCCAGCCATGAGCTTCTAGCCCCATGTTATAAGCCAGATCATGCTCGACTAACAAGCAGCGGCCTTCGTGGAGAATGTCTGCATTCGCCTGTTCACTGAGAGCATAACAACCCTGCCGGTGAATCCTAACACTCAGGGAGAGGCGAGTAGGCCCGGACCCAGGCAGCCCGCCTTCGATAGGCTGGGACCCCCCTTACTAGGGCCAACCCAAGATAGGATAGGTCATCAACTCTCGATCCGAGATAGGCTAGGACCCATGCCCCCAATGCTAGGAAGACCTTCAAGTTGTCAACCCAAGCGGGGTCAAATCTATAGCAGATGCCTTACCGCGGGAACAATAAAAAGCTTACCACTCAACAACCTCTAGGAGGGAAACCCGAGCTAGAGGAGAAGGTAGCTAGCAAAGCCCCCAGACCGATCCTGTTTGTGGAGAAGACTGGGTTGAAGTCACCAGTTCATCGGAGGGATCCAATAGTGATGAGTCAGAGGTCAACTCAAAGAAACCCGGGAATAAGCACTTAAGGGATCAGTTGACAAAGCTACAGAAAGAGATCCAACAGTTAAAGAAAGGAAAACATAAGGAGGCTAAGAAGAATCCCTTGAGGGAAATGAATGCTCCCTTTACCAGAAGGATCCGGGAGGCTGAGCTCCCATCGAAATTCAAAATACTGGCAGACAAATTCTCTGGAACGGAAGACCCCTTGAGCCACCTGGAGAGCTTCGTCTAGCAAACGGAAGTCCAGAATACCACCAGGGCTGCCATGTACAGAATGTTCCTTACCTCTCTGACTGATTATGCAAAGACTTGGTTCAGGAGGTTACCTGTTGGTAGCGTGGATTCATTCATAAAGCTATCAACTGATTTCTGCTTACAGTTCCAAGGGGTCAAGCCGCGTCCAAAGGATCCTATACACCTTCAATATGTGGTCTAGGATCGAGGTGAAACACTCCGGTTATATATGGAATGTTTTCACAAGGAAGTCATCTAGATAGGAATCTTCGTCGAGAAAGGGACCCTTGCCAACTTCTGACCGAACCTGTGGGTAGGCAAGCTTTTTCGATCCTTTGCCAAGTGACCTTTAGAAACCTACCAAGAGGCCTATGATCGGGCTCTCGAGCAGGTTGAGATTGACAAACAGTTCAAGGTCAAAATTAAGCATGACGACATGAGAATGGCGACGCGTCAGAAGAATGAAGCTCCCAGACCCACGCCAACTTAGAAAAAATAGAATAAACCCCCCAACAAATCGTCGTATTGCTCTCTCCCTTCCCAATCTAGATAAGAACGGTATCCGGTAAGAAAAACTCCTCCTCGAGCTTCGCCTTCTACAAGGACTTTAGCCCTCGTAACACGAGATAAGAAAGGGTACGTTCACTATACCTCCTTTCCACGAGACGATTTACCTTGCCATTTGGGATAAAGGGTTACTCAAGAAGCCAGTGCCCATGAAAGCTCCGGCGGATAGAAGGAATAGGTACAAATACTGTGACTTTCATGAAGACGTAAGCACAACACTTCAGAGTGCTATAGTTAACATAACCAGATTGAGGCTCTGGTAATGAAAAGATGTTTGATAGAATTCTTACAGCAGGTCAGAGACAACATCCAGACTGGAAGGGAGGTACAGGCAGAGATCTATGACCATGCTTAGAGGAGGATGGGGGAACAAAAGGATTTGATGCAACAAATCCAAGTGATACACCGTGTTGATGAGGGCCAGAGTATCTTCAAGGTCGACCAGAGCCCGACTGACCTATCTCAAACAACCCAGATTGTGTTCACTAAGGCAGATATCTACAACAATGTACAACCTCATGATGACCCCATGGTAATCACGGTACGGATTGCCAATTGCATGGTCTACAGTGTGCTCTTCAACACAGGCAGCATTGTAGACATCCACTTTAGAGACACCATGGAAAACCTCAATTTAAAGCATTGGTGCTACAATATTTGCACAACCCTGCTGTATGGATTCACTGGGGACTCGATCATACTAGTAGAGTCAAAGATCCTTCCATTAATTGCCAGAATCGTACCTCTCTAACAAAATATCATGGTAGACTTCGTTGTGGTTAATACCCCGTCGGCCTACAATGCGATACTATGAAGACCATTCATGCCATCATTAAAAGGGGTCTTGTTCATCTACCACAACGTACTAAAGTTTCCAGTGGGGGATAAGGTAGGGGAAGTGCACGGTGACCAGCAAGCGACCAGGAAATGCTATGTAATGTCTGTCAATTCGACGGTTTTGGCAAAGCAGTTTGCACAAGTTGCAATTATCCATGATATGGAAACACTCGGGATGACCCTGGAAGACACGGAGCCCACCGATCATCTAGACAATGACCCCCTAGGGCTGGATGGGGAAGAACCGAGAAGAGGATGGGCAAACGGGCACCTATATGATAAACTAGAAGAGATGCCCATCAGAAGTGATGACCCCTCCAAGGTTGTTAAGGTCGGAGCTACCCTTGAACCAAGATTGAAGGAAGGTTTGATCGAGCCCTTCCGAGAATTCACTGACATCTTTGAATGGAGCCATGACGAGATGCCTAGGATCCCGATATCATTGGTTGCTCACCGATAAGTAGTGGGTCTAACCTTCAAGCCTGTCAAACAGAAGAGGCATCACTTTAATGTCGAAAGGAACGTTACGGTTCAAGAGGAAGTGGATAAATTGATAAGAACATGCTTCACCAGAGAAACGCGCTACCCCGAATGGATTGCCAACGTGGTCATGGTCAAGAAGGCGAATGAGAAGTGGTGTATGTGTGTCCACTACATCGACCTCAATCGGACGTGTCCAAAAGATAGTTTTCCTCTACAAAAAATTGAGTAACTGGTAGATTCCACGGCTGGAAACAAGCTCCTCAGCTTTATGGATGCGTTTTCAGAGTACAACCTGATTATGATGCACCCCGCCAATCAAGATAAGACATCTTCATCACGGGGTAAAGTCTATATTGCTACAAAGTGATGCCTTTCAACCTCAAGAATGCGGGCATTACCTACCAATGATTGGTTAACCGACTATTCTAGCTAGAGAAATGAAAGACAATGGAAGTGTACATAGATGATATGATCACCAAATCTCGAGAAGCAGTTGAGTGCCACGATCATCTCCGCATAACATTACAGATAGTTAGGGAGAACTAAGTGCGGTATGATCCCACCAAATGTGCTTTCGGGGTAACTGCGGGGAGGTTCTTAAGCTTCATGGTGAATGAGAGGGGAATTGAGGCAAACTATGAAAAGATCCAAGCTATCCTGAATGAGAGGGGCCTTTGTTGTCTCTGATGTGCGGGTCTGTGCGTGGGTCCATACCCTCACAGAACCCATGCACAATGACCTGGTGGTTTGAAACCAATGTTTTGCATGGCCTGTGCGTAGGTCATTATTCGGGTAGCCACCCACGCACTGGCCTGGGTGAGTTTTTTAGAGTCTCAGGTTTAAAGCATTGCGCGGGCACAACCGAAGGTAGTGCACGGATCCTACCCACGCACTGTACTGATTTCGGGTCAAAAAACGTCATTTCCCATCAACTCGTGTCCCCCTCTATATATACCTATTTATCTTATCTTCCTTACTTACTCCTTTGAATTTAAAGATACCCTAGAGAGAGATAGAGAGAGTCTAGAGAGCGAAAGCTCTATTTAAGTTTCATTAACTCTCTAAACCCAAAACCCATCTCCATCTTGCATCATTCATCATCATTTGAGTACGGGTCTTCTTGGTTTCATGTATAGGTAAGTTACAACTACATTAAAGTTCATTAATTGTTGCTCTTACTCTAGATTAGGTATTTATTAGTTGATTAAATACATAGACTCTTCTTTATTGCATATTTATAAGTCTTTATAACATGATTGAGTTTGTTTGTTTATGGCTTGCATCCTTAGGTCTTTTATGCCTAAATAGTTAATCCATATATGTTCATTTATGCTTAATTGATGATTATGATGGCTTTGTGTATCTAGTCTAGTTCATGAACATTTATTTGTATGCCTCATTAATTGCATTTATTGATTGCATATTGATTGCCCTTGATTATATGTTGTGATAAATTATGTTAGTTGAACTTTATTGACAATTAGGTTGTTAGATTTTATCTATACACCCAATTGAGTCCTTAGATATGGACATGTAGGCATTTTTTGATCACTAGGTTGTTTAATTGCATTTTAACATCTAGTTAAACATGTTGTATTTGGTCTTACACATTATTGCATTTGAGCATAGTGACATATATGCACTTAGGCCGTATACTCTTCATAGAGTCAAAGTCTTGTGGCTTCTAGGTGAAGTTGCACAAGCAAGTCAAGTCTTGCAACTAAGGGTGGGTTGGCAAGCAATTGGTCAAGTGCCACTGTAAAAGGCTCAAAGGGTTGAGTTGGAGGTACTCATGCCAAAAGTAGTGGATCAAGTGATATCACTAGGGATTGAACCAAGAGCGGCGAGTGCAGTTTCCATAGCCTGAGGTTGTCAAAAGTGAGAGTCCGAGTTTCACTTGAGGGTGTAACATTTTATTAATATAGTGGATTTCTAAGATCGTGTGTGGCTAATAGAATAGCCCGTGGTTTTTTCCATTTGGAGGGTTTCCATGTATATATCAAGTGTTTTTTATATTTTTGCACTTTACACTTGACTTTGTATGTTTGTTTGTTGGATGAATCTTGATATTAACTAATCAAGAAAAATTGATATTTAACTTGATTAAAACCTATTCGCCCCTCCCCTCCCATCCTCCCCTATGCCTTTAGTTTTATTAGACACATGTTTATTTATTTTCAAGGTCAATACAACTACCTAAGAAAAGGGGGTTGTATGAGGTGAGTGATGATGTACATATGACAAGTGCTTTAGCTAGTCTCAATAAGAAGGTAGAAGCATTAGCTCTACGTCAAAAGAATAACATGGTCAATAGTGTTATGAGTGAGGTGTGTGCTTCTTGTACCAACCCATCCTCTATATATCCTAAGAGTTATGTTGAACAAGCAAATGAACTCAATTCTTATGGGAATTACCCAAATTTTTCTTGGAGGCAAACCAGTTTTCCAATGAGTCATAGAGGGCAACAATTTGCTCATCTATCACATCCTACTAGTTTTCAGTCTACTCCTCGTTTTACGTCCTCTCAATAGAAACATTCCTAAGAGGACACTTTGCAGTACTTTATGCAAACTACCCAGCAAGCTATCATGAAGATTGAAACTCAAGTGGATAAGTTATCTACTGTCATAGGAGAGAGAGAAAGAGGGAAACTCCCGAGTCAACCAATTTCTAATCTAAAGGGTCAATGTGAGGTAGGATTGTTACCTGTCTCTAATGTTCATCATGAGGAAGTTAATTCTGTCACCACCCTTAGGTTTGGTATGATAATTGATAATCATGTGAGTGTACCTAGAGAGAGCAAAGAAACAAAGAGGCCTAGTCGTAAGCCTAGTGAAGAGAACATAGTTGAGAAACCCACTTCTAGAAAGTCACTTGAGCCTGATTTGCCTATTGCACCCTATGTTTCTAGAGCTTCATTTCCATAGAGACTTGTTCCATTAAAGAAAGACACACCACATAATGATATTTTTGAGGTGTCTAAGCAAGTTCACATAAACATCTCATTCCTTGATACTATTCAGCAAGTGCCTACATATGCTAAATTTTTAAAAGATCTCTGTATTGTGAAAATAAAAACAAATATTCCAAAAGAGGCATTACTGACTGAGCATGTAAGTTTCATAATCCAAATAAAAAGTTCTGTCAAGTTTAAGGATCCTAGATGTCCTATTATTTCTTGTGTTATGGGTGATCGTGTGATTGATATGGCCTTACTTGATTTAAGAGCGAGTGTTAATATATTGCAATATTTTGTGTATGTGCAATTGGGATTAGGGGAGCTGAAACCCACTCCCGTGAGACTCCAGTTAGCTGATAGGTCTATTAAAATTCCTAGGGGAATTATAGAGGATGTTCTGGTTAAGGTTGATAAATTTTATTTTCCCGTGTACTTCATTATTATTGATACTCAACATGTAATAAACACTAGTGAGCAAATTCCTGTGATTTTGGGTCGTCCTTTCTTGGTTACATCTAATGGGATAATTAATTATCGTAATGGTGTGTTGAAGTTTTCTTTTAGGAATATGACTGTTGAGCTTAATGTTTTTAATGTCAGTCAGCAACTTCAAGAGCAAGAAGAGGTAAGTGAGATAAACACAGTTGATGATGCATATCATGATCCATTCTTAGAATATTTTGATGATGACCCATTGAAAAGAAACAAACCCAGTTTGACATAGGAATTAAGAAAGATTGTATGAGTGATGGACATAATGCTGTGACTATTTTATTTTCTTCTATTGAGTCTACACCTTTACTATTTGTAGAAAAAATTTCAGTGTTAGATTCGAAAGTGGAGAAGATTCTTTTAGATGATTATGGTTGATCCATTTTGTTGCCATTTTTTTCTTTAGTTTTTTAGGTTTTTTTTCCTTTTATTGTTTGTATTCTAGGTTGTTAGATTTAAAGCGAAAAAAAAAAATGGTGTCAGTTGTCAATTTCAAACTTTTAAGTTATTTCAACGGTTTGTATTTTCCTTTGTTTTAATTGTTTTGTTTTTAGTCTGTGTCATTTTTTTTAGTATATGTCCTTTAGGTTTACCCATTTTGTTTTCTATATATATATAGTGCTAATGTTTTTTCTAACCTATATTCTTCATTTTATATTTTTTTTTTGTTATAATGCATTACGGAACCAACCAGGTGTGATCTCTCCCTTACTATTTGATATTGTTTCTTATTTCCTGTATATTTTGTTATGTGCATGTGCATGTGCATTTGTGGTTATTATGTTGAGGAAACATTGAGGACAATGGTTACAATTCGTTTGGCGGTGGGGGATTAAATTTTCAGTAGGAGTTGGTTTCAAAAAAAAAAAAAAAGTCTTGTCTTTCTTAGTTTGTCTTCTGCAAAGTAACCAAGTTAAAGATGCTCTTAGGTATGCATTTAGAGATGTAAGTGCTTGCTTTAATCACTGAGTTTAGACTAACGTCTTGCCACTTAGAGTATTGCATTGCATTTTTACAAATATATGACATGCTCTTGATGTGATGGTGGATAAGATGCTTAGTTGGATTGCTATGAGTACTAGTGGAGACTGCTCTTGTGAGTTTACTAAGCCATAAAATGTACATATTAAAGGGTTTGTTTGTTTCTACTCTTAAACACTTATTAGGTTCTTAGTATTAGAAATTGATCTCAATAGGTTATGCATTGGATATTAAAGAACAATCATCATAAAAAAAATATCACATGTGGATTGCTCTTGATTTTGTTGAACCATTAGAAGTGACATTGGCAATATGTGCTTAAACTCACTTAAAAAAAACCTTAAATATTTTATACCTTGTGTGTATGCTCCATAGCCAATTTTGAAGCCAAACACTATAAGTTTTTTCTCCCATCACCCACATTAACTGAAACCTAATAAGCCTTAGTATTTAGTCATACCATATAGCTTAGGATTATATTGAGGATGTGATGAAGAGGATTCAAAGATATGTGAATTGCAAAAAAGGGGTGGATCCTGAAATGTACATACATGGCAAAAGAAAGAAGCCATATGTAAGCAATGTGTGTTAGGTGTTGGAAATTATGTAATTGATGTATAAAGTTCTTATTTCATTCAAACAAAAAAATAATGAATGAGATGATGAGTCAAATGAAAGTAAAGAAAGGAAAGAGATCCAAACAAAGTGTTGAAGTCCAAATCTACTGAAAAGAAGGAGTATGTTCGTGAATGGTTCAAGATGCTTGGATGCAAGTTAAATGAAGATAAAATTCAAAGAAATTCAGTCGAGCATTGAAGACTGCTAGAAAATTTCTTGATATGATCCTAGGTTCTTGATTGCTATTTTTTCTCGTTCTTCTTAGCCTTCACCCCAAGGCCCCATTATAACCAAATTAAAGTCCTAATTGATCTTTTGGGAATGTCGGGTTAAGAGTAAAGGAAACAGGTGCTCTATCTTGATGTTATTATCTGATTCTGTTTATCAGATCATTTGCATAAATTCAGGCATTTTTCTATACTATATATTCATATGCGATAATAATTCGAAATTTCTTGTGCATAAACTCCATTCGCATATGCTTGATAAGTGTAACTACTTAGGGTCTGTGTGAAATATGAGTGCATCTTGTGAGAATTAGAGTCGAGGCGGATGACATTTATAGCATTTGACGACGGTGTTTTAGAAGCTATAACATCTTGAGTATGGGTTTTTCATCAAACTAGTGATGCATTTAAATAAATGACATAATTTTAGTCTTTATACAGTGGCTTAAGCATGCATTTATCTTTATCTTGATCTAATTGGTTTTTGCATAAATATGTTTATAAGTATCATAGCCGGTAAACCGTCAAGTGAAAAACCTCGGGAAGTTGCTTAGTTTAGGTTTAGTTAGAATTTTAAATTTTAGTTTTCTTAGTTTTTGTTTTATTTTGTTCAAGGACTAGTAAAATCTAGGTTTGGGGCTATTTGATGGGCATATTTTATATCATTTTTATAACCCTTGATTTAGATTTGTTAGCTACTTGATTTATTTATTTTCGTTTAATTATAGTTATTGTTGTGTTTTATATGAAATTGTATGGGACTCGAAAAATAATCAATTTTAGGGAAAGAAGCATATACAAAAAATCAAGATCAAAGGAAAGTCATGTGAAGCCCATAATCCAAGATCAAGTTCAAGCCAAAAAAATTAAGCAAAGTAAAGAGAAGCTCGATTGAAGCTCAACTAAATTTAAACGACATAAGGAAGGAGTATGTGCGTGGACCACAATTGACCACAAGTTTCACCAAAGCCAAATCCAAGTGGCCAGTTAGATTAAAACTTGATTTCTTTCTTGATTTGGGAAACCGACATATATAGGAGTAATAAAATCTCTCATTGCGCCGAATTGAAGAGAGCTGGTACGAGGTGGCGTGTACTTGGAGAGCTTTAGTCCATGAATTCCGACTTTGAAGATGAAGCTCCAATATATTTTTTAGGTTCTATTGCTATTTTAATTTTAATATCTTTATAATTTTTTTATATTATGGTAGACGATGAAACCCTGTTATGGAATAATTCCAGATATTTTTATTAATTCCCAATTATTGTTCTTTAATATTTATGATTTTTGTTTCTAGAATTTTAAATATAAAACCCTGTCATCTCTAATATCATGTATTTTTGATATTTAGGTATATATTTTTAATCAATGTTTGGTCTCGTAGCATTAATTATAATTCTTTTGATTAATTGTTTTTCATTAATTTGGATATAAAGAATGCTTAGGGATTGTATTTTGAAGCGAAGGAAAACCAACTTAAGATTTTTATTAAATGTGCTTATTGTTAAATTCATGGGTAGACAATAAATTGATTTTTAATTGTTACTCTAATTTGGAGAATTAATAAATTATCAGAAAGCTATGAAATTTTATAGTCATGGATTCTGATACCTTAGTATTCTTTAATTGATTGCCTTCTTTTAGTTTAGTTTAATTTTAGTGTTAATTCATCAATTTGGTTAACTAGGTTAGGATTAGATTAAATTTAGATTCGATTAGTTTTTCATCAGTCATCGTGGGATCGACCTCATATTCGCATTAGCTATTTTACAATATACTTGTACGCTTACGAGTATTTATTTTTAAAATTAAGTACGACAAGTTTTTGCATCAGGTTTCTAATACCTGAAGGCTTGCTAACAGTGTTTTTTACGCACCCAGTTAGTTTCGGTGAGTATGCATTGTCCATAGACTTTTCTTTCAGTCCCCTTACTTGGCCCTCCGGGCATCCGTTGGCCTTAAGAAACTTGGGTGCTACGGTTTCGTCTTTGTCAACGAAGACGATTTTAACATCTTTCTTGGTCTTTGGAGAATTTCTCCCTCGGTGGGGAATTTTATTAATAATCTAAAATCTTAAGAAGAAACAATTAATCAGAAAAATTAACAAAGATCATTCTAATTTAATGTTGAACACTATTAAATAAATAAAAGATAGAGAAAATCCCTAAGGGTAATAGATCTTCTAGTACCGGGAACATGGTCGGGGTAACTCCCCCCTTTTTGGTCGGGTTAGGCGATATGCTTCATGCCAAACTAAACCGACCACCTGATAGGGCCCTTTCCACTTGTCTACCAAGGAACCGACGGCTTTTTCCTTAGTATTAGGAGAAACTCCTCTTAGGACTCTATCCTCAAGTTGAAACCACTTTACCTGAACATGTGAATTGTAGTACCTTGCTACCCTCTGTTGATAAGTGCATTTCTGACATGACAGATCTTTTCTTTCTTCGAGTTCATCCAGGTTTTTTTCTAACAAACTTATGTTTTATTTGGGCAAGTACAATTGAACTCTTAGGAAGGTGTGAACTACTTCTACTAGGATGATTGCCTCGGTCTTGAAATCCAACGAATAGACGTCTCACCATTTATTGTTTGTTTTATCGTTCGGTACGCCCAAAGTACCTCATGCAACTTATTTGCCCAGTTTCCCTGAATTTGTCACTATTGAATTTGGTTCCGCTATCAATATTGATTGTATACATAATCCCAAACTGATAGTTGATGTTTTTTTTCACAAAGTTATGATGTTGGCTTCAGTTATGTGCATCAGTGCTTCTGTTTGAGCTCATTTCATGAACTAATTCACTACCACAATGACATACTTTGCTTCTCTTCTAGTTACGGTTGGCATTGGGCCGATCAAATATATCCCCCATTTTGTGAATGACCATGGTGAGGTCAAGCTCTTCAACTGCTCGGTGGTTGTCTAATGTCATTTACGATCATTTAACATATGTTGTTGAGATATTCTGAGTGATATGACACGTCAGCAAAAGACTAGGGTCAGGGGTAAAACTTCACTAGAAGATGATCAGATTAAGTCAAAGTAAAAAGGACTGAGAAAACCCGACTAGTTCCTCCCGACTCAGATAACACATATGGTCGGGTTAAAAAACCTGATCGGGTTGTTAAGATGGTCGTGACCAGGGTCAGGTTGAATCGATGATCGGGGCAAACAAGAATGGTCGGGAAAAACAAGTGACGACATGTAGATAGCATCCAGGTTCAATAGGGTCACGACTCAAATACGCAGAAAAAAAAGTTTGATTTGAGCAAGGCTTTCTAGAAGCGCACTTTGATAAGGAAACAAACTTCCTTATAGGCATTAGAGTCTAGATTAGAGAAGAGATTAAATACAACCAGAATATAATCAACTTGGAACTGGAAAGAAGAAGATTACAACTCCAATAAGTCAGAATTTTATTAAACAATAAGAACTTTCCTTACTTGTACATCAAGAATTAGGATTCTATGCATGTATAAATAGACCCAAAAACACCCAAATGGGTTTAACGCAACATTAAGAGAGGAGGCAAGAGTGATTGAGTGTGTATTCTTTTTTCCAGCATAGTGAATTCGTGTTGCTACCTTAGGTAACCGTGGACATTTCCCCACATTGGGATTTTACCACATAAAATATTACGTATCATTTATTTTCTAGTTATTTTTATTTGCAATCAATTGTTACTTTGCTTTAATTGTATGACGGGAGATTAATCCAAAAATCGCCGTCAACAACTGGCACTAGAAGAAGGGTATGAACCTTCGATAATATTTCATTTATGTGAGTGATTATGAAAGAAGTTATTTAAAGCCGACATCATGGACACTGGTAGAGATAGAAGTCCATCTCCTCGTAATGTAGACGCAACACATGATGGTAATGACCTAGATCATACGAATATCGCTTCTACAGGAGGAGATCCATCCTCAAGGACCCCGTTGTCTATCAGACCCGATGTTGTTGCAACTATAGGTGCAGCAGCTGGCATCTCCCCGGAGGCATTCAGACAGATCCAAAAATCCCTACGAAAGGTCATCGAAGATGCCGCTAAGTAAGGAATCAGCTTGTCAGCCACAGCTAACATGAGTTCACCGTACCATCTTTCCACGCCAATCGTGTCCCAAGTCCAAATATGCGCTCTGAGATAGTAACGGTCACTCTAGAAGCACCCTAGAAACCTGGAAGAGATGGGGTAAAACATCACGGAAAGAAGGGGCACTGACCGAGAAGATCGGGGAACTAGGGAACACAGGGAATCTGGTTTACGGGAAGACATTGAGAGGTTCAACGAAATGGAAACCTACTCCGAACGGGAGCATAGGCATGATGACCAGAGGAAAAGATCCTACTCACATTCAAGTGACCGTGAAACGGCCCCTAGAAAGCGCAGAGGGCCTACCCCGGTGGTCAGACATGACCCCTTTAGCGCCTAGATCACCAGAAAGGTCCCCAGGGATCCATATGGGCTAACAATCAGTCAGAGATTCGATGAACGTAGTGTTGAAACCCCGTTCACCAGTCATGCAGCGGAAGTATATTTTTCAAATTTTTATACAGATCGTTTACGAGCTGTAACCAGTGAACATAGGATCATAATGCTTTTTCGGAACTTATAAATATAAAATTATTACGATAATAAAATATATGTATATTCAGGAAATTGACATCGATATAATTAGAAGAAGATATTAGAACCTTACCAATGTTTGGAGGCTCCTTCACTTCTTGCTATGCTCCTGGTCTGTACCACTCGATATTCCTCGCTATATCCCGGCACTGGTAACTATTTGTGGATGCATCACGGTATCAGGAACTTGAATGGAGGATGTAGAAAAAAAAAGAATAAACTATTTCTTCTTAGAGGAAACAACTTAGAACTATTACAGTTGTTAAAAAAAATATCTTATATTTTCTTTTTCTCTTTAGTTTTCAAAGTGCACGAACACCAAAATTTGTTGTGCAACTCTGATCTTTTTTTTTTCATTACTAATATCACTCACGCACATTTGCACTTAAAAAATGCATGTAATCTCATTACTATGTGTGTTGTATATCATTAATGTGTGTTAAAGAGATTTTAAGTTTTTAACACACACAAAAAATGATTTTAATGTGTATTCATGTGTTTTCAGTTTTGATATATATTATTCGGTTTTTCAAATAAAAATATATCTAAATTTTTTTGTTATTGAAAAAACTGATAATATATCTTTTGATTTTAAAATCTTTTTAAATTATCTCATATCTTTAAAAGATAATTAAATATTTATTTTTGAATTTAAACATTTTAAATTCAATTTCAAATATTTAATTTAATAAAAAAAATAATCATATTTTCTTATCCTATTTAAAATCAAATATCAACTAACACCCTCCATTTGATGATTATTAACATAATTAAACAATCTTATTATTTAATTTATTCAATCACCATTATTCATTAATTAAATAATCTCATTATTCAATTAATTTCTGAATAAATACATGTCACTTTTGTAACACAATTAATTAGACAATCCAATTAATTAACTGTGATCATTGTTACCTAAATCGATCGGGCTAGCAAGGGGACCTAATGGACCCACAGTATTTTGAGCTCCAATAATCCTCAGAATCATTAATTAAACTCTTTAATTAATAATCATTGATTATTAACTCCGGTGTTATTTCACTAAAAACCCGAAGCTGCACTCTCTCAACTGCAGACGCTTTTACACAGACCGATACAACTCGGTGTCCATCGATATAGCTATTACATATGGTGTGATCCTCCACAATAGTTCATAATTAGAGCTGTGTCATAATGTCCGTTATACCTCTCTAATTACATATATCTTTTAACTACCATTGATTCTCTAATGGACAATAAATCATATTTCCTCACGGAATTAGGAGAGCGCTCATATTGTCCTAGGCCCGAATCAACCCTTAAGGGAACTATCATCTACTTCTCACAAAAAGAAGTGGATTCTACTATTGTGTACAAACCTTTCCGGCCATATATCAAACAGTAATCCCAACATACAGAGTATATTGATTAGGAACCGCATCTGACCTCACCCATTGTATGTCAAAGACCACGATCTAACCTAAAGGAGTCGACAAGACACTCAAGATTAAGATCACCCACATATAGACATCATTAGTTGATATATATGAATCTCATCGATAAACGGATCTTGGTGAGAAATTCATATAGATCATGACCCAGTTCTATATGATAACAACATACAAGGTGCATCCATTCCCATATCTCATATGAATGATTCTTGATAGAATCACTGTACATTACGGAATGGACCGCAACTATAGATTAACCACAAATAAAGTACCCAGCTTTATTTGCTACCTATGGACTCTTTAAATTGCACGTTTCTTACTGTATCCATCTGTATATGACACTCGTATACACAGTTCGAGATTACATACTGTAATCTATGATGTTAGTATGCAAAAGTTATAAAATAAACAACACAACAAGAATGAATTAAACTTTTCTTTTTATTTATTTCGTAAATCCGTTTACAAATTACATGTTTAAGGCATAAACACCAACAATCTCCAACTTACACTAAAGCATGTGAGGAATGTTTTGTAACCCTAGACCAGGGGCGAATCTAGGATTTTCTATCCGGCGGGGCTGAACTACAAACTAGTTAGAAATCTTTTTAGAACTTTAATAAGAAGATGGATTTCATTAATACAAAGTAAATAAAAAACGGCCATTCATAAGATATAATAAATCAAACCCCTCAAATTGTATATTCCCGTAAAATAAAATGAAGTCAAGAAAAAAACAAGGGTTAGTTTTCATGAAAGTTCTCTCTTATGAGAGGAACAATCGTAGAAGTTGCGGTAAAATAGCTAGGAGGAGAAGGTGACTGTGGGTTCTGTTTTTCTTTCTCAGATCTGTGTATGTGAATACTATTTCGGTTAGATGACTAGATCTGGTGTCTTCATAGGTTCTTCCGAATTAGTGAAGTTGTGTGAGACTTTCTCTTTCAAATAAAGGGCCGATCTTTCAGATTAAAGGTGAAGAAGCTAATCAAGTGAGTTGGGTTGGGTTGGGTTGAGCAAGTTGATTGACTCATTAAGCAACTTTAGAGTCATTTTTGTAACGTTGAAGTGGAAGCAATTACAGATAATATTTTAAATTAACATAAGAGATATTGGGTTGGACTGTACTTAAAAACTTGTGTTGGGCCTATATGGCTGTGTAAATTTAAGTATCTAACATATTAGTGAGTAAATTTAACATATTAATAAAAAACTTATTTTTTTTTTAGAAAAAGGCAGATGGGGCTGCAGCCCCGTACGGCCCCCACAATCACTCGCCCCTGTCCTAGACCCTCTAAGTGACTCGAAAACACTGTAGCCGGTAAGGTCTTCGTAAATGGATCATCATTATTGTCTTGTGAGGCTGTCTTGGTGACAATCACATCTCCTCTCTACACTATCTCAATGATAAGATGATACTTTCTCTCTATATGCTTCCCTCTGTTGTGGCTTCTTAGTTCCTTGAAAATAGCCACAACACCACTGTTATCATAATAAAGTGTGATGGGCTTATCCAGATCTGGAACAACTTACAGATCACTCAATAACTTACTGAGCCAAATAGCCTCTTTACCAGTTTCACAAGCGACTACATATTCGGCTTCCATGGTGGAGTCAGCAATGCAAGATTGTATAATACTTCTCCACACAATGGCTCCACCACCTAGGGTAAATACTGATCCAGACGTGGATTTCCTAGAATCCCTATCTGACTGAAAATCAGAATCCGTATATCCTAACGGGATCAAATCCTACCTGGAATACACTAGCATAAAGTTTATCGTTCTCTGAAGATACTTGAGAATTGTCTTGACAGCAACCCAATGATCCAATCCTGGGTTGGACTAGTATCTGCTGACTACTCCCACTGCATAGCAGATGTCCAGTCTTGTGCATAACATAGCATATATGAGACTACCTACTACCGATGCATAAGGTACACGTCTCATATCCTCGACTTTTTGAGGTGTCTTAGGACACTGTTCCTTAAACAAGTGAACTTCATGCCTAGAAGGTAAATTACATTTCTTAGAGTTTTGCATCGAAAATCGCATAAGAATCTTGTCATATATAATGCCTGAGACAGTGCTATGAGTTTGTTCTTACGATCCCTTATAAGTTGGATCCCTAGAACATAACTCGCCTCTCCCAAATCTTTTATTTTTGAATTGGCTAGCCAGCCAGCCCTTTACATCAGACAACACTCCTGCATCATTCCCAATGAGTAAGATATCATCTACATATAGGACCAAAAAAACTACTTTCTTGTCAATAATGCGCTTGTAAACACAAAGCTTACCGATGTTCTGCTCAAAGCCATAGGTTTTGATCACTTCATCAAATCTCATGTTCCAAGATCTAGATGCTTGTTTAAGTCCATAAATGGACCTTTATAACTTACAAACCTTTTGTTATTGATCCGGAGACACGAATCCCTCTGGTTGCATCATATAGATGCTCTCGTCAAGATTGTCATTCAAGAATGCAGTCTTGACATCCGTCTACCAAATTTCATAATTGAAATAGGCAGCAATGGATAAGAGAATCCTAATAAACTTAAACATGGCTACTAGCGAGAAGTTCTCTTCATAATCGACCCCCTTTTTCAGGGTATAATCCTAGGCCACTAGCATTGCCTTGAAGGTCTCTACCTTCCTGTCTAGTCCTCTCTTTCTCTTGTAGATCCACTTACACTCTATGGGTTTTATCCCACCCGGTAAGTCTACAAGATCCCAAACTGAGTTAGAGTACATGGACTCCATCTCAAGATTTATGGCTTTAAGCCATTCCTCATTATCAGGATCTTCCATTGCATTCTTAAATGTCAATAGATCATCCACAATATTAGCAGAGACAACACCTTATCCCTCACCTATACCTAAATTGTGTTCAGGTTGTTTCACAACCCTCTCACTACGTCTAGGTGGCAGTGTATCCTGATCAGGAACCATCAGACTATCAGATGTTTGTGGATCAATAACTTTTACTGATAAAGCACTAGTCTCACCAGGCTCCAACTCATTCAATACAATCCTAGAATGAGGTTTATGGTCTTAATATAATTGTCCTCAAGTAACGTTATATTTGTCGCTACAAATACTTTGTTATCTTCGGGACTATAAAAGTGTCCATATTTGGTCTCCTTGGAGTATCCTACAAACAGGCAGACAACAGACTTGGAGTCTGGCTTTCCACTTCTGTTCTTTAGCACGTGTGCTGGATGTTGGGGTTTATGCTCTAAAGATGTAATTTGTAAATGGATTTTTGAAACAAACAAAAAGAAAAATTCAATTCATTATTGTTATGTTATTTATTTCATAAACTTGTGCATATATTTAACATCCAAGATTACCGGATGTAATCTCGAACTATGTATATGAGTGTCATATATGGATGGATATAGTAAGAGACGTGCAATCTAAAGAGTTCATATATAGCAAATAAAGTTGGGTACTTTATTTGTGGTTAATCTATAGCTACGGTCCATTCTGTAATGTACGATGGTTCTATCATGAATCATTCATATGGAGATATGAGAATGGAGGCACCTTGTATGATGTGATCATATAGGACTGTGCCATGATCTATATGAATCTCTCACCAAGATCCGTTTACCGATGAGATTCATATAGATCAACTAATGATGGCTATATATGGGTGATCTTAATCCTGAGTGTCTTATCGACTCCTTCAGGATAAATCATAGTCTTTGATATACCATGGGTAAGGTCATATGCATTTCCTGATCAATATACTCCGTATGTTGGGATTGCGGTTTGGCTTGTGGCTAGGAAGGTTTGTACACAATAGTGGAATCCACTCCTTCCTGTGAGAAGTAGATGGTAGTTCCCTTAAGGGTTGATTCGGGGCTTGGACAATATGAGCGCTCTCCTAATTCTGTGAGAAAATAGGATTTATTGTTCATTATAGAATCAATGGTACTTAAAGGATATATGTAATTAGAGGGGTATAACGGACATTATGACCCAACTCTAATTATGAACTACTGTGGAGGATCACACCATGTGTAATAGCTATATCGATGGACACCGAGTTGTATCGGTCTGTGTAAAAGCGTCTACAGCTGAGAGAGTGCAGCTTCGGGTTTTTAGTGGAATAACACCGTAGTAATAATCAAGGAATATTAATTAAAGAGTTTAATTAATGATTCCGAAGATTATTGGAACTCAAAATACTGTGGGTCCATTAGGTCCGTTGCTAGTCCGATTGATTTATGTAACAAGGGTCACGGTTAATTAATTGGATTTTCCAATTAATTGTGTTACAAATGTGATACGTGTTTATTCGAGAATTAATTGAATAATGAGATTATTTAATTAATTACTATTAATAGTTAAACTAATTAAATAATTAGATTATTTAATTATATTGATAATTATGAATTATTAATTAACTATTAATTTGAGGGTGTTAGTTGATATATGTATTAAGGTGAAGATAAAATAATAGGATTATTTTATTTTTACTAAATCATTTATCTAAGTATTTGAATTTAAGTATAAATTTAAAATACTTATTATCACTTTTAATAAATTAAATATATTTAAAAAGGATAATTAAAAGATATATATATCAATTAATAACACAAGAGATTGCATCAGATGCAAATTGGTGTGTGCACATGAAACAATAGTCAAAAAATGAATTTGCATATGATGCAAATACTTGATACACATATAATATATATATATTATGTGTAAAGATACGGATGAGGTGCAATTGTTTTCTTTGGGTGCGTGAATCAAGATGAAAAAAAAAGGAAGAAAAAAGTCAAAAGAAAGAAAAAAAAAGCATATACATATATCTTGCTTCGTGTGCAACGATATATATCTTGTTTCATGTTTTGTGTGTTTTTGAAACACATAAAATAAATAGTTTCTTCATGATACACATATAATATATATATATATATATATATATATATATATATATATATATATATATATATATAAATTAGGTGTAAAGATACAGATGAGGTGCAATTGTTTTCTTTAGGTGCGTGAATCAAGACGAAAAAAAAGGAAGAAAAAAGTCGAAAGAAAGAAAAAAAACATATACATATATCTTGCTTCGTGTGCAGCGAAATATATAGATGTATATATATCTTATTTCATGTTTTGTGTGTTTTTGAAACACATAAAAGAAAGAGTTTCTTCAATTCTCTTTACATCCTCCATTCAAGTTCCTGAGACCGTGACACGCCCACACGCAGTTACCAGTCCTGGGAGATATCGAGGAAGATTGAGTGGTTCAGACAGGAACACATCGTAAAGTGAATGAACTTCTAAACGTTGGTAATATTGATTTAGACAGGAGCATAACGTAATGTGAATGAGCCTCCAAACATTGGTATGTTCTTCTGATTTTATATTGATTACAATTTTCTGTATTTACATATTGTATGTATTAGTTCCGAAAAATAATTACGATCTCAAGTTCACTGGTCCTAGATACAGATTATGATCTGTATAAAAAATTTAAAACCTAGTTCCGCTGCGTTATCGGTAAACAGGGTTTCAACAATTGGTATCATAGCCAATTTATTTTTCGGAACATGAAATTGTTTTTGATGCTCTTGTATGTATGATTGTATAGGCGCGATTTAAATTGATTGTATGTTGTTTTTGTATGTATATTAATTTTTTTCAATTTACAAAAACATGATTGATCGTTAATTATATGGTACTGTGGATTTAGGGTTTATGGGTTGTATTATTATTATTTTTTGTTTATATTTTTTTTACTGTTATTGTATTGTAAAAAAAAAATGTAACCTATATTGAAGACCTGAAAAAATCGTGAAGAATAATTCATGAGATGAATCGGAGTGACCTGAAAAGACTGGAATACTCGGAAATTATAGGAAGACCAAGGAATGCCTTGGGAAATTTTTTGTTATTTTAGATTCCAATTTTTTTAGGTTAAATAATCCACAGTACTCGGTCAATTCATGTATGCTTTATATTATGTGATGATAAAAGCATTGACATACATACTTATGTCATTTAGATTAGATGTGCCTACATAGATATATTTGATATGTCATATATGCATCATAGCCTGATATTTTATGTATTTTTTTAATGTGATTAAAATGGGTAAATACATAAATTAGCTATGAATAATGAGATTAGTTTTTTAATGGTTAGAAAACTTGGTAATTCTCATTAATATTAATCTAGTTACTAAAGAGTTTAATAAGTTAGATTAATAGGGTAATTTACTTTTATTATGATTAATTTGATTAATAACCTAATAATAAATTAACCGAATAAAGTGTTAGAGTTTTAATAGTTAAAACTTGGTAAACACTAACATAATAATCTGACCTTAGTAAATAGTTTACAAAAGCTTAGATTATTCACTAATAGATTAGATTTTTAATTTTAAAAAATCATTAATAATTTATTAGTTAATTAGAATTTGTTTCTAATTAGTTAATACGCTAGATAACTTGATTAAAGTTAGTCGTTTAGTCTTGTAGAGTCTACGTGCATTAACGGTTAATAGAAAACCCTAATTTTAAAATAGTGAGTGGGAGAGGGATATATGACATATATATCCCGCGGTCTCTGATACTCGTTTTTTGTGTCGTTACCAAATTGCGATTATCAAAAGAATATTTATAAAAAGTCCTACGCAATGTGCTCTAAAGTTTTAAAAACTAGTAAAGCGGTAAGCAAAGGTATCGTCCACAGGGAGGTGTCATTCGTCGACTGTTTCACGTTCTAGTGTTTATTGAAAGCAATGTAAATAATAACATGGCAAGGGTGAGAGTGGTGTGTGTGAAGTGCAAGCATTTTACGTTATGTGCGTGTGTGTGTGTGTGTGTGTGTTCAAGAGTGTAAATAAAAATAATGCAAAATAAAATAAAAGGAATATGGAGAGGTGAGAATGGTGATTAAAGTGACAAATAACAAAATGGTGGATAGGAGACATGCATGAGAATGATCACACAAGGTTCATAAAGCTCACCATACATAAGTGAAAAATAGTGGTTGTTAAGCATTAAGGACATCCAATTCAAGATACAAAGAAAGAATACAAAATGGATAGAAAGGAGACCCCTCATCCGTAACCAGAAACCGAATACCGGGTCTTTTCGGCTGTTAATCCGAGATATCCTTACCACTGGACGACTACGACGTTCTCCAATCTCATGAATGCACAACCCCCCTCAATTAAGGACATTCAATTCAAGCTAAGGGCTTGTCCTTTCAATTGAGAGATTTACAAACTCAAATCACTCCTCAAAGTCTCGGTGAAGTAATTGTGTTTGTAATCTCAACTAATGGATTCGAGACACAAATCACTCCCCAAGGTCTCGGTAAAGTAATTATGCCTTAAGTCCCTACCATTAAGCATATAAACATAAACCAAAACCTACTCTAGCAAGTTCTTGCATAGAACAAGTTTCATTCATTCTTTAGAGCTAATTGGTTAAGATTATACCCGGATTTGTCCTCCTAGGCACAACCAAAAACCCACAAACACTCAAACTCATCCATACAAGTTAATTTCGACCTTCCAAAGACATACACACACAAATGGGATATTTGATTACAACTACTCCTATAATTAAGTTAATCTACTCCTAATCTCATCCATGAACACATATCAATTTCCTATCTCCATACACAAGCATATCAAGATAAGAGATTAATCAATAATAGCAAGAACAAATCAAAACCCAAATCAATATAAAATCAACCAACATATATTGAGCACAAATAAGGTTTAAAATATTTTCCAAGTGGGGATTACACAATCAAGAAAACATGAAATACAAAAAGAATGAGTTTAAAGGAGATAACCCTTGAAGAAATTCCTCCAAGTGCTCCATGAATCCCTAGCTCGAAATTGGTCATAGACCACTCCTATCTCCTTGCAATCAACTCTCAAAAGTGATAGAGGATGTGTAGAAATGGGTGGTGGTGAGCTTCCCATGGAGGAGGACCTCCATAAGAGCTTTGGAAGCTTCTCTCTCTCTTGATTTGTGAAGAAGATGAAGAAAAAATGGGTCGTTCTTATCTTTGTTGTCTATAGAGAAGAGGAAAAAATGATGTATTTATAGTTAGGGAAAGTTTGGGGACGAATTGGGGTGTAAAAGGACACATTTTCACCTCTGAAAATGGCCTAAAACTGACATGTCACGGTCTGGAATAAGGTGTGTCACGGTCTTGCAAGACGACACACCAGACAACAGTGATTTTTGCGACTTAGTGTTGCGGTCGCGATACCAGTTTCCAGCCTCACGCACCGTTACAAAAACATGCATATCTCCCTCTAGAAAACCCAGAATTGCGATCCGTAAATACCGCTGGAAACAAGACTTCTGGAGCTTTCTAAAAATAGGTAGTACGAATCCCAATTCACTTTGAGAAGGGAGATATGGACCCCAAAAATTGTCTTTCCAATTGTCATTTAAGCTCAAATATCATATGTAGGGAATATGTACCTACACAAAGCTCAATGTAGGGAATATGTACCTACACAAAGCTCAACAGACACATTATATACAAAAATACGTTCGAAAACGAGAACAAATGATAGGTAATGTGGACCTCAAATAGGTATAATTATCGTCCGATTGGTCTCCATCATTAGTTCAACACCGTGAGATCCGAATGGGGCCTCGTGACGGCTTTACTTTCGTCCTCCCTAATGAGGGTTTTCACAAAGGTCAATACCCAAGGTTGACTTCCTAACATATAGGATTTCTGAGGGTATTTCAGGATTGACCAACCCTAAGGCGACAATTCTTGAGTTAAGCTCGTGAGATCTGAAATGGTGGGTTACACTCACGAAGGTTTTGATTAAGTTTGTTAATTAAAAACCTGACTGAATGAACGATGGTTGAATGATATGGAATAAGAGTTATTTTAGAATATCATTTGATTAAGAATGTCTAGGTCCAAAATGCAAAGACTTGACCGACCCTAAGGCGGCACTTCTTTATGGTATGTTGGATTGTCATGGTATAGTAACTAGTTTAGGGTAATTCTAGTTCGTTAAACATATGCTAAATTTATGCCAAAGCACTCGCACTTGTTTTAAATAAATGATTGAATGAATGTTTTATTTATTTCAACAATAATGTTTTCTGCATTACTTCAAATTCTTGCAAACGACAAATTAACTGATGATAACTACACTAGGTGGAAACTTAACATTAATGCAATATTGGTCACCAAATACATCAAGTTTGTGCTTACGGAGGAATGTCCTCCAGTGCCTGCTGCCAGTGCCACACGAACTGTACGTGAGGCATACGAGCGATGAGTCTCATCTAATGAAAAGTCCCGAACATATTTGTTGGCTTATTTAACATACGTGCTTGTCACAAAGCATGAAGCAATGACTTCAGCATTCGAAATCATGGAGTCATTGCAAGCTATGTTCTGGCAACCCTCCGAGCAAAAGCTATATGAAGTTGTTCGTTCCGCTATGCTCGCTCGTATAAAGGAAGGTACGTCAGTTCAGGAACATATCCTGAGTATGATGTTCTACTTCAACAGGGCAGAAGTCAATGGCGGGGCCATTGAAGAACCCAGTCAAGTTAGCATCATACTGACGACTCTTCTGAAGAGTTTCAATCAGTTTAAGAGCAACTACGGGATAAATAAGTTAAGGTTCAATCTCACACAGTTGCTCAATGAGCTCACTACTTTTGAGTCCTTGACTAAGGACAACAAGGGTAAGATCGGTGAGGCAAATGTTGCCGAAACATCTTTCTACTCTAATAATAAGAAGAGAAAGAGGTTTACTGGGAAAGTGAAGGGTAAGCCCAAACCCAAGAAAGCTGAATGCAAGAAGAAGTCCAAGAAAATTAAATATGATTTACTTGTTCTTGAGTCGTGTTTAGTGGAAGATGATTCTTCACCATGGAGAGTTGATTCTGGGGCCACTAACCATGTTTGTTCTTCTTTACAATGGACTGATTCTTGGACACAGCTAGAGGAGCAAGCCTTTTCAATGCGTGTGGGGTCAGGGGATGTCGTGTCGACTCAAGCAGTAGGCATAATTAGATTACGTTTTTGTAATAATTATATATTGTTGGACAATGTATTTTATATTCCTGGATTTACACGAAATTTGATTTCCGTTTCTAAGTTGTTAGAACAAAAATATTTTGTTTCTTTTAATAATAAGTCTATTATTATTAGAAAGAATGGTCTGAATAATTGTTTAGGAATTAATAAAAACAATTTATATGTGTTAAGACCGTTAATACATACTACACTGCTCAACACCGAAATGTTTAAGGTTGAAAAACCAAAAACTAAATGACATAAGATTTCTACAGATAATGACACGTATCTCTGGCATCTAAGGCTTGGTCATATCAACCTTGACCAGATAGACAGACTAGTAAAAAGCGGACCTTTAAGTGAGTTAAAGGTTGGCACCATATCTGTCTGCGAATCTTGTCTGAAAGGTAAGATGACTAAGATACCTTTTACTGGAAAAGGGCTTAGAGCTAAAAAACCGCTAGAGCTTATACATACAGACGTCTGTGGACCAATTAATGTTAAAGCTAGGGGTGGTTATGAGTATTATGTCACCTTTATAGATGACTACTCAAGATACGGATACGTCTACCTGATGCAACGAAAGTCAAAAATATTTGAAAAGTTCAAAGAATTTCGAGCTGAAGTTGAGAATCAATTAGGTAAGACTATCTTGTCACTACGATCAGATCGTGGAGGTGAGTACATTGACCAAGAGTTTGAAGACTTCATGGTCGAGCATGAGATAGTTTCCCAACTCACAGCTCCCGGTACACCTCAGCAAAATGGTGTAGCAAAGAGGAGAAATAGAACCCTGATGGAAATGGTGAGATCTATGATTAGTTTCTCATCATTACCAAATTCCTTTTGGGGATATGCGTTACAAACAGCGGCATACATTTTGAATGTAGTGCCATCTAAATCTGTTCCTAAGACTCCCCTAGAGTTATGGAATGGTTGTAAAGCTAGTTTGTGACATTTCAGCATAATGGGGTGTCCAGCACACATGCTGAAGAACAAAACTGGAAAGCTAGACTCCAAGTTTGTTGTCTGTCTGTTTGTAGGATACTCCAAGGAGACCAGAGGTGGACACTTCTATAGTCCTGAAGATAACAATTTGTATCAACAAATGCAACATTTCTTGAGGACAATTACATTAGTGACCATAAACCTCATTCCAAGATTGTATTAAATGAGTTGGAGCCTGGTGAGACTAGTGCTTCATCAACAAGAGTTGTTGATCCACAAACATCTGAGAGTCAGATGGTTCCTGATCAGGATACATTACCACCTAGACGTAGTGAAAGGGTTGTGAGACAACCTAAGTGCTATTTAGGTATAGGTGAGAGACATGGTGTTATCTCTACTGATAGTGTGGATGATCCATTGACATTTAAGAATGCAATGGAAGATCCTGATAAAGAGCAATGGCTTAAAGCCATGAATCTCGAGATGGAGTCCATGTACTCTAACTCAGTCTAGGATCTTGTTGACTTACCGAATGGGGTAAAACCCATAGGGTGTAAGTGGATCTACAAGAGAAAGAGAGAAGTAGAGACTTTCAAGGCAAGGCTAGTGGCCAAGGGTTATACCCAGAAGAGGGGGTCGATTATGAAGAGACCTTCTTGCTAGTTGCCATGTGTTAAGTCTATTAGGATTCTCTTATCCATTGCTACCTATTTCGATTACGAAATTTGGCAAATGGATGTCAATACTACATTCTTGAATGGTAATCTTGATGAGAGCATCTATATGATGCAACCAGAGGGATTTGTGTCTCCAGATCAAAAGCAAAAGGTTTGCAAGCTGCAAAGGTCCATCTATGGACTTTTGTAAGCATCTAGATCTTGGAACATTAGGTTTGATGATGTGATCAAAACCAATGGCTTCGAGCAGAACGTCGATGAGCCTTATGTCTACAAGCACATCATTGATAAGAAAGTAGTTTTCTTGGTCCTATACGTAGATGATAACCTACTCATTGGGAATGATGTGGGAGTGTTGTCTGATGTAAAGGGATGGCTGGCTAGCCAATTCCAACGAAAGATTTGGGAAAGGCGAATTATGTTCTAGGGATCCAACTTATAAGGGATCGTAAGAACAAACTCATAGCACTATCTCAGGCATCATATATCGATAAGATTCTTGTACAATGTTTTATGCAAAACTCCAAGAAAGGTAATTTACCTTCTAAACATGGAGTTCACTTGTGTAAGGAACAGTGTCCTAAGACGCCTCAAGAAGTTGAGGATATGAGACGTGTACTCTATGCATCGGCAGTAGGTAGTCTCATGTATGCTATGTTATACACGAGACCGGACATCTACTATATAGTGGGAGTAGTCAGCATATACCAGTCCAACCCAGGATTGGATCATTGGGTTGCTGTCAAGACAATTCTCAAGTATCTTCGGAGAACGAGAGACTATATGCTAGTGTATTCCGGGCAGGATTTGATCCCGTTAGGATACACGGATTCTGATTTTCAGTCATACAGGGATTCTAGGAAATTAACATATGGATCAGTATTCACCCTGGGTGGTGGAACCATTGTGTAGAGAAGTATCAAGCAATCTTGCATTGTTGACTCCACCATAGAAACCGAATATGTAGCCGCATGTGAAGCTGCTAAAGAGGCTGTTTGGCTCCATAATTTCTTAAGTGATCTGGAAGTTGTTCCATACCTGGATAAGCCCATCATACTTTATTGTGATAACAATGGCGCTGTGGCTAATTCCAAATAACCAAGAAGCCATAAGAGAGGGAAGCATATATAGAGAAAGTATCACCTCTTTAGAGAAATAATGTAGAGAGGAGATGTGATCATCACAAAGATAGCCTCACAAGATAATCATGCTAATCCAATTACAAAGACCTTACCGGCTAAAGTGTTTTCGGGTCACCTAGATAGTCTAGGGTTACGAGACATGCCTCACATGCTTTAGTGCAAGTGGGAGATTGTTAGGGTTTATACCCTAAATATGTAATTTTTAAATGGATTTTTAAGAAAAATAAAAGAAAAGTTAAATTCATTATTGTTATGTTATTTATTTTATAAACTTGTGTATATATTTAACATCCAAGATTGCTAGATGTAATCTCGAACTGTGTATATGAGGGTCATATACGGATGTATACAGTAAGAGACGTGCAAATAAAGTTGGGTACTTTATTTGTGGTTAATCTATAGCTGCGGTCCATTCTGTAATGTACGGTGGCTCTATTCTGAATCATTCATATGGAGATATGAGAATGGAGGCACCTTGTATGATGTGATCATATAAGAATGGGTCATGATCTATATGAATCTCTCACCAAGTTCATTTTACCGATGAGATTCATATATACCGACTAATGATGGCTATATGTGGGTGATCTTAATCCTGAGTGTCTTATCGACTCCTTCAGGTTAAATCGTAATCTTTGATATACCATGAGTGAGGTCATATGCATTTCCTGATCAATATACTCCGTATGTTGGGATTACGGTTTGACTTGTGGCTAGGATGGTTTAAGTAGATGGTAGTTCCCTTAAGGGTTGATTCGGGGCTTGGACAATATGAGCGCTCTCCTAATTCCGTGAGGAAATAGGATTTATTGTTTATTATAGAATCAATGGTACTTAAAGGATATATGTAATTAAAGGGGTATAATGGACATTATGACCCAACTCTAATTATGAACTACTATGGAGGATCACACCATGTGTAATAGCTATATCGATGGACACCGAGTTGTATCGGTCTGTGTAAAAGCGTCTACAGTTGAGAGAGTGCAGCTTCGGGTTTTTAGTGGAATAACACCGTAGTAATAATCAAGGAATATTAATTAAAGAGTTTAATTAATGATTCCAAGGATTATTGGAGCTCAAAATACTGTGGGTCCATTAGGTCCGTTGCTAGTCCGATTGATTTAGGTAACAAGGGTCACGGTTAATTAATTGGATTTTCCAATTAATTGTGTTATAAAAGTGATACATGTTTATTCGAAAATTAATTGAATAATGAGATTATTTAATTAATGAATGTTAATAGTTAAATTAATTAAATAATTAGATTATTTAATTATATTGATAATTATGAATTATTAATTAACTATTAATTGGAGGGTGTTAGTTGATATATGTATTTAGGTGAAGAAAAAATAATAGGATTATTTTATTTTTACTAAATCATTTATCTAAGTATTTGAATTTAAGTTTAAATTTAAAATACTTATTATCACTTTTAATATATTAAATATATTTAAAAAGGATAATTAAAAGATATATATCAATTAATAACACGAGATTGCATCATATGCAAATTGGTGTGTGCACATGAAACAATAGTTAAAAGATGAATTTGCACATGATGCAAATACTTGATACACATATAATATATATATATATATATATATATATGTGTGTGTGTGTGTGTGTATATTAGGTGTAAAGATACAGATGAGGTGCAATTGTTTTCTTTGGGTACGTGAATCAAGATGAAAAAAAAAGGAAGAAAAAAGTCAAAAGAAAGAAAAAAAAAACATATACATATATCTTGCTTCGTGTGCAACGATATATATCTTGTTTCATGTTTTGTGTGTTTTTGAAACACATAAAATAAATAGTTTCTTCAATTCTCTCTGCATCCTTCATTCAAGTTCCTGAGACCATGACACGCCCACACGCAGTTACAAGTCCCGGGAGATAGCGAGGAAGATCGAGTGGTTCAGACAAGAGCACATCGTAAAGTTAAGGAGCTTCCAAACGTTGGTAAGATTGGTTCAGACGGGAGCATAACGTAAAGTGAAGGAGCCTCCAAATGTTGGTATGTTCTTCTGATTTTATATTGATTACAATTTCTTGTGTTTACATATTATATGTATTAGTTCCGAAAAATAATTACGATCCCAAATTCACTGGTCTCAGATACAGATTATGATCTGTATAAAAAAAATTAAACCTAGTTCCGCTCCGTAACCGGTGAACGGGGTTCCAATAATGGACACTACCATATGTAGAAATGTCATAAACTAGCTTTAATACTATTCCATAACTCTTGGGGAATCATAGGAACAGATTTGGATGGCACTACATTCAAAATGTATAATGCTATTTGTAACACATTTCCCCAGAAGGAATTTGGTAATGATGAGAAACTAATCATAGATCTCACCATTTCCATTAGGGTTCTATTTCTCCTCTCTGCTACTCCGCTACACCATTTTGATGAGGTGTATCAGGAGCTGTGAGTTGGGAAACTATCTCATGCTCGACCATGAAATCTTCAAACTCTTGGTCAAGGCACTCACCTCTACGATCCGATCGTAGTGACTTGATAGTTCTATCTAATTGATTCTCAACTTCAACTCGAAATTCTTTGAACTTTTCAAATGTTTCCAACTTCCGTTGGATTAGGTAGACGTAGCCATATCTTGAGTAGTCATCTATGAAGGTGACATAATACTCATATCCACCCCTAGTTTTAACATTCATCGGTCTGTAAACATCTGTATGTATAAGCTCTAGCAGTTCTTTAGCTCTAAGCCCTTTTCCAGTAAAAGGTCTCTTATTCATCTTACCTTCTAGACAAGATTCGCAGACAGGTAAGATGCTAACCTTTAACTCACTTAATGATCTAATTTTTACTAGTCTGTATATCCGGTCAAGGTTGATATGACCAAGCTGTAAATGCCAAAGTTACGTGTCATTATCTAGAGAAATCTTAGGTCGTTTAGTTTTTGGTTTTTCAACCTTAAACATTTCGGTGTTAAGCAGTGTTGTATGTATTAATGGTCTTAACACATACAAATTGTTTTCATTAATTCCCGAACAAATATTTAGTCCATTCTTTCAAATAATAATAGACCTATTATTAAAAGAAACTTAATATTTTTGTTCTAACAACTTAAAAACGGAAATCAAATTCCTTGTAAATCCAGGAATATAAAAAACATTGTTAATTAATAAAATGCTATTATTATTACAAAATTGCAATCTTATTACTCCCACTGCTTTGGTCGATACGACATCCCCCGACCCTACACGCATTGAGAAGGCTCCATCCTCTAGCTGTGTCCAAGAATCAGTCCACTGGAAAGAAGAACAAACATGGTTAGTGGCCCCCAAACAACAATCCAGGGTGAAGAATCATCTTCCACTAAACACGACTCAAGAACAAGTAATTCATATTTGCATTTCTTGGACTTCTTCTTGTTTTGGGCTTTCTTAGGTTTCGGCTTATCATTCACCTTCTCAGCAGACCTCTTTATTTTCTTATTATTATAGGAAGATGGTTCGACAACATTTGCCTTACCGGTCTTGCCGTTGCAGTCCTTAGTCAAGGACTCAAATGTAGCGAGCTCATTAAGCAATTGTGTGAGACTGAACTTTAACTTGTTCATTCCGTAGTTGCATTTAAACTGATCAAAACTCTTCGAAAGAGTCGTCAGTATGATGCTCACCTGACTGGGTTTGTCAATGGCCCTACCATTGACTTCTGCCATGTTGAAGTAGGACATCTTGCTCAGAAAATGTACCCAAACTGACGTACCTTCCTTCATACGAGCGAGCATAGCGGAACGAACAACTTCGTGTCATTTTTGCTCGGAGGGCTGCTCGAACATAGCTTGCAGTGACTCCATGATTTCGAATGCTGAAGTTATTGCTTTGTGCTTTGTGACAAGCACGTCTGTCATAGAAAGCAACAAATATGTTTGGGCTTTCTCATCAGATAAGACCCATCGCTGGTATACCTCATGAACAGTTCGTGTGGCATTGGTAGCAGGCATTGGAGTACATTCCTCTGTAAGCACAAACTTGAGGTCTTTGGTGACCAATATTGCATTAATGTTTAGTTTCCACTTAATGTAGTGATCACCAGTTAATTTGTCATTTACGAGAAGTTGAAGTAATGCAGAAGACATTATTGCTAAAATAAATAAAACGTTCATTCAATTATTTATTTAAAACAAGTGCGAGTGCTTTGGTATAAATTTAAACATGATGTATGAACATGTTTAACGAACTAGAACTACCCTAAAAAATGTTAATATGCCACGACAATTCAACATACCACAAAGAAGTGCCGTCTTAGGGTCGGTCAAGTCTTCTCATGTTGGAACGAGACATTCTCAATCAAATAATATTCTAGAATAACTCTTATTCCATATCATTTAACCATCATTCATTCATTCAGGTTTTAAATTAACAAACTTAATCAAAACCTTCGTTAGTGTAACCCACCATTTCATATCTCACGAGCTTAACTCAAGAATCGCCGCTTTAGGATCGGTCAATCCCGAATTACCCTCAGAAATCCTATCTGTTAGGAAGTCAACCTTGGTATTGCCCTTTTTGGAAACCCTCCTTAGGGAGGACGAAAGCAAAGCCGTCACGAGGCCCCATTTGGATCTCACGGTGTTGAACTAATGATGGAGACCGCGGGATATATATGTCATATATCCCTCTCCCACTCACTATTTTATAATTAGGGTTTTCTATTATCCGTTAATGCATCTAGACTCTACAGGATTAAACGACTAACTTTAATAAAGTTATCTAGCGCATTAACTAAATAGAATCAAATTCTAATTAATTAATAAATTATTATTGATTTTTAACAATTAAAAATCTAATATATTAGTGAATAATCTAAACATTTGTAAACTATTTACTAAGGTCGGATTATTATGTTAGTGTTTACCAAGTTTTAACTATTAAAACTCTAACACTTTATTCGAATCATTTAGTATTAGGTTATTAATCAAATTAATCATAATAAATGACCCTATTAATCTAACTTATTAAACACTTTAATAAGTAGATTAATATTAATGAGAATTACCAAGTTTTTTAACCATTAAAAAACTAATCTCATTTTCATAGCAAATTATGTATATACAAATTTTAATCACAATAAAAAAATACATAAAATATCAGGCTATGATGCATGTATGACATATCAAATAGATTTGTCTAGGCACATCTAATCTAAATGATATATGTATGTATGGTAATGCTTTTATTATCACATAATATAAATCATACATGAATTGAACAAGTACTGTGGATTATTTAACCTGAAAAAATGGAATCTAAAATTACAAAAATACCCCCAAGGCATTCCTTGGTCTTCTTGTAATTTGAGTCTTTCAATCTCATTAGGTCACTCGGATTCATCTCATGAATCCTTCTTCACGATTTTTCCAGGTTTTTAATATAGGTTACAATTTTTTTTATTTACATTGCAATAACAGTGAAAATAAATAATAATAAGAAATTATACAACCCATGAACCCTAAATCCACAGTGTCATATAATTAACGATCAATCATATTTTTATAAATTAAAAAATTTAATATACATACAAAAACAACATACAGTCAATTTAAACAGTGTCTACATAATCATACATGCAGGAGCATCGAAAATAATTTCCTATTCAGAAAAGAAAATTGGCTCTGATACCAATTGTTGGAACCTCGTTCACCAGTAACGCAGCGGAAGTAGGTTTTTAAAATTTTTATACATCTCGTAAATGATCCATAACCGGTGAACATAGGATCATAATGTTTTTTCAGAACTTATACATATAAAACTATTACAATAATAAAATATATGTATATTCAGAAAATTGAAATCGATATAATCAGAAGAAGATATTAAAACTTTACCAACGTTTGGAGGTTTCTTCACTTCTTGCTATGCTCTCGGTCTGTACCACTCGATCTTCCTCACTATATCACGGGACTGGTAACCGTATATGGACACGTCACGGTCTCAGGAACTTGAATGGAGGATGTAGAGAAAAAATGAAGAAACTATTTCTTCTTAGAGAAAACAACTTAGAACTATTCCGGTTGTCAAAAAAAATATCTTATATTTTATTTTTCTCTTTAGTTTTCAAAGTGCACGAACACCAAAATTTATTGTGCAACTCTGATCTTTTTTTTTTCATTAAAATGCATGTAATCTCATTACTCATTAATGTGTGTTAATGAGATTTTAAGTTTTTAACACAAACGCACTAATTGCTTTTAATGTGTATTCATGTGTTTTCAGTTTTGATATATATATTATTCGGTTTTTCAAATAAAAATATATCTAATCTTCTTTTTTTTTTTGAAAAAACTGATAATATATCTTTTGATTTTAAAATATTTTTAAAATATCTCATATCTTTAAAAGATAATTAAATGTTTGTTTTTGGATTTAAACATTTTAAATTCAATTTCAAATATTTAATTTAATGAAAAAAATCATATTACCTTATCCTATTTAAAATCAAATATCAACTAACACCCTTCATTTAGTGATTAATAAAATAATTAAATAATCTTACTATTTAATTTATTCAATCACCATCATTCATTAATTAAATAATCTCATTATTCAATTAATTCCTGAATAAATTCGTGTCACTTTGGTAACACAATTAATTGGACAATCCAATTAATTAACCGTTACCCTTGTTACCTAAATCGATCGGGCTAGCAAGGGACCTAATGAACCCACAGTATTTTTAGCTCCAATAATCCTCGGAATCATTACTTAAACTCTTTAATTAATATTCCTTGATTATTAACTCCGGTGTTATTCCACTAAAAACCTGAAGTTGCACTCTCTCAACTGCAGATACTTTTACACAGACTGATACAACTCGATGTCTATCGATAAAGCTATTACATATAGTGTGATCCTCCACAATAGTTCATAATTAGAGTTGGGTCATAATGTCCGTTATACCCCTCTAATTATATATATCCTTTAAGTGTCATTGATTCTCTAATGGACAATAAATCCAATTTTCCTCACAAAATTAAGAGAGCACTCATATTGTCCAAGCCCCGAATCAACCCTTAAAGGAACTACCATCTACTTCTCACAAGAAGGAGTGGATTCCACTATTGTGTACAAACCTTTCCAGCCACAGGTCAAACCGTAATCCCAACATATGGGGTATATTGATCAGGAACTGCATCTGACCTCTCTCATGGTATATCAAAGATCACGATCTAACCTGAAGGAGTCGATAAGACACTCAAGATTAAGATCACCCACATATAGCCATCATTAGTTGATATATATGAATCTCATCAATAAACGGATCTTGGTGAGAGATTCATATAGATCATGGCTCATTCCTATATGATCACATCATACAAGGTGCCTCCATTCCCATATCTCATATGAATTATTCAGGATAGAATCACTGTAAATTATGGAATGGACCGCAGCTATAGATTAACCATAAATAAAGTACCCAGCTTTATTTGCTTCCTCTGGACTCTTTAGATTGTACGTTTCTTACTGTATCTATCTGTATATGACAATTATATACGCAGTTCGAGATTACATCCGGCAATCTAGGATGTTAATATGCACAAGTTATAAAATAAACAACATAACAAGAATGAATTGAACTTTTCTTTTTATATATTTCGTAAATCCATTTACAAATTACATGTTTAGGACATAAATGCCATCACATGGTGAGCCAAAAGAGGAACGAGAGATCCTCCTTAGAAGTGTAGAAGCCATCGAATGAAGACAAAGCTTTGGAAACCCTCTTATCGGGAACTCTGAAAGCCCGTTTGCTAATTCAATAAGACATGCCCGTTTTTTAAAGAAATTTAGAATGCCTCATGTGGAACAGTTTAAAGACAACATTGACCCGCGGAAGCACGTAAGGAAGTACCAAAATGCCATGGCGTAATGAGATTACGATGGCGCTCTCTTTTACTGCATATTCCCACAAACTTTGGAAGATCAGGGGTCCAGATTGTTTGGTGGGATGACTGCAAACTCTATTAAGAATTTTGAAGAATTAGTACAAGCTTTCACCAGGCAATTCATGGGCAATATCCAACAGAGGAAGTCCATATCAGTCTTGTGAACAATGAAGCAAAGAAAAGTCGAGAGGTTAAAAGATTACCTGACCAGATTCTCACAAGAGGTGTCAAAAGTGCAAGGTCCCAATGGTGATGCAGTAGTGTCAGTATTCATCAACAGTTTACAGCACAACCATCTGACCCTAAGTCTGAGGCAAAGGGGACCGACCACATACGCAAGCATGGTAGACCATGTCGGATGGTATGCCATAGCAGAGAAGGAGCAGTAGCTAGCCAATAGAGGAGAACTTATAAATGAGTGTCGACCCGAAAGTAGCCAAAAGAATAAGGACGGTAACCCAAAAAGTAGCCGTAAAGGGGATCAAAAAGATAGCGGAGGAAAAGGTAAAGATGGGTGAAAGGAGGATGACAAAGGTGCTAGGCAATTCAAAAGGCAATATACCAATTACACTCCGCTGGTCATAGGATAGGAAGAAATCTTGAATATGATAGAGGATAAGAATTTGTATAAGATACCCCCGAAATAGTCAAGTTTTGCCAGAAGAGACATCACCAAGTACTGCAGGTTTCATCAGGAGAATGAACATGAAACTTCTAAAAGCTATCAGCTGAAGAACTATATCAAAAAGCTAATTAGAGAAGAACACCTTAAGGATATGATCCTCATAAATGGGGATGATTGGTGTAAAACTGTCGTGATAGAAGAGCTAGATAGAAGTCAGAAGAGTCCTAAGAGAGATCCAGGTAATGAAGTAATCAATGCCATCTTTGGCAGGAACCAGATAATCAAGCACACAACTCACCCTCAAACCAACGATAAGACAGAAGCTGTGAACAAGATAATCAAGCACACCTTGAAGGAAAAACTATATGCCAAGAAAGAGAACTAGGTAGACAAGCTACAAGAGGTTCTAAAGGCCTATCGAAAAACAGAAAAGACCTCGATAAGAGAAACCCCTTACTCATTGGAGTTCAGGGCAGAGACAGTAATCCCGGTCGAGGTAGTTCATAACTCACCCAGGTATTCTCTCCTACCCTGAGTCGAACACTAAGATGATGAGACAGAATTTAGAAGAGTTGAAAGAAAAAAGAGATATGTCGAGAATTTGGACTGCAGCCTACCAGCAAAGGGTCGCTAGATACTATAACTCATATGTCCGAATAAGGAGATATAGTTCTAAGAAGGGTGTCACCCAATACAAGAGACAAGTCAGCAGATGCTTTGGCAGGTAAATTAGAAGGCCCGTAAAAGGTGGTCTGGTTGGCCGGACATGGGGCGTACCGCCTTGCCCGATCTGAATGGAGTGAGTTACCCAAGTCGTGCAAAGTCCAATACCTACAAATGTTCTACCCTTAGGGGTCCCTTAGTTCCTTTTGTTTTTCCTGCTTCTTTATAGACCGATTTTATCTTGTTAGTTGATTATTTTATGTTTTCTTCTTAGCATTTAATAAAGCCTCTTCAAGGGAATAGTTTCAAAAGTCAAGAACAGTGATCGAAAAACTTTACTTTTGTATACAAAATCAGTCTAGGGGCACCTAGAACTACTTAGTGTCAGGTGGAGGCGCCCGAGAGGCCCAGTGAGGGGGTCAAAAATGTATGTCCCAAAGACAGGGTACACTCACCGAAACTAACTAGGTGCAACAAAGCACTGTTAGGGATTCTTCATGACATAAGCCCTGATGGGATGCGCCAAAAGTTGAACAAGGGATAAGTATTTTTACTCAAAAACAGGCTCAGTCAAAGGAACCGTTAAGTCAGAAAAATATAGGATGCCATGTTGAAATGAATCTTGATCAACTGACTATTGGGAGACATCCCAATGACCTAGTTGATAGATAAAAGACAATAGTCTATAAACTAGATACCATATAAATGGGATATAAATGAACACTTCTTAACACAACAGCAACAAGATGGTCGGAGATCGAATAACCGATCGGTAAACCCGAACGACTTCCCTAACCCCGTGCAAGAGCCATTACAAGTCTGCCACACAGAGTTACTTGGCCAAAGTTAGGACGACAGACTCAGTGCGGTTTGGATTAATAAAGTGTCATGGTCAAGATTAAAGGAATTGTGGGAGAGGATATGACCATAACCAAAATGATTAACTTAGATGTGGCCTGAATCAAAGAATTCGAGTTGAAAGCGGTTACAGTTAGTCATAGAACGTGCAAACACAACAAGGAAAATAAAAAAAATCATTAAAGGTGTAAGCAATTACAAAGCAGCAGTTACAGAAATGATAAAAAAAGAAAGAGAGAATTCTAAACATCGGAGATGTTGGAGGGACATAAAGGCCCGGAACCACTGAAAGAAGCATCACCGTCGTGATCTTGGCTCTAGTTTTCGAATCCGGCCAAGTGATGCTATCCTCGGGCTCATCAACCATAAAGGGAGAATAATTCGTGCTTGGCAAAGGACCAACATCTACACCCTTGGTTAAAGCGCTACTCTCTTCATTATCATGGATGACCACTAGAGAAGATGTTGAAAGAAGCTCCATATGCATAAGAAGAGGGTCCTTCCCGATCGAATAGCAATAAGCCCTCCAACGAATTCTTTGGTTCTTTATAGCCGCTAGAGACTCATTCTTATGTTTCCTGATCGCCCTGTCCCATTTACGGTAAGCCTCTTCTGAAATCTCTCTTTGACCCCGAAGAAAGCCTGAGCGGTGGTTAGTCCCCTCTCAAATTCCATCAGCATGAAAGCATCAAAAGCTGGGGATCTTTTATAGTGATCCACTTTTTAGACCTCAAGGGCTGACCTAGCTTCCTGGGAAATCACTTCCATGCTAACCTGTTGTTGGTCCAAATCCTTGGCTAAGAATTCATAATGCATCTGAGCCTCCTAATATGCCTGTTGCGTTTCAACCATGGCCTTATGGGCAGAGGTAAGGGTGTCTTGGGCAAGCCGAGTCTCTTTCTGAGCTTTTTTCGTCGTTGTTTCAGCTAAAATGGCCCTCGATTAAAGTTGAACGTTTAGTGACTCTACTTCGATGACCTATTCTCTAGTTCAACATTTCTCGAGGTGAGTTATTTGAGGGTTACCTCAGATGCGGAAGCCTAGCCTGGACGTTGGCTACTGTTTTTCTCAAAGCAAGCTCGATCGCAGCATGGGTCCTTAGCTTTTTCTCGTACTGGTTGACCCTCGAAGCGCTGGCAGAAGAAGACTTGAGAGCATCATCTTTTTTAGCAAGAACCTTCTTCAGTCAGGATATCTCTATTGCCTACCTCTTTTAATTAGCTAAGGCCCGGTTCAGCTCCTTCACTGCATGAAAAGAAAGCGGGAGTTAAGGAAAGCACAAGGTGGGCAGATAAAGATGACACAAAAGATACTCATAAAAATTATGTTATTAAAAGTCATCTTAACCCGCTCAGATGGACTAGCATCCCTAGCCGTCTTTCAGTAGCCATCACCAACATATCCTTCACCGGTAGACATGGAGCGGAGGATGGAATGGGGGTCAACTCAAGATTCACTTTAGTGAGGAACCCTAAGGGTTGGAGCATCTGTGGTTGTTGACGGAGTGGGTCGATAGGAAGCAGAGACAGCTGGAAGTGCAATATGAAGGGTCGGGCCAATCTCTATCATTGTTCTGAGGGGCAACCTCAAGAGCTTCATGACTCTGCTTCTCGAAAGCTTGACCTTTACTGACATCATCCATAGCTAAGGACCCAGCTGGTGTATAGGGGGGTTTATCCCCAGACTAGGTTGCTAGAGCATCCTCAATTACTTTAACTGTAGTACCAACCCTCGATTTTGGCACCGGACCCAACAATTGTTCCTCTGTGATGTCCAACACATCACAATCAAGGAACAGTTCCTCCAAGTTACGTTCCCCATCATCAGAATCAGAATCAGAATCTGTGAAGACTATTTGGTGCTTGACTGAAAACCACGGGAGCCTTCCCCGGACTTTGTGTTGGAGGACCTATTGGGGAACGATCGGGTTAAACTTGAGAAGACACAGGGAAAGATAGAAGAGTTGTTGCTTAAATGGCCTTAGCTACTTCAGGTGGGATAGTGGAAAATGCTGCAACCCCCCTTCACCCTTTTTTCTTTGATTGTTGCTCCCTTAGAATTAGTTCAGTTAGGGTCCCCCGATCGTCCTCCTCCTACTCTTCATCCAAAAGAATGGTGGCAGCCCTCGACTGAGAGGGCAATGGATCTGCCTCATTTGTAATCTTCTCTCTTCTACGAATAGCCTCAAGGGTAGAAGATCCTTTAACTATCTTGGCCACTTTATTTCTAGAGACGTTATCATCATACCTAGTTTTATGGGATGTTCCTCTACTTGGTTCCTCCCGACTCCGTCTGTCCCTAGAGGGCTAATCTCGACTAGATCTCTCCCTACTCGACCTCTCATGGTCAGATCCCTCCGTGGAAGAATGAACCAGAACGAGCCTATCTCTCTGACAGCTCCAAGAGGGGAGGGGCATTATGACTACTTGCCATAACCTGGTCATCGACTGTCGAAAAGTAATGATCAGACTTATAAACATGCTCCACCAAGTCGTGTTCTGTAAGAGCTATGCCTTGAGCCACTTGATCAGCAGCAGCTTTTCGGCTCACCGATCCAGGTTCTTAACCTTCTCAGTTTACTCGTCAGCAATAATATCCAACTCATATACTGAAAAGGAAGGCATCATAGGAAATAGTCAGCAACAACAGTAATGGTACTGCAGCATCAGAAGAACTCAAAAATGAATATTTATTACGTCTGCGTCGAGCGGATATCTCGAGAAAGAGACCAAATTCAATCAACTTTTTTTTTACGTACAAGTTATGACGGTCTCGAACCTACCAAGAAGTCTGGGCTGCTTTGACAACCGTATTAGCTTATTCCCGATTCATAACAGGTATAGTTTTGTTCCGTAGCTGAGGGCTACAGAAATGCCTCGGGACTCTATTTCGATTTAGCCGATAGGATGGATCGACTACCACGACCTCACCCCAATCTCCGTTGATGAAGAACCAAATATTATTCCAGTACTTGTTAGATGATGGAAACCCCCAGATGAAGCCCTTGTGGTCCTTATGCATTGGAATGGCAGGTTTTTCCTTATAACCGTGAGGGATCCATGTGCTAGGCGGTGTCGATTGAAGGTATAAATTCCCACCAGTGTCTGGTCGATCTAGAGTATAAAAATTACATATCTCCTACAAAGTCGGAGGGTACTTAGCTCCAATCATTTTCCATAAGTGCCACAGACTGGTCAACACCCGATACGAGTTAAGAGTCAGTTTGGTTGGGGCTACACTTATGTCTGCTAAGAAGTGGGCCATGAAGGGCTATAAAGGGAAAGTCACTTCAGAAGACATCATTGCCGTATAGATTGTAACTAAGTCGGGGGGTGGATTCCACACCGCGTGATTTCTACTACAGGATAGTTTCACTGAACGAGAGAGGTCGAACAGGTCCATGAACTTCGTGAGTTCCTTATCTGTCACTACATTTATTTCAAGGTCAATTGAGTAAGGATGGTCCACTGAGAATCTAAGCATGTGACCCATTGTTCCCTCGAGATGTCTTTCATCTTTAACGTCTGAGAAGTTATCTTCAAGTCGCTTGCCAAGCGAGCAGTCTCCTTAGGAGAAGCTATAGAAGTTTGCCTCGTAGTCTTTGACATATCTGTATGGACACCAACAAAAGTGGAACCAAGAGGATTAGAAAAAGAAGGAAAAAATCTCGGGACAGGCTATAGAGTAATCCACATTCAAAGAAGTAGGTTGGGATAAAGGAAAATGACCCCAAAGATGAGACTCGAGCCTAGCGATATTGTCTTGATCTCAAGCCTCGATGGCATGCATAAGTCAAAGTAAGAAAGACTAAGTAAACCCGTCCAGTTCCTCCCGACTCAGATAACATAGATGATTGGGTTAGAAAACCCGATCTGGTTGTCAAGATGGCCGAGAAAAACAAGCGATCAGATGCACGACATGTGGATAGCATCTAGGTTCAATAGGGTCACAACTCAATACGCAGAAAAAGAGTTTGATTTGAGCAAGGCGCTCTAGAAGTGCATTTTGATAAGGAAACAAACTTCCTTATAGACATTAGAGTCTAGATTAGATAAGAGATTTAATACAACCAGAATACAATCAACTTGGAACAGGAAAGAAGAAGATTACGACTTCAATAAGTCAGAATTTTATTAAACAACAAGAACTTCCCTTACTGGTACATCAAGAATTAGGGTTCTATACATGTATAAATAGACCTAAAAAACACCCAAAAAGGTTGAACGCAACATTAAGAGAGGAGGCAAGAGTGATTGAGTGTGAAATCTTTTTTCCAGCATAGTGAATTCTTGTTGCTGCCTTAGGCAACCGTGGACGTTTCCCCGCATTAGGGATTTACCATGTAAATTCTTGCATATCATTTATTTGCTCGTTATTTTTGTTTGCAATCAATTATTAATTTGCTTTAATTGTGTGATGGGAGATTAATCCAAAAATCACCGTCAACAAAAGGTTTCTCACTTTTCATCCATTCATTAGGCATTTTGGAACATGGTTGGCCAGTAAAATCCTTGTCTGGGTGTTTTATAAGCCAAGCTTTTACCTTTAGTGTGATATCCACATACGCTGATATGTATGCTTTTTAATATCTTCACTGCTTCAATTGACACGACACACTGTTGTAACTCTTTCAAAAAAACCCTCTTCTGTGCAATTCCTATAAATTAATATGCATTAGATGGTCTTGTACCTGACCCGTTATGCTTCCACTGAATTCTCGGGAATGATATTCATTTCCAAGTGATCTTTGATCGAGATCATCCATGTATCATGTCCCTCTTCGACTACTTCTATTGCCAGATCTTCCATGTATTTGATACTAAGATGCATAAGGTGAGCTACTGGGATTGATTTGGACCAGATACTAGTGGTGGTTGATGCTATTTTTGATAAGTTATCGATTTTTTCATTCTCCTCTCTAGGGATCTAGGTGACCCTATAGTATTTGAATCTTCTAAGTAAAGCTCTAGCCATTTCAAGATGAGCAATCATATTGTCATCCTTTGCTTGGTACTCATCCAGGACCTGGGTGACCACAACCTGAGAATCACTGAATATTTCTATTTCATCAGCATCCAGCGTTGTACAAAACCTGAGTCTTGCCATAAGTGCTTCATACTCGGCAATGTTTTTAGCAGTCTTGAAGTCAAATCGGAGGGCACATTCCATATGATCGCCTCCTGGGGTGGATACCAATATCTCTACCCCACTGCCTGGTGTATTTGACAACCCATAGATGTGTAGCTGCTATCAAAAAATCTTCATTTCCTTTTCTTCAAGCATTTTAGATACTACTGTATGGCCTTTGACTAACGCCCTTTGTATGTAAGTGATGTCAAACTCACTTATTTTGACTGCCCACTTGATCAGCCTCTCTGATACTTTCGGTTTTGACATAATCTATTTAAGCGGGAAATTTATGTAGATCTTAATCTTGTGTGCCTAAAAATAAGGCCTGGATTTTCTTAACGCTGTAATTAGTGCCATAACCATCTGCGTAGTTGGTAAGTATCTTATTTTCACCAAAAGTAAGGCTCTACTAGTGTAATACAATGATTTCTATACCCCCCTATCCAACCTAACTACTACTAAACTAGTCTATACTGGTGTAACCATCAGGTACAAATACAAGGTTTCACCGTTCAGTGGTATGGACAGTATTGGCGCCTTGCCAATATATTCCTTGATCTGTTGAAAGGCATTCTCGCATTCTTTAATCTACTTTACCATCGTGCCTTTCCTGATGACTATGAAAAAGGGAAGGCATTTGCCTATTGATGAACCGGTTGAACAAAGCTAGACACCGGGTTAGTCATTAAATCTCCTTTAATCTTTTAGCGTCTTTATCTTTTTCGGGTTAACTTCGATTCCTCTTTGATGGACCTGGAATCTGAGGAACATTCCTGATGGTACTCTAAAGACACACTTCTTTGGGTGAAGCTTCATCTTCTATTTTCTCAATACCTCAAATGTTTCCCTTAAATATGATGTATGCCCTTCAGTTGTAACACTTTTGGTCAACATGTCATCTATATATACCACCATATTTCTACCAATTTTTCAGGTGAATATCTTGTTTACCAGCCTCTGGTATGTTGCCACAACATTTTTTAGACTGAACGGCATCATCTTATAACAATATAGCCCTAATCAGTTGTTAATGTGGTCTTCTCTTCATTTGGTTCGAACATTCTGATCTTGTTATAGACTGAGTAAATGTCAATGAAACTAAGCAGTTTGTGTCGGGTTGTGGTATCGACTAATTGGTTTATCCTTAGTAGTGGGAAACTATCAGTTGGACAAAATTTATTCAAGTCGATAAAATCCACACATAACCTTTATTGTCTGTTCTTCTTCTTGATCTGTACCACATTGGCTACCCATTCCGGATACTGGACTTTCCTAACCGACCCTACAGCTAGCAGTTTCTTGACTTCTTCTTTAATAGGCTTCATTATTTTCTATATTGAACCTCCTTCTCTTCTAAACTATAGACTCATGCTTGGGATTGATTGCTAGATATTGAGAGATTAGACTGGTATCTATTACTGGCATGTCCTCTTGCTTCCACTCTAATACAACCCTATACTCCTTTACCAAGTTGGTCAGGTTGCTCTAGATACGATCAGACAGTTGAGCTTCTATCTTGACTGCTTGATCAGGTTCATTGTTGATGAGGACAATTTTCACGGTTGGTTCCTCCTCCTATTGACCTTTATTGTGTCCCAAAGACACTTTCCTTGGGTCTAGATCAAACCTGGTCGAGGTTTCTACCCGAGCCTCTTCTTCATCAACCTCAAAACACTTCTCCTCTCATCAAGTCAATCTACATTACATCAGGAATTGCTTTCTCTCTGTAAACTGCTAAATTCTCCTTCCTGGCTCACTCACGTGAGCTCTTTATCGTGCCTACTTCTACTTCAGTCGAAAACTTAACTATCATGGTGTAAGTTACCGTCACATCTTTAGACTTATTCAGGATAGACCTCCCGAGTATTGTATTATAGAGCCAATTTTCGACATCGACAACCACAAAATCAAAAAGCATAGTTTTCTGGCAAGGGTGAGTCTCGATCTCTATTGGTAACTTGATTGTCCTAAAACATCTTACTTCTGCCCTACCGAACCCCCTCAGTGGGATTGTTTGTGGCTGTCAGTCTTTCCTTTACAATCATAATCGATCGTACATCCTGACATTTAGAATGTTCGTCAATCTCCCATTGTCTAGCAATATAATCATTACTTTTCTATGATCAATGCGAACTGACACCACGATCACATCGTTTGGTCTTACCTTGAGTCCATAGGCATCTACCTCTGAAAAAATGATCGAGTTCGAACCCTTTTTTGCTATTTTCATTTTTGCTCTTTTCAAATCGTGTTAGGTTTTAGATTATGTTGGCATTAATTCCATATCAAAATGATGTTTACTTGTAATTATTTAGTTATTTAGGTTCATGATGATTCAAGTTCAAAGAAGGAATAACAACTAGTCAAAGCAAGTACAAAGTCTTCAAAGAGAAAAGATGCCATATGGTTATACAAAGGTATATTAAGACCTTATCTTTCTCTTACAAGGCTTAGGCACACACACACATATCATACATTTATGTCTCTGCATAGTTGTGTGCACAATTTATAACACATTCACACAATTGAAACTGAATGCTCATGCATTAGTATGAAAATAACATGTTTTGGAAAATGCATGATTGGAGACTATCTCTATGTAGTTTACAATCTAGTGTGAATTGTGTTTGTATGTGTATATGTTTGTATAACATGGATATTGAACTTTATTTTAGTCTTAAATCATTCTTGATTGAGTTACGGTCATTTTGGTTACTCATACTATTGATTTCAAGTCCTAAGTCAAAAGATATTACACTTTAAACTCATGTTGTGTACATTGTTTTCGTCTTCGTATATCGAGTTGAATTCTTATTTTCTGGGTTGATTATCTTATATGTCCATGTCCGTGAAGAGTTACGGTTTGTAATCCATAAATGAATCAAATTCCTAGTTCGGAGGCCGGAGGCCGGAGAACGGTCGGAGAAAACGAAGGAAGCTGGAAAAGAAGCAAGCATCAAGTGCTTCTTTCCCGAGATAGAGCGTGGCCATCTCGGGCAAGAAGGCTTGCTGCCCCAAGTTGCCCACGTGCCATCTCGGGTAGTAAGGTCACTTCAAGTGCTTCATGCCCTTTTGGTCATTTCATATGACCTTTTTCCCTCTCCTTTATATATCCTTTACCTCTCACATTTCATTCTAAAAAGAGATCCAAAATTTTAGTGTAGAATTTTCTCCCAAAATTTTCTCATCTTCCAAACACTGTAACTTCTTCATTTGAACTCTGATAAGAGTGATTCAAAGTTTAGAGTGTTTGTCTATTGACCCTCCATCTTTTCTCTAAAGGTTTTAGTTTGTTTTATAGTTGTTTTCAGAGTCTAACCTCACAAAAACAGGACTGCACCAAATCAACTAAGGTATTGATTTTCTCTCAAAGTTTTCTTTTAAAACTTGGTCAATTTTCTTGGGTTTTCTTCTTCAATATATATGTGTGTGTGTGTGTGTGTGTGTGTGTGTGTGTGTGTGTGTGTGTGTGTGTATGTGTGTCTTGTGATTGTTTTGATTTGAGTTTTGAACTCATTTAAATCTAGATTGAGTTTCAATTGAAATCTCACATGTTGAGTTAGGTTTTGATTTTGCCTAATGTTTTCACATGTTTGGGATTGTATTGTGCTAGCTTTGATTCTAGGACTATTTGATGATCTTTAATTGATTGATTTTGTGAAAAATAGTTTCTCACATGTATTAGGCTCTCTTTGATCGAAATCTCACAATAATACATGTGCTTGTGTTCTTTTGAGCTATTCTTGTGATTTTTTGAATCTATGAATAGAAAATATGCTCTAGAATTTTTGCTTTAATCTAGGTGCCTTTGTCACATGATTTTATCTTGTTTTAGTTTTACATGATTTAAAATTGATTATATGATTAATTGAATATATATTGAGTTCAAGTTTAGATTTATACATGTATCTAGGTTGAAATTAACTTATCAACTATGTTTTATGAACTAGTTAAATTAGACATTCATTTTAACTAGACAACAATTGGTTTGTGCATTCATGCTTATGTCTAGTGTTTTCCATAGGATGTGTTGATCATAACATTCTATGTTGCGTGCTTGTTTGCGTTTTGCATTCACAATCACTTAGATGCCTAGTGAGAAGGAAGTCTTGGCAAGAGATGGGAGACCTCAGAATTTCAAGCAAGGAAATCTTGCCCAGGGTCGTGAGGATCCAGAAGAGTGAGCGAGGAAGTCTTGACAATAGGTGTGAGGCCTCGGAATGTTGAGAAAGAGTGACATATTCATGAGTAGGATAGGAGGGTAGTTTCTAAGTGAAGGGGTCACTTGAGAGATTGTATTTTTCTTATCTACTGATAGATGTTGTTTGTCGGTGGTTGCTAACTCGTAGATGTTTCTTCTTCGGAGGTTTACCACGTTATATCTTGTGTCAAATTTTCTCTATCCCTATCTCTCTTATATTTATATTTGTTATTTGAATACAATGGATAGAACTTTATATGTAAGTTGACTTCCTTACTATAATATCAATTGTGCATGTGTTATGGTTGCTTGTTTGTATCACACTTTACATGTTTTATATATTGATTAAATGCCTTTAATTGATATATATATATATATATATATATATATATATATATATATATAATGATACAAGCAATCTAGAGGGACAAACTTTTGTTTATTTCTAAGGGAGTCGAAAAATGTGTCAAACCTATTCACCCCTCCCCCCCTAAAGGTTAGCCTTGAGCTTTTAACCGTGTTTGTATTTTTAATTGGTATCAGAGCAGGACACTAGATTGTACTTAGTGAGCATTCATGTGATACATTCATGGTATTTGCAAAGCTTTTGAAGTCATGGGTTTACAAGATGATGTAATGGTAGAATGAGCCTCAAATACCAGGCCACCATTACTTCGAGGCACTAACTATGGGTATTGGAAGTAGAGGATGAAGGCGTACATCTGCTCTATTGATGATCGGGCGTGGATGGTCGTGGAAGAATGTTATAGTCCTCCTACCAAGGTTCAAGAGGATGGAACCATGATACTCAAGCCAATGAGTGAATGGACAACGAAAGAGTTTGAGGTTGCTAAATGGCACCACCATGCTATGAATGCCATCTTTTAAGGAGTTGATGGGCATCAATTCTCCTACATTCAAAATCTTGAATCTGTAAAGGAGGCTTGAGATACTCTCTAAATTACCAATGAAGGAACCTTAGCGGTGAAAAAATCAAGGCTTTAATTGTTAGCATCACAATTTGAAGGTTTAAGTATGGGTGAAGAAGAAAAGTTTGAAGACTTCCGATTCCGGCTTCTTAACATTGCTAACCAATGTCAAGCACTTGGAGTACCGATCTCAAGAGAGTGTTTAAATTAGAAAATCCTTAGAGCTCTTCCTAAGAGATTTAAATCAAAGGTGACGGCTATTGAGGAAAGAAAGGATGTGGATAGCATGAACATCGATGAGTTGATTGGGTCTCTCCAAACTTATAAGATGTGCTTGAAGCCAAAGATCAAAAGTAAGGGAATCACTATCAATGCTATCGAGGAGGAGAGTGATGATGAATATGAAGAGATGGCTCTTTTGGTTAGAAAGTTCAAGAAGTTTCTAAAGAAGAATGTCAAGCCTAGAGGCAAGTCTTCTAAGGAAAATGGAGTTAAAAAACCATCATCTCCAAGGAATGAGAAGAATAGTCAAGCCATGAACAAGAAAGGTGTTCAATGCTACAATTATCATGGTTTCGGTCACTTTGCTAGTGAGTGCACCAAGAAGCCATCTAAGAAAGACAAGAAAGGTAAAGTGTTGGCGGCTACTTGGAGTGATGATGATTCTATTGATGATGAGAGCTCTAGTAGTGAGTCTTCAAGTGATGAAGAGTTGGTGAGCAACTTTGTAGCTCTAACGGCTTTTCATTCTTCACTAGATATTGATGGTACAATATCTTTGAACAAGAACTTTGATGCAAATCATAATGAAAGCTCTAGTTCCATTCCTAATAATCTTGAGTTGTTGACTAAGATAGAGAAGCTTGAAGAAGCTAGAGATAATGTTCTTAGAGAGGTAGTTAAGAAAGATGATTTGATCAAAAAACAACTAGATGAGTTTGTGCTTGTTACTCGTAGACTTCTTAGTGAGAAAGGTGATATTATGAAGAAGTTTAGAGAACTTGAAAAGATAAACCTTGAGAAGGATAATGTGATATCTTCTTTGAAAAAGAGAGAACAAGAATTAATGGAAGATATAGACACGGCTAAGGAGGCCATCAAGGACTTGGTGAATGATTTGGTAAGTGTGTCTAGTGTTAGAAATCTTGTTAACTCTCATAGTGGTGAAGACGACTTGGTAGTTGAAGAGAAGCCCTTGGAAGCACCACTTCATACTCACTTGGATGAAGTCATGATTGACAAGAAACCACACAAGATGAGAAGATCAAAAGCCAAGATGAAGTTGGCAAACAAGGTATCTTTGTAAACTTCTAGCGAAGCTAGTTCAACTCCAAAAGGTACAATCTCATCTTTTATTCCAATTTGCCATTATTGCAACACAATGGGTCACATTAAGCCTTGGTGTTATAAATTTATTGAAAAAAAAATTAGGAAAAGAATCTAGAGATAAGAAGATTAAACTTCAACTTGAACATTCTACGGCATTGAAAGTTGAGAAACATGATAATATTGCTAAGCATGAAAAGAAGTTGTGGAGTAGAAAGAAAGCTAATCTGGTTCAACTTGACAAATCTTGTGTTGAAAATGTTAAGGAAGAGAGAATTAATGATATTCTTGTTAATCAAGTCATTGAAGGACTTTACTCTAGATTTAACATTGTTGTCAAGGATGATATTGGAAATGTTTGTGTAGGTACACCCAAGAACAAGTTGTTCAAGGGTGAGTGCTTTTATCGCTAATGTAATAAGCACATATGAGGTAGCTTTGAGGCAATATATCAATTGTGTTGACAATTATAGCTTGCTAAGCTTTGAATACTCCATGTGTTGATATGAACTTGGTTATCTCACATCATGTTTGTTATGATGGTCAAAATTTATTGGTTAACTTTTGAGAAGTTCTTTTGATATATGTGTTGGTTGAGTTGAAATATTACGCTTTTTATACTCTTGTTGTAAAACATCGTCAACTTGGTGTCATGAGGACGTTCAAGGCAAGAGTGCTCATAAAAAAGGCGGAAGTATGATATTTGGTGAATATAATATGCAAAAGGTATCTCTATACTCTAATGCATGTTCTCGTAGATATTCATCTTTTGACCCAATCTTTGATATACATCTCATAGCATGTCATATTAGAGAATTTTGTATAGCATACATATGATTCTCATTGACATTTGCTATTTTAGGATCTAATAGTGATATTGTTCACATTGATCTGATCTTTGATGATTGTTTGTGTATAGTATATTGAGTGGCATTATTTTTGAAAATATGAGCTTCATATTCTTTGAAAGCTACTCATTAGAGAAGTAATGATCTTGAATAAGTCTCTACTTATTGCTTTTAAATCATGTGCTTATGAGCCATAAAATCTTGGTTTTCTAAAATTGCATTTTGCTTCTCTTATATGTTCTGCTAGTGGGTTGAGTTTACTAATATGTAAAATTTGGATACACCTTGAAGTTTTTGTGCTTAAGTACATTTAAAATGGTCTATGGTTAGTATCCATTTTGTTTCGGCAAATACATAGAACTCAACGAGCACCTTAATGGATAGGGCTATACACATTGGTTGTGAAAGCTACCCAATGTTGGAAAGAGCTACACCATTGTGATGAGTGAAGGCCACCAGGAAGTGAATTTTTTTATGTTTGGAAAAATCAAAGAAGTGTTGAAATAGAATCATGAAAATAAAATTCTTTGATTCAAAGTCTAAAAAGAAGATGAAGGCTTAAAAATGAGTATATTTGAAAAATCAAATGAGCTCGGATTGAAAAACAAAAATGGGATGACGAGCCACATGCACACACTCGCTCATATGTTGAAATTTATTCTCTTAAAAGTAAAAATTTCGAATGATAATCGGTTTTAATTTTTATGGAAAAGGCTTAAGATGAATAGATGTTAGAAATTGTTTGCATGTTGATTATCAAACTACTTCTTGATATATATTTAAAGCATATCTCTCACACAAACACTTTGTTTATGAGTATGTTGATATTTTAGCAATTATTGAAGAATTATGAGAGACCTTGAAAATCTTTATGTATCTCTCTTAGCATATGAAGCTTATTTTATTGATATTTCTTCAAATTGCTTGAATATGTGATTGTGTGAACATCTTTGTGAACTTTATGCTATCAGTCATTTATCAAGGGGGGGGGGGGCATTGTACGCTAGACATTGTTCTCTTTTATGATGTTTTCACATGCTTCATTTTGTTACATGTTGGCATATTTTGATTTAATGACACTTGTAAGATATTACTCACTATCTTTGTCTTGCCTGATGATTTATTCTTAAGTCATATGTCTTTGTTTTTATATCTTTGTGACTAATGTGCTTGTTTTTGTTTTCACTCACTTTTGTTTTATGTGTATAGCATCTTATCACACAAGAAAATGGAAAGAGCTAAGATTACCGGAAGTGGAAATCAATTGAATCCTGTTGTGAAAGCCAAGTCTAACTCAAAATGTTCCAAAGCTTAAAGGACAAAAGATTTAGGGATCTTTGGAGCAAAGAAGATGTTTCAAGAGAGAGGCATTGACTTTGGTAAGTGTAAAGATTCTTATGTTTTTAAGTGCTTAAAGGATAGAAAATGGGAATCTTGGGGAAGCATGTTAGGAGTTGTAAATGATACTCTTGTTAGAGAATTCTATCATGAATATAAGGAAAGTGTCACCTTGTTAGATGCTTTAATGGGAATAAGGGCTATTGTATTTATAGTTAACCCAGAGAACATTAACAAGTTTCTTGGGCTATCTAATGATATAGATTCTGATTTTCTTGATGTGGATGTTATTGAGAATCTAAATATCATAGGTAGAACTCTTTGTGACAATGCATCCTTTGAGTGGAAAAATAGGGCATACATTAGTCAACATGAGTTAACTAAGGCTAGTGCATTTTGGCATCTATTCATTTGCACTAACATTATTGGATCTTCGAATTCAACCGAGTTGAATAAGGACAAGATCAAAATAGTGTATGCCTTGGTAACTGATCAACCAATAAACCTTAGAGATCTTCTCATGTATTACATTAATAGTGCAGCTTTCTCTACTATAGGTGATAAAAAGCTTGCATTACCGAGGTTTATTACTTCATTGTGTTTAGCTCGTGGGATTAAGAGTATAGAAGATGATGTGTTAGTTCAACCCTTGGAAAAATATTGTGATGAACGTGTGTCTTACATGTCCTATAAGAATAAGGGTATGTCTTGTGATACTTTTGGACTATTTAGTAGTTCTCAAGTTGATAGTCATGTGAATAGCACTAGTATTCTTCTAGATTGGGCTATATAATTGAAGGAGAATGTTGATGAACTTAGTGCAATAGTTGTTCAACAAGATGCTAGGATTAAAGAGTTTGAGGAGAGCATTGCTTCAAGCTCAAAACCACTACTCAAGCATTATGTTAGATCGACTACTCGCACGACTTTCTTTGATGGAGCAAGTGGCTAGTATTTGGTCTTTGAGGTAAATTTCTTAATCTTTTGGCATCATTTCATGTCAAAAAGGAGGAGAAAGAGTATATGCTAGTTGCTTAGTTGCTTAGTTTCTTTATGTTGTTTTGACATAGAATTTACCAAAGGAGGAGATTGTTAGGTTTTAGATTATGTTGGCGTTAATTCCATATCAAAATGATGTTTACTTGTAATGATTTAGTTGTTTAGATTTATGATGATCCAAGCTTCAAAGAATGAATAACAATTAGTCAAAGCAAGTACAAAGTCTTCAAAGAAAAAGGATGATATATGGTTCTACAAAGGTATATTAAGACCTTATCTTTCTATTACAGGGCTTAGGCATACACACACATATCATACATTTATGTCTTTGCATCGTTGTGCACCATTTATAACTCATTCACACACTTGAAGTTGAATGCTCAAGCATTGGTATGAAAATAACATGTTTTGAAAAATGCATGATTGGAGACTATCTCTATGTAGTTTGCATTCTAGTGTGAATTATGTTTGTATGTGTATATGTTTGTATAACATAGATATTGAACTTGATTTTAGTCTTAAATCATTCTTGATTGAGTTTCGGTCATTTCGGTTGCTCATACTATTGATTTCAAGTTCTAAGTCAAAAGATACTACACTTTCAACTCATGTTGTGTACATTGTTTGCGTCTTCATATATCGAGTCGAATTCTTATTTTTTATGTTGAATATTGTATATGTCCATGTCCATGAAAGATTTACTGTTTGTAATCGCAAACAGATTTGAATTTTGAGTTCGGAGGCCGGAGAACAGTCGAAGAACGCGAAGGGAGCTCGTGGAAAAGAAGCAAGCACAAGTGCCTCTTTCTCGAGATGGCACGTGGCCATCTCGGGCAAGAAAGCTTGCAGCTCGAGATGCCAACGTGCCATCTCGGGCAAGAAAGCTTGCTGCCCGAGATGCCAACGTGCCATCTCGGGCAGTAAGGTCACTTGATGTGTTTCATGCCCTTTTGGTCATTTCACATGTCCCTTTTCCCTCTCCTTTATATATCACTTCTCACATTTCATTCTAAGAAGAGATTCAAAATTTGAGCGCATAATTTTCTCCCAAAATTTCTCACTTTCCAAACACCATAACTTCTTCATTTGAACTCTGATCTGAGTGATTCAAAGTTGAGAGTGTTTGTTTATTTATCCTCCATGTTTTGTCTAAAGGTTTGAGTTTGTTTTATTGTTGTCTTTGGAGTCTAACCTCACAAAAAGGGGACTGCACCAAATCAACTAAGGTATTGATTTGCTCTCAAAGTTTTCTTTTAAAACTTGGTCAATTGCCTTGGGTTTTCTTCTTCAATATATATATATATATATATATATATATATATGTGTGTGTGTGTGTGTGTGTGTGTGTGTGTGTGTGTGTGTGTGTGTGTGTGTGTGTGTGTGTGTGTGTGTGTTGTGATTGTTTTGATTTGAGTTTTGAACTCATTTAAAGCTAGATTGAGTTTCAATTGAAATCTCACATGTTGAGTTAGGTTTTGATTTTGTCTATATTTTCAAATGTTTGGGATTGTATTGTGCTATCTTTGATTCTAGGACTATTTGATGATCTTTAATTGATTGATTTTATGAAAAATAGTTCCTCACATGTATTAGGCTCTCTTTGATCGAAATCTCACAACAATACATGTGCTTGTGTTCTTTTGAGCTATTCTTGCGCTTTGTTGAATCTATGAATAGAAAATATGCTCTAGTACTTTTACTTTAATCTAGATGACTTTGTCACATGATTTTAGCTTGTTTTTGGTTTACATGATTTAAACTTGATTATATGATTAATTGAATATATCTTGAGTTCAAGTTTAGATTTATGCATGTATCTAGGTTGAAATTAACTTGTAATATATTTTGTATGAACTAGATGAATTAGACATGCATTTTAACTAGACAACAATTGGTTTGTGCATTCATGCTTATGTCTAGTGTTTTCCATAGGATGTGTTGATCATAACATTCTATGTTGCGTGCTTGTTTGCGTTTTGCATTCATGATCGCCTAAATGCCTTGTGAGAAGGAAGTCTTGACAATAGGTGTGAGACCTATGTTGTTGAGCAAGGAAGTCTTGTCTAGAGGTGGGAGACCTCAGAATGTCAAGCAAGGAAGTCTTGTCTAGGGTCATAAGGATCTGGAAGGGTGAGCAAGGAAGTCTTGCCTAGAGTCGTTGGGATCCAGAAGGGTGAGCGAGGAAGTCTTGACAAGAGGTGTGAGGCCTCAAAATGTTGAGAAAGAGGGTGACATATTCATGATTAGGATATGAGGGTAGTTTCTAGGTGAATGGGTCACTTGAGAGATTGTATTTTTATTATCTACTAGTGGATGTTGTTTACCGGTGGTTGCTAACCCGTGGATGTTTCCTCTTTGGAGGTTTATCACGTTATATCTTGTGTCAACTTTTCTCTATTCTTATCTCTCTTATATTTGTATTTGTTATTTGAATACTATGGATAGAACTTTATATATAAGTTGACTTCCTTACTATAATATCAATTGTGTATGTGTTATGGTTGCTTGTTTGTATCACACTTTACATGTTTTATATACTGATTAAATGTCTTTAATTGATATATATATTGTGATACAAGCAATCTAGAGGGACAAACTTTTGTTTATTTCTAAGGGAGTCGAAAAAGGTGTATAACCTATTCACCCTCCCTCTAGGATAGCCTTAAGCATTTAACCGTGTTTGTATTTTCAAATCGGATTCGATTGAGCTCACCTCCAAGCCTCTTTAGCCATTTATTGCATCACGAACCTCTGTCTTCCTTTCCTTGCTACTTCTACCTGTGTAGGTCCCCCCATCCCCATCCCCCCCCCCCCCCCCCTCCGCCCAAAGGTTGTGTTGATTGCCCCATCTTATACATTACTCTTATAGATGTCTCTTATACTTTCATTCCCATATAGGCAATCATCCCTTCGAAGGTCCATGGCTATCCATTATTACTCTTAAGGACTACATCTTTCAGGTGTCCCTCGCTAATCAGCTTCTCAATGTAGTCCCTCAGTTGATAACATTTTGAGGTTTCTTGACCATTCTCTCGGTGGAACCAGTTGTACTTTGATATGTCCCTCTTGGGAAAAGCTAAAATGTTTTCTTTGGTGTATGTTTGTATTTAGGTGTATATTTAAATTTCCATTAAAAAAAACATTGTATGTGTGTCTGTGTGTGTGTATATATATACATTTTAATTTAATGTAAAAATTTAAGTCAATGTTCTAAAATCCAATCATATGGTAAAATAATTGTTTATTTAGTGATTAAAGATTTTTTTTAGGATGAAACAAATCGGGTCATTCGGGTCAGGTTTGGGGCATCCCTGCCCCAATTGGATCGGGTTTGGGGCGGAAATTGAAAACTCGGTCAGGTTCAGGTCACGGGTTGGGTTTGGGACAACTTGTAAAAAATGAGCTTCAGGTTTGGGGCTGGCCGATCTGGCCCAATCAGACCCGTTGCCACACCTATTCTCATCACAAGATGCAAGTTCGAGGTCCGAGTCCCCCATTATCGACAATGGCGGAAGGGTTGTAATGGGTGGGTGTGGTGCGGTGTTGTAGGGTAGGCAATGGCGGAAGGGCTATAATCGGTTGGGTGTGGTGTGATAGGGTAGGTGGGACAGATCTGGTTGTTTACTCTTTACGGACAAATTTGAATTTTCATCCCAACAAGTTTCTAGGAACAAATTTTGAGCTATTATGACGAAAAATAATCGTTCCAATAGTCATTTTTTCTTGTTGTGATCTCAAGGCTGGCTCTAACTATACCTACCGCTCTAATTATAATTATTGTAATTACGCATGTCATATTCAAAGATTGATTACATGATAATATGATTTTTATTTTATTTTTTTGAAATGTTACACTATTACATAAATCAAGATTTTTTGGAGAGAAAAGAAGACTCGAATCCACAACCTCATGAGGTTTTACCGTCGGACCAACCTTTCATCACATGATAGTACGATTGACTAGCACAATTAACACCACTTGACGTCTAATGAAATTATTATTAGAGTAGACAGGAAGGACAAATGTTTAGAGGGAGGACCCCCAAAGGGAAGCACAAAGACGGGAAACAGATCAAAGACAAGAGTTATAATGAGCAATAGATCGAACCAACAAATCAAACAAGAAAGCTAATAATAGAGTGGGTGGCGGTGGTGGTGTCTCATCCCAAGCAGTCTTGAAACTAACAATTACGTGAACGAATGATCAGCCACCAATGTCCCCACCCAACTATCCACTACAATTTTTTGCCATGTCTACTGCTCCTTGTTTTTCATTATTGTCTGTTTTCATTAAAGCTATATATAGAATATATAGATCTTACACATTGATATGGTATGATAATCCATTCCACCACATTTCGTAAGAAAAAAGTTAATCCCACCACTTATTTTAACGAGAATATTATAGATAAAAATAAATTACATTAAAATTGGTTGAGTTATATTCCGTAAACACCATTATTTAAAAAAAAATATTGGACGGACCTATAAATAAGTTATAGGTCTTATTATCATTTAAATACACACTATACGGTTAGGATATGTAAGATTACATAGTAAAAAGAAAAACAAATTCCAAAATCTGAAAGTCTAAATAACAAAAAAAAAAATATTGATAAATAACACTACATATTGTTTTGTTTTGTTATTGTGGTAAGCACAAATCCGTAAGTTATTGACTTGTTAAAGTGACGTCGACATAAGTGCTTGTACACAAATCGAATGAAAATGCCTTTGAACACGTTGTGGCATCGTTACTGTATCCATGCACATACAATTTCAAAAATGAAGACAGTGTGCCTCTCACACTTTAAGCCAATATCACACGAAACCACTTTTGTTTTAGTTTTCTTTTTATTAAGAAAATTAAAAATCACCACTTTTGTTTAAAAAGTGATCTCAAGTAAGAAAATGAGAAGAAAATGTTGAAAATAAGAAGTGGATTAGTGAGAATCATCCAACACCGAAAAACAAGCCAGGCGTAAGCAAATAACTTTTGTCTCCAGGAATGTGATGATCGATGGAGATACCATCACGTTAAATCACAAGAGGAACATAATTATTTATAAACTTTTTAATCATGGATATATTGCTGGACATAACATTTAATTACCATTTATATGGTATCTGGTCTGGTCGGCAAATTTTAACTACCACATAAAATTATTATTTACTTAATTTAATTAGCAATTTATAGGATATGCACGTATAAGTACCGACAAACATCTAAATTTTAGAGGATCTACTATTAACACGCATTTACAACTGTTAATTTCATTTGTTCCATATGTAACCAATATTAATTCTTGTTTACCATTAGAGTATTAATCCCTCACCACCCTCCAATATTACTAGTCAGGTGATACGTTTATTCAATATGATAATATATGAGAATAAATATCAGATCCATCAAAAGGTTGAATGGATTGGAAATGATTCTCTCTAATACACACATCTCACATGTCAGAACGATGGTACTCTGCCAGATGTTTATGAGGATCATCAAAACTAGAATTTTTAGATCAAACCTTACTCTTATACTATTACAGTAAGTATCGGAACAAAATGACTAAAATGTTTAAACTTACGATAGTAGGAAATTACTCATCGATAATATTTAAGCATTACGGTACCGTGACACCATGCATTAGATTATGATGGAAAAAAATGAGTGTTTTAATAGGTTAACAGTGTATGCGAAGCAAACACGTGCAAATGAAGCACAGCTAGATTGGATTGGAATATACCAAGATTCTTGTTGTGCTGGCCAGCATTAGGAAGAAAACCCAAGTGGTGGTAGATGAATCTCAATCATATATGATTATAAAAGGCAAAGGCAGAGCCACCGTAGATCAATCAGTCTTACTATCTCACATCATGGTGGGCAAAAAACTAAAGAAAGGTGACCCAAAAAATGGTTTGGACCACTACCACTGAGCGCAGTAGAACCATAAGCAGCTCCTAGGTCAAGCCAACCAAAACCCACATACGTACGTGTCCACTTACCCACTTCAACACGTGGCACTCTCTCATTCGCAATATTTGAACTCTGAGAAAGGCAAAGTAAGAAAGAAAGAAAGAATTCTTCCAAAACATATTCTGGCATTTTCTCCCTTTAATTTGTTTGTTCTTTTCTTCTGTGCCACCAGATAGACGATCCAATCAGTGTAATAATGGGGCAACAAAGAAAAGACTTTTCTTTCTGATGAATGAGAATAATAATCAAAATGGTGTGGGTGTGGATGTGTTTTTTATAAAGTTTTCAGCTTTATAAAGCATTGATACACTTGTTGGAGACGGGTACCTCTACCTTTTAATTTCTTTTCCTTGCACTGTCTTTTCCCCGGAAATATTAATTTTCTATCAAAGCTTTTTATTTTATCAGAAGGGAGAGGTGTTGGTGTTGCCTTCTGATGACGTCCTTTAATTTATTATATGTATATAATATATTTGATTGAAAATGCCACATTGTTCAGAAAAATATTATTATAATTTTTCACGTTTAATTATATGAGATTTTTAATTATAATTACGACAGGCAAGAAAGCTTTATGCATGCAAAGTTTGCGTAATAATGTTAATTTATATATTATTATTCTATTATTGGGCCATGCCATATCATTATTATCCCATGCAAACGACTCTCACCACTTAAAACATATCAAATTAAGCTTGGTTATTAAGACTAATTATTTCTTTTTTATTAATAAAAAAATTTAACATTTCTTCGGATAAAAGTTGATCGGTACAGAATTCTTACCGTTCTGCTTCATGATTCTTGAACATGGTTCCAAACCCTATGGATCATATATGCTTTGTAAAGTACGTATGACCGACGTAGCTAAATTTGTTTGGACCAGCTCATTAATTCCATGATGAACTTTTGCGAAAAAAAAACGATTGGTTCTCTCTCGACTCTGCAATTGGATTTTCTCTGTCCTGGCATTTATGCCAAAATCTAAAATCTTTGGTTTGGTAGGGTACCCAGATTTTCATTTATAGCCCGTAGATGGGTACTTGGTCAAGGACGTACCATATTGACTAGGACATATTATACCAAAGACTAGGAATAATTCATCGCTCAAATACATACGGACGCATTCCCTTCCACGTTAATAGTGGGGAATTTGAGTATTGATATATATATATTTTATAAATATGTATGAATTTTTATCTTTGATATTAATTTTGGATGTAGATATCTTTCGATCATAGAAGTATATATCAAACCGTATATCTAGTATTTAATCTTGATAAATTATGACTAACGAATGATATATTCGGTGTCAAAGTTAAAAAAAAAATGAATCATGGACCAAAGACTTTATTTGTGTGGTCCTTTCAGAATTAAAGCAAATGCCTCATGAATCAGTTTTAGCACACTACTAACTTAATTACTAAGCTTCATGAACAATATTTTGTGTATGCCAAAATTCCTAGATTTAACCTTTTAACTTTCGAAAACTTTTGATGTAGGACAATTGGCCTTGGAGTTTGAAGAAGAGTTGAATAAAAAATTGGTAAAGAAAGAAATAGGTACGACTAAAAGAGCTGGTTCGAAGAAACAGACATAACTTTTAACTCGGTTGTCTGATTGTCTATTATAATATGTTTTCGGAAAAGGGATTTTGGCGATCTACGTCTTGGCAACCGGGGTTCCCAGGTTGAGATCGTTTGTACCCTCAAAATAGCTGATTAAGACAGGTTGTCGGGCATTTGAAGTTTTATTTTAATATTTTAGTTTTTTCGTTTTAGCTTTTATTTGTTTAGTGAATGTCTAATTTGGTCTTTTTGCTTTTAGTTAGGGTTTTCAGAGGCTATTTAAACCTCTTGTTCTTTGTTTTGAGGAGCATAATAAAAGTTTTAGCAGAAATTCGAATATCTTTTTTATGGTGGATTCCAATTTTACGTTCATAGGGCTTACGTTGGTAAACCCTTATACTTCGTTCTGCGTCAACTTTAAATTTATCCACCCTTCATAACGTTTCTTTTCTTGTCAACTGTAACCATGGTGTGACCAAATACACCTATTATGTTTTTACTTTCTTTCCCCCACCAGGTTTTTCTTTCTTCTATCTTTCCATTAGGTTTACTGCTCTCTTATCTCTTTCTTAATTCTTTCTCAGTATTTTCTCTATGTACGCATCCCAAGCATTTGAGCATTTTAAATTTTATAAATTATTTTAGTTTCCCTATGATATGTCATTAATTTGTGTTATTGCAATGAGAAAATGATTTTTTTATATATTTTTTATAATAATTCGGGTCTTAGGGTAGGGTACAAACTCTTGAATACACAAAATCATAGTACAGGTGTGAGTGATAAATGATTGACCAATTAACCTCATCTTGTAGGAAATTATCATATCATGTATTGGTGAACAACAAAACTCAATTTTGGTTTCTAGCAACTTTACATATTGAACTTTTTAAGTTAATATAAAATGGAACTTTACATGCCGATTATAAATGGAACTTTACACACCAATTATAAAATCAAGTTATTCAATAACATAAACTTACAATATTGAAACAAACTTTACATGTCACTTTAGAACAAACTTACACATGCCAATGTTGATTGTTTTGGAATTGAAACGAATAAAGTAACAAATCTCTCTCTCAATATATATATATATATTAACTTTCTCCCTCTTCCAATTCTCAAAGTGATTTTCTCTCTCCAACTTCTAACTTTCTCTCTCAAACATTGGATAGGGTGTTTGAGAGCATTTTTGTCCTAAAAAAAAAGAAACTTATTTGGGTTAATTAAATTTAGAATTTACAATAATGAAAGAGGTATTTATAAATATACTTTGCCTTTTGTGTATTTAGAATTATTTAAAAAAAAATTACTACAACAATTATAAACCAAACCCAATCTCACCATTTTTTTAGTCTCATCTCACCATGTTACCACCTACCAAGCTACCTACTACGTATTCACTTAAATTTTAATTAGAGACATTAATAATTAATATATAGCTTAATCTAAAATTTACAATTGTACGATTTGTGAACATTGTCATTTATGTTTATGTTATACAATCCACATGTAAAGCTATAAGGATGAGAATGAATCTCATATTGGAAAGATAAATTGCAAGATATATATACATATTCGATATGCATGAGCTATGCTAATTCATATGGTGCTTGTTCTTTTCCTTTTTTTCTTTTTTTTTTTTAATTATAATTTTTTTTGTCAGTTTTCTATCAATTTGTGCTATAAAGCTGAATAAAGCATCCATATATAATTCATATAATTTGTCCTACACTTGTTTTTCTTTATTCAGTACATGACGAAAACAGGAAAGGCACTGGGCACACTTATAATTGGTTAGACTTTCAAAAACGAGTGAAAATTATTAATGTATGCAATTATTAATAGAGTTCAAACAAGGCCGAAAGCTCCTCCAATCATTCACCAAACTCATCAAATTAATATTAAAAAATACATATTATATCCAAATACACAATAAACCATTCGGGTTGATTTTAATTGGTGTTATTAATTTGAACAAAAGGTGAAGAAAAAATATAACTATTTGAATTTATGATTCAAGACTCAAGTTAGTATGCCTGGCGGCTGGCGCATTAGACTTATCAAATCAGGTAAGTGACATGTAAAATAATAATTGACAATTCAATTGAAATTAAGGGCTCCAAAAATTATTTGTACTATTTTAGGAGGTTTTTATGTAAATATCATCACATTAATAATGTATGCTTAAAAGGCACCAATTAATGTGTCGATACCAAAATATCCCGAAAGTGAGTTGTCGTTATCAATGTGAGAAAGAAAAAGTGGACAGAGAAAAAAAGTTCAATGACTTTCAAGAGACCAGAAATGTATCGACGGCGACGATATTGATGACAGAGTCACCGGAGAGCAGTGGAATATCCATCTAGAAGTTTCGCAATCGATCGAGGTAAGTTGATTGTGATTTTTTTTTTTCCATTTTGTTGTTCAGATATATCATTGCATGTTAGATCTGGTTTTTATTGATTGAACTTGTAGATTATTGTTGATTTAGAGATCTGAGAATGTTTGTGGTTTAGGTTAGGGTTTGAAATGAGACTGAATATTTATTGAGGAAGATGAAAACTTGGGAGCCGAGACTTTTTTAATAAGACTCGAGCTTTTTTGTAGTAGAATCAAGCTTATTTGATAGAGTTTCGATTTTTTTTTAAATTAAGTTTAGTTAAATTGAGTATATTTGCAGCCCAATCGAACCTTTTTTAATATGATTGAGCTTATTTTAGAAAGAATCGAATATATTTTTGAAAGAATTGAGCATATTTTTCAAATGATCAAGCAATTTATTTTTAAAAATTAGGTTTAGTTAAATATGTTCGATTTGTAACCGAATCGAGCATATTTTTCAAAGGATCGAGCATTTATTTTTTAAAAATTACGTTTAGTTAAATCGAGTATAATTTAAAAAGAATCGAACATATATTTCAAAGGATCGAGCATTTTTTTTTTAAAAAAATATGTTTAGTTAAATCAAGTATAATTATAGCCAAATCGAGCATATTTTTTAAAGAATCGAGCATATTTTTCAAATGATCGAGCTTTTTAAAAAAAATTAGGTTTAGTTTAATCGAGTATATTTGTAGCCAAATCGAGTCTTTTTTTAATATGATCGAGCTTATTTTAGAAAGAATCAAACATATTTTTAAAAGAATCGAGCATATTTTTGAAAAAATCAAGGATTTTTATAAAATAATTGAGACTTTTAATTGATGAAATCGAGCTTTTTTCAGTTTACTTATGTATTGTTTCTGTGACTTTGGAGATGAGGAATAGGTTGAAGGATTTTTTTAAAACTCTAGAGGGAGATTGGTAAGAGTGAAAACTGACTCGATAAGACCATTTTAATGCATTCGACTGAACCGAATCCCTAAAGATTTTGTTGTTGAAGACCGGCGTCGGTTCATGGCGTCCTGTTTTGGGCATTTCATGTCGATGCACCGGCGGATGAAGTTTTTGGGTGCTGTTATCCATCGGATGCTGTTGCGGGAGTTGCACCATAATTGGCTAATATATAAGATGCGGTTCCTGTTAGGGAACCATTTTGTGAGGTTTTTGAAGGTGAAATTTTGCCTCATCACCGCATTACGTTTTGGAGTCGTACCGGACACGAGCCTGTATACAGTTGTGGAGAATGACATACATCAGCGGTACTTTCCTAGAGCCGATGAGGTATCGTTCGAGTAGTTAAGGGTTGTTCTCACCCTCGGAGAGTTTTAGCAGGTGTACGATGTTGTGAAACTCTACCTCATATATATGCTGAACTGGATACCGATAGGGTTAGACGAGAGATTCAAGATTTTAGTTTGGTAGTTTTAGCTAGTGGAGGACTTCGCTGCCTTCGATGCGTTCTCGTGGGGTGCCAACATGTATAGGCATTTTATTTATTCATTCAAGCATGTGCTACCCAGCGACGTGAGGGACGTCAGCAGTCACAGAGCGCTGATGTACATACGGTGGAGACGTACAGCATTTACGGTCTATCTCATGCCCTGTTGGTAAGAACTCTGAATGACAACATGTACTTTATTTTTTGTGTCCTAAATTTTATGGATTCTTATCATACTTATCTTTTATGTAGATATTTTCTTTCAGGATGATCTCTGATCTGGACCTCCAGTTCGGAACTCGGAGGAATACAGACCTTTCTACCCCTATTTTGAAGTGGGAGTTGACCAAACAACCGAGAGAGAGGAAACGGGTGAAGATTTTCAGTGCTAGGGTATTTTTTAATTTTTTAATCTTTATATTAGTTACTAAGTATACAATGACATTCTTCTAACTAAGCTTTCAGATGTTTGTTAGGACGGAAATCGTGCCCATGGCAGCTGAGACGAAGGCACTGTACTTCGTAGGGCTACAACAATAAGGGAGCATATGTATAGCGGAGGATAGGTTGCAGCTTCCAACTTCGGTCCCTGATCAGTCTCCCACTAGCGGGTGCAGTGGCACAAAGGGTTCCGACCCGAGGGATGGGAGTCGGAGGCCCAGTGTGACAGAGGTTTTTGACCCGGAGGGTGCTGGTTTCATGACCATGGATAGTAAGGGATTTGAGCTGAATCCTCGACGAGTGAGGCATAGGTGGGTTCAGTTTACCACCCCTGGACCTGTTATATCTAGAGGGGATTCTCGTGCCGACGTTGGACGTGATGGGGAGGTAAGTTGAGATGATAGTTTTGTTTTTAATTAACGCGGCATGTTGATTGTTTTAGTACTAACAATGTTGACTTGATTTCAGGCCTCACGGAAACATCAGTTCAACTGGTCCTAATCAGACTTTAGTCCCAGAGACAGGATATGTGTCTATACCAGGGGGGACAAACAGGACTGGCGGACGTCGGGAGGATTCATATACCGGGGGAGGGGGGGATTCCAGAAAGTGAGGGCCAGCTGCCTATTGAGGATACAGAGTCTGTTACACATACAACAGTTCTCTCAAACCTCTCATCAATCGAGCGACAACTGTCCCCTCCACCACCCCCATCGTTCAAGAGTCTGCCGTCCCCTCTACCCCCACCCCTCATCGATGGAGTGCCACCTCTCCCTCCCTCTCCCCCCTACATTGATCCAGCCGCAGCGGTCCCCTACACCCCATATATCTGTCATGTCCTAACAGTCCCATCCACCCGATCTACAGGGACAGAGTTCCTCATCGCAGCACACCCAGAGAAGGGGGGGTTTGGTTTAGGAGGCACTTACACAAGCACGGTTGACAGTTGCTCAGCCCGTACACAGATCTCTACTTGCCGAAGAGGGCAAGGGTAATGCCCTAGGCTGTGTACCATATTTTTTATCACCACTGACTGGTGGGCAGTGACCAGTTGAAGGCTTACAAAGCATTCAAGTGGAACATAAATGGGGAACGGTAAGTAAAACTTTATCTATTTATATGCCAGTATTTTTCTGTTAACTTAATTAATTGTGTAGCTAATGTAAAATTATTTAGGGACGTGATGTGGACGTGTTGGAGCCAGTTGATGCTATATGATTCCATTGGATCCAGGGCAACTTCATGGAGTTGGAGGACGAGGTACGTGCGTTACGCAATTTCCTATTTTAAGTTTGTTTTAGAAATGATATGCTTATAACAGTTTATAACTTATATATATTCCCAACATATGGACATGTACCTCCATATTCTTCGAAAGCGTCAATGAGCATTCCCCACTGTGTACAACCAGAGGATCAACATATTGATTACGTAGTTTTTTGTAAGTATTTAAAACGTAATAATTATGCATGTTGGTAATTTAGTTTGTAAAACATTAATAACTTTATGTCCATCAAATGTTTGTACAGTCATTCCTAGAGCACTAGTGGAGGAGAATGATGCCTAGTGATGCTCAAGGGGATATCACCATGGCGCGGTGGAATGTACTGAAGTTCTGGTGGTCAAATGAGGACCTTACAACGGTGCATGGTGGTGTCCTGTGTGAAAGTCATTTGTGGCACGAGGTTGACATGGTAAGTGTTACTTTGTTTGCAATTTTAAAATAAAAATGTCTTTGTATATCATAACACCTTCTTGTTATGTTTACAGGTCTTGATACTGTGTAACATTGGAAGCCAACATTGGCTATTGGTGACCGCCAACCTCACCATCATGAAGATGTTTATACTAGACCCCCAGAGACAGAAAGTCTCAATGTATATCCGGAAGCAGCAGGTAGCCCCCTTGCACTGATTTTTGCCCTCGATGTTGCATCAGGTTGGGTTTCATATTACACGACCGGCTGGTCGTGAAACGTTCACCAAAAAGAAAAAGCCCTTCTCTATCAGCGTGGTGTTCGAAACACGTATCCCCCAATAGAACCAATCGTCGAACTTTTTTTTTCATTAACTTTGAGATTGTGTTATTAAAAAACTATTATTTTATTAACGAATGCTAATGTGTCCAACTGCAGAGGTAACTATAGTCCCACATGTTGAGATTGATCTAGTACTTATTGGTGGATATAAAGGATTTTGATTGGTCAGAAGGCGATATGGGTATCATTCGGGAGAAGATGGTTGTGGAGATTTTTTGTAACTCCCGGCCCGGTTAGATTTTTGTTGTATTTTATTTTTAATATGTACCATTTTTTTTGTACAAAAACAATTGAATTGAAACTATATTATTTTTTGTTTCTATTTCAAATTTTTGGAATCACAAGTAGAACACAAATTGAAACTCCTGTTTAATTAAAATTTAAGTTAATGAACAAATCATACGATTACAAATTATCACAATGTCATCAATTGAAACGCATCCATTCATTCCACGATGGAGTCCCTGTTAGGGCACGTATATTTGTTGTGTCTAACTGAATGACAAATGCTACACTTACGGTGGTATTCCTCATGAACAACTCTGCTCGAACCTTCATTAATCAAAGATAGGTTAGAATATCTCCTGGAATTATGTCATGGTTGTCCACATCTTCTACACGATTGTGTAGTTGTCCTCTCCGAAGAAGAGACATGTCAACCTGCCCTCGGGCGTCCTACTTGTCTCCTGGAGATTAGATTCAAAACCACCCTCTCAGCGATGTCAGATGGCACAACCTAGGTAGAAGGATGTCCAACCGGTGTAATAGGAATCGAGTACGCATCAATAAGTGTATGTCTCTTGTAGTAGTCCGCACACAGGGATGTGAAATCCAAGTTTTGCTCCCTGCAAAAACAATGAAAACGATGAGATTCATGTTTCAATAATATTAACCGTACACTAAAACTTGTAATGTACCTAGCGGCAGCGAGTACGTGAGAATATGGAAAATGGTCCATTAGAAATTTGTTGCATATACAGGTCTTCCGGGCTAAGTCAACAGTTTACTGTTTTCCATACCATTTCACAGAGAATATATTCTAGTCCACTGGATTTACGGTCATATAACCACACTTTTCCATATATTTTAGGATCACAAGATGTGTTGCGTCGGTCAACTGATGACGTATGGACTGTGCAGCTCTATGGCGATCATGAAATCAACGTTGTAGCATATTCCTAATAAATTATGTCAGAGTCAACATAGGTAGTTGTTGTACAAATTTTAGGCATGAGTTTATGTATTCTGCAGCATTTGTTGTCATCACCCTATACCTTATGTCGGGCAGTGTACACGGGACCATTTGTGTGGACTGGTAGCATTGACATAAGTATATGCATTCCAGTGCAAGTTTTGTAACTCTTCCATATGCCTGCTATATTTCAACTCAGCGTACGCTCGGACTGCTTTGTCCATTATTACGGTAACATCCTTTCTGTGATATCGCTTCTTAATATTTTCAGAAAAGTGCCAGCAACATATGGTATGGGTGGTATAAGGGAACACTTTAGAAATCTCTGATTTAATGCTTACAATGAAAACCAGATCATCTATATGACCAAGGGCATCTTTCATGGAATCCAAAAACCACTCTCATGATAGGTTGTTTTCTGAGTCGCCGTACCCAAAAGCAATTGGATACACCTGTTCATTCTCATCTTGTGTAGTTACAAGAAATATTGTACCCCCGAATCTTCCCTTTAAATGGGTACCATCAATGACAATAATTGGATGCATACACCTCCGAAATCCTCTAAGTGAGGCACCTAATGACATAAAAAAGTAGAGAAATTTACCATCTTCGTCACACTGTAAGTCAGTGATTGTGTCAGGATTTTTTTATTCCAACACGTAACCGAATGATAGCAGCAGTTGGAAGGTTTCCTCATGCATTCCATAGGTCAGTGACAACGCATAATCGAGGGCTTAATGTGCCTTACTGTACATGATTTGGACATCATACATTGTTTTCATGTCGGCGATTATGTCTTTCGGATGCATTAATCGACCATCTTGTTATTGAAGTCTAGGTGGAACCACTTCTCCAATTATGACTACACTAGCTTATCGGTGGCTGTAGTGAATCTCTTTCAACGGACTAGTGTGTTTGTTGATAAAAAAAATTACTTAGAAATACGTTTCTTCATCTCTTCTCACCGCTCTTAATTTCCACGTACATTTGACCATCAAACAAACCAGATGTAACGTTGTCTTATTAGACCTTTTCACCTTCCACTCGAAGTTCTGCCGCATTGTAAAATGCCCAACAAGTCTCTTCAAATCCTTTTTAGTTGAAAAAAATTGCCCTTTATATAACAGGCTTACGGGTTCATCTTCTACCAAGTTCATGCTTCCACCCATACCAAACGAGTATGATTCTGCTCCTGGAATAACCCACGTTGTGGTATTATCAGAATCATTTGGAGTTACATTAGATCGAACCTCAAAGGTCCCAGCTATATTTGTTGCATTGGAACTAGATCTGTGTACAAATCTTGCACGTTTTTTTCATTTGGACAGGTACTTCATCTTTTTCAATGTTCACTACATTATCTACCAGATGCAAATTTGTCTCATTATCCACCTCATGAATTGGCTTAACATTCGGTTCATTGTTCCGCTCATTGTTCCGCTCATTGTACATCTCATTGTATTGGTGGTTGTACTACCCAGCATTCATCTCATAATTTGACAACCAAAGACATCGTCGAATTGAGGTCCAGCTATATCACCATGGTCAGCTACTTCCGGTGGGATACCACACATATTTTGTTGCCCTTCGATCCCACTTCTTTCTGTGAACATCTGGTTGCTTTCGCTAAACGATCAAAATTGTTGGGTGTTTTCACGAGGAGGGATATCTTCAGTTATCACATCTCTTGATGCCCTCTCAATTAAACTAACACATAGGGATCACACTATCTTTCCCTAGTATAAATGAACATCATCTACATTTTTTATAAATGTGGGACATATTGTCCCAGGAACGATTGATATAGATTGTATATCAGCAATGTATTTGTTCTCATCGGTTTGCACGATCGACACCAGTTTTTCGTAAGTCATATTCTTTAACACATACAATCCTTGGTTATCGGAATATAAAAACCTCTGACTTCCGTCGGGTAATTGCTCTCATCGACCATTGTAAGATATGACTATTCTCACCCGATCCATTATCTTGTGAAAATTATCATCACAAACCATTATTAAAAAAATAATATATATATATATATATATATATATATATATATATATATATTGCATTTGAAATTAACAAGAATTAAACAAGTTTTTTAACCGTAAGGGATCGATCATTTTTTGTAAAGGATCGTTCCTTTTTTTAATGTGTGACAGAGCTTATTTTAATAAGAATCGATTTTTTTTTAATGAATCGAGCTTTTGTGTAAGGGATAGAGAATTTTTTGTAATGGGTCGAGCTTTTTTATAAGGGATCGAGAACTTTTTATAAGGGATCAATAACTTTTTGTAAGGGATCAAGAACTTTTTCTGAGAGATCGAGCTTTTTTTCAAATATAAAAAAACTCCGTCCAATATAAAATATCCTTGATTCTTCTTAAAATAATATCGGCCACACAAAAAAAGCTCGGATCTATTAAAAAAACGTCATAACCTAGAGATTAAATGTCCATACATGTTCATACAAAGACTGGAACAACATATCATAAGGAATGGATACATTATTAAACCGTACAGAAATGCATGTAAAATATCTAAAATGCATGGAAAAAAAATGAAGATAAGAAATATTTGTTACCTTATTGTACAGAATCTGGAGAGATACAAGTTTTTTTGGAGAGAGAGAGACCAGTTAAATATGTTCCTTTTAAAGAATAAATTTTATGGGCAATTTGGATAGTTCACCATAATTGGTGTCTTTTAAACTTAGGGAAAGTATCATTTTACCCCCCGACCTTTGCCCTATTATTAAGACGAGAACAGGGTTTGACCATATTGGTCGGTCTCCCCCCATAAATGGAAATAATGTATTATATACCCCTTATGTTACTATTTCCATCCATTAAATGTATTATATGCCTCTTATGTTACATTTACTCTATATAGTTACCATTTTACCCTTACAATTCATTAAAAAAATTAAAAAAATTAAAAAATTAAAAAAATTAAAAAATTAAAAAAATTAAAAAAAACATAATTAAAAAAATGATCTCCACCGTCCATCTTTGAGATGGATGGTGGAGATATCTCTTTTTATTTTTTTTATTTAATTTAAAAAAATAATAATAAGATTTGGATATATTATTCAATTATTCATTTTCACCAAACACATCCACATCCATCGGAACCCAGAACACCACCACCTGAAATCTAAAAAACCACCATCAACACTCCAAATCAGAAGTCAACCAACATTGTCCACAATCATCCACCGTCACCACCAAACCAGAAATCGAACCCCCAAAATCCAGCCAGCCACTACTACGTCCACGCAACAGCATACCCAAAATCCAAATTCAAAACCAAATCGAAATCGATTCACCACAAAATCCACATTTCAAACCAAATCGATCCGAAAAAACCCAATCTGGATCTTAAAAACAAATAATTTATAAAAAACACCAATTCACCAGTTATCAGCCATAAAACCCAGAAATCATCACCAAACCCAAAAATCATCACCAAACCGATCCAACCACCAGAACATAACCCAATAACCATCACCCAATAACCATCACCTAAAAAACAAATCCACACATATACCTAAACCCAGATTTGAACAAATATGTGTAAGAACAAGTTTGAACCACCACCAAACCCAGATTCAATTCAGAAACCCAATAAAAAAAACCCAAGAAACAAATCAAACCACATTTGTTCTCAGCCACCCGATCTGGAATCAAACCTAGTTATAGGTTCGAACCAACACACCAACCCAACCCCACACCCAAATGACGACCACCCAATCCACCCCTTCCAATCAAACCTAGAAAACACCCAAACCCAAACCCAATCGACAACGAAAAAGAAGAAAAGAAAGAAAGAGAACGACGGCGGTGGTTGTTTTGGTAGTGATAACGAGAAGCAGAAGTTGAAGAAGAGGAACAAGTGGGTTGGTTATGGTGGTGATTAGAGGATGAGATTGATCGATTGTGGTGGTGGTGATTTGGTGGTGGTGGTTCGGTGGAGAAGATGATGATCGGATGAGAGAGAAACAAAAATGTTGTATGTGGAGAGAAAGAGTTGTTTGAGAGAGATTGCGTTTTTTTAATTTTTAATTTTTTAATTTGTTTAATTGTATGCTTTTACAATAATACCCTTTAAATTTTAAGGGTCAACGTTATCTTGGATGGTAAATGTGACGGAAGGGGGTCTTTATAGGTTTGTTTGATTTCAGGGGGAGAAACAGTCAATATACCCAAACCATGTCCTCATCTTAACAATAGGGTTAAACTCAAGGGGTAAAATGACACTTTCCCTTAAACTTAAGTTATTAAACCAGTGACATCATCACAATACTAAATAAAAAAGGTGACATATATCACCATTTCCACTTGAAATTAAATTGTATTTTTTTTAATCCGGAAAGAAAAAATCTAAATCCAATCCGAACGTAAATCTGAATCCGATCTGAACATGTTTATATTCTAATCCGATACATAAACAAAAAAAAATACAAGTCCAATTTGGTCCAAATTTAGAGTTGGAGTGTAATTTTTAAGAAAATATCAAATCCAAATCTTGTCTAAATTTTTTCGAACCAAAGCCGATCCAAATTCAGAAATCCAAAAAATCCGATAAAATTGAATATGAATTATCTGAATCTGATCTGTTTGACACCTCTATAGAGACTTAATGAAAATATTCTCTAACATCAGCTACATTCGTGGTGGTTCTCCAAGTTAGGTTAATGGTTGTAAATTGCATAAAAACAATAAATATACCTCAATTTTGTGATGAATTGAATGCTTAAATTAATGAAATGTTGCAAGTGCAGAGATTTTGATTGAAACAAGCCGTTTGATTACCAAACGAATAATGTTGCAGTTTAACTGAAACCAGTAAAACTTAGTAGGAAAGAAACACTCTAAATTTGTCATATTCTCCGACTATTTTTTTAGAATAGATACATTGGATGTCTATCTCATGTATACATACAAATAAGCATTCATGTTAATGGATATTATTATAAATTTAATTTCAAAATTATATTTCACTGTGAAATTGTGGAGCAAAATATTGAACACCAAGTGTTTGTTGAAAAGACTAAAGTAATGAGAAAACAGAGAACTTGAGAAAAAGTGAAAACTGTTAATAGAGTTTCTATATCTGATAAGCAATTGCTCTACTTTTCATTAATTAACATTACAAGTCGAGCTCCAAATATATATATGAAGGTTAACCTCTTAGAAAAACTAATTTCCTAATTTTCAAGGAATCATAACTAACTCAACAATAGCACATTTTGTGTGTTGTGCTTTCCCGCCAGAAATGCTTCTAGAAAACTTGCCAGGTCAACAGGTTAGTTACACATATTTCAAACACAATTGTAATCTCTGAACCTTGATTGATTATCAGACTCAAGGATCCATTCTTAAAGCTTCCTTGTGGTAGCACACTGAGTAGTAAAACTCGAGCTACCAGCTCTTTCATTTGTTCTTCTAGAAGCAAGATAAGATTTTGGCTTGTGAGGTTTCTCTATCTCTGATGTAGTCTTCACATTCCCCCTCAAGCTGGACATTAGTGAAGCAACCAAGTTCAGCTTGGACCTAAGAAGAATTAAACGATCCACTTTCAGACTCTTTGTGAATATATTAGCAATCTGAAACTCTGTAGGAACATAGCAAACATCAAAAATAGCAACTTCCACTTTCTCCATAAGAAGTGAACATCAATTTTGATGTGTTTCAAATGAGCATGAAACACAGGTTGTCACACCATAAAACTAGTCTACGAGCAACAGCAAAACCAAGCTCATGAAGTTGAGATTGAACCCAAATAATTTTAGTAGAGGCTTGAGCAAGAGACCGATATTCGGCCTCAACACTAGACCTAGCCACCACATGTTGTTTTTTAGAGCTCCAAGTAATCAAGTTGCTACCCAAGAAAATTGAGCAACCACTAGTTGATCTCCTATCATCAATAAAACCAGCCCAGTTTGTATCTGTATAAACCATAAGAGTGAGCTGAGAACAAGATTTAAACCATGATCCAAACTCAGCAATCCCTTTTAAGTATTTGAGTCCTCGTTTACAGGCTTGCCAATGGACTTCAGTTGGCTTGCCCAAAAACTGACTCAGTCTGTTCACAATTAATGCAATATCAAGCCTTGTGTTGACAAGATATTTCAAAACACCAATTGTGCAACGATACAATGTAGGATTTTCAAAAGTGTTACCAGAATGTTGTGACAACTTGATGCTACTACAGGCAGGAGATGTTGCAGGCTTAGAATCAGCAAGTCCAGTCTTCTTCAACAAGTCTAGCATATATTTTGTTTGAGTGAGATGTAAACCATCACTTCTACGAGATGCTTCAAATCCCAAAAAGTAGTCCACAAGAGATTTTAAAGAAAATTTGGAGTTTAAATCAGTGATAACTTCAGAGACAAGATATGACTTGCTCCCTATAATTAAGATATCATCCACATAGACAAGCAAGAAAACAACATCAGCCTCAATCCTTTTGATAAACAAGGAGACATTAAAGGTACTGTTGGTAAAACCCCACTGCATCAAGGCATATTTAAGCTTATGGAACCAAGCTCGTGGTGCTTGCTTAAGACTATAAAGAGCTTTAGTTAGACAACAGACATGTGTAGGAAACTTTGAGCTTTCAAAACCTTATGGTTGCACCACATATACTGTCTCATGAAGAGCCCCATTTAATAAGGTGCTGTTAATATCTAGTTGTTGAATATCCCAACCAAAAGATATTTTTATTTTGAAGAGAACATGAATCGTAAAAGCTTTCACAATAGAGCTAAAAGTATCAAAGAAATCAACCTCATTCACTTGATGAAAACCCTTTGTAACCAATCTAGCTTTATATTTTAATACAGACATATCTTGCATATATTTGATCCTAAATATCCATTTGCTTCCTACAACACTCATACCAATCGAAAAAGGCACCAATTTCCATGTCTTATTAGCAAGAAATGCATCATATTCACTTTGCATTGCTGCTTTCCACTTGGGATTACTAAGAGCATCCTTTACAAGAAGGTTCAGTCTCTTGCAACATAATTGAAAATATAGCATGAGAAGAAGTGTAAACTTTCAGCTTAAAAATACCTGATTTAGACCAGGTTTGCATAGAATGCACATTTTGCACAGGAAGAGCTTGATGTGAAGAAGAAGTTAGAGAGCTATTAACAGTGTTTTCTGAAAGAAAGGTGTTAGCAAATAAAGGAAAGATTGGATTCTCTAAGAGAGGACTATTTGCAACAGAAGAGGAACCTTTTGACTGGGACAGTGAAGGTAAAGATTGAAACACAAATAAAGGTAAAGACTGAGAGCTACTAGCTTGATTACAAATGAATTTAGAACAAGAAAATAAGATTTTATAAGGAAATTCCAGTTCATGGAACTGAACATTTCGAGAAATGAAAATTTTACTAGTAGGAGAAAGACATCTACAACCATGATGCAACATTATAACCAATGAACAAGCATTTAGTGGAATGAAAATCTAGTTTGTGTTTATTTGAATTTCTTAAGTAGGGAAAACAAGCACAACCAAAGGTCTTTAAAAAACTACAATTAGGCTTCTTATGATAAAGAACTTCATATGGAGATTTGTTATTTAAAACAGAAGTAGGAAGATTATTTATAAGAACTGTGGCTGTCGAAAAAGCATCATGCTAGAATTTGAGAGGCATACTTGCATGAGTAAAAAGAGTTAATCCTGTTTCTACAACATGCCGATGTTTTCTTTCTAGAATTCCATTTTGTTGGTGGGTATATACACAAGAGAACCTATGAGTAATACCATAATGTCTGAAGAAAGGAAGAAAAGCTTGAAACTTAGCTCCCATATCAGATTGTAATGCTTTAATCTTCATATTAAAGGTAAGCTCTACATTACTTTTAAACTGTAAAAAAGTTTGAAAAGCTTCAGACTTAGCCCTAAGTGAAAAAAGCCAAGTGAAACGACTAAACGAGTCAATAAACAATATGTAGTACTTGTATCCTTCTGGAGAAGCAATGGGAGCTTGCCCCCATATGTCAAATAAAACTAATTCAAGAGGCATCTTGGCACCAATTTGATGTCTTTGAAAGGGCAATCTGTAAAGTTTCCCAATTTTACAAGAGGTACATCTTTAGATATCAAAAAATTGTGAACTAATATGCATTGACTTCATTACTGTTTTAAGTACAGGCAAGGCTGGGTGTCCCAACTTAGCATGCCACATATAAAAGCACTAATCGTAACTGCAATAAAGGTAGTAGGTACAGACCTATCAAAGCTATGTACAACAAATTTGTTTTTATCATAACAAGACAAAATAGTAAAAGCAATAGTAGCAGCTTTATTTTGTACATCAGGCTTTAATTGAAAATCTAAAACATAAACTCTAGGCATAACTTCATTGGAGTGTTCCTCGTGAGATGCATATGATACAATCCATCCTTAAGTGTCCCTTGAAGTAATACTCTATTCGAAGTCTTGTCCTTAATCACACAATTATCACCAGAAAATTCAGGTATTGTGTCATTATCTTTGATAAGTTTAGATATGCTACATAAATTTTTACTTACTCTAGGTACATGTAAAATCTAATTTAAGAACAATGGTATGTGTGGTTGTGTTTGTGACTACACAACTGAGCTACCTATATGCAATATTGACAATTTATTTCCATTACCAACAGTTAAGTGTTCTTTACCTTTGTATTCTGAACGTTGAGCAAGATTGTTAAGATCTGATGTCACATGATTTGTAGCACCGTTATCAACGTACCAAAATGGATCCAAAATAGTCTCTGGAGTATCTTATTGTGAGGAGGAGGCTTGATGAAAGTTGACCTGTTTAGCAAACTGATTATTTCCACCACTGTTTCCATTACCAATATTACCACTGTTAGAACCCTGACCATTTGAACCTGAACTTGGTTGATACTGAATGGATTGATCAAAGCGACAGTAACACTGAAGAGCCATGTGACCAGTCTTGTTACAGACTTGGCACATCAGCCTTTGATTATAACGGTCTCCATTTCGACATTTGCCTCTTCCTCTAGCATTTCCTCCTCGATTGTTGTAGTTGTTTCCACTATTTTTCTTATCATTCACACCATGAGAAGCAAAATTTGCAAACAAAATGGATATATCAAGTTGAGAATTTGTATTAAAATGCTCAATACATTGTTCATAAAGCAACAACAAATATTAAGCCTCCTGAAACTTCATAGTGTTTCTTTGTGGTGTAATCATAGAAGCCACAGAGTCATATTCACACCCAAGACCATTTAACGAACAACCTAGCAGGTCACTTTCAGTGACTATTTAACCTATTGCAACTAGGCCATCTCCAATTTCTTTGATTTTTCGTGCAAAATCAACAACACTTATTGATCATTTTTTGATACTTTGCAACTGATGACAAAGTTGAAGAACTTTCCCCATAGATTGATATGTGAAAAGGACTTGCAAAGTGTCCCAAACGTGCTTAGAAGAAGTACAAGTAGTTACCTCTCCGATTATCTTTTCACTCAAGGTTGAATAGAGCCAGCAGAGAAGAAGCTGGTCCGACCTTTTCCAGGTTGAATATTCACTATTTTTCACCAATTATTTGTCAACTCCATTAGGTGAGATGATTTCAACAAACTTTGGAGGTTCAGGTAGAGAACCATCAATGATCTCTTGAAGTTCTAAGGCTTTGATTGCAGCAAGCACTTGTGCTTTCCAGTGAACAAAATTGTTATGATCAAGCTTAATTGGAAGACTCAGATTTAGAGTTTTTGCAAGAGAAGTGAAATCCATTTTTGAGTTATCTAAAGGATGATAGGAGCCATGTCGATCGGCTGAAGAATCAACTGAATCAGTAGCCATTGACATTGGTCACAAATAGCTCTGATACCATGTGAAATTGTGGAGTAAAATATTGAACACCAAGTGTTTGTTGAAAAGACTAAAGTAGTGAGAAAATAAAGAACTTGAGATGAAGAGAAAACTGTTAATAGAGTTTTTATATTTGATAAACAATTGCTCTACTTTTCATTAATTAACATTACAAGTCTAGTTCCAAATATATATATGAAGGTCAACCTCTCAGAAAAACTAATTTCCTAATTTTCAAGGAATCATAACTAACTCTACAACAGCACCTTCTGTGTGCTGTGCTTTCCCGCCAGAAATGCTTCTAGAAAACTTGCCAAGTCAGCAAGTTAGTTACACATATTTCAATCACAATTGTAATCTTTGAACCTTGATTGATTACCAGACTCAGGGATCCATTCTTCAAGCTTCCCTGTTGTAGCACACAAAGTAGTAAAACTCGAGCTACCAACTATTTCATTTGTTCTTCTAGAAGCAAGATAAGATTCTGGTTTGAGAGGTTTCTCTGTATCTGATATAGTCTTCACACTCACTTTTAGAATATCATTTCCAAATCACAAATCAAGTTTGATTTAAACCAATTCTAATTGAATTAGACTTATATAATAGATGCTTGAATAGAAAAAAAAAATACTTTTATTAATTGATAAGAGATGGTTAATGAAAATCATTTGAGATGGATTGAAAATCACATATATTTTTTTTAATTTCCAATTGTGGTAGCAACAACTTAAATTTATGGTAACAACAACTTGAACTTGTTGTTGGAGATTTTAGATCGATGATCGCGGAATTGTCATGCCTAATATATGTCCATAACTTATAGCAATTAATAACGTTAATAGCAGAAAAAATAGATGAGAGAAATTAAACCAATCACAACACAAGATATACGTGGAAAACCCAAGTAGGGTAAAAAACCACGGGCTGTCAGGACAACAAAGAAAATTATACTATATGATAAATTGTTACAACCATATATTTCGGGATTCTCTCTCACACCCAAACTCTAAACCACGCTCACAAGTTCCTCACACAGAACCCCACAATATCTCTTAGATCTCCCCTGAATATCACCCACGGATCTCTTACTTAATCCACTGATATTCCATTTGATCCCTCCCCGGATATTCCCACGGGTCTCTCACCCGGATCTCTCCACTCTCTAATGTTACATGGTGTTCTTTTTGCTCCACACACAAAATAACCTAGATACAATGTCTATTTATACTAGTTACAGGGTGTTTAATATAAGAGGAAATCCTACTCTTAAACATACAATAATTACTTGTTCCATATAAATACTATTTTCTATTTATGACAAGTCTTCTTGTTTAAAAGAAATCATTTTCTTTTAAGTACAGGACTTTCCTAATCTGATTAGCACAAGAACTTCCAGAAGAAAAACACATTTCATATTTTCATCTGTTTTTTCAGTCTTCAAACCTCCCTCAAACACCATCTTCAACTTCCAAACGTTATCCCACGTCCCTAGAAAACTTCACATCAGTTTAGTCTTGTTTGGTTAACACTGGGTTCACTTGAGAATACAAGTTAAACCTAACAATTCTCCTTTTTGGCTTGAATTCTCAAGACCTTTGTCCACAGCCACAATTCTCATCACTAAGAATTAACATACCCCACCACAATGTATAACCACTTAGGAACGAATCATCCTAAGATTTTTTTTTTCTTCATTTTGCTTTGTGTTCGTTGTTTCGGCACCATGTCAAAAAATAACCTGCTGAAATTGTGGTGCAACTCCTCACGTCAGATTACCAGGGAGTTCGCCAGCCATCGACATCCTTGTCCACCATACACCTTGCATCACTATCTGATCAATGCCTTGTGCACAATTATAGACCACTAGCAGTAACATATCTTCTTTCATGGCCAGTGGGGAAAACTGCTAAAAGGATAAATATATCCTTGCATCACCCAATCATGTGAAAGACCTTCTGTCCTTGCATCACATACCTGGTGAAAGACTTGCTACTAGAACGGGGAGAGTGCTTTACCGGATAATCCCCACATCATCACTAGAGACTTCGAGCGTTCAATATATATATATATATATATATATATATATATATATATTCAATTAGCGACTTGTGTAACCCATATTGGATCTCTATGACTTGTATCTGCCACCACAAGCCCAAAAAAAAAAGAAAAAATTCTCCTTCATCTCTATTTTCTTTTCATCAAACCCACCGAGTTCGAAACCACTTGCAAGACGTATCTCCTTTTCTAAACCATACTAGGCAACCATGATCATCATCCCAATACCACCAAGTCTTCCATACGATCTCCCGTAAAGACTTGAAAAAACGTCATCGTCGAACCAAGGCTCTGATACCAATTGTTGGAGATTTTGGATCGATGATCGTGGAATTGTCATGCCTAATATATGCCCATAACTCATCGCAATTAATAACGTTAATAGAAGAAAAATAGATGAGAAAAAATAAATCAATCACAACACAAGATATACGTGAAAAACCCAAATCGGGTAAAAAACCACGGGCTGTCAGAACGACAGAGAAAATTCTACTATATGATAAATTATTACAACCATATATTTCAGGATTCTCTCTCACACCCAAACCCCAAACCACGCTCACAAGATCCTCACCAAGAACCCCACAATATCCCTTAGGTCTCCCCTGAATATCACACACGGATCTCTTACTTGATCCACTGATATTCCATTTGATCCCTCCCCGGATATTCCCACGGGTCTCTCACCCGGATCTCTCCACTCTCTAATGTTACATGGTGTTCTTTTTGCTCTACACACAAAATAGCCTAGATATAAGGTCTATTTATACTAGTTACAGGGAGATTAATATAAGAGGAAATCCTACTCCTCTTATATTAATCTCCCTATAACTAGTTTTCTTGTTTAAAAGAAATCATTTTCTTTTAAGTACAGGATTTTCCTAATTTGATTAGCACAAGAACTTCCAGAAGAAAAACACCTTTCCTATTTTCATCTATTTTTTCAGTCTTCAAACCTCCCTCAAACAACATCTTAAACTTTCAAACGTTATCCCACGTCCCTAGAAAACTCCACATCAGTTGAGTTTTGTTTGGTTAACATTGGGTTCACTTAAGAATACGATTCAAACCTAACAATTCTTCTATTTGGCTTGAATTCTCAAGACTTTTGTCCACAGCCACGATTCTTATCACCACGAATCAACATACCCCACCACAAGGTATAACCACTTAGAAACGAACCATCCTAAGATTTTTTTTTTCTTCCTTTTGCTTTGTGTTCATTGTTCCAGCACCATGTCGAAAAATAACCTGCTGAAATTGTGGTGCAACTCCTGACGTCAAATTACCAGGGAATTCACCAGTCATCGACATCCTTGTCCACCATACACTATGCATCATTTTCTGACCAATGCCTTATGCATAATTATGGATCACTAGCAGCAACATATCTTATTCCATGGCCAGTGGTGAAAACTGTCAAAATGATAAATATATCCTTGCATAACTCAATCCTATGAAAGACCTTTCGTCCTTGCATCACATACCTGGTGAAAGACTTGCTACTAGAACGGGGATTGATTTACCGATTAAGCCCCACACCATCACCAAAGACTTCGAGCATTCAATTTTATATATATATATATATATATATATATATATATATATATATATATATATATATATATATTCAATTAGCGCCTTGTGTAACCCATATTGGATCTCCATGACTTGTACCTGCCACTATAAGCCCAAAAAATATATATATTCTCCTCCATCTCTATTTTCTTTTCATCAAACCCACCGAGTTCGAAACCACTTTCAAGATGTATCTCCTTTGCTAAACCGTACTAGGCAACCATCATCATCATCATCCCAATATCACCAAGTCTTCTATACGATCTCCCGTAAAGACTTGAAAAAACGTCATCGTCGAACCAAGGCTCTTTTACCAATTGTTGGAGATTTTTGATCGATGATCGCAGAATTGTCATGCCTAATATATGTCCATAACTCATAGCAAATAATAACGTTAATAGCAGAAAAATAGATGAGAGAAAATAAACCAATCACAACACAAAATATACGTGGAAAAGCCAAATCGGGTAAAAAACTACGGACTGTCAGAACGACAGAGAAAATTCTACTATATGATAAATTGTTACAACCATATATTTCAGGATTCTCTCTCACACCCAAACCCCAAACCCCAAACCACGCTCACAAGATTCTCACCAAGAACCCCACAATATCCATTAGGTCTCCCCTGAATATCACCCATGGATCTCTTACTTGATCCACTGATATTCCATTTAATCCCTCCCCGGATATTCCCACGGGTCTATCACCCGGATCTCTCCACTCTCTAATGTTACATGGTGTTCTTTTTGCTCTACACACAAAATAACATAGATACAAAGTCTATTTATACTAGTTACAGGGAGATTAATATAAGAGGAAATCCTACTCCTAAACGTACAATAATTACTTGTTCTATATAAATACTATTTTCTATTTATGACAAGTCTTCTTGTTTAAAAGAAATCATTTTCTTTTAATTACAGGATTTTCTGAATCTGATTAGCACAAGAACTTCCAGAAGAAAAACACATTTCCTATTTTCATCTGTTTTTTCAGTCTTCAAACCTCCCTCAAACACCATCTTCAACTTTCAAACGCTATCTCACGTCCCCAGAAAACTCAACATTAATTGAGTCTTGTTTGGTTAACATTGGGTTCACTTGAAAATACAAGTCAAACCTAACACTTGTGACCAGTGGAGAAAACTTAACTCTACAATTGTTTTTTTAAAGGTTTATTTAAATGTTACCTTTTTTTTGTTATTAACATTTTTCTTTTAAAATTTTATCAGCTTTTCAATTGTCCCCATATCTTTTAAATTTGATGAAGTTAGCTTCTACACTACCCCGTAACATTACCGGCTTACGTCCTTCATCACCAAACTATATTAGGAGACGATGAAAATCTCAAAATCACATGTTAATATGATATACAAGATGATATACAAGGGATGATAAAAATGAATAAATTGAAAAATAAGTTAAAAGGGTGTCCTGCTAGCTATATATCCAATATAATTTGTCCATTTCCTATTTTTGTTTCTAATATGGCAAGTGGGTATCTCATACAATAATGTTTGGCTTATTGCGTTAAATAATAATTAAATATTTCGTTGTGGACAGAACCATATGCTCTCTTTCCATAACGCCTGGTCTCCCTTTCATCACATTTTTTTACACATATATTAATTATTATTATTTTGGAAAAAAGAAAAAAGCTATGGTCGTGGCCTCATTTGAGAAATCATCTCTTCTTGATTACGTGGTCGATTCCTATTTGTTATTTTATGAGGATGCACTTTACATGTGTCGAGTTTCTTCCACTGTTACCCTTTTAGAAAGTATAGAATGTTTCCATTTCTAGAGGCGAAAATAGGTTTATGTAATTTTGTTTTATTGTTTATCTTATCTTTCGTTTATTTGGGGTAATCAAAGATATTCTTCCATAATTTGGCGTAGAAAAAATAGCTTTTATAATTCATTTGGATATACACATAAAATACACAAAAGATAAGTGAGCATTTCTTTAAATTCTAAAAGGATGCATACGCCAATTATAATAGCAAAAACAAATTTAATCAACAAATAAACAATCATATCTGGCTATGATTAAAATTAGTCATTTTGATAATAATATTAATGAAATTCTAATATGTCGACTCACATCACATGTACATTTGTATTTAGTTAACAGACATGTCATGTCTTATATGGAATCTTTTAATCAAATAGATTTTTATATTTTATTTGTAATTATTAAAATATATTAGAAGTTTCACATACTATTTTTCTCTTCTTCCTTTTCATTTTTTGTTCGTATTTTCATACAATTCAATTGTTATAGGTTGATAACCATCATGAATTAATACACATCATCTCTTAGCACAAATAGTAATAGTTAATGTATCTACCAAGCCATTTAACGGGAGAGATTTTTTTTTTTTAATGTTGTGGGAGTAAATATCTCTCGTTATGGTAATATATCAGATCTTGATTCCAGCTATACTATTTGATCCCAACAAGTCAACAATTTATTGTATTAAAAAAAATATTATAACCTTACCGAAGTAATAAGGTAGTATATATTTACAAGAACAACCCACTCTTAAAAGAATAATGTGAATTATGAAGCGATAAGAATGGCAATATTATTGAAAATTTATTGGAAAAACAGAAGAAAAAAAAAAGTTATAAGCATATGTTCCTAAAATAGGGGCAAATCGATATGATTCTAGAGGCTCTTAAAACTCTAGCATCCTCTGGTTAATATACACAAATTCTAAATGAAGGTTAAATGTGTCAACAATATACTTTAATGGATTACCAGTAAAATGAAAATGCATTTCTTTCAACAACAACAAAAAATGCCAGTACTGAAAAGTTTTGGATGGTGAATATGTAATGTTAAGATATTGATTTCCAATTTAGGTCTAGCATTGTCCTAATAACCCATTTCCATTATTCTGTTCAAATGTTGTTTTATAGGACTACCGTATTTTAATAACAGTACTTTTTTTTTGGAAAAATATTTTGACATCACTACATAAAGTTTGGTAATGATTCAAGTAATGGTATATACCACACCTAATATCACAAACATTCTATCACAATACATGTGACAATTGAATTGTCAACTTATGAGTGAATACATATTAATAATGATTTATCTCAGTTATCCTTGTATCCATTTACAAATTGACACATCAGCTGCCATATATATTGGGATGGAAAAGTTGTGATTTTAGGTATATATGTATTACTCTTCTATTTAGATTATGGATGGACATAAAAACCGAAACCAAATTGAACCGAACAGGAAAAAGAGTATTTGGTTCGGTTCATAGCTTTTGTTCGGTTTAAACCGATTTGAAACTTGAAAACCGAATTGAATTCTGTTCGGTTTCAGTTTTGGACATACAAAACCAAACCGAACGAATAAACTGAATTGTCTTAATTAATTATTTTGTAAGGTTCAATTTTATTATGGATTGTTTGTTGATGATGCTTTATTTTTGGACTACATTATATAGTACATTTTTGTATATCTATTTATAGAAGTTATGATGATATTATTTTTTGATCGAGTATGTAGATCGAATATGATTGAAATTTTAGATTTGGATTCAAAATTGGGTTGTATTTCGTTTAAATTACTTTTACATATTATGTTTTATTTAAAAATTTTAACCATAAATGCCAAAAATGCAACCTAAAAGCCCAAAAAATTGAAAAACATATTAAAAAACCTTTAAAGCCCAATAAGCTTAAAACCAAATTGAACCGAATGGAGATAAAGGTGTTCGGTTCAATTCGGTTTTCAGGTTCAAAAAGATTCAAACCGATTCACATTTTTAAAAACCGAATATATGTCGGTTCAATACGGTTTCGGTCAAAAACCGAACCGAACTGAACCGAACCATGTCCACCCCTAATTTAGACGATGTGAAATTTTTTGTTTCACATTCATTTTTAGGTGAAAAGAAAAACATTAATTCATTTATATAAAAGCACATCAAATCTTGGCAGAGCTGGTAGTGTACCTCTCTTTCACATATGTGGTGGGGAATTCAAATCTCACCATGCGCACCTTACAAACATATGTGAGGAGTTTTCTTCCCGAGTTGTGGGAAGTTGTTATCTTCCATTATAAGAGTAAATATCTGGATCGTACATGTATTGTTTAATCTCGATAGGTTTCGACAGTCCTACTGTAATATTTCAAAAAAATAAAAAATTATTCTTTTGTGAGTACAAGTCATATTGTAATTGTATCCAGTCAAATATTAATCAAGTTGTGTAACAAAACATCCCGACTAGAGGTGTCCACGGTTCGGTTTCGGTTTCGGTTTGAAACCGTAGGTTTCGGTTTGAAACCGTAGGTTTCGGTTCCGGTTCCGTGGAAAGAGGAAACAGTAACCGAAACCGTCATACACGGTTTGGGTTCGGTTTTGTAACAGACGGTTTGGGCGGTTTTGGACGGTTTGGTGCGGTTTGGATGTGTTTAAAAAAAAAACAGCTGGCTTTTTGGTCGATTTTTAGGAAGACTAAACCGTAACCGAACCGGCTCGGCTCGTAACCGGTTTCGATTACGGTTCGGTTTCAAACGGTTTAACCGAACCGTAGACACCTCTAATCCCGACTAATTGCTTAGGACATTGCACTTATGGGCATGAATAATTCTTTAAAAAGGTAATTACCAAATAAGTCATAAACTATTTTATTTTATTTTATTTTATTTTATTTTATTTTTTATATCTGCAAGTTGTTCACGGCTTTTATGTAATTACAATATTAACCAATTTTAACTCTTGCAGGAGTAAAATTATATTTTAATTCAAATTCATTATAAAACTGACATGTGTATCATTGTATCATGTTTGACAACTGAAAAGACAAAATTAACCGACGGAGGTGGTCTGGTTTTTTATATTTAGTGTTTTTAATTATCTTAATAAAAAAATTTAATTTTTTTTAGAATTATTTATTATAATTATTAATTTATCATAAATATAAATTTATATTTATTGTAACATTAATTTTTTTCAATATACATTATTTCATTATTTTCCCCTTGATTTTAATTTAGTTTTTATATTTATTTTAATCAATTTCATTCAAATATGATAAATCAAAGATATTAATATACTTTTACGATGGTGAGATATGTCACTTTTTTTTGTATATGTTGTAATGATGTTACCGTTTTAATAACTTAAGTTTAAAAGGCACCTATTATGATGAACTATCCAAATTGCCCTTAAATAATCTATTTTTATCCTCATTCTGCTTCTATCTACACTTTGAAAACGATAACTCATCTCTCTCTCTCCAAAATAGTTGTCTGAAAATCGATCTACAACTCATCTCTCTCCAAAAAACTTTTCTCTCTCCAGATTCTGCTAAAAAAAATAACATATGTTTGTGATCTTCTTTTATACATTGTCATATATTTCTGTGTGGTTTAACAATGTATCCATTCGTTATGATTTGTTATCTCAATCTTTGTATGAACTGTGTTCGAACTTTTTTACCAAGTTAAAAAAAAAAACCCGGGCACTTGGTAAAAAAGCTCGAAACCAGTAAAAAAACTTGGGCACTTGGTAAAAAAACTCGATTCAAGCTTTTGTACCAAGTGCCCGAACTTTTTTTAATGGGTTCGGTCTTTTTTGTTAAGTGGCCGAGCTTTTTTTTACTTTGTTCGAGCTTTTTTACCAAGTTAAAAAAAAAACTCGGGCACTTGGTAAAAAAGCTCGAACCCTGTAAAAAAGCTCGAACCCAGTAAAAAAAAGCTCGGACACTCGGCAAAAAAGCTCAAATCTAGCTTTTTTACCAAGTGCCCGAGCTTTTTTTAATGGGTTCGAGTTTTTTTACCAAATGCCCTAGTTTTTTTTTACTTGATTCGAGCATTATTGTCAAGTTAAAAAAAAGCTCGGACACTTATTAAAAAAGCTCGAACCCAGTAAAAAAAGCTCGGGCACTTGGTAATAAAGCTCGAACCCTTACCCGAGCTTTTTTGGTAAGGGTTCGAGCTTTTTTACCAAGTGCCCGAGCTTTTTTTTACTGAGTTCTAGTTTTTTTACCAAGTGTCCGAATTATTTTTTTTAACTTGGCAAAAAGGCTCGAATCAAGTAAAAAAAAGCTCGGGCACTTGGCAAAAAAGCTCGGGTAAGGGTTCGAGTTTTTTTGCCAAGTGTCCAAGCTTTTTTGTAGGTAATTCGAGCCTTTTTGTCAAGTGTTCGAGCTTTTTTTTTACTGGTAATTATATTTCGAACATATTAAGTACTGACTAGAAAAAAAAAAGCTCCGGAGGCGCTGCCCCCTGCCCCCCAGCGAGCTTACCGGGGCGGGGAGCTCGACCCCCGAATGCGTCTGAGTAGTGTCACTCCGTCGCTGTTCGAGTGATTGTCTGAGTTTCAACCAGATTTTCTCTCTCTACTTCAAAACTATCACTGTAAAATGAATGAAAAGAAATCTAATGTGGAACAACTATTGAGGGTATTTTTATCCGTTCACCATAATATGTGTCTTTTAAACATAAGTTATTAATGCAGTGACAGTATTGAAATGCTACCTCCAAAAAGTGTTATTTATTTTTTGACCCTCTTTCACAAATATAAATCAATTTTTTATTTTATTTTTTATATCTCGTAGTAGGTCACGACCTTTATGTTTTTAACTAATCTAATTGCAATATTAACATACTTTAACTCTAGTAGGAGTAAAATTATATTTTAATTTAAATTCATTAAAAATTGACATGTGTATTATACTTAATTAGCGGAAAAGATAAAATTAATCGATGGAAATGGTCTGGTCTTTTATATTTAATGTTTTTAATTATTTAATAAAAAACTCATTTTTTAATATTATTTTATTATAATTATAATTATATTTATTGTGACATTAATTCTTTTCAATATATATTATTTCATTATCTTCCCCTTGATATTAATTAAGTTTTTTTTATATTTATTTTAATCAATTTCATTCAAATGCGATCAATCAAAGATATTAATGTACTTTTACAAATTATATATTAAAGTCAAAACACAAATGTTAGGTAATTTGGTTGTACAAATAATCAATTTGATAACTTTTAAAATGTTAAGGATTCATTTAGTAATTATGAAAACTATGGGATCAATTAGGTTAAATATAGAAAATTCACAAACATCTTGGAAGTTGGATTTAAGAAACAATTTCGGAATTATTTGGTAATTGTCCTTTTCAAACCGATAACATTTTTTATTTTTTATTTTTATTTATCAATTTTGGGTATGTTAATTCAAATCTAAAAATTGTCGGACCGAATGAATAATCATTATAACCAAACTCTATTGGGCTGTTATAATTTTTAGTTTTTGATATTCGGTCATATCTTAAGATGTAAATAACATATTAGTAATTGATACGAGCACTTGATGTCATATATTACTAGTTTACTACTTAGTTCAGCTATCAGAGTTGTTATAAAATATTTTGATTTATGGTTTCAACAAAATAGAAAGAGTCTTTCATGGAGGTTTTTTAAATTAATGACTAATTTAATATTATACTTTATTAATTATAGTAAATATAGAAAGTAGAATACCGATGCCTTACATAATAAATTTATATAATGGTGAGTCAACTCCGAATTGATCCTCTTAATTAATTTATGTGCAAATAAATAAATAATTGCACCTTAAATGAAATATATAATATTCCTTTACATTCCTTTTAGAATTACATAAGACCATCTCCGATGTAAATATGCATTTGTAGAAAATTGATTGTCACATATGATAGATAGTTAAAAAGTTAAAAAAACTCTCTCCAATGCAATTATCTAACTTCAATATGGAGATGATACGGTAAACAAAAAGTTTGAAATTATGGAATTAAGTTTCTAATTATAGAAATTCTCCTAGAAATGATGATTAGAATTTCTAACTAATTCAACCAATAATATTAAAGCTCATTTAATTGTAAACTAAAAGAGGAGAGAGGATATAATAATTGTTTTATTATGATTGGTCATAAAATGGATGCATATTTGATTTTATATAATTGCATTGGAGATGTGAATATGCATTTCTCTCAAAAAAAAAAAATTAAGTGGGTCCATAATAAATAGAAATGTTAATATGAGACCATTTAGAAACTAAAAAATGTATATTTGTATTGGAGATGCTCTAATAACATACGTAATATTTTATATATAGTTTTATGTTATATATCAAACAAAATTTTTCATCTAGCCAGTCAGAGAGTCAGTTGACTTAAGTAGGAAAGAATATGTTTCTTTTACTATTATTTTCATTTTACTTTTATTATAGTAGCGTAGACATTCCATATATATCTGGTTAATTATTATTTTGTACAAAGACACTTTAGATGCCAATAGACACTAGGCCGGTTATAGATTGGCCATGGAACAAAAACAAGTGAAATCCAAGTCTATATATTAAAAAAAAATTGGCAGACCACCATAGTTTATAATGGCTTTGTTTTAACGGTACTCATTCAATCCAGTAATATTGTTTCATGTTTGAGTTCGCACTACTATAAATGGGGGATAAAAATAAAATTGTTTAAGTGAGATTCGAATGATGCAGATTGCTATACCCACTAACAATAGCAATTGTAATTTTTTGACGTAGAAAGTTCCAAATTCAAATTCTTCTCTTCTAAAAGTAAAAAATAAAATAAAAAATAGAAATTGTACACTCCCTTCTGCAAAATAAGATTCTGGGACTTATCGTCTTAATTGATATATAGATCTATTTTTGATATGTGTTGTAATTATGCATTTTAATTAATAAATGTGAATTCTATTGTCAAAAAAAAAAATGAATTCTCTAGTAGCAAACTCAAGGTGGTTGGTTCAAATGTGACCTAAAGTGATTAGATTAGTCAAATATACTCTGATGACATATTAATAAAATCTTATGATGCGAGGTAAGGACCCAGCAATATTTTTAGTCTTAACACGACTCCCTATTTTCAACATGTATATGTATATTTGTATCATAATTCTCTGTTGATTGGAACTTAATTATTATTGACATGCTATTTATGACAATTACAATTGTACTAACAACCGCTATATCTATATGATTCCATTCATAACAATGAAGAAAAATAATCCTTAATATTAAGGGGTTAATTGTTTTTCCATTTATCATTCTGTTTTTTTCTTAACCGATAAAAGATCTGAAATTACCTCTAAAATCACTTAATTCAAAAATACTAACTTTCAATCCTCAATTATTAGATTAATTTAACGTTAGAAGAATCTTATTTTTTTTGTCCTGTATACACTCACCAAGGTTTTATTACCCAAAATAAACCTTGTCCTGTCGTTGTCCATATATTGTACTATGCTAACCTAATAATTACTTAGGATAAACAAGTACTACTACAAGTAAATGAAAATGGCTAAACAAAAATAAAGGGAAAAGCATATAGTATAAGGCCGAGAAACATTTTCAAACAAAAATGGAAGTTGCATTAGCTATCTTTTGAAATTTCTTTTTAAATGTTCTATCATCGATCTAATTCTCCAATGAAGTGTCATCATTTACACCATCCTTTTTTTTTTTAAAGAAAAACAACTAAAATTAGCTTTTTTGGGATGAATATTTCATCATTCTCATAGTCAGTCCATTTGTCTTCATCAAGTATCTTTGTGTTTTATATACACTAAAGAGTAAAGAGTAAAGATACCTATGGGATCTTCTTTCACTCTCAAACTTTTCATCTTTAATATCTAAATATCCAATTTAGGTACTGGCCGACTCAAGGTTATTTGGAGCCCTAGACGAAAAATCTACAATTAAACCTTTTATCATAAATTCAATTTTGAGATAAAAAAAATTAATTAAACTTATAATACTAATTAGAAAACTATTCAATTGGAAAATAAATGAAAATATTTGAGTATTTGGAAAATTATTCAATTGGAAAATAAATGAGAGCCATGGTTTATGGAATTCCGATTTTAGAAATAATTTTCAAATAGTAAACATGATAATATATTCAGCTTCAAGAAAAGACATAATAATATAAAGACATGTTTTTTCAAAATATAAATATAAAATTAGTTATATAAAAAAATTATAAAATTAGTTTTAAAAAATTATAATATTAGTTCTAACTTTTATATATGTCATTAGGCCACCAAACAACTCTATTTAAATATTTCCGTTTAAGAAAAGAAAAAGAAAAAACAAAATATATGCATCAGATATAATGCATAGCACATTTTCTACCATGATTTCATCCTGTGATAAATTCTGACAAATTTTACCGTATGGTGAAATTGTAACCGAGATGCACCCGGCATTATGATATGCATACAAATTTTTTTATGAACACAAATGAGCACCATTTATTCATGCACATACTGTTGAAACTTCAGTCTCATAACATCAAAATCTTTATGCTTCATCATACAAATCCGGCAATCCCTAGACAACTAAAATATAAAAAAAAAAAATTGAGTTGTCCCCATCTTTCAAAGTATAATTATGTTGATTAATTGACCGTTGAATAAAACAGCTTAAAGTATAAGTTTGGTTATAAAAAACAGGCTAGGGCGTATAAAGCCTTTGTAGGTTTTGAGTGGAATTGCTTTTAATTCATAGGGAGACAAGGAGCATCTGGGTTACTCTTTGTCCTTCCTCGATTTGTGGCAAACCTTTGTAGTTCCAATTTGGTTTTACGTGGCTAAAAGAGTTTGGTCTGTAGGTAATTTTTTCACAATTACCTGATAAGTTTATATGTTTGAATTCTTCGTGTTTATTTAGAAACCCTAAATTTATATAATAGTATATTACTTTTAAAAAAAAAAAGCTTTACACGGTTCTCTCTCGTGTTACTCACATCTAAATTCTTTCCCTTTCATTATTCATTTTACATCACCATTAATTTAATATATTAATATATATTTTTTTTAACCTTTTGAGTTTTGATCAAATTGAAAATAATCATGTAATTTCAAAGTTAAATATAAAAACTCCCAAACGGACCTATGTTGTTAACCACACCTCTTATGCGGGTTAGGGTTTGTGCTAATTCTTCCTAACATATATCATTAAATTAATAGGAAATAGCATTAATGTGTTCTTCTAGTTTTAGCTACCTTCAATTTTGTTGTTGTCAATTTTACCCCACCCTTGAAGTGATAAAAATGCCCCTATAACTTTTATTTTTAAAAAATAATTTTAAATAAAAAATAGAATTTTTTTGGAGGTCTGGTAAAAAAACGTTTCTTTTTTTATTTTATTTTTAAATTCAAAATTCATTAGGGGTATTTTATCAAAAAAGTGAAAAATGTCAAAAACATTAGTAATTTTCTAGAAATTAATTAATTTAAAATTTCATATGTTTTTATGGCTAGTTTATAAAGATTCCTGAAAATTAAATATCATCAATACCATACTTTAATGAATTAAATATATGTTTTTATCGTTATATCGCTGATAATTGTTTTTAAAAAATAACACATCACACCTCTTAATAGAGATATCACACCTCATAGTAGAGATGATCGTGTGTCTCCCTTTCACCTTGGTGTCGAGGGATTTGAATCCCATCATACATATTTTATAAACATCTACGGAGAGTTTCGTCCGGTTTGTAGGAATAGTTATCCGGACCACACATATATTATCTGATATCGATAGGTTTTGAATAGTTGTAATACTTCATATATATATATATATATAAAAAAAACAAAGAATTTGGATCTTTAATTTATCTGAATTTGTATTGAGTATTTTCAAAGATTGTGATTACTGATTGGCTATAACACAAATGAGATATTAAAAACGAAATTAATCATTTATGATCTATAATTTATCTGAATTTGTACTTGAGTATTTTCAAAGATTGTGATTACTGATTGGCTATACCACAAATGAGATATTAAAAACGAAATTAATCATTTATGATCTATTATTAAAAATTGAACAAAAGAGCTTAGAAGAATAGAAGATATTGAACATATGATTTTAGGATATAATTAACATTATCCTATCATTTGAATTTTGATAGAAATGATGTGAACTGTGAAGTGATCAACATCACTGCCTTTTTGTAAATATATATTAGACAGGTGTTCATATATTATATATGAGTGATGGACGTATTGGCTTATTCTTCATATACGATCGAATAAACCACATGACTTCTCACAGTCCAGAGAGAGAACCCCAAAAATCTAGACGTGACGCCTTGTGTTGGTTCCACATATATTATTCTTTTTGGTTATAATAATAATTATTATAAATTTAAATATTAATATATATGGATGATGGATTATGATGGATTCCCTTGGAACAGGGTTTGTGTGAGCATGGTTTTCGGCCGCCCAATCATGATATTGCTCTCTTGAAAGTTGAAAGTGATTCCCTTTGCTTCCTCCTTAAGCCATTTTCACCGTCCCCTCCCTCTCTCTCTCTCCGTAATCGCTTTCCCTCCTTAGTCCTTGTCTGTTTTTGTAATTAATCTTTACCTATGTTTCACGGTTTAAAGGGAAGGAACGTCGCTCAAATCCATATCCTCATCATGGATATGTAATAAACATATCAATTCACCGAACCAATTTTTTATCTCATCCCATAGCTTTTACTTGAGTTATGTTTGAAATTATAGTGTCATTCCGGTTACTTTAGTCGATAAAATCATTTTTTTCTTTTATGAAAGATTTTGAACTCAAACCCTACTCATCAAACATTAATATATACACTACATGTGATGACACAACTTAAACCTGATATTAAAACGTTGAATGAATGTTTTTTATTTTCTTTTATCACTAAACTATATTATATTAGATGGAGATAATTATCTTTGTATTTACTATGTCGATATAATTCTTGCGAAAGCAACCAAATTTTTTTTTCAATCATATGTAGTAAATTTGTGAGAATGTTAAGATAGTAATTAAATAAATTTCTTTTGAATGAATACCTATGTCAAGATTCTTCAAAAACACATAAAATAAAATAAGATTAGTCTTCGTTAATAATTAATCTAATTAAAACCTCTTTAAAAAAAATAAACATTATCAACTTTTAACATATTTTGTAGTGCATTTTTCTTCCACATAAATGTCCGGATAAGGGTTCAAATCTCACCGTGTGTATTTTACAAACATGTGTGGAAAATTTTCTTTATAGATTATATGAGTAGTTATTTAGACCGCGTATATACTGTTTGATCTCGACAGGTATTAACAGTCCAATTATAATAGTTACCGTAATAATTTATAATAATAATAATAATCTTATTAAAACCCAGTTTTTGAAATGTCATTAATCATTATCTTATAATTAGACTGACTTTATTGACAATTGAGAGTCACAACAAGCTTCAAGGCTTTAAATTAAATAGACTGGCGTAGAATGAGCTAGTTTAATACACAAACATGTTATTTCAAGGAGGAATATAACATATCTGCTTATCGTCAATTACAGTAATCACTTTCAAGTTCCAATTTGAAACAACATATTACATAACTTTGAATGCTTATATGATATTTTACTTTTAATTGAATTTAGAATTTCATAATTATGAGCTCGGGAGTGGGAGGTGCTTGAAATTTGAAAACCTTTGGTTTTAATGGTATCCAGCTCTTCTTGTTCTTCATGTAATTTTCTCCAGTTGTCACTATTCTCCTTGAAAACCTGCCACGTTATAGCTTAGAAGAAAGGAACCATGACACCAAATCTCCCCAAAAATCCATACAAACACAATTCATTGATTTCACCATCAACTTCTACACTGTATACCGTAACACTGTAACATATATATATATATATATATATATATATATATATATATTGTAGAAAACAAAATGATGAGTTGTGTTACAGTCTGTTAATTCGCTGCCACTGAAAACAGAGAACATAATTATTCTCTCTCGATTTGGTTCTAAATGTAAACAGAGCTCTCTGTTTCCTTTATTATGAATAATTTCACCCACTTTTAGCTGATAAGGAGAAAAAACTGGAAACCATATATAATGAAAGAGAGTATTTTTTGATGGTGGCGTATGTGTGGTGGGACCCAGTGGACACGGTTCCATAGGCTTTTTCGCCTCCTACAAATACCCCTTCACACATTCCTTCTCTTACCATTCTCATTCAAGCCCACTTCAAATTAACACTAAAATCCCACCTCCATTTTCATCATCGATCTATATATCTCTCTATCTCTTTTCAGTTTTCACTAGCAAGTAGTAGCAACTTTGCACCCCAGGGTCTCTTTGTAGACCTCTGTTGGATGCTGTTGCTTTTCTTCAGGTAATTTTTACTACCCAATTCTTTTTTTCTTTTCATTTTTTTTTTTTAATCTTTATGTGTGTCACAACTCACATGCATGTGTGTTTCTTTTCAGTTTTCTTTGTAACTTGTTTTTTGTTTTTTTATCTATTTTATATATCCTCATTTTGTTCCATGAATTGCTTTGTGCAGATAAAAGTTGTGCTTGATATATACTAGTTTTGAAGAGATGTCAGCAGCAGCAGCAGCAGCAGCTTCTCTCCCGCGCTTATCTTCAACCTTGAAGATGGAGGAAGAAACCATCAACATGAAGAAGCAAGGCATCGGTTCCATTCTTGGGTCCGATTCTGATCAAAGAAGCAAATCTTCTTCTCTACGAAGAACTCTCTCAGCTGAACATATGTCTTCAACAAAATGGTTGACACACCATGGCTTCTCTCCCATGAAAAAAATTGCCTCCTCTGAAGAGTTCTCTGTATCTTCAATCACTGACTCTGAAAGAGAAGACGATGATGATGATGAAGAAGAAGAAGAAACACAAACCCAATTCGATATTTGGACCTCAATTCAAAACGACAAAAACAACAAAGACCTTGATCTTGAAAAACCTTATATTCACCCTCTTGTCAAAAGATCAAGTTCTTTGAGTGAGAAGAGTCTTGAAATTTGCACGGAGAGTCTTGGATCAGAAACCGGCTCTGATGTGTTTTCTTCTTACCCTTCATCGGAGACTGAAGATGACAAAGAGATTAATGAGCAACAACAACAACAACAACAAGCACAGGAGATGAGTTTTGATGTTGAAGATGTTCATGTTCATATTCCTAAATACAATTATGTTGTTGGGAATAAGAAGTCTTGCTCGCAATCAAGATCCTTTCCTCCTCCGATTCCTTCTCTGCTGTCTCGTGAAGATGGAGCTTCCATTCATATGCAGTCTCGTCGAGACAATGGTAGGTTGGTTCTTGAAGCAGTTTCTGTTCCGACAACTAACAACTTCAAAGCTCAACGACACGATGGTCGTCTTGTTCTCACCTTCATCGAGACTCATGAACAACAACTGTCCAAGAATTATAACTACCAAGAAGAAGAAGAGGAAGAAGATGTGTTTGACAACTTTGAAGAAGAAGAAGAAGAAGAAGAAGAGAGTGAAGATGATGAGGAGATAGAAGAGAATAAGGAGATGGAATTTGTGATGGAGCGAGCACCAAAAGTGTCAACTGGAGTGATTAGTCTTCATAGGTTGACATATATGATGAAGAATAAACATTTGGGTGTTGTGTCAAACAAAAATCCAACGTGGCCTCACAAGTTCAATGAAGTGGCCAAATTTGATGACGAGGAGGAGATAATTGTTCATCATAACCCAACCATGGTAGCACAATCACTTCCACCGATGGCTCGCCTGATACCAAAACCACCGGTTAAGGCAGCAGCGACAGCGGCACCAGCGACAGCGAGAGCAGAGGCGGCATCCACCAAGGTGGCTGTAACTGGTGGGGCAGCTTCTTTGAATGCTTATGAGTACTATTGGAGGACCAAACCAGAAAGCAAAGGCAATAATATTAATGGGAATAAGCTGATCATAAATTCCAAGAATCCAATGGAAAATTATGAGCAAAGGAGATCATCAACAGGGAACAAAGGAGGAGATTATTTGGTCCCTTTGTTAAAGAGCTGCAAGGAGCCTAGAAGGTCTCTATTATTCTGGGAGCCCCGTTGCATTGCCACTTCTTGATAACATTAATTCTCTCCATGATGATGTTACTATAATTATATATATTTTCCTCCATTTCCAGTACTACTCCGAGGAGAGGTCTGTGTAGTCAAATAAAAGAAGAAAGAAGGAAGATATAACTTCACAATGTTATATTATATTATATTATATTTAATTAAACAAAATCTTTTTATCATCTTTGACGTTATGCAATGTCTAATCGATGTCTCTCTATTTATATATTATGATGTTTTTGAAATATATTTTTCTTTACTTTGTTTGCTTTTAGCAATTGTTAGCCAATAGATTTTGAGAATGAGTCATGTGTGGCCTGACTTGATCTTAATTTTGGGAACATCATGATCCACTCTTGATATGGGTCGTTACTGCTTGGATTAAGTTGATGACTGATAGATATTTCTTGTTTATAATTTATGTATGTATCCACATGCTTCAACTTCAAGCATATCATTCTCTCAAACAGGGTTACGGAACAATGGGCTCAAGTTGGGCTCAAAATATATCTAAGAAACTGTTTTATATGAATGATCATTATTTTATTTTTATTTTTTGAAATAAAAATATGTATGATTATGAAGTAAATAGATAAATTCTTATAGCAGAAAAAAAATCATTTACACCATAATTTGAAGTTATGAAAAAAAAAAAAAAACCCTTAAGCAACATGTGGTCGAATTTCTTCTCATGTAGGATATTATATATATATTGGTTCTTTTACAAGAGATCCCTTATTGTTATTTAGGTAAATTGTATTTTAGTCCCTGCAATTTACCTTCATCTACGTTTAATCAACGGTTTTTTAGAATTATAATTTTTAGTCCATACTTATTCTGACTATCTGGATTGTAGTCCCTACCGTCTAATTCTGTTAGAGTTTTAATGAAATCCGTTAAGTTAACGAGGGTAAATAGGTAAAATCACATCCAGCTTCTAGAAACTTTAGTTTTTGAAGGGTAAAATTGTCATTTCAGGAATGGATAAAAATTGAAAAAGAAAATAATTTTAAATTAGATATTTCTTTTTTATATTTTTATTTAAATCTAAAAATAGAAAAAAAAAATAAAAAAAAAATTAAAAACTAAATAAATTTCTAAAATCTAAAAAAAAAATTGAAAGCAAAAGCAAAAAAAAATAAATTTAAAACTAAAAAATATAAAAAACAAATTAAAAATTATTAATAATAATAATTAATTAATTAAATTTAAAAAATGGATTTGGTGAGATCCAGACCGTGTATCTCATGAGATGGACGGTGGTGATCCACCGGATCTTTCTTTTTTTAAATATAAAAAATGTCGAAATAAAAAAAAAACCATAATAGATCATCACCATTATCATCGTTCATCACCACCGTCATCAGCGTTCATCACTGTCTCTCCATCATCGATCATCACCATCACCATCATGATCGATCATCACCGTCATCGATCATCACCATCTCACCATCATCGATTGTCACCATCTCACCATCATCATCTTCAATCCTTCATCTTCCCCAAACAAAAACCTAGAACCACATCAATAAATCCCCAAACACGAAATCAAAACCTTTTTCAACTGTCTTCTTCTCTATATAACCACTGTTCGTTTTTCTTTAAGAAAATAAAAAAAAAATCCCAAATATAAATCTAGAATCCCTAGATTTACATATCGTTAGCTATGAAATTGAATCTCATTCATTCAACTCTCAATCAAACCCAAATATGAATTTGAAGATCTAAAAATTTGAAATCAAATAAACCTAGGTTTGCAGATCTTCAGTAGCGCTCTTCATCCACTATCGCCGCTCTTCAGCCGTGTCGATGACCTCGTCTCTGGTGGTCGCTGCCTTGTCTCTGCAATTGCTCATCTCCGGTGGTCAACCACTCATCTTTGGTCACTTCATGTGCTTGCATGAGAGAGAGTGAGAGAGATGATGTACTGATGTGTTTTGTTTGATGATGTTGGTGGATTTTGGTTTGGTTTTGTGGCGGTGTTGGTTTTAGGTTTGATGATGATGGGGTCTGTACTCTGTAGTGGTGGTGTGGAGTCTGTGTTTGTGTTTATGATTTATCGATCTGGTTTGGTTGATGATGATTGATGATTTTGGTTAGAATTGAAATTGAAATTGAATTTGGTGAGCGATGTGTCCCAAACTCCCAATCACAACTTTTAAATTTTAATTTTAATTTTTTTAATTATGAACTTCCAGAATTACCCTTCTTCCTGTCTGGTCTTTTTTTATTTTTATTATTATTAAGGGTAAAATGGTCTTCCAATGGTATCAAGGGCATTAAAGTCATTTCACGTGTCTGACATGACATAACCTGTCTTTTGACGAATTCTGTCACAGAAGGACTAAAAATTATAATTCCAAAAAAACGTGGATAAACGCAGATTAAGGTAAACAACGGGGACTAAAATACAATTTACCCTTTTTATTTTGGTAAGGATCACCATAAAATCACATCTATTTTTATGAATTTTGATATGGATTTTTTTATGGATGATATTTTCAGTGAAATATATATTTGAATGAAATTTGAGAATTTTTCAAGCATCACAACTATTTACCCTGATTTTGTTAAATATAAAGACATCGGAAAAAAGGTAAAACATAAGAAAATTCAAGAAAAATAGTTATAGTACTTAAAAAAATTCTTAAATTTTATTCATATGTAGATTTTTTTAAACATATCATCCATAAAAAAAAAATCATATCAAAATTTATAAAAATGGATTTGATTTCATGGTGGTCCTTACCAAAATTAAAATAAAGGATCCCTTATAAGAGCAATATATATATATATCCTTTTCCCTATTTTTGATGTTGTTCCGACGTGTGTCATCATTAAGTGTTACTATTATTTTTATTATATATAACATTACTTTTGATGTGGTTGTGACACGTGTCCTTCATGAAGTGTTATTATTATTTTTAATATATATAATAATAATAATAATAATATATCATATATATATATATATCATATATAATAATATCATATTCTCCCACTTTTACGACACGTGTCCTTCATTAAATATTACTTTTGATGTGATTGCGACACATGTATTATATACAATATCTACAGTTTCATTTTTATTTCAATTCCTATTTTCAAAAGAAAAAAAAAACTTTATCAATTAATAATTTAATATTAATTTTCTAATATCCACTCTATGTGGTGGATTTAATTGTTTTTAAGATTCAATAATTATCCCATTATTGAAATCTTTTAGATTCATATGTAACCCTTCATTTTCCACCAATTTCATTTTGTATATATAGATAGATTTTCGTTAATGGAAATTATAAGGAATGTCACTCTTTTTTTGTTGTGTTACAGTGATGTCATCAATTTAATAACTTAAGTTTAAAAGACATCTATTATGGTGAACTGCCCAAGCCCTTAAAATGTGTTTTTGTGCTTCCATCTACAATTTAAAAAAGAATTGTCTTCTCTCTCCAAAAAAGTTATTTGAAAATCGATCTCTTTATATTCTTTCATGCATTTGTGACTGGTTTAACAATGTATCAATTCGTGTATGAACATGTAATCTCCAGAATGTGCACGAGGTTTTTTTTAACAGTCCGAGATTTTTTCTGTTGTTTCAAGTTTTTAACGTTATTTTCTAAGCTTTTTTTCTATTGGTTCGAGCTTTTTTTGTATTAGTCCAAACTTTTTTTTAATTATTTTTCGAGGTTATTTTTCTTCATATTTGAGCTTTTTTTTTCTTTTCCGAGCCATTTTTCTATTGGTTTTAGCTTTTTTTATATTAGTCTGAGCTTTTTTTGTATTATTTTTCGAGGTTATTTTTCTTCATTTTCAAGCTTTTTTTTTCTTTTCCAAGCATTTTTTTATTTTTTTCCGAGTATTTTTTCTGTTGGTTTGAGTTTTTTTTGTATTTGGTCCGAGCTTTTTTTTTCTTTTCCGAGCTTTTTTTAATTATTTTTCGAGGTTATTTTTCTTCATTTTTGAGCTTTTCTTAATTTTTTTCCAAACTTTTTTTCTCTTGGTCTAAGATTTTATTTTTTTAACTATTTGCGAGATTTTTTGGATAGAATTCGAGGATTTTTGTGAAAAAAGGTCAAACCTATTTTAAAACAGCTCGGACAGTTGTCGTAAAAGCTCGAACAGTTGTCAAAAAAGCTTGGGTATTTACGAAAAAAAAACGAGTTTTGAAAAAAAAAATCGAATTTGTTTCTAAAAAGCTCGATCATGTTTCCAAAAGTCTCGGAGATTCAAAGTTAAACAAACATGATTTTCCTAAACAAAAAACTCGAAGGTCTTTGAAAAAAACTCAAAGTTGGTTCAAAGAATCTCAGAAATGTTTCAAAAGTCTCGAAAACCCAGAAAATCATTTTCGTAAAAAAAAAATCAACCTTATTTCAAACTCTAACCTAACTCATAACCATTCTTAGATCTTTTATCAACACACAACATATCAAATTAAAAAAAAAAAAAAAAAAAAACTCTGGGGGCACTGCCCCTTACCCCCCCCCCCCCCCAGTCCGAGATTTTTTCTGTTGTTTCAAGTTTTTAACGTTATTTTCTAAGCTTTTTTTCTATTGGTTCGAGCTTTTTTTGTATTAGTCCAAACTTTTTTTTAATTATTTTTCGAGGTTATTTTTCTTCATATTTGAGCTTTTTTTTTCTTTTCCGAGCCATTTTTCTATTGGTTTTAGCTTTTTTTATATTAGTCTGAGCTTTTTTTGTATTATTTTTCGAGGTTATTTTTCTTCATTTTCAAGCTTTTTTTTTCTTTTCCAAGCATTTTTTTATTTTTTTCCGAGTATTTTTTCTGTTGGTTTGAGTTTTTTTTGTATTTGGTCCGAGCTTTTTTTTTCTTTTCCGAGCTTTTTTTAATTATTTTTCGAGGTTATTTTTCTTCATTTTTGAGCTTTTCTTAATTTTTTTCCAAACTTTTTTTCTCTTGGTCTAAGATTTTATTTTTTTAACTATTTGCGAGATTTTTTGGATAGAATTCGAGGATTTTTGTGAAAAAAGGTCAAACCTATTTTAAAACAGCTCGGACAGTTGTCGTAAAAGCTCGAACAGTTGTCAAAAAAGCTTGGGTATTTACGAAAAAAAAACGAGTTTTGAAAAAAAAAATCGAATTTGTTTCTAAAAAGCTCGATCATGTTTCCAAAAGTCTCGGAGATTCAAAGTTAAACAAACATGATTTTCCTAAACAAAAAACTCGAAGGTCTTTGAAAAAAACTCAAAGTTGGTTCAAAGAATCTCAGAAATGTTTCAAAAGTCTCGAAAACCCAGAAAATCATCTTCGTAAAAAAAAAATCAACCTTATTTCAAACTCTAACCTAACTCATAACCATTCTTAGATCTTTTATCAACACACAACATATCAAATTAAAAAAAAAAAAAAAAAAAAAACTCTGGGGGCACTGCCCCTTACCCCCCCCCCCCCCCCCCCCCCCCCAGTCCGAGATTTTTTCTTTTGTTTCAAGTTTTTAACGTTATTTTCTAAGCTTTTTTTCTATTGGTTCGAGCTTTTTTTGTATTAGTCCAAACTTTTTTTTAATTATTTTTCGAGGTTATTTTTCTTCATATTTGAGCTTTTTTTTTCTTTTCCGAGCCATTTTTCTATTGGTTTTAGCTTTTTTTATATTAGTCTGAGCTTTTTTTGTATTATTTTTCGAGGTTATTTTTCTTCATTTTCAAGCTTTTTTTTTCTTTTCCAAGCATTTTTTTATTTTTTTCCGAGTATTTTTTCTGTTGGTTTGAGTTTTTTTTGTATTTGGTCCGAGCTTTTTTTTTCTTTTCCGAGCTTTTTTTAATTATTTTTCGAGGTTATTTTTCTTCATTTTTGAGCTTTTCTTAATTTTTTTCCAAACTTTTTTTCTCTTGGTCTAAGATTTTATTTTTTTAACTATTTGCGAGATTTTTTGGATAGAATTCGAGGATTTTTGTGAAAAAAGGTCAAACCTATTTTAAAACAGCTCGGACAGTTGTCGTAAAAGCTCGAACAGTTGTCAAAAAAGCTTGGGTATTTACGAAAAAAAAACGAGTTTTGAAAAAAAAAATCGAATTTGTTTCTAAAAAGCTCGATCATGTTTCCAAAAGTCTCGGAGATTCAAAGTTAAACAAACATGATTTTCCTAAACAAAAAACTCGAAGGTCTTTGAAAAAAACTCAAAGTTGGTTCAAAGAATCTCAGAAATGTTTCAAAAGTCTCGAAAACCCAGAAAATCATCTTCGTAAAAAAAAAATCAACCTTATTTCAAACTCTAACCTAACTCATAACCATTCTTAGATCTTTTATCAACACACAACATATCAAATTAAAAAAAAAAAAAAAAAAAAACTCTGGGGGCACTGCCCCTTCCCCCCCCCCCCCCGCAAGTTGACCGGGGTAGCTCAACTACCGTGAGCTCGGTAGGGAGCTCGACCCCTGAATGTGTTTGCGTAGCGCCTGAGTTCAACGGAACTTTCTTTCTATTTTACAACTTTCACTGTAAAAAAATTGAATGAAAGAAACCAGAACAACTATTGTGGATATTCTTATTTGTTCACCATAATATGTGTCTTTTAAACATAAGTTATTTAAGTAATGACAATATTGAAATGTCACCTCCAAAAAGTGTCATTTAATTTTTGAACCCTTTTTGTTATGCCCTGTCATGACTATCTTCATTTTATGTAATTTTTAATTAAACAACTATTCAATTTTCAACCCTTTCAATAAATTTAAATTTTCCAACCCTATACTTTATGGTCCATTATCTATAAATTTAAGCCCTTTAGACTATCGATTAACAACTCTTCATTTTTATTAGGGCTCGAAAAATTATTGATACTATTTGGTAGGGGTGGGGGTGTTGTGCAAATATAACCACTTTACTAATATAGGTTTAAAAAAACATCATTTAACGTTATCAGAAGAAAATACCCCGAATTATTGAAAAATAGAGAAAGTTGTCATTTTCAAAGTCAAGAGAAAAGCAAGAGTGAGAAAGAAATCGACGGTGAAGTGACCGGATTGACAGTGCACCCGTTTTTTTGCGATCGACAGAGAGGTAAGTTGATTTTAATTTTTTTCTCGTTTTTGTTGTTGATAACTTGCATTGCATGTTAGACGTGTGTTTTGTTAATTGAAATTGTTGATTAGGTTTAAAATAGAGATCTGAAAATGGTTGTGGTTTAGGATAGAGTTTGAAATGTGGTTGAAAATCTGTTGAGGAAGATGAAATTCTGGGTTACCGAGACTTTTTGAATTAGTTTCGAGCTTTTTCGTAGTTGAGTCGAGCTTTTTTGATAGATTTTCGAGCATTTTTTGGTGAAAATAATGTTTTGGTAATTCGAGCTTATTTTAAAAGGGATCGAGCTTTTTTTCAATTGGATTGAGTTTTTTTTTCATTAAATCGAGTTTTTTTTTCATTGGATTGAGTTTTTTTTTTCAACAGATCGATCTTTTTTTCATCAGATCGAGTTTTTTTTTATTGGATCGAGCTTTGTTTTCACTGGTTCAAGCTTTATTTTCATTGGATCGAGATTTTTTTCAATGGTTCGAGTTTTTTTTTCAATTTATAGAGTTTTTTTTTCAATTTATCGAGCTTTTTTTTTTGTGAACCCGAGCTTTTATAAATCATAATCGAGTTTTTTTTTGGGTAATTTAGGGTTGGGTTAAGTCAAAGATTATTTGTCAAATGTTCGAGCTTTTTTATCAATAGCCCGAACTTTTTTATTAAAGTTTCGAGTTTTTTTTGCAAAGGCCGAACTTTTTTTGTAAATGCCCGAGCTTTTTTACTCTTGGTCGAGACTTTTCATGTTTGATCCAAGCTTTTTTCAGTTTAATGATGTATTAGTTCTGTGACATTGCAGATTAGAAATGGGTTAAGGGATTTACTTAAAACTCCAAAAGGAGGCTGGAACGAGGGCAAATTGACTCGACACGACCATTTTGACGCCTTTGGCCATATAGACGAGGCGTTGAACCAGGTCCTTGTAGAATTTTTTGATGAAGACTGGCGTTGTGTTTCGGGCATTTCCTGACGATGCATCGGGAGATGAATTTTTCAGGTGGTGTTGTCCATCATTTGCTTTTGAGGGAGCTGCATCATACGGGCACAACAGATGAGATGCAGTTCATGTTAGGGAATAAGTCAGTGAGGTTTTCGAAGGAGGAATTTTGCCTCATCGAGCGTGTATGCAAAAGTGGAGAATGGTATACATCAACGGTACTTTCCGCGGAGCCGATAAGGTTTCGTTCGAGGAAATGAGGGTTATTCTCACCCTTGGAAAGTTTCTGGAGGCGTACGATACTGTGAAGCTCTGCCTCATATATATGATGAACGGGATACTGATGAGGGTGGATGAGAGATTCAAGATTCTAGTTTGGCAGTTTCGGCTAGTGGAGGACCTTGATGCGTTCCCGTAGGGTGCCCACGTGTACATGCATTCCATTTACTCATTCAAGCATGCGCTTAACGGGCGACGAGATAGGTTCGAGAGACGTCAGCAGGAAAAAGGTGCTCACGTACATACGGTGGAGACCTACAACATTTACGGTCTATCTCACGCCCTACTGGTAAGAACTATGAATCACAACATGTACTTTACTGTTGGTGTCCTAAATGTTATGGATTCTTATCGTACTTTTCTTTGATACAGATATTTGCTTTCGAAGTGATCCATGATTTGGCCCTCCGGTTGCCACAGATTTGTCTCCTTGTATTTTAAAGTGGAATTTGGGCAAACAACCGAGAGGGAAAATGCTGACCAAGATTTTCAAAGCCAGGGTATGTATTTAATTCGTTAATTTCTATATCAGTTACTAAGTATACATTTACATTGTTCTAACTAAGATTTCAGATGTTTGCAAAAACGAAACATATGCCCACACCAGCTGAGACAGAGGCACCGTAATATGTAAGGCTAAACGGGGGGGAGTCTGTATGTAGAGGAGGACCGACCTCATATTCTGCCTCGGGTCCCTGATCAGACTACCTTTGGCGAAACAGTGGGACAAAGGGTGGGGGTTTCAGGGACAGTGACAGGGACAGTGACAGCAAGGGATCTAAGCTCGAAGCTGGGGGTTTCAGGGCCAGTGACATTGAGGGATATCAGTCGGACCCTCAACGAGAAAGGCATCGACGAATTCGGTTTACCACTCGCACACCTGCTACATCTATCGGGAATTCCCGTAGGGACAGTGAACATGATGGGCAGGTAAGTTGAAATGAAAGTTTTGTTTTTTTATTAACACGACATGTTGATAGTTTTGTACTAACAATGTAGACATGATTTCAGACCACATGGGAACATCTATGAATGATGTGCATGAAGCTCTCTGAAAGAGTGAGGAGGATCGACAACATCAGCACCGAGAGTTGCTAGATATGATCCGGAAGAGTGATGATGATCAACATCAGCAACACCGAGTTTTACTGGATATGATTCGGGGGCTTTAAGGGTCGACGACATATACTCACAGGGATGGTCCACCACCTCTTGATCCATACTTTAGTCCCGGAGACAGGACATGTGAGTATATGGGAGGACATACAAGATAGTTGGATGTAGTGAGCACCGGCCAACCGGGAGGGAGGGGGGTGCAGGAGTCAGGCTCAATCTCGTACTAGTGATACTAGACCTGCTACACATACAGCAGTCTGGTCGGACCTCCCAGCAGTCTTGTCTGGGTCGACCCTAGCCCAGCTCCACCGACCACCCAGCACAGAGACTGAGCTCCAGAGATCCCTCATCCCCCCACCACCAAGCATATCAATCCAACCGCAGTGGTCCCCTCCACCAGCCACCACATTGATCCAGCCGCAACGGTCACCTTCACCACTCACCACATCGATCCAGCCACAGTGGTCACCTCCACCACCCACCACATCGATCTAGCAGCAGCAGTTCCCTCCACCATCGAGCACATCGATCCCACAGTGGTCCCCTCTACCATCCAGCACATCGAGTGAGCTCCCCCCACCTCCACCACCACCACTCAACACATCGATCCCGTTCAAAAAGCGTATACTGAAGCAAGGGTGGCAGTTGTTGAGCCCTTACACAGATCCGTACAGGTTAAAGAAGTTGAGGACACGACCCCAGTCTGCGGAACACATATTTGACCCCCACAAACTGGTGGATACCAACCAGTTAGCGGCATACAAAGCCTTCAAGAAGAACATCAGCGGGAAACTGTGAGTACAACTTCATCTATGAATTTGGTTGAGTTTTTATGTTTAATCAATTTTTTATAAATATAATCCAACAAATTTATAGACGTGATGTGGATGTGCTGGCACCAGTCGACGCCAAATGGTTCATACGGATGCAGTCCAACTTCATGGACTTGGAAGACATGGTACGTACTTATGTGATTTTCAAAGTAATGTTTGTTTAAATAATGATTTATTGCTAACAATTCATTACTTTTATATATTATCAGCATATGAATGCGTACCTCCATATTCTTCAGAAACGTCAGCGAGGCTTCCACACTGTGTACAACCAGAGGATCAAAGCAGGGAAGACGTTGCTACTCGAAAGGATTTCCTCCGCCTGCTGGAAAACTTACGGGATACAACCCACCCCGTATATCTCGTAGCATTGGATACACAATTCTATATATGTATTTATACCTTATTGTTATCGCATATAGTTTTTTGGTTTTTTATTGTTGATAACTTCCTGTAAATGATTGTATGTACAATCACTTATGATGTTGCAGTGTGAGAGAATGATGCCTCGTGATGCTCACGGGGCTGTGACCACGACGATGTGGAATGTCTTGCAGTCCAGATGGTTGGATGAGGACCTTTAGACGGTCCATGGAGCTACCACTAGTTGAAACCATCCATGGCATGAGGTTGACTTGGTAAGTGTTACACGGTGTAAATGATTTCAATTAAAAACTTTTCGTATTTCCTAACACCTTCTGAATACTTTTACAGATTCTGATATCGTGCAACGTTGGGCGCCAACATTGACTTCTGGTAACAGTATAACTAATTCTTGGGAAGCTGGGGATACTGGACACCCGGAGACAGGATGTCTCAGTGTATATCAGGAAACAACAGGTTCGCCCATTGAGGTGGTTTTTACCGTCAATGCTGAATGACACGGGGTTCTACACTGTACAACGAGGTGGTCATCGACCGTTCACCAAGGAAAATAAGCCATTCACGGTCAGCGTGGTGTCCACTTCTACGGTCCCCCAATAAAAACATTGTAAGACATTCTATTTCATTATATTGCTTAGAGATTGTTTTATTGAAACGAATTGTAACGTGTGTAAATGTGTCCAATTGCAGGGGTAACAGTGGTTCTCATACATTGAGACTGGTCAAATACATATTGGAGGATCGATGGCCTTTCAATTGGTCGGAGGACGACATGGGGATCATTTGGGAGAAAATGGTTGTGGAGATTTTTTTTGTAACTCTAGGCCCGCCTAAAGATTGGTTGTATATTTGTTGTTGTAATTTTTTAATTTTTTGTAAAATAAAAATTGTACAAAGACATTCTATTTCAATTATATTATTTCTATTTTTATTTATGTTTCTGTTTGAAGTGTTTGCCATCAAAAGTATGACAAACATTGCAAACCTTGAACAAGTCATACAATTCCAAATTATTACAATCTAATACAATTCCAAATGTTTACAATGTCATCAATGGAAATATTGTCATTCATTCCCTATTACGGTCTCTGTTAAGGCACTTTTGTTTGTTGTATCCAACTGAATGATAGATGCTACACTTACAGCTGTATTCCTTGGGAACAACTCTGTTTGGACCTTCATTGATCAAAGGTGGGTTAGAACACCTTCTGAAATTATGACCCGATTGTCCATATCTTCTACACGATTGTGTGGATGTCTTTTCCGAAGATGAGACATATCTCCCCGCCCTCAGACGTCTTGCTTGTCTCCTGGAGATTGGAATCAAAACCACCCATTCAACGATATCATATGGCACTACCCATGTTGAAGGATGTCCAACCGGTATAATAAGAACCAAGTACGCATCAATAAGAGTCTGTCTCTTGTAGTAGTTCGTACACAGGGATGTGAAATCCAAGTTTCGCTCCCTATAAAAACAATGAAAATGATGAGTTTCACATTTCAGTAATATAAACCGTACTTTAAACTTTATGTTTTACCTTGCAACAGCGAGTCCGTGAGAACATGGAAACTGGTCCATTTAGAATTTGTTGCAAGTGCAGGTCTTCCGGGCTAGGTCAATAGTCCACTATTTTTCAAACCGCTTCACCAAGAATATATTCCAGTCGACTGGATTTACGGTCATAAAACCGTACTTCTTCACACGTTTTAGGATCACAAGATGTGTTGCGTCGGTCAACTAATGACACATGGACTGTGCAACTTGATAACGATCATGAAACCACCGTTGTAGCATATTCCTAATGAACTCAGCCATAGTCAACATAGACAGTTGCCGTGCAAATTTGAGGCATGATTTTATGGATTCTACAGCATTTATTGCCATCACCCTGTACCTTATTTTGGGACAGTGTACATTGGACCACTTTTATGGACCGACATCAATTACATAATCATATGCATTTTGGTGCAAGTTTTTTAACTCTTCTATATGCCGGTTATATTTCAACTCAGTGTACGTGCGGACTGCTTTGTCCATTATTATGGAAACATCCTTTCTGTGATATCGCTTCTTAATATTTTCAAAAAAGTGCCAGCAACATATGGAAATGAAAACCAGATCATCAATATGACTTATGGCACCCTTCAAGCAATCAAAAAACCACTCCTATGAAAGGTTGTTTTCTGAGTCGCCGTACCCAAAAGCAATTGGATACACATGTTCATTCTCATCTTGTGTAGTTGCAACAAACATTGTATCCTTAAATCGTCCCTTCAAATGGGTACCATCAAAGGTAATAACTGGATGCATACACATCCAGAATCCTCTAAGTGAGGCACCAATCGACATAAAAAAGTAGAGAAATTTACCATCTTCATCGCAATGTAAGTCAATGATTATACCGGAATTTTTTTATTCCAAAATGTTACCGAATGATGATAGCAGTTGAAAGGTTTCCTCATGTATTCCATAGGTCAGTGACAACGCATAATCGAGGGCTTGATGTGTCTTATTGTACATGATTTGGATGTCATACATTGTTTTCATGTCGGCGATTATGTCATTCGGACGCATTAGTCGACCATCCTGTTATTGAAGTCTAGGTGCAACCACTTCTCCAATTATGACTGCACTAGCTTATCGATGGCGCAGGTGAATCTCCTCCAACGGACAAGTGTGTTCGTTGACAAAACTTCTTACTTGGAAGTATGTCCCTTCATCTCTCATCACTGCTCTTAACTTCCACGTACAGTTGTCCATCAAACAAACAAGATGTAACATTGTTTTATTCGACCTTTTCACCTTTCACTCGAAGTTGTGCCGCATTACAAAATGCCCAACAAGTCTCTTCAAATGCTTTTTACTAGGAAAAAAATGTATTTTATATATCATGCATGTAGGTTCATCTTCTACCAAGTTTCTGCTTCCACTCATACCAAACGAGTATGATTCTGCTCCTGGAATTACCCACGTTGTGGTATTATCAGAATCATCTAGAGTTACATTAGCCCAGACCTCGGAGGTCCCAGCTATATCTGGTGCACTAAAACTAAATATATGTACACGTCTTGCACGTCTTTCCATTTGGATAGGTTCTTCATCTTCCTCATTGTTCCCTAAATTATCTACCTGATGATAATTTGCCTCATTATCCACCTCATGAATCGGCCCAATATTTGGTTTTGTATTCTGCTCATTGTTTAAGTCATTGTAGATCTCATTGTATTGGTGGTTATACTGCCTACAATTCATCTCAATTTGACAACCAAAGACATGGTCGAATTGAAGTTCCACTATATCAGCATGGTCGGCTACTTCCGGTCGGACAACACTTGTTTTTCCGACCGTCAATCCCACTTCTTTCTGTGAACAACCGGTTGCTTCCGCCTGACGATCGAAATTGTTGGGTGTTATCACGATGAGGGATATCTTCACCAATGACACCTCCTAATGGCCTCTCAATTAGACTAACACATACTTGCTGGATCACCCTATCTTCCCTTAGCATAAAATGAACATCATCGTCATTTCTTATAAATGTACGACACGTAGTCCCAGAAACGATTGATACAGACTGTAGATCAACAATGTATTTGTTCTTATCATACTTCACAACGGTTTGCATGATCGACACCAGTTCGTCGCAAGTCATCTTCTTTGACACATACAATCCTTGGTTATCGGAACCTAAAAATCTCTGACTTCCGCCTAGTAATTGCTCGTATCAATCGTTGTAAGATATGACTATTCTCACCCGATCCATTGTCCTGTGAAAATCATCATCACAGACCATTATTAAGAAAATAATATTTAATATTAAATTTATAATTAATAAAGAATTCAACAAAAATCTTAAGTGTAAGCGATTGAGCTTTTTTTGTATGGGATCGAGTTTTTTTTCTACATGATCGAGCTTTTTTTGTAAGGGATCGAGTTTTTTTACATGATCGAGCTTCTTTTGTAAGGGATCGAGCTTTATTTCTACATGATTGAGCTTTTTTACTAAGGGATCGAGTTTTTTTGTAGATGATCGTGTTTATTTACTAAGGGAACGAGTTTTTTTACGAGGGATTGAACTTTTTTCTTAAGGATTCGAGCTTTTTAAAATTGTTTTTTTTAGGGATCGAACTTTTTTGTACATTATCGAGCTTTTTTGTGAGAGATCGAGTTTTTTTCTTAAGGGTTCGAGTTTTTTTTCCCAACATTATAAACTTGTTTGCACCAGTTAAAAAAAGCTCGGACCAATGTAAAAAAAGCTCGAAAAATAAAATAAAAAAAATCCTCGGACCAATTACAAAAACGCTACAAATCATTTCAAAAAAAACTCGGACCAATGTACCAAAATCTCGGACACATATACAACAATTCATAGACATATAAAAAAAATGGAGAAAAAATGTTCTTACATTGTTAAACTACACAAATGTATGAAAAATAAAAAGATAATCAGAAATATTTGTTACCTTCTTGTGCAATATCTCGAGACACACAAGTTTTTTTTATAGAGAGAGATGGGTTGTAGATCGACTTTCAGACAATTTTTTTGGAAAGAGAGATGAGGTGCCTTTTAAAGAATAAATAATCGATTATTTTATGAGTATTTTCGATAATTCATCATAATAGGTGTCTTTTAAACTTAAGTTATTAAACCGGTGACAACATTACAACACACAATAAAAAATATGACATATCTCATCATTTGCACTTTTTATTAACACGTATTATTGGTTGTGTGAATGATCGGTTTTGACAATGGAATCATTTTAAAAAAGTTTTTTTTTTTTTGTTTATTGTCAGATTTATGGGAAAGTAAAAGTAATAATCGATCAGAGAGAGCAGGTATGAAGCAATTCAGAAATTCTATAAAGGTCAGCTATGTTATGTGTTGTAGTAGCTTTCATGCTTTTATGTGATTGTGTGATTTTTGGTTGAATATATATACAAGATTTTGTGAATTCCCAATTAGGGAGTACTGGATTAGATTGTTCTTAAAAAAAAAAAAGCAGATAAGATTGTCCAAGTATTAATTTTTATTGTTTCTGGCAGAAAAAAACATTCCATCAGAACCGCAGCCTCTTCTCTCAACAGGCAACCAGTCGAACAAGGCTCACATCTAGGAATGGGTCGAATCAAGAAACCCGAAAGGCACCGCAACACCTCCACCTAAGGGATGGACCCGAAGTTCCTAAGGAACCAGAGGTACGCGACTACGCGAGGAAGCACAACAACTAAGCAGTTGAGTCGCTACCGAGGAAGAGTGGAGTCTTGGGATGGCTGATGGATGCTGTGGATTTACTTTTATAATTACTCTAATAATTCTTCTTCTTCTTCTTTTTATTATCAAGATTTAGGTCCTGTTTGATTTTTTCACTTACTTAATGTGTGCTTTATCAAGTTATTTTATTTGTTTTTTTAAGTGATAAAAATCATTTAAAGAACCCTTAAAACTATTTGTTTAGAAAACTTAACACAAATCTACTAAAATTTAATGTAATTTTTTACTTCCAAAACTATCCTCACCGATCCAACTAATTTCCAATTTTGTTTCCTGTCAAACTACTATTTATAATAATATTATCTTTTTTTTCTCACTATAAACAAATACAGCATCCTAAAACCTAATTGCTTCAAAACTCAAACAATTAGAGACCGGTTTTCATACAATATTCCGGCTTTCAGGATTGAGTCATTCCTTTTTTTTCCTTATAATTTGATAATTAGTTTTGTTTATTTTATTTTAAAGTTTGATTGCATCTAAATAATATTAATAAAATAAATTTAAAATGTTATTAATTTTCAGATATTTATAACTTAAAAAAAACAAACTTATCACTTATATTCAGTTTTCAGTGGAAAAAAAATAAACATGTTTTTCAATTTTCAGTCTTCGGTCACTATTCAATCTTCAGTATCATTCAATATTATTCGGTCTTCAGACGAAAAATCAAACGAGACCTTAATCTTGAATTTATTTTTATTTGTTGTCTGTCCGCTATTTTGATGAAGACTTTGGTTAATCCTTGATTGGATTTTTTTTATATATCTTTTCAAATCCTTTTCATGTTTTTTCTCATGTTTATAGTCAATGTTTTATTTGTCATTTGGGTCAAGTTAATTTGCTTTTATTTGGTTTCAACTTTAGAGCTTCCGGTAAGACTAACTCAGAATTCAAGTTTTTGTTTTATCTTTCTTTTTAGATTTAGATCGTTGGTTTAAGTTTTAATAAAAAAAAAAATAATAATAAACGAATCCAACCAAGCAAAGCAAAGACAGTCTTTTAATCTCTCATGACAACAATCAAAGAAGCTGTATTAGAGCTAAGATCTTTTCTCCTCTTTTTTTTTTTGACTATGTATTTTTTGATGAAATTTTGTATAAATACCCTTACGTGAATGTTACATCTGTTTTAGCTTTATAATACAAAGATGAGATTTTGATTTCTTCTGATATGGGAGGTTTGTCCGTGAAATTTTTGATTTGATGGATATAGTTTATTTGTTTTCAATATTTTATATTTTCAATGATCTGATCGATTATATGTTGTTGAAAAATTGAGTTATGGGAGAATAGTAATTGGTAGTCATGTATAATAATTAGTAGTGGTTGATAAAATTTACAATATATATTTTTTGAAACTCACTTTGATCGTTCATGCTAATTTTTACCATTAGTTATTATGGTAACGGTAAAATGTCCATATCTTGCCTTTTGGGGATGTAAAACAGAAAGATCATTACCAAAAACATTTACTGTTGTTATTATTCTTAATTGATATTTATTGACAAAAATAAAATTTGAGAATATCAAAAGATCTTATTAAGTAATATTTTTGGACAAATTTTTTATTTTTAAAAGTAATTTATGGACAAATAACATTTGAGGATATAAAAAAAATATAAATCAATGCATGCAGGGCATCCTCATGTAAAACTTTTTGTTGTTTCTGGTTATATGTCCATTAATTGTAGGGGTATGTAAAAAACCGTCAAATCAAATCGAACCAAACCGACCAAACCGACCAACCTAACCCATAAAGTTTGGGTTGGTTCGATTACAAATATAAAAAATTGGTGGATTAGTTTATTTTTTGGACAAACCGATTAAAGGTGGTTCGGTTTGGGTTGAGTGAAATAATTCACCAGCCCAAACCAAACCACATATTTTAAAAAGTAAAACTAAAATATAAAATTTACATATGTTTTTTATACGGTTCATGTTTTATAATTTTTACCGATTACTTTAAGCTTGTATAGTTTATTTATTTATTTTGATACAATTATTCTGATTGATTGAATGATGTATTAGAGTTTCAAAAGCATAGATACTATTAAACATGTCTTTAATTTGTAATTACTCATTTGACTGTACTTTCTTTTTTATTTATATATATATATATAATATTTAATGTTATGATTATTTTATTTAAATATTTTTTATAATATAATATCAAAAATAAAATATTTTTGAATTCAAATCTAAACCGATAAACTAATCCAAACCAACCCGACCTTTGTTGGTTTGGTTTGAATCGGTTTGAAAAATTAAATTGGTTTGGTTTGGTTTGGGTTGAAATATAGCCAAACCGATCCATATTGGTTTGGTTTGACATTGAGCTTTAACCCAAACCAAACCGAAAACGCACACCCATAATTAATTGTATATTCTTTTATCAATTTTTCTGACTTTATTCAATATAATTTATTTTTGTTTCATCCAATTTGGTTTCCACCCAAAATTAGGAAGACAATAAGGAAATAAATCCATAATTAATGATTGTTTAGGGCATGTTTGGTATTATTTCCGTAACACGTTTTTTTTTTTTTTTTAGTCCTAAAAACAGAGAAAACTAGTTCAGTGGATGATTTCCAAAAGCAAATTTAGAAAACAAGGAGAATAATTTCTCACTTTTAATGAACAAAAAGATGAAAACACTAAGAACATCAATCTTACGTTCTCAATATTCTTACCATAAATCTGAGAGTTGAAGACTTTTTTTAACAATAAAGTTTTATTCAAACCAGAGCAAAAACCACAAGTACCACAAAGAAACCACCAAAGCAAACCACCATAAGCACCATAACACAAACCTCTAGAACAATAGGGGAACCAAGACCAGAGACAAAAATCGAGCAAGCTACCACCCTACACAACTAGAGATGCACATTTGGGAAATATGGATGGATATAGGTCCCTCCATCCCCATCCCCACTTCTGAGACTCTTCTCCCCCCCATTTAAGGAAAATGGGGATGTAAAATTTTAGGGGGAGGTATAACCATCTCTAACCCAAGTTTTCCATTTTTCCCGTTTTTCTCTATTTTTTCTGTTTTCCCCATTTTCCCTGGTTCTCTATTTCCCTATTTAACTAAAAATTATAAATTAAACTAAAAAAAAACATTCCATTATAAATACAAAATAAAATCCATTAATACAGTAAAAAGAGTAAATGTGTATATATACTTAGAGTTTCAAAGAATAAAAAATATATATTAAAAATATATATTATATTTATATTTATATATATTTGGGAGAAATGGGGAAATGGGGAAATGGATGATCCCCCATACCCATTCAATATAATTGTGGGGAAATGGAAAATTGAGGATGGGAGGAGACCCCATTTCAATTTGAGGATGATTTTCATCCTCATCCCCCCTCATTTTTCTATTTTTTCCCGAAAAAAATCCCAAATGAGGATGGGGACGCAGGAAATTGAGACTCCGGGGAAAAATGTGCATCTCTTTACACAACTTGCCAACACACAACACGCAGTACCAAACAAGAAGAAAAAAGAACAAAAAAAAAACAGAGGACCAAAAAAGGAGATCTTGAGAGAGAGAAAAAGATTCGACGACCTTAGTAACCATTGAAGACTTGAAGAAAGAAAAAGAGATCCGAGAGTGAGAGAGAAGAAGATCCGGAGAAAAACCTAAAGAGAAAAGGAGAAGAAGAAGAATCCTACAGAATTCTAATTCTAATTCTAATTATATATATATAATAATACATAAATCTATTAACAATTATAATTGTTATGTTACTGATTTTCAGATACTGATATTTAGACATCATAAATTCACATCATCCGGATTTCAGAAATTATTATTATATAATACAATGTTGAAAATGATTTAAAAAATATTCTTCCAGACACATTTTTTATGTTTTGATTCTCCAAATATCGTTTTCAACCATTGTTACTAGATGCATTTTTGAATCCGAAAAATCTAAAAATCAATTTTTTAAAAACAAATGAAAACGAGAAACAGAAAACGAAAAAAGAAAATGTTATCGAACGGCCCCTTAATTTCCCAAAACTAACTCCATTAATATTGGTTACTCATATTGTTGAAAGAACAGTGTTTTCGTAAATAGAATTAAATGAAATCATTTATTTCCTCCCTCTAAATAAAATTGGTTTCATTTCCTTTCTTTTATATTTATAACTATCTAAACAATAATCATTGAAAATACTTCTTTCCTTTCCTTTCCTTTCCTCATTTACCTCTCATTTACTTTCTTTCATATTCCACCAATTCAAACATAATGTAAGTAAATATTGAACTCTTATGGCGACTACTTTTATGATTTATTTTGTTAGAGTAATTATATATTAATTAGTTAATATCAATTTTATTTATATATTTGTATTATTACTTTTAACACAAAAAAGTATCATATTTTATTGTAAAGTATCAGGTGTGGGATTCCATACTTTTTTTATACAAAATTTCTACTGATATCATTTAAAGATTTCATGACCTACAATATTAATTTTTATCTTGACTCCCCAAAGTCACCCCGGTCACACGTCATATGATCAATTAAGTTATGATCATCAATTAAGTTAAGGACTACTGCTTATAACTTAATTAACAATGTTATATTATATTATATTTAATTAAACAAAATCTTTGATATCATCGTTACTTATGTAATGTCTAATCAGTCCGTCTCTATTATATATATTATGATGTTTCGATATCTTTTTTTTTTTTACTTTATTTGCTTTTTGCAATTGTTAGCCAATAAGATTTTGAGAATGACTCATGTGTGGCCTGACTTGTTCTAAATTTTGGGAACATCATAATCCACTCATAGGGGGGAACTTATAAGAAACGGTATCATTACCCCTTTGTGAAACCGTTGTATATCATTTATATAAAAAAATATAAAATTATAATTTAAAATTATCATATGATATACTTATATTGAATTGTCTCACTTACCAAGTAATAATGATACTATCCATGTAAGTTTTTCTCCTGCTATTGATATGGGTTGTTTCTACTTGGGTTAAACCGATGACCGATAGATATTTCCTGTTTAAATTTTATATGGTGGAAATTATCAAAAATAACAACATATAACATAGAAAATTTGTTTTTAACCATAAATAAAAATTTATTCATTAATAACCAATTTTTTTAAAAAATTACTTTAATGTCCTCATATAAAAATCATCCATAAACAAACATTCTCTCTCTTTTTCTTTTTCTTTTTCTTTCTCTCTCCTCTCCTCTCTCTCTCCTCGTCGTAGATGTGCTAGTGAATCGTCGCCGACGTCATTGCGAAGGCCGACAAATCATCGTCGGCCTCCTCTCTCTCACTGAACCTCCCTTTCTCTCTCCCTGCACCTCTATCTCCTCTTTCACGCGCCTTTTTTTCTCTCTTCTCTCCTCTCTCTCTCTCACATGCCGTCGCCTGAGCTTCACGATCGTCCAACAGCACCGTCGAGCTCCCCCTCCGCCGGTGATATGATCTACAGAAAAATGGGGAAAAAAACAAAAAACCTAGAAACACAGAATATTTCAAGTTTCAACATTTCAATTTAGTCAATATTTCAAGTTTTAACATTTCAATTTAGACAAGATTTCAAGTTTCAAAATTTGAAAACAAAAAAAACCTAGAAACCCAGAACATTTCAAGTTTCAACATTTTAATTTAGTCAAGATTTCAAGTTTCAACATTTTAATTTATGCAAGATTTCAAGTTTCAAAAATTTATGTTTTAGGTAAGATTTCAAGTTTCAAGTTTCAAGTTTTTAGTCATGATTTCAAGTTAGGTTCCAGATTTTAGTCATGATTTCAAGTTTGCGTTCAGTTTTTTTTTTAAATAAATTCAAGAGTATTTTTATAATTTATGGATATACACTGATTTTTTTTTTAAATGATTTTTTTTTAAAAGTGGTTATTAACGATTAAAATTTTAAAAATGGTTGCTAACGAAAACTTAACGTTTCTGATGTCTATTTTTGGTTTTCTCTTTTATATATGTATCCACATGCTTCAACTTCAAGCATCATTCTCTGGGTTCTAAAACAATGGGCTCAAGTAGGGCTCAAATATATCCAAGTTAAAATAGTATGACCATTATTATTATTTATTTATTTTGAAATAAAAATATGAATAATTATTATTTTATTTTTATTTCAAAAAATAAAAAATATGTATGATAATATATATTTTTATTTCAAAAAATAAAAATAGGTATGACTATGAAGTAAATAGATAAATTCTTATAGCATAAAAAAATTCATTTACACTATAATTTGAAGTTATGAAAAAATATATACCCTTAAATAACACGTGGTAGAATTTATTCGCACCTTGGATATACAACAAAAGAGGAAATACACCTTTTTAGTTAAAAAATAAAGTTAAAATATAAAGAGATTTATTATTTTTACCCGATATTAGTATTTTTATTATTTTTACCCATTAATTGACTGTAAAGATCCAAATGCCCCTCATTATTTCTTTATCTCTTCTCTCTCCTTTGGCCTGAACTCAGAATCATTTTTTTTATTCTCTCTCCTCCTTCTTTCTCTCTTCAATCTATTCTTTTTCTCTCTCGTTCTCTCACGCCTCTATTTCTCTTCACCACATTTTTTTTACAACCAAATCTCTTCTCTCACGCCTCTCTCCTCTTTAATCAAAACATTTTGTTTGTTTCTCCTCTCTCTCCTTTGGTTTGCAGATCTAGGTTGTGAAGACCCAATTCAAATTTGAGTGTTGGTTGTTGATTTTAAGGGTGGTTCATGGTTGTGGTAGTATTTAAGTTTGGGTATTGTTTATTTAAAAAAAATCAGATTTCGTTTTGTTTAATTTTTTTTTCCAAACTTTAAAAAAATTCAGATTTTTTGGATTTTGAAAATTTTCCAGATTTTAAAATTTTTCCAGATTATGTTTGTTAATTTTTTTTTCTAGATTTTATTTTATTTCAAGAAAAATTCTATGTTTTTTTATTTTGAAAATTTTCCAGATTATGTTTGTTAATTTTTTTCTAGATTTGATTTTGTTAAAGAAAAATTCCAGGTTTTTTTATTTTGATTTTTTTTCATATTATGTTTGTTTATTATTTTTCCAGATTATGTTTTTTTTTAAAAAAAATAGATTTTGTTCCATTGTAACAGAAATTCCTTACTAAAGAATTAACATTTATTGTTTCAAAGATTTTTTTTTTGTATGAGGAAATCTGAAAATTTTCCAAATCTATTAAAATCTGGAAATTTTTCCAGATTTCTTTAAACACACCAGACCGCCAATTAAACACACCACGACAACCCAATTAAACACACCAGGGCATTTCAATTAAACATACAAGGGTAACTCAATTAAACACACTAGGGCAGCCTAATTAAACACATCAAGGCAAATCAATTAAACACACCTGGGCAAATATCAAATTAAACACACCAAGTCTAACACAATTTTACATATCTGGAAAGAAGAAGAAGAATACTAGAGATCTAGGAAGAAGAAGAAGAAGAAGAAGAAAAGAGAAAAAATTGCTTTTTATCTAGGAAGAAGAAGAAGAAAATGAGATTTTTTTTATATAAAGAAGGGCAATTTTGTCCAAATAGTGAATATTTTGGTAGAAACAATAAAAATATTAATCTTGGGTAAAAACAATAAACCCACTAATTTTATGGTTAGTTTTAAAGTTCTCTCTGTACAAAATAATAAAAGGTAGAATCACAAGTAATAAGCTTAATAAAAAACTAGCTTCGATCTGTTTATCCAAAAACAAAATAAAAATAAAAACCAGCTTGTATATTTCTGTGACCAAAACAAATCTAAATTCTCCATTAAAACGCTTGTTGACAGTAAAATTAGTTGACAATTTAAATAACACTAATGTCACTCAACCCAAAAATTTAGTATAAAAAATCAATCCAAATAATATGATAATGATTTATCTTTTATCGTATCATTCACCATATCACCCCATAATTTGTAGGGTGATAATAACTTATTTACCACATGAGTTGAATTTTGATTTAATTTTTTTGGTCATATATTATTACACTTTAAACAGTTTTGTCAATAAGCCAATGTGACATGGGATGCAAATGTCTGATCAGCGTGATGTGTATTATAATCAACAACCAAATATTTAGGTAATTAATTCTGCCTTGAGACTTCAATGAACGATGTTTGTTCAGCTTTTAGGGTCAATAAGTGCTCATCGAAAGTAATTGAATAATTGGGAAAGCTCTCGATGAAAAAACCCTATGTAGTATCTTAACATGAAAAATAAAGAAAATGGTTTGAAGCAACGATAGATGATCGACTTTTATACTCAAACAATTAAGTTAGGAAAACATTTTAAGATGTTTCAGAAGTAATTTAGGCATAGTTTTGCCCGGAAATGAGAAAATTTGAGAAAGGTCACTTACTAATGAAAATTTATATGTACTTGACTTTTGACGAATTCTTGTGTTTATATGAGATTATGATCAATTTGATACAACTCTTTAATAAGGAAAGCCCTACCTCTGCTCCTATAATCACGTATGATCAATGATTCAATGATTTACATATCTCAGTGATTTTTATATCAATTATATTGAATTATAATTAGTTTATTTCCTTTATTGTAAAGTCTTCCTTAGTTTTAGCAATTCTCATTTATGTGTATAGCTTGCAGTACTCCATTGTAATGTGTACATATTCTATTATAGCAATATACGAATAACTTAAGCTTTCATATTTTTTGTTATTGCCATTCTCTTGTATGGTATCAGAGCTATATATATATATATATGCTCAATCGAGTAAAATACAAGTGTTGCTTTCTACAGATTGAATCTCTTATAAACGGAGAACGAACCAAAGACACCCCAAGTCAATCACAAACAGTTGTGTTGTTATGGTAAACCCTCTCTCTCACAAGTCATCCCTACCTACAATCATGTAATAAGGGAAAGCCCTACCTCTACTCCTATAATCATGTCCGGTCAATGATTCAATGATTTACATATCTCAGTGATCTTTATATCAATTATATTGAATTGTAATTAGTTTATTTCCTTTGTTGTAAAGTCTTCCTTAGTTTTAGCAATTCTCATTTATGTGTATAGCTTGCAATACTCCATTGTAATGTGTATATATTCTATTACAGCAATATACGAATAATTTAATCTTTCATATTATTTGATGTTGCTATTCTCTTAAATGGTATCAGAGCTATATATATGCTCAACCGAGTAAAATACAAGTGTTTCTTCCAACAGATTGAATCTCTTACCAAGACATCCGAGTCAACCACAAACTGTTTTATTATTGTGGTAAACCCGCTCTCTCACAAGTTCACCCTAATCTCCATTAATGTCGCTGCTCAAGCACCTATCAAACTCACCACATCCAACTATATGTCCTGGAAAATTCAGTTCACAACCCTCTTTATTGGGTATGATATTCTAGGCTATATAGATGGATCATTTCCCTGCCCTTAACCAATCATCAAGGAAAATGGAAAGGACCAAATAAATCCTCCCTACTCTCATTAGGTTCGGCAGAATAAGTTGATCTTAAGTTCTATTATAGCATCACTGACGGAGTCAATGGTTCCCGTTGTTCGATTGTGTGAAACTGCTAAAGCTGCGTGGGATAAGCTCGAAATTACCTATGGGAAACTTTCAAGAGGTCGTATCATTACCCTCAAAACACAACTCGAAAAAGTCACTAAGGAGAACAAAAGCATCACCGAGTATATACATCTCTGATTAAAAGCATTGCTAATGAGATCTCCATTCTTGATTCACTTGTTGGTAATGAAGAACTGACATTGCTCATCATTGATAGAGTGGGAGAAGATTACAAAGAACTTGTTGCCACAATTCGTGCTCGTGATAGCCCGATCTCTTTTGACTAGTTGCATCAGAAAATGAGAAACTGAGAAACTTTGAAGCTTTTCTAGAACGAGGAGGAAAGCAGTTCGATATCCCAATCACAGCTAATGTTGCCACCAAAACGAATAACAATGGTGGATGGAAAAATAACAATCAAAACCATGGTAAGCAAAACAATATTGTTTCTTGAAATCAATATGATGGAAACAACCAATTTGGTGGTGTAGGCAATCAACTCAGTCAAGGCCCAAATTCAAACTTTCACAACAGCAATCGGAATCCAAATGCCAAACCATATAAAGGTTTCTGTCAGTTGTGTGAACAACAAAGCCACACAGTAAAAAGATATCCTAGTTTTCGATCAGTTTCTTGGCAGCAACAACAATATCATCAACAGGTTCCACCCTCTTAGGATTAACCTCGTCCTTCCTATGCACTGCCTCGTGCTCACTTTGCTGCTCAACCAGCCACTGCATCAAAGTGGTGGTAGACTCTGGTGCTTCCCATCATGTGACAAGTGATCTTAATAACTTGTCACTCCACTCAGAGTACGATGGTTCTAAGGAAATTATGATTGGTGATGATACTGATCTACCACACACACATGAACCATAAATCTATCATCTTTTTCAAAACCTCTTTTACCTGCCAATGTTCTTTGTGTACCAAGCATGAAAATGAATCTTTTATATGTTTTCAAGCTTTATAACACCAACAATGTTTCTATTGAATTCTCACAATTTTATTTGTTGTGAAGGATCTTCAAACAGGAGAACTATTTATGGAAGGACCAAATAAAGACGGCGCCTATGAATGGCCAATTCATGCACCGTTTGCCAAACCTCTTGTTGCCTTTGCCAGCTTGAAAGTACTTCTTCAAGAATGGCATAATCATCTTGGCCATCCGTCTGCTAAAATTCTCAAACACATCATATCATCATTCGGTCTCCCTGTTTCATCTTCACTTCAATCCGGTTTTAATTGTAATGCTTGTCAATGTAATAAAGCTCATAAGCTACCTTTTCAAACATCTTCACTTCAAAGCACATCACCACTTGAACTTGTGTATTCTGATGTTTAGGGACCATCTCCGGTTCAATCTCATGATGGTTTTAGCTATTATGTTATTTTCGTAGACCATTTTACAAAATACATGTGGTTGTTTCCATTAAAATTCAAATCAGATGTTGCTTCTATCTTTTCTCGTTTCAAATTGGTAGCTGAAAAATTCTTCCAACGTCTCATCATCTCAATCTATACGGATGGTGGGGGTGAATTTCAAGCTCTCAAATCTATTGTTGAGTCTAATGGCATTACACATCTTTTAACGCCACCCACACACCAAAATACAATGGTTCATCGACATGTAAAAGAAACTAGTCTCACCCTTCTATCTAACGCCTCTCTTCCTCTAAAATTTTGGACCGATGCCTTTCTCACTGCAATTTATTTAACTAATCGTATGCCAACACCTGTTATTTCGTTTCTCTCTCCATTCGAAAATTTATTTGGTCACTATCCAAATTATGAGAAACTAAGAGCTTTTGACAGTTTCTGTTATCCGTGGCTCAAGCTATATTCCCACCACAAACTCGATCCAAAATCCAAACCATGCATTTTTCTAGGCTATTCTACAACACAAAGTGCATTTAAATGCTTTGATTCAAGCTCTAAACTGTTGTATATTTCTCGGCATGTCAAATTTGTACATAATATATTTCCATGTAAAAGTATTGAATGCACACTTCCAAGAATAAATCACGATTCACTGTTCTCATGGCTACCAAATATTCACTTGCCAAATTCAGATTATATTCCAATAAATCCAAATCCCATCAGTTCAGCTGTATCTCAAGACATGGTCAAAAATTTAGTTTATTGTTCTCTTGATTCTCCAATTATACCAATAAAATCTCATCCCAACAGTTTTGCTTCCCAATCTATAGATTCCTCTTCTCCTTCTCTGCCAACAACTTTTTCTCCTCATTCAAATAATAATGTATCTGTCTCTCACATTCCTTCTCTCTCGGTGCATTAACATGCTACATCACAGTCGTTGTTCACTTCGAGTGCCTCTTCACTACCTCCACCTCGTATCAAAACCCGTTAGAAAAATAATATATAGAAACCCAATCCCAATTTTTTTGTCTCCACTCTTCACTCTCCATTGAACCTGTTTGAACCAACTACTACATCACAGGCCATGAAAATACCTGGAGACATGCTATGTTTAAGGAGTTTGATGCTCTTTTTCGGAATGATAGTTGGGTTCTCGTTCCTCCTCATTCCTCTCAGAATATTATAGGCTACAAGTGGGTGTTTCGCCTCAAGTACAATCTCGATGCTGCATTAATCGTCATAAAGCTCGTCTTGTGCCAAAAGCATTCCACCAACTGCCTAGAATTGATTTTTAGGACACTTTCAGCCCGATAACCTACTACAGTTCGCATTGTTTTGTGTTTAGCTCTCTCTCGGGGATGACTTTTACGTCAGTTAGATGTCAACAATGGGTTCCTATATGGTCATCTCCTTAAAGATGTTTTTATGATTCAACCTACAGGCTTTGTCGACTCCACCAAACCTCATCATGTCTGTAAATTGAGAAATACCCTTTATGGTCTTAAGCAATCACCACATGTTTGGTATAACGAATTAAGGACCATTCTCCTCTCTTTTGGCTTCCGCAACTCCAAGTTAGATATTTCACTTTTTATTTACTCTCATGATGATGTACTATTGTATATACTTGTGTATGTAAATGACTTGATTCTTACAGGCAACACACTCTGTTTTAGATAGATTTGTCCAACAACTTGTTGTCAAGTTCTCTATCAAGGATCTAGGTCCTCTAATCTTCTTTCTTAGAGTTGAGATCGTTTCCATGCCCACTGGTATCATTCTGTCTCAGCAAAAATATGTGAATGATATCCTTTCTCGAACAAATATGCAAGATGCTAATATGGTTCATACATATATGTCACCCAGTGCACCAATTTCTCTCATAGATGGCACTAACTTGTCTAATCAGGAGGTCACTGAATATTGACAAGTTCTTGGAAGTCTTCAATATGTTCTTCTCTCCCGATCTAATATTGCCTTCTCAGTTAATCATCTCTCGCATTTTATGCACAAACTGACAACTACTCATTGGGAAGCAGTCAAACACTTGCTTTGGTATCTTAAGGGCACCATTCACCATGGTTTGTTTCTTTGTAAGAACTCTTCTCGATCATTACATGCTTACTCCGATGGTGACTGGGAAGGGAATCTTGATGACACACTTCCACCATGGCTTACATTGTATTTATTGGCCATAATCTTATATCATGGAGCTCTAAGAATCAATGATCAGAGTTGCTCGCTCATCCACTGAGGCAGAGTATCATGTTGTTGCCTCCACTACATATAAGGTCATTTGGGTCCGTTCTCTTCTTAGTGAGCTTGGTATCTCACCCACTACACCACCGATTTACTGTGACAATGTTAGTGCCATCTACCTCTACTCAAATCCTATCTTCCATTCCCGTATGAAGCACATTGCCATCGATGTTCACTTCGTTCATGATCAAGTTCATAGTGGTTCTCTTCAAGTTTCTCATGTTTCCTCCAAAGATTAGCTTGCTAACACCTTAACGAAGCCTCTATCCAGGCATCGGTTTTTTCTCTTACGAAGCAAGATTGGTGACACAGACTGGACCACCATCTTAAGAGGGGCATAGTAAGGAAAGCCCTACCTCTGCTCCTATAATCATGTCTGGTTAATGATTCAATGATTTACATATCTCAGTGATCTTCATATCAATTATATTGAATTGTAATTAGTTTCTTTCCTTTGCTGTAAAGTCTTCCTTTGTTTTAGCAATTCTCATTATGTGTATAGCTTGCAATATTCCATTGTAATGTGTATATATTCTATTATAGCGATATTCGAATAACTTAAGCTTTCATATTGTTTGTTGTTGCCATTCTCTTATACTCTTCTCCACCTTCTCTTGAGTTCAAAAGAATCTTTTAAAATTTTTGATCTTTTTAATCGAATTACGTCCAACCCATTTAGAAATATTTTAGAAAATAATACAAATCTAACTGTTACCTAATATTTTTTTTCTTATCAACTTGGATCTCTTTTTCTACTATTACTCAAAATCTCACCACTTAATAGTTTAATAAAATAATAAAACTTAAACCTTGGATTTTCAAAATATGATATAACTAATGCATACATGATCAGATCATTTATATACCTATTTGAGTTCCTCATTTCATAGCTCTTGTGCTCATTTTTAAGCATGTTTGTGTATATAATATGTTTTATGAGCCTTGTGTAGATTATATTCTATAAATAAGGCGTTAGAGTTTAATTGAAGAGTTTTAGAGGTTAATTAGACAGAAATTGTAAAAGCTTATATGTGGAGGTCATATATCTCTCCATTTATCAAACCACGTTGAGATCCATATATATTCGGAAAGCCTCGAGTGTCTAGTTTCCATCGCTTTTTACGGATTGCAATTTCGGGTCTTCGAAAGAGAGTTATGCCAGTTTTTGTAACGGTGCTGATGAAAATCTTCTCCCAAGGGCAATGCGACCTGAAAGCGACTTGGGAGGTTAAGTCGCTTCCAAGTCACATTTTGCTCTATCAAATCTAAAATTTCAGTCCAGAAAATATAACGACTTGGCCAAGTTTCTTTTTGCCCAGAGTTCAAAAAATTACCCCTTTACCCTTACCCTAATTCTAGCTATGTTTGGGATTGCTTTGCTTATTGAATAATCCGCTTATAGCTTAACTTTAGAAATAATCAACTTATGACTTAAGTTGATAGGTGTTTGGTAAATTGACTTTATAAATAATCAATTTAAGAAAAAAAAAACAAGAAAAAAGTGTTTAGTAAACTATAATTGATTATGAAAAATGACCTAAATGGACATATATAGTTAAAATGGATATATATTGTTATAATGTCATTTATATATATATTATTCAAGTATCATGTTTTATTTTTTACCATTTTTATGATTAATTTTTCAAAATATTTTTTTTTCCATTTTTTATTTAATAAAATATTTTCATGTTTTTTCATTTTTTACTGAGTCAACTCAGAAAGAAAAATAACTTACTGAGTCAACCCAGTCTTCTCTCCATCAACACAACTGAGTCAACTCAGCTTCTTCTCTATCAACACAACCGAGTCAACTCGGCTTCTTCTCTATCAACATAACCAACTTCTACATCTAGAACTCCGCCGTCGGCATCTCCAATTCCTCCTCCGTCTCCAGATCCACCAAGATCGTCATCAACCTCCGTCAAGTGCCACTGAAATCCTCTCCCACACCAACGAAATCACGAAACAGAGGAAGCATTACAAACTGGATTAGAAATCATTGTGCCCCTACACTGTCGGATTACGAATCGGCCTCCTTCGAAGACTTCGACGTCGCCGGTGGAAGCCAGCTCTCCTCTAGCCTCCATCGTCAGTGGTGGCGCCACCAGTGAGCAATGGTGGCCACCGTATATTTCAATAAATTATTCAAGTTTTTTAACTTTTCATTTTTTTAAATTATTATTAATTCAAAAAATTATCACTATTAAATATGAGGATATTATTGTCTTTATATTAAAATGGTAGGGGCATTATAGACATTTTAATGACAAGAAGCCAACTTCTCCAATAATCAGCTTCCAAAAGCTACCCCCAACCAACTTCTTAAAAACTGATTATTGGATGAGCAAATTATGAAATAAGTTGATTATGGAGTGTTTACCAAACATTTCATGGGTCTTAGATTATTATATAAGTGATTATTTCACAAGTTTAAGCAATACCAAACATAGCTTCTCTCTCATATATAAACCTCTCTTATTTTCAGACCCTATACACCTCTCACAATCGAATCACACCACTTTCAAACCCATCTTCATCTTTCTTCATCTTCTTTACCAAATAAGAGAGAAATTCAAGCTCTCATAGAGGTTTTTCCTCCATATGAGCTTACTATACATCACCACCACCATATCATACACATTTTCCACCCATCTTATAATAGATTGCAATAAGAAAGGAGTAGTCTCTTGACCAATTTCGAGTCAAGCAACAACAAAGGAAATAGAGAGGCTTTGTAGGAGATTTCTTCAAGGGTTTTCTCTTCAACTCGTTTTTTTTGTATTTATTACTTTTTTGATGTGTATCACCAATTGAGAATTTTGTAAACCTACACTTGTGCTATATATGTATGATTGTTCCTAAATTTGTTTGGGTTTTGTTATATTCTTTGTTTATCCATGATTTAATATATTATTGTGATATACATGTGTATGTAGAGTTGGAAATTAACGTGTATCCACGAATAACTTAATTTAGGAGTAGTGTAATTTAGTATCCTATGATTGTTTGTATGTTGATAGATGACTCAAAATGCTATGTTTAGAATGATTTGAGTGATTGGGTATTAGCTCTAAAGAGTGGGAAAAGTTTGGTTAATGCATTTACATTCTAGATTAGGCTTTGGTCACATATTCTTATGCTTAATGGGTTTTATTTTAAGGCACAATTGCTCATCGCATGGCTTGGGTTGGGTGATGAATTGATTTTGGTAAATTCCTTAATCAAGAGAATAAACATTTAACTTGAATTGAATGTTCCTAATATTTAACAATCAACTTGTTATACATAACTGTTTGTTGAACTTGTTCCCTTTTTAGCCATCTAACTTAGTGAGATTAGAGAGCTAATAAGAGAGCTTTCTCTTTTAATCAGAAAGTTGAGCATTCAAGAAGATTGAAGACTCACTGTGATCGTCTAGTGGTAACGACATCTGATTGACAACTGTGAAAACCCGGCTTTTGAATCCTGGTATTGGATGCGTTCTCCTTTCTATCTCTTTCGAATTTCTTTCTTTGTTTTTTTGTCTCTTCTTCGATGAATACCTTCATTCATTAGGGATTTAATGTAAATCTAGCATTGTTGCCTCTTTTGTTGAACATGTTTGTTGATGATTGAGTGTGTATTTAAGTTCTTAATGCGTCTGAGAGGTTAGCCACCACTTGAATGAACTTTGGTTGTTATGTGATGAACCGAGAGGAGAAGCACGCAATGTGCACGATTGAATCTTCACTACAAGTAGAGTAAGGTAGAGATATGCAATGTCTTGCATGTATAGTCGCTAAATGAGTCTCATTGTTCTTAATAAACTTGTGTGTAATTCAGGTAACCATCTGTTGATAGGTTACTGGTGCATGTGGGTATAACCTTTGTTGCTCAAGAGAGAATATTAGTGAGGATTAAGGCCTCGTTTGATTTTTCGTCTGAAAACTGAACAATGTAGAATGCTACTGAAGACTGAATAGTGACTGAAGACTGGAAACTGAAAAACATGTTTGTTTTTTTCACTGAAAACTGAATGTAAGTGATAAGCTGTTTGTTTTTTTAAGTTATAAATATCTTTAAATTAACACTTTTACATCTATGTCATTCTAACTATTTGTTATATATTTATATTTTAATATATTAAGGATAACTACAACAAATAATTTAATAATTATAAAACAAAATTATTTAGCTATTAATATATTTTAAATTTATTTTATTAATATTATTTAGATGTAATTGAACTCTAAAATAAAATTAAAAAAATTAATTATCAAATTATAAGGAAAAAAAAAAGAACGACTCCTTACTAAAAACCAGATTATGGTAGCAAAACCAGTCTCTAATTGTTTGAGTTTTGAAGCAATTAACTTTTGTGATGCTGTAGTTATTTATGGTGAGAAGGAAAAAAAAAATTATGAATAGTAGTTTAACAAGAAACAAAATTGGAAATTAATTAGATTAGTGAGGAAAATTTTGGAAGGAAAAAATTATATTAAATTTCAGTGGATTTGTGTTAAGTGAAAAGTGAAAAGTGAAATGTGAAATTTTTTCACTTTTCTAAACAAGTGGTTTTAAAGGTTCTTTAAGTGATTTTATCATTGAAAAAACAAACAAAATAACTTAATAAAGCACATTAAGTGCCATTAAGTATTAAGCGAAAAAATCAAACAGAGCCTAAGTGAGCACGACTTTCAATATTAGCGAGTATGTTTGTATGAATTTATGTGATTGTTATGGTTGAGTCATTTACTTAGTGTAACCATATAACCTTGCATCTCTCACATTATATCTTTGTAAATAATATTGTATATAATTTATATTTTCATAGCCATAATTTACATTTAATGCACACACAACACACACCCTAATTGGTTTTCCAATTCAGTTAAACTAGGAATAGTAGACGAATTACACTTCCTTACGGAACAATACCCTTGTTTGTTGCTATATAGTCTCTTGACTCGCTCTTGCGAGGTAGAACAAAATATAAATCTTTTAACATACACAAACGACATTTGTCAATACATTTTAAATTTGTGGGTTATGATCCATCATAAAACATAATTTAAACTAAATTAGAAATCTATTTTTCTTATGTTGGAATCATCTGTTGAATATTTGTAAATTTATTGATTAATTAAAAAATAAACGGAGTGTATAAAATATTTTGAAAATGATGTCCATTATTTAAAATATTTTAAAGCTCAATAGGCAAATCGGTTTAATAAGATTCAAATTGTACAACACAATTTAACTCATTCCTATAATGGTTAATGTGTTGTCTCTTGATGTATATAATATGTTTTGCATTTAATTACATCAATCTCATGTTATTAGGGGTGGTAATGAAGTGGATTGGGGATGGATAACCCAATCTCCATCCTCATATCTAATTGAAATTTATGTTTTCATCTCTGTTTCTAAGTAAATGGGCCAGAGTTGGGTAATCCGCGAATTGTGTTAGCTATATTCATCCACGTTCTGTTCATCCCCATATTTGAAAAAAAATTGTAATTTTTTTTATAGTTTACTTGGTAGCTTGTTTTAATTAAAAGGGTTTAAGTATAAAACGATGTTGTTTATACGAAGCAACAAAAGGTGGTGGCTTTGTACTGATTTTTCTTATAAATACCCCTCCAACGGTCACAAAGACCAAACCGCGCTAGAGGTGCAATTTTTTTATTTTGTTTTTAATTTAAAAGATGAAAAAATGAGTAAAAACATGATGTTTACAGGAAAAATAAGGAAAAGATGAGTAAAAACGTGATGTTTACAAAAAATTAAGGGACTAGGTTGAAGTTTTTTCTTGTTTTAATTAAAAGGGTTTAAATGATAGCATGATTCTGAAGCAACAAATGACGGTGGCTTTGTACCGATTTTGCTTACAAATACCCCTCCAACAGTCACAAAGACCAAACTGTGCTAGAGGTGGATTCGAAAAAACATTAGATACCATTATTTTTTTTTTCAAGTTCTTGTCACAATTTTTTTTCGTACATGAAAATCAAAACATTGGTTGTTGATATACAAGTTTCGGTAACCCAAAAGTTACTTGCTTTACAACAGCTTCACACATCAATTACATCAATTACATCAATTCATTTTCCCTCAACAAGACCCAGAAGAGTGAGGCTTTTGTTGTTCTAGATTCATCAAGAAATCTAGTTCAAACTTGTTTGTTCAATTGAAGGTACAATTGGGTATTTGGCACTTTATTTTTGTTATTATCATTTGCTTAATTCACTGCAGTAACCAAAATATTTTTTTTATATATATTTATAATTAGAGTTAACAATTACATAATAATTTTGATATATTTATAAAATATTGAAATTGAAGATAGATGGGTAGGTGGGGTGGATATTCATAAACCATATTCAACATCATCCCCACAAATAAAATGGATATTAAGATCATATCCATTTTCACTCTATCCCCGATATAATAGTATCTATCCTTATTCTAAATGGAGCGGAGTCTTAAAGATTGTATCCATGGATAATTTGGTTATCCTTAGGTTTGAATGAAATAACATGAATACCAATCTCACATTGAAAAATTTATACTTTCCTTTTAGTTTTATAACTATTGATTTTCAACAACCGCTTTGAAGTGTCCAACATGGACCTAAGGCTTACTTTAAAGGCTAATAATAACAAGAGCAACGATATTTGCACTAGAGATACACGTTGGGGAATGAGGATGGATATAGGTCCCTTCATCCCCATCCCTAATTTCTAGACATCCCCCCCCATTTGGGAAAATGGGGATGAGGATGTTTGGAGGGAGGTCCCCTCATCCCCATTCCCAGTTTTCCATTTTTCCCATTTTTTCGTGTTTTCTCGTATCTTCCCATCCTCCATTTTTCCATTTTTCTATTTAACTAAAAATTATAAATTAAGTTATATAAAAAAAAAATAAACATTTCATTACAAATAAAAAATATCAATGCATTACAAATTCAACATAAAATGTTTCAAATAATTCAAATATATATTATAATTATATTTATATACTTTTGGGGAAAATGGGGATCTTCATCCCCTTCCCCATTTCAATTTAATTGTGGGGATAATGTGGAAATGGGGACTCCCCATCCCCATTTTAATTTAGGGATGAAAATCATCCTCATCCCCTCCCCCCCCCCAAAAAAAAATTCCCCAAATGGGGATGGGGTGCGGGGATTTGGGGCCCCGGGGATAAATGTGCATTCCTAATTTACACCTCAATTAGTACGTTTTTAAAAATCCATTAATATCCTTGAATAAAATTACTAAGAGGACTAATTGTTTTATGTGTTCATTTTTGCTCATACACCCCTCCCTATACAATGCCAAGTGTCCAAGAATTAACTCAGGGTTAACAAATTAACTATTACCAATTTGACCCATATTTATGTATTAAAAAAGGGTTATTATGAAAAAATCCCTATAGTTTATCCTATTATATGTTTCGGTCCCTCTAGTTTTAGTATTGACCATGCAGGTCCTCATAGTTTAAGTTTATGGTTGGTTAGGTCCCACCATCCAATTCCATTAGGTTTTCATCAGAAACATGAGGGTATAATGGTAAAAATAAAATTTGAAATTCTTTAATAAAAGATTAATATTAAAATAATTAAAAATTAAAACTAAATTAAAAAATTAAAATTAAATAATAAATATTTTTTAAAAAGAATTAAACAATAAATAAATAAATATTAAAAATAATAATCTTATTCTCTATCTCTCACCATCAGATCCAAAACCATCAATCTTATTCTCTATCTCTCACCACCACCACCACCATTTACCAGCCACTGTCAACCACCCTGAGGCCGAGAAGAAGAGAGAGAGAGAGAGAAAGAGAGAAAGAAGAGATCGACACTCGATCGGGCTTCTGGTCGTCGTCGCTTCTGATCGTTGTCGTCGTCAAATTCTTCAACAACAACAATTTCTTGAACATGGGTTGTGGTGGTTATCTCATCCCTTGGCTTCGATGATGACCACAAATCAATAGTCAAATTCAATATGGGGTTGGAAAATTCCATTTGGGAATGTGTTTGTTGTGTTTGTGATTGAGATTGAGATTGTGATTTCTTTTTGGAGTGTTTCTTCAAGCAGTCATGATTCTTGACGAAGAGATCGACAAGAGATGCGGGGAAGCCTGTTTGGACGACAAGTAAGCCAACGTGTTTCAGGGATTGAACATCGACCATGAAATGCAACATTCTTCCATGGTAGAGGCATGTTCTTCTATCTCGATTCTCCGATTTTTAAAAATATAAAACAAAAAGTGAATAAATTAGTTGTGGTTGTTGGTGAGAATATTGTTTACAATATGTAATTGGTTTACAAGTTAAGCTTTTACATGAATTGGGTGTAGTTTGAGTTTGAACTGATTTTGTTTTGGGTTTGTAAGAATGTATGATGGTGTTTAAGTGTTAATTTTTTTTTTAAACAATTATTTTTGAGTCCTTGTTTGATTTTCTGGGTTGGTGTTGATTAGATAGGTTTGATACGGAGATATTAGCCAAGATTTTTGGAAAAAAAATCTTTATTTTGTTTCTTTAATTTTTTTTTTCATAAGATGATGATGATTAAAGGAGTGTGAGAGAGGGATTTTTAGAGATCTGAGAGTAGTGGCGGTGAGGTGGTTGGAGATTTGAGAGCAGCGGCGACGATGGTGGTTTGGTGTTCATTCTAGGCTCTAGGTTTAATTTTGTTTTTTTTTTGTTGGAGATTCATTTAAAAAACAATTTAAATTTAAAAAGGTAAAAGAGCACCGGAGGGCAAAACTTTCATTTTGCCCTCTACACATGTCTGACTAGTTGTTTTTAATAGATATTGTAACAGAAAGATTAAACAGGTCAATATTGAAACTAAGGGAACCAGAACGTATAATAGGTCAAACTAGAGGGACTTTTATCATTTTTTTTCCTTAAAGAAAAACCCAAAAAAATACAACCCATAAAATCATCACCAGTATCCATCTCAGAACACCATCACTACCACTAAAACCCTAAACCACAGGCCACAACAACTCAAACCACCATCACAACCACTAAAACCCTAAGCCACATGCCACAACCACTCAAACCCTAACCCATCCACCATAACCAACCCCAACAACCACTCAAGAATATTTTAGACCTAACGACCACCCCTCTTTAAATTTTTTTTTTTCCATTCAAAAATCACCATTAACCCCACTCAAAACACCCGTTGAAATTGAAATCACCATCAACACCCACATCATCATCTCCATAAACCAACACCCACAACCACACCATAACAACAATGGTGTAACAATAAAAGATCGTTGTTGCAAGAGACCATCGAAGTTGGTTCCATTGGAGAAGAACGCCGGAGAGAGAAGACGTTGAGAAAGAGAGAGAAATCATATATTGGTGTTGATGGTGAATCGATGATGAACAGATGTTGAAGATTGCATTTTCATTTGATCTGAATTTTTTAAATTTTAATATTTGCTAAAAAAAATTAAGGTTTTTTCTATAAATTTACCTACCTACTATTATATATTTAAGAGAATTTCTAACTATTTGGGATATTTGTTAACGGTCGGTTAACTCTGGGACACTTGGCATCATATGGAGAGGAGGGGGGGTAATGTTCAACACCCTTCAAATGGGTGAGCAAAAATGAACTATTGTTTGTTAATACACCCACCAATAATTATTAATTAGTTTTCTATTTTAATCTTTTGTAAAAAAAATTCACATTCATGGTTTGATATTAACATATATCATAAAAAAAATTCATATTTAAGGAAATATAAATTGATTGCAAAGTATGAAAAATGAACTAAAATCACGAGACAAATTTGGTTATCAAAAACTAAGTTTTAAATTAATTTATATTATTTTTATTAAAAGAACAAAATCATTATGTATATAAATAGACTTTTAGCAGTGTACTCAGCCATCTGGCACACCAAGAGTGTCAACCGGGTCTCGACATCCATGGAATTGATTACTTTTGTCATTGTCACATTCGACGTCTAGGTGGAATGGCGGTTTTCGAAAAAGGGAAATTGTTAGAGCCCCACGGTGGGTGCCAAACTATAGTCGATCAGATATATGATTAATAAAGTCATCAAGCTGAGCACTATACAGAAGGGTGTGGTCCCTTTCAGGGACTTTCCGATGCTCAAGTTAGTATAGTGTGAGAAAGTAAATAGAATTAAAGTAAAGACAAAGACGAGCAAACCATGGGTTCGACGTCTTTTATCGAGCGTCATATTGATGCTAAGTATCGAAGAGGTCGATATCGAGCGGACACTAAGACTAATGTTAGCTTTGTTTGATGGTTCGTCAAAATTGAGCTCGACTTATCTCGAACGAGAGTGTAGGTCAACTTACCAAACGTCGAGCTAGATGAATTAAATGAAAGGAGAGATTTACGAAGCTATGGCTTTGCGTGTATATATTATGAAAATCAGGACCCCTTCTTTTAAATAGGGGTGTGTTATTTATAGTGAAGGCTTTGGCCTCCAACGTTCAACCCCTTTAAGTGAGGGTGTGGATCTCAGGCTATTAATCCCCCATTTTGATCCCTGTGGTCTGGTGATTTGACGCAATTAAGCCCTTTGTGTGACGTTGAGCTTTGGGTAACGTTTGATACGTTATTAAGGTGTGGTGAATGTCATTTAGTGGCTCATTTGTCCACGTGTTTGAATTGACCAGAAGCCTTAGTAGGCTGGGCCTGGTTTTAGGTCTGTCATATGATGGGTGTTCTAGGCCCTGTTTTGGCCTTTTTGATAGTGGGCTTGATTGTTAGGCCACGGGTCGGGTTTTTTAACCACTACAGTTTGTCCCTCACACTTCGAGCTTGGGTCCTCATGTCGGAGAGTTGATGTGCTTGTTCTGTGATCAATAACGATGAAACTAGTATAAAGTCTTAGGTATGAGTCGTATGGAACGATTCTCGAGTTATTACTCAGCATGGTCGATAGCCAATCTCGTTCTTAGAGATGGTGAGCTTATCAGGAAGTCTGCAATGATTTGTTCAAATTTTAGTAAGGTTGATTCTCAGTGTTGTCCTTAAATTTAGATTGAGCTTATCTAGTGGTTCATGGACTTATGCTAGGTAACCGTCTCGGGGTGTCTTTTCTAAGGCTAATATGGTAAGGGTATTTATTAAGTGCATTTATCGAAGCAATTAAAGCCTTTTCAAATTTTAAATTAGTGCATTTTGAGTTTCTACGGATATAGAAATCTCTTCAAGGGACGTCAATTGATGCAACGCGTTATATTGTGAAGCGACACGTGTCCTTCTGAAGCTTTATAATCTAAAACCTTGACTCACTTGACTCGTGTTTGCCTTTTTGGAGATTTTCTTGTTCTTGCTTTGAAGACGAAGAACAATGATAATGTCATATTCTAAGCGAACTTTTCTTCACTTTTTCTTCTGAGTTTGCATTACTTCTATTTTTGCTTTTGATTTATTTGACTTTCTATAGTTTTTCCACATTTTTAGCACGAATTTTATGTGTTTCTATGGAAAATTTTATTTTTTTTTATGCATGTTCTTCGTGTTCTTGTTTGTCTTTCAATAATTAGTGTCGATTTTATTGTGTTTGATATGTTTTGCATGTGAATTTTTTTTAAAGATGTGTTTATAGAAAATAGAATATGTGTTTACATAGACTGTTGATCTCAAATTTTAGCTTAGTGTATATCTCAATCTTAAGTTCGATTTGTTGATGCTCGGTGTCGTGGTCGCTTCTTCTAGGATTGGTCAATCGATCTTTCATGCTAAATTGGGTGTTTCTGTTCGACAGTGTTTAGAGCTATGTCGAGTCAAAGCAATGACTCGTCAAACCCATCATGAAAGAAGACAATCGTCGACTATCGGAGCCATCCAAACGATGTTGGCTCTTCTGAGTCAGACCTAGACCATATCGAAGACGTGACCATCGTTGGTCCTCCTGCTAACTCTTGAGTAGGAGAAGTCGGAGTCCAGCTTTGAAAGACCCTTGTGGGAGGGAGAGTGTTTGAACCAGGGCTTCTGAACGAAGAACAACCATCAATTTCCAGAGGTGGAGCCTCTAGATTTTTGATGGACAACCCATAATCCAAATTGACATCTTTAGACGTCAGAACTCTTCAGTTCTAGTTTAGAATACCTGAATCGATCAAGCTTCGTGTGGCTAAGTCTTATGAATGTGCAGATTGGTGGATCAAAGGGTGGATCTGTTTTTTCATACTGCCTTTCAAACTTGGGCTTAGCCTTCTCATTCATCTTCTTGCTCGACAATTTCTAAACTTCTTCGACATCGCTCATAGCCAATTGTTGCCTAATGGTTGGAGGATCCTACTGTCTATCGAAGCGTTGATTGAGAAAGGGAAATTGGATTTCTCTTTTGAAAGCTTGATGTATACTTATCATTTGAAGGAGCATAACAACGATTGTGGTAGATACTTGATAGACGCTCGCTAAAATCATGGCCATTTCATCTCCAAACTTACCACCAATGACCCCCATTGGAAACCTAGGTTCTTGTTTGCTTAAGAAGAGCTGGATGATGGCATTATATTGACCGGGAACACTGTTGGTTGGTGTCTGCAACCTTTCAAGGTAAAGGTTTCTGTTTTAATCATCATTATTAACTTGTTTTTCCCTTTTTGTTTTCAATGGGTTTAGCTGGTAAGGCTAAGTTGATACAAAGGAAAGATTTTTAGCTCCATATCGTGGTGTGCGGTATCATCTTTAAGATTTTACAGGTAATGGGAATGATCCTGCAAATGAAAAGGAATATTTCAATTTTCGTTATGTGTCGTTGAGAAATGTGATCAAGAGAATATTTGGCATTTTTAAATCTCGGTTCACCTTTTTTAAATTGGCACCTCCATTTTCATTTAAGACACAAGTAGAGATAGCGTGGACATATATAGCACTCAATAACTTTCTTTGCAAAGAATGTCGATATGTTGAATTTCCTATTGAAGGAGAATCTGCATCGTCATTATCACCGATTGTTGTAGAGGAACTTGAAGAACTAGTTTCACAAACCCAAGAACAATAGAAGGAGGAAGTTAATGCATGGAGACTTAACATAGATGGCCATATGTGGAGAGAGAGAGAAATATTAGGTCATGGGAGGATTACTAATTCCGACAATTTTTTTTCAATAATTAGATGACTTGAAAGATATTAGGCCATATGATACTTATAAAATGATTCTTGTGCTTGTTTATGTGCATTTTCATTGTGTTGATGCCTATTCTAAAAAAACTACATCTTGTTTGAGTTTTTTCAACTTAGATCAGTTGGCTAGTTTGAGTTTCTTAACTTAGGCATGTGTATTAGCTAGTAAATTTGTAAGATATATGTTTTAAAAGGTCTTAATTGTCCTTAAATAAAGTCTAAAAGATTGTCCACATGGTACGTTTCAGCAATTAGATGGACAAGTTTAGGTTTTAACGAATGACTCCCACGTTATTTAATCCTAACAGCTTTTAAAATCATACCCATACCCTAAAATTATTCATAAAACCTCAATCCACTAGGCCCCTGAATATGATTTTTTTAATTTTTTTCTTCCTATTGGTTTGGTAAGTGTAATTTGCAATAGAGGCTGGAGGAGTTGGTCCAGACACCTCGCGAGTCGTATTTTCTGGGGAAGCTTGTAGTAGAGAGAGGAAGACAAAAAATCAAAAGCACGATGGGAGATAGCATCGCCGACGACGATTTGCTTCTCAAGAACTTCTTTGCCGAAGTCAGCGAAGTCGAGAGAGACAACGAAGTTGCCAGGTCCTTCTCTCTGAATCCATACTTTTGCTTCATTTTATGCTTCTTCTCTTTCTTTTTTTTCTGGGCGACGATTGGTTTAATTAATACACTATTAGGGTTGTTTATGATATTGTATCTATATTGTTTTATATGCCAACCATCCAATTGCTTTCGATTCATAGCAGTTTGGGCGTGAAACATTCATATAATTTGCTTTATATATATATATGCATCTGACTTTTACTCTTGTCTTGCAACCTGGTAGTTTATGGTCAAATGAATATGCATAATTTTACATCTGAGGAAATACATATGTGATTTGAAACTCTTTAATTTTGATGGGTATGTATTGCTTTGTACTGCACATTGGGGCTAAATAATTATTTACATAGCTACTCAAGGCGTCAATTGTAGAGATGATTTTTTCTTTTTGCAGATAATTTAAAAATTAAACACTAGAAAACAAGTCTTTAGATGGATGGTTGATACGTAGGACATCAGAGAAGTTGAAAGAGTGAAACCTAGGATGATACCTAGAATAGAGCCTTGCTTGAGCTTTCTGATAATCTTATATTGCATGTCTCCACTTCCACTCTTGAAAACCATTACCTTTTCTTGTTCAAGTCACATCTTTGACCTAGGATAAAGAACCCTCTATGGTGACTTTGTACCATCAATCTAGTATATTGTTTTGGAGGTTATCTGTCCCTCTCTTCAGACTTTCTTTTTTTTTTTTTCTTTTTTTTTCTTAGGAGTTTATCATAATTATTTTTCATTTTTTTCCTCTTCCATGAAGGATCTCTCATCTCTATTGTTTTATTTCACTTTTAATAATTTCACCTTCTACTCTCCTAGGGAAAATGGACATGATTAATTAGTTTCTACAATTCACTGTATGTAGTTTGTATTGCTTTATGCTAACTTACTCTTGTCCTTGTTTGAAAAATGTAAAAAAATTATAGGATTCTTTCTTGCTTCAAGCTAAATCCATTTGAGTACTTAAACCTACCATTTGATGCCTCTCTAGATGATGTGAAGAAGCAATATCGAAAGGTAATTTTTCTTTTTCTTTCAAAAAAGTAGAAAATGAGTGGAGTAACCATTTGTTTATTGTTGCATCTCATGATTCTTCCATTTGTTGACATATTTCCTTTTTGAATCATTTATAGTTATCTTTAATGGTTCACCCTGACAAATGCAAGAATCCACTAGCAAAGGAAGCTTTTGGAGGTAAATAGATCTGTGTTTTGCCCTTGTACAGTGAGAGGATATAGGTATATCATGTTATGGTTCAGATTTTTACTATGTTTCCTTTTATATAGCATCTCTAAGATCATTTGAGAATGCCATTAAACATTTAGAAGCTTTTGTTTTTGAGAGAACATGCTTGGTACCATAATCAATGAGTTTTGTGTTTGGCAACTTATTTTTAAAGCATTATATAGCATTATATTGTGAAAGTCTATTATTATTATTATTATTATTTTTATATTGTTGTTTTTAAGTGGTGTTTTGAAAAATTTAGGGGCCTAATGGTGTAGGCCAATTAGAAGTTAACACAAAGGTGCTCTTAAGATAAATCAGAGAAACAAAATAGTGGTTGTGGCCTGTGGGCAGAATATTATGGTGTATGGTGAAAAGATTGGCAGGAACTTAAGCTTGAGGCTTACTATTAATATCTGGGAAACTAGCTTCAGTACTTATTCTTATTAATAATCAATTTCTTTCAATATTGTTGACCTTCGGAATGTAACATGGTGGTGTTTTAAGTTCAAATCAGATTATCCTGAGGTTATGCTGGATTGAAAACATGGCTGAGAGTGTTCCGCTTTTAAATTTAGTTTGCTAAATATGATATCGATTTGAATTTCTTAGAATGCCAAAATTTTGGTGTATATCATTTTTAATTTTTTTGAGCAATTGGTTTTCTCTTTCTAATTGAAAAAAGAAAAAGAAAAAGAAAAAGAAAAAGCCCTTGAAAGATGGTAAAGAATTATGAAAAAAAGGCTTGAGTGATGGCTATAAGGAGAGTTCTGATTCTAGATTGAAAGTAATATTTAACTGGTCGTCCAGGCGAGGGACATTAATAGAACAACACGATTTCCCTCATGTCTAATGTATACTCTTAGCTTTGGGGTTGGGTGGAAAAAATAGACTTAATTGTGCATTTCATTTCTCTTCTCTACGGAATATCAGCTTGTACAAAGCTAACATCTACTGGCTACTACTGAGCATTAGAGTCAGATTCAGCAATGGATTGGTTCCAAGATTTTCGCTTATTCAAAGTTTTCTAACTTCATGCTATTTCATCTTGATGCCTGGCTTACCTATATAAGGTCTACAAATGATTTTCTAAGCAGCTTCAAACCGCTGTCAATTTTTATATTTTTGAATGCTAATGATTTTTTTTTTGTCAAATGTTATGGAGTTGGCTTTGGGCATAGTTGTAAAGTGACAATATCTTGTCCAAAATCAAAATTAGTTTTGGGGCATATCAATGAAAGTTAGTCAGAGTTATGGATTGAGTTAAGTGGATTAGAAGACAGCTGCTTGCAACTGTGGGTTGAATCAGAGAATAGTAGAGGGAATATTAGGTGCTTTAAGCTCTTTTTGAGTGTATGACTGCCTACTTAAACAGTGGTTGCTTGGGAAATTTATAGATATGATTTTCTAGGCTTATGCTGTTTTCATCTCTTTATTCTTCTTTTAATTCTTTGTTTTTACTAACAAAACCTACTTCAGCAGCATATGAATATGTCTGAATACTCCTTGGTGTGTGATGTGCAAGAATTGTTCGAAGTATATTGCTAATTTGTTTCTTTATTGTTTAGTGGAATAATGTTGTGGAGAATGAATGTTGTAGGATTTAATTGCTTCTCCAGCTTTTTGTTTTTCTTTACTTCTGGAGAAATTTTGTTCTTTTGGTGGGGAGTTAAAAAATAAGAATGTATGGTTGGTTTGATGCCATTGAAGCATTGTTTTGGGTAATTTGGGCTGAAAGGCATTGTAGAATTTTTAAAAGCAACTAAAGGAGAAGGCTGCAGGTTTTTGTGGGATAAGGCATACATTATTTAGCTTCATTGTAGCCTTCGGTTTCCAAAGAATTTCAAAAAAAATCCATTGTTTTTTTTACAAAACTGGGAAGGTGTTTTTAAATGATTATATATATTTTTTGTGGGTCATATATAAGATGGATGTTTTTCTTTGTGGACTGCTGGTCCAGGTTTTGTACACTAATTAGTTTATATTAAAATTTTGTTGTTTCATATCAAAAAAAGAAAAAAAAAAACGAATTTGACCAACTAATGGATACATGGTTGGTTACTTGGTTGACAACCTATCATTTAAATTTAAATTTTATTTGTTTTTGGGTGTAATCATGAATTATGAACTACCCTTTTGTTATGGGATTTAGGGAAGGCAGGCACATTGTTTATATATATGAAGTCTGTTAACTATTTTGTATGCTTTCATATAAAAAAGATGTTGGGCACGATGAAACTCCTCTAGAGACACGAACATTGCCAGTGCAGAGGTTAGCAAAACCTAGATTTAATAGTGTGTCATTCTGTAGAAACCATTTCTTCTTTTGAGGCTTCCAAGATGTGACTAAGATTATTGTTATCTTAAATGTTGTTGTTAAGCCTCCAGTTCTAGATTCAAGAGGAAAGTAAATACAAACATCAGACAAATTGATTTAGGAAGTTAGGAATGTCCAATCATTTTTCTGATACGTTTGATATCCTACTTCTATTATAGTTCTGTTTGTTTAAGTGAGTTTTACTTCATAGTTGTGGGATTTATTTGTCTTTGTTGCGGACAGCAGTTTGAGAACTTAGATCATGTTTGATATGGAAACTCAAGGTAGTGTAATTAAGTAAATGATTACATTTGAGATTTCCATGCTTATTTGGAATTATGGAAAATGAAATTTGAAACGTGGACAAATGTTTTCATTAGAAGTAGTGAATTCTACATTCAACGGTGGTGAAATCCTAGGAGCAAGGTGTTTGTTGAGAATGATGTGTGTGTGTAAGAATCGTGTTCACTTTCTCTTTTCCTTTATTTCTCCCCATAATAATGTGTATGTGATGAACATTACAAGTGCACAGTTGTCTATAATAATATCCATAATGATCTAGCATGTGTTCTAGATTCTAAATTTGCTGCAATAGTTCCTTCTCATCCTGCAGTCATTCACCTTTGGTGTTATATTTGTTAGCTGAGATCTTTATGTTCTTAGCTCACTATATATTTGACTTCTATTTATTCCCTTATTGTCTGTATGTATTCTGTAACCTCACTGTCAAAAATAAAATTACTTTTATTAACTTATTGGATATTAATTAAGTGGTAGTTTCAGAAACGAGAAATTAAAGAATTGCCTAGCTGGTGATGTTTTAGATTTTAAACATGAGCGAGTCTCTGATCTCTGAACTACTATAACCCCCTAATGCCTTATTAATTGAATGTTTTTGGTTATTTGATGCTTGGTTATGTTCGTGTGTATGGCTGACTCAGTAAAGGAGTATTGAATCTAATTTCAAGTAATTCAACGTAATTATGGATTAAAGAAATTGGTATTTTATTTCTTGTTTTCTTTTCTTTTCTTTTTTCATCCTAGTGTATAATGGAGTTGCTTACCAACCTAATATTGTTGACACTTGAACAGCATTGGCAAAAGCCCAGCAACTATTATCCGATGAACAAGAAAGGGATTATGTTCTTACCCAAGTTAATGCAGCAAAAGGTGAGCTTTCAGCTCTAATACTTTGTGCTTGATCTTAACTGCTTTCTGAAGTTTCTGATTATGCATCTTGCTTTTGCTATTCTTTTTATTGCATTATATACCCTCTAATTAGGCATTTTATTTGTGTATTCCTTTTCCGTTTTCTTTCTTTTGCAGATAAATGCATATATATCCTTTGCATTTTAACATATGATATTGCCATACTACTAGGACTTTTGTTGAAATTTGTTACTGTTTTTGTTTAACATAATGCAATCTTGATCCGTGTCTTCTGTTCTAGAGAATGAATTGCAACATTTTATTTTTATTTTCATTTCTTTCCTAAATACAAGTGATTTTAATGGGAAAAGAGATCATATCTGATTTGTATGAGGACTGCAGAGGAACTTCGAGCAAAGAGAAAAAAACAGCTGAGGAAAGATTCAGCTTCTAAAATAAAGTCGTTAGTTGATGAGGTATGCAGATCTCACCTATGCTTGTTAACTTATCTTTTGCATATATACATTTTGATTATTTTAGATCAATATTGTTGAATGAAGTTTTAGATCAATATTGTTGAATGAAGTTTTAGTGAAGTTGGATATCTACGTCACATCCCACTTTGCTAGGAATGAAGTCTGGGATTTGTATATAAGTTTTGGTCTCCCTTAACTAAGTAAATGTGTTTGTGCCATGGGTAAAGGACACTTGTCTGAAGCCCCTGATCCATAGCAAATGTGTGAGGGCGAAGGATGCATGTGAGAAACTCAAAGTGGACAATATCTACTTGGTGGATTGGATTGTTACAATCTAAATGTGGATCTTATATGTTTTCAGTTGAGGGCTTACCCTATTGTTGAAGGTGTTATAATGTTATATTTTAGAGTTGAGTCTGTAATAATTTCTTGGAAAAGTAACTCTAATACTTGTTAGCTGTAACACATTTTAGGCTAGCTAACATATTTGCAGAAATGAAAATTTCGGGAGTATATGGGCCTGTGAATGATGACTTTATTACTTTGGTGGGACTGGCTCCTCTCCATTACTAATTTTGGTTGGGCTTCCATCAGTTTTATCATTTATGACCTACAGACATTTGCCTTGTCAACAGAGTGTCAGGATCCATCATTTGTGTATTGCACAGTTGTACTAGAAAGTGTGAAATTTTTTCTATAGCTGTTTTGGAGTATTGTAGGACATTGAGTGAAATTCTCACGGTTTCAATTGATCAGCTCAATTCTTTGTGAGGTTTTTACTCAGTTTTCAGTATGGTCTGATAGGTTCCATATTTCTTTTGTTTTTTATTCAATTACATGATTACAAATTTGATGAAAAGTAATTGAGGTGACCACCTAGTTGTTGTTAATGGTTTTGCTTGTTGGGTCTTTTCATAAATAAAAATAATAATAGTCGCTGTGTACGCAACCAACTTGGTTATTCTTCAACTTTGCACCTTGTCCTTTGAATTGATTTTTTTTTTTTGTACTTTTTTTAACTAAAGCTTTTCATGTCAGTCATTGAATTCTAACACTCTTTTCACGACTTAGGGAAAATATGAACAACAATATGAAAGGTCAGAGGAGTTTCAACAGGAACTGAAATTGAAGGTTCGAGAAATATTAACAGAACAAGAATGGCGAAGGAGAAAAATGCAGATGAGGGTATACCTGAAACTCAACAATTTTCTTTTTCCCTCTTTTTATTGTTTAAGAAATCCATATTTGGCTTCTTCTTGTCATTTAGATATCAGAAGAGGAAGGTAGATTGAAGAAGGATGAAGAAGAACAAAAAGAAATGTGGAAAAGAAAACGTGAGCATGAGGAGCAATGGGAAGGAACAAGAGAAAAGCGGGTATGTTCCTTTCTTTTCACATCTTAGATATTATGCATGCGGTGATGGTTCTTTGAGCCTGGAATTGGAAGGCTATTATACACTCGTATGTTTGGCTTGGCAAAAGGATAGGATATTTTATCCATACAGTGACTTTATCTCTCAAAGACTGGACTAATGAAACCTACCTCCAAGGTGGATTTCACTTTAACCTGTGACATCACAGGATTAAAAATAATTTTAAAAAAATATTTTATTAAAAAATATTTCATATTTTAATATTACTTAAAAAATTATTTACCCTAATTATATTCGATGCAATTTACTGTCACGCCAAACACAAACACAATTATTTTTAGTCTAATCCCATGTATACACCAAATGAAGGACAATATTTATTTAATCCAATCCAACCTAGTCTAATCCCCCTCCAATCAAGCCCATGAAATAGTAAAGTACAGTCCGCCATATATGCCAAACAAGGTCTCTTAGTGGTTCTTAGTAACCACTCAATCCAAAAGCCCAAGCTATTAGGAAAAAGAGCTTAACAATTGTATTTTAAAAACACCCTACCACACTTCTCAAGTGCAACTGTGCAAGACTGCAAGGCTAATGGGCTTGCTACATGGCTCAAGTCCAAACACAAACATGTAACAAATTTGGATAATAAATAATGAATTTATATCCGTGGGAGGACTCAAACCTAGGCATTCTTGGTAGAGTTGGCTTTTATTAGTAATTAGTTAAAACTTCAAACTTTTTGGGAAAGGGACTAATAATAGTATTTAAGCACTCTGACAGTCTTAATTACAAGACAATACCTTTGAGACTTAAGGTTGTGAATGACATCCACAAGCATGAATCGTGTTCCAACTCTTTTCGATGTAAGTTCATAGATCCATTTTGTATCCAACATTATTCCGGAGATTGAAGAAGATTTGGAGGTATTGTATATTGAAAAATTACTTTAGAGTATCAGGTCGAGAAATTATGTGATAAGTATTTGTTTAGATTGCTTGGGCTGGAACAAGAAGAGACTAATTGAGGCGGACATGGGCAATAAGAAGGAAACTTTCTTCAGATTATTCAGAAGTGGGGTTTACTAGGTATGATGAAAGTATTATGGAATACCAGGTACAATTATGGAAATGGTTCATTCATTAATATCTCTCGGAAAAATGAACCTGGCTTTGTGAGGAACATCAGAGTTCCCAGGGAGGGGATGTGTAGCTGGTGGTTGATGTTGGCAGATAAAGTTAAAAGTATTCTACACGGTCTCAACAAGTATGATGATCTTAGAAGGGGAGGTTCACTGGTAGATAGGGGTCTGGATTTATTAAACACCTGCAGCCACGGGTATGGATTTATTTAACACCTGCAGCCAGGGGTACAGGTTCGAGATAGGGATATGGCTGAGCTAGATTTTAGTACAGACATTAGATATTCAGATTGTCTTGAGTTTGGTGAGTGTAATTAGATGGTGTTATGTATTGAAGGTAGTCTTTAGAATATGGTACTCCTGGGACTTTCTATTTGATTGGATCGAAAGGCACATAATGGGAATTTTCCCTATTGGATGGGGTCATTTCAGGGCAAGTTAATCATTTATGATAAAAGGATGAGTTCCAAGAGACTGATTCAGAGTTCTTGCAGAGTAAAACGTAATGGTGTACAGGGTAACATGAAAGTTTGGTACCTTAGATTTGAGGTTGATGAAAAGGGTATTGGGGTTAAAGGTACAGGTGGAAGTAGAGGAGGCAAGGAAATTCATGGTGGGCTAATTTGAATTTGCTATTTCGTTACAGTTCAGTCATACATTAAGTTTTGGTCCTTTCTCTTTAATATCTCAGTTTCGAAATTAGTGTACGACTTGAAGAATTAAGGTTGGTGGACATTGGTTATACTAAATATTGATTAGCTTTGAGTATTTAATTACTGTTTCTTTTAAACGGAGTATTTAATTACTGTTATTGAGCATATTTAATTAAGAGAATACCTATTCTCATCTGGACTCAAATTTATCAACTTTTCATTTTATCGTCAGGTTTCAAGCTGGAGGGACTTCATGAAGACAGGAAAGAAGGTGAGGTTACATATTAATTTTGTTGTCTAGTATAAAACTTTGAGTTGTACTTAATTTGATGAAGGTGAGGATTTCCTGTTAAGCATAGTTTGGTATTGTGCATGCAGGGTAAAAAAGGAGAAATTCGACCCCCAAAGCTCAAAACAGAGGATCCCAACAAATCTTATGTTCAAAGGCCGGTGAAGCGAGGCTAATAGAGTTTCTGATGGCTGTAATTGACAGCTAGTGTGTCAGTTTAGAGTTTAACCACCCGAGTCTTCTCGGGTTTACAAGGAAGCCGGTATGAAATTATATAAATTAATGCTCGTCTGTAAAAAGGCTTATTATTGTGTTGAAAGATCCTGTCTGACTCGTGTCATTTGCCTTACTAAATGGATCAAACGTGAGGACATTTGAAGGAGATTGTAAAACGCACATTTCAATTAGTTACGAGGTTAATCATTTACATTGAAAAAATATATTGGTGAATAATGTGTACTTATTACTGTTCCCCCATTTATTTCTTGCATAATTAATATATGTTTGAGTAGGAGACACTATTCTAGTTCTTTTCTGAACAAGTAGAGTTATTGCCATGAAAATGTATGAGATTGAAGAAAGTAGTGTAAGCTGATTTGGATCAGGTGAAATGGTGAGAAATGTCATCTTATTTTTTGGTGAGTTGCAGTAATGTCACCGTTATAATAAGTCAAGTTTAAAAGGTACCTATTATGGTGAGCTATCGAAATTGTCCTTAAATAATCGATTCTTTATTCTTTAAAAGCATGTCTTAATCAATCAATTATTCCGGGTATCTCTTCAAAAAACGATCTCCATTCCAGATATTGCACAAGAAGGTAAATTAATATGTCTAACCTTCATTTTTATTTTTTCTTGTATTTTAGTGTAGTATAACAATGTATAAACATTTATTTTTGTGTGATATAACAATGTATGAACATTTATGAACATGTTGTCTCAATTTTTTTTGTTTATGTCTGAGAGTTGTAAACTTTTTAAAAATAATGAATGAACATGTATACATTTTTGTTTGTATATATATTTAGCCGAGTTGATTTGAAGTGGTGCAAACAAGTTTAAAATGTTGGGCATAAAAGCTGGAAAGCATTTTTAAAAAGCTGAAAATATTTGAAAAAACGCTCGATCAACAAAAAATATTCGATTCCTCACAAAAGAAGCTCAATTTCTCACAAAAAAAGCTCAATTTCTCATAAAAAAGCTCAATCCCTAAAAAAAATAAAAAGGTCGAGCCATATTTGAAAAAAACTCGAGCCATAGGAAAAAAACTCGAGCCATAGGAAAAAAAGCTCGAGCCATATTAAAAAAAGCTCAATGATGTACAAATAGAGCTCGGTCCTGAGCAAAAAAAGCTCGATCCCGTATAAAAAAACTCGACCATGTACAAAAACGGCTCGACCATGTACAAAAACGGTTTGATCATGTACAAAAATGGTTCGACCATGTACAAAAAAAACTCGATCAGTAAAAAAAAGATCGAACGCTTACACTTTTGATTTTTGTTTAATCCTTTATAATTGTAAATTTAATATTAAATATTTTTTTCTTAATAATGGTTTTTGATGATGATTTTGGCAGGACAATGGATAGGGTTAGAATAGTCATATCTTACAACGGTCGATGAGAGCAATTACCCGACGGAAATCAGAGGTATTTAGGTTCCGATAACCAAAGTTTGTATGTGTCAAAGAATTTGAGTTACGATGAACTGATGTCGATCGTGCAAACCATTGTGAAGTTTGATGAGAACAAATACAGTGTTGATCTACAGTCTATATCAATTGTTTCTGAGACTACATGTCGTACATTTATAAGAAACAATGATGATGTTCAATTTATGCTAGGGGAAGATAGGGTGATCCCTCAAGTATGTGTTATTCTAATCAAGAGGCCAGCAGAAGGTGTCATTGGTGAAGATATCCCTCATCGTGATAACACCCAACAATTTCGATCGCCAGGCGGAAGCAACCAGTTGTTCACATAAAGAAGTGGGATTGATGGTCGGGAAAACATATATGCTGTCCCACCGGAAGTAGCCGCCCATGATAATATACTGGGACCTCAATTCGACGATGTATTTGGTTGTCAAATTGAGATTAATGGTAGGCAATACAACCACCAATACAATGAGATCTACAATGACATCAACAATGAGCATAATACAACACCGGATGTTGGGGTGATTCATGAGAAGGATAATGAGGGCAATTTCAATTCTGTACGAAATGTAGAGGACAATGAGGATGATGAAGAACTGTCCAAACGGAAAGACGTGCAAGACATGTACACAGATTTAGTTCCAGTGCACTAGATATAGCTGGGACCTCCGAGGTCCGGGCTAATGTAACTCCAGATGATTCTGATCAACATGGGTTATTCCAGGAGCAGAATCATACTCGTTTGGTATGGGTGGAAGCAGGAACTTGGTTGAGGATGAACCTACAAGCATGATAAATAAAGGGCAATTTTTTCCAACGAAAAAGGATTTGAAGAGACCAGTAGGCCATTTTGCAATGCGGCAGAACTTCGAGTGGAAACCGAAAAGGTCCAATAAGACAACATTACATCTAGTTTGTTTGATGGGAAATTGTACGTAGAAGTTAAGAGCGGTGATGAGAGATGAAGGTACATACTTTCAAGTAAGAAGTTTTGTTAACGAACACACTTGTCCGTTAGAGGAAATTCACCGCTACCACCGACAAGCTAATGCAGTCATAATTGGAGAAGTTATTGCACCTAGACTTCAACAACAAGATGGTCGACTAATGCATCCGAAAGACTTAATCACCGACATGAAATCAATGTATGGAATCCAAATCATGTACAGTAAGGCACACGCCGCCTTCGATTATGCGTTGTCACTGACATATGAAACGCATGAGGAAGCCTTCCAACTGCTTCCATCATTTGGTTACATTTTGGAACAAACAAATCCCGGTACAATCACTGACTTACAATGCGACGAAGATGGTAAATTTCTGTACTTTTTCATATCGATTGGTGCCTCACTTAGAGGATTCCGGACGTGTATGCGTCCAGTAATTGTCGTTGATGGTACCCATTTGAAGGGACGATTCCGGGGTACAATGTTTGTTGCAACAACACAAGATGGGAACGAACAGGTGTATCCAATTGCTTTTGGGTACAACGACTCAGAAAACAACCTTTCATTGGAATGGTTTTTGGATTGCTTGAAGGGTACCCTAGGTCATATTGATGAGCTAGTTTTCATTTCTGATAGGCATGCAAGCATTGAAGCAGAGATTTCTAAAGTGTTCCCTTATACCACCCATACCATATGTTGTTGACACTTTTATGAAAATATTAAGAAGCGATTTCATAGGAAGGATGTTGCCGCAATAATGGATAAAGCAGCATGCGCATACACCGAATTTGAATATAACCGGCATATGGAAGAGTTAAGAAACTTGCACCAGAATGCATATGATTATGTAATTGATGTCGGTCCACACACGTGGTCCCGTGGACACTACCTGTAAAGAAGGTACAGGGTAGAGTGTCCACGGTTCGGTTAAACCATTCAAAACCAAACCGAAACCGCCCATAAAAAACCGTAACCGAACCTAACCGAAACTGACGGTTACAAAATCGGTTGGAAATCGGTTACGAGCCGGCTCAGTTACGGTTTAGTCTTCCCAAAAACTGACCAAAAAACCGGTGGTTAAATCGGCGTTTTTATTTAAAAAAAAAACACATCCAACCGCCCAAAACTTTCCCAACCCGCCCAAAACCGCCGAAACCGCCGGTTACAAAACCGAACCCAAACCGTGTATGACGGTTTCGGTTATGGTTTCCCCTATCCATGAAATCGAAACCGGCGGTTTCAAACCGAAACCGAACCGTGGACACCTCTAGTACATGGTGATGACAATAAATGCTGCATAATGCATAAACTCATACCTTAAATTTGCAGGCAAACTGCCTATGTTGACTTTGGCTGAGTTCATTAGGAATATGCTACAACGGTGGTTTCACGATAGCTATAGAGCTGCACAAACCATACGTCATCAGTTGACCGACGCAGCACATCTTGTGCTCTTAAAACGTGTGGATAAGTGTGGTTTTTGACAGTAAATCCAGTAGACTGGAATATTTCCTCGGTCAAGCGGTCTGGAAAATAGTGGATTATTGACTTAGCCCGGAAGACTTGTACTTGCAACAAATTCCAAATGGATCATTTTTCATGTTCTCACGCTCTTGCGATGGCACGGTACATTACTTTCAAGTTTTACTGTGAGGTGATTATTGCTGAAACGTGAAGCTGATCGTTTTCAATGTTTTTTACAGGGAGCAAAACTTGGACTTGACAACTTTGTGTTCGGACTACTACAAGAGACAGACACTTATTGACGCGTACTCGGTTTCTATTATACCGGTGGGAGATCCTTTCACTTGGGTTGTGTCATCTGACATTGCTCAGAGGGTGATTTTGAATCCAAACTCCAGGAGACAAGCAGGAAGCCCGAGGGCGGGTCGCCATGTCTTGTCTTCGGAGAGGACAACTACACAATCCTGTAAATGTGGACAACCAAGGCATAATTCCAGGAGATGTTCTAATCCACCTATGATTAATGAAGGTCCAAGCAGAGGTGTTCCCGATGAATACCGCCACAAGTGTAGCATCTGTCATTCAATTGGACACAACAAACAGACGTGCCCTAACATTGACTCTAATAGGGAAAGAATGACAAAGTTTTGATCACATTGTAAACATTTGGAATTGTATCAAATTATAATAATTTGGAATTGCAATAATTACTTATTAATGAATGAATAAATATTAATGAATGAATAATGAATTAATATTAATGAATGAATATTCATGAATTAATAACATGTCTTTGTACATAAAAAATGGTAATATACAACCAATCACTAGGCGGGCATGGAGTTACAAAAAATCTCCACAGCCATTTTCTTCCGAATGATCCCCATGTCGTCTTCTGACAAATCAAAAGGGCTTCGACTCGCCAGTAAGCACTCGATAAGTCTCAAAGTATGGGGATCAAGGCTACCTCTGCAATTGGACACATTTAAAACCGTTACAAATCGTTCTTAAATAATATCTAAGCATGTCAATGAAATATAATTTCTTACGATTTTTTTTGTTGGATGAATGTAGAAGTAGGCACCACGCTAACCGAGAATGACTTATTTTCCTTAGGGAACGGCTGACGACCACCTCATCGTGCAGTGTGGAACCCCGTGTCATTCAACATGGACAGTAAAAACCACTGTAATGGTCGGACCTGCTGATATAATGAGGGACTTCCTTCTCAATCTTCCTGAGAATAAGGTCGACGGTCACCACCAGCCAATGTTGGCCCCCAACGTTGCACGGAATCAGAACCTGTAATAGTATGCATACGGTGTTAGGTCAGGATATACGAACAATTTATATTTTAAATCATTTCCATCGTCTAACACTTACTAGGTCAACCTCGTGTCATGAGCGGTTTCCACTCGTGGTTGTTCCACGGACCGTCTGAAGGTCCTCTTCCAACCATTAGGACTGTAACACATTCCACATTGCCATGGTCACAACCCCGTGCGAATCACGAGGCATCATCCTTTCCCACTGTAACAACATAAGTGGTTGTACATTCAAGCATTGACAATATCGTATTAATAATACAAAACCATAAAATGCGATTCGATTCTAAAAATTTATAACTACTTACATAAAATTGTGTATCCAATACGTTGATCCTCTAGTTGTACACAGTGAAGAATCCTCACTGACGCTTGCGAAGAATATGGAGGTATGCGTCCATATGCTGACAGACAATATAAGTAATGAATTGTTAACAATACAACATTACTTACACAAACGTTAATATGAAAATCACTTAAGTACGTACCGTGTCCTCCAAGTCCATGAAGTTGGACTGCATACGGAAGAACCATTCGGCTTCCACTGGTGCCAGCACGTCCACATCATGTCTATTTAATGATTGAAATAGCTTTAGGTAAATTTGAATAAACATTAAATATATAACCATTTTTATTAGAAGAAGTTGGACTCACAGTTCCCCGTTGATGTTCCTCTTGAAGGCTGTGTATGCCACAAGCTGGTTAGCGTCCACTAGTCCGTAGCGGTAAAAAATATGTTCCACGGACACAGGCCGTGTCCTCAACCTCTTTGGTCAGCATGGATCTGTGTAAGGGCTCATCAACTGTCATCTGCGCTTAACTAAATGTTTCATTTACGGTAGTCCAGCCTCCGATGAGCTTTGCAGCTCGATCGATGTGATGGACGGTGTAGGGGGCCCTGAGGCTGAATCGATGTGATGGGCGGTGGAGGGGACCGCAGACCCTGAGTCGTCATGCTATCTGGGGGAGGGGACCGCTGAGCCTGGGTCGACATGCTGGGTGAGGGAGGGGACCGCGCCGACACCACAGACGTGCTGGGTGAGGGAGGGGACCGATGTGGCTGAATCGATGTGCTGGGAGGTGGGGGGGCCGCTAAGCCTCGGTAGACCCAGATAGGGCAGTTGGGAGGTCCGACCCGACTGCTGTAAGTGTAGCAAGCCTACTATCGCTGGTATGCGACTGAGGTTGCCTCTCCGGACCTACCCCCTCGGTAGGCGGGTCCTGACTACTTCCACCTGTCATGTCTGTCCCCCCCGTATACTTATCAGTTCAGTCTCCGGGACTAAAGTCTGGATCAGGAGGTGGGGGGCCATCCCGGTGTGTACGTATGGTCGACCTCTGAAGCCCCCGGATCATATTCAGTAACACTTGGTGTTGTTGCTGACGATCATCATCACTCTTCCGGATCATATCCACCAACTCCAAGTGTTGACGTTGTCGATCCTCCTCACTCTTTCGGAGGGCTTCACGTACATCGTTCAACAGATCTGCCCACGGAGCCTGAAATCATGTGTACATTGTTAGTACAAAACTATCAACAAGTGTTAATAAAAAATACTAAACTTTGTTTTCAACTTACCTCTCCATCACTTCTAACGCCCCCACGGGAATCCCCTGGAGATGTACCATGTCTAGGGGTGGTAAACCGAACCCGTATATGCCTATGCCTATGTCTATGCCTATGCCTTTCTCGTTGAGGGTCTGTCTCATATTCTTCACTGTCACTGGGCCTTAAACCCCCAACAGTGGGCTCAGATCCCTCACTGTCACTGGTTCTGTCTGTTAAACCCCCACCCTCTGTACCAGTGTTCCCGGTAAAGGTAGTCTGATCAGGGACCGAAGGTGGCATATCATCCCTATCCTCTTCTACATACAGGTTCCCCCTCTCGTTTAGCCCGGCATAGTACGGTGCCTGTCTCTCAGCTGGTGTGGGCATCGGTTCCTTCCTCGCAAACATCTGAAATATTAGTTAGAACAATGTAATTGTACAAATACTAACTAATAAAAATATTAACAAATTAAATACATACCCTGGCTTTGAAAATTTTTGACAGCTTCTACCCTCTCGATTGTTTGGTCAACTCCCACTTCAAAATACGGGGAGTCAGATCTGTAACCCTCCGGGCACCGAACTCTTTGGCCAAATCAGGGATCACCTCGAAAGTAAATACCTGCATCAAAGATAAGTACGATAACTAACCATAACATTGAGGACAACACCAATAAAGTACAATTTGTAATTCGAAGTTATTACCAATAGGGCATGAGATAGACCGTATATGTTGTAGGTCTCCACCGTGTGTACGTCAGTGCCCTTTTCCTGCTGGAGTAGCTTAAACCCGTCTCGTCGTCCGTCAAACGCATGCTTAAATGAGTAAATAGAATGCATGTACACGTGGGCACCCCAGGGGAACGCGTCGAAAGCATCGAGATCCTCAACCAGCTGAAACTGCCAAACTGGAATCTTGAATCTCTCATCCACCCCCATCAGTATCCAGTTCAGCATATATATGAGGCAGAGCTTGACAGCATCGTACGCCTTTCCGAACTCTGCAACGGTGACAACATCCATAATCTCCTCCAACAAGACCTCATCGGCTCCAGGAAAGTACCGTTGATGTATGTCATTCTCCATTGTTGTATACTTGGTCGTGTCTGGTACAACTCCAAACCGTAATCCGGTGATCAGGCGAAATTTCACCTTCGAAAACCTCACCGAATGGTTCCCTAACATGAACTGCATCTCATCTGTTGGGCCGTTATGATGCAGCTCCCTCAAAAGCAACCGATGGATAATACCACCCAAAAACTTCATCTCCCAATGCATCGTCAGGAAATGCCTAAAACATGACGCCATGAACCGAAGTGGATCTTCATCTACAAATTCTCCAAGGACCCGGTTCAGCGCGTCGTCTATATGGCCAAGGGCATCAAAATGGTTGTGTCTAGTCAATTTGCCCTCGTACCAGTCTCCTTCTACAGTTTTAAGTAAAGCCCTCAACCTATTTCTCATCTGCAATGTAACAGAAATACAACATCAGTAAACAGAACAAATTTCGTAACCAAAATTAAAAGTCTCGATCCAATGTAAAAACAGCTTGATCCTAAAAAAAATATGATCGATCCCAGAAGATAAAAGCTCGACTCTTTTAAAAAAAAGCTCAATCCTATGACAAAAATGTTTGATCCCATAACATAAAAGCTCGGTCCAATTATAAAAAAGCTCGTTCCTATAAGAAATAAGCTCGATCCAAGGACAAAAAAGTTCGACCCTTTAAAAAAAACTCGATTCTATGAAAAAATGCTCGATCCCATAACAAAATAGCTCGATCCTATGTAAAAAAAGCTCGATCCCATGTGAAAAAACTCGATCCAATGTAAAAAAAGCTCGATCCCTTTCAAAAATGTTCGATCCTATTCAAAAAACACTCGAACCCTTATAAAAAAAAGCTTGACCCACCAAAACCTAATTTTCACGAAAACAAAGCTCGACTCATATACAAAAAAGCTCGACCCTTTAGAACAAAACTCGATCATATGAACAAAATGTTCGATCCCATAACAAATAAGCTCGATCCTATGTAAGAAAAGGTCGATCTTATTTAAAAAAAGCTCGATTCAATGAAAAAAAAAGCTCGACCCTATTCAAAAAAGCTCGATTCCTTTCAAAAAAGCTCGATTCCTTTCAAAAAAGGTCGATCCAATACAAAAAAAACTTGAAACATTACAAAATAAGCTCAACTTACCAAAACCTAATTTTCACGAAAATAAAAGTTCGACTCAACAACAAATAAGCTCGATTCTCTTGTAAAAAGTCTCGATAACCCAGATTTCATCTTCCTCAACTGATATTCAACCAAATTACAAACCCTAACCTAAACCACAACCATTCTCAGATCTCTATTTTAACCGGTTTCTACAATTTCTATCAACAAAACTCAATTCTAACATGTAATGCAAGTTAACAATAATAAAAACGATGAAAAAAAAAACTAATCTTACCTTTCTCAATCACAGTTGTTCTTGTGTAATCTCGTTCCGGTCACTTCAGCGTCGATTAGTTTCCCGTCGATTTGACTGTTGCTTTTCTCTGACTTAAAAAACGACAAATTCCTTACTGTTTTAATATTTCGGGGTATTTTCGTCTGAACACGTTAAATGATGCATTTTAAACATACATTAATAAAGTAATGATATTTACACAACACACCTCAATTAGTACCAATAATTTTTTGACCCCCGGAGACCTCATCTTTAGGGTGTTCCCTCCAAGACGGCATATAACAATGCCATTTGTTAAGATAACAACGATTTTTATATGTATAATAAAAACAAAAGGAGATGTGAGTCTCTTCAACTAATATGATTTCAGAAACGCCCAGCATAAATTTAAGGCGTTTTGTCTATGCAACCAGCAATATTAAAATATCCTTCCTTTTGCTACAAAAATACCTAACAAAGGCTGGCATTTCAAAAAAAACAAAAAAGGTCGTACAGAAGCAAAAATGATGGATGTACTCAAGTACATTCGTCGTATGAATATAATAGTAGCAACAGTAAATAGTGGATTTTGCAACATTTTTGTTGTGCAGGGGTTGTCAATGGTCCCAGCGGGGCTCAAACCCGGGACCTTCGGCTCATAAGACCAATGTTCTAACCAGCTTAGCTACGGGAACATTAATGTTTACATTTTTATTATCATTTTACTGTTATTTTAAATTGGTTATTATTGCTTCACATTGGCCATGGGTGTACCGCGCATGCATCAGTTTCAATCCATTGGATTTGACCAAAATGACATCCAATCAAATATAATTCCCAAACCAATAGCGGCCCCGCAACTTAGAGGACAATAGAAATGACTAACTTTACTAAATCTAAATTTGATGAGATTTCTCGACAGATTTTCTTGAAGATTCCAATCCAAAGGTAAGCCACCAGATCATAACGATTGGGTAAAATATCGTGGGACTTTCAGTTGGTTGTATAAAATCATAATCACTCGTCTCTTGAGTTAAGTTGTATGGTTTTCTCAATTTCTAGTTGAAATTTTGTTACATGTAGTTATGTTGAATTTTACATCTTAGCTTGTAAACATACTTGGCATGTAATATATATCAAAATTAGCTTGCAATATGACCACAAATCTCTGTAAGTTATATTTGTACCACATAACAAAACTAGGAAAATCTAAAGTGTAAAGTTTGTGTCCAACGTGGTACATTTAATTATTGTTATTATTTTTGGGATTTGGACACATTTCTTTGAAGTTAATACCAACCTATGCACAACAGTTGATCAAGGGTGTAAATATGACAGTTTTTGAACATATAGTGACTACAAAGATATTGTGATAGGGACCTCAAAAAATTTTCTTGAACATTATACTATTATAGGCGCCAAAATGTAATTTTCTACAGCAATTCTCACCCAAAAAAAGAGACTGGCTGAAATTTTGCCAATATATTTATCAATTCATCCATTTTTCGAGTCTTCTAACAGCCCTATAACTTGAAAAATCTTTGATGGAGGCTGCATGGTTATCATAATAATGAAGCCCCCGCAGACTTGAAATATCGAACTGCTCATCTTCTGTGGATTTTGTGCCAACACAACACATTATACAGAATACATCCATCAATCCAAATTCCAAAGGATCAAACTGCTCTCTACTTGTTTAATAATAACCAAAACTTGGAAATATTATGTCAGACTCGTACCAAAATGCTCTTATCTTCACACAATTGTTACATTTTACAAAAGCAGAATCGACAGCTACAAAAAGCAACACCTCTATGATACAAGGATGCCCACAAAGATTTTAACAATATGTATTTATATATCTCACCATCACATCAAAGGACCTCATGTCCTCTTTAAAGATTCTGACCCCCCAAAAATTTTTAAAAAAAAATTAGGCCTAAAACATAGTAATAAAAAATATATAAAGCTAATCAGAAAAATACCCAGCACTACCAACCCATAAGAAACAACAATGACCGACTTCTACCTGCTCTGTGGCTCAAATTTACAAAACGTGGACCTCTAAACTGAAACTTTCTGTCCATCAATCAAAGAGATCCCGCCCCGCTGCCAGTAACCTGGTTCTCAAAGGTAATCTCCGTCATCTCAAGGCCCCGCTATCATGTTGTGAAAACCAAAACTTCAAAGAGATGACATGTTCCGAGAATTTCCTGTATAAGGCATCATGCTCTATACAGAACACCAGTAACTCCAGGTGGTAGCATGTGCCTGGAATGAATATAAAGAAGCAATTGTGTGGACTATATCCAAGCAAGAGAGCCTCGATCATTTGGTACTTGAGGACGGCCTCGAGTTGGTGTTGGAGGTCTGTTAGCATTCAGTTCCTGATCTCATGGAAGCCATTAAACAAAACAAATATTAAGACCATTTCACACAAGTTGCGAACAGAAATGTTTTAATAATATTAATAACAATACTCCATTGACAAAAAGGACCAAATTTCAAAAACCAGTAGCACCTGCATCCATGTATCTTCTATACGTTCTGGTGAAGCTTCCGGTGATGAAATTGCTGGTGGTAAAGGATGAATGAGTTTTGGAACCACCACAAGATCTCTACCCAAAACTAAGATTGCTCCAGCATTATTTGCCGTACCTGTAAGAATCAAGCAAAAAGTAACTGAAAAGCCCAAAATTTTGTGATGTTCAAAGAATCCATAACCAAAAGGGAAAGCAACATACCACAGTAATTGGTAGCAGAGAAAAGTGTGATCAAATGTCCTTGGGCAAAACGCTCAAAACCATCCATCACACATTCATGTGCACGTACAATCAACTGAAGATCATTGTTGTTGCAGAACTCCATAACTCGATCCGGCTGCAAGAACAAACATTCTTATATAAGCATAACCGACATAGTACATATTATATCAACAAGCACAGTACCATAATCACAAGCAAAATGAGACACAAGAAGGTGTGCTCTTGAATCCCAACAGTACCACTTTGTTTTCTCTTTGGAATTTAACAAATTAATAAATTTGTTTATGCTATACTTGAAAGCAAATAATGAGCCTCCTTTTATTGACCATTTCAATATAGTAAATTAGAAATAGAAACAGAACACTGACCCCAAAAGTAACCAACCCTGGACCTCTAGCATTTGGTCGTAATCCTTCCACACTGTCATTTTCTGTTGGATCAGACCTAATAGAAAATCATATCCAGATGTCAGGAAAAATCAAACAGAGAAAATGAAGATTATAGCAAGCATATGAAATGTCATACATATGCACTGACCATAACAAATCCATAAGCACAATTGAGCCAGCTTCCATAGTAATTGGACGCTGAAGATTCTCAATCTGTTCCACATGATTTATCGATCGACCAATACCACCATGCATACAAATGATTTTCTTTTCAATTAGAGCAGCCAAAGGAAGCCAATTGAACAGACGGTTTATCCTGTGCCATGCCCAAATTCCATCTCTCTCACCCTGTTCAGCAATCCATTAAGTTGGTAGTTGAAACCAATGCAAGAGTGAACAGACATTTTGCAAAAGTATAAACTAAAATACCATGCGCTCAATGCACTCAATCCGGAATCCGAAAAGGGCATTAATATCTGCAGCTTCATGGTTACCACGAATCAAATGAACATTGTTGGCATACTCAACCTGCAACATTGCCATGAAAATACACGATGCATCAAAATTCAAGACAAAGCAAACATCAGAACGATTATTGATACTAAAAGATAACCAAGCCAAAAAAAAAATTACCTTCAAAGCAAGCAAAAGACTAATGGTCTCCAGGCTGTGTTGACCCCGATCAACATAATCTCCTAAGAAGAGATAATCTATGTATCTGATGATAATTCATTCAAAATTAGTATCATGCAAATGTCAATGTTTCTATGAGTAGAACTGAAATGAAACAATTAAAATAGATTCTATACACAAAGTAGAATATTTTAAAAGCAAATAAATCTACCAATCTGAGTAGATGCTTTCAAGGGAACGCTTCATAACACACATGACCAACTAAAACTTATGTGTAAGGGGAAATGATGAATGGATAAAATAACAAGCTCATATCTAGCCCAAATCAGTAACTCCAGTTCTAAGATCCATATAACACTCTCAAAAATAAAGCTTCAAAAGTATACAGACCTCATTTCCACTTTAGAAGAAACCGTGCTCTTGAAAACATGTGAAGAGTGTCACAAACAAACTAACTCCTCCAATTCCAGTTCTAAGATATCCATATATTACTCCCAAAAACCAAGCTTCAAAAGCATACAGATTTCGTTCCACTTTAGAAGAAACCGTGCTCTTAAAAACATTTGAAGAGTTTCACAAACTACACTAACTCCTTCAATTCTCAACAAACTTTGAATTATTCCCAACCCTGAACAAACTTGTATGCATCCAGAAACCGAGGAAACTTGAATCCAGGACCTTGAATTCAAATATGTTTGACTAGATCAAATCACATAGTTAAATAACTATTCATGAGAAGAACCGATGACTGATTTATAACTTTCAACAGTAAGGAAGCACCTAGTCTAGACATAACTACTATTTTAGCACAAACCACAGTTTTAACACTGGAAGTTCACAAAATAATCCATCTTTCAGATGAAATTTGTTAGAATAAAGAGAACGAACATATGTACGAAAAAAAAAATCTGTACTTGCTTTGAATTATAATAATTCTGTACAGACCAGACCACGTAATGAGAACTAGAAGCTCAAGACCTTATCAAAGATAAGCCATAATTCTGAAGCTTTCAGATGTTGTAATGGGCACTGGACATAAAAAACCAACTCCAATTATATGATGAGATTTGATAACTTTTGCTCATAATATTAAAAGGTAAACTGCAGCTGAGTTTTGAATTAAAATACAAGTTATAGCCAGAAAAAACGATAAAAATATAACACTCTAAAATACAATGACTAATAAAAAACAATCAGAAATCAGGATCAGAAATAATGATGTTACAGAACTCAATATCCAAAAATTATAATATCTAGAAAGCCATCTGAACTCATAATCAGAAAGCACTCCAAATCATGGCTCAAAAAAGAACAAAATCTGAACCTAATATTCCCTTTTGCTTCAATTACAAAGCAGGAAACTCCACAGATGCATACAGGCAATCATATGACAATTACTAAAACAAAACAAATATAGAGCATAGAAGGTTAATATAATAATTGTATCTTTAGTCGATAGGAAATACACAAGTATTCAATAGAAGAGATGTATGCAGATGCCACATGTCATCACTACTGTTCTGACAACAACATGGCTTACCACTGCCACTGCCATTTTCACCATCACAACCACCATTAGCACCTACTGACCAATTCCACCTTCCACAGCACCGATGCCACCATCAACCAGTAACTACCCAACTATTCAACACGCATGCCAATGCCACTTTTACTAGAGGAAGACATTTTATTTACAATACTAAGCTAAATTTATAGCTCATCCAAACATGAAAAAAGGATAAGTCCCACACTACATTAAAGTACTTTTGTTTTAATATCCTGGGTTCAGATAACAAGCATTACCTGAACATCAGTTAACAAAAGTACAAACATTTGAGTTGTCTCCAAAAGCACGAGTTTTACATAACCAAGTAATTCCAAATGAAAAATTCAAGAATATGACAATTTAAGCAACCTGCCCGTTTATAAGTAACATTAGTCGTTAGTATTCAATTTACTTTCCATAATATAGTCAAATATCACAGTTACATAGAAACTTCTTTTTGTTCTTCTAATAGAGAAAAATTAGGATTTCACTACCCGTCGAGGTATATTCACAGGTTGTCTTAATAGAGAGACAATCCTCAGCTTACATGGGTAAGGTCAGATAAAAACATTGTCCAATGGAAAATGTAAATTCCCATGAGAAATCAAATAAACTAGTATGCATAATAAGGAAAACAAAAAACAAAAAAAAAACAAAAAAAAACAAAAAAAACAAAAGTTACTAAAAAGCTTACGCAATATCCCCAGCTGTCGAAGGTGATCCATACTCATCAAAAAGGCGCATGAGATCCCCAAATTGCCCATGCAGATCACCAAATATCTTGATAGGAGCCTTAAGCTGTAAGACACTTGGTTCACTAGAAAATATTCTTTCAGCACTATCACAAAGATCTGCTATTTCATTACAGTCTAAGAAAAACTGCCGACGAACTGGAGGCTTCCAGCCTCGAGGCTTCAAAAGATGTGCTATAACCTGAAATGATAAGGGGAAAAGAAAAATGCTCCATTAAAAATGAAACATTAGAGACCAATAAATTAAGAATCTTTTTTTCCCCTTTTTGACAGGTAAAACAATTCACCAAAAAAAAAAACAGAGGGTTCTACCAGAATAAATTGGAGATTTACAACTTAATTATAATTCACCTCTTACAAGTTACAATCCAAAATATCAAACAAAAGACCTGAAATCCGAGTAACCAAGGTTCTAAAGACAACTTTGAGTTCAAGGTGCCATTATTGTTGACTTGATATGATACCCATGTTATATGGACACGTTTAATTTGATTAATAACTGCCATAAATTAAACGACACAGACATGGGATTAGAACATTTGCTGACTATGCCCATGACTGGAGCTTATATATCAGGATGTCCAACAAAAGAGCCATGGAACGTTTGTTGCCCACTTAAAAGTTTTCAATGAAACTTTCAATGATCACATCCAATGCATATATTTCAAAAATACTTAAGTGTCTGTGTGATAAGCAACAGTTAACAATACTTTTGACTGAAGAATACTAGAATATTGGTAACAAGCAGCCAAGTATTGCACATTTGAAGGGCAGACGAAATTGAAATGTACCTAGCACAAATGATAGGGTCCATGTAACTAACATAGACAAATATTGGAAGAGAATAATATAACTGAATTTCATAAAGCATACTAAGAAGATACTATCTGTAAAAAAGATATACAAACAAAAGGTAAAGCAAATTGCTGGTCCTAACAAGGAGAATGGTCACTTTGTTATCCTTATATTCAACATCATATAAGATGCACGCAACTATCCGAAAATCTGATACTCTTTTCCATAATAAACAGAGTACACTTTCCCCAACATCAATGATACTAATCAGTTCAGAGAAAATTATAGACAGTTCCATGGGGGCTATGACAACTTTCAGTTTCCATTATTGACAAAAAAAATTGTGGGAATTTCAGTAATTCAATCAGAATTTCACCTTTTTGGGGACACTATTAATGGACATCTGCCGATCTAATAGCTTCCTCGCGGCAGTTGCACTCTCTGGAGTCCCATAGCTGACCCTCCTGCCTTCGTTTTCAAACTGATCAATGGATAGTTGTCTGACCATGCCACCTAGTGCTCCACCAGTCTCTGCAGCTACAACAACCTAAGAAAGCAGGTAAGAAAACATCAGACATAAAGTCACATGCAATTACACATTTTCAACTAACTATAGCTCCGTATAACATTTAACATGATTATCAAAATCTAATACTGACAGCTCTGTGATGCAACCGAACTCCAGCTGGAGCATTTGATCCAGCAGAATCAGGTTTAATCATCTGTTTGCCACTAGGGGTAGCCTCTGCCCCACGGTCGCGGTCTGGAAGTTCAACTTCGCCATTAACTTGGCGTGCCTTAACAGCAGCCAACGTGGCACTGATGGCTTCAGCTTCTGCAGCTGATGCTTGAACCAAAGACTCAACACCCTTGCTGATTCTCCTGCAGGAGCATTCCACAATGTAACTCTTCCAGTAATGAAGCCACCATGCAGTAACATAAAGCCATTATAATCATTACAGGAACAGTAGCTAGGTCACCTGGATCCTTGGAGCATGGCATTTTCAGTGCTTATATCAGTATACATGTCACCGTTAATTGGGGGAGCAACTGGATTTCCCAGTACAACTGCACCATCAGGAGCTGCTTCAGGCATTGTTTGCCTTGTTCTATCATCAACAAACCCATACCTTCCAGGTAGCCGGCCTGCTTGCACATTTGATGCAGCAGCTGCAGCCGCAGCATGTGAAGCTGCAGTTGTTGTTTCAGCAGCAGCCAGATCTTCAGCAACAAGTAGGTCATCAAGCAACACACCTATAGCATAAACAATTCACATTAATATGATATCAAAAACAATATTAGTATTTCATATAATCAATTTGTTAGCTGAAAACTAAACCACTTGCCACTTTGGATAAAATAAAGTTGTTCACTACCAGATATATTCCTTCTAATTGTTTTCCCCAATTTCCCACAGGAATTCAAAAGGTCCAGCTATGTTTGATAATAGTGTCAAGTCTTGAGTCATGACAGCATATATAGTTCCCAGATACCAACCCATTAAAAGCCATATATCTTAAACGGAACATGGAAATTATCCCGACACTATTATTATAGGTGTCATCATCAATCAACATAATAATCAAATTATTCAATCTTACGCTACTCTTATCTTTTTTCCTAACAGAAACAAATTGATACTTCCCAATGTTCTAAAAGGCGTTTTCAGTATTAAGGCGATTTCCTCTATTGAAGCAAGGCGTAACGAGGAGTAAGCCTCACCAGGGCGAGTAAAAATACACACATACACACATACACACATACATACATATATATATATATATATATATATATATATATATATACATATATAAATTTTCAAGTGCACTGATATAAGTTCGTCAGTGCGTTGGATGTGGACCATTAGATCTACATATTTTGACTCAAAGTGTATGCACTTGTTAAAACTTCTCCATAATCAATGGTTCACATGTAACGCACTGAGTTATATCAGTACACACCGATTGAAAAACCACTATATATAGCACATAAAATTCATATTTCATAAAACAACCAATAAGTTCATAATTCATAACATGAGAAGAGCAGCAGCAGCAGCAGCAGCAGCAGCAGCAGAGCACAAGAGAAGAAGATGAGTTAGTGACGAACAATAGTAAATTAACAAACACTAACACAATGGGTTTCTCTTTTCTTTCTTTTTTGGACCGGTGGGCCTCTTATTTGGACTTTAAATACAATTTAAAACCCATCAGTTTATAATTTTCAATGGGCTACTTCAAAATGTTCAATTGGGCCTTCAAAAACTATTAAAACCCAATAGAAAACAGACTACAATTGAGGCGTACAGCCTCAATCCTCATTATGCCTCTAAGGCGGAGTTGTGAGGCGCAAGCCTCAAATAACCAGCATTGAGGCTTAAGTCTCAATGCGAATGTTCACATTTCGCCTCTAAGGCGAGCCTCATTGCGTTTTTTAGAACATTGATACTTCCATAACTTGTCATCAATTAAGGATTCTTCCCAACTTCTCAAAAATTCCCATCTTTCATAGTCAGAAAGCATAACAAACACAGGAAACAAATTTACGAAACCAAACTTACAAACTCATCTTGCTATATTCACATCTAGAAACCAGAAGACTCTAGCACATCTGTTGGTGAGACAAGACTTTTACAGTGGGATGTGATGCTAAATTTTGGTAAGTAAAACTAAGTTTGAATAACAGAACAGAAACTAGAAAGAATTACAGAAAAACTTTTGTATTGAATGTATGTCTTACCACCACGTAAACCACCATAAATAAAAATCAAGTCACCAATTGCTGCAGCTGCATGCCTGCAACGCCTCGTCAGCTCAACTGCAGCATCTCCACCAGCAGCATCGGCACTGTATCTGCCTGTTCTGGGACTAGTGACGACAGATTTTGTATCACACCATACTCCAGCTGCAGTATCCAACACTATAAACAGGACAAAAACAAGAGAATAGTAAGACTTTTAAAATCAGTTAAAAATGAGAGACAGCATGCACAGCGGTAATGAAAAGTAAAATCTTCATAGCAACAAAAGTAATACCAGAATTTCTAATGTGTTTCACTAACTACGCTTGACGCCATCATTATAATGTTTCACTTATTTTAACACCAGCAGTAGTAACTATACCGATTATTGCTTCATACCAAGAACACAAAGTTCAAGATTCCAAGTACCAAGATCAAGTACCTGCAACACTTGATGAATCCTCTACCATGCGTCCACCACCAAGTGCCCCTCCAGACACATGAAGCCGTGCATTGACAAAGACCTGGAAACATGTTAAATACAAGTAATAAATCTACCACTAAAGGATGCAAGGGGTCAGCTTAAAATAAAAAGAAAAAAAGAAGAAAACCAAAACCAAAACCCACTGCTGCATGTTGATATCTTGGAGATGGTGAGACACCAGGAGCAATAGCCCATTCCCAACGACCATCCCTATGTTTAGCAAGTCCGTATGCGCTTGCCAAAGGCTGCAAAAATCAAAGGAGGGAGAACAAGCAACAAAACTAGAATATATCAACCAATGCTTGCATTACCAGCATAATAAGAGTTTGGCCAATAAGAAACAAGAATTTTAACAATAAGCTTAAGCAGAAAGGAAATGGGATGGACTTGCTGCATACTATTTAAGCAGAACGTTTACAACACGTATGATGGGTTAATAAAAAGAACGCATGGGCAACAGAATCAATATAGCTCATAAACACACAAGAACAAATCAAACTGATCCCCCCTCCAAGGTTGGTGTGAGGGGAATATGATCCCTAAATCTCTTGCTCCAGCACAATATTGATCATAAACATATGTTATAATTTGAAATAGAAGAGAAACGAATTTCCAGGGATCATCTGCAATTCACATGGTTGGATATAAATTATAATTTACATGTACGCAAGATCCTGATTACATAAAAGCCCTCAGTGCTATAACAATTTCAACTTTGGTACCTCAGAAAAGTATCCATTTTAAAGTTTAGCCAAAAAATACACTATCCACCATATCTTTGCATTTATAAAACCACCAATAAGGCAATAATCATACATGCCATTTGTAAATCGCTTACTACATAAAATTTATGGGAAAGTAAATCCCCGAGAAACTCATAATAAATTACACAACATGCAGGTACTGTATTCAACAAACAGTGCTAGGAGAACGACAGCAAAATCTTGCAAGAAGGGCAGGAGATTAACTATGACATCCTGTTTACAGTAGCAAACTATTCTCCTCACCATCTAAAAGCAAACCGAAAACATAATATGACAATACATTGCAGACAGTTAACTCGCAACAAAAAATAAAATAAAATAATTGTTTCCTGAACTATTGAGATTTGAGAAAGAAAATAGAGCGTGAGAGAGAGGGGAGGAGGGGGGGGGGGGGAGAGAGAGAGAGAGAGAGAGAGAGAGAGAGAAAGCAATTATTAGAGCCAGGAGAATACCAAGATAAGACAACAGTTACTGTATGAGAATCAACAAAACCAAAAAGTAATTGCAAGCCCCAACCCAACCCTCTAGAAATATGTTTAAAAAAAAATCAGGCAGCTAGGTTTGCCAACTTTTTTCCGTTTGCAAATTTACCAAAAATATGAGCATACTCGTGAAAACCAGAGCCCTCAGCTCCCCATGAGCAAATAATCTAAAATCAGATATGGGAGATCAAATGATGTTCTTATTCCACTCCTGCCCCTAGTAAGTTTGTGCCAGCTAAAAGATTCCCAGAGATATTGAAGCAGGTTCTCAACAATCCCACATTCCCAAAACTCCGGAAAAAGAGGAAAAAAATTGAAAAAATAGAAAAAGGAAATAACTGATTAAATCACCCCTAACTACGTGGTTCTAGTGGTACAATTAAAGAACTCAAATTTCCAAGAAAACCTATGAAAAACTTTCCAACTTTATATTTCAAAATCTTTTCCTTAAACAGTATCTATATAAAACTTCTAGTTGTTGGGCTCTCTAAATTTGTTGAATGTGTATTTTGCCATGACTATAATAGTCTATAGCAGATATTTTCAAAAAATTACATCTTTAAAATATCAATATGTAAATTACACTTTAACTATCTCAGCCTACTTTAAAAAATGTACAAAAAGGCAAGTTATTCTGAACAAGTCATAGCCAAACTTTTCTCAATGTATCTATTCGGTATCCCAACCCCAGAAGGAAAGTTCTTAAGCTAACAGTGAAAATCAAAATCATATTAAGCAACAAAAACCATACCAAGCACTACTTCCCTCTAAAAGGGAATATTTGAACCTTAGACACTCACAACACTGCTACTATATGTCTAGAAGATTAAATCTTTTGGAGTGGAGTAAAAGGTTTAGGGATCAAATCCCCTCAAACTAACCTTAGAGGGACACTTGTTTTATTTTGTACTTTTTAAATGGGGTAGAAATAGGGCGGGTTGTGTGATAAAAAGGAAACTATTAAGAAAAAATAAAAACTCACCACGCTGCTTGCATCTCTCCCTCCACAGAGCAGAAGAAGACCATCAGAGCGGGCACTTGCAGTTGCATACCTAGTCAAACATAAACGATCAGATGTGAACCTAACTTTAATATAAAATAATGATACCAGAAAAAAAATGATATCATGAATAAAGGTTAACAAAAACTAACATCATTTAGGAAAGGCAAATCATAATTGATATTTAATTAATATTTAATAAAACATATTATCATGATACTTTCAGAACTAATATTTGTGCTCATGTACAACAGACAGAGACCATGTACATGTATTTCAATAAAGTATGAGGGATGCTACATACACTCTCTCCACCCACTCTCTATTCTTATGTTGACACATGTCAACTTTTTGCGTTTTGCCATAAAAATTGGAGCCATGAAAATGAATTGTTTTTTCATCTTATTTACCACTCAAACCAAGCATTCTCTATTAATATATATATATATATATATATATATATATATATATTAAAGGAGTATAAATGATATTTAGGAGTAAAAAAAAGAGAGAATTAAACTTTTAGTAAAAAATTCAGAAACATTCTTTTTTTTTTAAAGTCTAAATGATTTTTGGAAATAATTAGATGAAAGATATTACAGATTATATTTGTTAAAAAGATAGGGCAATTTGGGAAGAGGTTGGTTGGTCTGAATTGAAAAAACAATACATTCATTATGCTCCAAATTTTATGTCAAAAGGCAAAAGGTTGACATGTGTCAACATAAGAAGAGAGTGGATTGCGAGAGTGAGTTGGGAGAGAGTATGTAGCATCCCTCATAAAGTATTTAAGTTGTCATGCTTCCAGGAGAGAGAGAGAGAGAGAGGGATTACATGCATGGAGGTGGACCCTCGCCCTCAGGTTCCAATTTACGCCATTCATAAGGCTTGGCAGCCGTGTCTAGGGCCCATACATCAGCCAAAGGCCGCTTTCCTGGGGAACAAGAACATATATTATTTTAAGAATCCATTAGAAATTAAGCACACTATACTCAACTAAACCACATCTCAACTAGTTCGAGATTTCAAATAGATTTTTCTTTTATCTATTTTTTTTTCTATGTCAACATAATCTGTACAAGATGAAGAGACAACACAATTAAATGGCTTACCATCATTCCCACCAATTGCCATGAGATACCGTTGCCCCACCAATGCCATCACATGTCCATAACGCGGTCCAGGTCCAGGGCCTTGAACGACAACCCTACAAGGAAAATGGCATCCATTTCAACAAAATGTGTTTAAAACTAAAAAATACAAAAAGGGGAATATCCTTCAAGAGTCTAACCTATGCCATCGCGGCCGTTGCTGTGTTAGGTCCAGAACATGAAGATCCTCGGCAGACAAACCAGCTGGACCAATTCCTCCCTGAGTTGAAAAAAGAAAAATGATTCCAGTGTAACCGTAATGATTAATCTTAACAAAATAAATTTATTTGGATAATGAAACATATTTTACCTGAATAACTACCATGGTTCCAACAGCTGTTGCCACATGTGCAGCCCTTGGTGTGGGTGGCTCTCCAAAGGGAGTGATCCTGAAAATTAAATTCATTATAAGCATAATTTTAATTACAAATAAACATTATAATAACTAGAAATGATGGCACTGTTTAAGTCTACCACAGCTGATGAGAAATAAAATATTTTATCCTAGACTTACCTGGACCATTTATTTGTTAACACATCATAACAGTGCACATCAGCAGTTGCACCTGCTAGTCCTGTATTTCAAGTAAAACATAATGATTATGAGAACTTGGAGCATGAAATTTAACTCTTTGAACTCCAAAGAGAAATTACGCCTTCAAGTAAGTTTGAAAGAAAAGATAGATAAATAATCAATTATTGTTCAACTAATGCATTATTTACAAGTATAGCTGAGGAGTGAACCTGATATATTCCTATAAAACCAAATGTGCTCCTATAAATGTAATGAGAATAACTAGGGGTTCATCATAAACACATTGCACCAGATACCACTGAAAGCAGAACTTCACTTGTGATCAAAAGTATAAGGATTTCCTCAACAAGAAAAAAATCTCAGATCATTAAAAGTTCAAAGAAAGAATTTTAGCAACTAGGAATGCACAGAATACAACAAAAGAAAATTACCAAAATACACAGCTTGATACTTGAACTTTGACAACACTTGGGTCAACATTAAGCTTGAACAGAATAAGGACAATCAAAAGCAATATTGTTTATCCTATCAGACCAAGAAGCAATTGTGTGTAGCCAGATTTAACTTCAGAAAATTAGGTTCGTAATACCGTTCATAAACCTTGAGTTCAGTCCAAGTATCAGATACAGTAACATAAGAAGAAAATTTACTACTTGAGTTAGATGGACTTCAACGGTAGGTATCATACTCCACAACATTACTTAACCGAAGACCAAAGTATACAGATGGAGTTGATGAATTCGACAAAACTTGGCTTATAATACTTGATTGCTCCAATCTGTAATATAAGTATATAACTTTATTTTTCTGGACCTTGTACGATAAGAAAATACCAATAACACTACTTGAATTACAAGTGCTTCAACCCATCAACTTCATATGCCACTTGGATTAGCCGGAACAACTAAGAATTTAAATCAGGGTTATACATAAATGGTAAATGAAATCCGCGGGGCTTTACATAAAAGATATCTACAGTCAGACAATAAATAATAAATACTAACCAAATACGGCTTTACAATTGCACAAAAATCGACAAAGCTACTGTTCTTATGACGGTCACACTACCTCGCACCCATATAATACAGGAATTTTGGGTTTATGGACCAACAAAACAACCAAACTATCCAACATTAATTACGTCGGCTTAAAAATAATAATATTTATCATAATTACCAAAAACAAATGCAGCTACAGTTACTTGGCTTTCCAAACAAATCATATCTTGGATTAAAACTAGGGTTTCTCGGTTAATTGCAAAACTTAGAACTATAATTTTACTTGGTTTCCAAATTATTACATGGTTCTTCATTCTCAAACCTCAAGTCACTTAACCTTCAAAAGGATTTGACAATTTAAGCAATATTGAAATTTGCAGGTACAATAACCTAAACAAAGAAAAAGAAGCAACAACAAGCATGAAATGAATAAAAAAAACATACGTATGCCAGCGCTTCCAGCGGAGGAAGGCGTCCCAGAGGCCGCAGAATTGCCTTCAAGAGCAGTAGCACCACCAAACAATATCAACCTGGGTCCAATGTAGCCCGGCGTCCCCTCCTCTCCAACTGCAGCGACTGCCGTTAGCGTGTGGCCGCACCTCGGGCCCGGCCCATCCTCCTTCTTCTCTATTATGGCGTTCACCACCGTGTAGGTCGGCGCGCACCTCGGCCCCACCACGGGGCTTTGTTGCTGCTGCTGCTCCTGCTGCTGCTGCTGCTGCTGCGAAGGTGCAGGCGTCGAAGAGGCTGTCGGAGATCCGGTTGGCTGGTCAGCTAGCTGTTCTCTTTCCATCGCCGCAGGAGACGTGGCCGTGTTTTGCTTTGGAGAGGCCGGATCGTGATCGGTCTCCGGCACCATAGTTGAATCGACATCCATTGGTTTAAGCCGAAAATATTAGCCCTAGGTTCGAGATCGGAAGTAAAATCAACAGAATTGCACATCTCTGATCAACATTTTTGAATCCAGTTGGTCGAAATCAGTAAACCCTAGGTTTGGATCGTAGAATCTTAAATTAGAGAAAAATTGATCGAACTTTTCCGGGAAATTTTTGAAATAGAGAATAAATTCGCTCAGGTTCTTCTCTTCTTCTTCTTTTTTTGTATTAATTTATCTCTCTCTATTTCTAAAAAGCCTCGTAGCGGTCGAGGAATAAAAATGAAAAGAAAAGAAAATGAAAATGAAAAACGGGACGGAGACAATCTCAAAGCCTTAACAATGACAACAAACACCTCATAAAAAGCGAATAATAATAATAAAAATAAATAAATAAATTTACTTCTCTCACTTTCTCTCCAGCGCTAATGTAAATAGATATGATGATGATTGGGATTGGGTATTAAAGTTTTATTACCGTGTGCTCCCGGTAAATGGTGTGTACGGACGGGGCTGGAGTGACGGCGGTGACCGGTATAACCGGGAGTGGGTTTTTCTGTTCACGGTGATTACCGGTTCCTATTTTTAAGGAGTTTTAGTTTTTTTTGTTTTGCCCTTTGCCACCTAATAACGTGTTGCTGCATGAATACACGCGCTGTTTAAATCGCATGCTTCACGCGCCCGTTTGGCTTTGTTTTTCAAGTTGAAGAGTGAGTGAACACAATTCATCTATCATCATCCTCTCCGGTCTCTAGATGAATGCCATGGAACATGCTTCGAGTCTCATTAAATAAATCCTTTCCTAATATGATATGCTTTCATAATTTGCAAACATCAATTCTTATCTCACATTTGAGAAATTCTTCTGTACATTCGGATGTATATATCTTATTATTGAAACATTGAAACCAAGTCACCGAACAATGGTATAAAAATGGACTGGCCCGGCCCGGCCTGTTTCCAAAAACTGAGGTCCGGCACGGCACGCCGGCCTGTCTCAAGGGGGCCGTGCCAGGTCGGTCGGCATGCCTGGTCTGGCGGGCCTGGTTCGACGGGTCGGTCCAGGGGATGTGAATTAATAAAAAACGGTTGATGTGACAGACCGGCGGGCTGGTCCAGGGGCCTTGGCACGCAGGCTAGGCGTGTCGTGGTAGGCCGGCCCGCCAAACCTTGTACCAGCGGCCCGGCACGAGGCCAGTCACGGACCGGGCCTCACCCTGGCACGCTTTCTTCATGAGCCATGCCAAGCACGACCCGTTCGCTTCGTGGACCGGCCGAACCGGCCTGTCTCGGGCCGGTCCATAATTACACCATTATCACCGAATATGAAAATTACATGCGATTGAAAATTTATATCATGTAACTTAATAAGATTATATTAGTCGTATGCACCTAAACATATTAAAATATTTTCCTTTAGCTTTCCTATCCTATTCACCTTAATTAAAATATATCTATATCATTATTTTAATAAATAACTATATGAATTAGGGTTTTGAGCATAAAGATTCAATTGACTTACGAAATCAGTCTACCCCTTGGAGATGAGACGTGAAGAAATTATTTCATTGAACATATCCTCTCATAGATGCAAGTGTGCGGTGGACTAAATGCCTTGTCCAAGCTTCCACTATTTTGGATAACAATTGGAAAGTTTAACATTGTTGAAAAGAATCGATAAAATTATACATATATATATATATGTAATTTTTTTAATGCGGATTTGAGATTCGGAGGAGATACGATTTAAACTCATATCAAAATATGTGGGTGTGTGAGGCTTATCACCGAGCCATCTCAACTTTTATGGTAAAAAAAAGGTAAAAGTTGTGTTGTTTCTTTAGGAAGAAAAAAAAACCTAATTTGATTTAATGGTTTAATCAATGGTCAACACATTTTGTATTGTAGCTTTAAAACAAAAACATTTTCTATTATTTATATTTTCACTATATTTTTTGGTATTTATCTTTTCATTTAGGGCATGCTTGTGACACCGGATTGGACCGGACAGTACTAATTTAATATTATTCGGTGTTTGGTAACACAAATTAATCGGATTATTTAATCGGATGCCTAAATTTAGTTTGCCTCATGTCGCGCTATTTAGTCCTTCCCAAATTGACCTGCCACGGTTGGACTACAAAACAAGTCATACTTTTCTTCCGGTCATCTAGATATTTTCAATGCATCATTAATTGTATTTATTTTTTGTATGACATTTCACATTGAACTTTTACCTCGACTCTCTTTTCTGAATATAGGATATTCAAATACATAGAAAGTTTTCCAAATAGCATTTGTAATATGAAATCTCTTTAAGGTCTTGATCTATCTGGTTGTTTTGGAGTTAACAAAATGCTAGAGGACTTGCCATTATCTTCATCATCTGGCTTATGTTCTTTAAAAAAGTTGGATCTAAGTGATTGCAATTTGTTAGTATTGTTGAGTGTTCTTAGCTATTTATCCTTTTTAGAGCGTTTAAATGTAAGTGGAAACAAATTTGAAAGTCTATGCCTTAAACCATTTTCTTATCTAAATGGCCTTAACATAAGTCATTGCAAGAGACTTCAATCTTTTTGCATGACTTTCCACTGGATGAAACAGGGGTTCCAAAGGATGTATTAGGGACGAGTTGGGATGTGATGGAATGAGTGGATTTAGAATCGGGTGGGGGTTATGAAATGATGGGTAAAACAAGTCAGGCCCAAAAGAATGAGGGGGAACTATCCATTAGCTCTGGAAAGCCCAATAATCGAAAGTGGAAACGAGCAGTAATGGTAGGGTTTCTCAAAACATATTGTCAGGTCTTCCAAGCCCACTTAAAAAGTTATTTTTAGACAAACAGAGAAACAATAAAGGTGTTAGAAACTGTAGTGCTTCACCAGATAAAAAAAACCCCAATTTGTAAAGTTAGGTTAGATCTTTCTTCAAGTAGTGTAGATGGAAACAATATTCTCCATTTGGTTGCGTTGAAATCTGGTGGGAAACATCATAGGGAATGACTGATGGAAGAGGAATGCAATGAGAAACGTTAGAAGATTGAGGAAACATGTATGGATTTTTCAGGATCGGTGGCACCTGGAATCCAAGGTCATTAGGCACCATGAAAATCTTGAGTTGAAACATGCGAGGGTTGGGGAATCCTCGCACGTTGAGGGCATTCCGGAGGGTGCTACGAAAACACTCTCCAAGCTTGGTTTTCTTATTGGAAACAAAACTAAAAGGTTGAGAGGTGGAAACGTTGTAGAATTCACTAGGTTTTGAGAGTTGTTTACAAGTTGATTGTGTGGGAATGAGTGTAAGTTTGCTTCTTTTGAGGAAAGAGGACTGAAAAGTGTCGGTTTTGTCTTTTTCAGTGGGGTCATATTGATGCTAGGACCTTTTGGAGGTTTATGGGAGTTTGTGGGAATTCGATTTCTAGTCAGAGAGGGAATACATAGAAATTACTGTGAAGGCTTAAAGGAGTGGATTGCTTCCCGTGGATTTTGGGAGGCGACTTTAACGAGTTGTTAAGTGCTAATGAAAAATTGGGGGTTTCATAGAAGACCATTTTAGGTATGTGTAGATTAAAAAAGGTGGTAGATGATTGTAATCTTATGGATTAGGGTTTTTTGGGACCAAAAATGACTTGGGATAATAAGAGGGAAGGGTTTTGGACTATGTATGAGAGACTTGATTGGTATCTTCGGGATTGTCACTTGACAAAACTTTTCTCAAACTTTATTGTTGAACACTTGGGCTTTAACTTTTCTAACAACAGACCAATCTTGTTGTCTTTAGAAGGGGTGGTAAGCGATAATGGGTGATTGGTGATAGAGGGTTTCAGTTCAAACAACATTGGCTGAAGAATGATGATTGTGTTAGTATTGTTGAAAGGGCGTGGGGGGAATATAGGTAAGTTGGTTCTCTTAGAAACTATATTGCATCAAAAGAAAAGGAACTGGAAAATATACTTTGTAGAACACAAGAGTTTGGAGTGCAGGGGCTTATTATGTAGCATATAGCATAACTGCATGATCTTGTCATATGTCAAATGTTTAGCAATACCCTTTTTAAGGGATCAAATTGCAAATCTACCCCAGATGAAAAAGAGTGACAAAAATACTCCAAAATCACTCAATTACCCTTAATGAAATCTCACAACACATTTTCTCAAATTCTATGCCCTAACCATCCCCAATCCCACCCGTACAAATCGAAATTCGTTGTCACCGCTCGATCGTCAACAACCGAAAATCATCACGTTGATTTTGTTGCCGCATCTTAAGGCTACATCACACAGTTGACCTAAAACCCATCCCGAAAACCACATAGCTCGCACGTCTGGACCGTCGCACTCTCTCGTATTTTGTCGAAAGCCATCCCGAACACTTGATATCTTGCATGGGGATTTTTTTTCTTTTGTGGTAGGGTTGGAAATGAATGATATTTTGTTGTGTTATTTAAACTTATTTTTCCATGTTATTAAATATCTATTCTCTTTGTGCTTTGTGGGTTTTGTGACTAGAAAACTATAAGTTACTCTGCAATTTGAAAACTTAAATCAATTTCACTATGATAATCTCTCTTCAATGTGCTAACAGTTGAAGTTCTAGTAAGAAAATGAAAGAATTCTTAAGTGTAAATGTGGAGGGATTCCTTGAGTGTTTCTTAACACTTATTGGTGTTGATACAATTTTAGGCTTTCTTTTTCTCTCTCTATTTTATTTTTACTTATATTTACAGGTGTTCATACTTATTTTTACTTATTTTTACTTAGTTTTTGTCATACAATCTTTTTGTTTTTATTTGTTTACATAATTTGTCGACAATCTCCTCAATGTTCATATGTACTTGGTCTTGGTATGTAATCAATGAAAAATTGTATTTCATTTTACTATATGATTGTTTGAATTATTGGATTTGTTTAAAGCTCTCCGTGTTTGAATTGTCATGAAAGTGATATCATATTTTTTTGTTTATCTTTGACGGGCTTCATGCTGAAGCGAGTCAAAGTGGTTTGCACTAAAATTCTATTGCCTACTGTCAATATTCTTCCATGTGTTCGAAACTCTAGAAGGAATGTATTTTTAGCCTTTTGTTATCCTAGCTAGGTTGTCAATATGTGTTTTAATTACATTTTGTTAGAATATACTGTTGGATTTAACCATTTTTTATAGCTGTTATTAGGGTGTATATTAGATGTCCTTTTATCTTTAGGAATCTGTTTCTTATTTTTCCAATATTATAGTTATTACAGTTTAGGGTAAGTGAAAAGTCTTATACAGTTTATTTAACCATGTATTGTATTCTTTCATCCTGAAAGACGACAAATTATTATCTTTTTTGTGGTATCAGAGCCTTTCCTCAAATTTCTTTCGGCCTTCATTACTGACGACGATATTCACTTTTTGCAATGCATATTTATAGTGTGGGTAAGAAATCAAGAGGCTGTTACGAATCTGTGAGAGGGGTTCTGGCCAATAGGTGAGCTTGTAAAAATCTTGTAACTCTTTCAGCCCTAATGTGGATAAGCTGGTTCAAAAGGGGTTCCAACACATGTTCGAGGTCAACAATATCCAAACACATGATAAGCACTTGGGACTCTCAACTGTGGTAGGCCAAAACAAGAAAAGAACGTTTAATGAAATCAGAGGGAAAGTCTGGAGGAAGATTAGGTAGCGGAAGGGCAGTTTGTTTTCCGTAAGAGGTAAGAGGATACTAATTAAAGTAGTGGCACAAGTGGTATCCACATATTTGATGAGTACGTTTCAACTTTTGTTGGGCTTTTGTAGAGAATTAAATTTTGTTGATTTTACCAGTCTGGTAGGGGTTGGGTGAGGGAAATAGAAAGATTAATTGGGTGGCAGTCGATAAGGTTTGTTTACTAAAGGGCTTAAGGGGTCTCGGGTTTAAAGGCCTAGGGGGTATCAATCCTGAATATGATCAAGCTTGTGAACGTGAGCTCGGAAAAGAACCATTGTCAGATCTTGATGAAGCATTTGCACATGTTTGAGGGAAAGAAAGCTGCAAGGATTTAATGAAGAAAAAAAAAATGAAAAATTTGGAGGAACAACCCTTAAAACTCAGCCTTAGCAGTAGAAAAAACTCGAGACAACATAAAAACAATAGACAAAGACAAAATGTGGTGTTATTACTGTCAAAAACCGAGACACATAAGAGCAATGTGTTTGGCATTACATGGGAAACCACCAAATATGAAGCAATATGGGAATAAAGGGGGATCTCAATCATACAGAGTGGGATAAGCCAGTCATACTGCTGCACTTGAGAAAAAATCTGACCAAAATAGATTTGGATTCAATCAGAAAGACATTGAAAGGCTTAAATAACCGTTGAACCGATTAGAGAATAACAGACCTAATGATTCAACTCAAACAGGTTTGTGTTCCATGGCTCAATCATGTATAACAACTTCAATACCCATCATTAAAGGTTCCAACACCTGAATCACTGATTCAAGTGCTTCAGATCATATGATAAGTATGTCAAGCATTTTTTTGAACTATTCACCATGCTCAGGCAAACAGAAAATTAAAGTGGCTGGTGAAACTTTATCCTCAGTTGCTGATCAAGGTTTGTACAAATTTCAGAGTCTATCAAATTGAACTATGTTCTTCATGTCCCAAATTTAAGTTGTAATTTGTTGTCTATTGGAAAAATTACAAACATACACAACTACAACGGAACCAAGATAGGTTCGTTACCAGTTGAAGATATAACGATGCCAATGCTAGGGAATGCATGGCACATTATATTGTACAAACCAATCAACTGACTGGCTTCGGTGACAGTCCTTTTTATTGAACAATTTATATCTATGTTTAGAAACACCACCAGAAGCAATTTACTAAAATGATTTAAATCCGACCAAGTCAAATTGGTTGCTCAATTAGAGCGTTTAAGTGATTCTATTGCAATAATTTTTGATATTTGGAACGTACATTTCAAACAGGACTATTTATATGTCATAGAACACTATGTAGATCATGATTGGAAGACCCAAAAAAGAATTTTTGGTTTTCATCCCATAGATTTCGCTCATACCGCCTAAATATTTATGATGTTGTTTCTGAAGTTTAAAATGATTTTAGACTACCTGGACGTATCATTTTCGTCACATTAGATGATGCAGCATCAAACAATGTAGTCATTAGCCTGTTTTTATACAACAATATCCCTCAAGCCGGGGGTCATCTTTTCCACCAACGGTGTGCATGTCACATCATAAATTTAGTTATTAAATCAGGTTTAAAGGTTGTAAGTGGCCATATAGATCGCATCAGAGATATCATTTTCTATATCAGCAGCTCTAATCAAAGAATGAATTTTTTTTCTAGATATTGTCAAACTTTTGACAAACAGCCCAAGAGGTTCCAAACATATATATCGGTGTTATTGGTAAAATTTGGATGATGTGACACAATAACAAAAGATAATGGTCGAAGATGTCATGACACTAAGAGACAACCTAATAGAATAAACCCAAGTTAACCAAATAGCACTCGTCAAACCCCCTGACCAAGACGACACAAACGATCGGGGTAGGAATACCCAATCAGAACTGTCAAGATGGTCGGGGCTAAGGTCATGATCTGGTAAGACCACCGATCGAGGAAAACCGGGTCTGGTCAGGTTCAACAGATGGTCGGTTACGTGGCACATGGACAACATTAAGATTTAACAAAGTTACGACTCAAACACGCAGAGAATGAGCCCTACTTAAATAAAGCTTCTAGAAGTACACTTTGATGGGGAAGTAAATATCCTTATAGATATCAAAGTCCAGATTAGGCAAGATATCTAACATAATCAAAAGACAATCAATGCAAAATAAGGAAGAAGAATAACACGACTCTAATATGTTAGAGTTTGGTTTAGTTACAAGAACTTCTTTTACTTGTACACCAATAATTAGGGTTCTATGAATATATAAATAGACACTAACAACCTCCACAAAGGGATGAACGATAATTAAGCATAGATTAGAGCATACGAGATTGTGGGTGTGTTCTTTAGTCAATTTAGTTGATTTTTTTTTCTCTTGCCTTTATCGGCAACCGTGGATGTTTCCCCGTCTTGGGGTTTTACCATGTAAAATCTTATGTTACTTTTCACTTTTTGTTTATTTTGATTTACAGTCTGATTTTTCATTCATATTATCTGTTTGACGAGTGGTTAATCCAAAAATCGCCGTCAACAATTGGTGCTAAAAGGAGGGGGTAAACCTCCATTAGCATTGAACTTGGATAGTTAATTCTGGAGAAGGTTTGCGAGAAGCAATATCATGGCCACTAGCAGAGACAGAAGTTTATCTCCGTGCAATGTTAATGTCCTCCATCCCATTGATGTCATCGCTGCTGGAGAAGATCCATCCTCAAGGACCCCACCATAAACCAGACCTGAAACTATTACATCCACAGGTGTAACCGTGGGTATTTCCCTAGACACGTTCTGGTAAATTCAAGAATCCCTGCGAAAAGTCGTTGACGACACCGCTAGACGGGGAATCAGCATAATGGTCATTGCCATTTTGAGTTCACCATACCAACTCTCTACGTCAATGGTAGCCCAGGATCCCAAGGCAAGCTCTGAAAAGAGAGAACGTTCCCAGAGAAGAAGCAATCACCAAGATGGTCGCGTAGCTGAGGGACATAGGAAGTCCAGTTCACGGGAAGACGTAGAGAGGTATGATGGAACAGAAACCCACCCCGAGCAGGTAGATAGGTACGATGGCCGGAGGAAAAGGTCCCACTCGAATTTAATTGATAATGAAACTGCCTCCAGAAGACGTAGGGAGCCAGCCTTCGAGGCCATGCGTGATCCTTTTGGTGCCTATATCAACGGGTGAATTCCCAAGGACCGGTATGAGCTCACTATCCTAGAATTTTGATGAGCATGAAGAGCAGAAAGGGGAACGATAGGTTCTCCTCAAAAGAATAGAGGCCCTTGAGCAAAGGCAGAACTTAGGAAATCCACTGATTGAAAAATTCGAAAGTCTGTTTGATGATTCTATAAGGCAGTCCCATTTTTTAGAAAATTCAAGATGCCGTATGTGGAACAATTCAAGGCTAATACTGACCTGCATGAGCATGTAAGAAGGTACCTGAGTGCAATGACGCAGTACGAATATGATGACGCCCTTGTGTGCCGAATGTTCCCGCAGACCTTGGGAGATCAAGGATCCAGGTGGTTTGGAGGACTGACAGCAGGCTCCATCCAGAACTTTGAGGAGTTGATACAAGTTTTCACTAGGAAATTTTTGGGAAATATCCAGCGAAGGAAGTTCATATTAGCTTTGTCGACATTAAAGCAAAGGAAGGATGAGAAGCTGAAGGATTACCTAACTAGATTCTCACAAGAAGTGTCTAAAGTACAGGATCCTAATGATGATGCGGTGGTGTTAGCATTTGTTAGCAGTTTACAACACAGCCATTTAACCTTAAGTTTGAGGCAAGCATGGTAGACTATGTGGGAGGATACGTCATGGCGGAGGAGGAGAAAATAGCCCACGGTGGAGATTTTATACATGGGGATTGGCCCGAGAGTAGCCAAAAGAATAAGGATGTCAGCTCGAAGAATAGTAGCAAAGAGGACCCGAAAGGCAATGGGGAAAAGGGCAAAGATAGACGTAAAGACGATGATAAAAGTGGCAAGCACTATAAGCGGTAATACACCAATTTACCCTGTTGGCTAGAAGACAGTAGGAGATCTTAAATGTGATAGAGGGTAAGAATTTGCACAAGAAGCCCCAAAAATAGTCAAGCTTTGCTGGGATAGACACCACCAAATATTACAGGTTTCATCAGGATAATGGTCACGAAACCTCTAAGTGCTACCAATTAAGGGTCTAAATCGAAAAACTGACCAGACAAGGACACCTCAAAGACATGATCCTTAGAAGCAGGGATGATCGGTACAAGGACACCTTGATGGAAGAGCATAATAGAAACCAGAAGAGCCCTAGAAAAAATCCTGATAGCTGGGCAATTAACACCATCTTTGGCGAACCGTACAGGGGCTAGCAATCGAGAATGAATGACGGGGGTCAGAAAAGCCATAAATGGGAAGAGGATTTTGGAGGTCAATTTGTTATGCCCCGACCAGAAAAGGTTGAAACAAGGATGGGATCTTATAGTCTTTACTAAGGTAGACACACATGGATCAGATGTGAAGCCGTACAATGCGATTGTCGTGTCAGTTCACGTGGGGCACAGGGAAGTGAGAAAAGTAATGATCGATAATGAGAACTCAACAAACATCTTGAGCGTGGAAGTATTCAATCAACTCGGTTGTAAAAAAAAGACCTCCAGCCCATCAAAGTTCTATTGAGAGGCTTTGGAGGAGTAGAAGTAAGATCATTGGGAAAGATAAAATTACTGGTGGAGATCAGAAGTTTCCCCTGCACCAAGACAGTATCATTGGATTTTATGGTTGTGAATGTAGGGAATTGGCCATACAACACCTTGTTAGGCTGGCCTTTCTTGAACAAGACAAAGGCTATAACTGTCACCTCGCGCTGATAGTGAAATTCCTAACGGAAGTTGAAGTACGCGCATTAAAAGCTTATAAGAATGAGTAAGAAAAATGAATTTGGTTGTGTACAGAGAAAGAGCAGAACCGTGCAAATAGACACTCTTGGAAAAGATGAAGACCTAAAAATGGATGAAGTAAAAGCTGGAGCAAAAACTCCAACCCGGTTCGACCTGGACCCGAGGGAGACATCTCCGGAATAGAGGAAAAGCTAGGAAGATGACCCAACCATGGAGGTTGCAGTTGATGATAATTATCCCGAAATGACTTTAAAGCTCGGGGCTCGGGCGACAGAGCAAGTTCGGGACGAACTGGTCAACTTACTAAAGGAATACAAAGACATGTTTGTGTGGAAACACAAAGATATGTGTGGGATCGACCAGAAAATAATCTCCCATTACTAAGCAGTTGATCCCGATAGAAAATCAATTTTTCAGAAGAGAAGACAGTTTAACCCTGAGAGAGGCAAGGCAATCAAAGAAAATGTAGAGAAGTTGTTGGCAGCAGGATTCATAAGGGAAGTAAAGTACCCTGAATGGGTTGCCAATGTGGTGCTAGTAAAAAATAAGAATGGCCAGTTGAGGATATATGTTGATTTTACTAACCTTAATAAAGCATGTCCAAATGATAGCTTCCCCCTATCTCGGATTGACCAGCTAGTGGATGCAACAGCTGGTCATGAATTGTTGAGCTTATGGATGCCTACTCAGGGTATAACCAGATCGAATGTTAGAACATGATGAAGACAAAACATCCTTCACAACTAATCAGGGGTTATACTGCTACAAAGTTATGCCCTTTGGTCTCAAGAATGCCGGGACGACCTACCAAAGACTGGTAAATATGATGTTCACCCTACAGATCGGTAGAAATATGGAGGTGTATGTGGATGACATGCTGACAAAGAGCATAACATTCGAAAAACATGTAGAAGATCTCAATGAGACATTTAGAGTGTTACGGAGGTTCGACATGAAGCTCAATCCAAAGAAGTGTGTGTTCAGGGTACCCTCGGGAAGATTCCTAGGATTTCAAGTTCATCAGAGAGGAATCGAAGTAAACCCGGAAAAAATAAAAGCATTGAAATAGATGAAATTCCCTAGAAAGTGTGTCTATAACCTAGAGAGGGGGGTGAATAGGTTTTGATTCGATAGATTACCAATTTTACGAATTAATCAATATTAACAATTATACCCCACTCTACTTTAATGTTCAAATAAAAGACAACAAACATAAATCAATAACAACACGCAATATATACGTGGAAACCCTCCAATTGGGAAAAACCACGGGCTGTTCAGAGCGCCACCCTTGATCCTCAAAATCCACTATTGAGTAAAAGTTTACAACCTAGGTTGACCTCCCGTCTAACCCTCCAGTTACTAACCCTTTCACTCTACCCAATGGGCATTAATAGTGATTTTGGATCACTAGCCTTGTGCACTAACCACTTAGCCACAAGCTAAATCAACAATGAAGAGATAATGGCAACCTAAGTGAATATGCAAGAATATTCAATATGCAAAAATGCTAGGTCAAAACATTCATGCTTATCTAGGATTAATAATGACAATTAAAACAAATCATAGATATCAATGTTCTAAATGCAAAGACAAGAATAATTAGCTAGAAGGATAAAATCATCCTAAATGATAGCTTTCACAAATTAATGCATCTCAACCAACAATCAATACACAAGCATGTCATAAAGCAATTAAACATACAAGCATGCAATTAATATGCAATAAAGACTAAAACCCTAGGTATACATGTCCTAGTAATGAAAACATAAAGTTTAGAACATGTAGAGAATACCTAGTCATGAACAAACAAGAAACCCATGCTTGAAAGATGCTTGATGATTTGGATTTTAAGGATGGTTGAGTAAAAATGGCTTCTTGGAGCTTCTCTTTCTAAAGAACCTTATATCTCTCTCAAAAATAGGTTAGGAAGCTCTAAAAAATGAATTTGGGAAGAAGATGGTATATTTATATGAAGCCCAGAGTGAAGCTACATCGTTTTGGCAAAAACAGCAACATCCCACTGGAAAGCTGTGCGTTGGTAGAGTAGAGCACAACCAGCGACAACTCACTGGACAAGTTGCGCTGGTGAGGTGCGCATGACGACCAGCAACACCCCACTGGAAAGCTGCGTTGGTGAGGGCGCTGCTCGAGTGGCGCACAACTCACCACCTTCACATACACACACACAATACATGCAAGAGAATTGAGGTGAAATGAATGCATCCTAATGCCTAACATGACATGACATTTTAATCACAAGATGCAATCAATTCAAACAAGCAAGAGATAACAACATTAGGCACATAATCAAGACAATTAAGAACAAATGCAAAGTGATCAAAAACATGCATGAGAGTGAGTTTGTTTGCACTAAATCTCTTCAATGAAGTTAATTAAGTGATTTTACCTTTGATGCTTAAGAAATGACTTGAGCAATACCTAAGTTACCCTTACATATTTATCCCAAAATGTGGTTGTCAACGAAATAAGTCAATCAAAAAACTGAGGAACTTACAAGGGATGAGGTCTCCGAAGACATTGATGGAAATTCAGAGGTTAACAAGCTGTTTTTCATCTCTGAACCGATTCATAAGCAAATCAACAGACGAGTGCCTCCCATTTTTTAGGGCAATCAAGAAAGGCAAGAGGGTATAATGGAATAATGAGTGTGAGGAGTACCTAGGTAGAGAACCAATTCTAACTAAACCCTTTGAGGAATAAGTGCTCTACCTATACATGTTAGTAACAGCTGTGGCAACAGGGTCGGTGTTGGTCTGGCTGGATGAGGGCGTACAAAAGCCAGTATGTTACACAAGCAAGGCTTTGCTACCAGCTGAGACAAGATCTCGCCAACTGAACAAATGACACTGGCACTTGTAACTGCAGCGAGGAAGCTGAGACCATATTTTCAAGCCCACGGGATTGAGGTATACACAAACTGCCCACTGAAGCAAATTATGTTAAAGCCTAAAGTATCTGGGAGGTTGACCAAATGGCTAGTGAAGTTGAGTGAATTTGACGTAGCATATCTGCCAAGAGCCGTGATAAAAGGACAAGTCGTAGCCGACCTGATTATTGAGTTCGCTGAACCAAACAACAAGGCAATCGGGATGTTGAAAGAAAAGGAAGAATTCATCTAAAAACTGAATGTGGATTGATTGTCAAACACGCACAGCAGCGGGGCCAGGATAGTTATATCCACCCTAGAAGGTGACCAAGTGGAATGTACTGTGCAATTTGATTTCAAAGCCACCAACAACATGGCTGAGTACGAGACAATTTTAAGGACTTAGGGTTTGCACGGCCCTAGGGGCAGATGAGTTGGAAATATTCAGTGATTCGCAGATGGTGGTAAACCAAATCTTGGATGAATATCAGGTCAAGGACAACAACATGGATGCGTATCTAGGGATATCCATGATGTTGCTTAGAAGGTTCAAGACGTACAGGATTACTCAGATCTCGATGGAGAAGAATGAGAGGGCAAACGCTTTGTCAAAGTTGACATCGACTACTATCAGCATACGGTCAAAGACCATCCTAGTTGCACACCTTAAGATACCGAGCATTGAGAATCAAGAGGAAATATCGGAGGTATGAGCGATTAAAGGTGAATAAGCCACTTGGATGACCCCGATCAGGGAGTGCCTAGAGAATGAGACGCTCCCGATAGAAGTAACTGAGGCAAAACGTCTCAGGTATAGAGTAACTAGATATTCAATAGTCGGAGGAGAATTGTACATGAGAATATTTTCATAGGCCTTACAGAGATGTGTTTGCCCAGCAGAAGTCGGATAGATATTAGAAAGTATCTACGGGGGAGCGTGTGGGAACCACTCTGAAGGTAAAAGCCTAGCGCACAAGACTCTCAGATAAGGCTTTTACTAGCCGATCTTATTCCAATATGCTCAGGCAGTCGCGGATCAATGTGGTGGCTACAAGAGGATAGATAATGACATCAAGAGACCCTCTGAGCTGTTGAAGAACTTGTCATCACCTTGGCCATTTACCATGTGAGGGTTAGATTTGATTGGCCAGATGCCAACAACAACCAAAAGAGGAGTGAAGCACGTCATTGTAGCCGTGGACTACTTTACAAAGCGGGTCGAGGCAGAAGTGCTTGTGCATATAACTGAAGCTAACATAACCAGCTTCGTGAAGAAAAATATCATCTATCAGTTTAGAATCTCATTTACAATAATCATAGACAACGAGACCTAGTTCGACAGTGACAACTTCAGAAACATGTGTCAAGATTTTGGTATAAAAAATTAATATGCTACACCAGTTTATCCTTAAACCAATGGCCAGACAGAAGCAATAAATAAGATAATTAACCATACCCTAAAGGCAAAATTGGATGCTAAGGAAAGGAACTGGGCAGAGAAACTACACGAAGTTCTATGGGCATATTGAACCACGGAAAGGACTTCGACAGGAAAGACCCCATATTCCCTAGCATTCGGAACAGAGACAGTGATTCCAGTTGAAATAGCTCATAACTCACTAAGGGTGTAACTTTTCCATCTTAAAGCAAATGTGGAAATGTTATAACAAAACTTAGACGAGTTGGAGGAAAAAAAAAACTTGTTGAGGGTAAGGAACGCTACTTATCTGTAAAGGGAGGCCAGATATTACAACTCACACATCCGGGTAAGAAGGTTCCATCTCGGAGATCTAGTTCTGAGTTGGGTATCACCCAATACTATAGATAAATCAGTTGGGGCATTGGCAGATAGATAGGAATGACCATATCAATTGGTAGGGTTGGCTGGCCATGAAGCATACCGTCTTGCCCGACCAGAAGGGATAGAGCTACCCAGGCCATGCAATGCTCAATACTTAAAGATGTTTTACCCTTAAGAGTTTCTTTCTTTTTAGTTCAAAGATGAATTTTCTTTGTTAGCCGATTATTTGATGTTTCATTTTAGCATTTTATAAAAACCCCTTTAAGGGAACAATTTCAAATGTCTAGAATAACACACTAAATCTACTTTCGTATACAAAAGCAATCTCGAGGCATCTAGAAACTGCTCAGTGCCGATAGGAGCGCCTAATAGGCTCAGTGTGGGGGCTGAAAACACATGTCGCAAAGGTTGTGTACACTCATCGAAACTAACAGGGTGTACTAAAGCACTGTTTGGGCGCCTTCAGGTCGTAAATACTTGATGGGATGTGCTAAGAGTTGAATGAGGGATAATAATTCCTACTTAGAAATAGACACAAATAAAGTATTAAGTACCTGTGAAGGCAGTTGAATATAAGATGTTCCATTACAACGAATCTTGATGAACAGACTATTATGAGACGTCTCAAGGACTTAGTTGACAGATAAAATACAAGAGTCTATCAACTAGATACCATGCAAATAGGTTATAAAATAGCACTTCTTGACGTAAAATAGGAGCAACAAATTGATTGGGTGTTCGAGTAATAAATCGGCTAACACGAGTGGTCTCTCCGACGCTACCCGAATAAGGTATTATGACAAACCACCCCACCTTGGGAAGTTGCTTGGCCGAAGTTGGGACGATAGACTTAATACAGTTTGAGCTAATAAATAGTCATGGTCAAGCTAGAGATATCATGTTTGCAGTGGTGCATCCAAACCAGGCGCAACTAAAAAACTGATAACTGACATAGAAGAGATCACAACCAGTTGCACTAGCATAGTCTCAGTCGAGTCAGTTAGCTCGGTGTAAGGTAATACACACAGTTCAAGCTAACTTAAGACCACAACTAAGGTAAAAACGCTTAGTCAGAGATTGGTCATTTGTTTCACCATACCAATGGGATCAAATTACGGGGTGATTCACGCCAGATGAAAGGGTATTGTCGTAACCAAGACAATTAACTTGGTTTGGCTACACATGCTTAGTTCGAGTTAACAAGTGACTATAACCATTCATAAATCACCCAGTTTTTAGTTAGTTACTTATTTTGGCCAAGGTTCCGGGTTATCCTAATTATGTGACAAAATGACCAATTCATGCTAAGTCACTTGCTTAAGTAGAAACAGTAAAAAAATGTATAAATTAAGTTATTTGTATCAAAAATGGAGAGATTATAAAACAACAGTTACATAGGTAATGGTGATAAGAGGCGAAGAAAGAGAGTTAAGCATCTGGGGTACTAGAAGAACCTTCTGGCCTAGATCCACCTAGAGGAAGGTCACCACCCCCATGGTCTTGGTTCAGGTCACCAAATTCTGTTCAGGTCTCTAAAGTCTGGTCAGGTGATGTGATCTTCTGGGTCTTCTTTCATGAATGGAGAATAGTTTGTACCTGGTAAGGGGCTAACATCAACTCCTTTGGTTAAGGCGTCGCTCTCTTCACCGTAATGGAAAACCACCAAGGAACACTTCAAAAGAAGCTCTAGGTGTATATGATGGGGATCCTTCTGGATGGATCTACAGTAGCCCCTCCACATGATCCTTTGACTCATTACGGCTTCCAAGGACTCGTCTTTATGCCTCCTAATAGTCTTGTCCCATTTCTGGTAAGCCTCATCTCCTTACCGCCAAAGAATACTCGAGCGGTGGTCAGCCATCTCTCGAATTCCCTCGGCATGACAACATCAAAGGCTGGGGATCTCTTATAGCGATCCACATTCTGGACTTCGAAGGCTAACCTAGCTTTTTGGGAAAACACCTCCATATTGACTTGTTGCTGCTCAAGGTCCTTCGCTAGGTTCTCATAGTGGATTTGAGCTTCCTTATATGCCTGATGCGCCTCAAACATGATTTGCTAAGTAGAGGTAAGGGTGTCTTGGGCAATCTAGGTCTCCTCTTCAAATTTCTTTGCTGCCGTTTCTGCCAGGATGACCATTGACTCGAGTTCAGCATTTCGTAACTCTGTCTTGGCGACCCTCTTCTCTAACTAAGCATTCCTCGTGGTGAGTTCTCTGAGAATTATCTCGGCTACAGAAGCCCTGCCCAGAACATTGGTTATGGTTTTCCTCAGGGCAACCTCACTCGCATCATAGGCCTTCATCTTCTCCTCGTACTGCTTAACTTTGGAGGCATTGGCAAAATAAGACTTAAGCGTATCGTTCTTCTCAGTAAGAGCCCTTTTTAGCCGAAATATCTCAGTGGCCTTCTTCTTTTGATTATCCAAGACTCGAGTTAGCTCCTCCACCACCAGAAAGAAAAAGTAAGAATTAGAAAAACTGGTGAAAGCACAGGCAAAGGGCGATGTAGAAAGCACTTACAAAAACTCCACTGTTAAAGATCATATGGATCAGCCAATGTACCTATCGCCACCAGACATCGATCGAAGCATGGAGAGGTGATCGACACGAGAGCTACTTGAATGAGGACGATGAGAGGATCAAGAAACAGGAGCAGTTGTGAGAGCCAACAAAGTAAGTGGATCATGACTGGAAGCGGAAGTGATCGAGGGAGCCGCTGAGAGGGTCGGGTCTGTGACAGTTTACACCCGTGAAATTACAGTACCATCTCTATCCTGAGAGACAGTCGCGGAGGCTTTGAAACCCTGCCCCTCAAGGGCTTGACCTTCACCTACACCATCTTGAGGAAGAGACCTAGGAGGTACGATTGAGGGGACATTCCTAGGCTGACTCACCTTTACATAATTAGCCAGATTAACTACAGCACCTGTCCTCGATTTGAACATCGGAAGAAGTGCTTGCTCCTCAGTGACATCGAGCAAATCATCATCAATAAATTGCTCCTCTGAGTTGAGCCCACCATCATCAGAGTCAGAGTCAGTAAAGACTATCGGATGTTTAACGGAAAACTATATGGGGGTCTTCCCTAGGCGATGTGTGGGCAGATCTGAGGAAGGACGGCCAGTTTAAACCTGAGAAGGCTCAGGATAAGTAGGAGCTACTATCGGATCATTGGCCTTGACCGAATCAGATGGAAGGGAGGAAGATATTGTTGCAACCCTATCGCCCTTTTTCTTCGACCATTGCTCCTGTAAAATTAGGTCGGTCAGGGTCTCTTGATCATCCTCTTCATCATCATCAAGAATGGTAGGGTCAACCTTTGGCTAAGATGGTAACGGGTTAGCATCACGCAGAGCATCCGCTCTTTTACTAATGGCCTTATGGACAGAAGATCCCTCTGCAATCTTAACCACTTTGTTACCAGGGATCTTTTCATCAGATTCCACCTTATGGGATCAGCTCTTACTTGGTTCATATTTTCTTGGCCTATCCCTAGTGGGTCTATCTCAGCTCGATCTCTCTCTGCTAGACCTCTCTTTGTTAGATTCCTCGGGGGTAAATTGCACTCGGGTGGACATATCTCTAGACGATCCTCTCCAACAACCTCGGAGTGGAGAGACACCATGATAGCTTATTTCAGCCAGTCCAGTAAAAACATCCAAAGAGTCACGATCAGACTCATATACGTGCTCCACCAAGTCATGCTTAGGGGAGGGAGGGGGGCAATACCCTAAGCCACCTGATAGGTGGTTGCTTTCTTGCTCACTAGTTCAAGGTTTTTAGCATTTTCGACCTGCCAGCCATAGACGATATCCACTTCATATATTGGAAAGACAAACGTGAAGAAAAGTGGTAAGAACAACTACATACAATAAAAATGTTAAGGAGTTAGAAACAAAAACCTACAACGCTTGCGTCGGGTGAAAATTTTGGAAAAAAGTCCCAGCTCGATCAGCTCTTTTTTCTGTAAATAAATTGCAGCAATCCCTGACCTCCTAAAAAGTTTGAGCCGCCTTGACAACAATATCAGCCTACTATCTGATCATCACATGTGCAGTTTTGTTCCATAACTCGGGGCTGTAAAAGTGTCGTGGGACACTGCTATGAGCTAACCGATAGGTAGCATCAACAAACATCGTCTCACCTCAGTCGTCGCTGATAAAAAGCAACTATTCTTCCATTATTTGTTCGACGAAGGGAACCCCCAGATAAAGCCCTTGTAGTTCTTATATGTATAAGGGGTAGGCTTTTCATTGTAGTCATGGGGAATCCAACTACTCGGAGAGGTCGACGGAAGATAAAAAGTACCTTCAGTATCTGATCACCCGAGGGTATAAAAATTACGTATCTCCTGATGGGTTGGGGGTGCTTGGTCTCGATTTTTTTCCATAGGTGCCATAATATGATAAACACCTGGTACGAGTTGGGGGTCAGCTGAGCGGGGGTAATCCCCGCATCTGCTAAGAATCGAGCAATGAAGGGTTGAATAGGGAGAGTGACCTTAGAGGACAATATGGACCCATAAACAGCAACTGCACCGGAAGAGGGATTCCATATAACACGATGGTCGCTGCGAGACAGTTACACCGAACGCGGATGGTCAAACCGATCCTTGAACTTCTTAAGCTCATCATCTATCGCCATGTTAATCTCAAAATCAAAGGCACAATGATGATTTGTGGTAAACCTTAGCATGCATGCCCATCGTTCCCTCATGACCTCCTTCATCTTTAACGTCTGTGAAACTATCATCAAGTAGTTCGCTAGACGAGCGGTTTCTTTAGGCGAACCTCTGGTAGTTTGTCTTGTGCTAGTTGTCTTCGACATATTTGGGCAAACAACAATAAAAGCGTAACCAGAAAAGTTAGCATATGAAGGGACAAACTCAGAACGAGTCATAGAATAATTTATATTTATAGCAACGGGTTGAAATGAAGGGGTATATGCCTGAAAGTGACCTCAAAGTATGGATTCAAGCCTATCGATATTCTCATTATTGCCAGCCTCAATAACAGGCATGATAAGTTCAAAATATCGATAACGAAGAGTCGGATCCATACCTGGGATATAAATGGATACTACAAGAACACAAACAATTTGTAAAGAAGGAAATGAAGCGAATGAGAGTGAAGGTTGAAGAAGAAAGGAAGACTAGGGTTTTTTCTATGGAAAGAATCTGTTAAGTCATGGAAGTGAAGTGAAAAGTTTCAAGTTATATGTAGGAGTAGAAGACGTCATCAGAGTATACACACGTTACGAGACGAGGGTCGAAGTAGGTGCATGTAAATCGAAAATCATGTGTCGTTCCAAATTCAAAAAGCTGGCTAAATGATTGCATCAGCCGAAAGAAAAGTGATTGATATCGACGCTTAGCTATAAAACAATAAATGCACATTGAAGAGCTACAAGACAAGAAAACAGAACAAATTAAAGACACTTCCCTAAGTAAACTACCTTTGGAACGAGATACGCGGTCTCGTATGTTTAAGAGGGTATTGTTAGTGGTAAAATTTGGACGATGTGGCATGGTAACAAAAGACAATGGTCGAAGATGCGACATCACTAGGAGACAACCTGATCGAATAAACCCAAGTTGACCAAAGAGCACTCGTAAAGCCCCTTGACAAAGACAACACAAACGATCAGGCAGGAAGACCCAATCAGGATTGTCAAGATGGTCGGGGCTAAGGTCATGATCTGGTGAGACCACTGATCGGGGAAAAGCGGGTTTGGTCAGGTTTGGTCTGGTTTAGCAGATGGTCGGTTGTGTGACACGTGGATAACATTAAGATTTAATGTAGTTATAACTCAAACACGCAGAGAATGAGCCCTACTTAAATAATGCTTCTAGAAGCACACTTTGATGAGGAAGTAAATTTTCTTATAGATATCAAAGTCCAGATTAAGCAAGAGATCTAACACAATCAAAAGACAATCAACGTAAAACAAGGAAGAAGGATAACACGACTCCAATAAGTTAGAGTTTGGTTTAGTTACAGGAACTTCCCTTACTTGTGCACCAAGAATTAGGGTTCTATGAATATATAACTAGACCCTAACAACATCCACAAAGGGATGAACGATAATTAAGCATAGATGAGAGCATACAAGATTGTGGTTGTATTCTTTTATCAATTTAGTGGATTCTTTTTTCTTTTACCGTTCTCGACAACCGTGGATCTTTCCCCGCCTTGGGGTTTTACCACATAAAATCTTGTGTTGCTTTTTGCTCTTTATTTATTTTGATTTACAGTCTAATTTTTCATTCATATCATCTGTTCGACGAGTGGTTAATCCAAAAATCACTATCAACAGCCGGTAAGGTAGAACTTCACTTATTTAATGTTGTAAAGTGTTATTGATTATTCTACTAAAATTACAGGTTAATATAATATGGAAATGGTCATGGTAGGTGGTCCAACCATATATGACGACGATCGATTTGTGGCAGATGTTTTTAAATTTTTAAAGATTTTTTTAATATTCAATTGTACTTTTTTCCACGGCCTATTACCCCACATCTCTTCCTGCATTGCATCAAATTTTATAAATGTCTGGAATTTTGTACTCTTATAGAGGGAATGCCATGTTAAGCAATGCAGTTGGGCCGAAGGTGAAATATTTCAAAAATACTGGCTAAAATTCCTTGACTTTATACCTTAAATTGTATATTTGATACTATGACTAAATTAAATAGTTTAAAATCTTTTACTGAGTATATTAGTGGTTACTTGGATTTAGATCTTACTCAAAATTTTACTAACCTGCACTCCACGGTGTTCGAAGTCTGTCGTCTTTATGACCGCTGGTTTAGTGGCAGAAACATCTAAGGGTCGGAACAACTTGACACCCGATCGATGAAGAGAAGTATAAGAATCCTAAACGGTAACCAAGAGTCTTCATCTTCATCTTTATCATCTCCACAATGTGAACTGAACACTTTCTTTGAAACTAAGTTTGACATAGCCCATCAAGAGGACTTCCAAGAATTTGATCTACTGTTATAGTGGAAGAACCATACCAAGAGTTATCCTGTATTGTCCTAACTAGCACGGGACATACTCGTCATCCCTGTATCAACTGTTTGTTTAGAACAAGTTTCAGCACCAGTGGACGTATATATAGAAAGCATGATTTATGTTGCGCAGCGAAAAATGGGTTTTAAAATTTTTATGTAACTTGTAAACCATATACAATATATAAAAATATATAAAGAGAATTAGATCATACCCTTTAATATTATTCCGATTATCAACCACCAAGTCTTCCTCGCTATGTCCCGTGATCCAGCAATTGCGTGTGGGTGCGTCACGATTTTCAAGTAACTAAGGAGGATGCAGAGGCTTGAAGAAAACTACTTTTCTTCTTGCTATGTTCGGCCACCACAAGAATTGTTTTCTATCTTTCTTTGGCCGAAAATTACCTAGACTTTCTAAGGTTGTTTTTTGCTCAGTGTATTTGGTTCAACGACCCAATAAGTATGTATCCTAGTTATGTTAATATATATATATATATTTAATAACTAGATACATATCTTTTTCAAAATATATTTCCATTTTTTAAAAAGATATTTAGTATTCAAGTGTCCTTGGTAAAATAGGAATCTAACTCCCACTTAACCCTAGTTGACTAAAATTTAAATACTAGACTAAGAAAAGAATACAATAATCTAATTATTTTAATCTTTGTCTTAGCCATGACTTGAACCTGCAACATCCAATTAATAATTAATTAAAAATTCACAATTATTAATTCATTAATTAAATAATCTAATAATTTAATTAATTTAATTATTAATTATATTTATTAAATAATCTTATTATTCAATTAATCATTTAATAGATATGTGTCACTTTCGTAACACAATTAATTGGACAATCCAATTAATTAACCGTCGCTCTTGTTACTTTTAATTAACCGGGCTAGCAAGGTGACCTAATGGACCCACGGTCTTGAGCTCCAATAATCCATAGAAATAATTAATTAAACTCTGTAATTAATATTTCATGATTATTAACCTCAGAGTTATTCCACTAAAAGCCAGAGGTTGCAATCTCACAACTGTAGATGTATTACGCAAATCGAAATTACAGTTGTTCATCGATATAGCTATTGCATATGGTATGATCCTCCATAAGTAGTTCATAATTAGAGCTAGGTAATAAAGTCTGTTACACCCCAGCACCATTGATTTTCTAATGAATAATAAATCATAACTTCTTTTACAGAAGAAGGAGATCGCTCATATTATTCAAGCCCTGAATCAACCCTTAAGGGAACTACTGTTTACTTCTCGCAAGAAGGAATGGATTCCACTATTGTGTACAGGTCTTCCCAGCCACAAACCAAACCATGATTCCAATATACGAAGTCATTAACTGGAATGCAACTCTGATCTCACCCATGGTATATCAAAAATCACGATCTAACCTGAAAGAGTCGATAAGACACTCAAGATTAAGATCACTCATATATAGCCATAATTTATTGATATATATGAATCTCATCATGTAACTGATCTTGGTGAGAGATTCATATAGATCATGGTCCAGTCCTATACAATCACGACATATGAGGTGTCTCCATTCTCATATCAACATATGAATAGTCTAGGTTTAGACCACCGTACATTACGGTATGAGCCGCAATTGTAGATTAACCACAAATAAAGTACCCAGCTCTATTTGCTATCTACGGACTCTTTAGATTGCTCATCTCAAACTGAATTCCTCTGTATACGACACTCATATACTCAGTTAGAGATTGCATCCGACAATCTTGGATGTTAAGTACAAATGATATTAATGTATGAGACAGATTTATAGAATGAATAAACTACTTTTATTAATGTTTCATTCACATTTACAAATTACAAGTTTTAGGACATAAATCCCAACGGTATAGTCGAACCTCGAAGATATTGTTTGACCCTCATTTGGTTGATTTATTGACATGCCTTAATGATTGGGAGCATACAGAGAAGATGATGCAATATCAACCGGTGAATGAAGAACTAATTCAAAGTTTTTCCAACATGTACTTCGAAGAGGCTTATGGTTCAAGAAGTAACTGGCATGACTGGAGACTAATTCTTAATTATACATGTATTTATAATTTTGTAATTCGATTATACTATTTTTTCCTTACCTGTTTTTATCCCAATTGAGTTTTTCTTAGTAAGGTTTTTAACGAGGCAATCACAAATCATGTAAACTGAAATGTGAATAAGTAAATAAAATTCAGCTCTTTCTTAATGCTTACATCTTTATGACTTCATTTACTCTTTGAGTAATTTTAGTAAATAAATAAAATATAATTTAATCTATTTCTTACATTTTATTTCATTTCTCGTCAGACTAAATAAATTAGACATAAATTTTTAACATAAATGAAATAATAAATCAATTTAAAACTTTTTTTAAACTAAAATCAATTTAAAATATAAAAATTAAAATACATAAGGTAAAATAATAAATAAGTTTTTAACTTAAATTATTAAAATATAAATAAATTTTTAAGTCAAAAAATAAATAAAATAGGAAAAAAACCATCAATTCATTCAGTTGATTAATAATTTATGAATTTTAAAATTTTATATAAAGTATTTATTAGATTTATTATTTTATTTAATTGAAAAAAAAAATGAAGCACTGTTTTAAGGCCTGTAAGCCTGCATGTCTCGGCTTGTCAGCACGGCCAGCAAGACATTCCTCAAGCCAAGCCAAGCCTCCCAAATCTTTATCAGGTCGATCCTGGTCCGACCTGTTTCTCCCTTCAGGCTTTCTTAGGCTCGACCTGTTAAGGGCCAGGTACGCCATTGTCAGGCCAGGCCAAGCCGGTTCTGTCCATATTGCAACAACTACTTGTTAGTGGTGGTGGGTTTTAGCTCCACTGGACCACTATATGTATTTTAGTGTGTGAGAAGTTCTCATCGGTATCATATGTGAAAGTAGATATCTTCTATTATCGGAGTAGATATTATGACTAAACATAGACCATTTGATTTATATATAAAAAACAGTTTCTACAATACATAATTTATAGAGGAAATAACACTTTTTAACCAAAAAATTAAGGGGTATCTATTTTTACCCATAATTAGTTATGTCATTGTTTTTACCAAACCACTAATGCTATTTAACCCAAAAATTTAGCCCAAATTTCAACTTAAATGATATGGCAAGTCATTTTTTCATTAACCACATCATCTCATGTTTTGTGTGGTCATGACAACTTACTTACCACATCATTTGGGTTAAAATTTGGACTAAATTTTTAGGTTTTTTAGCACTACTATTTACCAAACTTTCCACTTTAAAGATAAATTTACCCCGTATCAAATTAAACACATTGGAATTAAACACACTGGGAATTAAACAGACCACGAGTTAAACACACATATTAAACACATTAGGAATTAAACTGATTGTGTATTTAATTGATGAAAACTGGGGTGTTTAATTGAAAACTTGTGGTGTATTTAATTGATGAAAACTAGTATGCTTAATTGAAGAAGATTGGTGTGTTTAATTGAAGTAGACCAGTGTGTTTAATTGAAAAAGACCGGTTTGTTTAATTGAGAAATCATTAAGGATATTTTTGTATCATTAGTGAAAAGTTCGGTAAAATCAAAACACTAACGTTGAGTAAAAATAAAAACTCAACTAATTATATGGTTAGTTTCAATTTTAACCATAGTTTATATATAATTAGTTGGTACTTCGGTTTATAATTTAAACATAAATAGAATGTATACACAATAGATTTTATATATAAATAACATGTTCTTCCATACAAACAACTACTCTACGCTTTCTCCATAAATGCTGGTCCCTGCAGTTTTCTGTGTATTTCAACTCCTCTAGCACCATGCTAGCAAACATCTCATCATCGATGTATTCTAACTCTTCCCACTGCCCACTGCCCACTGCAATTGATGAATAATCTTTTCTTATTCATTTATCTAAAGGGCTAGTTTGATATTGCTTTTGAAAAGATAAAATCAGTTTATTTTATAATTTTGATCGAAAATGATATTTGGTAAAACTTTTAAAAGTGATTAATTGATAATCTGATAAGTTTTGACGATGATTTTGAGAAGTAGATCGAGGGTTACTTTTTGAAAGTAATTATGAAATAATCTATATCAGCATTTAGTGAATCTTTTAAAATATCATTATCATCCTTATGAAATCAAGTTAAAATCATTTATATACTTCATGTCATCCTAAAATTAAATAGTCAACTTAAATATTTGATTTGATTTACAAAATATTTTAATTGTTCTTATGGAATTTGTTTTTACTAATTTAAATATTTTACTTAAATAATGATTTAATATATATAATTAATGGAAAAAATAAAATAGAGTTCTAAAATCATGTTTATTTTAGTTATTGTAACTAATCTCAACACTTCTGTAATAAAATTACCAAACATATGTATACTGTTTTTAAGCTATACAGAGAACAATTAACCTAACAGTTGTTGATTAACTTCACAGCTAATTATTCATGCAACACAACTAGCGGTGATTATAAAAAAAGTTACAGTAATACCAAACTAGCCCGAAGGCTGAAATTTTTGGATGATTTGTAGTTTTCTATAAAATATAAAACTTTTATGTTTTTTAATGAAATATTTCACTTAAGAATTTATTTAACACATTTTTGAAATAAATATAAAATATACAATTTTCACATTAAAAAATATCACATTTTTGTACATTTGTTACGTTTTTTTTTTAATATACTTCACGTTTTCTTAGTGAAATTTTTGGAAATTGGATCTCTTTGCAATTTTGACTTGACTTTTCACCAAATTGATCCAAAAAAAAACCTATGTCTGAAAGTAAATAATACTAAAATAAAAGAGATTTCCATACCTCTACTTTACCATGCATTTAGAGTACAAAGGTACGATTTGAGCCATATACTTACCATTCATTTAAAGTACAAAGTACGATTTGAGCCTACAACTTTTTAGATGTGTCAATTTTTTTATTTTTCTAAAGAATAATATAATAATTCAAGTTTTGCAGTGGATAGAGAACCAAACCCACAACTTCATAGTATGGGTGTGATAGACTTAACCACTGAGCCAACCTCATCATGTTTGTGAGGGTGCACTTGCCACGGAGATGGACATGATAAGGTGGGACGAGATATGACAGATGATGTTGTTCTGTATTATATTTTGAAGGATTAGGATAAAACTGTTAACTTTACTGTTATACGTTTAATATGGCTAAGAAAAGATGGAACAAGAAGTTAAACGACCAGAGTACCCATATTATGTGTCTAATGTGTGTTACCACATAATAGTGACAAATGAGACGAAACAAATCGGTATTTATATGGTTTTATTAAATAAATATATTTATATATTTTTTAAAAAATAATAATATTATTATGATTGAAAATTATTCTTAATTAATAATTTTACATGATTATTGTTGACAATTTCCTCGTTATTTTTACAATTTCCTCCTAGTCACTTCCTAGTCAATTTCATGGAAAAAAATCAATATATATGCAAACAGGCTGTTGACTTAATTCCATTGCTTAAATACTTGTCAAATATTGGATCATAATTTTCACCATCTCTTTCTTCTATAATATATCATCCTGTAATTAACATCATGAAAAAAAAACATTAATACAAATTGATAGATAACTTATTAATTAGCATGGAATTAGAAATAAAATTCATGTTAATAATGTGTATACATCTAAAATGGCATGGATCAATGTCCCTCCACTTCTTGTGCAGTTGTTTTCTCTTCACTGCTGTTTCATTCTCTTTGAATCCTCTCTTGTGTTGCATGATTTAATTATCCTCTCAGCATCTTCAGGGGGCAACCATTGCCCGTAACCATAAGAAGTTTCGGATGATATGGGGCACTCTTTCGGGAAGTTTCCCCTCATTATGAAATACTCCAACCAAAGCCTTTTTAGAGAATCCAAGTAGGCTAAGAGGTATAACTTGGAGAGGTGTTCCGGGGCTGCATAATGATTGTCGAAGTTATACCACTCTCCAATCACTTTCTTGATACATAACCAATGATCTTGTAAATGACAGATAAATGCTTTTTCCAACTCATGGTCAATCTGGACAGGCTCTACAACTGGACATTTAAGGGGAATCACTTGCAGATCCCACAACTCTAAAGCCTTTCCTAGAAAGAATTTTTACCAAAATTCAGGTTAGGACTGTTGGACTTCAAATTTTATCAGGAAAATCAACGAGAAAAGAATAGAAAATTTCAAAGGAAAATATTCTAGATAAATGTCTGTAACTAACTTTTTTATTTATTTCGTCAAATTGATTACAATAGTGTTGAGCTTTTTATACATGTACATTGACTTTTGCTAACACTACATAATACAGACTTGTAACTAATCGTGATGATAGCAAAGCTAACATGATTCATCTAACTAACTCAGCTAACTAACTTTTGATTAACTAAGTTAATAGAAACTTAAGTTTCAGTTGTGCTACACTGATAATAATATCAAAGTTACTATGTACAAATTTCTTCTTCTATCGATTAACTCATTCTGTTAACACCCTCTCTCAAACTCATTGTTGGTTCAATCACAATGAGTTTGTCTCTTATAATCTGACACCGAGAGGTTAAGAGAGGCTTTGTAAAAATATCGGTAATTTGATTTACAAAAGGTACATGATTACCTGTCAATTTCTTTTGTAGTATTTTGACTCTCACAAAGTACAAGTCTAGCTCAATATGTTTGGTTCTAGCATGTATAACTGAGTTGCTAGACAATGCCAATGTGCTCAAGTTATCACACCATACATTAGGCACTCTAGGCAGCTTGTAATTCAATTCGTGAAGCAATGATTTTATCCAAGTTATCTCTGTTGTTACTGATGCTAGACTCTTATATTCAGGTTTTGTTGATGACCTTGATACAGTATGTTGTTCCTTTGCATACCAAGTAACTAGATTTGATCCAAGGAAAACACAAAAGCCAGTAGTTGATTTTCAATCATCTGGACTTGTTGCCCAATCTGTATCAGAGAACCACACCAAACTAAGATTTTCAGAAGATGACTTTGGTCTTGAAAACTGAAGACCAAACTTCATTGTCCTTTTAGGATGCCTTAGTATTCTTTTAACAGCCTTCCAGTGCTCATCCATGGGTGATTGCAAAAATTGACAAACCTTGTTCACGGCATATGCTATGTATGGCCTTGTCATAGTAACATATTGAAAAGCTCCTACTATGCTTCTATACTCAACGGCCCTGTCAAAAGGAGTTCATTTATAAGCTGATAACTGTGCATCACTGGAGATCATTGGTGAAAGAAGTCTTTGAAAGAAGTCTTTTTACAGAGATCATACTAACTTTCCTCAACAAACAAACAATATATTTCTGTTGAGACAAGTGAAGACCGGTATGTGTTTGCTTTACTTATATTCCTATGAAGTAATATAGAACTCCCAAATCTTTCAAAGCAAATAGTTGATTTAACTTGATAACTAACTCATTAATCTCAGCATCATGACTACCGGTTACTATTATATCATCAACATACACAAGTAAAAAGAGAGTACTGTGAGTAGTAAACATGATAAACAGAGAATTATCTGCTTTAGAAGAGCAAACACCAAGTGACAAGAGGGTTGTTTTAAACCTGTCAAACCAGGCACCGGGTGTCTGTTTAAAGCCATACAATGCCTTACGCAATTTGCATACATGATCAGGATGAATATCTGAAGTAAATCTAAGTGGTTGTGTCATATACACACCCTCTTCAATAACACCATTGAGAAATGTGTTATTTACGTCCAATTGCCTTAAGCTCTATTGTTTTGCAACTGCAATAGAAAGGATAATTCTAATTGTTGTTGGTTTGATGGCGGGACTAAAAGTCTCTAAAAAATCATACCCTGCAACCTGACTAAACCCTATAGCCACCAACCCTGCCTTATATTTGAGCATAGACCCATCAACATTCTTCTTTATCCTAAAAGCCCCGCCCACTTACATCCAATAACTCTCCTATCTATATGTGGTTTGACTAGACTCCAATTGTTATTCTATTACAGTGCTTGAAATTCATCTGTCATAGTTGCATACCACTTCGAGTTGGCATGAGCCTGATTCAATGTTGCAGGCTCAGTTTCCTCTTATGTGACAAGCCAAGCCTGTGGCTTGTATATGCCAGCATTGGCTCTTGTGATCATTGGATGAGGATTTGAAAAAGTATAAGGCTCTTGTTGTGGATTAGTAGTATCAGGTATACGTGTATGTATAGAACCAGGGACTGAGGAAAACTGATCGTGTATGAGACAGAGTGTGTTAATGAGAATGACTAGTCAGGAATAGGGGAGTTGTATGTGTAAGTGACATGTGTGGGTGAAAAAGACTGCTCAAGAATATGGGAGTTAGGTGTTAAAGAAACAGGATTACTAAAAACAGGTTGATACTTTAAATTGATTGGAAACAAAGAAGGCAGAGAAGAAGAATGTTGAACAACAGACCTTGAAGAAGCAAACTGAGAATTGGATGCAAAAGGAAATGTCTATTCACGAAAAACAACATTCGTTACCATATTGATTATGCCTTGATGATTAATACGCTTATAACCCTTGAAGTGAGTGTCATATCCAAGAAAAACACAAGGTTGGCTTATGTATTCAAGCTTGTGTTTATTATAGGGTTTGAGTTAGGGATAACAAAGGCAAACAAAGGCAACCAAAGACCTTTAATAAGCTATAATCAACTGCAACTTCGTACAAAAGTTTAAAAGAAACTTAACCACCAAGTATTGTAGTTGGCATCATATTAATAAGAAAAAATGTTGAGATAAAAGCTTCATCCCAATAAGCCTTTGGCATTAAAGCTTGGGAAAGCAAAGACAAACCAATCTCTACCAAATATCTATGTTTTCTTTCAATTAACCCATTTTGCTCAAGTGTATAGGGACAATTATGTCTAAAGACAATGCCACCAACTTGAAGATCTGACTTCAAAGACTCAAATTCTTTTCCACAGTCAGTTTGCAATACTTTTTATAAGAAAATTATAATTCTACTTGAGTTTTGAAAATAAGAAAAGCATTTTTGACCTCAACTTTGGACTTATGTAAGCATATCCATGTCTTATATAAGCATCCAGAAAACTAACATAATATTTGTATCCTTTAGAAGATAAAATAGGGAGCCACTATCAACTCTAATGAGCTATGATATAAAGTTTTTAAGGCCGGGAAAGGAAACTTATGTGATTTAGCTAACTAACATGCATCACAAGACAAATTGAAATGTCAAAAATATAAAGACCATTCTTAAGCACTCATTGAAGAAGTACCTTCCTCGAATATTGGTCCTTCACAAGACAAACATTGGAATGAAATTCAAGAAAAACTTTGTTATCCTTAACAAACTTTGAAACACTTAGGAGATTCTTAGTAATATGAGGTATATGTAAAATATTTTTAAGATGAAAAGTGTGCTTATCAATGGAAAAAGTATTTGAGCCAGTTGAAGAGATGTTAATCCTCTCTCTGCCTTGATAGGCATATGTATTAGCAAGATTGCTTGGATCAGGTATGCAATGATCAGTAGAACCGTTGTCTGGATACCAAGCAGTGTCTGAAAGAGTCTTTTCAGAAGCAATCATAGCAGTCATTTGGCCACTCATCTGTCATTGATTCATTGTTGTAACATTAGCTGAATTCTGAACATTGTTAGAAGCCTGAAAAGACTGTTCAAATCTGTAGTAACACCTAGGTGTAGAGTGCCCAATTCGATGACATATCTGGCATTGAAACTTACCATTGTTATGTCTACCACGTCCTCTTCCTCTTCTACCTCCATTTTGACCACCATTATGGCCTTGATTCTGAAAATAGTTTCCTATACCACCATTGTTATAGCTAGTATTACCTCCTTGAAAATTACCTCTTCCATTTCCAGAAAATTGCTATTATTTCCTCTTTTATGCTAACCAAATTTTTGTGAATTAGTAGCCATATTCACTATTAAATTTTCTCCTTGACTATGTTGCTCTATACGAAACTCATGAGTTAACAACAAAGCAGGAATCTTAGGCAAAGAATAGCATCAAGGCAGATATGTTACAGGTATGATAAATGAATCATATTCTAGTCCTAATCCACTCAAAATACTCATGATCTTATCATCTTCGGTAACAATATTTCCACAATACTGTAATGAATCAATTATAGTTTTCCTTTCATCAAATACTAAGATATTAAAGAAGTACATTTCATTAGGGTTTTAAGTTGCAACTTCAATTGCATCATGTTTGCCTTGGATTGAGAAAAAAAGAATTTGTCTATAGTATTCCAGGCTTCACATGATGTCGAGCAACCAACAAATTGTTGAAGAATCTCTTGACTGATTGACAAAAGAATCCAACAAAGTAGAATTTGGTCTTGCTGTTCCCAATCAAGAAAGGCTTCACTCGCAGAACCATCTGGATTTTTACGATCCGGAGGCTGAGAGGGAGAATCAATAAAATGTTAAAGACGATTTTCTTTAATTGTTGCGTTGACTTGTTGTCTCCACAACAAGAAATTGTAGTAGTTGAGTGTCACAACTAATTCAAGCTTCAATGGAGTTAGAAGCTTTGATCCATGGAGTGAGAGGTTTGAGAAACTCATAGGAGTATTTGAAGAAGAAGAAGCATTGGTATTCTGCTCTGATACCATGTTGAACTTCAGATTTTCTCAAGAAAATCAACGAGAAAAGAATAGAAAATTTCAAAGGAAAATATACTAGAGAAATATCTGTAACTAACTTTTTTATTTATTTAATCAAATTGATTACAAAAGCATTGTTGAGCTTTTTATACATGTACATTGACTTTTGCCAACACTACATAATGCAGACTTGTAACTAATTGTGATGAGCTAGCGAAGATAATATGATTCATCTAACTAACTCAGCTAACTAACTTATTGATGAGCATATTTTTTCATATATTTATTATTCCTAAATATAGATTTAATAGTCCAATTTTATTTTAGTTTTATTATGATTAGATTCATTTTAGGTGAAACAGGAATAAAAAGTAATCGGGTTTGAAGTTGAAGTTAATTGGAGTATTTATCATGATTAATTGTCTTGGATCAATAGAAGATTTTTCAGACCTAAAAGCAAATTCAAATCGAACCCAATCCAAAGTCCAAGTCAATTCAATCCCAAATCCAGAAGAGAAATCAAAAAGGTGTGAATTAAATGTGTGCCCGTGTGAGAGTGTGGGGGAGGCACAAATAAAAAATAAAAAGAAGATGCTAGGTCAAGAAGAGGGGATCACATGAGAGGAATTTAAAAGCAAAAATAAAGTGAATAAGAGGGTAGTGTGCGCAACATTCAAAAGAAAAAGAGGAAGCAAGTGAGGGTTTTTGAAAGTGTGGTGCAGCAGTGAAGTGGTGAAGAACAAAAGGGTATTTTTTTGGAGCAGCTTTGGGCGTGAATAAGGAAGACATAAAGAGAACGGTGTGCATGCAGATTAGGAGAGAACGTAGAAATTTTTAGGCGCAGAAGTTGGTGTTGATTCGGCTTGAATACGTACCGATCTCGCAACCACAATCTTGTCCTCATGCCGGGTTTTAATTCAATCTTTGTTCTTAACTTCACCGTGTGCTTCTAATTTATTTTTTGAGGTGTAGGATAAAACCTATTTGATTTTGCAATTGTTTTGCTATTCATTATAATTCCTAAATTGGTTTAAATGTTTATAATTCTTGATTTTCATTGATTGATATTTATTAAATTGTTTCATCCTTAATATCAAGTATTTTTGGTAGTTACGATTGATTTTATTAAGTGGGCTTTGTGGTTTGATGATTAAATTAAGAACCTTGACTATATGTGTTTCAAATATTGGATACATGTAATACTTGGGTCTTAGACATTAAGTCAATTGGAATAAAGAATTTATCAGAGATTGATTTGTAAGAACCTAATTAACAGATCTTGAGAAAGCACTTGATTGATTTCTAAATTGTTACTCAAAATTCTGGGAATTAATAATTTAAATAGTAAAACATTGCAGTATGGATTTTGAACCTCAAACTTTTCTTCCACTGAGTAAAGTTTACAACTATAGTTCTTTAGTTTAGCTTTAATTTTAGTTGCCTGTTAATTTAGTTTTTAGTTTTAATTAATTCAAAATTTATCTTTCGTTAACTAGATTAGGATTAGATTAAAATTTATATTCGATTAGTTTTTCATCGGTCCTCGTGGGATCGACCTTGTACTCCGCATAAACTATTTTACAATAGACTCGTGCGCTTGCGAGTATTTACAAAATTTATGACAACACTTTTGATTCATGAAGTTAATAGAAACTTTAAGTTTCAGCTATGCTACTCTGATAATAATATCAAAGTTACTATGTATAACTTTCTTTTTCTATCGATTGACTCATTCTGTTAACATGGCCAATATTGTGGAGTTTCCAAGCTAAACACACCTGTAAAAGAATCATCACATTTTTCAGTTCACTCTATTTGATTCTAAGAAATGGACATTTTATATTGTAGGAGCTTTTCATAGAGATTAGAGAGAGTGGTTGAAAAATTAAAATAAACTAAAAATTGCACAAACTTAATATAAATTACCCTTGTTAAAAAAGTTTAAAAAGAGAGTGAGGATAATGAATGGTCCAGTGTTTCAGAGTCTGTGTGGGTAGCAAAAATTTCACTCCGCCCAGTTAGCAAAAATATATAAAAGAGAATCCTTATCACACTTCTATTCTACATAAAATTTTCTTCAATCAACCCACCAATCGGGATGAAATTCGGTCAATACAACACGAAATTAAACAAGAAAAGCTAAACCCAAATATGATAAACTAAAAGCAATACATAACATACCCAACAGAACCCCATAATTGTGAAACCGCTAAAAATAACAAATTTCACCATTGATTCCCCTGATTTTACAGAATTTTGTTATTATTGAATCAACAATTCATCTCAAAAACCTAAGCAGAGTATAGTTAAAGACAAATAATATAAAAAATAATCAAAATTACACCTTTCGTCAATCCAAAAAAAAAGATCAATAATCCATTTCTTATCTATCAATCATAACAAATATAATAGAATACCCAACTATACCACAAAATACAAACCAGATTTTAACACTCACAGTGTCACAGTGTGAAGGTGAGAAGGCATGGTTCAAGCACAAAGAAGGCATACAAGAGAGATTCAAAAAACGAAAAGAAAAAAGATAAAGTCTGGGTTCTACACAAACCTGGCTTTGAAGAAAAACGACGAAATCTGCTGCTGGTGGCGCCAACGATGAGTTCATGCGACCCCGACGAGGATAGATCTACGGCTGGTGGGTGTGAGAGATAGAGTGGAGCGACCGGTAATGAGTGACTGAGGATGAAAACCTGATTTCAAGATCAGTTTTTTAATTTTATAGTTGATATTATTGGAATTTTTGAAAGTTTTGAGGTCAAAATGTGACATGTCCTACGTATGAGACAAGTCTGGCCAAGGATCTGGTCAAGGATATGATGTGAGACAAGTTTTTATGATTTTTATCTCGTGTTGTCTTGTCATATGATGCCCCTCCCATGCTAATAGCACGTTATTATCCCGTCTCGTCCAGCATACCAAACACATTTCAAAAAGAGAGAGAGATCCATCATTCATAGGAGCCGGCTGCTGTACAGATTACTGCATCAAACAGGGATGAACAGTTTAGCATATTGTCCGTTGGATCATATTAAACTTGATCCAACGGTTTTTCATTAATTAAAAAAAAACTTACAAACTGAAAAACAAGTTTAATCGTGTTTGACGAAATCATGACAATCAAGACCAAGTCCAAGACCAAGTCCACTCCTTTATTTTAGGTATTTCAATTCTGTAACAACTATTAGTTTACATTTGTTATGTTTGTTAATTAGTTTCCTAATTTAATGTATATTTTAAATTTAAATATCTCTTGTAATATGCCTATTTATTGTACAATCATTGAATGAATACAAGGTAGTTCAATTTCATTTTACTTCTTCTCCTTTCATGCTCACCGAATTCACATGGCAACAAAGCAATAAAATCATATATTTTTTAATTCAATTTTTTTTCTCTGTTTCTTCATCATGTCTAATGAAAATTCTACCACCAACATCACACCACCAACATTATCTCCACAGTCATCAACATCTACGAAAACAGATCCTTATGCCATTCATCACTTAGATAGCCTTGCTACTATTCTTGTTACACCTTTATTGACAGGAAACAATTATGGATCATGGAGTCATGTAGTGACGATGGCACTTCGTGCAAAAAGCAAGCTAGGTTTTGTTGATGGGTCACTTCCAATTCCAAAGGAGAAAGATGTTATTTCCAACTGGGAACGATGTAATAATTTGGTCGGCAGTTGGATTATTAATTCAGTCTCACCCGAGATCCGTTCAAGTATCTTGTATGCTGAAACTGCAGCACAAATTTGGACAGATCTTAAGGATCAATTTTCTCAATCAAATGCTCCTAAGATTTATCAATTGAAACAATCAATCTCTGCTCTCAAGTAGGAAAGTCTGTTTCATTATATTTCACACAACTCAAATCCTTATGGGACGAACTCAATTCCGTTGTCTGTGTCACTCCATGTATCTGTGGTAATGCTAAAAGCATTATTGATCAGCAAAATCAAGATCATGCCATGGAGTTTCTTCAAGGACTCCATGATCGTTTTTCAGCTATTCGCAGTCAAATTCTCTTAATGGAGCTGTTTCCTTCAATTCAATGTATTTACAATTTGGTACGTCAAGAAGAAAAACAACAGGAGATTAATATTTGAACAACTCCTGCCATTGATTTGGCAGCGCTTCAGGCGTCTAAACCACCTTTGCGGCATTAGGGAAAGCGCCAACGTCCTTTTTGTGGACATTATAACAAGCATGGTCATACTCTTGCTACATGCTACCAGATTCATGGCTTCCCAGATAAGCAGGTGAAGAAATCAGAGCCATCTTCATCCACTTTCGCTACCAGATTCATGACACACCCAATTCTCCACATATTTCTGAGGATATTTTCTTTAATAATTCTCCTTCAATGGCACCTAGTCCTCAGCCTGATAACTCATCCATTTCTCCACCTACTTTCGAGGACACTCATTCTACTAATTCTCCTTCCATGGCACCTGGTTCTAAAATTACTAATCATTCTCAACGAATTCGTCGCCAACCATGACATCTCAAGGATTATATTTGTAATCATATTTCACATTCCACTGATTTTCCACTAGCCAATTATTTTTCTTTGTCCCATCTAGAACCACACTCTTATTCTCAAGCCATGAAATCTTTCGAATGGCGCGATGCCATGGCTAAAGAAATTCAGGCTCTTGAATCAAATAACACTTGGTCTTTATGTTCACTTCCCAAAGGAAAATCGCCCATTGGTTGTAAATGGGTCTATAAAATTAAGTATCGATCTGATGGTTCAATTGAAAGATATAAAGCTCTTTTAGTTGCCAAAGGTTATACTCAAGTTGAAGGAATCGATTGTCATGATACCTTCACACCTGTGGCAAAATTAGTTACTATTCTTCTTCTTCTCTCCATTACTGCCATTAAAAATTGGTCCCTACATCAACTCGATGTTAATAATGCATTTCTCCAAAGAGATCTCAATGAAGATGTTTATATGACACTTCCTCCCGGTTTCTCTTATAAGAGGGAAACTCGTGTATGCAAATTAAATAAATCTATATATGGTCTCAAACAGGCTTTTCGTCAATGGTTCTCTAAATTCTCAACTACTCTTATTCGTCGAGATTTTCGACAATCTATTTCAGACTATAGTCTTTTTACATATATTCATGATCATACTTTTATTTTTGTCCTCGTCTATGTCGATGATATTATTATCACTGGCAACAACGATGATGCCATCACTGAAGTCAAACAATTTCTTAATCAATCTTTTTCCATAAAAGATCTCGGCAATCTTTCGTATTTTTTAGGTATTGAAGTGTCTAGATCTGAACAAGCAATTTTTTTATGTCAAAGAAAATATACCCTTGACATCTTATCTGATTCTGGTATGACTGGTTCCCGACCATCTGACTTTTCTATGGAACAACATCTTCGTTTACGACCAAAGGATGGTACTCCTCTTCATGATCCGGCAATCTACCGTCAACTGGTGGGTCGTCTTTTATATCTTACTGTAACACGACCAGATATTCAATATGTTGTAAACACACTTAGTCAATTCATGCAATTTCCTCATTCCACTCATCTTGATGCTGCCTATCGGGTTCTTCGTTATCTTAAAGGTATTGTTGGTAAAGGATTATTTCTTTCTGCATCTAGCTCTCTTACTTTTGTTGGATATGCTGACTCTAACTGGGTTGGTTGTTCTACTTCTCGTCGATCCACCACTGGTTATTTTATCATGTTAGGTTCTAGTTCTATTTCTTGGAAAACCAAGAAACAACCAACTGTTTCTCGTTCTTCTGCAGAAGCAGAATATCGTTCTCTTGCTGCTCTTACTTCTGAGTTGCAATGGTTAAAATATCTTCTTTCAGATCTTGGTTTCGACCATTCACAACATATTGTAGTTCACTGTGATAGCACAACTGTTATTCACATTGCTGAAAATCTAGTTTTTCACAAACGCACCAAACATATTGAGATTGATTGTCATTTTGTTCGAGAAAAAATTCAAGGAGGTCTCATTGCTCCTTCCTACCTACGTTCTAGCAACCAGTTGGCAGATATTTTTACCAAACCACTTGGAGGTGATGCTTATCCTAGATTGCTTCGCAAGTTGGGTGTTATTGATATTTCAATCCCAACTCCAACTTGAGGGGGGTGTTGGACAAAATCATGACAATCAAGACCAAGTCCAAGACCACAAGTCCAAGACCAAGTCCACTCCTTTATTTTAGGTATTTCAGTTTTGTAACAACTATTAGTTTCCATTTGTTGTGTTTGTCAATTAGGTTCCTACTTTTGTGTATATTTTAAATTTAAATATCTCTTGTAATCTACCTATTTATTGTACAATCATTGAATGAATACAAGGTAGTTCAATTTCATTTTACTTCTTCTCCTTTCATGCTCACCGTATTCACAAACCGGTTACCTTTCTATGTTATAACACAACACAATATATATCTTCTTCCTTTGTTTACTACCATTCTTCTCTTCTCAGTTCAGAGTTTGTCTTTTCACCGATTTTTCGTTCTTTTGTTTCCATTTTTGCTCCGACCGCCACCGCCGGTTGATCGCCATCTCCGCCGTCACCAATGCCACCACTATCATTTTCATTCTTCTCAGTTATGCCTTATGAGTTCTAGTTCTATTGCCAACACCCCCACCATCTATTCCATTCTTCTCAGTTCTGAGTTCTAGTTATAACACAACCACCATCACTTCTATTCTTCTCAGTTCTGAGTTCTAGTTCCGTCACCAATGCCACAGACCCACCACCATCACCTGTAATTTTGAAATTGATGTTTTTCAAAATCTTTCGAAACCCTAAATTTGTATATATATATATAAACGTTTAAAGATGTCAAATTGTTTTGGTAAATTTTCTTACCCATTAATTTGATTCCCAGTTTTAGATTCTCTTAATGAATTGTGGTCATTTACTAATTTTGTATAATTATTTACAATAGTAAATATGAAGTCTGGAAATATATGTACTTGTGGGGAATACATTAGATTCCATTTAACCATCTGAGTTTGCATTAGATATAGTTCGTAAATTGAATTTATTGGGTTCTAGATAATGTGGGGTGACATAAGAGTTTTTTTTTTATTGTCGCAGTTGTGGGGTGGTGGTTTACTTACTGTTGCTGGGTTTTGGTTTGGTTTGTCGGTTTGTTTATTTCTGGTGGTGCTATGTTATTGTTTTGGTTTTCCGCTGTTTTGTTGTGATATTCTTTCATTTTTTTTTGTTTTTTTCGATTCGGTTGTTACTTGTCTTTGATTTCATTTCCGATGGGTGGGTGTTTTAGTGTTTAGTGCGTGGTTGGGGTTTTGTTGTTTTGTTTGTGGTTATGTTGGCTTGTTGCTTTCCTATCTTAGACCGGTGTTATTGTCTGGTTTCCTTATTTTGCCTTTATAGGTAGTTTTCAATAAAATAGTTGTTGGAAAAAAATGCCATTTTTTCCATTTTTGTTTGTTGTGCTTAAATAGAGGCATACAATTGGGTTTGATTGTTTTAGGGAACCAATAATCTTCTGAGTTCATTTAATTTACAACATTTCAAGTGTCTAGTACTTGAAAAGGGTTTTAAGTTGTTCAATTCCTAGTAGAAACCATGGTATCACTTGTTGCATTCCAGGTATCAGATGGTTTATTGTTGAATTCTAAGTACAAGTCTTGTTTTAAAGTGAGAGCTGTGAGTTCAAGTGGTGCTGGCGATTCAACAATGTTGTTAGCCGACACAGTTGCAGGAGCTTCTATAATTAGAGAGAAATGGGAAATGGATGATTGATGTAGGAAATGGGAAATTAGACCGTTATAAAATGGTTGTGTACATGTTATACTTAGTTGACTAATTATTACAGTTTACAATGGTGCATTCAATTCGCAAGAGGAGAAAAACTGTTGGTGGTCAAACCATCTCTACTGAAGGTGACACTCAATCCATAAACGGTGCAAATTTGAAGCTTGATAATAGGGCTTAGGTAACTTATCAGTAAGTTAACTAATTTCTTAAATATTTGTGGTATTTCCTTACGAAAGGATTCGCATTGACCCCAATCTAGAAAACACGTAGGTTTTATTTAATGGAAAAGTTACTATAAACGGCTCATTATATCTCTTAGGGCTTGTCCACAAATACCTAAATCGTTATCGATTGTAATATGTACAATAATCTAGCTAATCATAAAACGTATATAAATAATAAAACAAATCCAATTCACCAAACCAAAATTATTAGATCAATAACTTTCCATAAATTTGTTACAAATCATGACTTGAAGTTCAAAAAACATTAAATTCTTTAGCATATACATAACTAGATTGAAAATACTTGTTGTTAATCGAAAATTCACTGGGATAGAAATTTTCGATCAATACCATCAAACTGTAACATGGTAGATCATAGCGGGTCGGTACTGGGGTTTTGTACGAGTAAGGAGTAAGGTGTAGTAGGTAGGAGTAAAATCATCTCGCCCGTCGGGGTTTCGAGGATAAGAATGAGACATGACACTTGAGGTTCCTTTACTGGTATGAGGGGTTGATCCAGGTCCCGGTCCTGGTCCTTGGTTCTGGTACCCGATCTTGGTATCTGATTCTGGTACTCGGTCTTTTCTCTAGGTCTCATTTGTTGTTCCACGACCCAAATAGCAAGCAAGAAGGATGGCTCCTCCAACTCCGGTGTCGGATCCTCAAGAGGACTGTTTACTCCCGTAGAGAAGGTATGGGGGAGTTCCCCGACTCCCTGGTTCTTCGACTCCCTTTTAGCGGATCCAGATGGTTTTTCCCATCCTTATATATGACTTGGCATACAGATAGGTAGATAAGAGAGCTAGGACCAGTGGGGTCAGAATCTAACTCACATACATGCATAATAAAAGAGATAGATAGGAGAATGACAACTCATTTAATAAAATTGGACTAAACTATGGGGAAAAACATCACAAATAATCATATGCTAAAAAATCCCTATGCAGTATCTAGAGGAAGAAGAGAAATCTTCATTATGAATATCATAAGAAGTGCTCCGGGAAGCTTACACAAATCGCGATGTAGTACAACATAGGTTCTCCGGAGAGCTTACAATAGTAGTCGAGTCAATCTCACTCTTTTTTCTCGATTCGTGGATCAGATCTCGATAGGCGATGGTTTCTCTCAATAGTTGATTTCTGGATCAGATCTGATATCCTTTTCTTAGAGAGAGTATTGTCATATTTATAGGTCCTCATTCTTGTTGCCCACTCACTTAATTTTGTTAATCAATTTGCAATCATAGGAATGTTGATTTAGCGTTGATGTAGTTGATTTAGCGTTGATGTAGTTGATTGATTTCTCATTAATGGCGTTGTGAATAACCATTAAAGAGTTCACTGATCTCCCATTAATGGCGTTGTGAATGACCCTCAAAGAGTTGATTGATTGGTCATTAATGGGGTTGATTATCTTCATTAATAGGGTTAACTATCTCCATTAATAGTGTTGTGAATGGATAGAGAGGACAACTTTTTATTCTTTTGGCTAGAGCCTTACTGTCATTGTTTCCCATTCTGGTTGGGTTAGAGGTGCTTGGTGGATCGGTCCAGGATAGGTACCGCGGTACTAAGGTATAGGGTAACTGGTGCGGTTTTCTCCTTAGCACATTGGAGCTTTCTTATTATCGCTCTCCATGTTAAATGGATGAGATATACTTATTGGACCGGTCCAGGATACGTATCACGGTACTTGGATACCATGTAGCTGCTACCGAGGTACCCGTACTCATTGATACCAAGGAACTAGACCATGACATCTGTGTTTCTCGGAATCAAAAAAGCGAGATGGTCCCGATCCAGGTTCTGTCAGGATTCAGTCCGATGGAAAATTCTTCTTTGGACCACTGCCAAAAAAGGCTGTTAACACTTGTGATAAGTATAGCCATCAAAATAATTGAATGAAATCTTTATATTATTATTTTGATGTTCAACCATATATTTTGTAACATTTACAGTTTTCAAAGCTTGTATTTTGACATTGAAGGCTGCGTGCTTTGTAATTTTTACAACAAACAAGACTGTCAAAATACAAACCCGGAAGGGAAAGAAAAGGTTTATAATTTGTGACTATTTGTTATCCTTGGTTTTCAATTACAATACATAGTATGAACTTTAATTGGTACTTTTGTATAATAACATCGTCCATACCATAGTTTAATATCAGTCAATGAAAGAGATACATGTTACATGGAACAATCTCTCTGTGGAAGAGAAATCTCAATACACAATTCCTAAGAATGACATTGATAAAGAAAAGGTCCATGTCGTTGACAAAGATTTTGATAACAATGCTCAAGCGTTCAACACTCGTTGTACTCCTAAACGTTTGTCTCAAATAATGTCAACATTTTCATATTTGCAAAAGGACGCGGGAAACCTACTGATGTTAAATTATGGATTTCTTCAGCGTGAACTTTGTGCTTGACTAGTTAACAAGTTTGACACAGCAACCTTGTCAATCGAACTACACGGGGAATAGTTTCAAATTAAACCCTTCCAGTTTTTCTTGTGTCATGGGCATTTCTAACAAATGAGATACATTATATATTGATGGATCTATTCATGATAATTGGAGGACTAAGTTTTCCATTACCAACCGCGGCATCAAACGCTTCCACCTTCTCAAGAAAAATAAGATAGCTGATGATGATTTCAAGGTCACATTTTTTTTTACTTATGTTGGGCATTGTCCTTACACTTACTGTAGAAAAGTACGTTGATGTAAAGTACTTGAATGTTCTTGGTGATGTGGGCAATATAAAGGGGGAAAATTGGGCAAGAAGGTGCATCGATCAGTTAGTTATAAGCATAAAGAAATTTCAAAATAAACATGCAAGATATATTGGAGGTTGTGTTCCTTTTCTGGAGGTACTATTTTTCCTCTCATATATTGTTATATTTGTTAGGTTATGTGAAGCCAGAAACAAGTGAAGAAAACAATTCTGGCAGGTGGCGCGGCGGCGGAGGCAGTGACTCAGACCACGGCAAACACAGCTAAGAATCACAGAGGATACGTGTTATGCGTACCACGGCGTAGACAAGGTGCACACACCGTGGTCTGTGGAGCGGAGTTTCACAGACGTGTTATGAATTATGGACCGTGGTGCAGGCATGTGCCCATACAGCGGTCTCCGACCGCGGTAGAGACAGGTTTCGTGAGAAATAGGAAATCCTGCGTGCATAAGTAATTGGAGTAGGAAATAGATTCCAATTGGGATTTTGACTAACCCTAGTGCTCCCATATAAATACCACCATTATTTGTACTTAAAAGAGTGAGAAGAATATAGCAGAAAAATAAGTGCGTAGTGTGTAAGAAAAATTGCTAGAGAGAGAGCAACTGTAGAGAGACTGAAAGAGAGACAGAGAGATTGTAATCAACTCTGAGATATAGTGGATTAAGTGCGGTGCGCTTCGTGGACTTAGGCAAATTGTTAAACCACGTAAAATCTTGTGTGTCTTCTTTTATTATTGCTTTCTATTTGTGTTTAGATTTGTGTGATTGCAATTTCTTCTCGACAACAATATTTTTATTCTTAATACGTAATGGTTATTGAATATTTATTTCCAATATTTACGAATGTTTTTTTTTTCCAACTCTTTTACTTGCATGTTATAGAATAGCAACCATAAATTGTTGATAAACTATATATACCAGTTGTTAGTTGGACAACTCAACACATAAAAAAAAGGTTTGAAACATTTAAGTGAAAAAGGGTCTTATGGTACTGCTAATGTATTTACGGTGATTAATATGTATTTCATTATACCTTAATTCTTAACAATGTATTTGAATTATTGCTAATTTCATATTCTCATTTCTTGTAAGTGTCCATCATTGAATATACTCCACATGTTGTACCTACTTTTAATTCAGACAAAGTAAAACATGATATTCCCAATGATGATGTGTTCCTTATGGTTCTTAAAGAAATCCAGCAATTGTGTACAGAGCATGTTGACCTTAAACATAAGGTTGACATTTTGTACGAAAACATTGTTGTCAACAAAGATGATCAAGTTGCACGTCTGAAAGAAAATGTCGACTTCCTATATGGAAAATTTAGCCATCTTTATGGTACAAAACCGAATGATACTTTTACCCCTAAAAAAGAACAACAGAGCCCTCCACCAAACTTTCTAGTATGGAACCAAATGTGTCTTCTCCACCCCGAAGACATGTAGAAGTCTCCACTAAGGACAACCTATTGACGTCCCAATATCTATTGGGAAGAAACAGTCCAACCCCCTTAATGGGAAAAGGAATCAGTACCAAACGTCAAAGATTGCGCTGTTGATGATGATTATCTTCCCAAACATAACACTCCTCCAACGCTAATTTATGAGGTTCAATATCTTAACGATAATAATAGGAAATTATTTTTCATTAGTTATTCTTATAAGTTTTTTCACTAACTTGAATATGGTTGTTACCATTGGGCAGGAAAAGAGAACCATCATTGCGAAAGTCCATGAGGTGCAGTCTTCCACTTCCAGGGATGTTATTAAAAAAACCTGCACATCGAAAAATCGAAAGCCTAGTCAGTATAAACTTTCATCATATCAGTCTTGAAACAATTATTATGGTGTGTTTAATAACAATCTAGAGGGGGGTGTATACATTTTAATCAAATTTTACCCAATTTTCGTTAATGGTTAATTAGACGAAAATACCCCTAACTAGTCACAATAATATCACAAGTGTAATAAGTGCGGAAATAATAAAAACACTTGAGATATACGTGGAAACCCTCCAAATGGGAAAAACCACGGGCTGTTAGGTGCGCCACACTCGAACAACGAATCCACTGATGATAAAGGCGTTACAACCTACTCCCGGTATATAACCCACTACCACTACCTAATCCCGGTATTAAGTGGACCTAGTCAGATTTGCTTACGCTTGAAGCAACCTACTCCCGGATGCAACACAAGACTTACTTCTCTTAAATGAAGAGATAAACACCCTATGTGAACATATGATGATGTCCAAACAACAAACAAGGCTAGGGTACCTTATATGCTTATTTAGGATTATGAGATGACAATAAATGAAATCCTAGATATCAAGAGCTAAATGACATGTCATAAAGCTTAGCTAAACATAGAACAATCCTATGAAGCTATCATAAAAGCCAAATCAACACATGTTGTCATTAAGCATGGCAAGGACTATAATGCAATCACTAAATGCAATCAATGAGTCCTAAACAATATCTAAATGCAAATCATTGAGATTTAGCTAGAAGTTATCAATAACAACATTCATAGCTATCACAAACAATCACAATGAATCAACAAATATGTTTACAATGTATTCAACATATACTTAGTATATATTCATGTGATTGAGACAAAGGATTTAGCCACACAATAAATGCAAGTCTTAGACCAATGTCTATCAATAAAAAACTCAATTAGTTGTGTAGAGATTTTCTAACAAACTAATTGTCACAAAATACATCACATAAACATTCAAAAGCTTAACAAGTTGATTAATGAACAATCTATCAACCTAGTCAACAATGAATCACACAAGAATGTTTATGACCTAGATTTTAGGCAAAAATGACCTAATCAATTAAACTATCAAAATACAAACCCAATCATGTCATCATTAAACAAAAATATACATTCAAAAATGATTTCTATAAATCCTATGCAATAAAAATGAACTCTTGGAGTTTAAGAACAATAATCAAAGATAAAAGTTTGTTCTTACTTACCAAGTCATGAATGATGAATACCCATGTCTAAAGATGATCAATAATGCATGAAGGATGATGGGTTTTAGGTTTGGAGAGTTAAGGAACCCCTATTGGAGCTTCTCTCTCAAGGGAAATGTTTTCTCTCACTAAGAAATGGTTTTTAAGCTCTGAAAAACGAGTGAGGAAGAATATGACACATAAATATGAGCCCTAGAACAAAACTACATCGTTTTGAAAATGCCCAGAATTTTACTCAGTGCGCTGGTGAGCTGCGCTGGTCGACAAGCGCCGGTCGACAAGCGCCACACCAACTTTTCAAGGGGCACTGGTGAGGTGCGCTTGTGCACCGACGCAACCGAGATAGCACAAAAGCTCGAGATTCGAGCCACCCAAAACATGACCAAACAACATCCAAACATTTCGTATAATATATCGTTGGAAAGATATGGAAGTATACTTTCTACTCCAATTTATGAAACAAGATTTGGAAGTCTATAAAAAAAAGTTATGGTCATTTGAGTGACCAATGGTCAGAAACGGACAACAACAGAGATGCTCTATTTTTGTAGTCACTTTGGAGATTTCAAAACCAATACAAACGGTCATGAAATATTATGAATAATATACCGTTGGAAAGGTATGGGTGTCTAGTTTATACAGAAATTTTCAAAACTCATTTTGAATCATTTTATAAAAAGATATGGTTACAAGACCATACAAAGGTCAGTTTTGAAAAATATTTAAATCATTGAAATACACTCTTTTGAAACTAGACACCTTACTCCACATAACCAAACCAAGAGAAAAATACGACATTCTCAAATGATCACTCAATACGCTAAGACAAACACACCATTGTGCAAGCACGAACAACACACAAAACCAAACTATGAATGCACATAGACAACAGTGAAGCACACATGCATAACAAATCAAATGCAAGTAAGTGTGTGTGTGTGAGCAACACATAATGCATGTCAATACAAATGCAAAGATGTGATCAATATAAACATGCAAGAAGAGTTATCAAAACAAGAATGCACACTCATATAAACACACAACATATACGAACAAGAAATATGCATGAGTTGTGAGTGTGTGCAACTATATCTCTTCAAAGCAAGTAAGCACAAGAATTTTACCTTTGGTGCTTCTCCTCTTGAGATCTTGAGAGCCTAAGCTACCATTGCATAATACCCCAAACATGTGATTTGTTCACGAAATAAGCCAATCAACAATTGAGGACTTTACAAGTCTAACCATTGTTTACGGAAGCCATCCACGTTTCGGTGTGGCCCTTTTCACTTGTCTTGCTCTCTAAATGCACTTGATGTGAAAACAATCGTACGTGGTTTATGACCATTTACCACCTAGGTAAGTTTGCATTATAAAGTTTTCTTCTTTATAAATAATTTAATTTTATATGTTAAACATATTTTATTTGCGTTCACAAAATATTTAAAGGTTGTTTAGAAAAAAGTTAGTATGGGTTATTTATGGTAGTATAGTGATGGCTTACAGTGAAAAACAAAATTTCAATATATATATTACTAGTTGTATTAACAAGTTTGCTGCTTAAATTATATTTTTGGTTTGCAAAGTGTGGAGTATAAAATCATAGGTTAGTCGTTTTATTCCATAATACTGAAATGATTCTTTTGTATTTTTGTAGTGAAACGATTGTGTCTACGACTAGAATTTTGGTCAACCGCAGTAGTTTTTGTACCCTTGAGCCGACAGTGAGGTTGTAGCCTAAGAGTTTAATTCATAAAGTGACAATTTCATTCCTTATTCTATACATTTATTTAAATAATGTAATTATTTTCATTGTGTAACATATTGAATTCTGTTCTTAACATGTCCAGATAAATAGTTTGGTCGTAGAAAACAACACACACATTGCCATAAAAAAAACGATAATCTCTATATTGGTATTTGTCAACCCAATTTGCGGTAATAGTTGATATTTCCTTAACTATAATAGAGTCATGCATATTCATGTATTATGTTGCTCTGTTAAAATATTAATTTCCTGCAATCTATATATGCACAGTATCTTTCACTGACCAGTAAAGATGGAAAGATGAAGAAGTTTGGTGAAATACATAATACGTTAAAAAACGATTACATGTACAATATGCATTGATGTGAAATGGTTAGTACCTATCTCGCTTTTGTTTATTTATCATGTATACATTTATTTTGAAAGCTAACTTACATATATCTTACATGTATACAATACTATTCCATCTTTAATTATATCTTCTATCTTCTTCACTTGTAATTTATTTTTTCAAATTTATATTCCTATTAACAATTTGAAAGATCATCGGTACCTCGCCCTTGTGAAAATTAAAGAAGAAAAGATTAAGATTTAGGACTCTCTTTCGAGTCGTTGGAAAAAACGACCAAAGTAGAGTGAAACAAGTTCAGAAATTGGTAAATGGGGCATTATGTATTTGTGTAACTAACTTTACACTTATTTTGACCTACATTACTATTTTTTAAACCTTTCAATACTTTTCAGATGCTTTCATTGTATGATGTGCTCGCCATGGAATTGAACACTTGTTTCCGTCCATCATTTTCATTTCAAAGCTTCAAACTTGTCTCGGCCAAAGATTGTCCCACCCAACCAAATTTTTATGATTGTGGGATCTTCGTGTGCATGTTCATGAATGAACGCAACAATGCTACTAGTCGTAAATTTCTTAATACTATAAACGATCCAAATTATCGTTAATTTTGTTTTTTTTTTTTGTTTTTTTTTTGTTTATGCCATGTTGTTTAACATTCCAATTAAATAGTCTGAAATTTTTGTAGTTTAACTCGGTTGCTGAGCGCCTTTTTCTAGTTCGTCAGTTGGTAATATATTCTAAAAATCAGATTCTCGGGCAATTATAAAAAAAATGTCATCGAGTATTCTGACATGCAAATTGGAAAATTGGATACCATTGGAAAAAAGAGATATCCTCCCCCACTAAAGAAGTACTCTAAAGTAAAAATTCTTAAAACATTATCGTAGCTACTCATTGTAAGTTGTCCATCAGTATATTGAATGTCTTTCAGGATTGGTATAAATTCATTGAGAGTTGTAACAAAATTCTAACATCACAATATTTTCCTGGTTACTAATCCCATTAAATTGTTACATTTACGTGACTGAATAACATGTACTTGTTTTCCCTAAATAAATTTTGTTTGTGTGCAAGTTATTTTATGAGAGATTGACCACCATGTTGGAGACTCCTTTTTCAGTTGATGTTTTGGATAAATTAATTTGTTCTTACTAGTACACCATGTAATTTTTTTTGTACTTGAAATGATGATACATTCATTCATGTAAATATATAAAAGGCACAATGGTATATGGACTCTAATGATGTTATGGTGGATATATTTGAATGAATGGATATAAATGATAAATTTTTGGAAATTATTAATGTTTATTGACCGGTTTTCTTTACTAATAATGAGCAATGTGATTATAATGATACAATGTAATCTAATATGAATCAGTTGTTCATAATCTTGTAATGGTAGTTGTCGGTAGAGTAAAGTGTGATGCTTTTAAAAGCATGACTTCCCCGTGAGGCCAATTTATCTTGTTATGATTTTTGAAGGAGGTACATGATATATATTCAGACTTGAGTACCACATGTATGCTTGTGTAACATGTCAATTGTAATCCCTAAATTACGGTAAGTTTTTCACATGTAGATCAACATTTATAGCTAACATTCATTTATACGGTGATTTGCAAGAAAAGGAAACTGGTGCAATTGTAATCCTACTAGTTGTTACTGCATTTCATGTAATAACATAAAAAAGTGTAAGGTTGTTTTTTGAATCAAATTAGTACCGGTTTTCTAAAAAAGTGCATGATCCATAACAATCTTTCAAAAAGTTCATAGCATTACAAACTGGCTATTTATTTATACGTCTTTTCTTTGCGGCAATGTACACCATCTCAAGAGTTTCAAAGACACATACATTTCTCAATAAAGAAGAACACTAGTCAGGAGTGCAATATTGATGGAAACTTTTGTATACAATAAGAGGTTTAAAATAGAGGAACTTATAGATGAAATCAGGAAAAAAGTTAAAAGTAGTTGTTATGCTGAATATTGACGAAATAGAACAAACTACAAAATACAAACTTCAATATCTTTCATGTCCAACCCGATATGCTTCACGTATTACAAACTACAAAAGTTATTGCATCAGATATAGTCTTAAGAAGAGTTAGGCACCTGAGATGCCCATGGACTAACAAATTTGGGCAGCTCTTTAATATTAATATAAGACTTCATTAAATATAAAATAACATAATAGACTTACCATATCAGAGTCACGATATCAATGTCGTGTTGACCCCCACCAAAGAATACGGTGCAAGTCGAATGCCGAAGATGAAGGATTGAAACCTAGATTAGTATGGTGGAAATCCATATACCCCAAACCACCATCATTAATTGGAAATGTGAACGAATACAATGGATCCGTTGAAGGGCTGACAAACCTATCGTCAATGTTTTCTATAAAAGTTGAGTCAACCATGTGTACTGTGTTGCTTGATATTGAACTGTTGTTGATCTGCAGGATGGCATGACATGTCTTAACAGTGTGCCCACTTTTCCCACATTTGCCACATTTACGTGCCTTCTCACCGACCTTTTTATTTTATCGACCAGAACCTTTTACTGCTGCTATGCAAGGATCTCTGACATTATGAACATGTTCTTTATCTTTCGTACCCAACACATGTTGTGAAGTAAGAGGAGAAGATGACATCAACTCTTGCATGCATAGTGTCAATTTATCTATCTCTCTATTTGTCTATTTAAATTCCTCATTTGGCTTTGATGCAAAATAACTTAAATTGCTGCATTTAGAACTCAATGATCCATACCTGGCAGTTTCCATGATCGGTGTCGGTGTTGCATCACCAGAGTTGTGATCAATATCGAACAAATCTTTTGCACCTGTGGTCCATCGAATAAATATAAATGATGACGATAACTTTTGCATGTTCACGGTTTTCATTACATTGAAAGGGTGGCTACAATGAAGGCATGCGGTATCAAACGTTTTGCACGAGCATTGAATTCGATTTCCCGATGGTATGAAACAAGTTGTCCAAGTTTGATATTCGTAACCAAACTTTTTTAATGTATAAGTATACCTATCCACATCTTCAACAAAATTGCATATGCTTAATGATGCCTCTTCTTTAATTTCCTTCTGCACGATGAAAAAGACATTTCTTGTGTATTTGTGAGCAACATGTTTCTCAAGGCCGAACAAATGAGTAGTATATACCGGGATTGTGTTACCGTAATGATAATCATTAAAGGTTTCGGTATTTCGTATGCGGTCCACTGCCCTATCAATGTTTTACACGGACTAATACATCTTAAGTCGGCGATTAACAAATCGATTAAGGAATGAATTCATACTCTCACAACGTTGTGTGCTTCGCAACCCACCAAAGAAACTATCTCTAAGAAAAGTTTCTGCCCAGTGCTTTCGTTTGGAGTACATTGCATTCACCCACGCATTGTTGTTCAAGCCAAATTGTTCAACCATATTTAGCCATTTACAATCAAACTCCTCGATCGTCATAAAATTCAACATGCAACTACAGAATGTTCGTGCGATGTTTCCATCTTGTATAATTGTCTGAACATTTCACTCAATATGCTAACAATATAATCGATGAACAGAGTCAGACATCATTGTCTTTGTTGCCTTAAGCATGGCTCTGTCACCATCAGTAACAACGGATTGTGCCATCTTACCGTGCATTGAAACCAAAAAAGTCTGTAACAACCATGTATATGTCTCCAAGGTCTCATCCCCTAGCAACCCAAAACTGAATATGGTATACAATTGTGATGCTTGACACCAATAAGCATTACAAGAGGTTTTCAATACACATTTGTTTTGTATGTCGCATCAAATGCTAACACATCACCAAATATCCATAGCCTAAATGAGATGTCGAGTCTGCCCAGAACAAGTTACCCAATCGATCATCTTCATCCATTGTGCACTCGAAGGAGAATTCAGGATCCATTACTGCTTTTACAGTCAAGTATGATATAATTGAATCGGCATCAGATGTTTGAAGCTCATCCCTACAAACCGAATCAAAACGATTCTACAAGTCTTTCTTTGTGTGATCGACTTTGAATAGCTACCAGCTTGGTCCACAAGGTGGTCCATCACTTGGATTGTTTTGACACCAACTGATCGTCAAGACTTTAATTATGTAATTTCTGAATCTTTGACACTTCGATGTGGTCGTAAGAATTGGATTTGACCGTGAGTATGTTCAGTAACAAACTCTTTAATGACCCACACATTATTATTTCGTTCATAATGAACTTTGAATGTCGCACGATATATTTCTCGAGTTTGGCCAGTGGGTTCACGTTTTTTGTCGATACTTTCATTATACTTCTGTAATCTGTACCCTTGCTTTGAGCAAACCCACCTACGTATTGTAATAACACCGTGTTTTTCACACCTCTTTTTATCCTTCTTTGTGCTAAACCCAACAAACTTTGAGTAAATGTTGTAAAAGGACTCAGTATTTTCAAATGAAGCAAACTCCTTCCTAATTACATCAGTAGGTTGCAAACTTGTAAATTCAATTGGGTCATCCAACTCTGATAACTTTACGTGATTATTGCTAATGTTTAAAGTACATATAGGTGGGGTTGAGAGAATATGATCGGCGAAAAGTGAATGGTCAATTGTAGCTTCCTGGTCATTGGAGTTGTAACAAGAACCAACATAAGAGTAATTGGTGTATGTTGTATTTGTGTTATCCCAAGTCGAAGGCCCCCCTTGGGTCAAATCAAAATTTGATTTAGAGGTACTACCAAAGTATGAGTCGGGATTCATCTGTCAACAACATAATAGTCCACCAATTGTTGAAGTTTAATTTGTTTGTTTAAATGCAACAAGCATACGTATTTGAAATGCAACATACATAGATTGAACACAAAGTAATTACATACGTATACCAGAGAAGATAACAGAATGTCCAATATATATGTTTGAGCAGAAGACAATCAGTTGAATTCAGATGTTTGAGCAGAAGACAATCAGTTGAATACAGATGTTTGAGCATCAATAAAATGTTGAATACAAAGGTTTAAGTAACAACAAAATGTTCTTGATCAATGAACAGGCGAACAACCTAAAAGAAGCAAGGGAAAGAACCATCAAACAACATAAACGAAGCAAGGGGAAGATAATTGGAGAGATGGATGGTGGGTTGAAATTGGTTGATTGTTGTTATCAATTGGGTGACCAGTGATAAATAGGGTTAAAGTAGGTAAGAAAAGTAAACATACATAATGGTGTGTAAGTCCCACAGCTTTTTTAATTTGGTTCAATATAATGATTTTTTTTTAGAAAATTGCCAAATATTGGTCCAATATATTGATTTCTTTTTTGAGAAAATTGTCAAATATATCCAAATAGATTATGGGGAAATTGTTTGTAGCCTAGTTTAATATTTTTCCTTTATTATTCCTCTCTTCCACGAGATGTGTTCTCGATTTTTAGCCATGAGCCATATTTCTCTTATGTATCGAGATAACGATAGAAATGGTATTTAAGTTGTTGAGCTTTAGCATTTATTTATATTTATCAACTAAGTGTTGTTTCTGTCAACTCAATTAACTGACAAATGAGAAAGAGCTCCATAACATATTTTTTTAAAGGAGCACCTAAAGTTATTAGAAGCTTGCTCTACATCCATTTTTCCTTCATCGCTAGAAATTACTTGTAACATAATAAACATTTAAATGGTTGGTAGTTGGAATATGAACTCAAGTCAAATTTATTTTAAAAAAAAGTATAGAAAAAAAATTGTATTTGACTATACTAAATATTTAAACTCTTTAACCATAAATATTTAAGGGACATTTGTAAAAAGAGTCAAATTAAGAAAATGATTATTGTTTTTAATAAAAAAAAATAGTTATTGTATTAAGTTGTAAAGTCTAAAATGATCATTTAAAAAAAATCAATTTTGTTTGAAAATATAAACCATTTTTTTTTATAAACATAAACCTAAATTCTTTTAATGTTATTATCAATAGAAAAAAAAACCATTATTTTCAACTATAGTGAGAGAGGCAGAGATGATCGGGGAAATGGTAGGCAACCATATGACGGCGACAAGATAAGGGCGACGTCGACCAAACTCCAGCGAAGAAGAATTGGCTAGCTGAACTAACCAGACGTCGATGAAGAAGAAGAAAAAGAGAGGAAGAGAGGAAGAAAGGAAGAGACTGGATCGTGCGGCATCGTCGAAGAACAATCAGATGCTTTCCGACGAAGATTCGACTGTCAAACATTTCGACGACATAGGTTGACCTCGACCTGTTTGTGACACAACCCGTTTGTGACTCAATTTCAACCCGTCTTCAACCCATTTCAACTTGAGTTCGACAATAATTGCTCAAGGTACATTTTTTGTTCATTTTTTTGTTGATTGATGATATTTTAGTGAAAACCAATTACATGTGAAAATTTTCGTTGGTTTGATGGGTTAAATTTAAAAGCTTGAATGAAGTGGTTGATACAGACTGCTAGATGTTTGATAAAAGTCTTGAATGAGAAAACAAAGGTTTATATATATGATTAAAATTGTTGCAATCTGTGTTTATATGTATATTTATATACAGCAAACAAATGTTCTATTTTGGAGAGTCATATGTTTCTTTTATGATTTCGTGTTTGCTTTGTTTTTGTGTTGATCTGGTATGGTGCTTTTTTAGGGTGTAGGTTGTTGTGTTTGTGCTTGCTCTGCTTCTGGTGTTTCTTCAGTTGGCTATTTCTTGCTCTGTTTTTTTTTCTTCGTTTCTTCTCTGGTTTGTTAAGAGACTGTTTGCTTTTTCTGATGATATCAATCAATGTTGGTGATTATAAGATTATAACTTTTCTTGGTGATTATCATATTATTTTGGCTTGAGCTGTTGCGCAGCCTGTGTTTTTTCTTTGCTAGGGTTGTTGCTCATTGTTGTTTGTTGTTGCCAGTTTTGTCTTATCTTGGTGACATCAGTTAATGTTGGTGATTATAAGATTATGACTTTTCTTAGCGATTATCAGATTATGATCATGATTAGTTGGGATAGTTTAGATTCGTACAGATGCTTGATTTGTGCAAAAACAATGCAGGAAAAAGATTGAATTATAGAATTATTGTTCATGTTCATAATATCTTTATCATAAAAGTAAAATCTTCCTTATTTTTTGGGATCTAGATGCAATGAATAATGCATTATGGATTCAAAAGCTACTGGTTTTGCTTTCTTTTTTATTTTATTTTTTGTTTTAGAAAAGTAAGCTTAATTTTATACCTCCTTGAAAAAAGTTTTTTTTTTTAAAAAACTGAATTTTTGTTTGGATTCCTCTGTGTTCATCTCTGATTATTATATAAACTAAGATTTATATAATTAATCATCTTTTTTTTTCATCTCTAATTATTATGTAAATTAAGATTTATATGATTAATCATAGCAAAACTAATGAGAACCACTTGTAGAATTAATAGCATCTTCAACCTGGAAGCATCCAGCTGAAACTTAGTCACATAAACTGTTGAACCGAATTAGAACTAGCACAAACAAATCAATACATTTAAGCTTCTCAATCAAGTCCTCCAAATTGACACCCATTTTTTGTTTCTTTTGCATCAATGGAGTCCAAATTACTGATTGCAGATACATGACTTCCAATTTTGTACACGAGTTCTCACCCATGACACAGGTGTTGGGACACCTGATGCTATTATCATATTCATCATTTCCATCATATTAATTTACAAAAACATTGAATTGGTAACAGACAGGAACTTCAAGTGGAAGAGACAAGATTATACTTATTTCCTTACCCAAAAAATCAGTTAAATTCAAAGTTTAGTTTATGAGTTGATTAGAGTCATGTAAATTTGATTAAGTTTCTACTTTTGATTTTGTTTCAGAATTAGACTTTCATTGGTACAATTAAAAGATTAAAAAAAATCAGAACCGTTTTGACTACCGATTTATACGTAGACAAAGTTCATATATCAATGTGTAATGGGTTTTTTTTTTTGAATATATTCACTAATGTTAAGTTGTATTAGTCAATGTTGTGAGATTTCAGTGTCTAACTTTGATATACGTGTTATGTGTTGATTAGAGTTATACAAATTTTATTATGTTTGATTTTGTTTCAGAATAAGACTTTCATTAGTATAATTTAACAAATTCAGAACCATTTTGACTACCAATCTATATGTAGACAGAGTTATTTTATCAATGTATAGTGATTTTTTTTTGGTAATATATTCACTGATGTTAATTTGTATTGTTCAGTGTTGTGAAATTTTAGTGACTAACTGTGCTCTGTATGTTATGAGTTGATTAGTGTCATGTAAATTTTATTATGTTTATAATTTTGATTTTGTTTCAGAATTGATTTTTTAGATTTAAGGTTTATAATATTCATTTCTTTGAATGTAGATTTTGATACCTTGTTATGTATGTTCCTCTTATTGGGTGCTGCATTAACCTAACTTGTACACTCATAAAATTGAGATTTACGACTCATTATAAGAGGGGAATGACAAGAAAAAACAACTACAACGGATACCTCATATTAAGGCTCAGTTTGGCATTGCAGTGTTGTGGGGAGAATTACTTTTGGATCTGCTGTGGAGGGAATTGTTTTTGGATTTGCTGTGGGGAGAATCAACTGAGTGTTTGGTAAATTGATTTTTAAAAGTGCTTTGAGAACCAAAAACAATTTTAATGTGTTTGGTAAATCGTAAGTAAAAGTGATGTGAAAGTATAAAATTACTAAAAAGGACACGAATTAACATAAGATTCCTATTTCAATAAAATCAAGATGATTGATCATTCTCGATATAGGACACAAATTTCATTTTAATGTTTCTTATCTTTTAATTTGCATACAAAATTTTACATTTTCCTTCTTCTTTTTTTCCCCACACATCTATTAGATCTTGTTGTTAATCTGCAGAATTCTTGATTTTACCTTATTGATCTCTACCCATTAAATTTTGGATTCATTAATTACTATAAATTACAGTTTCATTTCTTGATGTACTGCACTTCATCCCTTCTTAATTGACTTCTTAAACCTTAATTACATTTCACTAGCTGAGATTTTCATATGATCTAAATCAATGGTTTTTGGTTAGTTCCTTTTATTAAACGAGAACACATCCAACAACAGGGGAAAAAAAAAAGGGAATCAAAGCAAAATAAAGCCAAACAAGAAAATCAATCTTCAAAAACCCAATCAAGAAAATCATTTCACTTAAAGCTTATGTTCTTCTTCTTCTTCTTCAACCTCCAAAACCCTAGCAAGAGTATCAATCCCAAAAAAATCAATCTCCATGTTTTCATCTCAAACACCCATTAACAATCTCTCTCACCGACGACTTAGAAGACCTCGCTCTCTTCCACAACGCCACCATCGCCGCCTACACCTCCTCACACTCTTCGCCGCCACCAAAATCAACCATCTCTCCTTCTCAAACCAAAAACCCAAAATTGGAAGCAGAAGCGGCAACCATTGAAGCAGGAGCAAAGTTGTAGAGAGAGAATAAGAAAAAGAATAAGAGAAGAAAAGAGAAGTGGTTTTGGATTTTTGAATTTTGAGGTAGAAGAAGATGGAATTCGTAGGACAGAGATGTGATTTTCATGAATATTTAGGGGTTAATCGGTATATAATGTTTTCATTATGACTTCCAGTGGAAGCAGTTTCTCAAAGCTACAAAAAGTAGCTTCTAATTTTCTGCTTTTGGAGCTTCTGGGGAAGCTGAAAAATTACCAAAAGCGCTTCTTTGATATTTTACCAAACACCCTAATCAATATCTAAAAGCACTTTTTATCCTAAAAGTAATCTGGGAAGCATTCCCAAGCTAAGCCTTAGTCACAATCTCATTTTTACCTAGTATACTTCGTGTTGCTGGATATTATAAGTAACGTAAATCCGATCTTAAGCCTTTAGAGGTTGATGTTGATGAACCATACTTGATTCCTCAACAACATGACACGTGAGAACATTTTTAATTTTTGTTTGTTTGTTTTCAACTTTTTATTACTATTCCATTTATCGATATTGACAACTATTATTGGTAAATGCAGGAAGAGTTGCGGTGTGCTCATCATGAAATACATAGAAAATATTCTTCAAGATAAATGTTACCAAATGGACTTCACAACGGATGATATGAAGAACATTAGAAATGAAATTGTCAAATGGTTTTTTCAAGCTTCGAAGCCATGTCAGTGACATTAGAAAGATGTTGCCATGTAAACGAAGGAAATTCAAACCAATTTTTTTGGTAATGTTAACAAACATAATTTCAAGTTAAAAAAGCATCTGTAGAACTTAATTGTCAGTTTTTTCATCACAAAATAATAGTGCAAATTTTTGTTTATTCTCTCTTTCATTTTAAACACAGTACACATGCCTAAATGTAAAATTAGGAATTGATCATAACAATGTCCAAATAATTTAACTCAAACCAAGTTCATGATTTTTGAACAAAAGTTGTACACATTTTCATCATTTTACACAATAAATAACAATCCAAATTGCAATGAATTACTTTTTTTTTAAAGCTTCAACGGTTAACAACCAACACTCAACAAGTTTCAAAATTGTAACGTTATAAAATAAAAGTTGTAACGTTATAAAATAAAATTTTCATGGTTTTGTTTCCACGTTTGAGCATGTCTGAATATTATGTCTCAGCACCCTGCATATTCCGCATTCACGTTGTCAACAAACTAAAGGTTTTTGCCCAATTGATGATGAACTTGATTTGCTAATAGACGTTGATTGACGAGGCTTAATGCAAGTGATGCGATTGTGTCCAGATTTTCCACAATTGGTATATACCCTTGTTTCATGTCATTCTAAGAAAGAACGTATCCTAATTGTTTTCGGTCTGCCTGATGGTCGTCTCCCTTCATGTGGATGTATAATGCAAGAACTAACATGTTCTAGAAGGACCCAACTAGAAAGATGCGATACTAGGTATACCGAAGGTGCATTTGATGTTTGAAGACATTGAGTTATGAAGTAATAACTGCATAGTCGTTCTTTTGGAACCCTTGTATGCCTGAAACTTATGAATACTGACCTACACAAGGGAGGATCCAACATGATGGAGATGTAAGAAAAGGATCATGTGATGGACCACCAAAAGTAACCCCTCCAAGACTACCACAATTCTCAAATCCTCCAACATTATCCTCATCATTGGCACCCTACTCAACTCCGACAAAAGTATCATCGGGACTACTAGGATAATCATGCTCATTCGGTTTCTCGTTCTCGGTATCAGAATCTATAGTGTAACACCCAACATTATCGTACATGAAAAATGATGGTGGAAGTTTGTGTACATGTTCATCTCCACCTCCACCTCCACCCCCATCTCCACCTTCACCCACTCTCTTTTCCGTATCGATAAAAATCTCCTTGATCGAAGAATCATCGCGAAAAACAAAATCAATATCATTGTCTTTTTTCACGCAATATTTTGTCCAACGTGATCTTAACTTAATTACCCCATAATGAATGATATCATAAATACTTCTGTCAATTCCAGCCAATATGTATGTCATCTACACCAACTCATTGTATGACAACTTGTTTTTCACCCATTCCCTAATAAGTTTCCCATCCACGTAATCTAAATCGTCCCCTCGACCATTGTAATTGATTGCTAACCTAAAGCTTTTCATAGTTCCTGAAGAAAATAACAATTGAAAAAAAATCAGTTCATAAAAAAAATGTTAGAAAAACAGTATTTCACATTTCCTATGGATGTATGATGTAAAACGTGAAATATCTCATGTATGTCATGTTTTGTATGAAATATCTCATGTATATCATGTTGGGCATGAAATATCCTATATATGTCATGATTGGTATGAAATATCACATTTATGCAGTATTTCATGCAAGACATGAAATATCTCATGTATATCATGTTGTGTATGAAATATTCTATGTTTGTCATATTGAGTATGAAATATCCTATTTATGCAGTATTTCACGTAAGACATGAAATATCTCATGTATATCATGCCATGTATATCATGTTGTGCATAAAATATCTCATGTATGTCATGTTGAGTATGAAATATCCTATGTTTGTCATGTTGGGTATGAAATATACCCTTTATGCAATATTTCATGCAAGGCATGAATATCCCATGTATATCATGTTGTACATGAAATATCTTATGTATGTCATGTTGAGTATGGAATATCCTATGTTTGCTAAGGTGGGTATGAAATATACCCTTTATGCAATATTTCATGCAAGGCATGAATATCCCATGTATATCATGTTGTGCATAAAATATCTCTTATATGTCATGTTGGGTATGAAATATCTCATGTATATTATGTTGTGCATGAAATATCCCTTTTATGTCATGTTGAGCATGAAATATCCTATTTATGTAGTATTTCATGTAAGACATAAAATATCTCATGTAAGACATAAAATATCTTATGTATATCATGCTTTGCATGAAATATCTCATGTATGTTATATTGGGCAAGAAATATCTCATGTATGTCATATTGGGTATGAAATATCATCTTTATACAGTATTTCATGTGTTATGCATGAAATATCTCATATATGTTATGTTGGGTATGAAATATCATATTATGTCATGTTGAGTATGAAAAATCATATTTATGCAGTATTTCATATAAGACATGAAATATCCAATAAATATCATGTTGGTCATGAAACCGCACAATATCAAGTGATGTGTCACGTTAAACATGAAATAATCAACTTATATCACTTTTACTGTTGCACACTGCGTGAAATATAATTTCAAATCGAAATCAAAGATTCTTCCATTGTCACCCAAAAAACTTTAAAATTGAAACAAAAACAAAGACTCATCAATATAAGAAACACAATAATGCTATTGAAATTGAAGATTTACGAACCTTGAAGTTTTGAGGAGAGATTCAACCATAAACTCGAAATTTAAAAAAAAACTCTTCTAAAATCTTGGTGTCTTTACGATTTGCCTTAAAAATAACTTTAATTTATTGAAAAAAAAATCGTTAAGAACTAAGATTTGATAAATATATGAGTGATGAAAAGATGGGTGATGAGAGAGATGAGTAATGGAGAGAAAAAAATAAAGGGAAAAAGAGGATAAAAGGGTAGTTTTTGTAATTTATTGACTAAAAACAATATTGTATTATGATGATTGGTTACAAACAATAAAAATTAAAAATTTGGTTAAAAACAATAATTCTTTCTATGGTTTGGTTATTTTTTACAATTTTCATAATATTTAAACCATGAAATAAGAATCAAACCTTTGAAAATGTTTACTGAAGCCATAATAGTGGTTACAAGTCGAATTCTGGCAATATTTGAATTTGAAATATATATATATATTTCAGATGTACATGCAATTTTGGAAGGCTCTAATATCATCACTCTTAATGATATTTCATATAAGACACAAGGCACACCTAACATATTACCTGCAAATGTTTTTTTTTGTTGTAATACCATAAACATACCTTCGCAGCTACGGTAACCATTTTCACGGCTTTGACAACGATATTATTATTTTGGTTACCATTTTTTGATTTTTGAAATTTTGACTTTTAACCACTTTCACGGTTTTGGTAACTATCTTTATGGTTTTGGTATTGTTCTGCTTTGGTATCAACTTTATAATTTTTGAATTTATGACTTTTAACCACTTTAACAACACATTTCCGGAGTTTCCATGCATGAAATCTTCATGTACGAAAACTTAATGTATTTTGATATAAATATAAGTTAAACTAAAAAGTGATCCTTGTAGATGATTGGATCTACAATTACGGTGGATCGGATCAGATTCGAGTCAGGCCCAAACAACTTGGTTTAACCGGTCGAATCGGACTGCTCGTCTACTTTAAGAACCTTAAAAAAATATGAAAACAAGCAAAAAATAGGAAAAGAAGAATAGAAAGACGAAGGTTTTGGATCTGTAGGCCTTATGTGGGCTTGGGCTGAGCGGGAAAATAAAGGTGATTGAAATCTATATCAACGGGAGTATTCCGGTAACCGGAGTCTATATTTTTGTCAAGTTTTAGGACGCAAGAGCTTCACGATGTAGAGAAAAGATCAAAATCCCTTTCAATGAAGTCAAAGTTCAATTTATATGCTACCCAGATTAGTTTTGCACATTTATGTGCAGTTGGAAATGTCTCTGAAATCTTGTCCAGATTTGAAGGGGTTTGTGAATCTTTTACTTATTCAACTGAAATCAAACTCTCAAATAAGTATGTATCTTCAGTTATAGATGATTTAGTCAAACCAGGTGAGTTTCAGTGAAACTGAAGTCTCTTGGGTTGACCCGTTACAAGTGGGCTTAGATCTAAGCCAACATGAAATTGGTAATGTGTTTATGTGTTGGGCCGACTACCACAATCCTCCTCACGTGCTTTTTATGTTATATTTATTTTGTAGTTCAATTATTTAATTATATATACATGTTGTTGAAATGGGTGATAAGGAAAATACTGCTAGACTTGAATCTATATAATAGGGGTTACCTCTGTGCGTCTACTCCGCCATCTCAACCCATAGCTCTCAACATAAATTACTCAATTGCTCATCCTGAGTTTCTACCACCACATTCTAACCCTCCTGCTTCTTCTTCTATTGATGCATGCCCAGTTATGTCGAAGACAACAGGTGTCGGTCATGGAAGTAGAGCCTCTACCAGGAACTCTCTCTCTTCTATACCTGATTTAAAGATTCCCTTGCAAAGATTAAAGCTAGCCAATGTCCCCAAGAGATTCCGAGTGCACTTACTGAAGTTTTCTGTTGAGCAACAAACGTCTCTAATTGCTAGTGAATGTGGTGGTTAATCGGGAAATTGTAAAGTATATGGATAGATTCGATATTCCTCGATCAATAGAGTTGATCCCATCGATCAACATGAATCGAGCGTTGTTGCTATTTATATATATATATATATATATATATATATATATATATATATCTTATTTCATGCTTTGTGTGTTTTTGAAACACATAGAAGAAAGAGTTTCTTCAATTCTCTCTACATCGTCCATTCAAGTTTCTAAGACAGTGACGCGCCCACACGCAGCTACCAATCCTGGGAGATAGCGAGGAAGATCGAGTAGTTCAGACAGGAGCACATCGTAAAGTGAAGGAGCCTCCAAACATTGGTAAGATTGGTTTAAACATGAGCATATCGTAAAGTGAAGAAGCCTCCAAACGTTGGTAAGATTTTCTTCTTCTGATTATATCGACGTCAATTTCCTGTGTTTGCATATTGTATATATTAGTTTCGAAAAATAACTATGATCCCAAGTTCACTGGTCCCAGATACAGATTATGAGCTGTATTAAAAAATTTAAAACCTAGTTCCGCTGCTTAACTGGTGAACGGGGTTCCAACAATTGGTACCAGAGCCAATTAATTTTTCAGAACAGGAAATTGTTTTCAATTCTCCTGAATGTATGAATGTGTAGGCACCATCTTTATGATTGTATGAATATTTATAATTAAATTGTTTAATTTAAACATGGCTGATCGTAAATTTTTATGGTACTGTGAATTTAGGGTTTATGGGTTGTATAATTTTTATTTTATTTAATTTTTCTGTTATTGTATTGTAAATAAATATAATTGTAACCTGTAAACGAAGAACTGGAAACGCGGTACTGTTCACCAACAATGTTCATCTGAGGTTACTGTTCACCGAACAATGTTCACCGGGGTTACTGTTTACCGGGTACTGCTCACACTGTACTGTTCACGCACGGTTCTGTTTGCAAGTGTTGCCTAGTGCGTTCCGTGCAGATTTCCTGTTTTGGATTCATGAGATGAATCAGAGTGACTTGAAGAAACTGAAAGATATCTGAAGTTACTAGAAGACCAAGGAATGATTTGGGGAATTTTTTGTAATTTTAGATTTCAATTTTTTTTAGGTTAAATAATCCACAGTATTCTGTCAATTCATGTATGCTTTATATTATGTGATGATAAAAGCATTGTCAAGCATACGTATGTCATTTAGATTAGATGTGCCTACACAAATATATTTGATATGTCATACATACATCATAGCATGATACTTTATGTATTTTTTTAATGGGATTAAAATGGGCTATATACATAATTGGCTATGAAAAATGAGATTAGTTTTTAATGGTTAGAAAACTTGGTAATTCTCATTAATATTAATCTAGTTATTAAAGAGTTTAATAAGTTAGATTAATAGAGTCATTTATTGTAATTAGGATTAATATGATTAATTACCCAATAATAAATGAACCGAATAAAGTGTTAGAGTTTTAATTGTTAAAACTTGGTAAACACTATTATAATAATTTGACCTTAGTAAATAGTTTACTGAATCTTAGATTGTTCACTAATAGATTAGTTTTTTAATTGTTAAAAATTATTAATAATTTATTAGTTAATTAGAATTTGGTTCTAATTAGTTAATTAGAATTTGGTTCTAATTAGTTAATGCACTAGACAACTTGATTAAAGTTAGTCGTTTCATCCTGTAGAGTCTAGGTGCATTAATGGTTAATAGAAAACCCTATTTTTAAAATAGTGAGTATGAAAGAGATATATGACATATATATCCCGCTGTCTCCATCATTAGTTCAACACCATGAGATCTGAGTAGGCCTCATGACGACTTTGTTTTCGTCCTCCTTAAGGAGGGTTTCCACAAAGGTCAATACCAAGATTGACTTCCCAATGAATAGAATTTCTGAGGGTATTTCGGGATTGACAGACCATAAAGCGACAATTCTCGAGTTAAGCTCGTGAGATCTGAAATAGTGGGTTACACTTACGAAGGTTTTGATTAAATTTGTTAATTAAAAACCTGACCGAATGAACGATGGTTGAGTGATATCGAATAAGAGCTATTCTAGAATATCATTTGACTGAGAATGTCTAGGTCCAACATGCAAAGACTGGACCGACCCTAAGGTGACACTTTTTTGTGGTATGTTGGATTGTCGTGGTATAGTAACTAGTTTTAGGGTAGTTCTAGTTCGTTAAACATGTTCATGCATCATGTTTAAATTTGTGCCAAAGCACTCGCACTTATTTTAAATAAATGACTGAATGAATGTTTTATTTATTTTAGTAATAATGTCTTCTGCATTACTTCAAATTCTCACAAACGACATATTAACTGGTGATAACTACATTAAGTGGAAACTTAACATTAATGCAATTTTGGTCACCAAAGGCCTCAAGTTTGTGCTTATATAGGAATGTCCTCCAGTGCCTGCTGCCAATACCATACGAACTGTTCATGAGGCATACCAGCGATGGGTCTCATCTGATGAGAAGGCCAGAACATATTTGTTGGCTTCAATGGCAGACGTACTTGTCACAAAGCACGAAGCAATGACTTCATCATTCGAAATCATGGAGTCAATGCAAGCTATATTTGGGAAGCCATCCGAGCAAAAGCGACATGAAGTTGTTCATTCCGCTATGCTCGCTCGCATGAAGAAAGGTACGTCAGTTCAGGAACATGTCCTGAGTATGATGTCCTACTTCAACAAGGCAGAAGTCAACGGCGGGGCCATTGACGAACCCAGTCAAGTGAGCATCATACTGACGACTCTTTCGAAGAGTTTCAATCGGTTTAAGAGTAACTACGAGATGAACAAGTTAAGGTTCAATCTCATACAGTTGCTCAATTAGCTCACTACCTTTGAGTCTTTGACTAAGGACAACAAGGGCAAGACCGGTGAGGCAAATTTTGCCAAATCATCTTCCTCCGATAATAAAAAGAGGAAAAAGTCTGCTGAGAAGGCGAAGAGTAAGCCCAAACCTAAGAAAGCCCAAAGGAAGAAGAAGTCCAAGAAAGGTAAATATGATTTACTTGTTCTTGACTCAAATTTTGTGGAAGATGATTCTTCGCCCTAGATAGTTGATTCAGGGACCAGTAACCATGTTTGTTCTTCTTTACAATGGACTGATTCTTAGACACAGCTAGAGAAGCAAGCCTTCTCAATACGTGTGGGGTCAGGGGGTGTCGTGTCGGCACGAGCGGTGGGCGTAATTAGATTACATTTTTATAATAATTATATATTATTGGTCAATGTATTTTATATTCCAGGATTTACATGAAATTTGATTTCTGTTTCAAAGTTGTTAGAACAAAATTATCCTGTTTCTTTTAATAATAAGTCTGATATTATTGGAAAGAATGGTCTGAATATTTGTTCAGGAATTAATGAAAACAATTTGTATGTGTTAAGACCGTTAATACATACTACATTGTTCAACACCGAAATGTTTAAGGTTGAAAAACCAAAAACTAAACGACATAAGTTTTCTCCAGATAATGACATGTATCTCTGACATCTAAGGCTTGGTCATATCAACCTTGACCGAAAAGACAGATTAGTAAAAAGCGGACCTTTAAGTGAGTTAAAGGTTGGCATCTTACCTGTCTACGAATCTTGTCTGGAAGGTAAGATGACTAAGAGACCTTTTACTGGAAAAGAGCTTAGAGCTAAAGAACCGCTAGAGCTAAAGAACCGCTAGAGCTTATACATATAGACGTCTAAGGACCGATGAATGTGAAAGCTAGGGGTGGTTATGAATATTATGTCACCTTTATATATGACTACTAAAGATACGGATACGTCTACCTAATGCAACGGAAGTTGGAAACATTTGAAATTTTCAAATAATTTCGAGTTGAAGTTGAGAATTAATTGGGTAGGACTATCAAGTCATTACGATCGGATCGTTGAGGTAAGTACCTTGACCAAGAGTTTAAAGACTTCATGGTCGATCATGGGATATTTTTCCAACTCACAGCTCCCAGTACACCTAAGAAAAATGGTGTAGCGGAGATGAGAAATAGAACCCTGATGGAAATGGTGAAATCCATGATTAGTTTCTCATCATTACCAAATTCCTTCTGAGGATATACGTTCCAAACAGCGGCATATATTTGAATGTAGTGACATCCAAATATATTCTTAAGACTCCCCTAGAATTATGGAATGGTCGTAATGCTAGTTTGTGACATTTCCGTATATGAGGGTGTCCAACACATGTGCTGAAGAATAGAAGTGGAAAGCTAGACTCCAAGTCTGTGGTCTGCCTGTTTGTAGGATACTCTAAGGAGACCAGAGGTAGACACTTCTATAGTCCCAAAGATAACAAAGTATTTGTATCGACAAATACAATGTTTCTTGAGGACAATTATATTAGTGACCATAAACCTTGTTCTAAGATTGTATTGAATGAGTTGAAGCCTGGCGAGACTAGTGCTTCATCAATAAGAGTTATTGATCCACAAACATCTGAGAGTCAGATGGTTCCTAATCAGGATACACTACCACCTAGACATAGTGAGAGGGTTGTGAGACAATCTGAACGCTATTTAGGTATAGGTGTTGTCTCTACTGATAGTGTGGATGATCCATTGACATTTAAGAATGCAATGAAAGATCCTGATAAAGAGGAATGACTTAAAGCCATGAATCTTGAGATGGAGTCTATGTACTCTAACTCAGTCTAAGATCTTGTAGACTTACCTCATGGGGTAAAACCCATAGGGTGTAAGTGGATCTACAAGAGAAAAAGAGGAGTAGACGGAAAAGTAGAGATCTTCAAAGCAAAGCTAGTGGCCAATGGTTATACCCAGAATAAGGGGGTCGATTATGAAGAGACCTTCTCGCCAGTAGCCATGTTTAAGTCTATTAGGATTCTCTTATCCACTGCTGCCTATTTTGATTACAAAATTTGGAAAAATGGACGTAAAGACTACATTCTTAAATAGCAATCTTGATGAGAGCATCTATATGATGCAACCAGAGGGATTCGTGTCTCTAGATCAAGAGTAAAAGGTTTGCAAGCTATAAAGGTCCATCTATGGACTTAAGCAAGCATCTAGATCTTGGAACATTTGGTTTGATGATGTGATCAAAACCTATGGCTTCGAGCAGAACGTCGAAGAGTCTTGTGTCTACAAGCGCATCATTGATAAAAAAGTAGTTTTCTTGGTCTTATATGTAGATGATATCCTAGTCATTGGGAATGAAGTAGGAGTGTTGTCTGATGTAAAGCGCTGGTTGGCTGGCTGGCTGGCTAGCTAATTCCAAATGAAAGATTTGGGAGAGACGAGTTATGTTCTAGGGATCCAACTTATAAGGGATAGTAAGAACAAACTCATAGCAATGTCTCAGGCATCATATATCGATAAAATTCTTGTGTGATTTTCGCTGCAAAACTCCAAGAAAGGTAATTTACCTTCCAGGCATGGAGTTCACTTGTCTAAGGAACAGTGTCCTAAGACACCTCAAGAAGTTGAGGATATGAGACGTGTACCCTATGTATCGATAGTAGGTAGTCTCATTTACGCTATGTTATACACAAGACCGGACATCTGCTATACAGTGGGAGTATTCAGCAGATACCAGTCCAACCCAGAATTAGATCATTGGGTTGTTAAGATAATTCTCAAGTATCTTCGGAGAACAAGAGACTATATGCTAGTGTATTCCGGGCAGGATTTGATCCCGTTAGGATACACAGATTCTGATTTTCAGTCAGACAGGGATTCTAGGAAATCCATGTCTGGATCAGTATTCACCCTGGGTGGTGGAGCCATTATGTGGAGAAGTATCAAGCAATCTTGCATTGCTAACTCTACCATGGAAGTCGAATATGTAGCCTCTTGTGAAGCTGCTAAAGAGGATGTTTGGCTCTGTAAGTTCTTGACTGATCTGGAAGTTGTTCCAGATCTGGATATGCCTATCACACTTTATTGTGATAACAGTGATGTTGTGGCTAATTCTAAAGAACTAAGAAGCCACAAGAGAGGGAATCATATAGAGAGAAAGTATCATCTCATTAGAGAGATAGTGTAGAGAGAAGATGTGATCGTCACCAAGATAGCCTCATAAGACAATTATGTTGATCCATTTACGAAGACCTTATCGGCTAAAGTGTTTTTGGGCCACCTAGATGATCTAGGGTTACGAGACGTGCTTCACATGCTTCAGTGCAAGTGGGAGATTGTTGGGGTTTATGCCTTAAATATGTAATTTGTAAATGGATTTGTGAAATAAATAAAAGGAAAAGTTCAATTCAATTTTATTGTGTTGTTTATTTTATAACTTGTGCATATATTTAACATCCAATATTGCCGGATGTAATCTCGAAATGTGTATATAAGTGTCATATACAAATGGATAAAGTAAGAGACGTGCAATCTAAAGAGTCCATAGATAACAAATAAAGCTGGGTACTTTATTTGTGGTTAATCTATAGCTATTGTCCGTTCTGTAATATACGGTGATTCTATCCTGAATCATTCAAAATGAGATATGAGAATGAAGGCACCTTGTATGATGTGATCAAATAGGACTAGACCATGATCTATATGAATCTCTCACCAAGATCCGTTTACAAATGAGATTCATATATATCAACAAATGATGGCTATATGTGGGTGATCTTAATCCTGAGTGTCTTATAGACTCCTTCAGGTTAGATCGTGGTCTTTGATATACCATGGGTGAGGTCGGATGCAATTCCCGATCAATATACTACGTATGTAGGGATTGCGGTTTGGCTTGTGGTTTGGAAGGTTTGTACACAGTAGTGGAATCTACTTCTTCTTATGAGAAGTAGATGGTAGTTCCCTTAAGGGTTGATTCGGGGCTTGGACAATATGAGCGCTCTCCTAATTCCGTGAGAAAATATGATTTATTGTCCATTAGAGAATCAACGGTACTTAAAGGATATATGTAATTAGAGGGGTATAACGGAAATTATGACCCAACTCTAATCATGAACTATTGTAGAGGATCACACCATGTGTAATAGCTATATCGATGGACACCAAATTATATCGGTCTGTGTAAAAGCGTCTGCAGTTGAGAGAGTGCAACTTCGGGTTTTTAGTGGAATAACACCGAAGTTAATAATCAAGGAATATTAATCAAAGAGTTTAGTTTATGATTCTGAGGATTATTAGAGCTCAAAATACTGTGGGTCCATTAGGTCCTCTTACTAGCTTGATCGATTTAAATAACAAGGGTCACGGTTAACTAATTGGATTGTCCAATTAGTTGTGTTACGAAAGTGATACGTGTTTATTCAATAATTAATTGAATAATGAGATTATTAAATTAATGAATGTTAATAGTTAAATTAATTAAATAATTAGATTATTTAATTATATTGATAATTATGAATTGTTAATTAACTATTAATCAGTGTTGTAAAAGTCGTTAGGTGCTAGTCGGGCGGCAACCCACCGCCTAACGCCTAGAAGGATTAATCGGGGACTATGTATATGATCTGAAGTCGGTTGTCGGCCGACGGACGATAAACCGGAGTTCGATCGGAATTTTTATTTTTAATATTTTTATTCTGTAAGTAAATAAATATCCAAATATTTCATATATTTAACCTGAAAGAGAAAATCAAATTCAAAAAAAATCTCTTGACTGTTAAGAATCAAGTCAAGTCAAAGTCAATTCAGTTATTAATATTGTTATGATGAGCTCAATGTATGGGATTATTTCCCGGACCACATATTTTCCAAAGATTCTCCCTTTCTCTCTCCCACTCAATTCTCAATCTTTATCTTCATTCATTCTCGATTATTCTTCTTCAGATAACATATTCTCTTTCCCTCTCCCACTCATTTCTCTTCTCGATCTTCATCTTCTCAATTCTTCTTCATAAAAACCTTACAATTTACAAATCACAAAGTGAGTCGTTGATGAGATCCAGCGAGAGAGAACAGTTCGACCGGTGAGAGAGAAGATCAGGTCCGACAATGACGACGACGATGGCGAGGGCTACGGTGGCGACGCCGACGATGGATGACAGTGACAAGAACAGAGGAGAAGATTTTGTGTTTGGATTTTTTAATTGAACTCTCTTCTCTGTTGTGTTTTGCCTTTTGTGTTTGGATATTGGATTTTCATATGTTTTTTTTTAATGAAACCAGACAAAACGATGGCATTTTTGGCTTAAGTCGGTCAACTTCGGTATGACCGACTGGGCGACGACTTGCTCTGACTAACGACTTTCTCCGACAAGGCGGCGACTGCACCCTTTCCGCCTAAGTTGGCCGACTTCACTGAAATCGTAGCGGTGAGGTTCCGACTAGCGACTAGTCGCCCACTAGGCGCCCCAAGTCCCCGACTTTTGCAACACTGCTATTAATTGTGCTATAATTGGAGGACGTTAGTTGATATTTGGATTTAGATTTGGATATTTTTACTAAATCAATTATTTAAGTATTTGAATTAAAATTAAAATTAAAATTTAAAATACTTATTATAACTTTTAATATATTAGATATATTTAAAAAAGATAATTAAAAGATATATATCAATTAATAACATAAGAGGTTGTATTGGATACAAATTGATGTGTGTATATGGAACATTAGTCAAAAGAAGAATTTGTATATGATGCTAATACTTGATACACACATAATATATATATATATAAACGCAAGTGGAGGCGTGATGCTGAGATATAGATTTGAGAAAAAAGTTTGCTTATAAAAAATATATATAGCCGGTGCGTGAAACAAGAAAAGAAAAAATGCATCAGTTATAAAAAAAACTATATTATATTGTGATTCATGTGCAGTGAAAAATGATATATATATATATATCTTATTTCATGCTTTGTGTGTTTTTAAAACTCATAGAAGAAAGAGTTTTTTCAATTCTCTCTACATCCTCCATTCAAATTCCTGAGACCGTGATGTGTCCACATCCAGTTACCAATCCCGGGAGATAGCGAGAAAGATCGAGTGGTTCAGACAGAAGCACATCGTAAAGTGAAAGAGTCTCCAAACATTGGTAAGATTAGTTTAGACAGAAACATGTCGTAAAGTGATTGAGCCTCCAAACGTTGGTAAGATTTTCTTCTTCTGATTATATAGATTTCAATTTCCTGTGTTTGCATATTGTATGTATTAGTTTCGAAAAATAATTATGATCCCAAGTTCACTGGTCCTAGATACAGATTATGATCTGTATTAAAAAATTTAAACATAGTGTCGTTGCGTAACCGGTGAACGGGGTTCCAACACTGACCTTCTCATTACTTAGCTTATACCTTTCATGACTACTTTTATGATCTTTGTCGAACTTTATTTTTCAGTATTTGAGGTAGACATCATAATTGGTGATCAAGTTGAGAAAGCTAAGAAACTTGACAGGCTTAGCAAGTGAGAAGCCGCTAACCAAATGGCTAAAGGGATCGTACCCCTGAGTATAATCTGGTGGAGCATATCTATGTTCCTGATCCTAACACATCAACAAGCCCGATCGGACAGGCATAGGGGAGTACACATGATTCCCCCCCCCCCCCATCCACTCCCCGAGGGATAGTAGGAGAGGATCTACCAGGGAAATTTCTACCTGGAAAAGATCAGTTTGAGAGTGATCCACCAGTTAGAGATCCACCGTGAAAACGGCTAGCAGAAAAATGGCCAAGACTGTTGAGGGGTCTTCCGCCCCCGAAGCTGCTCGTAGACAAATGGAGACTTAGCTTGTGGTGGATCAAGAGATTCCCCAAGTAAGGGTTAGGCTTGCAAATTTTAAGGAAGAATATGATGAACAGAAGAATTTGACTGATTCGATCATAAGGGATCAACGGTATAAAAGGATGGAAAATCACATTTTCGTGACTTATATTTCTTTTCCTTCTGAACGGACCAGGGTGGTTGACCAGGGCCCGATTGAGACTAGTGAGGAGACTAACCTTTAACAAACAACACTCTCATCTCACCCCAAACCATCTCAAGCCCAAGATGATAACCCTATCAGTCAGGTTCTAACCGATCAACCTTCTAGGTGTGCTAGAAAGACCCCAAAGCAATTCATTGTTAATTGTCAAATGGTCTTTAATCTGATTCTGACAGTGGTGAGACTAACCTCACTGAGCCCATAGCCAAAGACAATGTACTTGATCACGTTGAAGAACACGTTGACATGGTATCGATGCAGTTAGGTAGACCAATGTTGAGGTTGCTCGCTTGATGTGTTATGTTGGGACCAACCTGGCTAGGAGTGCTGTCCATAGTCAGCCTGCTCCTACGTATTTGTTCTCCTTTATAGCCCTAAAGAAAGGCAGACACTTGTCCGTTGACCTGCTGATGAACCGGTTTAATCAAGTCAGGCAGCATGTCAACCTTTGAATGTCCTTTAGAGTGATCTGGGATCTCATTTTCTCAATGCCCTTGTCATCGCCAAATTCACCTCGATTCCCTTTTTATAAACTTAGAAACCAAGAAACTTCCCCGATGTCACCTCGAAGACACTCTTTGGATTAAGCTTCATTCTGAACTTCATCAGTACCCCAAATGTCTCCTCTAGATCTATCGCATGCTTCCCAACAGTTATGTTTTTAGTCAACATATAATCTACGTACACCTCCATGTTTCTGTCGATCTGTCGGGTGAACATATTATTTACCAGCCTTTGGTAAGTTGCCTATGCATTCTTGAGGCCAAAAGGTAATACTCTATAACAGTAGAGCACATGGTCGGTTGTAAATGCGGTCTTTTCTTTATCTGGTTCAAACATTCTAATTTGATTGTAACTAGAGTATGCGTCTATAAAGCTCAGCAATCAATGCCCCGCAGTTGCATAAACTAGCTGGTCAATTTGAGGTAAGGGAAAGTTGTCTTTCAGGCATGTTTTTATTAAATCTGTGAAATCCATACACATTCTCCATTGTCCATTCTTCTTTTTTACAAGTACTACATTGGTGACCCACGCGGGGTACTGTACTTCCCTTATTGATCCTTCTACCAGTAGCTTCCCGACCTCTTTTTTGATTAATTGACTCCTTTCTGGGTTGAACTATCACCTCTTTTGGATAATTGTCTTTCATTCGAAGTCGACTGCTAGGTAATAGGAGATTACTTTGGTGTCGATTCCTGGCATGTCCTCACTCTTCCATGCGAACACGTCCTTGTATTCCTTCAACAGGTTGATCAACCTACTTTGAATTTGTCTTGTCAGTTGAGCCCCATTATTTACTGTCTACTTGAGGTTACCCTCATCGGTTGTAACTTTGATGGTCGGTTCCTCTTCCTAGCTTTTCCCATCATCTAGAGATGTTTCCCTTCAGTCCAGGTCAATCCGGGTCGCTGTTTCTGCTCTAGCTTCCTCGTCATTCATCTTACAACAATTTTTCACTTCTATGGGGCCTATCGGCATTACATCTGACTCTGTTTTTTTCCTGTATATCGCTAGGTTTGCCTTCCTTACCCACTATTGGAAGCTTTCATGGCACCAACCCCTACCTTAGTTGGGAATTTCACGGTCAGGACGTAAGTTACGGTTACAGAATTTGACTTGTTTTGGAATGGTCTTCCTAATAAAGCGTTATAGGGCATGTTCTCAACATCTACAACCACAAAGTCAAAAAGTACCATTTTTTGGTCGGGGCCGAACAAATTGACCTCCAAATTCCTATGCCCATTTATGGCTTTTTTGACCTCAGTCATTGTTTCTCAACTACTAGCTCTAGTTTACCGTCCGCCAAAGATAGTGTTAATTACCCCTATGTCCGGATTCCTTCTAGGGCTCCTCTGGATTCTATCATGCTCCTCCCTCGGGGCATCCTTGTACCGATCATCTCTACTTCTAAGGATCATGTCTTTGAGATGCCTTTCTCTAATCAATTTTTTCAATGTAGCCCCTCAGTTGATAGAACTTAGAGGCTCAGTGCCCATTGACTTGGTGAAACCTGCAATATTAGGTGGTGTCTCTCCTATCAAAGCTTGACTGTTTCGGGGGCTTCCTATACAAATTCTTATCCTCTATCACATTTATGATCTCCTCTTGCCTCCTAGCCAGCAGGGTATAATTGGTGTATTGCCGCTTATAGTGCTTGCCACATTTGTCATCATCTTTACGTCCATCATCGCCTTTTCCTCTGTTGCCTTTCGAGTCCCCTTTGCTATTATTCTTCAAACTACCCTCCTTAATCTTTTAGAAACTCTCGAGCCGACCCTTCATGTATAAGTTCCCCATCATGGGCTATCTGCTCTTATTCTGCCATGGCGTACGCTCCCACATAGTCTACCATGCTCGCGTATATAGTCGTCCCCTTTTGCCTCAAACTTAAGGTTAAATGGTTGTGTTGTAAGCTGTTAACAAATGTTGACACCACTGCATCATCATTGAGATCATGTACTTTGGACACTTCTTATGAGAACCTGGTTAGGTTGTCCTTCAATTTCTTATATTTCCTTTGTTTTAAGGTCGACAAAGCTGATATAGACTTCTTTCGCTGGATATTTTCCATAAACTGCCTAGTGAAAGCATATATCAATTCCTCAAAGTTTCAGATGGAGCCTGTTGTCAGTTCTCCAAACCACCTAGATCCTTGATCTCCCAAGGTCTGTGGGAACATTCGACACATGAGAGAATCATAATAGTCATATTATGCCATTACGCTCTGGTACCTCATTACGTGCTTTTACGGGTCATTATTGGCCTTAAATTGTTCCATATGCAGCATCCTGAACTTTACCGAGAAATAAGGTCTGCCTTATAGAATCAACAAATAGACTTCTGGAATTTCCAATCAATGGACTTCCCAAGTTTTTCCTTCGCTTAAGGGCCTCTATTCTTCTAAGGAGGACTTCTCGTTCCCCTTCCGGCTCTCCATGAGATCGGACCAAAATTGTCATATATTTTGTCTTTGCCTCGTTTATGAGTGTTTTCACTTATCTTATGGCGCGTTTGATAGGTTTGCAGGCAATTAGGTACATGTTGGAAGAAAGGATGAAAAGCACGAAGATTGGGCAAAAACGGGTCGAAATCAGTGAAGAAAAACTAGAGCATGCAGGTAACTGAGCGGGTCCACAAACCGCGCACCAACCATGCATTTGTTCACGCATTTGCCAAAACTCGAGAGATAGAAATTAGCAATCAGGTCATTGCACGGGTCCCAACCAGTGCACAACCATCAAGACCTGCACAAACATCAAGACCCGTAAGTATATCAGAGGCAATCTAGTCATAGTACGGGTCACAAAACAAGTCCAAAATGTAAAGGTTATATACCCTACCGATGGTGTTTAAACTTAAAGTATGTTGGGGAGGCAAAAAGTAGCAAATAGTGAGATTTGGAGGCAAAATGAGTTGAAATTGTAAAAAGGTCATGCAAGTCATCCAACTTTGGAGGGTCATATATCCCTCCTCATATCAAACCACAAGTCAAATCACATATATTCGGAAAGCCCCGAAAGTCTATCTTCCAACGGTTTTTACGGATTGTGATTCTGAGTCCTCTAGAGAAAGTTATGCCTATTTTACTGACTTCCATGCAGAACTACGTGGGTCACCACCGATGCATTTGCCAGCGCACCGAGAGTCGTGAATCTGACGAGATCAGCTATTGGGATGATAATCAGTCATTTTTAGAGTGTAAAATGTGTCCTTTCATGCCCAGATCATGCCCTAGCCTCCCAAGTCCATATATACATCATTTTCTTATTGAAATCTCTCTCCCTTTTCTTCTAGGAATCTTTCCATCATCTCTAACCACTATCTTAGGTTTAGGAATCAATCCCCACCAAATCTAGCCATCCTCTATCCTTATCTACTCAAGGACATTTGGAGAATTGGAATCAAGCTTGAAGGAAGGAGAATATCCACATGGGTCTTCTCTACCTCTTTTCTCCTTGTCATTTGACTTTAATTGTCATGAGTAGCTAAACCCTTTTGTGGGAGTTGATGTAATAATCCTTGGATTGTGGGTTATCCACCATATTCTTTGTATTTGATTATTTAGTTTCAATCAATGGTTTTTAATGCAATTGATTATCTCTTGAATTAGGTAGATATGCCCTCTCTTGATTCTTGTTGATTATCAATTTATTTTGAGTTTTAAATTGGAATATATATCTTCTTGGTTAGGGTAGATATGCCTTCTCTCAAGCCAAATTAGATACACACTTTTAGGTGATTAAAACTAGCTAAATTGAATGGAATAGATGTGTGGTGAATATGCCATTTCTATGCATCTAGGCTTTAATGGAAAGGGATGATTTGTGAACATGCCATTCCAAGGCGTCCCTAACCCTTAGGATCTATCTACGCTCAAAGTGTGATTCTCTCTTAAACCAACCAAGTAGTTGTGTTGTAGAGAATTTATATGATAAAAGTCTCTACCTTTCCAAATCCGACAAAGTAGTCGTGAGTGAGGGTTATTGACTCTAAGTCACCCTTAAAGATAGATTAGCCCTTAATAATTGAATTCATTCTTAAAGAATGGATTTCCCACTATTCGTGTATGAACTGCATCGCTCCCGCATTCACATCCCATATCACATCTCACCCATTGCATATTAACACTAATTGTATGTTAGGTTAATTGACATAATTGTAGTTTGCATTGTAGGTATTAACCTTTCAAAACCCTAACCATTTATATTACCTATACATGCTTAGTTTTAGTTTAATATTAGTTAACTAGTTTTAGCCATTCGATTCCCCTTTCCCTGTGGACGATACCCGATGTGCCATTGTACTGGTTTTGTAAACATATTAGGCATTGTTGTGGTTTTTATAAATATTGTTTGACAAGCATTTTATAATGACTAAAAAATAGCTCAGTCACCATGCTCATCGAACTTCTGACGAGAGTCCCTAAGAATTCGCCCACTAATCTGGACATCGAAGGGATCGCGTCTGGCCGCGAGGGCTGGCTCCCTGTGCCTTCTAGAGGCAGTTTCATTACCACTTGAATTTGAATGGGATCCTTTCCTCCTGTCATCGTATCTATCTACCTATTCGAGATGAGCATCTATTCCATCATACCTCTCTGTCTCTTCCTGTGAATTGGACTCCCTATATCTGCCAGCTTTTCGGTATTCATGAAGGTTGTTTCTTCTGTGAGAAAGTTCCATTTTTTCACTGTGCTCTGCCCTATCACTTCTGGATTTTTAGGGTGCCTCCGGAGTGGTTACAATTATTTCGGAGCGTACCTTGGGATCCTGAGCTACCACTGGCGTAGAGAGTTGGTATGGTGAGCTCAAATTAGCAGTGGTCGTTATACTGATTCCCTGTCTAGCGGCATCGTCAATGAATTTTCGTAGGGATTTCCGAATTTACAGGAACGCATCTGGAAAAATACTTACTGTTACACCTATAGATGTAACGACATCAGGTCTTGTTGATGGTGAGGTCCTTGAGGATGGATCTTCTCCAACAACGCTAACATCAATTGGATAGATGACATTAGCATTGCACGGAGAAAAACTCATGTCTCTGCTAGTGACCATGATATTGTTTTTTTCCAAATCTTTCCCGGAATAAACTATCCGAACTTAATGCTAACGGAGGTTCACCACCCCTTCTTCTAGTGCCAGTTGTTGACGGTGATATTTGTATCAACCACTCGTCAAACAGATAATAAGTATAAAAATTAAACTACAAATCTAAAAGTAAAAATCAAGAAGCGACGAAAGATTTTTCCTGATAAAACCCTAAAGTAGGGAAACATTTACAATTGCTGGTAACGGTGAAAGAAAAAGAAAAGTGAAAAGTGATGGAAAAAGAATCCACTAAGTTGTCAAATTAGTACACACATAATCTCGAATGCTCTCCTATGCTTAATTCACGTTCACCTCTTTTATGGGTGTTGTTAGGGTCTATTTATACATGCATAGAATCTTAATCCTTATGTACAAGTAAGGAAAGTTCACGTAATTAAACAAAACTCTAACTTATTGGAGTCGTGTTATCCTTCTTTCTTGTTTTGCGTTGATTGTGTCTCGATTGTATTTGATCTCTTGCCTAATTTGGATATTGATATCTATGAAGAAATTTACTACATCATCAAAGTGCACTTCTAGACACCTTTTTCAAGTAGGATTCACTCTCTTCGTGCTTTGAGTCATGACTTTATTAAATCTTAACATTGTCCAAGTGTCACGCAATCGACCATCTATTAAACCCGACCAAACGCATTTTTCCCCGATCGGTGGTCTTTTTCGATCACAACCTTTACCCTGACCATTTGACAACCTCGATCGGGTCTTCCTGCCCGATCGCTTGTGTTGTCTTGGTCAAGGGGTTTGATGGGTGCTCTTTGGTCAACTTGGGCTTCTTCGATCATGTTAACTTTTGGTGACGTGGCATCTTCGACCCTTATCTTTTGCTATCATGTCACATCGTCCAAACTTATTTAATAACTATACATTTAAAAAGAATTAAAAGAGAAAAGGGGATTGATCTCCACCATCCATTGATCGAGACAGGTGGGTCTTTATCGTCGCGTCGACGATCGAGATAGGATTTCCATCGTTGACGATGGAGACCCAAATGTGGGATCTCCATCCGCAGAGATGGAGACCTATTCTCCATCGATGGAGATGGATCTTCATCGATGGAGATGGATCTCCATCGATGGAGATGTCTAGTAGAGATCCTTGCTTTTCCTTTTTAATTTTTTTATTCATTATTATAAAAAAAAATAGTTTTTTTTGTAATATAAAATATATAGAGACTCTCATAAGGGATTCATTATTTTAATTGTGGTTAAGACCACAATGAAATCACATTGATTTGAATGAATTTTTATTTGAATTTTTTTGTGAATGATCAGTCATTGAAATCTACCTACGAATAAATTTGAATTTTTTTTAAGTACTAGAACTATTTTTCTTGAATTTTCCTATATTTCACCCATATTTCTGATGCATCCATATTTAAAAAAAAATGGGATAAATAGTTTTAGTACTTGAAATATTTTCATATTTTATTCTTAGATAGATTTCAATGAACTTATCATTCACAAAAAAATAAAAATAAAAATTCATTCAAATCAATGTGATTTCATGGTGGTCCTTACCGAAATTAAAATCAGAGATCCCTTACGAAAGACTCACTATATATATAATGATTTATTTTAAACAAAAATTAAATTAAATTAATTTTCCCTTAAAATTTGTAATTTTTAATTAATATTTGTTCTTTAAAAGAAATTCAATTAATCACCTTTTTTAAATATTTATTCAATTTTGTACAAATTATTTTTATTAAAAAATCTTGAAATGACTAAAGTATCCTTCGTTTTAACAGTCAAACTTGGTCAATAATTAAGTTTGACTAACGGCGAGGGAGGTGAGTGAAAGGTCAAACCTCATGGGATTTTAGTGCACTTTGCTCATAATAATAACATAAAAATAGTTGCATGTCATCTCATAGTGGAGATGGTAGTGCACCTAATCGAGCCACAATAACACTAGATTCCAAGTCCCCCTTCCTATTTTTATTGCTAAATTCTCGGGTAAAATAGAGTGTTTAACGGCTCGATCAGGTGTTTTTGCAGGATTTAATATTAGGGGCATAATTGGGTAAAAAGAAATGAATTTGGGATCCAATCGGAAAGTTGAAGCAGGAAGGGATGAACTGTTGCAATCGTAAGGTGTCGCTCTGGACAACCGCGACAATTCTAGCGACGGCAACTCTCACTCACAACGTGTCGCTAATGTCATGTGAAGAAAAGAGGTGTGAAGTTTGAAGGCACAATGTCGCAGTCTTAATGTCGTTCTGGATAACCACGACGAAAGAGGCGACAACAACTCTCACGACTTAAGTGTCGCCCAAAGTGTCACTCGATGCATGCGCTAAAACAAGGATTTCGAGTGTCGCGATCGCAATGTCGTCCTGGATGACCGCGACAACCAAGGTCCCGACAGCATGCCAACATGCATCCAATATTGATTTTTAGCCTATTTGGTTCCCATATAAATACCATTCTTAAATGTTGTGCTTTCCAACTTTAGCCACACAATAATATTCACCCAACAACCTTTCACATTCCCATATCACCATTTTTACACATTTCTCACTCGTACATCTTCCATCCATCTTTGGATCTTTTAGAGGCAAGAAGAGGAAGCTTACAAGACAAGGAGCCTCAAATGACAAATTTGGGTTTCTTCTTTAACTCTTCTATGTTTTCTTTAATTCCTTTTATGTTTAACTAATCTGTTAAGCTAGGGGATTAATGTGACCAATTGAACAATTCATGAAATCCTTAGTCTAATACTTTTATTTAATCCATTATTAGTCACTTTTATTGAAATATTTACTCTAATTCCTTACCTCATATTCAATTGTGACCTCAATGAATTTGTGTGTTGGGTTTGGTTTATACATGAGGTTAAAGATTAAATGTGGGTGACCATCCCATTTAATCCTTAACCATAAGCTTAGTAATTTAGATGATTTTCATATGCATGACCTTGCTATTAGGCTTAGAGTTTTAATTAAAAATTGGTTATAACCTTTCCTCATTACATGACATTGTGTGAGTTTGGGGAAGGACTAAGTACTTCACGTTTTATCCTAAAACAAGCACTAATTGTTGGATTGAAAAACTTTAATGAGACTTGTAGATTACATTGAATGGTTCAAGTAAGTTGTATTAATTCCCTAGCGTTTCTCTCATTATTCATCTCTTGCGTGTGCTTTTGTGTTAATTTAGTAATCAATTGCCTTTTCAAAAACAAGCATTATGTCATTTAGTTTTCATGCACTTAAATTAGTATTTAATTAGATTAATTAGTGTTCAACGGGTAGAATCACCGATCCTAGTGAACAAACTTTTATTTAAATTGAACAAAAATAAAATACTGCATCAATTTTGGTGTTGCTGCCGAGGATCGGCATAGCTTCATTAGTTGAATCTAGTTAGTTTGATTTAGGCAGTGTGTGTGTCATTTACTTTGTTAGTTTAGTTTTATTTTAGTTTTTAGTTTCTTTTTACTTCATTGATACTTTTGTTTTGGTGTTTATGGGCCACCGGTGTATGCATGGACACCGTTCGCATGGAGGAAATTTGTTTCCGGCAACCGACAACATCAACCGTGTAAGCCAGCTTGCTAGATAATTTGAAGGTTTAGACATATTTGTAGATTTGAGGGATAGTTCTTTTTAAAAAAATGGACGAGCAAGAAGAACATATGAGTCTACCGAGGTTGCCTGCATATGAGGAAGATTAGGGTATTGTAGCAATGAGAAAGTCAGGACAACGATGATCGATAACCAACCTTCGCCTATAGTGTTGAGTGTGGCGGCTAGGAGTTATGAGTTGAAAGGAGTTCATTTTGCCATATTTCCATCATTCAATGGCTACCCGATTGAAAACTGTTTGCAATTCATGAAAGACTACCAGTCCATCTTAAAGACTTTTCCGAAGAGCAATTAAAGATGAGACGCTTTAAGTATTGCCTAAAGGATATAGCCAAGGTATTGTTCGGTTCGTTGAAGGCAAGATCTTTGAGAACATGGGATTAGGTGTGTCAAGCTTTCTTCAATAGGTTCTTTCCATCCGTAAGGACAAAAATCATTCGAATCCAAATTATAAGTTTTACTAAGGAAGATAATGAGCCCTTTCATGAGGCATGGAGGAGATATAGCATGCTCTTGCAATAATGTCCTCCTCATATAATAACCGAAGAATACAAGGTCTGCACATTTTATGATGGGTTGCTGGATTCACATAAGCCTTTGTAGACTTCCTAGTCAATAAGAGCAAGCTAAGGTCATGACAGTTTTGAGGAGTGGCCTGGTTTTAGACACCAGAGATGTGGGAGAACCTAAAAAGAATAGGCCAAGGAGTCAGACGAAGAGAGTGGGGGGAAGACTTTAGTAGAAGAAGAAGAGGTAGCAGTGGACAAAGTTCTCGAGAAGACATCTCTTTTACACAAGCCATCAAACCGGTACATTCCACTGGTTCCGTTTTTGGGGAGGTTGAAAAAGGACAAGATAAACAAGACTTTCAAGAAAATTTTCGATGTCCTTTCCAAGGTTCATGTGAACTTACCTCTACTACAGATGATAGAAAAGATGCCTACATACGCCAAGTTTTTTAAGAGTCTTCATACCAATCGGTAAAAGTTTGGGCCAAACTACTAAAAGTACATAGCCGGTAGTGCTAGGGCAGTCCTACAGAGGACACTTCCACTCAAACTCAAGGATCTGGGCAGTTTTTTCTTCAACGTCACAGTTCAGGGTACCAAGCTAGAGAGAGCGATGTTAGACTTGGGTACTAGTATCAATTTGATGCCCTTCGCCATTTACAAGCAACTGGGGTTGAATGAAGTAAAGCCAACAACAATGTCACTACTTCAAGCAGATGGCTCAGCAAGATATCTGAGGAGGATAGTGGAAGATGTGTTGGTACAGGTTGACAAGCTTATCATCCCGATAGATTTAGTGGTGTTAGATATGGATGATATTAGTGGGGAAAATAACATGAGACTTATCCTTCTAGGCAGACAATTCATGGCTATAGCAAGAACTTTTATTGATGTGCAGAATAGAAAGCTTACCATGACAGTTTTAAATGAGACAGTTGAGTTCAAGCTTTTCGATGCACTATCTTATCCATCCGGAGATGATGATTGTTCATTCGTTAATGTGTTAGATCTGGGGGTTGATGGTGTGTTCAGAGATGAAAATTTAGAAGAATTTTCATAATGGGTTTGGGAAGGTTTAGAAAAGGAAAAAGAAGACATTTCTGAATCAGGTGAAGATTGTGAAAGTGAAGAAGAGTTTGAGAAACTTGTGGTGTCGAATGTTAGTATTGCAAGGTAGCCACCATCGAAATTAGAACTCAAGAAATTGCCAACCACTTTGAAGTACGCTTTCTTAGGTAAAGATGACACATATCCGGTGATTGTTGCTTCAGAGTTGACTCATATTGAAGAAAAAAGGCTACTTGAAGTGTTACAGAGGCACAAGTCGACTATCGGATGGTCTATTGAAGATATCAGAGGGATTAGTCTGAATATTTGCAAGCATAAGATTTTTCTAGAAGATAAAGCCAAACCTACAAGGGAAGCACAGAGGCGGTTGAATTCGATCATGAAGGATGTAGTGAAAAAAGAGGTTTTTAAGCTTCTAGAGGTAGGGATCATATATCCTATATCAGACAATAAATGGGTCAGCCCGACCTATGTAATTCCTAAGAAATCGGGCATAATAGTGGTTAGAAATGAGCAGAATGAGTTGGTCCTTAAGAGGCTTTAGAGAGGCTAGAGAGTGAGTATTGATTATAGAAAGTTGAACTCAACACCATAAATGACCATTTCCATCTTCCATTTATTGATCAGAAGCTAGAGCGGTTGGCAGGGCATAGTCACTATTGTTTCCTCGATGGATATTTAGGATATAATCAGATAGCCATAGCATCGGAAGATTAGAAGAAGACCACTTTTACATGTCCATTTGGGACGGATGCCTTTCGGTCTCTGCAATACCTCGGGCACCTTTTAGAGATGCATGATGTCGATATTCTCAAATATGGTAGAGGAGATCATTGAGGTGTTCATGGATGATTTCTGAGTGTTGGAGACTCTTTTGAGCTATGTTTGAAGAACCTAGCCTTGGTCCTATAGAGATGTGAAGATAACAACTTAGTGTTGAACTGAGAGAAATGTCATTCTATGGTGCAATAGGGAATAGCTCTCAGGCATGTGATAAGTAAGAAAGGAATTGAGGTAGATAAGATGAAGGTGGAGATAATCAGAAGTCTACAACCTCTTAAGTCTGTGAAGGATGTGAGATCTTTCCTTGGGCATGCAAGTTTCTACAGAAGGTTCATCCGGGATTTTTTAAGATAACAAGACCCTTGTGTGCACTTCTTCATAAATAGACAGAATTTGAAATGAGCAAGGAGTGCTTGAGTGCCTTTGACACATTGAATGATGCCTTGACAACTGCACCTATCATGGTGCCACCAAATTGGGAGTTGTCCATCGAGTTGATGTATGATGCTTTAGATCATGCTATCAGAGCAGTTTTAGGGCAGTGGGTTGATAGGGTTCCGTATGCCATTTACCATGCTTCTAGGACATTAAATGATGCCCAACTGAATTACTCAACAACTAAGAAGGAGCTACTAGCTGTACTTTTTACCTTAAAAAAGTTCAAAGCATATTTGGTAGAAGCCAATGTGGTAGTTTTCTCAGATCATGCAGCCTTTAGCTATCTCCTTCATAAAAAGGATGCCAAGCCAAGATTGATTCGATGGATCCTATTGCTACAAGATTTTTATTCGGAGATACAAGACAAAAAGGATGTGGAGAATGTGGTAGCGGACCACTTGAGTCGATTAGTGAAGGGAAAATCTAGATGAAACGAATGAATTGCCTTTGAGAGGAAGCTTTCCCGATGATCAGTTATGGAGTGTGTGGGAAAAGGAGTATTGGTTTGCAAATATAGTCAATTACTTGGTTAGCGGGGTGATTCTTGCAGAGTTGAACTCCTAATGATGGAAGAGGTTCATATCTAGAGCTAGGAAGAAGTTTGTTGCACTCAATCTCTTCTTCTTTTCACTCGATTTACATCATTGATAGTTTCAAAATCCTTTCTCTCCCCTCACCTACACATTTTAGGGTTAGTTTGGGTGATTTACAAAACTTTTGGGCGTGAAGAAGTTTGTTACATGTTTGGTCAAACTGATATATGGGTTTTGGTTGGTACAGTTCATTGAAGCATGTACATTGTTAAATTTTGTGTTTCGGAGGATTATTGGGTGATTAGAGCGATTTTAGGGCACATTTTAGGTGAATTTTGAATTTCTTTGAATACTTGTTGTTTGGTGTGTTTTTTTATTGTTGTGATTGTGATTGTGGCTTGTGGAATCTATCGTCCATTATATTGTCATTGGTGGTTGAGTTTGTGTTGAAGTGCTGCCCGTTTTTATTCAAAATTTGTTGAAGCGACACAGTTTCGGAGTGTTGGGTATGGCAAGAACAAAACAAACGACTAGGGTAATTGAAGAAAGGGATTCGAGCCGGATGGAGAGGCCAAGAAGTGGCCAAAGCAAGGGAAAGAGACAGGTTCCACCTTGTGTTGAAAACCCAGACTTCCTAGCCATAATAGCCAAGCTCGACCCCAAGAAGATCATTCCCGAGAGAGGTATCAATGTTAGTAAATTAGGGGCAACACTCAATCTAGAGATGGTTCAGAACAAGGGTTGGGGAACATATGTCCAGAGGCATCCCAATTATTATCCCCAAATTGTCATAGAATTTTATACAGGGATAATATAAATGAACTACAACTTGGGGAGCCTAGTGCTAGTCCAGGGGAGAGAGGTCCTGATTAACTCAGCAAATATAAACATGCACTTCAGGACTACATTGTCAGAGCCAGGACCAGGTAACAGGGTGGGGATGTTTAAAGGCGTGCCGAGGCTTGAGGTTTTCAACAGAAGGATAAACATTGAGGTAGCTAACAACTTAGATGGTGAGCCGATGCCATTATGGAATTTCAGGTCCAGCCCATTGAAGCAAGTCAGACTGCATATTGAGCTAGCTTTCTGGCACATATTCATATCCTATTCTCTGAGGCCATGCGGACACCGCACCATAGTGACCAACGATATTGCTACCTTGCTTTATTGCATACATAATGAGCAACCCATCGATGTTGGGGTAATAGTGATGATGGAGATTCATAAGTCTGTAAAAGATGTGTCAGGAAAAGATGCAATGTTGTTCCCATGCTTGATTGCCCAGTTCTACCAGGTAACAGCTGTTGACATGTCGATGGACGAGTGGCAGGATACCCAATCAGATTTTGGGATACGCACCTGGTATTCTCTCTACCTATCACGAGGTTTGAAGAGACTCGATTCAAAGAAAGGTCCTACCCGACCTAAGAAGAAGAGGGTAAGAGTAGACGAAGATGAAGATTCAGATGAGGATAACATCGGAGCTGATCAGGAAGAGCAGGCAGAGGTCGATTCATATGAGGATGTGAGGTTACCAGAGGATGACGATAGCCTCTCTATGTTGGTCCGTAACTTGGAAACCATCAAGCTCTCTAGAGATCGCCAGGCAGATGCAAATGTAGAGAACTGTAATGCTATTACAGGGGTCCAGAAGGCAGTTCTTGAGCAGAAGAGCAAGATGGAGCAGAGTTGATGGCTAAGATAGATGTGGCCGATGTTGGTTTCCGATAAGACAATATGGATTTAAGACATGAGCTCAACCTAGGACCCTATGCCAGAGAGATGAAACCGACCCCATTCCATTGGTATCCACCTCCACCTTCAGATTACCAGGTTTCAAGATCAGGATACCTACCTCCAATGCCAGGATACCAGACCCGATTCCTAGGTTACCAGCCCCCATTTCTGAACCACTCTAGCATATTTCCAGTTCACCCAACAGGTCATGTGTTTCAGAGAAGGATGTTGTTGTTCACAGAGTTATGGAGATATCAAGGAAGGAAACAGAGGACCGAGTAGCTGTAGAGGCCATTTGGAAAGGCAAAGAGACAATGTACGAACCATAAACATAGCCACCACGGCCTCTCTACTTTTTACTTGCATTATTATCATTTATGTACCTAGACTTGAAATTATTTATTGCTTTTAGTTACATCTTGTACTCTGTTGGATTTATATATTCTATATTGATATTTTATTGTTCATATCATGTTGTTGCTTAGAATAAGGGTGTGCTTTGTATTATGTTATGGATTGATGTTTATTTGCCCGATTGAAATCATTGGATGCTATCTTGAATGAGCCTTTGTGAGTCTAATTTTTCAAGTTTTTAGTCTTGTGTTGTTTTTGTGGTAAGGCGCCTTTCCGTCGGGCTCTCATTGTCAACATTAGGGACAATGTTGAGCTTAGGTTTGGGGGTGTCAACATCGATTTCAGTTGTTTTAATTTCATTTTGAGTCCAAAATATCGTTGTGATTTCATTTAGAATCCAAATTTTTATTTTTGAGTCAAGTTTTTCAAAAGGTCACATGGCCAAAAAAATTCAAGCTTTAAGTAGCTTGGGTGTGATGCTTTGAGCGTGTGTTTATGTGAGAGTTTATTTATACATAATATGCTCGATTGAGCATCTTGTTGTCACTGTAGGGTCTCACTTGCACTTCACATGTTTGTCCCATCCTTTTGTGTTCAAGTTGAGGGAACTAGATGCTTAAACATATTTTTCTAATAATAGAGATTACCTAGTGAGTTCTCAAACACAAACCTTAAAAAGCGCATTTGAGTATTGACATTTTTTTCATCTTAAACACTAATCTCGTCACATGCATCATTTGACATAGGACATTACATTGGATTATTTGTGTGGATTGCTTGATAGATACTTACATTCCCTTGATAGATGAAGTGGTGGAAATGATTTTGGGCAATGTGTGTGCTTAACTACTTAAATTAGCCCAAACACATTCCATGGCTCTAATTTTATGCTCCCAAGCCAAACTTGAGGCTAAACACTTACCTTTCTTAAAGAACCACATTATACCATATAGCCAAAGCCTAAACACATGCCTACCATTGTTGTCAATCTTGTTAGGATATGTTGTGTAGTGGTTGAAAGGTGGAAGATGCTCTAAATCTAAAAAGTTAGCTTGTATCTAGGCTATATTTGTAAATGTACAAGGCAAAAGGCTCAAAAATGTAAAAATGTAAAAATGCAAAAGTATGCACTTATGAGCTTAAATTGCCAAACAATGTAAAGTGCGGCACAAGAGTCTTGAATGAAAATTGTAAAGTACTCACAAGTAGAGTTCTCATGTGTATAGCACAAGTGTAATGAAAATAGTAAATCTTACACTAGTGTCAAAGTATAGTGCAAATAGAGTTAAATTATAGGTATGTGACATAAGAGTCTTAGCATGATTGGTGATTTTCAAATCTAATTTTTTCGTTCTATCACCACATTTCACCCAATGGCCCCATTACAACCAAAGATAAGACCTAAATGTTCTACTATGAAATCTAGATTGGGAATATTTGTTGAAGCATGATCTTCCACGTCCATGCCATTTGATTCAATTCCAAGGCTAGTTCACCTAAATAGTAGCGTTTCATTTCTTATATTGTATGCAAGTATTTGATTCCTATGTATAGATCTATCATTGCATACTTTGCATGAGTGTGAACTTAGGACGCCGAGAGGAAAGAAAAGAGAATGTCCAGGTAAGCTTAGAGTATAAGCGAATTACGCTCGAGGTGTGAGAGTGAGCAGTTCCTAACATAAGAGCACCTTAGGTGTGGGATTCATATTGTATGAGTGTCTCGTGAGTGCCTTCGAGTTGCTTGAGAATGTTTTGTATGTATCTACTCTCCATATCCATAATTCTTTGCATCTCATCACATGTTAAAAATACGGCTTTTGAAATTTTGTTGTGTCTAAAAAGTTGTCATTTCTATTAAGTCATGTTTGTTTATTTTCTTGTTTGTTTTTGTTTTGTCCTGGTTTTTCTCAAGGACGACGAGCAAAAGGCTAGGTTTGGAGGTGTTGATCGAGTCACGATAACACTGGATTTCGAGTCCCCTTTCCTATGTTTATTCCTCAATTCTCTGGTAAAGTCGAGTGTTTAGTGGCTTGATCGAGTGTTTTTACAGGATTAAGTATCAGGGGCATAATTAGGTAAAAAGAAATGAAGTTAGGATCCAATCGGCTCAAAAACTGAAAGCTGAAGCAGGAAGGGACGAACTGTCGCGATCGTAAGGTGTCGCCTGGACAACCGCGACAGTTCTAGCGACAGCAACTCTCACTCACAACGTGTCGCTAATGTCACGTGAACAAAATAGGCGTGTGAAACAAATATTATGGTGTGTAATATTAATCTAGAGGGGGATGAATAGATTTTAAATAAATTTTACCCAATTTTCGTTAAAGGTCAAGTTGACGAAAATACCCCTATCTAGTTACAAAAATACCACAAGTGTAATAAATACGGAAATAGTAAAGACACTTGAGATATACGTGGTAACCCTCCAAATGGAAAAAACCACTGGCTGATGAGTGCGCCACACTAGAACCTCTAATCCACTAATGGCAAAGGAATTACAACCTAATCCCGGTTTAATCCACCACCACTACCTAATCCCGGTATAAGTGAATCTAGTTCATCTTGCTTGTGATTTAAGCTACCTACTCCCGGAAGCAACACAAGTCTTACTTCTCAATGAAGAGATAAAGAGTCCTATGTGAATATATGATGATATTCAAAGAACAAATAAGGCTAGGAAACCCTATATGCTTATCTAGGATAATAAGATGACAATGAATGCAATCCTAGATATCATGAGCTAAATGACATGTTCAAAAAGCTTAGCTTAACATAGGTCAAACAATCCTATGAAGCTATCACAATACAACACTCAATCATGTCATCACAACAATCTCTAATTTGTATCTAGAAAATGTTCTAAGAGCATACAAATAATTAAAGAGATGGCTTAGTAAGTAAAACACTTAACTTGTAAGAAGATAGTGAAGAACTTACCAAACAAGATGTGAGGAAGCAAACCTATCCATTGATGCACTCTAAATGAACTTAGATGATGCAAGATGAAGTTTTTATGCACATGGGAATGCTTTGAGTGATTAAAAATGAGTTCTTGGAAGCGTTTTCCTTTTGAAATGTGTTCTAAGGAAAATATATGATATTCTGAACTCTTACATGACCTTAAAGCAAAGAGTTATATACATATGAGATCCAAACAAAATGAGGTCATTTTGGAAAAAACGTTCCAGCTTCCTCTGTGTGCGCTGGTCGAGCAGCGCACCACCAGCGCACAGCCTAATTTTTTCAATAGGCACTGGGCGATTGGCGCAGCTCAGTGGCGCAACACATGCGACGATCCACTGGAATGTTGCACTGGTGAGGTTGTGTTAGTCAAGAAACGCACCACCAGCGCACTGCCCATTTTTGCATCTTTACGCGGGTGCAGCATTGCAACTCAGTGGCGCAACACATGCGACGATTCATTGGAATGTTAGGCTAGTGAGGCTGTGCTAGTCGAGTAGCGCACTGCCCATTTTTAAATTTTTGCACGGGTGCAGCAGCGCAACTCAATGGCGCAACACATGCGACAATCCACTAGAATGTTACGCTGGTGAGGTGCGCTGGTCGAGTAGTGCACCACCAGCGCACAACCTGATTTTTCAACACTCAAACACACATTTAGAACAAGTTCAAGAGTGATGAAAGTGCATCCTATTCTAATGCCTAACATGACATAAAACTTTAATTACAAGATGCAAATAAATCAACAAGAATCATTTAAACCAAAATGCACACAACATATAAGAATTAAAGTTATGCATGAATTTGTGAATGTGTGCAACTATCTCTTCAAAGCAAGTAAGCACAAGAATTTTACCTTCGGTGCTTCTCCTCTTGAGGTCTTGAGAGCCTAAACTACCCTTACATAAACCCCATAAATGTGGTTTGTTCACGAAATAAGGCAATCAACAAATGAGGACTTTACAATCTCCCCATTTGGCTATTTCGTGACAAAACCACCACTCACATTGATCCTCACAAAACAAAATAAAGCACCGGGAAGACATTCTACATTACAAAGAGATAAACATAAAAGAAACTTCAAATCTTCAATCTCTTGTAGAATCATCAACCCTACACACAAAACAAACAACAAGTACACTTTCCAAACCAAGTGCATGTGAGATGATCAAGTGGATAGAAAACAAAAGCAATTGCATATAAGAATATAAGTAATGCACCATATCAAGCAATGCTCCCCCTCAAAGGGTTACTCCCCCTAAATGTAATCTCCCAAAAAAAAACAAGTACTACTCCCCTTAAGGCCAACACATGCTACCACATGCTACACCTATAACATCACAATGTTAGGTCAATGCTACTCCCCATTTTTGTCATGACATAAGCAAAGGAGAAGTCCCCAACAGGGTCACTCAAGGCAAAGAAAGGAAAGAGCATACAAGATTGTTGCATAATTATATAAGCCACGTTTATGCAACCCAATTAATAGGAGAGAAACAAGGAGATTTATTTGAAGAAAATGTGTGAAACAAAAATGCTTTGCATACAAGATATGTTGCATTCAAGTCCAAAAATAATGGTATTTGACAAAGCAAATGACAAAGGTTTCCAATATAATTCAAACCAATTTCACCATTTGTCATGAGAGAAGCAAGGATATAGAGATTTTATAGATATCAAGATTTAATGGCACTATATCCAACTTTATAAGCTAAACATGGCATGAGCAACTTTGCATCCTATTTGATTTTTCCGGGTGGATACCCGTATGATAGTAGCCATGTTCAACTAATAAAGAAAGAGAGACATTGACGCAACAATTTAGTCTCGCTAGCTTTTTTCACACAATATTTTGCATTCAACAATTGCAATCATCAATTCATGCTTTATCATTTTTCATTAGCATGTCATTAAAGAATCATCATGTCATAGAGATAATTATAGGTCATTCAATATGTATTTCCTATGTAGATCTCCTAGTCCAAAAATGCATGTTTGAACATAAATATGACATGGATTGTAATCAAAGCAAAGTTCACACTTATTGAAGAAAATACAATATAATATATAAGTGCAACCAAGCTACTCAAGCAATCAATAAAAGAGCATAAACATTTTAAAAAAATGGATGCAACAAGTATACAATAGCTCTCCTTGCTTGAGTTCCCCTTATGGGGTCAAAGACCACAACACATCACTCCATTAAACAAATCCCAATAGATCTACTAAGAGTCTTGAATCGAGTAGCATCTAAAGGTTTAGTAAATAGATCCGCTAGTTGATCATTAGTACGTACATGCTCAAATACTATGCATTTGTTCTCAACTAGTTCTCTAATGATATGATGACGGATGTCAATATGCTTAGTTCTAGAATGTTGAACCGGATTCTTGGAAATATTAATTGCACTCATGTTATCACAAAAGAGAGTAAGAGTATCTTGATTGAATCCATAGTCGACTAGCATTTGCTTCATCCAAATGAGTTGTGTGCATCCACTCCCAGCAGCTATGTATTCGGCCTCAGCCGTGGAAAAGGAAATAGAATTTTGCTTCTTGCAAAACCAAGAGACAAGATTGTTCCCAAGGAAAAAGCAACAGCCCGATGTACTTTTCCTATCATCACAATTTCCTGCCCAATCTGCATCACTAAAGCCTACAAGACTAGAATTAGTGTCAAAAGAGTACCAAATTCCATAGTTAGATGTCCCATTCACATAACGAATGATTCTCTTAACGGAAGAGAGATGGGACTCCTTATGATCCGATTGGTACCTAGCACACACACCCACACTAAAAGAGATATCGGGCCTACTTGCGGTCAAATAGAGCAAGCTACCAATCATGCCACGATACAAAGTTTGGCCCACACTTTTACCACTAGCATCCTTGCTTAGCTTCAAAGTGGTACTCATGGGTGTATCAGAATGTTTGGCACTTTCAAGACCAAATTTCTTCACTAGGTTTTTGGCATACTTAGCTTGAGATATGAAAATCCCATCATCCATTTGCTTAATTTGTAAACCTAGAAAGTAACTTAGCTCACCAACAAGACTCATTTCAAACTCATGAGACAAGACATCAACAAATTGTTGGACCTTGATGTCATTTGTAGAGCCAAAGACTATATCATCAACATAGATTTGATCTATAAAGAGCTCATCTTTGTCTTTCTTGATGAATAGAGTCTTGTCAACACTACCCCTAGTGCAGCCATTGTCTATAAGAAATTAGGTGAGACGCTCATACCAAGCCCTTGGTGCTTGTTTCAACCCATATAAAGCTTTGTTTAGATGATAGTCATGATTAGGGTGGTAAGGATCCACAAATCCTTTGGGTTGCTCAACAAACACTTCCTCTTGCAAGAAATCATTGATGAAGACACTCTTAACATCCATTTAATATAATTTGAACTTGTGCAAACAAGAAATGGATAAAAGAAGCCAAATGGACTCAATCCTAGCAACGGGAGCAAATGTCTCCTCAAAGTCAATACCCTCAATTTGAGAGTACCCTTGTGCTACAAGTCTAGCCTTGTTTCGTACAATGTTGCCATCCTCATCAGATTTGTTCCTATATACCCACTTGGTGCCTATCACATTGGTGTTCTTGGGCCTAGGAACTAGAGTCCAAACCTCATTCCTTTCAAATTGGTTAAGCTCTTCTTGCATAGCAAGAACCCAAAATTCATCCTTTAAGGCTTCATCAACCTTCTTGGGTTCTATTTGAGAGGTGTAACAAGTGTAGCTAAGTAGATTAGCCATTTGATGCCTAGTCCTAACACCCTCACTAACCTCTCCAATGATGTCATCTTTGTCATGGAGTTTCCTAACCCATGGAGCAGGTTCTTTTGAGTTCAAGAGAGGAATCCCATCAATAGGTTGTGTTATGATATCATCAAGGTTAGTCTTTTCAACATTAGAAACATCAACAACATTCTCCAAAGGGGAGTCATCAACTAGATCTACCTCCTCCTCATGGTCATTAGATTTGAGCCTAGTATCATCAATGACAACATTAGATGATTCCATTACGGTCCTAGTTTTTAGATTGAAAACTCTATAGGCTCTACTATTCAAGGCATAGCCAATGAAGATACCATCATCACTCTTAGTATGAAATTTGCCAAGTTGATCACGGTCATTCAAAATGTAGCATTTGCTACCAAAGGTGTGGAAATAGCTAACATCTGGCTTTCTACCTTTCCATAACTCATAGGAGGTTTGCCTAGTGTGGGGCCTTAGAAAGACTCTATTTCCTATGTAGCACGTCGTATTGACGGCTTCGGCCCAAAGATTCGTAGGGACATTGTTGCTAAGCAACATCACACGGGTCATTTCTTGAAGAACCCTATTTTTCCTCTCAACAACTCTATTTTATTGAGGTGTCCTAGGAGCCGAAAACTCATGAGAGATGCCTAAACTATTGCAATAGTTTTCAAATGAGCATTCTCAAATTCCTTCCCATGGTCACTCCTAATCCTTTTAATGCTTTTAATCTTGGAGTTCATTTCATTTTGAATTTTGGAACAAAGCATTTTAAACTTGTCAAAGGTTTCAGATTTCTCTCTAAGAAAATAAGTCCAAGTGTACCTAGAGAAGTCATCTACACACACAAAAATGTACCTCTTTCCACTTAAACTCTTGGTTTGCATAGGACCGAGCTCTAGAGGTTCCTTGGTGGATAAATACTTGCCCTTTTTGTGCATACTTTTGGTTTGCTTCCCTTGTTGGCAAGGTCCACAAACACCATTTACCTTTTTTCCAAGCTTGGGAAGGCCTCGCACAACATTGAACTTATCTAAGATTCGTAAATCCCTATAGTTCATGTGACCAATTGTTTCGTGCCACAACTCAATTTGTTCATCCTTGGACACATTGCAAGAGACACCTCTAGCCTCAAGACAATAGCAATTGTCGCTAGATCTCATACCTTTTAACAAGGTTTGTCCATTTGGCAATATGATAGAACAATCATCTTTCCTAAACAAGACGAAAAGTCTTTCATCACTAAGATGTGAAATGCTTGTCAAATTAGCTTTTAAACCATCAACATACAAAGCATTGGACAAGACGGATAATCCGGGAATGGAAATGGTTCCCTTTCCTTTAACTTTTTTTTTGGATCCATCACCAAAGGTGACATTTCCTCAATCCTCCATCACAAGAGTCTCAAAGAAACTCTTATTTCCTGTCATGTGCCTAGAGCACCCACTATCCAAATACCAAAAATCACAAGAATGAGCTTTCAAGGCAATTTGTGCATCATGGCAAAAATGTTCATCCTTTATAATCCACCTAGGTGCAATATTTTCCTTCCTAGTGGTCAATGGTACATGGGCTCTAAATATCCTAGGATCATGCAAAGGTGTTTCACTTTTCCTAGTGACATGCATCATGGCTCTAGATGTCCTAGGATCATGCAAAAGTGTTCCATTTTTCCTAGTAACATGCATCATGGATCTAGCCTTTTTCTTCTCCATCATGCTTTCAATTCTACACAATTTGATATATCTAAAGCAATTTGGTCTAATATGACCATCAATACCACAAAAATGACATGTGGGAATAAAGTTAGGAATCATACCATAACCTTGAGGATGCATTGGAGCCTTCCCATGTCTTTGTGGTTGTCTTGATTATTGTTGAATAGCTTTCATTCCTTGTTGTTGAGCAAGACTTGATTGCTTCCTTGGTTGAGCTTGCATGATAGGTGTCTTCCCTTTATGAGCTTTCGGTTGGGGGAAGTTAACTTGAGGAGCCCTTGTAGGATGAGCTTGAGGTAAGCTTCTTTGTGCCACATTCACTTGAGCACTACTTGAACACTCTCCTAGGTCAAGTTTCTTCCTAGGTGATTGATGAGAAGAGGACCCATTGAAGTTCATGCTTCTTACAAAAATGGTCTTGCTTGGAGTGAAGGCATCTTCAAACCCAAGCCCCTTCTTGTCACTTGGCCTCTTTCCAACATCTAGCATGTGGTCAAGTTTTTTGGTGCTAAAGTTCATCTAAGCCAACAACTCTCTAGCATCTTCAAGCTCTTTCTTCAACCCTTCTTCATTCCTCTTAGATCTCACCAACTCTTCATTTAGTTAGTCAACTTGAGTTGAGAGGTCTAGGTTTTCTTCTTTTAATCTCTTGATTTCATTTTTGTTCTTTAACCTTAAACTCTAAAACTTAGCCATGTAGTCCTTGAGATCCATCCTATCCACACTTCCATTTGTGGATTGTAATGAAGATCCATCATCACTTAACTAGTTTTCCTCTTAACTTTCATTCTCTTCTTCACTAGCATCTTTGCTCCTAAGAGAAGATGTAAATGCTATGAAGTTAGCCATGAGTTCTTCATCATCCGAAGACTCATCTCCTTCATTGGAGTTATCACTTTCACTCAATGTGGCAGCCATCACTTTTCCCTTTTTCTTGACCTCGTGATTTGCACATTCTAGGGCAAAGTGACATATCCCACCACATTCATAGCATTGGACTCCTTTCTTCTCGGTCTTTTCTTGCCTAGGCTCAAACTTTTTGAATGGAGCCTTTTTCTTCAAGTCTTGACCCTTGGATCCAAAACCTTTCCTCTCGGACTTATAAAATTTCTTGAACTTCCTCATTAGCAAGGCTATTTCTTCATCTGAGTCATCACTTTCCTTCTTCTCAACTTTGGAAGCTTTCAAAGCAATATCCTTTTGCTTTTTCGATGGTGTGGGGTTAGGACATTTCCTAGATTCATAAGCTAGAAGCCTCCCTATCACTTCACTTGGCTTTGTATCCTTGTAACTACTATTCTCTTCTAAGGCTGTCACCTTAGACTCAAATCTATCAGGTAGAGATCTCATAATATTCTGTTTGATCTTCCTATTCGAATAAGGATCACCAAGTTGATGACTTTGGTTAACAATGTCCATCAACTTCACTTCAAAGTCATTGAAGCACTCGTTCTCATCCATCTTGAGCAATTCAAATTGTGTTTGGAGAACTTGAAGCTTTGTCTCCTTAACCACATCGGTTCCCTCATGTGCCACTTCTAGGATATCCCATGCCTCCTTAGCTATCCTAGTATTTTGAACCAACTTGTACTGGTTCTCATCCATTGCATTTAGGATGGCATGCATTGCCTTCTTATTCCACTTTGATGCCTCAAACTCTTGTACGTTCCACTGTGCCTTTGGCTTGAGTACATCTTCTCCTCCATCTGTAGGAGTCATCATGGGTGGAATGTAGCCATCTTCAACCGCCATCCATGTCCTGACATGAATTTGGCAAATATACGACTCGATATTGCCTTTCCAAGAGGAATAATTCAATCCGGTGAGAAGTGGAGGTCTAATGCTAAAAGCTCCCTCGTTGCCACCGTTTCCACTCATTGTGTTTAATGAATGAATGATATGAATGCAAGTGTATGAATGATCAATACACACACAAAAAACAACACACACCAAAATGAGCAAGGATCACCTATGTATGTCTAGAAACCTGCTCTGATACCAATTGAAACAAATATTATGGTGTGTAATATTAATCTAGAGGGGGGTGAATAGATTTTAAATAAATTTTATCCAATTTTCGTTAAAGGTAAAGTTGACAAAAATACCCCTATCTAGTTACAGAAATACCACAAGTGTAATAAATGCGAAAATAGTAAAGACATTTGAGATATACGTGGAAACCCTTCAAATAGGAAAAACCACGGGCTGATGAGTGCACCACACTAGAACCTCGAATCCACTAATTGTAAAGGAATTACAACCTAATCCCGGTTTAATCCACCACCACTACCTAATCCCGATATATGTGAACCTAGTCCATCTTGCTTGCGATTTAAGCTACCTACTCCCGGAAGCCAAGTCTTACTTCTCAATGAAGAGATAAAGAGTCCTATGTGAATATATGATGATATTCAAAGAACAAACAAGGCTAGGAAACCCTATATGCTTATCTAGGATAATGAGATGACAATGAATGCAATTCTAGATATCATGAGCTAAATGACATGTTCAAAAAGCTTAGCTAAACATAGATCAAACAATCCTATGAAGCTATCACAATACAACACTCAATCATGTCATCACAACAATCTCTAATTTGTATCTAAAAAATGTTCTAAGAGCATACAAATAATTAAAGAGATGGCTTAGCAAGTAAAACACTTAACTTGTAAGAAGATAGTGAAGAACTTAATAACAAGATGTGATGAAGCAAACCTATCCATTGATGCACTCTAAATGAACTTAGATTATGCAAGATGAAGTTTTTATGCACATGGGAATGCTTTGAGTGATTAAAAATGAGTTCTTGGGAGAGTTTTCTTTTTGAAATGTGTTCTAAGGAAAATATATGATATTCTGAACTCTTACACGACCTTAAAGAAAAGAGTTATATATATGAGATCCAAAAAAAGTGAGGTCATTTTGGAAAAAACGTTCCAGCTTCCTCTGTGTGCGCTGGTGACGTGCGTTGGTCGAGCACCAGTGCACAGCCTAATTTTTTCAATAGGCACTGGTCAATTGGCACAGCTCAATGGCGCAACACATGCGACGATCCACTGGAATATTGCGCTGGTGAGGCTGCGCTAGTCGAGCAACGCACCACCAGCGCACTGCCCATTTTTGCAGCTTTGCTCGGGTGCAGCAGCACAACTCAGTGGCGCAACACATGCGACGATCAGCTGGAATGTTACGCTGGTGAGGCTGCACTAGTCGAGTAGCACACTGCCCATTTTTGCATCTTTGTGTGGGTACAGCAGCGCAACTCAGTGGTGTAACACATGCGACAATCCACTGAAATGTTGCGCTGGTGAGGTGCGTTGGTCGAGTAGCACACCACCAGCGCACAAACTGATTTTTCAACACTCAAACACACATTTAGAACAAGTTCAAGAGTGATGAAAGTGCATCATATTCTAATGCCTAACATGACATAAAACTTTAATTACAAGATGCAAATAAATCAACAAGAGTCATTTAAACCAAAATGCACACAAGTAAACACATAGCATATAAGAATTAAAGTTATGCATGAATTTGTAAGTGTGTGCAACTATCTCTTCAAAGCAAGTAAGCACAAGAATTTTACCTTCGGTGTTTCTCCTCTTGAGGTCTTGAGAGCCTAAGCTACCCTTACATAAACCCCATAAATGTTGTTTGTTCACGACTTAATTGTCGACCAAAGTGTCGCTCGGTGCATGCGCAAAAATAAGGATTTCAAGTGTCGCGGTAGTGATATCGTCTTGGACGACCGCGACAACCAAGGTCACGACAGTACGCCAACAAGCGTCCCAATGTTGATTTTTTACCCTATTTGGTTCCCATATAAATACCCTTCATAAATGTTGTGTTTTCCAACTTTAGCCACACTATACTATTCACCCAACAACCTTTCACATTCCCACATCACCATTTTTACACATTTCTCACTCATACATCTTCCATCCATCTTTGGAGCTTTTAGAGGCAAGAAGAGAAAGCTTACAAGACATGGAGCCTCAAATGACCAATTAACTCTTATATGTTTTCTTCAATTTCTTTGATGTGTAACGAATCTCGTAAGCTAGAGGATTTATGTGACCAATTGAACAATTCATGTAATCCTTAGTCTAATACTTTTATTCAATCCATTATTAGTCTCTTTTACTAAAATATTTGCTCTAATTCCTTACCCCATATTCAATTGTGACCTCAATGAATTTTTGTGTTGGGTTTAGTTTATACATGAGGTTGAGGATTAAATGTGGGTGACCATCTAATTTAAGCCTTAACCATAAGCTTAGCTTAATAATTGAGATGATTTTCATATGCAAGGCCTTGTTATGCTTAATTAGGTTTAGAGTTTTAATTAAAAATTGGGCATAACATTTCCTCATTACATGACCTTGTGTGAGTTTAGGGAAGGACTAAGTACGTCATGTTTTGTCCTAAAACAAGCCCTAATATTTAGATTGAAGAGCTTTAACGAGACTTGTAGATTACATTGAATGGTTCAAGTAGGTTGCATTAATTCCCTACCGTTCATCTCATTATTCATCTCTTGTGTGTGTTTTTGTGTTAATTTAGTTTATCACCGTTTGAAAAATTAGTAATCAATTGCCTTTTCAAAAACAAGCCTTATGTAATTTAGTTTTCATGCACTTAGATTAGTATTTAATTAAATTAATTAGTGTTCAACTAGTGAAATCACATATCCTAGTGAACTAACTTTTATTTTAAATTAAACAGAGATAAAATACTGCATCAACACCTTCTTTCCATGATGATGGTGAGATGTTCGAGTTCCACCATATATGTTTTACAAACATGTGTGAGGTGTTTTCTCCTGATTTGTAGGAGTAATTATCTAGTCCGTACATGTATCGTCTAATCTTGATAGGTGCCGGTATTTTTATTATTGTAGTTGTATTACTTAAAAAAAAAATAGTTTCTTTCTACCAAAAGATATCATGTGTTCCTTCATTATTGCTTACAAAAAAAAAATCATATTGATGTGCTTTTATGAAATGGCTTCTCCTATACACAATCAAAATTTGTTTATGCTCAAACAAAGATCTAAAAAGAAATTAAAGAACCAAAAATCTAAAAAGAAAAAATTGACGGGATAATGTTTATGGTTCAGTGGTCTACCCCTCACTCATCCACTATAAGATTGTGGGTTTGAATACACCCCCCTCCCCAAAATCCCAAATTTGTATAATACTTTTAAAAAAAATCAAATTAACTTTCTAGTTTGGATTTATAGACTATCCTTGGAGTATCTTTAGTGGTATAAGCAAATTTGAATCCCAAAAAGTTGTCACATCAGCATTTGAGGATTGTTTTCAGGGATTGATAAAATCCATGATTGTGTATTTCACAACGGTTTAGTTTATTTAAATCAAAAATATACTTATGTCATGTTGGCAGTGATTTTTGGATCGTATAGGATTGATCACGCGTCTAACAGGTTTTTATAGATTATTGAAGATGTTATAGAGAAAATAGAAAAAGAAGAAAAACATGCACACATAAGTTTACGTGGTAAAACCCCAAGGTGGGGAAACATCCACGGTTGCCAGTGACGGCGAGAAGAAATTCACTATGGTATAATGATTACACACTCAATCTCTGCTTTTTTGGCGTCTCTCTCTCTTTCTTGTATATTTTCTATGTGTTGTTATCTATCTGTTGTTATGTATCTTGTTTACAATAAGATTATAGGTCTATTTATATGTGTATATAACCCTAATCCTTGTTACACAAATAAGGAAAGGTAATAGTGTTTAATTATGACTGGTTACTTGTTGAAGTTGTCTTTGTCTTCTTTTCTGTTTCGGAGTTTATCCTTTTGTAAGCTTTGAGTTCTTTCCTGAATAGAATTCTCTAACACTGAAGAGGAAATAAGGATATTTCCTTATTAGAGTGTAATTCTAGATTCATTGTTTGAGTCTTCGTATTTGAATCGTAGTTGCCTTTAATGTCTCTCACGCGTTGTTCAACTGATCAATTGTCTAGTCCCGACCAGACTTCTTTTATCCCGATCGGATGGTCCAAACCAAGTTGTCTCTACCCAATTGATTAGTTTTCCCGATCGGGTTATTTGTGCCTGATCTGTTAGTTTTCCCGATCACCTTGGGTAATCTTGACTAGGCCTGGAGATCATCTATTAATTGCCTTGGATTAATCTTCCCCGATTGACTTTTATGACGTGGCATATCTAATCATGCGGACTTGTCATGCTATCAAAAAATCCCTATAACAATACCCCGTCAAATCCGTGAGATGAGCTTTTGACGGCTCAACGAAGGGGATTTGAATAGTTTTGATTTTTTGACACTTCTGAACTTATTGTTATGATCCGATAAAGTATCTTATTAAACTGGTCGTTTTTTTTTAACTGATCAAGTGTCTTATTAAATAAATCAGTCTTGGACTCCTTGATTTTTTTGCTCCCTTATAGTTGGACTAGTCGGTGTCCCAGCTCTCTGCTCAAGATAATTCCCGACCGTTTAGATTCTTTGGTCGGTGTCTTGGCTTTCTGCTCAAGATATTTTCCGATGTTTTTTTTTGGACTAATCGGTGTTCCGACTCTTTGCTCAAGATAATTTTCGACTGTCTTAATTGGGTCGGTGTCCTGATTTTTTGTTCAGGATAATTCCCGACTCTTTTTTTTTGGACTAGTAGATGTCCCAACTCTTTGCTCAAGACAATTCCCGAATGTCTTAATTCGGCCGGTGTCCTGGCTTTTTACTCAGGATAATTCCAGACTCTTTTTTTTTACTAGTCGATATTCCAGCTCTTTGCTCAGGATAATTTCCTACTGTCTTAATTCGATCGGTGTCCTGGCTTTTTACTCAGGATAATTCCCGACTGTCTTGAGTCTTCAGCCAAGAGGTGTTCTTGGAACCTTGCCACATTTTTCCCTGTTTTTTCTATGTAAACAAGTCACCAATGACGTCTCCCGATTTTGTCTGTTTACAAGGGTTTGGCCGAATCGTTAGTGAAATACTAACACAGCCGGACACATTTCACCAGGTTTTCCCCGATAGCGTACCCGAGTGTTTTTTTCCGGTAAAACTGGTATCTCAGGGTGGCCGGATTACTGACAGTGCTTTATATGCACCGAGTCAGTTTTGCAGGCGAGTTGGATCTCTAACAACCAACTTCTCAGCCTCTCGGGCACCTTCACCCACCATGGTAGGTGTCGGTGCTACGAGTTTATATTTGATAACAAAGATGATTATTATAAAAAATTTGAACACCATTTTTGGCTTCTTCATTAATTGATCTGCAAATTAAAATATCAAAAATAATTAGAAAAACTAAAAATAAAAAGCAAACTGAAAATATCTTAAACAAAAACTGAAAGCAAGCTATCTCCTTGAAGAGTAGGTTTTTTTGTTTAATGTAGCATGCTCCTTTGCCATGTTGTGCTACCCCCTCGCCCCTCAGCCGTTGTTAAAGTAGGCTTTATTCGAATGAAGTACTTTTAACATCGTCTCCCTGTTTTTTTTGTACTGAACTCTGTTTTTGAATTCGCTTGCTTGCGTATATTTTGACGTTGATACAATAAATAATCCACCCCCTAATACCCCTTTTTTTTAAACTGGGTCAGTTGGTGTCTTGGCTCTTTGCCTAGAATAATTCCCGACTGTCTTTTTTTTTCTGGCTTGCTAGAGTATCTCGGTATTCTGTCTGTTTATGTTGTAGTCGCCAGGATGTTCTTGATTTTTTTGGATGTGATCCATTGTAATAACTCCACTTTGAAGCTTTGAGTATTGTTTTCGCAATATTCTTCCTCTGGATTTGGTCAAGACTGCATCTCTTACTACGGGTCCTGTAGTTGATCAACATCGAAATTCCTTCTGTGGTATGTTCATGAGGGTTCCTCGAAGTTGAGTTCTATCACCCCCTCCTTCTAGCGACAGTTGTTGACTGCGATTTTTGGATCGTATAGAATTGATCACGTGTCTAACAAGTTTTCGTAGATTGCTGAAGATGTTATGGAGAAAATAGAAAAAGAAGAAAAAGAAGAAAAACATGCACACATAAGGTTACTTGGTAAAACCTCAAGGTGGGGAAACATCCACGGTTGTCGGTGATGGCGAGAAGAAATTCAGTATAGTATAATGATTACACACTCAATCTCTCCTTTTTTTGGCGTATCTCTCTCTTTCTTGTATATTTTCTATGTGTTATTATCTATCCGTCGTTATATATCTTTTTTACAATAAGATTAAGGGTCTATTTATATAGAATCCTAATCTTTGTTACACAAATAAAGAAAGGTGATAGTGTTTAATTAGGACTGGTTACTTGTTGAAGTCGTCTTTATCTTCTTTCCTGTTTCGGAGTTTATCCTTCTGGAAGCTGTGAGTTCTTTCCTGAATAGAATTCTCTAACACTGAAGAGGAAATAAGGATATTTCATTATTGGAGTGTAATTCTAGATTCATTGTTTGAGTCTTCGTATTTGAGTCGTAGTTGTCTTTACTGTCTCTCACGCGTTATTCAACTAACCAACTGTCTAGTCCCGATCAGACTTCTTTTATCCCGATCGGATGGTCCCGACCAAGTTGTCTCTATCCGATCGGTTAGTTTTCCTGACCTGGTTATTTGTGCTCGATCGGTTAGTTTTCTCGATCATGTTGGGAAATATTGATTAGGTCTTGAGATCATCTATTAATTGTTTTGGATTAATCTTCCCTGATTGACTTTTATGACGTGGCATATCTAATCATGCTGACTTGTCATACTATCAAAAAATCCCTATAACATGCTATATTTTTTTTATTGTTTCTACTCAATTTTATTTCACAAACTTGTAGTATTTATATATACCTAATACCTCATATCTCAATACTCAAGATATTAAATATTCTTTTTTCTCTTTTTATTTCTTTGCACATCAAAATGATGAATTTCTCTTTGAGTTTCTTTCATCACTAATCCATAAGACTAATCAAATCAATTTTCTATTTTTTGGGTGAATTAAATCTCAGTTAGTAAATATTTTACCCTAAAATCAACCATTGATTGTTGTTACGGAATCATAAAAAAATATTCATTCAATTTATCAATAGCTAAACAAGGTAAAAATAATTTGAATAAAAAGAACTATAAAAGACAAGATAAGATATATGTTATGGGTATTCATCAATTCGTAATGAAGAGACGAATTTTTACTTGATTGAAATTTTTTGGATCAAAACAACGATGAGATACGTAGACAATTAGAGAAAAAAATGAGAAAAAAAAACTATTGATGAGAGAGAATAAAATTCCAACAACAGTTATTTTGGGTTAAGTTTGTATTTGATGATTGAAAGTCAATCTTTATTTGATTATTGAAAAGGCAATTTGAGTATCGAGTAAAGCTATTATTAAATTTTAATGACTAAGTTGGAAGGTGTTTATGGGATAAATAATCAAATTTTGTACATTTAAGGATGCCATTAAAGATGTTCTTAATCTTACTACTCTTGTTTTTGTGAATTTTGAATTTCCCATACTCATATAATTAGAGGAAGACAAAGTGAGACAAGACGAGATGTCGGAGGTTTGGGTCGGTTCCTCTTCCCAAAAACCCGAATTATTATAATTTTTTTTAAGGAAAAAAAAACAGAGTATCAACATTTTTTTTCGATTCCTATAAACAAGAGAAGCGCATAATTTCATCAAACAAAAGAAAACAAAATTGAAGATGTAATTAATTTCCTACAGAAGTTACATGTATATATATGTTATCTACTTATCTGTGGTACCTAGTTAGCAAATAAATTTCAATGCAAGGAGAATTATTCCATACAATAGAGTGCAACCTAAGAACCCCTTTTGCTTTCTCTTTCAAATAATTTTCACAATCTGCTTGAACCACCATGCAAAGCTTTGTCACAGCCCCAACTCTCAACATCTCCAAAACAACCTCATTCGTTGCCGAAAATCTCGATATCGATGACAATATATGGACCCCTCGATCATCTGTGGCCGGAGAAACCCTAAGAATCCTCTTGCAAACCATGGCTATGGCGCCTGAGTGGCTTAGAAACTTGGATCTTCCTTCCGCACATGAACAAAGCTGTGCCAAAAGATTGAAGATGAGCTCCGTGATGTTCTTTTCGGGCTTTCCAGCTAGTTCTAGCTCGATGAGCTCGAATACTGAATTGGCTTCCACCATTTTCATTTTGTTACTTCCCCATGAAATTGATTCTATCAAAACTTGCAAGGCCGATTTCCTAGCTTGTTGAGAGATGTTCTTGTTCTTTCTCAGTAGCTGTACAATATCCTTGAAGAATTCAGGATTCAGCCTCTCTAACAACCTTGTGCTTGCGATTTCGAAGACCCTTTTCAAGACTAGAACTGCAGTGTTCTTCAAATAAGCTGATTGGTTATCCCTTCCACATCGCAAAACCCATGCCAACGAGTTGATGAAATCATGATTTTCATTGATGAGAACCTTAGTTTGAGTTGATGGAGTCCAAACGAGCAAAAGAATTCTCAAAGCTTCTTCAAGACCAATCGTTTTCCCGTGTCTGTAACATCTTATAATCAACAAAACCATGGCCTCAACCACAGCTATATCTTCCATGCATTTCCTGTTCATTTCATTCTCCATAGCTAGAGTTTCCATTTTCTTCAAACTGCTTATACACAAACGATCATCATCAACAGCTTGAAGACCACGAACAAGTTTAAGAAGATGATTCCTGTCTAGAGGAGATTTCCGTGTGGGGATTCTTCCGACACCGTTGGTTGCATTCTGGGTGCACCATGATTGGATCAGGCGGTGTAGGGTGTGATTGGAAGTCAGTTCACAGTTTCTTGGCAGAGGCTGCTTGGTTACCGGACATGTAATGTCCTTGGCCGTCTTCAACCACCGCTCGATGCTTTCCCGATCGTATGAAATGCCTGTAATTGTTGTTACAGGGTCTTTCATGATTTGAAGAGATATGGGACAGATAAAATATTGAGGGATTTCGATTTGATGATCATGATCCATATTGAAAGAGAGTGAATTGTTGAAGAAGCTAGAGATCAGGAAGAATTGTTTTATTTTTCTGAGCTAAGAAATAGCTAGAGATATATCAGGTGGCTTATTATTTAATGGTATATGGATTCAAAGAAGATGTGTATATATTGACTGCTGAGTATGCCAGGAAAATTCAACATCACCTAAATATGCTTCTATGTTGGTTTTTTCTTCTCTGTTTTCTCATTTATTCTTTTTTCAGTAATACACTTTCTCTCATTGGTCAACCCCACCAGGAACAACATAAAACATGAAAAATACTTATGTCTATGTTTCCAACGAATATTATATGCCTATTTTCATTGGAGGGTCTAACCGGTGAGATCATCTCAGATAAGTTTTTCTCATAAAACACATGGTTGTGTACGACTTTTATCCCGTTGGAACAATTGAATGACCCACAACTCCAACGTCTCTCTGTGGTAAACACCAGAGAAAAACATAACTTCTATGGTACGATCTCATTGCGGTGGTGAGACCGTTCAATAAAAGTATGTTATTTTCGATAAAAATGTATAAATATAATTTTAATTTTAAAATATTATATAACACATTTTTATTAAACGGTCTAATTAATAAAACCGTACCATTTAAGTTTTTTTAATTGAGGTCGATAGAAGGAGGTTGAAATCACCTCTTAACAAAATTATTATAAAATCACGTAAATTTTTAGTTCCACCCTTGATGGTAATGTCACTAGTTCAGTCTTGTAATATCTGAGATTCGATAAGAATCCAAATCGAAAAAATTGTATTTGTAATTGGATCATATTTAATCTTGTATCACATAATATAATTTAAATAATAATAAAAACATCGGTCCTTTTTTCTAGATGTAGATTGTAGAGTAATAAACTGTCTTGTGAAATTTAGATTCATATATGTAGAATAGGATCCAACAACTCCGACTCTCCGAGTAAAAAAAAACAAGAAAAAAAAAAGCAGAATATGACAATTTTTGTGGGCGGAACAAAAACGTTAGTCGTAATTATTATTATTATTTTGAAGTCAAGTTTTTGTACCGTAGTGGCAGCCTCTGGATTTGACTTTAAATTTGAATGTAATTTTAGTGCTTTTTTGACTCACTCATGCACGTATGGATCGGATTTTAGCTGAATTTTCAAACGTGTCAATTTATTTGAATTTTTTTGATAATCCTTTGAAATTCCAGTATTTTGTAGCTCAAAGAAAAAAAAAATACTGATCCGAATATTCTTTTAGATAGAATTGCATTAATACGACTGAATTAATCTTACATACAAATGGATCATATATATAATTAGAACTTGAATACTGTCTTTTGGCAGCTTTTACGTATCAGTTTGTAAATTAACAAAGTTTAATTAATTTAAAGTTTTCATCTAATATGGATTAGTTACAATTGATTACTTGCAAACATCATAACATTCAGATGTTGCATTGGTTTTCTACTCTCGGAGTTATTTGTTTGGTAGATCTATCAAACATTTGTTGGTTTTTTTTTTCTCACATACTGTCTTACTCTCACTCTTTTTAAAATTTTCATAAACATAATTAAGCACACAATTCTTCTTCTTATTTTAAAATGATAAAAGAACAATATTATATACAATTACAAGTAAACCGTAAACAATAACTTGTAAATCACCTTTTAGCATATGTGGTAGTGCACATCTCTTCCACATTTTTTTGTGTATACGTAAAATCTAAGTGGAAATGGTGAGATATGTAATCTTTTTTTATGTGTGTTGTATTGATGTCACCACTTTAATAACTTAAGTTGAAAAGACACCTATTATGGTAAACTATCTAAATTGCCTTTAAATCATCTATTTTTTAATCTCATTGTGTTTTCATCTACACTTTGAAAACGATAACTCTTCTCTCTCTCCAAAAAACTTGTCTTTCTCCAGATTCTGCACAAGAAGTTAACATATATTTGTGATCTTCGTTTATATATTTTTATATATTTCTGTGTGGTTTAACAATGTATACATTCATTATGATTTGTTATCCAGCCTTTGTATGTACATGTATGAACATTTTATTTTTCAAAGGATCAAGCATTTTATTTTTGATAATAATGTTTAGTTAAATCGAGCATATTTGAAGCCAAATCGAACTTTTTTTTAATATGATCGAGCTTATTTTTGAAAGAATCGAGCATTTGTCAAAGGATCAAGAAATTTTCAAAAGACCGAGAATATTTTTCAAATGATCGAGAATTTTTTTCGAAGGACCGAGAATATTTTTCAAAGGATCGAGAATTTTTTTCAAATGATCGAGAATTTTTTTCAAAGGATCGAGAAAATTTTTCAAATGATCGAATCGAGAATATTTTTCAAAGGATTGAATCGAGAAAATTTTTCAAATGATCGAGAATATTTTTCAAAGAATCGAGAATTTTTGTCAAATGATCGAGAAGATTTTTCAAAGGATCGAGATTTTTTTTCAAAAGATCAAGATTTTTTTTTAAAAGATCGAGAATATTTTTTAAAAGATCGAGAATATTTTTTAAAAGATCAAGAATATTTTTAAAAGATCGAGATTTTTTTTCAAAGGATTGAGAATTTTTGTCAAATGATCGATAATTTTTTCAAAGGATCGAGAAAAAATTTCAAATGATCTAGATTTTTTTCAAAGGATCGAATCGAGAATATTTTTTAAAGGATCGAGAATAATTTTCAAATGATAGAGAATATTTTTCAAATGATAGAGAATATTTTTCAAAGGATCGAGATTTTTTTCAAAGGATCGAGATTTTTTTCAAAGGATCGAGATTTTTTTCAAATAATCGAGATTTTTTTTCAAATTATCGATAATATTTTTTAAAGGATCGAGATTTTTTGTCAAATGATCGAGATTTTTTTCAAAGGATTGATAATTTTTTTCGAAGGATCGATAATTTTTTTTTTAAGTACTAACCAGAAAAAAAAAGCTCCAGGGGCGTTGCCCCCTGGCCCCCCGCGAGCTGACCGGGCAGCTCGACTACCGCGAGCTCGGCGGGGAGCTCGACCCCCGATTGCGTCTACGTAGCTTCTGAGTTTCAACGAAACTTTCTCTCTTTATTTCATAACTCTCACTGTAAAATATGAATGAAAGGCTCTGATGAAACAACTATTGGGGGTATTTTTATCCGTTTACCATAATAAGTGTCTTTTAAACATAAGTTATTAAAGCAGTGACAGGTGTTGAAACGTCACCTCCAAAAAGTGTTATTTATTTTTTGAGCCCTAAAATCTAATGGGTTTGAATCGAAACTAGTAAGTTGTTTTATTTATTTATTTTAAATGGTTAAATAATTTAAAAACATATTAAAAAAACTTAAAATGCAAAGTAAAAAATCAGACTTTTAACTTAATTAAAAATCATTATATTATATTTAATACATTTTCTTCTAAAATTATCCTCTCAAAGAAAACATATTTCCAATTGTATTATAATTTTATATTTTATAAATTTCTTTTAACCTATTACCTATTATAAACAATAAAAAAAAACAGTAAATTGACTAAACCTCTTTGAGGTTTAACTTATTAAATCCGAAAACAACTTTATCATAAATTGTCACTCACACCTTCTATCGTTAGATCAAACTTAACTGTTGATAACGAAATGGATATCCACCATCCGACTCAAACATAGAGGGTGGATATCAAATAAAATTTTAGATAATTAAAAATTGAATTGAATTAAAATATACTTCAATTATCCTCTTAAAGAAAACATAATTTTCTTCCAAAATTATCCTCTCAAAGAAAACATAATTTCAATTTTATTATAATTTTATATTTTATATTTTATGAAAGAAACCTATTCCCTATGATAAACAATTAAAAAAAACAGTAAATTAACTGTAACTATATGCTTGTTTTCTCCATCATACAATCAAACCAAAGTCAACTCAACCAAATCATAGAAATCAAACCAAAGATAAAAATACATCCAAATCACTGCCATTAAACTTTCTGCTGAACTCCAAATACAAACCATGAAATATTCAAGGTTTTTAAAATAAATAAATAAATAAATAATAAAAAACCTCAAAAGTCCCCCAAATCGAACTTTCTGGTGACTCCATCCCCGGTGGTGAACGCTGTGTTACATCGTGGAGGAGGCAATCATCCACCAATCTGACTTTACCATCAGTGGAGGAGATGCTTCCCCACGATGAAGCGATTTGCTCCTGGTGGGGCAGATCTACTCCAACTATAGCAGATCATTGCATCGTTTCTGGAGGAGATGTCTTCTCCATGAGTGAAGCTATGGCTCTGCCACGAATGACAGAGCATCAATGCTCGGTCGGGAAGCGATTCCTCCACAAGCGACAACTCCTCCACGAGAAACATCTGAGTAGACCTCCGATTTAAACATTGGCGGTCGAGGCAGTGCAATAAAACAACGATATTTTTTTTCCAGTTTTTCAATTTTACTTTTTATTTTTACTTTCTAAAATTGTTTTGTTTTTCTTTTAATTTATATATTTTTTAATTCAATTCAAGCTTCAATTATTTAAAATTTTATTTGATCTTCACCACCCATATTTGAGATGGACGGTGGAGATCCATTTTTTTTAAAAAAAAATGTTTTGGTTTTGGTTTGGTTTTTTTAGTACTTTAATTTAGGAATAAAAAGTAATTTAGTTTTTTAAATATAAAATTTAATCAACTGTTTAAGTTTGATCCAACCGACGGTAGAGAATGTATATATCAATTTATAATAAAGTTGTTTTTAGTCGTAAAAGTTCAAAACTCAACAATTTACTCTTTCAAGTAAGGCAAAATTAATATTAATTAATTCATCTCTTCCTACACTGTTATTGAACCTTTAATTCTATGTATTTTTTAAATAATCAAAATCATTTCTAAATTATTATTTATCGGATTTTTTAACAATATATTATTGATGTTAAATAAAATAGTTTATAATTTATTGAATTATTTTTATTGAATTGTTTATGTTTTTGTATTATTATTTAAAGAATAGTGTCAGTAATCTCAACTTTTATTGTTACTATTTAATTCGCGTAATATATGATAAGCAGTGAATTCAATCATTATTAATTTGTTTACATTTTTTAATTAACATGTATATTGCAAGTTGGAATATAAATTGGGATACAGAATTAAGATATCTAGCATTATTATTATTTTCAATTACAAACCAATAATAATATTTAAAGGACCGTGTTTAAGTATCAACCCCCTACTAATGAAATATTAATATGTAACCCATTTTAAAAAAATTTAAAAAAATATATAAAAAAAATAAAAGAAAAAATATCATATACCAATAACTTATTGATTGATCTATATTTTAAATGCTAATCCGTCGATATCTAAATATTTTTTATATTCAAACATTTTAGTGATAAAAAAAATGTCATTAAGACTTTTGTATTCGGACTCATTCAGTTACTGTATCCCAAGCCGAGGCTACAAATTTTATTCCTTCAAAAAAAAAAAAAAAAACCATCTTTGCGATTAATATATTTAGTTGACCCCAATAATGATTACACAGTACGCATTATCCTATTTTAAATTTTTAATATACACTACTTCCATATCATTTGTGTTATGGTTGAAAGTGTTCCCAAGCTCAAGTTTTATTATAGTCTCCGATGGAAGAATGGTACGTGAAAAAATAATAATTCATAGGATAAATAGACGGTCTAATAAATATTATTAATATGATCATCTAAGTAGGATCAATATCCTTTATTGTGGTGATATTTTTTTTTCATCTAAAACACTTGAAAAAAAAACTTCGTATTTAAAAATAATAAAAGGGAAATAAATAAAATAAATAAATTATAGTTATTGATTATATATATATTAGGAGAAAGATCAGCTCAACAGACAATCTATATTCCAGTAAGTATTTAAATTTGATATTAATTTTTCATCTATTTTTAGTAAGGAAATAAAATAAAAAAGAAATAAAGAAATAAAATGAAGAAAATAAAAGAAAAAAAAGAAAAAAGAAAATAAAAAGTGATAAATCATTACAAATAAACATTTTAAACAAAAGTAATGAAAACCAAATTTTATAATGATTGTATATCAAATCCATATGTGGAAATGGTGAAATATGTTACCTTTTTTGTTGTGTTGTAATGATGTCACCGTTTTAATAACTTAAGTTTAAAAGACACCTATTATGGTGAACTACCCAAATTACCCTTAAATAATCTATTTTTATTCTCATTGTACTTCTATCTACACTTTGAAAACGATAACACATCTCTCTCCAAAATAGTTGTCTGAAAATCGATCTACAACTCATCTCTCTCTAAAAACCTTGTCTCTCTTCAGATTCTGTTCAAAAAAATAACATATGTTTGTGATCTTCTTTTATACATTGTCATATATTTTTGTGTGGTTTAATAATGTTTTCATTCATTATGATTTGTTGTCCCAATATTTGTATGAACATATATGAACATGTATGAACATTTAGTCTCCAGATTCTGTTCGAGACTTTTTTAAAATACTCCGAGCCTTTTTTATTAGTGTCTGAACTATTTTGATATGATTCTAAGTTTTTTTATACTCTTCCAAGTTTTTTTTATTTGTCTCCGAGTTTTTTTGTCAGAAAAGCTAGAATTAAGTAAAAAAAAGCTCGGTCCCATTAAAAAAGTTCAGACACTTGGTAAAAAAGCTCGATTCGAGCTTTTTTTTAACTTGGCAAGAAGGCTCGAATCAAGTAAAAAAAAATTCTGGCACTTGGCAAAAAAGCTCGAACCCATTAAAAAAAGCTCGGGCACTTGGTAAAAAAGCTAGATTCGAGTTTTTTTGATAAGTGCCTGAGCTTTTTTGGTAAGAGTTCCAGTTTTTTTGCCAAGTGTCCGATTTTTTTTTAATGGGTTCGAGTTTTTTTACCAAGTGCTCGAGTTTTTTTTTTAACTTGGCAAAAAGGCTCGAATCAAGTAAAAAAAAGCTCGGGCACTTAGCAAAAAAGCTCGAACCCTTACCAAAAAAACTCGAATCGAGCTTTTTTACCAAGTGTCTGAGCCTTTTTTAATAGGTTCGAGCTTTTTTGCAAAGTGCCCGAACTTTTTTTTACTTGATTCGAGCATTTTTGTCAAGTTAAAAAAAAACTCGGGTACTTGGCAAAAAAGCTCGAACCCTTACCAAAAAAGCTCGAGACTTTTACTAAAGACTCTGAGCCTTTTGTCTCAGCGGAGAGCTCGACCCCCGAATGCGTCCGCGTAGCGTTTGAGTTTCAATGAAACTTTCTCTCTCTATTTCATAACTCTCACTGCAAAAAAATGAATGAAAGATTCTGATGAAACAACTATTGTGAGCATTTTTGTTCGTTCACCATAATAGATGTCTTTTAAACATAAGTTATAAAAGCAGTGATAGTGTTGAAACGTCACCTCCAAAAAGTGCTATTTATTTTTTGAACCCAATCCATATTTATACCGTATAAAAAGTAAGTCACTTCACATTGTTGTCTTATCAACAACTTTAGAGTTTAAGCAACATTAAGAGTGAAGATGCTCTTAGTTTAATAGTTTATTTATCAAAATTTTCCATAAAAGAAAAACTTACAAAAATTATTACTATTGTATTATTGGTTTTATTTTATTTTATTTTTAAGGAAAAAAAAAAAAAAACCTAACACCATTACATGTCAAGTGGATGCGGGTAGGATCAAGCAAAAAACCCAGTACACATTTGAATCGAACCAAATCAAACAACTTGTTATTTTGTTTATATATATATATATACATATTAAAATAGTATGATTCCAACCGTTTTATAGTCTAAGTTATTAAACTCGGAATAATTGTAAACCAAGTACTTTTAACACAAGTCTCTTATTCTATTACATGTCACGTCCAATTTTTAAAAAAAAATTAGTAAAAGTTTAAAATTAGAAGCCTAATTTATTATCTCTTATTTGTTTTATTCAGCTGTACAAAAATTGGAATTCCTCTATAAGAAAAAAAAAAAGAGACATCTAAGTTGAAAATTTGAAACCGAAAGCCACTATTAAAAATAGAACTGCAGGCTTTCGTATTTCTCCTTCAATTTGAACAAACTCGAGGCTTCCAGTTTATTTCGATTTTTAAATTTTATGTTTATATAATTTTGTCTTCTAGACGTCTACCATAAGTAATAGTGTTTAGGTATGGTTTAATTTTTATATTGGAATTGGATTTGCATATTCTGTAACACTTCTCACAAATGTGGAAATTGTTTATTATATAATAGATTTTAAAAATAATTTTACAATATTTAACTATAATTTATTGTTTAAATTTTCATTTTAAAATTGTATTTTCAAACCAACAATTAGAGCAGTATAAGAGCACCTTCAATACAAATATGTATTTGAAAAAAATTAGGTGTCGTATAAGATATATAGTTAAAAAGTTAGAAAATCTCTTTCCAATATAGTTATCTAACTTTAATATGGAGATGATGTGGTAAAGAAAAAGTAAGAAAATATGGAATTGGATTTCTAATTCTAGAAACTCTTTTAAAAATACTGATTACGATTTATAACTTTTTCCGTCAATAATATTAAAATTTATTTAATTATAAAATTAAGAATGAGAGGTAGTAAAATAATTATATTATTATAATTTGTTAAAAGATGGATGTATATTTATCTTTATATAATTACATTAGAAATATAAATATGAATTTTTCTATTTTTTTTCTTAAAATAAACCTACAAAATATTTAAAAACTTATAAATGAATATTTGTATTTAAGGTGATATAATAACCGATAAATTTTCAAGAACTTTAGATTTTAGGCCAGGAACCCGAAGCACTTGCCATTAAATGGTATTATGGAAATGGTATCTACATCTGACTTTTGACTTTTGACTTTTGACTTTGAATTCGGCTTTCCATTTATTGAGTGCCACATGTAAATCAAACAGACATTTCCATTCAAAAGACAAAAAAATTGACAAAACACAACTCCCTGTCGAAGGGAAAATTCCTAGTCAAATTTGTATTCGAGACTTCGAGTCCATATTTGCTCCCCCTCTTATAAAGATGATATGTGTTCATTAAATAGATAAATTTATTTTAATATTATTATATTTTAAAATAAATTTATCATTTTTTAGACATATAATATTTATACAGAAGAGTGTAATACTGGTGGAGTAAAAGAACTCTTTATATTCAACGATAACGGGTCACAGGCTCACAGCCAAGAATGTTGATTCCCAACATCTACATGAAAATTCCTAGTCATTTTTTTTTTCAAAATTTTCATGTAAATATAAAAATCTAACAGCAATGTTTATAGAATTGATCTAGTAGTTAAATATATTTAATTCTTCATCTTACATCAGAGAAAATTTAAAATTAATTTTTTTACAGGAAAATTTAAAATAGTTGGAAGGTCAAGGAATAACTTTACATAAACAATTATGATCTTATCATAATTGTTAAAAAAAACAGTTATAATAAAATTATAAATTTATAGATCCTAATGGTTGGACGAGAATGAATGAGAGACATTCAACCTATACCAAGCAATTTGATATTGCGTTGGAACGTGGGAATCAATGAATCATGCATGATTCATGAGCCTCTCTAGAACGTCTTTGGAAGAGAGGATTGCCTACCTATCACTTAAAATACACCAATGATTTTTTTTTTGAATGAAAAAAATACATCATGATTCACATTGATGGACCGTACCGGGTCCCAGATGGACCCATTTATATATTAAAATAAAAAAATAAAAAATAAAAATAAATGATATCAAAGAGTATTGAATCATGGTTCATAACCCTTATTTAGATAAATAAGTTTTCATTTATCTTTTATTTATTTTTATATTGATTAGACCTCTCTTCAATACTCTTATTTATCCTATGTGGGATATGAGATTAAATACAACTATAATTATAAACAATTACTATAACCGAGATTAGAGAATAATACTATGTGAATGATATTTAATGATTATATATATATATATATAATTTTTGTTCATAGATAGAAAATATGAAAATTATTGTATGATAATATAATAATATCAACAGATGGTTTATTTGATTTTTTTTTAACAAAACCATTATTTAATTTGAATAGATCTCTCAATTCGCTTTATGTTTTCCATATTTAGATTTAAAAAATGGACCCAAGAGAATATCATTATGTTATATACTTGTATCAATGAATGGAAATGAAAATTTAATCCCACATCCCATATCGGATAAATAAGAGCAATGAATAGAGATATAACCTATATATAAATGTGGAAAAAGTAAAAGAAAACATACTTACTTGGCCAACGGTTATGGGTCGCATCCAAATACTCTATGATATTATTAATAAATTATATATATATTTTTTAAAAAGTAAGAGTGAGTCAGCCTGTTTGGCCCACCTAGCCGGCACGCAGACCGGCACGCCCGTTGACATAGCCTGCCATGGCCGTGCCCACATGCCGTGTCGGGCACTTGTTTTCCAAAACAGGTCGTGCCTGGCACGGCACGCCCAATTGGGTGTGGCGTGCCAGGCCCGACTTGTTTTGAAAAACAGGCCCGACATGCCGGGCTGGCCCAATGTTAGACCAATAGTTGTTGTCAAGATTTTATTTTCACATGTGAACGATAAAAGTATATCCGATGGAGAGCACTAGATTTTACATTAAATTGGTGTTAAAAGAATATCTTTAAAGAATGTTTTTATATTAATTTTTTTTTCTACTCTAATAATCTATACCAAAAGAACATTTTTAAAGAATATTATTTCAATAAATTTTTAAATTATTATAAAAATTTAGTATTAGTTTAATATCTAATTTATAAATAAATTAAATAAATTAAATATATATATCAATATTGATATCATTTTAAAGATCTTAATAAGATTTTTTTAGCCGTATATTTTTTATAATAAATATTGTTATAATCAAATAAAAAAAGATTAAATTAAAAAATTTATACGCTATAAAGTTATGGTGTGACTAATAAAAAATAATTAAAAAATAAAAATAATTGGTAGAACGGTGTATCATTGTTCATTACACCTACTAAATTCCACTAAATTGATGTTTTCTCACCAATTTGGTGTCTTATCGGAGATGACCTCATTTGAATCCTGCGATTGATGTTTTCATTTTTTGGGAATCAAAGAAATTTCAATAGCGGACAACTGAATATATTGGAATACAAATTATTACAAACTGACCAGATTTAAGCATCATCAAGTTGGATGATAATCGACCTAATACAAGGAAAATTAGAGATAGTTAAACCTCCGGGCTCCGGCCAATTTAGTGGGGGTGCAAATCATGGATCCCGAACCATTGAATGCACGATTCGTGTATGGGCGCGACCTGCGGACACGTATGCCGCTCCGATTGGACCGTGAGAGTACAGAAATAATTAGGCCTACCACTGTTGAACCGTTGTATCCTAGGAGACAGTCGCCTAATACACATACGGTGTTGTCCGGCGAAATTGTCTTAAGGACACTGTTTGAAACACGGGCCTCGGATCAAACTCTTTTTCTAACGTTACTTTCTGTTTTCATTGATACCAGTCAGGTTTGATTGCAAAATATGTTTTACAATCTTAAGACAAATTTCGTTTTTCTTTTCTTTTTTAATTTCTTTTTTCCAAACAACGTTTGCTTATTCAAACTTTTTGGTATCAGATTTCTGGTTCAGATCGTAACAGGCTTGAAAAATAAATCAGCTCGTAAAACTGTGGTAATCGGGTTCCTCTAGAACACTGATTCAATTTGAAAATCGGGTTCTTTGGAACACTGATTTCAATTGTATATGACCTGTGGAAATCGGGTTCTTTGGAACACTGATTTCAATTTGAAAGATATATATTAATCTGTGGAAATTGGGTCTATTATTAGACACTGGTTTCGAAATCAATTGTGATTTCAATTGTGTTATCGGGTCTGCAATGTCAGACACTGATTCTGATTTCCATCGTGAAATCTGATTTGATATCAACTGATATCTTTGCTATTATTTCTGTGATACTAAAACGATTATGTTTTTGTTTCAGATATTATAGCAAACAAATCGAATGTGAACTCCAGTGTTCCACTAGAGACTCCAGAAGTTAATCCAAGTATGGTATTAGATACTTCAGCTGTGAACGCTGTGCTTGTGGGCCAGGTACCAGTAGTACTACCTACTGTGGCTACAACAACTCCGGCCATCAACTCCTTCATGAGAAACATGCCTGATCCGGTGATGAGCCAGTATATGAGTCAAGGGAATGTTCCCATGGCAAATCTCTACATGAATTCGGTACCTTTGCCGATGAATCATATGGAGAAGCCTGATAAGTTCAGTGGACCGAATTTTAAACGATGGCAGCAAAAGATGCTGTTTTATCTGACCACATTGAACCTTGGCAGATTCTTGACTGAAGATGCTTTTAAACCTAATAATGGTGAAGAGCGAGATGTTCAGGTATGGAATGCTATTGATGCATGGAATCACTCGGATTTCCTGTGCTGTAATTACATACTGAACGGGCTGTCAGATTTGCTATATAGCGTTTATTCTTCAAAGAAAACAACCAAAGAACTGTGGGAATCATTAGACCGCAAATACAAAACTGAGGATGCTGGTTCCAAGAATTTAATTTTCCACCGGTTTCTTGATTACAAGATGGGGGATTCCAAGACAGTTATGAGTCAAGTCCAAGAGCTACAAGTGATTCTGTATGAGATACATGCCGAAGGGATGACCCTGAGTGAAACTTTCCAGGTAGCTGCGATCATTGAGAAGCTTCCTCCTTCATGGAAAGAGTTCAAAAACTATCTCAAACACAAGCGAAAGGAGATGAAGATCGAGGATCTAATTCTCAAGCTTCGTATTCAGGAAGATCACATTAAGTATGACAAGAAAGATGTCAATGCGCCTGAAGCGAAGATCAATGTGGTTGAGCATGGGCAAAGTTCTAAACCAAAGAAGAACAAGCTTGAGAAATGATCCAAATTGGGTCCTAAGAGAGGAGTCTCTAAGAAGCCAAAATTCCAAGGAAAGTGCTTCAACTGTGACAAGCTGGGTCACAAATCTTCTGAGTGCAGGTTGCCAAAGAAGAAGAAGAACCATGAGGCAAACGTGGTTGCTGGAATCTCAAGAGATGTATTCGAGATCAATCTCTCCGCAGTTGTGACAGAAGCAAACCTTGTTGGTCAAACCCAAGGGAGTGGTGGTTGGATACTGGGGCCACTCGTCATATATGCTCTGACAGGGAGATGTTCAATATATTTGAAGAAATGAAGAAGGAAGAAAAGTTGTATATGGGCAACTCAGCCACATCTGACGTGAAGGGACGTGGTCAAGTCATTCTCAAGATGACCTCTGGTATAACCCTGAGCTTGAACAATGTGCTGTATGTACCTGATATACGCAAGAACTTGGTTTCCGGTTCGTTGCTCAATCAGCATGGGTTCAAGATGGTGACTGAATCAGACAAAGTGGTTTTAACCAAGCAGGGAACTTATGTGGGTAGGGGATATGTAACTGAAGGGTTGTTTAAGCTTAATGTATCTGTTGTCAAAAGAACAATCAATAAAGATAATTCTTCAGTTTATTTGCTTGAGTCTTCCAATTTATGGCGTGGTAGACTAGGACACGTTAATTATGATACTCTGCGTAGATTAATTAACTTAAATCATATTTCCATATTCAATATTGATCCTAAACATAAGTGTGAAGTTTGCGTTGATGCAAAACTAACAAGGTCATCATTTCAAACTATTGAAAGGAAATCTGAACCTCTTGATTTAATTCACACAGATATATGTGATTTAAAATTTGTTCAAACAAGAGGTGACAACAAATATTTCATCACATTTATAGATGATAGCACCAAATACTGCTATGTATATTTGTTGAAAAACAAGGATAAAGCTATAGAGAAGTTTAGTCTCTATAAAACTGAAGTTAAGAATCAACTCATCAAGAAAATCAAGATACTGAGAAGTGACCGAGGTGGTGAATATATAGTACCGTTTGGTGAATTCTGTGCTCAACACGGAATCATACATCAAACTACTGCACCATATTCCCCTTAGCAAAACGGTATTGCAGAACGTAAAAATCGTACCTTGAAAGAAATGATGAATGCAATGCTGATAAGTTCTGGAGTGCCTCAGAACATGTGGGGTGACGCTATATTGTCTAGCAATTACCTTTTAAACAATGTACCCCGAAAGAAAGAAGACAAGACACCATATGAACTATGGAAAGGAAGAAAGCCTTCCTATAAATTCTTACGAATGTGGGGGTGTCTTGCCAAAGTAGCAGTACCTATACCTAAGAAGGTGAAAATAGGTCCTAAAACTGTTGACTGCATTTTCATTGGATATGCACAAAACAGTAGTACTCATCGATTCTTGGTCTATAAATCTGACATATCAGATATACACAAAAACACGATAATGGAATCTAGAAACGCGATGTTCTTTGAACATGTTTTTCCATATAAATCCAATGATGAAGCAAGTTCGTCAAAACGAACACATGATGATAGTTGTGAGGACCAAGAACAAGGAAATGAAGTAGAGGATGAACCTAGACGTAGCAAAAGAGCAAGGACGGAAACGTCTTTTGGTCCAGATTTTATGACCTATTTGCTGGAAGGTGAACCTCGAACCTTCAAAGAAGCGGTAAGCTCTTCTGAAGGACTCTTGTGGAAAAAGGCAATCAAGAGCGAAATTGATTCCATCATTCAAAATCATACTTGGGAATCAGTGGATCTTCCTCCGGGATGTAAACCGCCAGGATCCAAATGGATTTTCAAAAGAAAGATGAAAGCAGATGGAACAATTGATAAGTATAAGGCCAGACTTGTAATTAAAGGTTATAATCAACGAGAAGGCCTAGACTACTTTGATACATATTCTCCTGTGACGAGAATAACCTCCATTATAATGATACTTGCAATCGCAGCTTTACGAAATCTTGAAGTACATCAAATGGATGTGAAAACGGCTTTCTTAAATGGAGATTTAGATGAAGAAATTTACATGGAACAACCTGAGGGTTTTTCTGCTCCAGGACAAGGGAAGAAAGTCTGTAAATTGGTGAAGTCTTTATATGGTTTAAAGCAAGCACCAAAACAATGGCATGAGAAATATGAAAATGCTATGATGTCAAACGGATTTAAGATCAACTAATGTGACAAATGTGTTTATGTCAAGGACACGGAAAATGACTATGTCATTGTGTGCCTTTACGTTGATGACATGCTCATTGTTGGTAGTGATGATAAAATGGTCAAATCTACAAAGGATATGTTGAAATCAAGATTTGATATGAAAGATATGGGACCGGCTGATATAATATTGGGAATGAAAATCTCAAGGACATCTAACGGACTCATACTAAGTCAATCACGCTATATTGACATGATTCTTGAGAAATTCAACAAAAATGATTCTGGAATTTATAGAACACCAGTAGATACAAATCTACATCTATCCAAGAATAAGGGTGAGAGCATCTCTCAACTAGAATATTCTCGAGTGATAAGAAGTCTGATGTACTTAACCAGTTGTACAAGACCAGATATAGCGAATGCAGTCAGTAAATTAAGCAGATATACGAGTAATCTAGGAACCGATCACTGTAAAGGAATAGTAAGAGTACTGAAGTACTTACGATTCACTCGTAATCATGGAATGCATTATACCAGATATCTAGCTGTCCTAGAAGGATACACTGATGCTAACTGGATATCTGATATGAAGGATTCAAAATCCACTAGTGGGTATGTGTTCACACTGGGTGGTGCGGCGGTATCTTGGAAATCCTCCAAACAAACATGTATAGCCAGATCCACCATGGAATATGAGTTTATAGCATTAGATAAATGTGGAGAGGAGGTTGAATGGCTACGCCAATTCTGAGAAGATATTCCAAGATGGCCAAAGTTTGTGCCGGCGATTTGCATTCACTGTGATAGTCAATCAGCAATAGGAAGAGCACAGAGCAGTATGTATAATGGGAAGTCTAGACATATACGTCGAAGACATAATACCATTAGACAGCTAATCTCAACTGAGGTTATCACTATTGACTATGTAAGATCAAAAGATAACATTGCGGATCCGCTAACTAAAGGGTTAAACAGAGAACTAGTTGAGACATCATCGAGAGGAATGGGACTAAAGCCCATTAGATAAAAGGTCGATACAATGGACACCCAACCTAATTGACTGGAGATCCCAAGATCTAGGTTCAATGGGACAACCAAGTTGTAAGACTCAGTTGGATCACTGTGGGGGTTACCCTCAAGTCCATTCCTATGATGAAACAGTGATGCCCGTAGGGAAAAGGTTAAACTGTGGTTTTTAATGATTCTTATGCTTCGAAATTCCTAGGTATGGAAATCCGAGCAGAGTAAAGCGGGTTACTCTTAATTAAGAAAACACCTATGTGAGAGAGAAGTGAGGCCGCTTCTAAAAGAGAATAGTGAAGGGTTATATTCTCCAGAGACTCTCACAGAACCAGGCGCATGTTCATGGCCAAAACGAACATAAAAATGAGAACCAAATCAGGTCTGGAAGATACCTGTGTAAGGTGTGTGATCGTTTACACAAAAAGGCAGAACAGTTCAAGGATATCACATCTACTGATCAGCCAGTAAAGTAAGCATACCTTTACAAGGGAAGGTTCAAAGGGTAACACCTACCTATCCTATGCAGGCTTCGACCGTTTGAACTTACCAAACCTCTTCTTTGTGTCTCCTAGGTCAATTTCATTCATGTGGGGGATTGTTGGAAATTTTGTGATAATATCTCATGTTGACGGCAAAAATTGAGTATGATAAATTCCATAGAAATGGAAGATTAAAGTGGATTTGAATTCTCCTCCGTGAGAACTTCGAAATGGTATACTCAAATTCACAAAATGGTTAATGGGTGAATGAGAAATTGAATCTCAAAGTGGACCCATTGTGTAGGGATTAAAAGGAATCCCACATTGCTTAGGGAAATCATTTATAAGTAGTTTATAAGTGAATGTGTGATATGAGCTTTCAACATGTGTGTGGCATAGAGGCTCTCTCTCGCGCGCGCAGAGGGAGGGGGGGTGCAAATCATGGACCCCGAACCATCGAATGCACGACTCGTGTGTAGACGCGACCTGCGGACACGAATGCCGCTCCGATTGGACCGTGAGAGTACAGTTGACCTTTTGCCACTTCCCTAAGTCAACGTTTTTGATTGTGATGAATAAGGAAAACTTTAATTGTTTGGATTCTGTATTCTTAATGATCTGATTTCTTACTTGATCATTAAGAATATAGAATCGAGTTTAATTAGAAATAAATCTCTTTGGAGAATATTATCTAATTAAATTATTTCCTTATTAAATCGAAACGAATTTTCCAATTATAATCCCGAATTAATCCCAAAACCCTAGTGTTACGGTTTGGGTATTTAATCCCTCTTATATTCTGTTCAACACACACAGAAAAATAATTCAAGTTTATTTTGAGCAGCTGAATTCGTTTCTTCTCTCTGTTTCTTGGTAAGTTCAAAACTCGGTTTGAGTTTGATGGTAGTGGATAGTGCTTAGGTCTACCACTGTTGAACCGTTGTATCCTGGGAGACAATCGCCTAATACACATACGGTGTTGTCCGGCGAAATTGTCTTAAGGACACCGTGTGAAACACGAGCCTCGGATCAAACTCTTTTTCTAACGTTACTTTCTGTTTTCATTGATACCAGTCAAATTTGATTGCAAAATACGTTTTACAGATATTTCTCTTTTACAAGAGAAGTTTTGGGATATCTAGGATTTAACTCAAATCATTAGAAGTAAAAGGATGTGACTTTGTACGTAATTGAATTGTATCATCAAATGACTATTATTTATATATATATATATTTTAAGCTTTCCTCATGCATCTCCATTTTCTTCCTGTTCTGCCTTGTTGGTCCCTTCTAGGAAATTGCTGTCAACACTAATCTCTGGAAGGATTTATACTTATTTGAGTGAGGCTTTACTTGTACAAGGACTTACAAACACATTCATATATACAATAGATTGTAATAATAAGATTAATGCAATCAATTTCAGTAAGTGATCCAACACTTATAATTCATCAAATTACAACAAGAATTGAGAGATTTTAAAGATTCATTTTGTCAAATATTGTTTCACATGACATGCATTTATTCACCATATATATATATATATATATATATATATATATATATCGATGCAACAAAGAAATATCACCTTAGGAGAAGATGTGGTCCTTCTATTTCCCATGCCACCATTATTTATAAATTATAAGATGTCTAAAAACTTCAACTCTGTATCGTATTGCAACCCCAACCTAATTTGCAACCCCAAATAAAGCATCTACACATGAATATCATTACAACTTGGAAAATCAGAATAATTGGGTGGTTGGTGGTTAAATTGCAACATTTCAAAACTTAAATAAAACAAAATATCTTCACGGTTTTTACTGTCATAAAACCTTTTTTTTTCTAATATAGATATAAGTGATTAAAAATAGTAACTTTCAAACGTTTAAGTATAATGAAACATACAACCACTCAATATGATTTGATGGTAAATAATGTTCATTCATCATAACAATTTATAATATTATTTTAGTTTTAGATGAAAAACTTTTATTATTATTATTATTATTATTCAAGCATTTTTTGTCCAACTAAATGATAATATTTGTTTTTCAAATTATTTGTTCTTAAAATTACTAAAAATATCATAATTGGAATTAACCAAAATAAATTATTCCTATTAAATTTTAAGAGAATAAAAACCATATATTTTTTTAAAAGAATTTATTACGGATCACGCCTAGGGATGTCAATTTGACCAGCACCCGTGGACACCCGTCTGAACCTGACCCTGTAGGGTCGGGTGTGGATGGTGAATTTACGGCTCGCGGACCCGTGAACCCGTTTAATGAAAAACCCGGTGGGTTCGCGAACAGGTGCGGGTTAGAAAACGAACTCGCGGGTTGGACCCACAAACCCGCATAAATAAAATACTTGTATATAACCATACATAGACATTTGAATTATTTTTGGTCGTTTTATTTTTATGGTTATTATTGTTTTATAATGTATCAAGTAGGGAATTAGAAATGAAAATTTAATTCAATTAAGTATCAAATATGTGATTACAAGTGGAAATTTATAAATGACAAATCACGGGTTCGTGGGTTGCGAGTTTGTGGGTATCCCGCGGGTGAAGCATCCACCCGTGAACCCCATATAGTTTCGTGGGTTCACGGGTGAGGGTATGGATGCAGCCATAACCCGTTTACCTACACGGGTTCGAGGGCGGGCGTGTGTAAGGAAAATTTTCACGGGTGAAGATTTGGATTTTACAAAACCCACCTGAATCCGACCTGCTGTCATCTCTAATCACGCCACATTGTAATTATAATAAATAAATAAAATGTTCTCTGATTTTGAAAATATCTTGAAATATGTTTTTTTAAATGTTTATTGTTTAATTTATTTAAAAATCATAAGTTAAAAAAAGGTTTTTAATATTAAAACAAAATCTTCCATTACAATGCCTAAATTATATTTTATAAAGTAAATAAACGGGTAAAATTAATATTTGATACAAGAACACCTAATTTTACTTTTTCGGTTAATGCCTCAAACGATATTGAGTCGGCTCTGATTGGTCCGAGATTCTTTCTCGCCCAATGTCTCTCTTCCTTTGATGTTTTTTTCCATTTCGTTCTCCTAGGTTTCTTTTTTTTTTTTTTTTTTTTAATTTGGCTGAACAACTCTCCATTTCTCTTCAATTCTTACTTCTCTTCAGATTCTTCTCTTTATTTTACTCAAGATATTTTCCTATTGTAGTTTTAAATTTTCCTCTGCTTGTATTTCTTAATTCATTATATGAGTAATACTACACTACCTCAGAATTTATCAAAATTCATTGTATAAAATGACGTGTCAAGTTGATTTGTAACTACTGCATCATCATATAATCAATATTATTGCTACAAATCAAATCGCCATGACATTTTGGCAAATTTTTGGGCCGTGTATCATTATTCTTATTCTTTTATAAGTAACTAAATTTACATACCTTAAAAACCGTATGTACACCTCAAATTAGTATGTTTTTAAAAATCCAATAATACCCTTAAGTAAAATTATTAAGGGGTCGTTTGATATGGGATAATATTTACATGATAATGAGAATCATAAGAATCTGATAACATTCTTATGTGCTGTAACTATGTTAGGGTTTTTTTATTCCGAGGAAAGTGAACCCCATAGGAATCACATTACCCTTGAAGGGGGTAATGTGAAACCCATCCCGATAGGTAGGTTTTATAATACCTTCCATCTGATTCTTATCGTGGGATCCACCCTCATTAAAAAAAAAATATTATTATTCTTTCTTCAATTCTTTTCTCCTTCTCGGTTATTCTATTTTTCCTCATTTTCTATTTTCTTCCTTTTCTCTTTCTATTTTTTTTTAAAATATAATTTAACTGCTTCCACATCAATTAGGACATGACACAAATCTTGCATCTTCAGGACCGGTTGGATCTCTTGGCAATTGCCTAAAGCCCTATCGAAAATCAAGGTCCCATATTTTCATTATATATATATATATAAACAATTAATATCCAATATTTTTTTCAATTTATTATTCAAAAAATATCTCTTTAAAATTATAAATTACCTTTCATTCCTACTTTCAAGTCAAAGATTCCTATTTTCAAGTCCACCAAATTTAAGTGGACTTAAATATTCATTAACATTTTCCTAAAAAAAAATGCACTTTAATGTTATTCTTTTTCTTTAAACAGTTAATTTTTTTTAATTATATATTCACACTAAAATTTATTATTTTATATCTTCTTCTTTATTCAATCAAACCATCAAATTGCACAATCAAACTCTCATGCTACAATCAAACTCTCACATTGTTTCTATAAGTACTCTTTCATAAACATTCCAAGTTCAATTGTTCCAAACTATAATACTTTAATTATTTATTTATTTATTTTGTTTTTGACTGTATCAGAATTATTTATTTTTTTGTAAGCATTGATAACTGATAATCGGATATTAAACATGTCTAGTGAAAAATACAATTCTAGATACGAAAAACTAGAAAAAACAAATTAGCAAAATTATTTAACTCACAAAAAGGTGGTCTTGATAAATTTGTAACCAGTAGTAAAAAAAAAAGGTTGTAGAATCGCAATGCCTCACTTTAAATTTTTGTCTAAGGCCTTGGTTACCCTTGAGCCACCACTGTGCATCCCTACAACTCTCTCAAATAGAAAGTGGTTCTTCAATAAATAAATAAAAAATCTTAAAATGGATTTTTAAAGAAAAATAAATAATGAAAAATGGAATTTGATTTTGAAAAAACTAAGAAGAGAAAGAATAGTAAGAGTATTAAAGTCAACAACAAAATTTGAAATAATAATAAATTTGATTGAATAACATAATAATTGTTATAGGTGGTGTCTATTTATAAAAATACAATACAGTATAATTAAATAAAGGGTTTTTTTTAGTATTAAGTGGGGTTTATTTACAAATTACAGATTTTTTTAAAAATTTGATAGATATAATTATAAAAGGGGTGCATATACAATTTTTTAAGGGTGTCATTATCACCATTCTTCTTTTATTGATCTTACTAATTAATTCGGGCTTGTTCTTTCTTAAAACTTGGCTGGACTCATTCATTTTCTTTTTTTATATTTTATTTGGGGAAAGTATCATTTTCCCCTCTAACTTTTGCCTGATTGTTAAGACGAGGACAAGTTTTCATCGTTTTGACCGGTCCCCGTTTCAAATGGAAAGAATATATTATATACCTCTTCTGTTACTTTTTCCATCCATTGACGGTCAATCCTTATGATCAAATGACCGTTTCATTCCTTCAATTTACTCTAGATATGTTTTTCCTACATATTTATTAAAGATTATTTTTTTTTTAAAAAGGTAAACAATACCAAAAAGAAAAAGGTAAAATTTCGATCATTATCGATACCCGAACGATTAAGAAATTTGGATTGATCTTATTTACATTTATGCAATCTGTTTTGTTTACAAGCAGTAAAAAAACATAACTTTCCTCCTTATTTCAAACCATTTTCTCTCGATCTTCCAGAGAAGTAACAAGGCATTAAACTGCATCTCCATTTATAATAGTTAAGATCCATGGTGAAATCCATGTATTCTCAGCTAAATATCCAAACAAACAAGTGCACATATCATATTAAGCACAAACCAACCGACAGATTTGGATATATCGATTCCAAACACAAACAAAAAAATATCACAACTCGAATTTATCAAATAAACTACCTATTGGTTTTTGAATCTAAAAAAAAAGATACCAGTAACAACAAATTCCAAACCCAAAAATCCCAACTTTTTCAAACCCAAAACCAGAAATCTCTCTATCTTCAACCACCATAAAACAAAATCGATTAAAATCAAAATCAAACCAAACAAAATTGAATAAAATCACACCAAAAAAACAAAATCTAACAAAATCACAATCAAACCCATACCCGGTTGGCTTACATCATCAACAATCATACCCAGAAAAAAAAACCAAAAAAAAAAAATCATACCTAGAAAAAAAAATGACCCATTCACAAACATTAGAACTTCAGCCACCACCCCCAAATCACAACCACACGCCGCCACCGCCATCCACCCAAACCCCACCAAGAGCCCCCAAAACAGCCCAAACCAATCGAACCGAACCACCCACACCCAAACACAATCGACCAAAAATCACCCAAACCCAATTGATGATGAAGAAGAAGAGATCGATTTAGGGCTTAATGATGAAGATGAAGAGATAAAGAGATGAGGAGATGAGAGAGAGAGATGAGAGAAACATATGAGAGGAGAGAGAACATTGAACATATTTTATTATTTAATTGATTTTGTTTAATTATGTTTTTACAATATTATCTTTTTAAATATAGTGGTTGACGAAAAAGGTCGTAGAATAATATACATTCTTTCCATTTTACGGGGTTAGCGGTCAATATGACGAAAACTTATCATCGTCTTAACAATAGAGTAAAAGTCGAGGGATACTTTCCCTTTTATTTATATAGAAAAGGTCGGGCTTCTTAATAAGGGACTAGCAACCGTTATTTGTTTTTTTTTTTAAACACGGGCTCGGGTACTTTAATGAGATAAAATGATGGGCTAGGTTCATATGTTCAAAGTTTTGATGTTACAGTTGGAGTGATGTTATATTTGCTCACATCCATCCATCTTGACTAATGATGTGACAATTGTTGAGTGGACATACAGTTATCATTTTTCTCACTCACCACATGTATTCCCTCCCTAATTGTCACATCATTGGTTAAGATGAAAGTTTAATAAAAAAATAAGATGTTTAACACTACTATATACGGTAAATACTCTTCATGGAAATGGCTTTTCTTTTTGTCTGGTTATCGTTGAAGTATTCAATGTTTAATATAATATTGAATGAGCGCTCTAATGTGTTTTCCAATATCATAAGGGAGTGGGATCTGCAGCAAGATGTCACGGCCCGCCCAATTTTGATCCAAGGAGCCCAAACAAAGCCCAAAGTTAGGCACAAGCCCTTGGAAGATTCTAGAGTCTTCTCCACTCATCTAGCAAGGTCATCATTGGAAGACTCTAGTAACATTCTAGAACTCTCTTGTAAATATCTAGGGTTATGAATACTTGTAGAGAAACCTAGATACATGTAGAACATTCTGGAGACTCAATCTCCTAGAGTAGTCTAGAACATTCATTGAGGAGGTGAACCACTATAAATAGGTAGCCCCTCTCATTTGTAAGGCATCCAAGCCAAGAATACTCAAAGCATTGTAAAACTTTCTCATAGCAATACACTTTGCCTTATTTTCCTACAAAGCTCTTCTAGTCATTCTCTAGTCTCTCTAGCTTTTGAGAGTGATCAAGCAAGGCTTACTTAACAATCTCGCCCAGAAATTGTCTAAGTGCCTCACGGGTTAGCTGCGCAAACTTTAACCCCGTGACAGTTGGTATTAGAGCCAGGTTAAGCAACCACAGCTAGTTCGCGAAGCAATGGCATTCGACAACGAAGTTGCTGCTAGAGCAGAAGAGCAAGGGCGTGGACGTGATGAGCAACGTTCCCACGCCAAGCGGAGTAAGTCCAAGGGTCCATCCACAGATGCCTTGGAAAATCGGATTGTTGGCTTGGAGGAAGCTGTATCAGGGATGGAGTCTACCTTGAACGACGTTGCTGACCGTCTTGATTGCGTGGAGACGGACTATGGTGAAATCACTCAAGCAACCAAGTCTACCATCCACGAGTTCCAAAAGAGCCTCAAAGAGGACCTCACACGTGAGTTCCGCAACATCCGCAGCTTTGTAGAACAAGAGTTGCGGGCTATACGCTCGGAAGTGTCCGATGTTCGCACTGAATGGGCTACACACAAAACCAGCCTAACCTTTGGCTTTACTGCCACCTCTAGCACAAGCACATTGAGTGCCATTCAAGTGCCCAAGCCAGCAACATACCATGGTACTCGCAATGCCACAGAGGTCGAAAACTTTCTTTTTGGTCTTGAACAATATTTTGAGGCCAAGGGTGCTCGTGACGATGCTACCAAGATCGTAAACGCACCCATATTTCTTCGGGATGCCGCTCAACTATGGTGGAGACGTAAGCATGGCGACATAGGCAAAGACATCAACCCCATCAATACATGGAAGGAGTTCAAGAAAGAACTCAAAAGACAAATCTGTCCCACAAATGCGGAGAAAGAGGCCCGAGGCCGTCTTCATCGATTGAAGCAAACTGGTAGCATTAGGGATTACGTCAAGGAGTTCACTACTCTTTCCCTTGAAATCGAAGACATGTCCGAGAAAGATTCGCTTTTCTACTTCATGGATGGTCTGAAAGATTGGGCAAGGGTGAAGCTAGAAAGGAGAAATGTGCAAGACCTAAACACCGCTATTGCCGAAGCTGAAGCACTCACCGATTACTCCACCCAATCGAAAGAAAAGAAGGCCACCCAAAGCAAAAGTGGGGGAGACAAATCCGGGCAGAAGAACCAAGGCCGCAAGGATGAGGGACAACGAAAGTCTTTCAACTCGGACAGACGTAAGCCTAACGGAGGTAAGTCCGAAGCCCCTAAACCTAAGTCTCCTTGTTTCATTTGTGACGGACCGCATTGGGTGAAAGATTGCCCCAAGCGGAAAACCCTTAATGCCATAATGTCTCAACACGAAGAAAGCCAAGATGGAGGACACGAGACAGGCATGGGGTCACTCAGGCAGCTTGGTGCACTTAAGAGCAACAGTGCCCGTCAACTTCCACCAAGAAAGGGCTCATGTTCGTAAATGCCTCAATCAATGGCAAAGCTGTCCGTGCAATGCTAGATACGGGGGCAACTCATAACTTTGTCTCCATAGACGAGGCCAAGAAGCTAAGCCACAATATCACCAGTGGAGGAGGCACGATCAAGGCTATCAACTCACCGGTAAAACCAATCGCAGGCATTGCCAAGGCTATTCCAGTTGGCCTTGGAACCTGGAGTGGAAGACTTGATTTCTCTGTCGTACCCATGGACGACTTCCAAGTGGTGTTAGGCATGAAATTCTTCGATCAGGTGCACACCTTCCCCTTCCCAGTCAGGAACTCCCTCAGCATCCTTGATGGGAGCAAGACTTGCATGGTCCCAGCGGAACGCACAACCAAGGCAGAGTCCAAAGCGTTGTCCGCCTTGCAGTTCAAGAGGGGATTGAAGAAGGATCCTAGCTTCCTAGCCACCTTCCGGGAGCTCAACGATGGAGAAGACCAAATCACTTCCCCAGACCCAATGCCGACCAAGGTCCGAGACATTCTTGGAGAATACAAGGACGTTATGCCAAAAGAGCTTCCGAAAAAGCTCCCACCTAGGCGAGAGGTGGATCACCAGATTGAGTTGGAGCCCGGTGCCAAGCCTCCCGCCATGGCGCCTTATCGCATGGCACCACCAGAATTGGAGGAGCTTCGTAAGAAACTCCAAGACTTGCTCGACTCGGGCTACATTCGGCCCTCCAAAGCCCCATATGGTGCTCTGGTCCTATTTCAGAAAAAGAAAGATGGGACGCTCCGCATGTGCATCGACTATCGGGCCCTGAACAAGATCACCATCAAGAACAAGTACCCGATACCTTTGATAGCTGATCACTTTGACCAGCTAGGCAAGACGTGCTACTTCTCCAAGCTGGATCTTCGATCAGGATACTATCAGGTGCGCATTGCGGTCGGAGATGAACCCAAGACTGCATGTGTGACAAGATATGGTGCTTTCGAATTTCTAGTCATGCCATTTGGCCTCACCAACGCACCAGCTACGTTCTGCACTCTTATGAACAAACTCTTCCATCCTTTCCTAGATCGGTTCGTGGTAGTGTACTTGGACGACATTGTGGTGTATAGCCAGACACTCGAGGAACATGTCCAACACCTCAAGCAAGTCTTCCAAGTACTTCGGGAGAACGAGCTCTACGTCAAGTTGGAGAAGTACTCGTTTGGTCAACGAGAGGTGGAGTTCCTTGGCCACCGGATACGGGATGGGAAGCTTATGATGGATGGTGCCAAGGTGAAGGCAGTGCAAGAGTGGGAACCACCCACCAAAGTACCGGGGTTGAGATCGTTCCTGGGGCTAGTCAATTATCATCGGCGGTTCATTCAAGGCTATTCAGCTAAAGCCGCCCCATTGACGGACATGCTCAAGAAGGATAAGGCATGGCAATGGTCTGACAAGTGCCAACTTGCGTTCAAAGAGTTGAAGAAGGCCATCTCAGAAGAACCGGTACTTGTCCTCCTTGACTACACCAAGGCATTTGAGGTGCACACAGATGCCTCAGACTTTGCTATTAGAGGTGTCCTTATGCAGGAAGGCCGCCCAATTGCCTTTGAAAGCCGCAAGTTAAACGACACGAAGCGGCGATACACTGTCCAAGAAAAGGAGATGACTGCCATCATCCACTGCCTTAGAGTTTGGCGACACTACTTGCTTGGAGCCACCTTCGTCATAATGACTGACAATGTTGCAACAAGCTACTTTCAGACACAAAAGAAGCTTAGCCCCAAGCAAGCACGATGGCAAGATTTCCTAGCAGAGTTCGACTATCGACTTGAGTACAAGCCAGGTAAGGCCAATGTTGTGGCCGATGCACTGAGTCGGAAAGCAGAGCTTACAACATTGAGTGCAAGTCAACCGCGAAGCACTCTGATCTCCCGCATCAAGGAAGGTCTACATCAAGATCCTCTAGCCAGGAACCTGATCAAGCTAGCCAACGAAGGGAAGACAAGGCGATTTTGGCTAGACGACGGAGTCCTCCTCACTACTGGAGATCGAGTATATGTGCCTAAGTGGGGTAACCTTCGGAAGGAAATCATTAAGGAGTGCCATGATTCCAAATGGGCTGGTCACCCAGGAATGACACGCACATTGGCGCTCCTCCAAAACTCATACTATTGGCCTCAGATGCGGGATGATGTCGACGCTTATGTGCGGACCTGCCTGGTTCGCCAACAAGACAAAATCGAACAACAACGTCCAGCAGGGTTACTTGAACCCTTACCTATAGCAGGTAGACCATGGGAGAGCGTCTCTATGGACTTTATTTCTGCACTTCCGAAATCTGAAGGGTGTGAGAGCATCATGGTGGTAATCGATCGGTTCAGCAAGTATGCCACCTTCATACCTGCCCCTAGGGATTGTACAGCCGAGGAAGCTGCTCGCCTCTTCCTCAAACATGTTGTGAAGCTATGGGGAGTTCCACAGAGTATAGTCAGTGATCGTGACCCACGATTCACCGGGAGGTTCTGGACGGAGCTCTTCAAGATGTTAGGGACAGATCTAAACTTCTCAACTAGCTTCCATCCCCAAAGTGACGGGCAAACTGAGCATTTCAATGGGCTATTGGAGCTATACTTGAGGCATTACGTAAGCGCTCATCAACAAGATTGGGCAAAGTTGCTTGATGTTGCCCAGTTCTCTTTCAACCTTCAAAGGAGTGAGGCTACCGGCAAGAGCCCTTTCGAGATAGTCATGGGGCAACAACCAATGACCCCCCAAGCCATTGCCTCAACCTATGGAGGAAAGAGCCCCGCGGCTCACAAGTTCGCTAGAGAGTGGCATGAAGAAGCCGATATCACGCGAGCATGCTTAGACAAAGCCGCCCGAAAAATGAAGAAATGGGCGGATACATGGAGGAGACACTTGGAGTTTAATGAAAGGGACTTGGTGCTTATAAAACTGCTACCCCAACAGTTCAAGGCACTACGCCGAGTGCACAAGGGGTTGGTGAGAAAATATGAAGGCCCATTTCTTGTCATCAAACGAGTAGGCAAGGTCTCCTACCAAGTCCAACTTCCACCAAGACTCAAGATCCATCCAGTCTTCCATGTAAGTTTCCTTAAGCCATACCATGCAGATATGGAAGACCCCAGCAGAGGAGAGTCTAAACGGGCGCCAACTGCCGTAGTCACCGCATTCGACAAAGACGTGGAGTGCATACTGGCGGACCGGGTGATTCAGAGAAGAGGTGTCCCAAATTACACAGAGTACTTGGTGAAATGGAAAAACCTCCCCGATAGCGAGGCGAGTTGGGAAAGAGGGGATACACTTTGGCAATTCGCCGAGCAAATCCAACGATACAAGGATGAAGGCGCGACGGGGACGTAGCGAGCTTAAGTGGGGGAGGATGTCACTGCCTGCCCAATTTTGATCCAAGGAGCCCAAACAAAGCCCAAAGTTAGGCGCAAGCCTTGGAAGATTCTAGAGTCTTCTCCACTCATCTAGCAAGGTCATCCTTGGAAGACTCTAGTAACATTCTAGAACTCTCTTGTAAATATCTAGGGTTATGAATACTTGTAGAGAAACCTAGATACATGCAGAACATTCTGGAGACTCAATCTCCTAGAGTAGTATAGAACATTCATTGAGGAGGTGAACCACTATAAATAGGTAGCCCCTCTCATTTGTAAGGCATCCAAGCCAAGAATACTCAAAGCATTGTAAAGCTTTCTCATAGCAATACACTTTGCCTTATTTTCCTACAAAGCTCTTCTAGTCCTTCTCTAGTCTCTCTAGCCTTTGAGAGTGATCAAGCAAGGCTTACTTAACAATCTCGCCCAGAAATTGTCTAAGTGCCGCACGGGTTAGCTGCGCAAACTTTAACCCCGTGACAAAGAGTAACAAATATATCAATACCCGATCGATGTCAAGCCTAACCCAATTACTGTACAGTGGTGATAAATATTTGAGTTGATATTAGTGTCATGATATTACTATAAGTAATGGTACTATGGAAGTGTTAAACATCACAAAGATTGTTTATACTTGTTGGTATATTTGGGTATGGGTTGGAGATCCATTATACACCCAAATGGACCAAACCCAAGCCCATGGCATATATGCAAAGCCCAAGCAACCTAGCCCAATACATGTGAAGCCCATGTGTCAACTTGTATAGCAGTTTTATTATATATATATATATATATATATATATATATATATCAGTTTTAGATTCTGATATAACAATATATACAATTCGTGTATTAAAAAGGAATGCATGGAATGTATAGCAGTGGGCAGTGCAAATGCAAGGCATGTGTGTGTACATGTGAAATGCAAGGCATGTATGGGAAAGTATGAGTGAATATTTGTGTATTCTGGTAGCATATATGCAAAGGCAACAAATATGAGTATCGTGTAATATGTGAATTTTCGGTGCAAAAGAACACAGAGTGCATGTGTTCATCATAGAACAATATACAGAGTAATAAACACTAGTCAGAGATGTGGAGAAAATCTGTAGAATTTTCTCCCATCTAAGATCAAAGTGTGGGTTCTTGCATTGTGATCAGAGGGGACTTTCCGATGATGTGATCGTCCTCCGACCGGTGATTTAGTTCCAGGTGTTCGATCCCGCTTCCGCTGGAATTCGAATTTCCGTATGGTGAACAGTAATGATCCGAATTCGTTTTTGTTTATATCGAATATTAATTTACAATACTTGATGAGTCCAATGAAATAAGTTGGTGTGAATTTGAAAATTGAATAATGGATTGTTGTTTTTAAGTAATCAAAAGTCGATACCAGTTCCGCACAAGATAGGAAAATAAATAAAATATATATGTATATATATCAACTCAAATGATATGATATGTGATTTATTTTTAATATTAAAAACATAGGATTATACTGTGAATAAAAAGGTTAAAAAAAATCGTTTGCCACACCATTTGAATTGGTTTTTGAACAAAAACTTTGGTTGTGCTGTATTACTCAAATTAAAATCCAACAAGCAAGCCATTAAAATGTGTTATATCTATTTTTTGTTTTATTATTTTTTACTTGTGTTATATTTCTTTCTAAATTTTAAATGAATGAAGTTATAAAGGTTAGACCTATCAATTGTAGATGGTAATCCTAGTTCATATTAGAAGCATTTGATAATTCTTTTTCATATTAGAGGTAGATTTCTGAAATATTGAATATTAATTAACCTTCTAAATACAATAATAATTGATATGGATTTACTTTCATAAGTAAGGACTTACTATCTAAACTTTAACCTAAAAAAACTGAAGATATGATCTTATTTATGGTCGTGAAAATCAGCTACGTGTTATACGTAAGTGTTAGGCTGTGTGCCATATCTTGGTAAATAGAAAATCCTTATATACTCCAATCGAAATGTTTTGAATTTTGGTGAGATTTTTAGGATCATTATCTACCATTTGTATTTTCACATATGTTATAAATGTGTTCAATAACATGAATTTATACAAAATGTAAGGGGTGACTGGTTTTTTATGCTAATTCTTTAAACTCTCAATTACTTATTAATTAGAATAGAAATTTCCAAAAAAAAAAAAAAAATCATCTCAATTAATTAGTTTCTTTTGCCTGCTTGGATTATATTATTCCACTGCCTCGATTTTGTTAACTTCCCTCTAACTATCAGACCAATTGGAGTGTGGATAGAGATAGAGAGACCATCACGAGATTGCATTCTCCGTTTAATAGTCTCACTATCTATGCGTTTAAGAAAGGACAAAGTAGACATATCAATAGCATGTAATAATTCTTTTTCGGTATTAGTAGTAGATGGCGTAAATGTTGAACTGTAAATCTGTAATTAACCTTCCAAAAAATAATACTAAATGACATAAGTGTTCTAGTAATCGGTCTAGGCGGCCGATTAATCGGTTCAATACGGTTAGATGGCGGTTTACCGTAGCGAAATGGCCAAAATCGGCCACATTAGTCGGTCTCCGACTAATCGTCCAAATCACCGGTTAATCGACAAATCGGCTAGGCGCCTGTTAATTTTTTATATATAAAAAAAATGAACACCACAATCCCAAACGACGGCTAAAGTAGAAAACCAAAGAACACCAAGGGAGAAAGCACAACAATGCCATCTAGAAACAACCACGGAATCCAAAATCGAGGCAATCAGAAGAAACAAAAAAGAAGAGCAAGCCAGAGTCCATCCAAAACAGAGCACCACATAAAAAACCCAACAAAACAGACATGCGCCCAAAGAAATTTCATGTCATCCGCCACCATTCGGTCACCGAGATAGCCAAAAGCTGCCGTCTTTTGTCGCCGCCATCGCTAGACGCCAGCTCGTCGAGATCGACATCGCCATCGCTAGCAAAACAAACCACATCTGTCGCCATCGTCATCCAAAGCTGTCGTCTGCCGTCGTTACTCGTCCGGTCTTCGGCCGTCTAGGGTTTGTATTTGTTAGGACTAGGGGTGGGCAAAAATCCATTAAACCGAACCGAACCGAACCGGTCAAATCGGTTTTTTTCGGTTTTTTTAAAAAATCGGTTCAGTTCGGTTTAAGAAAGTAAAAAACCGAATTTTCCTGTTAGGTGGCTAAAACCGAAAACCGAACCGAAAACCACGGGTATAAAAACAAAAACCCATTTTTTTTCTTTCGTTCTTTATGCCTCTCAACGTCTCTACCAAAAAAAACCTAAATCTCTTAAGTTCCTTTCGTTCTCTCTCTTCCTCTCAACGTCTTTGTCTCTCCCGTCAACCCCCTCTCTCGTCCGGCATCTCTCGTCCGTCGTTCGCCGTCTCTGTTGTCCAACGTTCTAGTGAGCCACCTTTCCCTACTTCTTCGATCCACGTTCGTCGACTTGCTTTTGGTTTGGTGAGCCATCGTCTCTTGCTCGACGACTTGGTCTTCGAAGTTAGATCAGAGATCTGGTTGGTCTCTTCCTCCACCGACCGTAAGTGATTTTGATTTCTTTCGATTTCGATTTCTATTACAATCGATTTTGATTTTTTGATTTCGATTTCGATTTCAATTCAAAAACTTCTGAAACTGGTTTGACCCATTTTGTCGATGAAATGGTTTCTGCCCGTTAGTGTAGATTGTATCGATATCGAAATCGAAATCCCAAACCAGTCGGATTGCAAATGATTTTTGTTTTGTTTCGATTTGAAATATATATCTATATAAACACAAAGTTTGTTTCGATCTGGTGAGCTATTGTTTTGTTTTGGTTTGTTTTGTTTTTGGATGTTCCTCTGTTTCGATTTTGTTTCAATTATTTATTTTATTTTTTCGGTTTCACTTGTCATGGAAACATATAGAATTGACAGAAATATGTTCATTTTCTAGAAACTTAGGCTATTATTTTTCAGAAATATGTTTATTTTACAGCCTCATTCCACAGTTGGAATTCAACTTGGGCTATTATTTTGGTAATAAGTTAGTAGCTTGGTTTGAGTGGTGCTTTATTTGTTGGCTGTGCTGGTTTGGTTTGAGTGGTTCTGTTGACAAAACTGATTACTGGCTTGTTCTGTTTGCTTTACAATGGTTTGGTTTGGTTTGAGTATTATTGTTTGAAGGATTCAATGACTGTTGGGCATTATTGTAGTTTGGATTCAAGGGTTGCTTTTTTTTTTTTTTTTTTTGTATTATGAACTTAATTTGTATTATGGACTTATTGTTAGAATGATTTCTAGTTGTTTTTATTTGTATTATGAACTTATTGTTAGAATGATTTCTAGTTGTTTTTATTTGTATTATTCTAGTATGGACTTATTGTTTAAATTATTTATAGTCGTTTTTAATTGTGTTATGGACTTATTGTTTGAAGTTTACTTGTTTTTATTTATATTGTGGATTTATATAGTAATTTAATAATATTCGGTCCAATAGATCCCAATATATGAAATTTTTGTGTTTTTTTAAAAATTTTCAGACCATAGCAAATTTTATAAATTAAAGCCCATTAATTGGGCCCGAACCGAACCGAACCGAACCGGTACTGTTCAATCGGTTTTTGATCTGTTGACAATTATATATCGGATCCAATCGGATCATTTTATTAAAAACCGAATAGTATCGATTTTTTATCGGTTCACTCCAAAAGTAAACTGATCCGATCAACGTCTACCCCTAATTAGGACAAGAAGAAGATTTGGAACAAGAAGTCACGAATTGCAAGACTGAACTGATGAAGTTTTTATATTATTGGCATTATGTGGTTATGATTTGGACCTGATATTTTGGTTTCTTTGGACCTTATCTGTTGTTGTTGGACCTATGTGTTTGTTTTAACTCATTAATCAGTTAGTTTAATATCATTTAGGTTTAGAATCTATTTGTTATTGGATTTTTTTTTATAACAAAAAATTAAAAAATTAAAAAATTCACTAACCGATTAATTCCCGATTAATCGGCCTAGGCGCTAGGTGCTGGGTCTCCGTCCGACTAGCGCCTGACGTTTACTATAACATTGATTGACATGCATTTAACCTAAAAAAATAAATTTAAGAAGAGTAAATCCAGATATATATATTTCTTATGAAACTATTAATAAATTGAACCATATTCGAGGTCCAATTAAATTGGCACAATTGACACAAAAAATTACTTATTTTCTTCTCCATGAATCATGATATTTGAATCAGTAACATGATGAAGACAAAGGAGGTCACAGAGGATCACAACTAATCTATTGTCCTATATATGCATTAAAATTAAATGTTGTAATAAATTTATCACTACCAATGTACTATCTTATGCATTAAAATTAAATGATGTAATAAATTTATATAGGTTGATATTTATGAATCCAATATATAGGTTGATCGTTGATCTACTGTATACTTGAAATTTTAGTTTTATGGTTGATTAAATGTTCAATGTTAAGATTATATGGGTTAATCACCTTATCTTATTTTACTTTTCTTATAATAAAATAGAAGTCCATCGACTTTTTTATTTTTAATATTCTATTGAATTAAAAGTTGAATTTGTGGGAATTATTCCACAGACTCTATTAACATTAATTAAAGTTCAATGAATATAAATTTTTAAAATAACATTTATTGAATTTATAAAAGATTATTAAAATTGTATCTTTGAGTCTATCTAATTATCTCTATAAAACGGAAAGAAACTACAATGCACCGGATGCATCGTGCATCTCCCACCATGATTTTGTCATATGACAAGATCATGGTGGGAGATAAACCATGCATCATGATACACATAATAGTTTCATATAAGAAGAATGATATTTTAATTAGTTTGTTAATGTCGTAGTGTTGTAACTAATTACCTTATTATTATTATTATTGTGATTAGTTATATTTAATCCAAACCATTAGAGATTTTCATTCTTGATACTTGGCATGAATTTTATAATTTGTTTTGATAATGTAAAGAGGTTGGTAGAAACATGCAACAAATTGATATATTAGCTGAGAAATCAAATTGGTCTTGCTTGCACATCAGAGGCATATTACATAGCTTTGGAGGTCTCTCTTTAAGATTCATGCCAAGGAGCTCGAATTCCTTTGCGGACAGCCTTGCGAAAGAAGGATCCTGTCAAAGTGGGGATAGGCTTGTCTGGAGTGATTTCTGAGGTGTTTTGCAGCAGTTCTGGTCTCTGCCTATCTTCACGATCCATTTTTTCTATTTCTGAAGCTAATTGATGGTCTGTTTGGGGCTCTTTTCTTCGGCTGTTAATGGTGTATTGCTCCGTGTTTAGTGTTGTATATTGGCTTCTGCTTTCTGTGGTTTTGGTCTCTCTATATGGTTTATTTGTGGTGGGTTCCGTGGCTAGGACCTGGTGGTGTTTTGTTTTGCTTCTCTCAGATTATTTCCAATAAAGTTGCAGTTTCAAAAAAAAATAAATCATGAATTCTAAATGAATGTCATTTACACAAAAATTGATTTCCACAAATTGTTCACAAGTCATGAACCAAAACTGATCCATTATTTTAGTGGTTTTAACAATCAGACCCATTAATAAACTGATTTGATAAAGTCGGAAGTCAATGCTAATTTCATTAACTTTAAGGGTCTCGTGGCAATGACCAAAAAAAAAAGATAAATGAAAATAACAACAAATGAGAGGATATTTATTAAAAAAAAAAACAATTGAGAGGATGTCTCTAGAAATTCTGGACATGTTCAGTAATGTATTTTGTTTCATTTTCTGTTTTATATATATTCATTTGAAAACGAGAAATTGATTTTTCATGTTTTTTTTAAGAAAGATTTTCATGTTTTTAGAAGTTAAAAATATTGAAAACACTGCTGGAATAATCGAAAACAGAATTCTGAAAAAAAAAATACTTATGAAGCAGAATGGTAACAATGAAAACTCTTCTGAAATCAAAGAGTACACATATTCACTGTGCCACGCTTTGGAAGGAAAATGAATTCATAAAAGCCCAAAGAAAAATAGTAAAAAAAAAAACAAAATACAAAGAACAAGGTTGCGAATTGACTGGATTACCATAAAATTATGTAGTGTTGTTGCTCAATATAAACCGAGTATCTTATAAACTCTATAAACAACAATGTTGATGATAATAATAATAAAGCAATGATCAGTATAACCAGGAGTTCAATATAAGTCGAATATTCTATAAACTCTATCGACTACGATTATGATAAAAAAAGAGCTCATAAGGTAAATTAATATCAACCATCAACCGACTTTGTTACAATTGTTACAAAGTTTGTAAATTTTATTTTAATGAATTAAATTAAAGATTGTACATTCAAAAAGTAAAAAACAAATAAGTAAATTAAAGATTTGTATATATTCCCTCCAATTTTACAAATTCCCTCCAATTTTAGGCCTAATAAACCTCCCTTACAGCGGAAAGTAAACAATATAAGGGCAAATTGCAATGGAGCACCCCTGAATTTAAGTGTAATTGCAACTGGATTGTATCACAAGGGTCCGGTAGGGCTGGCCTGATCTGAAATTTCAAAGCCTGTCAGACTTTAGGTTCGGACCGAGACTGGAGCCAATATAATTATTGTATGAGGACTTAAAGTTCAAGACCAATAGGTAAGTCATCTTCCTCTTTTTAACGTCTCATAAACCTTAACAATATAATTGTTTTTTATCATTGAAGATTTATTTGAGTCCAAAATGTTGAAGAATGTTATCATGCAATTAGAAGCAAACGTTAACAACAATGAAAGTTATTAATCAAATTTAAACTTGTATTTTTTTATTTTTATTGAAAGAAAAACTTTTAAAATTAAGTTTAATTTTATTAATATGGATTGCGTTTAGAAAAGAAATTGAAAATAATAAAAAAATTGAAAATAAAAAATTATTTATTTATAATTTCACGAGTCTTGATAATTACCTCTCTAATCTTAAAAAACAAAATCAAAATTTCACTAAAAAAACAAGGGTTTTCCAAATAAATATTTTTATATATAAAAAAAACTAAATGAAATTTCTTTACAAAATAATATAAAAAGATAAAAATAAGAAAATCGAAGTTTCTTTTTAAATTTTAAAAAATTAGTGGTTTAATATGAAGTGTACTTAGAAAAATAGGTATAAAAAAAACAAAAATGGATTGGAAGGAGAAAATCTCAATCTCTAGAAATAATCAACTTATAAAAAAACAAAGAAAATGTGTTTGGTTATTCATTTTTCATTTTTTAATCTTCATTTTTCATTTTTTCTAGCTTCTTCATTTCCTTTTCTTCTTCTTTTTTTCATTTTTTTTTTTCATTTTTCAAACTTTGTTTTTAAGATGTTCATTTTTCTAGCTTTTATTTATTTATTTTTAAACCACCTAGATTTGTTTTTAAATAGGATTTCAGTAATTATTAAAAATATAAATTTGAAGAGAAAAAAAAAACAAAGGAGGCTAGGGTCGTCTCGCCTCTTTCGTTGCAGGATCGCTACAGAAGGCGGGCCTCCTCCAGTGACATTGTTGCGGGACAAAGCTTCATCTAGCGACTTCATTGGAGGAGAGGTCCTCTGATATAGGAAGAGGGTGATTTACCTCCTCCATTTATCGAACAACCGAGGAGGCTCTCGCCTTCTCTAACGTCGACAGAAGGATTAATGGCCTCCTTTATCGTGGAAGATGTCGGCGTCTGCATCGCCGACAGAGTTTAGTCATTCTGCCAGCTTTGAAGGTCTTTAATCCTAAAAACGCATATGGAAGAATCTCCACCATCTCGAGATTAGCCCCCTCCACTACTTGAGGAGGAACTGATTTCATCCAGCAATGTCGAGAGAAGAATGTTCTCAATGTTTTTTTTTTTTTAAAGTTTACAAAGGTCTTTTGAAATTAAAATTGAATACACCCCCTACAATTTCTAAATTGATTAATATAAAAAGTTTATAAACCACTAACTTAGAAATCAATATAGTTGTTTACTCAATCCTTTTCTTCTCTTTTCATTGTCAATTTGTTAAAACAAAAAGTATGTTTATTTATGTGATTAATGTTCATCTTTTTCGTCATCAATTTACATATAACTATATATATATATTCATTTTCTTCTCGGTATGCACTCATGTAAAATACTTCAGTGCATTCATTGTATGTTGGTCATAGATTATGGATAAATATGGATAAATACATGCAAAGCAGTTGAATCTAATGGCCCACATAAAAGACGACACTGATATATATATAATTTTTGGGGATTTGCATAAAGAGCATTTCCTAAGTTTCAAAGAGCAAAAATGTTCACTTCTAAAAAAAAAAAACCGTAAAAATCGCCTTTCTTGATGTTTGCTTTGCATGAAATGTCCATTGATGGGATAAAATACCCTTCTCACTTAAATGACTATAATGACCAAATTACCCCTAAAATTTTGTGTGACGAAACAACCCCTCCTGCTTTCAACAACGTTCATCTCAATACATCTCCCATTTTTAAACAATGTTCATCGACGACTCCCCCACACTTGCAATCGCTCAAACCCACAACCCCCTTCCTTTATCGCCCATACAAAACATCTCCTTCATCGCTCGAAATTGCTTGATTCTTTCTGAAACCCATTCTCCTTCATCGCTCAAACCCGCCCGAAATATTTCTCTTCTTTTTTTTTGGTGAAAAATCTGATACGGATGTCCCTTGGAAAGATCAAGATAACACAACATTAGCTAGTAAGCATGCCCTGTCTCTCTATAAGATTATATGGGTTTGAATGAATACCTACATTGTTAAAACAAACCTGGAAAATCTACAAAGATTAATAGTTGTTCATTCAGCCAATTTTGCAAGTTGTTTTTTGATAACTGCGCGAAATTACCCTTCTCATGGCTGATTTTCCATGAGTGTGCATGCAAAAATATATTTTTGTTGACATTCAACTGAGTTCATAGTATTTATTTACAACCCAATACAATTGAATCCATAGTATTTAAACCATTTCAATACTTTTGATTCCAACAATGTGGCTCTTAAAACAGACAAGACAAAGCCACACAAAGTAAAGGGAGACAAGAAGAAGAAAGAAGAAAAAGGTATGTTTCATTCTATTATATGAATTTGTTTCTTTTTGATAACCGATAAAACAAAAAAAAACTCTGATGATTTATTGTTGTTATATACATTTAAACACAGTTGAATAATTACATTGATATAAGGAAATACCACCGAAATTATTTATTGTTGGTTGCTGTCGGTGGTGTCTTGTTTTAAGGGGTCAATTTTGTTTTTGTTATTTTGGTGCTGTAGGTTAGTCATGTCTTGGTGTATGTTGGTGTCTTCTTTGTCTCCTAGGCGGTTGTGTCCTCGGTTTTATAATTAATTCAATACTTTTGATACACAATGACTCTTAAAACATGCAAGTCAAAGCCACACAAAGATAAGGGAGACAAGAAAATAAAAGAAGAAAAATGTCTATTTCATTCTCTTATATGTATTTGTGTAAGCATCTCATTTTCTTTTTATTCTTAATTTTGTGTGGTTTTCGAGAAAATAACTCATACCTTGATGAGTATTTTTGTTTGTATACATGCTATTTGAAGCTTCTATCAATTCTTATCAAAGTTTTCTCATTTTCTTTTCATTGTTGCTTGCTGGTGGTGGTGCCTTTTTGTGGTGATGTAGGTTTGTCATGTCTTGGTGTATGTTTGGTGTCTGATTTGTCTCTCGGGTAAGTTGTGTTCTTGGGTTGTTCATTTATACTTTTGCATCTGTGCCTTTATCTACTTGTGTATGGCTTTTCTTGCCATTTGAATAAAATTGTTAAAAAAAAACTATGATCTAATGTGAGTCCTGTAGTGAGGTGAAGAGTTTTGATGTTTTAAGTGTGTAGAGTATATTATTTGAAAGTTTTAATTGTTTTAGTTTGCTTCAAGCTGGGATTACGAGTACTATTTTGATGTTGCATTGTCGTTGTGTTGTCATGTTACATATTGCATTGTCAATGTAATTTTATGTTTCTTATTCACATTATTAGACAAGGCTTGAAATCACCCATGTACATAGCTTGAAATCCCTTCGATATGAGCTTGATTTTTAGATTTTGAAGCCCGTGAATCCTGCCTATATGTAGAATCCTCATCTGATCAATATGCGACTTTAGAAATGACTAAAATGAAGTCGCATATCATTCTGTCCATATTTTAATCCTTTCACCCTGGGCTTGAAACTCCAACTCATGTGCTTCAAAGTCCAACTCTCGGGCTTCAAAGTCCAACTCTTAGCCTTCAAAGTGTATCTCCCTGGCTTTAAAGCCCAAAAGTCCAACTCTTGGGCTTTAAAATGCAAATCTCGGGCTTGAAAGTATAACTCTCGAGCTTGAGAGTCCAAATCTCGGACTTCAAAGTGCTAATCTCGGGCTCCAAGGTCCAACCTTTATCCTTGACTAAAGTGCCCATATAGGCCACTCGAGCTCAGTTTGAATGACACGGACAAAGCAGTCATTCATACTTCCGATGAACCTATCTTGGATGGTTAAAAACCTATCTTATATGTTTTCTTTTATTTTCACTTTGAAATAATGTCCTTTACGGTTAAAAATATATTTCGTAATCTTGTATATGTTGATATGTATAACTGATATAGTACATTATTACTGTAGGTGCAGAAGCTGCAGCAGATGTACGACTAGATGACTGTGAGTTATACTTCATACAAAAACCCATCTTCATTCGTGATCTAATATTCTATGTTGTTCTATTAGAATGTACTTGATTTAGAACATATATGTTGTTTTAATTTATGTTATGTTGCTAATTTTTACTTATTATCTTGTTAATTTTGAAATGTATAATGTTGTAATCTATAGCATGAATCGAGGTGATAAATTCTTGTAACATTTCTATTCATGTAACTGTAGGGATTTGCATACCTACCAACAAGAATATGTGTATCGAGCATGGGAACTCCGGTATCGTATGAGCAGGCAGTGGCAAGGAAACTTCCGAGTGATGATGATTCAAATCACTGCATGGACTTTATGTTAATAAACTGGTCTTTTGTGCAATGACAGATGAACAAAACCGCAGATATCTGAATGACTTAAGTAAAACATCATGTTGCATTTGTTTTATTTGTCTAATTTTAATGTTTTGTAATAAATTTTTTATCCGGATTTGGTATGGAAACCTCTAATATTCCCTCTGTTTTTGTTTCTTTATTTGTCTAGCTTAACATATGGGTTATTCCTCAAGCTTAACTTATGAGTTATTTCTCAAGCTTAACTTATTATAGTGTTTTTTTTTTCTCCGGGGTTAGTTTAGGAGTCCTACAAAAAATTAAATGAAAGGAAATTGGTATGGTGAAGTTTCTCACCTTTATATTCCTTAAAAAAAATAAAGGAAAAGAATTTAAAATTTAAATTCCACATCCTTTAAACCCGAGAATTAGTATTTGAGGCATGGGAATTAATTTTTTAAGCCCTTGATCCGTGAATACCCAGGCTTCATATAAAACATTTCTCATTTAATAATTTTTTTTTTACGTTTTTAATTATTTTTCGGACACCGTGGGAGGTAACCTCGCGTGATAGCCTTCAATTGGAGATGGATCCCGATCCGAAAACCAACTTAAAATGTCCATGTCCTTGATAGGTCGGGGGACCTTTACCACAACTGGTGGTAATGGTAGGTTAATAGCGGGAAGATTGGATGGTGAGGTGTAGGGGTAAAGGTGTTTTTTTTTTCCGAGTTAGTTTAGGAGTCCCAAAAAAATTTAAATGAAGGGAAATATGTACGGTGAGCTTTCTCACCTTTAAATTCCTTAAAACAAATTAAGGAAAATAATTTAAAATTTAAATTTCACATTCCTTAAGCCCGAGAATTAGTATTTGAGGCCTAGGAATTAGTTTTTGAAGCCCGGGATCCGTGAATTCCCGGGCTTCATATAAAGCATTTGTCATTTAATTATATATATATTTCTTAAGTTTTTAATTATTTTCCGAATACCACGTGAGGTAACCTCACACGATAGTCTTCCATTGGAGATGGATCCCGGTCCGAAAACCAACTAAAAAAGTCCATATCCTCGATAGGTCGGCGGACCTTACCACAACTAGTGGTAATGGTAGGATAATAGTGGGAAGATTGGATGGTGAGGTGTAGGGGTAATGGTGTTTAGTTTTTTCGGGTTCGTTTAGGAGTCGCAAAAAAATTTAAATGCGGGAGAATTGGTATGGTGAAGTTTCCGACCCTTAAATTCCTTAAAAAAAATAAAGAAAAATAATTTAAAATTTAAATTCCACATTCCTTAAGCCCGAAAATTAGTATTTGAGGCCTAGAAATTAGTTTTTGAAGCCCGGGATCCGTGAATTCCCGAGCCTCATAGAATGCATTTCTCATTTGATTATATTTTTTCTATGTTTTTAATTATTTTCGAAAACCGCAGGAGTTAACCTCAGGCGGTGTCCTTCCATTGGAGATGGATTCTGGTTCGGAAACCAACTTCAAAAGTCCATGTCCTTGATAGGTCAGGGGTCCTTTACCACACTTAAAGGTGTAAAAATGGACTGGCCCGGCCCATTAGGGACGGACTGGCCAGTCCATTTCTGGAAACAGGCCGAGCGGGGCCGGCCTGTTTCCAGAGAAGCAGGCCCGGCACTGCACGCCGGCCTGCCTCAGGCGGGCCGTGCCAGGCCGGCCCGCCGGGCCCTTCTGGCGAGCCGACCGGGCCAGGCCTAACGGGCCTGGTCCGACGGGTTAGTTTTTTGGTCCAATTTTTTTTTTCCAAATTACGTTTTTTTGGATTTAGGGTATAGGGTTTAGGATTTATAGTTTATGGTTAAGGGTTTAGAATTTAAAATGAATGAAGAGAACGAACAATTATTAGGATTTGAAATGAATAAAGAGAACGAATAATTTTTTAATTATTTATTTATTTTTCACTTATGGAATTCAGTAATACATATCTACATGATTGCCTCATTAAAAACCTTACCTAGAAAAACCCAGTGGGATAAAAACTTGGTAAGGGAAAAAGAGTGCAACCGTTTTACAACTTACAAGTAAATAATAAATACATATGTAAAAGTATAACCTAGTTCTGACCCTGACCACTACCTGAAGGGTCATCAATATATAGATTGTCGAAATTTAGATTAAGTTCTTTATCTACAGTTAGATTTTGTAACCTTTTTTTAGCATGCTCCAAATCCTGAAGGTATGTTAATACCTCCACCATCTCTGGAGACAAACAGCTTCTTCTTGGTCCAATTATGCGTCCACTGGTGCTGAAAGCTTGTTCTGAAGACACCATTGACACTGAAATAACCAGTACGTCACGTGCTAAGTGTGACAGAACTGGATACCTGTACGTATAGGTCTTCCACCGTAACAACAAATCAAACTCTTCCTTGTCTTCAACAGCATCGAACTGTGCTTCAAGGTACCTAATAAGTTCGGTACAAGAAGATGGGCTAGATCTTTGCCCTGAAGAAGTACTTGCTGATTTGTCTTTTTTTCTTCGTTTCAGAAGGCTTCAACTTGTTTGCTTCGGCTCTGTCGCCGGTCGTGTTGATTGGGGGATGTCAATGTTGCCAAACCTGGTCTCATAAATATGAAAAATCTCAAATAACTTGGTTCGAATGTCAGTAATTTGTTCTGAATAATCTATTGACAAATTAATACCAATAAACTCAAGCAAAACTTCTAAACCAGATAATTTAACCCTGGGATCTATTATAGCACTTAAGGCATAAAGTAAGGGAATGTTAGCCCAATATTTTTTCAACTTTGTCTCCATGACAACAACTGCAGCGCCTAGATGTTCATCTTCTCTATAACTGTTTAACAGTTCAGACATTTCCACTATCTGATGGATTGCCTGAAAGATGTGGGGTAATATACCCCGGAAAGAGTTACAGTGGCATTGTAAAATATCTTTAAAAATTGAACAAAAATCTTTGCCACATACCAATCGTCTGTGGAAAGTAATTTTGGACTAAGTTGTCCTGTTTCGATCAATTTCATGTTATAAAAACATGTAATGGTTGTATCATATTCCAAACAATTTTGCAACATTAAATAAGTAGAGTTCCACCTTACCGGCATATCAGTTTGGAATCATTGGGGTTTGAGACCGTTTAATTTACAATGTCTCTTGAATTCACTGAATCTAGGATTAGAACTGCAAATCCAAGAAATGGCATCTCTGATGCGATCTATTTGGTCGCTTACCTGCTTTAAACCAGCATGTACAACTAAATTTATAATATGGCATGCACACCGTTGATGGAAGAAATAACCTCCATCTTGCGGGATATTTCTTGCAACAAACAATGCAATAGAGCTAGTATTTACAGATGCATTATCAAATGTGATTGAAAGAATGCGATGCGTGATTTCATAAGTTTCTAAAACTTCCATTATGACATTAAAAATGTTTTCTGCGGTATGTGCAAAATCCATAGGACGAAAACCAAAAATTCTTTTTGTTATCCTCCAATCAGAATCTAAATAGTGTCCCGTGACACATAAATAGTCCTGTTTGGAACATGCATTCCAAATATCAAAAGTTAATGCAATAGAGACACTTAAATGCTGTATTTCAGCAACTAAGTCATCCCTTTCGGTTTCAAACAATCGTATCAAATCATTTCTAGTGGTGGTTCTAGAAACAGGTTCATATTGGGGGTTATATGCAGATGTGATAATTCTTTATAAAATGGACTCTCACCAATACTGATCGGTTGATCATTTTGTGCAATGTATAGTGCCAAGCACTCTCTAGCGTGCATGGCGTCGAACTACCACGTCGTAACGGACCCGTCTGGGTGCCGTTGAAGCTGTGTTTGGGTTGTAGTATCTACCTGTCCATGTGCAGGCATACATTTGTGCATATGCCGTCTCAAATGTCCGGTTCCCCCCGTACTTGTAGCATAATTCTTATGGCAAAACTTACATTTAGCTCTGAGGCCAGACGCCATATTTCGGAGTGTCATTCGGACTATGTTGAAATATTGCCACACATCTGATGTTAATTTTCTGGGACGTGATGTTGGTGTAACGCCGGAACCAGAAGGTCCCGCTTGAGTATGGGTCGGTTCTGAAATATCAAATTCATCGTTGAGCATATTCAAACCATCCTGAAAATAAGGCTGCTGGTTAAGATCCATTATCTGAATAAAAATATGAGCACTATAGTAGTTAATAGTCAAATTAAAAATCAATATTTACTAACAGTAATCTTAATTTACTAACAATAATTACTATAACTAATACGACACTTAAATAATTTATTTACTTAAAAAACAAATTAAATAAACAAAAAAAAATCATAATCTACTAACATAAAATTTTAAATTCACTAGTTCACTACTACAAATAAAATTGATAAATTTACTAACATAATATACTAACATAAAATTGACATAAAATTGATGATTTGAACCACTACTCTTAAATTTACTATCATAATCTACAAATGAAAAATTTTAATTTATGAAAAAAACAATATCAAACGTAATTACTACACTTAACATTCATCATTTACTTATTACAAAAAGTAATTTCAGTAATACAAATTAACTTTCTAAATTTATTAATAACAAATATTAAAATTACTACTAAACTTAAAAATCTTAATAAACTAAACAAATAATATTAACATTAAAGCCCAAAAATTGATAAACTAACTAACTAAATAGATAATGTTTTCATTAAGTAACTCAAATCTAAACATAAACATATAAATTTACTATGAGAATATGTTAGACCAAAAGTAATAACAAAATTGTACCTTTAAAATTTGGTGTGTTGGTGGAAAACGTAGAGAATTTTGTAGAGAGAGTAATAACCAAAATGAATGAAAAAGTTTAGAGAATTGGAGAATATATTAGATATTGAGATTTGAGAGAATGAGATATTGAAAGAATGATAGAGAGAGTTAATGGAAAATGAAATGGATGGTATTTACAGAAAAATTTGATTTGTGGGTCAAAATGTAATTTAAAAGATTGTAGGGGGGTTTTGGTAATTTTAATTTCCTCCAACGGCTAGAAATCAATTCCAGCCGTTGGAGGTTTTTTGAAAAAAAAAAAAAAAAAAAATTGGCCGAACGGACCGGCGGACCCGTCCGACAGGCCTGGCACGCCGAATTGGAGTGCCAGGTGGGCCGGCCTACCGGGCCTCCTCCTAGAGGCCCGTCCAGGTCCAGGCCGCGGCCTGGCCAGTGAACTCCCTGGGCCGGCCAGACCGGCCTGTCACCGGCCGGCCCATTTTTACACCACTAACCACAATTGGTGATAATGGTAGGATAATAGTGTGAAGATTGGATGGTGAGATGTTAGTGTAATGGTGTTTTTTTTTTCCAGGTTAGTTTAGGAGTCCTAAAAACAATTATTTAAAGGGAAATTGGTATGGTGAAGTTTCCCACCTTTAAATTCCTTAAAACAAATTAATGAAAATAATATAAAATTTAAATTCCACATTCCTTAAGCCCGAGAATTAGTATTTGAGGTCTGGGAATTATTTTTTGAAGCCCGGGATTCATGAATTCCCGGGCTTTATAGAAAGCATTGCACAATTAATTATATTTTTTTTACGTTTTTAATTATTTTCCGGACACCGCGGGAGGTAACTTCGCACGATAGCCTTCCATTGGAGATGGATCCCGGTCCAAAAAACAACTTAAAAATTCCATGTCCTTGATAGGTTGGGGGACCTTTACCACAATTGGTGGTAATAGTAGGTTAATAGTGGTAAGATTGGATGGTGAGGTGTAGGGGAAATTGTGTTTTTTTTTTTCCCGGTTAGTTTAGGAGTCCTAAAAAAATTTAAATGAAGGGAAATTGGTATGATGAAGTTTCTCACCTTTAAATTCCTTAAAACAAATTAAGGAAAATAATTTAAAATTTAAATTCCACATTCCTTAATCCCGTGAATTAGTATTTGAGGTATGGGAATTAGTTGTTGAAGCTCGGGATCCGTGAATTCCCGAACTTCATAGAATTCATTTCTCATTTAATTATATTTTTTCTGCGTTTGTAATTATTTTCCAGACACCGCAGGAGGTAACCTCACACGGTGGCCTTCCATTGGAGATGGATCCCGGTCTGGAAACTAACTTCAAAAGTCCATGTCCTTGATAGGTCGGGGGACCTTTACAACAATTGGTGGGAATGGTAGGATAATATTGGGAAGATTGGATGGTGAGGAGTATGGGTAATGATGTTTTTTTTTTTTCCGGGTTAGATTAAGAGTCCCAAAAAAAATTAAATGAAGGGAAATTGGTATGGTGAAGTTTCCCACCTTTAAATTACTTAAAAAAAAAATTAAATTTAAATTCCACATTCCTTAACCCTTGGAATTAGTATTTGGGGTCTGGGAATTAGTTTTTGAGCCCGAGATCCGTGAATTCCTGGGCTTCATAGAATACATTTCTCATTTAATTATCCTTTTTTCTACGTTTTGGACACCGTGGGAGGTAACCTCACGTGGTGGCTTTCTATTGGAGATGGATCATGGTCTGAAAACAAACTTCAAAAGTCCATATCCTTGATAGGTTGTGAAACTTTTACCAAAATTAACAAAACAAAAATAAATTAACACTTAAGAAAAAAACTATTGATTTAATGAATGTTAAGAGAAAAGGAGACAATTGAATAGGAACACTGAGTATCCATATTAATACAAGCAATTCAAAAGATGAATACCACAATGACAATATTTATTTACAAGTTTGGAAATTGGACTTTCAAGCCCAGGAATGCTTACTTTTTAAATCTACATCTGTGAGCTGTTTAAATGTGGCAAACAACAATTCACATGTCGTCGTTTTTCTTTTAAATATCTACTCAATATAGAACCCTTAACAACTTCTTCTTTTTTCTTGAAATCTTCAGGCAGAGGGCCCATGTTTAGCCCACTACACATACAAAACTCTTCTCTCCCAAAACGAGCCCGTTGCCTCTCTAATTCGAACCACATTTCATCATCCTTCTATTGGTTGGGAAGAATAATCTCTATTTTTAGTAGGTTGCAGATGAGCATGCCATGAATGACCAAGTCCAAGTAATGGCCAAAATGCCCTTCCTTAAACCTTTCAAGCATGCCACATCGAAGTAGGACATCCTTCAAAACCCTTATGAGATAACGTTTGTTTTGTGAGTTTATTCTTTTGTGGATCCAATCTCTATGATCTGGGAACCGCCGGAGTTTTTCGTTTGGATTAACATGCATCTATTTAATAACAAAACAAAAATAAATCAATACTTTAGAAAAAAAAAACTATTTAATTTATAAATGTTAAGAGAAAATGACACAATTGAATTGGAAAACTGAGTATTCATATTAATACAAGCAATACAGAAGAAGAATACCACAATAACAATATTGATTATATGTTAAATATCTCTAAAAACTTGCTGGAAAACAACAATATATGCACTTTCCAACCCCTAGCAAGTTAAGAAAATCTAAGATAAAACAACAAATTTTAAAGCCTGGGAATTGGATTTCAAGCTTGAGAATTGGATTTTAAGCCCGAGAATCCTTCCTTTCAAGCCCGAGAATCCTTCATTTAAACCCGAGAATTGGAGTTTCAGGCCCGGAAATTTGATTTTAAGCCTGAAAATTGGACTTCCAAGCCTGAGAATTTGACTTTAAAGCATGAGATGATTGCGACTTTAAAGAGACTTCATCCAAGTCACTTCTAACGTCGTATACGGCTCTAGTGAACACTTGAAATAGAGAAGATGAAAGAAAAATTCTTGGGCTCCTTTTTTAGAAACCTTCACCAGATCCATATGCGACTTCAGATGTGACTTTGACGAAGTCACTTCTGAAGTCTCATATGGATCTGGTGAAGGTTTCAAAAAATGGACTTTTAATCCCAAGAATTTTACTTTAATGCCTTGGAATTGGTAATCATGCTAATGTAACATGACAATGACAACACAACAATGATGCAACCCAAAATAGTGCTTCAAGCACGGGACCGTTTACTTTCATGCCCGTGAATTTGATTTCATGCCTGGAAATTGGACTTTCAAGCCCGAGAATGTTTACTTCCAAACCTGGGAATTGCACTTTAAAGCACGGGAAGAATGCAACTTCTAAAGTGACTTTGTCAAAGTCATTTCTGAAGCCTCATATGGCTCTGGTAAACACTTGAAAACGGGGGATGAATGATATGTGATTTCTAAAGCGACTTTGTCAAAGTCACTTCTTATATAGCATATGGATCTGGTGAAGGTTAAAAATTGGAAATCATGCTAATGTAACATGACAATGACAACACAACGATAATGCAACTCAAAACAACACTTCATCCCCACCAATAAACACGAGAAACAAAAGAACATTTAAAAAAAAAACATCTACCTCAAACACCTCTATTTCAAATAAAAGGCACATATCCAAATGGTCAAAGTTTTCCATCTATCATGTGAAAAGATGTCCTAAGTTTCGTTTCCAATCTATCATGCAAAATGATGATGTTCAAAGTTTGAAGATTAACTCCTTTGATTTTATGGATTGTAGAATTTGACATAATCAATTAATTCGTACAAAATTATACTAATATAAAACAAACAACTATATATAACCATCAAGTCTCACATCAATATATGCATAAAAAAGCAATTACATGCACATCCCAAATGCATGTAATTCCACATTCTTAATGCATCTGATTTCATTTCCTTAATTTCTCATTTATCCCCCTACCAACACAATTTTACATCTCCTAAAATTTTCTCATTAAGTCTCATACTCAAAGTCAATAAAACTATTATTGCACACACCCAAATCAAGGGATTGAAGACTTGGTTGTGCTCAATTCAAGTGGACAAATATAAGCATCCTTTAGAATGTCCCTAGAATTGAAGTGTGAATTGTGTTTATGATACTGTAGAAGGAACTCTGTAATAGCTAAAAACGTAGCTACTTTAACTAGTGTAAGGAATTTGATGAAAGAAAATTGCACAAGATGGATCTTTGTTTAATATTATAGGTGATGAATCTGTGTTTGATATTGTACTTAACAGATGATCAAATAGAATATATGCTTTAAAACTCTTATAAAAATAAATACTTACAATGAGCCAATGATATATTTTTCTAATCAAAAAGTAGACCAAAATTTTCTATAACAAATATGAACCATTTTCCAAGCAGCAGTTTGACTAAACTTACCAGAATTACCCACAAGTAGACTGAAATAAGTTTTTCACTTACAATTTTACTATAATCAATCTTGATAACTTATAAAAAACTTAGAACTATAAAACCATAATGTAGTGACTCTTTGTGACACTAGTAAGTTTAAGCTTTAGCACTTGTCTTCACTTGAACATTACTTCTTGTTTTGTCTGTCTTGCCAATGCCACCCTCTTTTATATTGTTTACTTCATTTGCTCTCTTTAGCACTTGTAATTCTTCATAGTATTTCAAGCCTTAGATCTCGACAAAGCTTTACTTTGAAAGTGAACCCATTTCCTACATTTTAGTTGTTTTCGGTATATTGTGTTTCGTTTTACATTTTATATGTATTTTGATATTTGGGTATTGTGAATTTGTCTGAGATTTCTGATTGTGTGATCAAGTTGTTTTAACTTTTCTTTCTATGAGTGTCTAGGCTTTGAACTTTATTCTTTTCTTTTTGAGTTTATAACATGCATACATACACACACACACACACACACACACACACACACACACACACACACACATATATATATATATATGTGTGTGTGTGCTTGGACAAATGTTGTATTATTGTTCTTCATGTTTCTAGCTCTAAAATTTCATAAAGATTTCATTTTTAAGTGAACCCATTTCCCTTTTAGGCATTGAAATATGTTTATAGTAGGCATGTTCTGTTATGATGGATTTTTCATTGTGTGAATTATCTACTTGAAGTTGCATTTTTTTATATATAATCTGGGTTTAGTTTATCTTTCTCTAGTTGTCTAAGCTTGGATTTTTATGTCTAGATTTATGTGTATTGTATGTATTTGTGATACAATAGTTGTCAGTTAGTGTAACAAGAAAGTGTACGAAATTTATTAAAGGAACCTCTCATGATGTTTCGTGAAATTGAATTATTTTTGTGATGTTTTGGCTATAATTTTTACGAACCCTTAGTTACAAATATTAGTGTCTCAAACTCTCAATATTTGAAGATGTTGAGGAATGTGAATGCATTACTGTTATTGATCCGCAGAATGAATTAAATTGATCATTAATTTGCTTGCATATACAAGCCCTTATATTTTTCTATGTTCAAATGGAGTCCCCTAAACCATAGTAACAAAAACGCCTCCAACATACCCCCCAACACCAAATACAACAAATAAGAAGAAAACCCAAATCAGAACCACAACTATCAAAATAAACAAAATCAATATCAATATTAAACATAAAACAAACAAAAACAGGGAGAAACAACATACAACAAACCCAAAAGCTCTCATTCCTCAAAATTGCAATCCAGAAGCTTAGTAGAAATAATAAAAAAAAAACCTTACCTCTGTTCTTCATCGTGTCGTCGCGTTGTCTCTGTTCTTCTTCTTATTCTTTTCCTTTTTTTTTTCTTCTCGTTTTTCTTCTGGGCTTCTTCTTTTCTCAGTCGACAAACAACGACTCTTCTTCATCCTCTTTTTTCTGGGCTCCTTATTCTCTTAGTTGATAGATAACAAGGCGTTTTCTTCTTCTTCTTCTCTCAGTCCATAATTCTTCTCTTCTTCTTTGACATTTCTTCTCTTCATCAACAATTTCTTATTTTTGAATTTGGGAATTTTACAAGTTTAGAGGTAATAAGGGTTAATTGAAGGATGAGGGGTAGTTTGGTAATGTTGTAGGGTTTAGAGAATAAAAGAGGGCAACTTGATAATTTTGAAATAAATGACTTAAAGGGTAATATTGTAAAACCAACTAAAAAAAAAGATATTTCTGTAATTTTTTTGAGAAGTGGACATTTTTGCTCTTTCAAACTTAGGAAAGACTAATTTCTTCTATTCCCACTATAATTTTTCATATCTATATATTAGTATTATCTAGTTTAATGTTTTATTCTTGAGCGAGGTTCACAATCAATAGTTTTTTTATTCAATCCTTCACTTTTCATCATCAATTCGTCATACCAATAACATTTGTTTGTTTATGTGATTAATATTCTTCTTTTTCATCATCAATTTTTTTATATATATATATATATAAATACAACTTTTCAATTTCATTTTTTCATATCTTCATATTAATATTCTTTAGTTTAGTGGTTTTAGCATGCTTGAGGTTCACAATCAATAGTTTGTTCTTCAATCCTTCTCTTCTCTTTTCATCATCGATATGGTATACCAATAACGTTTGTTTGTTTATGTGATTAATATTTATCTTTTTGATCATTAATTTACAAAAAAAAAATACAAATTTTCAATTTCATTGTTTTCATATCTATATATTAATATTATCCAGTTTATTGTTATATGCATGCTTGAGGTTCACACCATTATATGGTAAATTAAGGAGAAAATTTAAATGTGTGTTTATTTGGGAATTTTTGTTTAAGCTTTTTCGTAAAATAGTTTTGACATGCATTTATTTACGATTTAATTTAATTTTAAACCCGAGTTATAACTTCATTATAATATACTTTTTTATATTTCAGTATTCATATATATATTTTTTATTGTTTTCTTTATTTTCTTATTTTTACAGTTTATTTTGTTTTTATTTAATTAAATCAAATTATTAATTACTAAAAATAATAAATATAATAATATATTAATGCTAGACAACCCAAAAATTTAGCCTAAATTTCAACCCAGATGATATAGCAAGTGATTTTTTCATTAACCACATAATCGAAAATTTATTTATACGCCTAATTGCAACTTAGTCCCTCATTGTATTAATAATATAAATTTCTTCCACATATTTTTTATTCTTGACAAAATCAATCTCTTTTAGTAATTTCTTTTCTTATGATTTCATGCATTATTTCCTATTCTAGCCTATATTTGGGTACTACTACATCATCGGGTTAATTTTCAATTATTGGATTTTAATCAAAGATCTATAAAAAAGATCAAAGATTTGAAAATTTATAAGAAATTAAAACTAAAAGGAAATAACATCCTCTCTTACCAACTATGCATGAACTATATAGTGTTAAAGCCGTCGAAATATGTATGTATTTTTATTTTTATTAGCTATTCACTACAATAAAATTAAGACTTTCTTTACTATTTAATTATGCAATATTCATCTTATTTTAAATATTTTATATGAATTATATATTTATTAATTATTAACTATTGAAAGAGATATTGCATCTATGCAACAAGATGAAAGATCATTTTCTCTAAAATTCTTTGATCATGTATATTTAAGTGGAAATTGTAAAGTAATTTTGATTATAGATGATTTTTGAGATACAAAATAGAGTTAATTATTATTTTTTATTCTCAAAATTAGTGTCAATATATTATTATTATTATTTATCATTACCTCAAAGGCTATACGGTATTACATTTTGGTATATTAATATATTTTCTTATGTGACTTTTAATATTAGTTTCTATTTTTGTCTCCCTAAAGCTAAATTTCTGGTTTTGCCCCTGTGTGTGGTGATGACAACTCACTTACCATATCATATAGGTTGAAATTTGAGTTGTATAACATTACTCATAAAAATAACTAGTTAAATGAATTGGTTTTGAGCATTCCAATAAATAACTAATACATTTGGGTTTTCATTATCAAACCCAATAAGCTAACGAGTGGATTTTGGTTGAATAAAATTTGAGCCGATCCATTTACACGCTACTTCCAATTGAAAAACAAATTCTATTCATTTATACAGTTGTCAATGGATTTTGTGATCAAATGCCATGCAGGTAGCATAGATCGATAGGGCAAGAGGCAAGAGCCATCCAAAAGGCATTAAAGGTAAGCATAGGCATAGTCTTTAAGTTGTTATATTTTCTTTAGTTTACCACTTTATCCATAAGAATTCTTTGAGGTCAGTTGAGCAAGCTGACAATCGATAGAAGATACTGGGCAAGGCTAGTATTGTTGTTCTGTAACATCTTTCCTTCCATTTCGTGAGGGGTGTTATCAACGAGCCTCAAATTAATCCCTTATTGACTAGTTGCATGTTTGACTCTATTCTCCATAAAGGAGTTTATAATGGATCTTTATAATTCTACCTATAGACGGGCATAACCAAAATATGTCTGAATTGTCTTTGGCTTTTGGTAAGTTCTTTTTAGTTTAGTATTACGATTCAACAAAATATTTGATTGATTCGACCCATTGTTAGGTCCAGAGTAGATCCTCAAACATTGGTGGATATTTAATTTTCTTTTAACATTATAATGATTATAAAAAATACAATTTTTTATAATTAAATAATTAGTTTTAGTCTTACTTAATACCTGAAAAGGTAATTTTGCTCCTCAACCGTTAAGTGTTACGAAAAGCGTTAAGTGTTAGTCGGGCTATAACCCACCACCTAGCACCTAGTCTGCCTAGGCACTTGGAAATTTTAAAGCCTAACCCTAAAATTCAAACCCTAACTAAATTAATTTGAATAATTGTAAAACTCAAGAATAACAAATAGTCGAAGGTTGCTACTACCGGTAAAGGTGCGGCGACCGAATGACGACGATAAGTTGGACAAGTGGCGGATGAGAAGGCTGGAGTCGAATAACAACTGCTCTGATTCTGGTTGTGGTTGAAATCAAGTAGACCAAGTCTGAGAGGAGAGAAAAAAGTTTTTTTTTTCTATTTTAATTCACCCCAAAACGACGCCGTTTTGGCGGTGAATTAAAAGAGTAAAAAAAAAAACTTTTCTTTTAGACTTCAATTTCTCTCAAACTTCGACTTTAATGATGAACCAGACTTGCCACTCGACCTTCGACTCCAACCAGCCTTCTCGTCCACCACTTGCAAGGTTTGTCACCGTCGCACCTCTACCAGCAGCAACAACTTTAACCCCCAAAACTAGGGTTCCGTTTTGAAACAAATTAAACCGCCTAGTTGGTCAACGATGACTATACCGACTTTGATCGGTTAAGCCTTAGGCAAAAAATCACCTAATCATGATGATTTCTCTGAAATTGCTACAGCAGGTTGCCGCCTGATGACTAGGCGGCGCATAGTTGGCCGACTTTTGCAAAACTTCTTTTAATAGAGGATAACTAACAATAGATGAGGTTTGTGCAATTTCGAGTAATAGATCCATCCAAGTGTAATTAGTCCTAACATCGGGCGATTTTTGCCACTTGCCCAATATGAAGAAATAAAAACCAAATTTTAAATAGGCGAGTTCACAATTAAAGGGTTTAGGGTTTTAGAGAGCTACCCTAAAAAAAAATAGTCCACTACAACACAAAGCAACTAACAGAAGAGATCGAATTAATTTTCTCTCCAAAAAAAATAAATAAATGGGGAAGACAGCATACAAGAAGCTAAAGGGAAGCCAGAGCCTTAGGCAGAGACTGATACTGTCTACGCTCGCCTCCAGTCCTCTTCTCATAGAGGACATCCGCGCTGAAGACACCTGGCCTGGCCTCCGCCCCCACGAGGTCTCCCTCCTCCGCCTCCTCGAGAAAGTTTGCGATGATTGCGTCGTTGAAATCAACGAAACTGGTAATTATTTCTTGTTTCCCTTTTAATCACCTTCTATTATTAGAAGATAAGCTAGTAGTGATTTGTGTTGTTCGATTATTTCAGTAATATATTAATCAGTTATAGAAATGGTTTGATCTTGTTAAATGCATATGGGCAGGTACAAAATTGAGGTACAAACCAGGAATAGTGATGGGAGGGAAAAATATAGTCCATGACTGTGGTGTTAGTCGGTCCATCGGGTATTTCTTAGAGCCGTTGATTCTGGTGGCATTATTTGGCAAGAAACCTCTTTCGATAAGGCTCAAAGGTATTCATTTCTTTTTGTTTCCTTGAAAATCCAGTCTTCGTGGTTGTTTTTATTTTTATGTATTTGAGAAATATGCTATGAAGCACATGCAGCTCATGTTTTGTGGTTCTTGAATAATGTTGATTTATTCTAATGGTTTTTTTAGCAATAGTATAGAATTTTGACAAGTTATCTGTCCGTTGATGGGGGCAATTTAGCAGCATAATTTTTCATAAATATCTGTGACAGAGATCTCTGTTGATGAAAAGATGCATTACGTTTTATCACTGAAAAAAAGAAAGAAAGAAAAAACTTTGGAAGTAGAATTTTACATTGTGATGAGTGAGTAGGAGTATTGATAAATGGAAAAAAAGAGTGATGTTTTCCTCCCATATAGCTGACAAGAAGGATGGGAACTGGAGAGATGAGGAATTCAGTACAAAGTTGTAAATGAATGCTTTATTCATAACTTCTCATATTTTCTACACACTTTCCTGTCCAAGTTTGGAAGAATGGATAGCATCTCCTTTTCTTTTCTTCCACATTATGTTTTGCATCATTCATTCATACTAAAGAGGGAAAAAGAACCATCATCCCGTTCCTTTTTTTTCCTCCCTTATTTATTTTCCCTTTTTCTCTCAATTAAGCATCCTTAGGTATGAGAATAAGTGCCACAAAACAAGTTTTGATGGACTAAAGCCTAAAGGGCTACTGTTCTGAGATTGAGACAGTTGGACTTGAACCTAGAATCAACAGTTGCTAATCTTGAGTTTTAAGAAGCACAAATCTTGGAATCATGCTTTGTAAAGAAGATGGACAATTGTTAATTTTAGTTCATGACCCAATGTTGCAAAAGACAGAATTTCTTATCTGATCAATGACAGAAGACCTTGAAACGAACTTCACACAATTGATATTCGAAGTGCCCACTCTCAATATTGCTAAAGCACTTAATCAATGTCTTGGTCTATGTTTCTTGTAGGAAATTGGGAATTTACACACACACACACACACACACACACACACACACACACACACACACACGAGCCACTAATTATGGAAAAATAGTTGCATCTAACAACTGATATTATTAAACTCAGTGTGTCTATCCAGTGGAATACTTGTTGGCCGATTCTTTTTTTCATTTTTTTTTCTGCTGAAAGCAAAAAACAAACAAATGTCTCTTTAGAAACTGGATTACAGTTATCTAGATTGCATTTCACTGGATTGCATCTTTCTCCTAAATTTCAGTTTTTTTCGTATCCTTTACTTAAGGCTTAAGGTGGATCCTATCAGTGTTCTAAAACACGTTTTCAGTATTGAGGCGATTTCCTCTACTGAGGCGAGGCGTAAGCCTCATTAGAAGAGATAAAAACTTAAAATACATAAAACAATCAATAAGTTTATAATTCATCATTCATAAAACAATTAAACAACCAATAAGATCATAATTTCATATTATATAAAACAACAATTAAGGCAATAAGTTCATAATTCAAATGGTAACCAACTAATCATATAAAATAATAAGTTCATAACGTTTTTTGGGATTTCGTTATTGAGGCGGGCTTATGAGGCGTATCGAGGCATAAATTGAGGCGTAAGCCTCATAACGTTTTTTCAAAAAAACGTGATGAGGCGCTCCTTATCACGTTTTTTTTGAACAATGGATCCTATATGATATATCAGAAAATAACTAAAGTAGTAATTTATTAAGAACTAACTAATCGTTTTTAATATAATAGATTAATAGTTATAACAAATCATTTCATTAATTTTGAATCCGAAGATAATTCTAATTATTTAGTTTAAAACCTACTATTTTTAGAATTAGTATAGAATAATGTATAGTTTAGAGTTTAGATAACGTGTAAGAAGAATCTAATACTAGACTTGATTGAGAATTCGAAATAGATAAATAGATATACAGAATCAATAGAGTAAGAATAATCTATTCAATCAATTCGTCCCTAGGAGAAAGAGACTATATTTATTTATTTTAGAAGATGTTGCTTCAAGTGCAGTTCATTTCATTTTCAGGAATTACAAATGATTCTAAGGACCCATCTGTTGACACTTTCCGTTCAACTACCATGCCCATGTTGAAGCGTTTTGGGGTGCCTGCTGAAGGATTGGAGTTGAAAATAGAGAGTCGTGGAGCTCCACCCCATGGTGGGGGAGAAGTTATTTTGACAGTTCCCACTGTTGAAAAGCTAATGGTGAGTTTTTAATTTTATGTTAATTCCCCTCTAATAAAAAAAATGTTAACCTTAGTAGATATATGAGAGAAACACCAAAAGATAAAAGAAAGGGAGAGACAAAGGGACAAAAGAAACAAAGAGCTAACATACAAAGCAGAGAAGATAAACACACCAAAGAAGTAGTTTAAGACAGATGAAAATATCTTTTGGCAGCTCGTTATTATTTAAATGTTTTCTTACAAGTTATGCTCTACAGGCAGTTAACTGGCTTGATGAGGGAATGGTTAAGAGGATTAGAGGCGTTACCTTCTCTGCCAGAGTGTCTTCACAGTTTGAAAATACTATGATTCATGCTGCTCGTGGAATCTTTAATCGCTTGCTTCCAGATGTTCACATCTTTACTGATCATAAAGCTGGGACTCAAGCTGGAAAGTATGGTTCCTATTTGCCATAGATATTGTATAGTAATTGTTGATGAAAAGATGGCAAACTTCTCTTTGATTTTTTGTGTTTTATTCTAGGCACAGTTTATCTCATTAAGAGAACGATTTTATGGCAGGTCTCCTGGTTATGGGATATCACTGGTTGCAGAAACTACTTCTGGTTGCTTCATTTCTGTTGATACTGCAGTTTCTTATGCACCGGGAGAAGTTGGTGAAATTGAAGATGAGAAGAAGAAAGAGCTGACACCACCAGAAAATGTTGGAGAGCAAATTGCTTCATTTCTTCTTGAAGAGATTGAACAGGGTGGAGTCGTGGATTCAACACACCAGGTTTGTGTTTAACTTATTGACCTATTGTTCTCCGTTGACTTTATCTGTTCAACTCTCCTCCATATTTTACTTTGAATGAATATTTTAGAGGCTCTCTTCCTGTCTCTGAGTTATGCTTATGTGTTCCAGGTCACATGGTTAGCTATGGTGCCTTTACAAACTCTAATTTATATTGTTTTTACTGCTCATTCTTAATGTACACCCAGCAAAATTTGTTCGTCTAATTTTTGGCTCTAGCATTCCTGGAAACATGACTAACTGTATGTGTGTGTATATATATATATATATAGAGCATTGATCAGGTACGGGATTCTGGACGTTTTTTCGTACGGGATTCCAAATCGACACCGATATCTATTGAATTAACACCGGTATCTATTGGGGATCCTGCACGAAAAAAACGTACGGGTTTCTGCACATAATAATTTTTACACACGTATGTACATACACATATATATAATAATTGTGTTGCATTCTCTTTTATTGTTTTGTAATACTGACGTAGACCTTGCCTATATTTTTCATTCTATATTTTTGTAGCTATATTACCAAACATACAAGTCTGTACCAGTTTCTTCAATGCAATATAAAGACTTTTCTTTCTGCATCCTTGGTCGATTGCATGAAACCTGATATTGGTAGCTATTATGTTTTGTTTGTAGGGTTTGTTGTTTCTTCTTTGTGCATTAAGTGAACCAGATGTTTCTAAGATTCGTGTTGGGAAGTTGTCGGCGTATGGGATAGAAACACTCAGAAGCATCAGAGATTTTCTCACTGTTATTTTTGACATTAAGCCAGATCCATCGACCGGGACTGTTATACTACGAGGTATGGGATGTGGATATAAGAACCTATCCAGAAAGGCTTCGTGATAAAAAAATAAAAATCATAGCAGACGGAGTTGGTGATTTCTTAGAGCAGATTACATGCTTCTTCCAGATCAAAAGATTTATTTATACAAGGGGCCCGACATGCTTAAACCGAAGAGATTGTGATTCTCTGGCTTCTTGTGCCCTGTTGACTTGAAATTTTGAACGTCATCACGTCGGACAGGGTAATGCATACAAACTTCTGAATAATACAATTCTTAGGATGGGAATGGTTGAATCCGCTACCAATGTTCTTGGGTATTATCATTTAATCTCACCTTTCATGTAATTACAACCTCACCAAATAGTTGAATTGTGCCATGGAAGTGTGTAGTGGTATGATCTCGAACGCAATTTTTTTGTGCATTTCATTTTATGAAGATTTTTATATCATAAGCTGATAACTTATGCTTTTCATTGAACCGAAAACAGCATTGTTAATAAGTTCATACAGGTATTCAAAGCTGCTGGATTGATTAAGAAAAAACTTAAACATAGGTCAGTATTGCTGTAGTTTTTAAAATAATCACGGTTAGTTGTGTGGAAGAAATAATCTGTGTTGAAGTTAATCTGATAAATGTTTGGTTAATGTAGTTGAAATTATGTTTGGTTAATACTGCTGTTGAAATTGTTGTGGATTATAGGACAGAATTCATGCGTTTGGTAAATTTTATTAAACGAAGTACAATTTTTCTTTCCACATCTCTTAATCTCAAGCTCTTTTGACGATTGAAAAATCTACGGTTTGATAGCACCAAGTCTACAAAAAGATTGGATGCTTCTTCCTCTTCTTCCTTTACTCGTTTGTTTTCTATTCATTACAATATTTTTTTTATTTTTTTTATTTGACATACGGATATCTGTACCTACAACATTTCAATTCTTATCATTTTTTTTATAGAATTTTTATTGATTGTATTTTTGAATGAGTTTGTGATGGTAAAAAGGAAAAATGATAGAGAAAAAGAAATAGATGGCGAAAAAGATGAGTTTTAGGGTTTTATTCTAAGTTCTAAGTTTGACTGTTTGTTCCGGAATTGGGTTAAGAATATAAACAAATTGTTTTTAAAAATATTTTAATTAATCTTATATTTAATCAATGATAAACAAATAAAATTGAATCATATGAAATTAAATATAAGATATATTTATATTTATATTAAGTTAATATGGATAACTTAGTCTTTTTATTAAATCAAACAGTAAATTCTATCATAATCATTTTATAAAAAGTAATCTTCTTAAAATTGCTGTCAAATCAACTATAATTCTTAATTAATAACCTTTGAAAATTTTATTAAACATATTTTTTATATCAATATTATTAAACAATCAGATTTTAATTTTTCTAACACAATATCAAACGGAGCATTAAATTGCTTCGATCTGCAGGAGACTCTCCCTTTCTTTGAAAGCACAAAAAAGATCAGAATACAAGAACTTGCTAAGAGTCCCTTTATGCTCTACTGCTCTCTCCTACACGAGATATAACTTTGGAATTCAATGCATCAGTGTTTATTCCCAATATTTCTTCAATGAGCAGGAGACTTTCGACGTGGACAATTGTGCTAAAGCTTTTTGGCAGCCCAGAAATTGTTAGATCGTTAAACTGCTCACTCTCCGGGTTATATAAAACGAAAGCTCCATTATTACAGTGCAGCAAAATCTTTCCCATGTTCAAAATGCAAACGACCTTGTTAATATGTGGGCGTGTGGGTTCAACTAGGCTAGCTGGTACATACATTCCAATTGCATACTTTTTGATCCATGACTCTTCAACCTCGTATTCCTTCATTACCCATATATCAATTCCTTCATCGCCCAGATGATGAACTGCAGAAAGGCACCCTTCTAGAGCTACCAGATGACAATTACTAGCAAAGGTACAGTCGAAAGACGGAAGTTCGATCCATCGAAATTTCTCCTCCGTTAGATCGAATGAAATGACCCGTAAACGTATGCCTTGAGTAAAGTGAAAAAACAGTGTTACCCAATGCAAAGCTCCATTTACCAAAGCCTGAGACGGTTTGAGTTCAAGTCTCCCAGGAACAGGTCCTATACTTCTCCATGTATGATCAGTGCCCAGAGTTAGAATCTCAGCATGGGATTCTAGAGACCATATTTCGATTTTGATATAAAAAACGAATCTCACCACTTTATACCGCATACTTGTTGGAAGGTAACCAAATCCAAGAGCCACTTCTTGCATTGGAAATTGGGTTGACTTGGGAAGCTCTATGTAATCTCCAATAATTGGATTGCATATAGTTATAGGGTCATAATAATATGAATTAGATACGCATAACAGTCCATTGCAAGAACCAACAACTTGGTATTCGGACATAGCAGTATTGAATCTTCCATCAAGGCTTCTCACCTTGCTACTATATTGGTTAAATCCATCTCCACTGCATATAAACTGTAGCTTGTTTTCAGTCTGACAAGCTGAGTTTAGAACGAGGCATGGATTCCGAGAAGTCGCATGAGCATGGTGCATGCTAGGCAGCCGCGTTTCTTCAGCTAATGCACACCAAGATTTGCATACGCACTTGATTTGCACAAGGGATGAAACAGGTAGCCTTGAAAAAATGTCGAGGGCAACATCACGGGGAAGATTCTCCATTGTATATTGTATCACGTTAAGATGATCAATTGTATGAGTTGAAAGATGATGAAAAATCAACTGAGACAAAGACAGACATAAGAATGAAGGTCTCAGATTGCTCACCCAACGAACAATGATTGGTACCACAATATCTTGGACTGGTTTTATATAGAGAACAAATAACAAATTCATCAAATTTTGTGATCACCAATGTTCGAGCGGTATATACAAGGATTTTTATAATATTTCTAATGTTTCTTACCTAAAACCAATAACACAATAAAATTTAAAGACCGACCTATTTTTTCTCTTACAATATGCAGGAAATACAAAGGACAACAAATACAATAACAGCACCTTTAAAAATAAATGAAAGCCTCCATACAAACACATAAAACCTGACGAAATGTAACAAGAAAAACTGACATCATATGGCTATTTTATCTCTAATAGCTCAATTCATAAGATAATTTGGACAAAAGAAGTCGGTCACAACATGTCAAAATGGTTGAGCATGATCTTATTGTCTCAATTACATTAACCCCACAAATCAGCTAATGCATGGTAATTGGTACGCCATTTGTTGACAAAAGATAGCAGTCAAGAGAGTGTTTCAACAAATCCTAGGAGGCACCTGGTCTGGTTGATTGCTTTATCAATTTTTAATTAGCAGATTCAGTTAGAAAGAGCTTCTCTTACATAGCCTATTGTCCGGAGATCACAAAGACATGACTACATGAAAGCATACATACACATACAAGCACGACACCAATACACAATTATTCAATAATTTTCATAAGCTATATCGCGAAATCAGGAAAAACAAAAGGAAAAGGAAAAGGAAAAGGAAAATCAGATCACCAGCAAAAGATTTCATCAGCACTAGCAAAAACAAAAGGAAAAGGAAAATCAGATCACCAGCAAAAGATTTCATCAGCACTAGCATTAAGGCATTCCCTCTTGTATAGTGGAAAAGACGAGGTGAACTCAATTTGTTACGGTGTACAAGTCTAATTCTAATTACAAAATTATGTAAAAATGTTCATTACAGCTCAAAAGAACTGGAATATGCAGCTATTATGAGCAAGTGGGGATAGAAGAAAAAAATTAAACTTGTATGCTCAAACAATATGACAAACAGCCGCAGGTTTGCACCAAAGCTCATCAAACAACAAAAAATATTCAGTTCATGAAGGCTGCCATTTTGTTTACAAAAACAGAAAACCTATGGATTGTAGAAGAATCAATCACAGTTAAGGCATATATGTAATCCAGTTGAAAAATTAAACCTAATTCACATCGTCTGGGCCCCAAGCATCGTCTTTCAATTTTTGCCTTGCCACTATACGATTCCTTCTGGCTTCTTCCTGGTTTCTCAGTTCTCTAGACCCAAAACTTGTGGAAGGCAACTTCAATCCCATTACCTGAGCAATTAACCTTTGGGCAGTTCTTGCTGATGTCTGCGGCCTTTGACGAGGGGGTTCCAGATCTGAAAATTAACAGTGTATTCTTGCCGAATAAACCAAATATCTAGCGATATAAAAAATAACATTTGGGTTCGCTCTATTCTTTGTTATAATGTTCTATTTCCTAATAATAATAATAAAACCAGTTTGGTTCATTTAATTCTCTTTCCTGCAAGAAATGAACAATCCTAAGAATGCAAGATATCTCATATTATATAGTTCTTTCAGTTCATTTTGTAATGGTCAAAATGCAAAAAGCAAGTATTAATCATCGGGCAAAGAGAAATATGATTTCATCCATACGAATGTTCATTTAATTCCAAAATTATGAAATAAGACTACCCAGAGGAGTTTACAGTATCTGCCTAGTGTTAATTACGAATAATTCCATTAAATAATAACTTTAGATAAATGATAATAAAGGGGCAATAATAAAGCTTGATAGAAATTTAGATCACACAAGAGACATGCTATCCTACCTCTAAGTGAATATAAATCCCAAAAACCTGGTTGTGGGAGGTTGGTTTCCTTGTCATCTCCTTAATCATATTTTCCTTTCACCATCTTTTTCTCTTCCTCTGTCTCTTTTCTTTTTCTCTTCTCCACTTTCTCCGTTTTTTTTTTCTCACCCCTTCTTCCTTGGCTGGCTGATTGCTTTCCCCCCTCTCACTTTCTTCTCATTTCCCTCCTGTTTTTCCTTCTCTTTTCTTCTAGATGCTCAATTATCATTTATTTTAATAAAAGGAATGCCTCATTCCATCATCCATAGAACCTAATAAACTTTTTTATTTTCATTTACAAATTTTTAACCTTAATCCTTCTCAGTCTTTCAAAATTTATCCAATCTAAAAATTAGAGGCTTGCCAATAAAGTATAGAAATTACGCAACATATCACACAATAGTACATAGATATACATAAGATATGATGTAAGAATTAGTTATATTACAACAATACAAACAATTATACAAACATAAAATAAATTGAATAATAACATAATGCAAGGGCAAGATCAGCATCCCCTAAATTACTTAAGTTTATGCACTTCTTGACCTTTAGAGTATATTGGTTTTGAATGGTTCAGATTGACTCATACCTTTAATTATAATAACACCTCAAATAAATAATTTCTCTCCTCTTTTTCCCACTTCTCTCTCCTCAATAAAAAAATTATTAATTCACTTCTCCCTCATATTTCCCATTTTTTGCCTTTCCCCCTCATTTTTTCTATGCATTGCCTGCCTGTACATGCACCATTTCCTTCCCAATTTTTCAAAATTGCTCAATGAAACTAGTTGCAATTAATTACAGTAATTAAAATGAATTGAATTCCATTTTTTTGTCCAGATTATCATCAATTCCTCCTATTCATTTTGCACTATCTCATACTCTCTCATTCTCCATTGTTTCCTGCCTGCTCTTTCATCTAGAATGCTAATTTTCGTCCTTATAGTTACTACACAACTTATTTTTCATGATGATCCATCCAATGAAACAATAATATTTCCCAATTATACCAAATAAAACATTTTTGTGTTTGTACGTCTATGGATCAGCAACAAACTACCAGAGAATACAATTCTTGTTGTTAACATATTTTGTAATGATCCAGTGAACCTATAGTTGAAGCAAAAGCAATGAACCTTAATAAAATAGATACATTTATTCCCCATTTAACTTCTTAACAAAAGCAATGTTATCACTTACCAGATTTTATATAATTAATTGAAAAGAATTTTGTCTGTTTTTTATTTTTTGATTCCTACAATTTAATAATTTTAATATAATATGTACATTTTTGTTAAGGTAATCTTTTAACAAGTTAGGATTAAAATGTGAATAGAAAATCATTGACTGAAATTTAAATGGTGTTTCTGGGGAGATCACGGTGACTAGACTACAGAAGACACGAAAGAGAAAGGTAAAAGAAAGGCCTAAGGGAAAGAAGCGATAGAAAAATGAGAGATAAGAGATGAGGTGAGCGAGGAGAGAATGTAGGAAAGAGAAAAGAGGAGAGAGAAATCATTTATTTGAGGTGAATAAATGCATTTGTAACAAAAGGTATGAGTTCATCTCAAGTTCTCAACCATTCAAACCATCAATATCCAAGGGTCAAGAAGCTGTGTAAGAACTTTTATAATTTTTAAGGGCTGCAGATCCTGCCCCAATAATATAATAACGGAGCAACAATTATCATTAGACAGAATACCGGAAAAAGCAACAAAAGACGGTTATAGTATTTATTTTGTGAAAAAATGACATTTAACTGTCAAATATAAAAGTACATTTTATTAGTGTCCCATTATATACTTTAGATAATAATATAATATTAACAAGTTAAATAAACTAAAGGTCCTCATTATGTAAGCCCTAAGGGCACAAATTAAGTATTTGAAAAGTTAATAAAAAACTTATATTTATCTTTTCAAGACATTAGTCTAAACTTTTAGTGTTTTGAAAGAATAAATATGTATTTTTTATTCAGTTTTCAATCTTTAAGAGCACATGTTAACACAACCCATCAAACAAACAAGATATAACTTTCATGATATTCCTTCTAGCTGATCTAACTACGTAGCATTTTATAAGATGCAAATGCTTTACATGAAAGAATTGACAGATCCAGGCTACTCAGCCCAATAAAAATTTGTACTAGGAACAGTTTCAAAGAAATCTGAAGAAATAGAAGCAGGCTATAAATTTACCTCTAGGAGAAATTGAGGCCAGAAGGATGTCATCCTCATCAAGTATACGCACCGTAAATGAACATTGAATGTGGCTGCGGGCCTCAAGTGCTGCATTAAAAGGTTGGGATTGTTAATCAGCTAAAATCAAAATTCGGAGAAATCAAAACCTTACATTCAATACCATTGATGGCACAATGCATGCTATCATCTTTACCATGCAATCAATAGCATTGATAGCACAATGAAGGCCGACTCTAAAGATGAAAAACCAATGTTCAATCTTTTAGAAATCAAAACCTTACATTCAATACCATTGATGGCACATTGCATGCTATCATCTTTACCATGCAATCAAATAGCATTGATAGCACAATGAAGGCTGACTCTAAAGATGAAAAACCAATGTTCAATCTTTTAGTTCACACACACACACAATGAAGGCAGACTCTAAAGATGAAAAACCAATGTTCAATCTTTTAGTTCACACACACACACAATGAAGGCTGACTCTAAAGATGAAAAACACACACACACACACAATGAAGGCTGACTCTAAAGATGAAAAACCAATGTTCAATCTTTTAGTTCACACACACACACACACACACACAATGAAGGCCGACTCTAAAGATGAAAAACCAATGTTCAATCTTTTAGTTCACACACACACACAAACATGCATGCATATATTACACAAGTGTTTACTCAATTTATTGACCATTGGATTATGATTGTTTGAATGGTTGAGAAGCACTCATACTTCAAATTACAATAACATTGAAACACTTCAAATAAAAAAAAAAATCTCTCTTAATTATATTCCAGTCTGTCATCTCTCATTTCCTCTCTTCTCTCTCATAATTATTAATTTACCATCTCTCTACTTTCTTCTTCTTCTTCCTTATCTCGTTTCAAACCCTTCTTATTAGTTAAGTAAAAAGTCTTCCAAGGTAAACCTATTTTCTAGTATTAGTTATTTGATGTAGGACAAAGATTAAGGAACCACAGCCCATGTCGAACAATTTCTTTATTTTCTTATTTGTTAATTTGGGTCTTTTCTTGTTTAGCAAGTTTATTTATTTTAGTTGATTAGGAATTAAATTTAGGTTTTGGAAATAAATAACTTACCTTTTGGGTAAGATTTGATCTTTGTTTTCCAGTCAAGTTAGGAGTCATTAATCTTAAAAGACTATGATTAGTTTTGATCTTTTCCTGTTTTAGTCTTTTTTTTAAGTAATGTCGTATTCAAGTCGTATCAGGATTAGTTTATTATAAATAATCTTATTATTTCTAATTATTGTAACTATTACCTTTTGATCAATATTAATAAAATCGTTCTTTTGGAACATTTATCGGTCGTGGATTCGACATGCTCTTTGAGGATTCGAGAGCATCATTTTCTAACGAAGATTAGGGAATGATGGCCTCTGCATGGCAGTCCATGCTTGGGTAACTACCGGTCGCTGCGTCAAGGTTCGTCTGAGTGTCTCAGGGTTCGACAAAGTGATCATTCTTATTTTCACCATACCTTGCTGCGTCAATTGGTATCAGAGCAACCGAGTCTACCTTTGTGCTAAGCTCAACGTCCACGGACCACAACCAACTACCTTCCTAAACACCATATATCCCCCTCTATATCCCCCAATAAAAGAAAAAGAAAAAATAAATTGAAAAAAAAAAAGAAGAATTAGAGTGTCTGTGTGATAGTTCCGAGAATTAACAATCAGCCTCAGAGACAACATAAATTGTGAATCAGCCTCAACAGTGTCAGAAATTTCAGATTAGCCTCACGAGTTCCAAATATTTCAGATTGTGTCCACCATCACACCCATTAAAGTCGCACTCATCACACACACCTGAAGCCGCGGCTGAATTTATTTTTCGTAAGCAGTTCTCAGGGTTCAAATTTTGGTAAGTTTTTTTTTTTAGATTCTGATTTCGGTTCTCAATGGGTTCTCAATGGTTCTCTTGGTTCCAATTATTATTTTCCGAGCTATAATGATTATCAACCAAGACTTTGATTTTTTTCTGGTCATGAAAATTGAGGTATTTATTAATTGGTTGGAAGAAGTTGAAGAATATTTTACATATTAGAAAACTTAAGAAAGTCTGAAAGTTTTACTTGTAGAAATTTATTTGAAAAACGATGCATTAATTTGGTGGGAAAGCTTTCAAAAGGATCGGAAAAGATTTGGAATGGATAGGATCCAATCATGGACTGTGATGAAACATGTAATGCGGAAGAAATATCTTCCAATTGATTATTTTAAAGATTTTTGTCATGCAGAAGATACGGTTGAAGATATTTCGTATGAAGTGGAAATTGTCGAAGTAATTGAAGATGAGCCTTGAATCTTAGAAGTTGAAGACTGCAATCCAACCATTGATATTGATTGCACTTTTGATGTGGCTAAAGCAAAACTGGACGCTAAATCAATTTCCATTGATAAAGTTTATAAAGATGAGGTGATCTGTGATGTGGTTGATATGGACGCTAGCCACGTGTTGTTGGGTCGGCCGTGGCAATTTGAAAATCCACACAATTTTTTTAGGGTAACTTGAAGATTTTTTTTCTTCAATTGGATTTTGAAGAACCAACATTGTTGTTGCCATCTAAAGATTATTCGTTCAAACCGGTGATTGACAAGATGGTACATTTGAAGTATCATCCATCCAAACAAAACCTTGTCAAACTCGAGGATGAGTTTTTTTTAAGAGGAGAATACTATGTGGGATGGGAAGAGCTAGCAATGAGGAATTGCTACCGTTCAAACCTCCGCAAGTGTCCAGCAGCCCGAGCCGTAACCAATAGGTGTCGCCAATCGCGAATAGCTTGGGTATCTTATGCATTCCATTGGACGATTGTTGTGGTGCTGTTGTAGATTTGGGAGAAATGGAGTATAAATTAAGATTTTTTATTTGAGGAAAGAGAACATGAAAGAGGAAATCCAAAGAGGGTGAAGAGAGAAATGAAGGAAAACAATTAAATTGAGGGATGATAGAAATGATTGTGTGGATTATGTTAGTTCCAATGTAAATTAGAATTCAATCCATACCATCAAAAGCATTTTAATCTAACGGATAAAAATTTGTCAAAATTTGTGTAATTTTTTGGGGCTACCAATTCTGCCCTTATATCTTCGTGTGTGTGTAATAAAAGCATAGAGAAAATGTTAGAATTTAGATGAACAAGCAGTCCATCAACACTGAAAACACCTAAGAGAAATAGACAAGCTACAAACAGCATCCAACAACATAGACTTTGATATGTCATCAATAAAGTCACAGCATCGCGTTTCAGCAAATTTTATACAAAGTCTTCAATTCCTCTAAATATGAAAAAGAAAGGTTTCAGTTCAGTCTTATGCCAGTCAAAAGAGCCACAAAACCAATTTGCTTATTAATTATTACCACCAAATCCCAGCCAGATTTTCACTTTAACTCATTTCTGTTGGGTCATCCCTAAGTTACACCATTGAGAACAATTCCACAACCATCCTAAGATCATTGGAAAACAAATTAACATTGGAGACTGATTTTTTAAAATCCCTCTCAACTCCCTACTCTTTTGATTATTTTAAGTAATTATATCACTCGCTAATCACCCATAAAATTCAAACCATAGACCCTTTCTCTTTGAAGGCAGCCCATGACATCTAAAACATCTAGACTGTTCTGCAACTGGACAACATAGTTACAGTTAAGAAGACTTATTTGTAGCCCAATAGTTTTGTCACCATATAAGTGAGTTTATAAGTAAAACTGTAAGTTATTCCCACAGATCTTTCTCTACTTGACTGAGTGTCCTCTCAAATTGATTCCCTCTTATCATATTTTATAATGTACATGCAACAGAAAAGATACGTATTGATTTATCTAAATCCGATGTACAACCCCAACCTACACTTAACTACGGCCACATTCTATCATTGGCTCAAATTTACAATGCAACAAAAGTAAATATTGAAAGCAAAAATCAGTTCTTTAAATCTCAACAATCAACTTTGAACTATCAGTAACTTATAAGCCTATTTTACATAGTATCACTAAAAACCTTAATCAACAACATTCTGAATGACAAAAATGTGAGCCACATGGTGCAAAATTTAACCAGGATATTGATCTGATATTAAATTAGTCTCATACAAATTTTCATCCGAAGACCAAACATGTTAAATTAATAATTACCAATTGATGGTGTTCGAAATACTGCAAGGGCAACTGTATCATTGACCCAGCGAAAAACAATTCCACGATCTCTGAAATCCTCAAAGAGCCTCTCTAGGTCAGTTGTCCTAGTACTTGGGGAAAAGTCAGCCAGAACAAGAACATGGCGTGTACCATATTTTGCTGAAATCAAAATAAGACATTTTCAGAACACAAGAAACAAGAATGTAAAGCCTAAATTCTGTATTTACTGTGCAGTGCTAAATCGAAAAAAATTGATATCCAACTCAACCAAAATTTAAGAAAACGGTATTTGAATCAAACGCAATCAAAAGACATGCTTTATTACTACAATTACAAATCAATATCTCAAGCCCTAGCTTACATCTTCTTCTAAGAAATAACCTTAACCAATAATAGTCTGAAACTAAACTAAGAACATTATTCTTCAAAATGTCAAAATATAACAGTAGGCTCAGAGCAATCTAGATTATATGTGCTGTGTGTCCCAATTCCATAGAGTTCTGTCTGCACCTTAACGTGACTGAAGGAAGCTGACCGAAAATCAAGAGAAAAGGAGAAAGAAAAAAAAATGAAAACAATATATATGGCAACTGTAGAAAACAAATTTAGTAAAAATTATAACTTTTACATACTCCAAAGTCCAATCAATGGCATTGCAAACCTTTATATTGAATTAGCATTAAAAATAAATACTCAATACCGCTAAAGAATAGATACTTAGGACTATTCTATCACTACATAATAAACAAGCATGTGGAGCCGTGGAGGTAGGTTATAGTGATTTCTTACATTAAAAGTTAAATTAAACTATGAAAGCATGTGTCTTACAATTTCTTAATTCTGTGCATCTTTCTGAATCCTGACCTACATCGTCATCCTCAGTATCTTCAACAGCAGCAACAGAATTATCAGACAGCCGATCACTATACAGCTCATTCTTTTTATACGAGAATGTTCCCCTTCCACGCCGTTTAGGGGTTTGAACTTTGTTATCCTCTAATGAAAGATTTGATACTTCAGGCAAGCATTGAGAGCAAAGCAACTGATCGGGTGCACAATCAGCAATAGCTTCCCAATCTGTAATTATACAATGACACAATCATTAAAACCGTAATCATCTTCCATAAGATTTTGATAATTCTTAACAATAGAATAGAAACTCACCATCATCCCCTTCAAACGATTTCAATGATTTCCCATGATTCACTTCACCAAAATAAGAAATTAAAGAAATGTCTGAATATTAGTTTAAAACAATGAGTAATTGAAATAGGAACTAAAAATGTCATATGAATAATTACTACCATCAGTTGGAAAGCCACTTTGGCCAGAATCATTGCAAGAATCCTTCAAGTCCTTTACAGTATTTGAATTACTGAAATTCAAACCAACATAAAAAAATAATAATAAAGAACCCAGATAAACAATATGTAATGCTAATATAGAAAGAAAACAGAACAAAAAAAATACCGAATATGGAAAGCGCGAGAGAGGAGGTGGTCGGATTTGAGAGAGAAGCCTTTGGAGGAGTAGATATTGGCCAAGTTAGTGAGAGCGGAGGCTAACTGGAGAGTGACCGATTCGCTGGTTGGGTCAAGGGTTTCGAGTTTCGAAACGGTGCTTTCAAGAAGAGCAATAGCAGCTTCCGTGTCTCCTGCTGCCACCAGATCTTCCACTTCCTCACTCCAATTGACGGAGGAGGAGGTGGGTTCTGGTTTATCCATTTCCTCAACTTCTCTTTGAATCTTGATTCTCTGTAGAGTTTCAACAAAAAATCATCTGCTAAACTTCAAACCTTTAAACGACTTCAAGAGCCAAAGAAATTACTGCACATAGTTACTATTTTAATATATGGCAAATTTCAAGAAGATATCCTGAACTTAGGTGCAATTGAATATAAAAATGAACTTTTATCAAAATTACAGTTCACAATATATTGGCTTGATCATTGATGGTTAGTTCATATTTTTCCCTTTAGATACATTTCTTCAATCCCATTTAATGATTTTCAACAGCTTAATTGCAAAGTTCTCTAACATTCCAGTGAAGTGTTCTAAATCTTGCAGAGTCAAACTATTCCATCGAAACACGCCAAAGAATTATTTAGTTATTTACTTATTTGTGCTTAGATTTGTATATTTACTCTTTAAGAGAGCTGGATTTATTCTTGTAATCATTTTATCCTATCTTTGAGTGTGAGAATCATATGTTGAGGGGTGAGACTGCAAATCCAAGTGTTATGTATCACTTGATGGGTTTGCGGTGAGACATCCACATTGTTCTAATGGTTTAATTGGCACTCGAAAGTTCAATGATAGATAGTGAAAGGAGTGGAAGTAGACATAGGTCGGGGCTAAACTCGTTTAAATTTCGTATCAGATTTCTTTATTCTTAAGCTCTTTAATTTGTGTAATTTACTAAAAGTGTTCATATTTACATTTGAACAACCATTTTAAAATTGCATATTGTAGTTATATGAAAGTTCATTGTTTTAATTTTGTATTAAATCCACATCCCCATCAACAATATGGAGGTTGGGAGTCTGGGAGGGTGCCGCAGCCTCCCTTTTTCAATCAAAGAGCGGAGGCTACAGCCTCCTCCTAGATAGGAGGGAGTAGGCCGGATAGTCTTCCTCCCATTAGACGAAGGAAACTCCTTATTTTTCATAAATCTATAAATTTGATATATCTTTTGTAATGACTTAATTGTCACTACAAGATTTTTTGTATTTCCCGACGAACCATTTTCGTGGGGAAAGGTTGAAATTCGTAGGGAAATGTATTACGCGATGAAAAAATTTCATCGGCAAATTCGTGGGAACATCATGTTTGGGAAAGGTTTTAGCTGATGAAATTTTGAGTTTCGTCGGCTAAAAGTATTGTTGACTACGATTTTTGGATCGACCACACGTCAAACAGATAATATTAATAAAAATTAAACTACAAATCGAAATAAATAAAAAGCAAGAAGCGACGTAAAAATTTACGTGGCAAAAGCCCAAGGCGGAGAAACATCCACGGTTGCTAGTAACGGCAAAAGAAAAAATATCCACTAAATTGTCAAAAGAATACACACTCAATCTCTCATGCTCTCCCTTATGCTTAATTAGCATTCATCCCTTTTATGGGTGTTGCTAGGGTCTATTTATACATGCATAGATCCCTAATTATTGGTGTACAAGTAAGGAAAGTTTCTGTAATTAAACAAAACTCTAACTTATTGGAGTCGTGTTATCCTTCTTCCTTGTTTTGTGTTGATTGTCTTTTGATTGCGTTAGATCTCTTGCCCAACCTGGACTATGATATCTATAAGGAAATTTACTTCCTCATCAAAGTATACTTCTAGACACCTTATTTGAGTAGGATTCATTCTCTACGTGTTTTGGGCCGTGATTTCGCTAAATCAGAACATTGTCCACGTGTCGCTCAACCGACCATCTGCTGAACCCGACCAGACCCGCTTTTCCCCGATCGATGATCCTACCCGATCACGACATTTACCCTTACTATCTTGACAACCCCGATCGAGTCTTCCAGCCCGATCGTTTGTGTCATCTTGGTCGGGGTTTGGCGAGTGCTCTTTTGTCAACTTGAGTTTATTCGATCATATTATCTGTTGGTGACGTGGCGTCATCCAGAATTTACTAATAACAATACCCCCTTAAACATATGAGACCGAGTGTTTTCGTTCCAAATGAGTTTCACTTGGCGAAGTGTGTTTAATGTTTTCTTTTTTCTTGTCTTGTAGCTCATTAATGCACATTTATTGTTTTACAGCTAAGCGTCGGTGTCAATCACGCCTATTTCGCTTGATGCAATCATTTAGCCATCTTTTTAAATTTTGAACAGCACGTGATTTTCGATTTACGTGCACCTACTTCTACTCTCGCCTGGAGACGTGTGTATACTCTGATGACGTCACCCACTTCTATATATAACTCAAAACTCTTCATTTCACTCTCACGTCTTTACAAATCCTTTTCACAGAGAAAATCCTAATCTTTTTTTCTTCTTTAAGCTTTTACTCTTCTTTGTTTCTCTTCCTTCTTTACGAGCCGTTGTGTTCTCATCGCGTTCATTTATACTCCAGGTATGGATCCAACTCTCCGCTATCGATATTTTGAACTTCTCATGCATGCTATTGAGGCTGGCGATAATGAGAATATCGCTAGGCTTTAATCTATACTTTGGGGCCACTTTCATATATATACCCCTTCATTTCAACCTGTTGCTTTAAATGTAGATTATTCTGTGGATCTTTCTGAATTTGTCCCTTAATCTGCTAATTATTTTGGTTCTGCTTCTATTGATGTTAGCCTAGATATGTCGAAGACAACTAGCAAAAGACATACTACTAGGGGTTCACCCAAAGAAACCGCATTGTCTAGCAAACGACTTGAAGATAGTTTTGTAGATGTTAAGATAAAAGAGGTCCCGAGGGAACGACAAGCACGCATGCTAAGATTTACAGCTGATCACCTTTACGCCTTTGATTCCGGGATTAACGTGGTGACCGACGATGAGCTTAAGAAGTTTAAGGATCGGTTCATCCTTCCACGTTCGATACGACTGTCTTGTAGCATCAATCATGCTGTATGGAATCCTTCCTCCGGTGCAGTTGCCGTTTATGGGACTATGTTATCCTCTAGGGTCACTTTCCTTATTCAACCCTTCATCGCCCGATTCTTGGCGGATGTAAGGATTGCCCCCGCTTAACTACCCCCAACTCATATCGGGTACTAATCAACTTGTGGCACTTGTGGAAGAAGAACGGGGCCAATCACCTCCCGACCCCTCAGGAGATACGTGATTTTTATACCTTGGGGCGATCAGATACTGGAGGCACTTTTTATCTTCAGTCGACCTCCCCGAGAAAAATTGGATTCCCCATGGCTATAATGAAAAACCTATCCCTCTTACACATAAAGGCCACAAGGGCTTTATCTGGTGGTTCCCCTTGTCGAACAAGTACTTAAAAAATAGTTGGTTTTTCATCAGCGGTGACTCGGGTGAGACCGTGGTTTTTGATCCCATCTATTGGTTGGCTCAGAGCAGTATCCCAAGGCACTTTTGTAGCCTCGAGCTATGAAACAAAACTACGCATGTGATGACCAGGGAGCAGACCAATACTGTTGTGAATGCGGCTCAGACTTCTTAGAAGGTCATGCATTTTTCACCCGATGCAAGCGCTGTAGGCTCTTGTTTCTATATTTCTTAATGCCTTTGTTATATATAGATGTTCTTACCGCTTTTCTTTGTGTTCGTCTTTCTAGTATTTGAAGTGGACATCGTTGTTGGCGAGTAGGCCGAAAAGGCTAAGAACCTTGATCGGGTGAGCATGAAGGCTGTTGTTGATCAAGTGGCCTAGGAAATTGCCCCCCCTCTACCCCGATCTTGATTTGGTGAAGCATGTATATGAGTTTGATCATGACTCATTAGCGGTTCTTGCTAAACTGGCTGAAACAAACAGTCACAGTGTTACTCCACCCCTGAGGTGATCGGAGAGGATTATCTAGAGATAGGTCTGCCCGGGTGCAATATGCTCCTGAGGAATCTGATCGAGAGAGATCTAGTAGAGAGAGATTGAGCCGAGATAGACCCACTGGGGATAGGTCAAGCAAAGATGAATCGAGCAAGGGTCGATCCCATAAGGTAAAATCCGGTAATAAGGTCGCTTGTAACAAAGTGGCTAAGACTATGGAGGGATCTTCTGCCCTCGAGGCCATTCATAAAAGGTCGAAGGCTCTGTGCGATGTTGACTCGTTACAGCCCCTGTTAGGGGTTGGCCCTATCATTCTCAATGAAGAAAAGAGGATGATCAAGAGACCCTGACCGACTTGATCTTGTGGGAGCAACTGTCGAAGAGAAGGGGCGATAGGGTTGCTGCAACATCTTCTTTTCTCCCATCTAATCCAGTCAAGGTTGTTGACCCTGTTGTGCTTCCTACTAATCCCGACCTTTCTTTGTTTCAAACTGACCATCCTTCCTCAGATCTGCCCACATATAGCCCAAAAAAGTCCCTCATGCAATTCTCTGTTAAAGGCCAGATAATCTTTACTGACTTTGATTCTGACAATGACGAGCTCAACTCAGAGGAGTAATATTTTAATAATGATTTGCTGGATGTCACTGAGGAGAAAGCACTTCTTCTAGTGTTCAAATCAAGGATTGGGGCTACAATTGAATTGGTTAAAGATGTAGGGGTGAGCCAGTCTAGGAATGTCCCCTCCATCGTACCTTCTGGACCTCTTCCTCAAGACGATATAAGTGAAGGTCAAGCCCTTGAGGGATATGATTTAGAAGTCTCTACAACTACTCCTCAAGCTAGAGAGGGTATTGTAATTTCATGGGTGCATCCTGTCATAGACCTGACCCTACTAATGGTGCCCCGACCACTTCCACCGGTCATGATTTACCTATTCAGTAGGCTCTCCTGGCTGCTTCTGTTGTCGGATCCTCCCATTGTCCTCATTCAGGTAGCTCTCATGTCGACCCACTCTCTATGCTCCGATCGATGTCATCCGGTGATATGTACATTAGCTGTGGGTAATTGAGGGAAGCCAAAGATGTCAGTGCCTCAGAGCGGATACACATGATCTTCAACAATGGAGTTTTTGTAAGTACTTTCTACATTGCCCTTCGCCTGCGTTTTTGCCAATTTTACTAATTCGTACATTCTCTTCCAGGCGGTGAAGAAGCTAACTTGAGCCTTGGCTGATCAGAAGAAGCAGGACACTGAGATATCTCAGCTAAGAAAGGCTCTTACTGAGAAGGACGATGCTCTAAAGTCTTTTTCTGCCAGTGCGTGTAAAGTTAAGCAGTATGAGGAGAAGTTGAAGGCCCATGCTGCGACTGAGGTTGCCCTAAGGAAAACCATAGCCAATGTTTAGTGCAAGGCTTCTACAACCGAGACAACTCTTAGAGAACTCACCACGAGGAATGTTGAGTTAGAGAAAAGGGTCGCCAAGGCAGAGTTACGAAGTGTTGAACTCGAGTCGAGGGCCATCCTGGTTGAAACAACAATAAAGAAATATGAAGAGGAGACTCAGATTGCCTAAAACACCTTTACATTTGCTCAGTAAATTATGCTTGAGGCGCAACAGGCATCTGAGAAGCTCGAATTCACTATAAAAACGTGGCAAAGAACCTTGAGCAGCAGCAGGTCAGCATAGAGGTGTTTTCCCAAGAAGCTATGTCAGCCTTCGAAGTCCAGAATGTGAACTGCTATAAGAGATCCCCAACCTTTGATGTTGTCATGTTAAGGGAATTCGAGAGGGGACAGGTCACCGCTTGAGTATTCTTTGGCAGCAAGGAGAGTTCCTCGAAGGAGGCCCATCAAAAATGGGACAGAATAATTAAGAAGCATAAAAACGAGTCACTGGAAGCCAAAAGGAACCAAATGATTTGATAAAGGGCCTACTGTAGATCTATTGGGAAGGATCCCCATCCTATGCACGTATGCACCTAGAGCTTACTTCAAAGTCTTCCTTGTTGGTTTTCCATTCCGGTGAAGATATTGGCTCCCTGAGTAAAGGGGTTGATGTAGGTCCCTTACCGGGTATAGACTATTCTCCATTCATGGCCGATGACCCAGAAGACCGAGTCACTGGAAGCCAAAAGGAACCAAATGATTAGATAAAGGACCTACTGTAGATCTATTGGGAAGGATCCCCATCATATGCACCTATAGCTTACTTCGAAGTCTTCCTTGTTGGTTTTCCATTCCGGTGAAGATATTGGCTCCCTGAGTAAAGGGGTTGATGTAGGTCCCTTGCCTGGTATAGACTATTCTCCATTCATGGTCGATGACCCAGAAGACCACATCACTTTGCCAGACTTTAGAGACCTAAACCACGATCGTGGGGGTGGTGACCTTCCTCATGATGGATATGGACCTGAAGGTCCTTCTAGTACCCCAAATGCTTAACTATCTTTCTTCGCCTCTTGTCACCATTGCCAATGTAACCGTTGTTTTGTATTCTTTCCATTTTTAATGTAAATGACATCACATTGTATGTGAATATATACATTTTCACTGACTCTTCTTAAGCAAACGACTTAGCATGAATTTTTTATTTCATCGTATAATCGGGATGATCAAGGATCTAGACCAAAATGAGCAACTAACAAAAATTTGAGTAATTTATAAATGGTTATAACCACTTGTTAACTCGAACTATGCATGTCCAGCCATGCCAAGTTAATTATCTTGGTTACGAATGCACCCTTTCATATGGCGTGAATCACCCTGTAATTTAATCTCATTATTATGCTGAACCGAGTGATCCCTCTATGACTAAGTGCGTTTACCTCGGTGGTCGCCTTGAGTTATCTCGAATCGTGTGTACTACCTTACACCTAGCTAACTGACTCTGCTGAAACTATACTTGTGCAATTGGTTGCGACTAGTTCTTAGTCGGGTATATATCCCAGCAAGTCTATTGAATGGGGTACGAAAGATTGCTATTCAAAGCATCGTTAAGAGTTGTCTTCTAGGGAGCCGGATGAAGCTCGGGAAAAATGATATTCTTTCATTTTTGGCATAGATCGAGTCGCGCCCGGTTTTGGATACATCACTACAAACCCGGTTTTTCTAGCTTGGTCATGACTGTTTATTAGCTCAAACTATATTAAGTCTATCGTCCCTACTTCGGCCAAGCAACTTTGTATGGCAAGGTTTGTAACAACCCCTTATCCGGGCAACGTCGTGGAGTATACTCATGTTAGTCGATCGATTACTCAGACCCCCGATCAGTTCGTTGCTTCTATTTTTACGTCAAGAAGTGCTCTTTTATAACCCATTTGCATGGTATCTAGTTCATAGACTTTTATCTTTTATCTGTCAACTAAGTCATTGAGATATCTCTCAATAGTCTGTTGATCAAGATTCGTTGCAGGAGAGCATTTTATATGTCTATTGCCTTTACAGGCGCTTAACATTTTATTTGTGCATGTTTCTGAGTAGAAACTCTTATCCCTTACTCAACTCTTGGTGCATCCTATCAAGTGCTTCCGACCTGAATGCGCCCTAATAGTGCTTCATTGCACCCAGTTAGTTTCGGTGAGTGTACACTGTCTTTGCGACATGTGTTTTCGACTTCCTCACTAGTCCTTTCGAGCGCTCCCAATGGCATTGAGCTATTTTTAGATGCCCTAAGATTGCTTTTGTGTACGAAAGCAATCTTATAACACTATTCTTGACATCTGAAATTGCTCTCTTACATGGGTTTTTATTAAATACTAAAAAGAAACATCAAACAATCAGCTAACAAAGAGAATTCATCTCTGAATTGAAAAGTAACATTAAAATTAAGAAACTTCTATGGGTAAAACATCTTCAGGTATTGGACATTACATGGCCTGGGTAGCTCTCTCCCTTCTGGTCGGGTTAGGCGATACGCCTCTTGGCCAGCCAACTCGACCACTCGATATGACCCTTCCCATCTATCTGCCAACGCCCTAGCTGATTTATCTATTGTGTTGGGTGATACTCTTCTCAGAACTAGATCTCCGAGCTGGAATCTCCTTAACCAGACATGTGAGTTGTAATATCTGGTCACCCTTTGCTGATATGCGGCATTCCTTACTCTCGACGGGTTATTTTTTCCTTCAGGTCGTCTAAACTTTGTTCTAGCATTTCCATATTTGCTTCGGGGAGGAAAAGTTACACCCTCGGTGAGTTATGAGTTATGAGTTATTTCAAGTTTCAAACACTAGTGAATAGGGAGTCTTTCCTATGGAATTCATTTCTATGGCTCGATAAGCCCATAGAACTTTGTGTACCTAGTCTATCCAGCTTCCTTTCTTAGCATCCGGTTTTGCCTTTAACGTATGCTTGATTATCCTTTTCATTGCCTATGTATGGCCATTGGTCTGAGGATAAGCTGGTATAGCATACGCAGAGTTACTTCGTGCATACGCAGAGTTAGGAATAACTTCTGTCATACATGTGCAGAGCGACTCAATACTCTTTTAACTTCTGTCGTACACGTGCAGAGTGACTCATCTGACATACATGTGTAGAACGGCCCCAAAAGCCAACAATAATCATAACCGGGGAAGGGTACAGATGGTGCTTTTATGAAATCAATCATAATCTCTTCTCAAAACTTCATAAAAGTAATAGCTAATATTTCTGAGTACTAATATAAGCATAAAACATACTTTCAGTTCTCTATATAACCACCATAAATCATTAAAAGAAATAAAACACTTGAATGATTTGCAGGCAATTAATTTTAAGCATAAAACTGGAAATCTTTGAGTTAAAAACAAAACTGAAAACTTTTTCACTCACAACTTAGACGTCAAGCTTAATTCGGACCAAGTATGCTAGGTTCCTCTACTTCGTCTTCTTTCCCTAACAATCACACAAAAACCAAATTAGAATCTGTTGAATTCAAGAAGAAATCAACCAAAATCTAAAAATCACATGATACTCCTCTGACTTCTTTTCCCTTGTCTTCCTTCTCTTTCCTTTCTTCTACTCGATTCCACTGCTTTTTAACTGATATCATGTTTATCCTTCAATATATATAGGTATGGATAGACACCACTACAGTCATGAGCTAGTTAACTAAGCTCGTATATGTCTGTCAACAAAACAGACTATGGTGGCTTACTCACCTGATGGCTTTTCATTCACGTTTATCTCTTTTTTACTTTTTTTCTTTTTTTTTTCTCAAGTTAGGCCTTTTGTTGGGCCTGAATGGTTTGGGTGTTACAAGAACGTTCTCTTTTTCCATGGCGCTCTGCTCTGTCTCTCTCGAATTTCTATGGTGCTTCTATGGTGGTTACTACTATTTTAAAGCATACCTTGGGATCCTGGGCTACCACTAGCATAGAGAGTTGGAATGGTGAACTCAAATTGACAGTGGTCGTTATGCTGATTCCTTGTCTAGCGGCGTCGTCAATGACTTTCTGCTAGGAATCAAGGATTTGCTGGAACGCATATGGGAAAGTACATGTGGTTACACCTGTAGATGTAACAACATCAAGTCTGGTTGATGATGGGTCCTTGAGGATGGATCTTCTCCAACAACACTGTCATCAGCAGGATTGGGGACATTAGCAATGCGCGGAGATAAACCATTGTCTCTGCTAGTGGCCATGATATCGCTCTTCACAAACTTTTACTAGAATTAACTATCCAAACTTGATGCTAACGGAGGTTCACCCCCTCCTTCTAGAGCCAATTATTGACGACGATTTTTGGATCAACCACACGTCAAACAGATAACATGAATAAAATTTAAACTACAAATCAAAATAAATAAAAAGCAAGAAGCGGCGCAAGATTTTACGTGGTAAAACCTCAAGGTAGAGAAACATCCACGGTTGCCGGTAACGGCAAGAGAAAAAAAGTCCACTAAATTGTCAAAAGAATGCACACTCAATCTCGCCTACTCTCCCTTATGCTTAATTAGCGTTCATCCCCTTTATGGGTGTTGCTAAGGTCTATTTATATATGCATAGAACCATAATTCTTTGTGTACAAGTAAGGAAAGTTCCCGTAATTAAACAAAACTCTAACTTATTGGTGTCATGTTATTCTTCTTCCTTGTTTTGCGTTGATTGTCTTTTGATTACGTTAGATCTCTTACCCAACCTGGACTTTGATATCTATAAGGAAATTTAATTCATCATCAAAGTATACTTTTAGACACCTTATTTGAGTAGGATTCATTCTCTACAAGCTTTGGGCCGTGACTTCGTTAAATCTGAATGTTGTCCACATGTCACTCAATTGACGATCTACTGAACCAGACCAGACCCACTTTTCCCCGATTGGTGATCCTACCCGATCACGACCTTTACCCCGACCATCTTGACAACCCCTAATCGGGTCTTCCAGCTCGATCATTCGTGTCGTCTTAGTTGGGAGGTTTGACGAGTTCTCTTTGGTCTACTTGGGTGTATTCGATTGGGTTATCTTTTGGTGATGTGACATCGTCCAAATTTTACCAATAACCAGTATACATTCATCGATAGAGATGTTTGAATTTTAAAAAATTATCTTTTGGTGACGTGGCATCGTCCAAATTTTACCAATAACAAGTATACATTCATCAATAGAGATGTTGGAATTTTAAAAATTAATCCGTCGTCCCACCCTTATTAATAATGACAATTTGAATTGAACTTGCAACCTCATATCTTGAAGTGGTAAGCCTTTACTGCCTGACAACAACACTTGATTTGTTAACAATTATACAATATTTATACATAACCTATATGAGGTGATAGATATTAAAAAAAAACTTATTAAATAAATTTAAATTTATTCAAGTAAATTTGAATGACAAACATATATTGAAAAATATTTATTGGATTGTAAATCGGGTTTAGTGATAATGTTTTTTTTTATCAATTTCAGTTATTTATTTAAATGATCAATACCTCAAAGTGGTAATCAATCGAGATGGTGCTAATCGAGAATGTGATAAGAGTTAATTAATTAACAATTAAGGACATATTAGTTTAATGAGGATCAACTGCAGAGAAGATGTCATACCCTAAACCTTGGAAGTGGAAATCTATTGGGATAAGACTTTTTTTTTAATAAGTGTAGTATATATTTTCTTTAATCAAATGTTTATGTACCTGGTGTCCACTAGAGGTGTCTACGGTTTTGTTAAACTATCCGAAACCAAACCGAAACCGAATCGTAACTGAAATCGACAGTTACAAAATCGGTTGGAAATCGGTTTTGAGCCAGCTCGGTTACGATTCAGCTTCTCCAAAAGCTGCCAAAAAAAATTAACTGCATGTTTTTATCATATTATATATATATATATATATATATATATATATAATATAATTAAACCAATCAGATTGTGACACTTGGTAAAAAAAGGTTTCGCAACCGAAATCGAAACCGAATCATAACTGCCAAACCGACGGTTATAAAACTAAAACCAAATCGTTCGATCCGGTAACTATTTCGATTTGGCCTTTCCACGGAACCAGAACTAAAGCCGACGGTTTCAAACCGAAACCAAATCGGAACCGAAATGTGGACACTATTAGTTTTCACTATTGATTTGTTTGGTGGTGGTGGATTTATCCAAAAAAATTAATTTTAATTAATTAACTTTTAATATTTTTTAGCATATATATATATATAGTTAATTAATTAATTATGGTATATTTTTTTAAATTTTAATTAACTTTTCCCTACGAATTTTGAGTTTTGTGGGGAAAGGTTACCTACGTCGACAAAACTCGTTTTGTATCCTTAGTCTACAAATTTTGAGTTTGGTGGGACAAGGTTACCTGTGCCGTCGAAACTTGTTTTGTGGAGAAAAGTTATGTACCTTTAGCCTATGAATTTTGTGTTTTGTTGGGAAATGTTACTTGCACCAACGAAACCCGTTTTGTGGGGAAAACTGAAAAGTCACATATGCCTACAATTCTCGCTTTGTCTCCTAAAGTTTTACGGGGAAAGACTAAAATTCTTGTAGTGTGTCTTGCTTTAGAAAGTTAATATTTAATTGTAATAATTTCATTTGAGTCAAAAATGAAAAATATGACATTTTGGATTATAAGATTTTAGAACTTCATTAAAACTTAAGATTAAGAGTAAACTAATATATATATATATATATATATATATATATATATATATATATATATATATATATATATATATATATATATATATATATAGGAGCGTGCATGCCCCAAAACACAATAATCTAAAAAGGCACACATGCCTTAATAGAGTACAAAAAAAGATAAACATGAATCTAATGAATCAGACCAGTGGAATCATTCTTTTCTGCCTCAATGATGTAGATAGAAAATTCAAGTTTTTGATGATTAATAAAAATTTGAGAAAGAGTTTTCTCTTTTATCATCCATTTTCGGTTCCCTGTGTAAGTCAATGAATTTGAAACCTATTTTTCTAGTATCCGTCTGCAGATCAACAAAATAATGGCAGGGTTTGTTTCCGATATTCGTGTATGAATCAACAGATCTGAATCGTTTATCCCGTTTCTTTTATCGATCGGTGTTTTGTGATTTTTTTCGTTGTATCAGAGTCATCGAGTCTACAGCTGTGCTAGGTTCATTGATCCACAAACCATGACAAACTACTTCTCCATTAGATATTCACCATCCATGTTTCTCAACAAAACAAAAAAAAATCAAATTCCCATGAATCCCCAAAACGAAATTTCCTCCTACCATTCATTGTTTTTTTTTTTGACGATTATATGTCAGACTCGATTATCATTGACTTCAATAAGCCACCAATTTTTGATGAACAATATGCGATGGAACATGTTATCGTCAATTTCGATAAGCCACCAGTTTTCGATAAAGATTTGCTCCAGAATGAGCATGGATGTTTCCATGTTTCGTCATTCAATGACATCTCCAGTTTATTTGTTCCTCAAAGCTGTCAAAATTCGAGGACACATTTTCTTATACAGTCCAATTAGCGAAAGGCTTAATTCTACTTGGGCCGCTGAATAAGTAAGAATCTTAGTATCAACTACAGTGAGGCGCTTAGAACTTTTCTTACTCATTTGAGACTTGGAACTAGATAAAATCTTAAAAGTTGACTTCACTTTTCTTTTTTATTTGATTACCACGAGAATCCAATTATTGTCAAATACGAGATCTTGTGGACCATGATTGTCTTCTGACTTTCCTCTTTTATCTCTTGAAATTCGATCCAAAACTTGTTGATCACTTCTAATCCTTAGATTGTCAAGAATCACTATGTTATTAATGCAAATATTCTCTAGAGAACATTAAGGATTCTTATTATTATCTTCCAAATTTAAATACTTGTTATTCAAATCATTGGAGATATTGACATTAATTCATGCATCTTGATTAGGAAAATGTTCAACTGATTGAATTTGAATTTAAGAAAACTCTCTATTAGATCATGATCTTCTACAAGTGCATTAAATGTGTTGGTCGTCACCGGAAATCTCAGTTCATGAATTGGGTCAACTTCTTGAAATCCAATTTGTCAACTTCAAAATTGGTTGTTGTTTTCCGATTCACTTCCTGAGTATCATTCACAATTAATTCAAATAAATATGGAGATAATTGGATGCTACTATTTTTATCTTCCACATTAATTACGAGATTTTTAAAATTTTGAATCTGCATAATTTCCATATCCTCTATCATTTCCTGATTTTGTGGGATTGTTTTGAAAGATTGCTCTTCTATGGCAACCTACCCATTATGGTGGCCTGAAAAATCACTGTTTACAGCATCATATTTTTGATCTAAATTTTGTATTATATACCACTAGTTATAACAGTGGTGTTGGTTTCGAGATAGACGGATAGGTTTGCCTTGGATTTCATGATCGTGATCAACCTCTGTCAGAATAAATCTCCTTATTATTTTGGTAGCATCTAGTAGAGTCATGACCAAAAGCATTACACTTTATTCATCTCTCTGGAAGATTTTCATATATAACATCCATTGAGAAAACTCTATGTCATCTCTCTCCACATTAAAAAATGATGGCTGATTCGAAGTTAAACCAATGTCAACAAGAACTCGGGCATAAAACTCATATGCTTGATCCCTTGTGGCTTGATCTAGTTGTCGAAGGATGCCAACTCCTCGTGCAATCTCCATAATTGTTGTTGGATGCCAGTAATCCGAGCATAGGCCGTAGAATCTCACTCAAACTTGAGCATGCGATAATTATTAATTATATGGATTAAAATATGGTTACCATTGAAAAAAAAAATGAAAAATATCATTTCAAATTGAGCAAGAACCTCCACTCACAACCCTCTTTTAATATTCTTTACTAGAAAAATGGATATCAAAATATCCTTTCGGAAATAGAGTAAGCTTCCAAGGATTTTGGAGTTGCCAAATCAATTACAATACAGATTTTAACTCACAAGGCTTCAAAGGTACAGAACCTCTTCTTAAAAGCAAACGCACTGTAAAGATTTTTTTGATAGTATTTTAGTCTTTCTTAGACATATTTTTGGTTAATGCAAACACACGTAATATCCCCTTTCACAACTGGCACCGGGAGAAGATTTGGTTGAACCTGTGCTTTATCGGTTTTGAGTAGAGTTGTAAAAGTTTTCGGTTTTGATGATGGATGTGGTAAAGTATTGAGAACAATTGTGAGAGGGGCAACGAAATTCCGTGGACGTACTTTTGAAGGATCCATGGGCAAGGCTACAAAAGTGAGGGAAAACTCAAGAGGGAGAGAAAGTCATACATCTCGAAAACAAAAGACAAAATTGTGTTCCGGCTTTTATCCATAAATATATATACTGGAATGTAACCAAGATTAAACCCTAGGGTAAGCTAGAATAATTATTTTTCTAATCATTAACAATACGAGAAAATTGTACCAATTAAAAAAAAAGATTCACATAGTCAATAAAGCATAGCTAGGTTTATGATAAATGTATATCCTAAATAAATATGTTAACACAACTAATAAAAAAGATAAAGTCAAAACAAATTATAAAATAAATATGAAATATAAATACACTCAAATACTAATTAAATTGTATCTTATTATTTTTCAAAAAAAAAAAAATCAAACTTGCCAATACTAAAAAATTCTAATTTATTTGATTATTTTATTAATTTAGTTATAATGGAACATTCATGGGGAACTAAATATGCACTTATATTACTATTTATTAACAAATTAAAAAAAAAGAATAATTTAAAAAAATTAACTTAACAAACATATATTTTAATTTCAACCTAAATAAAAAGAAATTCATTAAATGATACTGTTAGTTTGTAAATTTAAAATTAGAATAATTGATAATTATATTTCTCTCTCATTTATATAGCAATGGTAAAAGAATTTTAAGAGGACCGTATCATTGGTGACATTGATGACATTCATGCCTAATCTTTGAAGCATCTCCCTAACCATCAATTATTATATAACAAGAAAGTTTTCGATAACAAAGATCTATTCTTGGATCAAGCTGCTGGCAATGTTCAAGTTTAGGATTGTGCGGTGGTTCAAACAATTCGGAAAGAATGTGTTGTATTCCATCTCTTCGTTGATTATCAACGTGAAAGATCTTTGCGTGGAATCAAAAAGGGTGAAGAAGTCTGTAATCAAAGATTGTATTTCGCCTTTGACGGATTCCTACAAATTCAATATTTATGGCTCGGCTAGGGGCAATCCATGGCCGACAAGCATTGGGGGTGTCTTGAGGGATTCGAAAGGAAAAATGGTATGCCTCTTTTCATATTTCGTTGGAACAACGAACTCAAATTCGGCTGAAATCCTGACAATTGAAAAGGCTACTGAACCATGTCAATTGAATCATCTTCTTTGTGGTCGTGTCATAAGTGACTCGAAGGTTGCCGTTTCTTGGATCAATAACAAAGATTTTGGTAGTCTTTATCACGTCAATTCGATTTATTATATTCAATCTATCATGAAGGAGTGGGGTGGGATGGAAGTTGTTCACGATTCTAGGTGGTATAATTCTTTTACAGATAATTTGGCTAAGTTGGGGTCTAGTTCAAATGATGACGTTCTGCATTGGAGCTAAGTTTTATGCTGTCTGTTGTAGCCTTTCTCTGTTGTGCTTTGGTGTTTCTGGTCCCCTGTTTTTGTTTTACCTTTTTTTTTTCCCATTTTTTGGCCTTTGTGATGATGCCTGGGACTTGGTTTTTTGTATGGCTCCCTTTGCCTGTGTGCTACGGTTCTTGTTTATGGTTGTTATTTGCTGTTTGGCCTTAGTTGGTTCGCTGGAATAAAAATTATCATTAAAAAAGTAATAAGAGATTTTGAATATTTTTTATACTTGAAATAGAATTAGGGTTTAATTAGAATTTAGTTTTTTTTAATAAAGAGATATAGTTAAGGATATGAGTGTAATTAATGAGTGTATATAGTATTTGATTTATTTTTACTTAAACTAATTTGTCCTTATTGATAAATTTCTATTAAGTATTTTTATAATTAATTTTTGGGATAATTACCCTGGTGGCCATCAACTCTTGCCACCTCAACTCTTGCAACCACTATCAAAATGGCCACCGGATGGGGAATTGGTTTCAAAATGGTCATTTTTGGTAAACAATGTTACACTAATGGTCATTCCATCCAATTCCATCAATTTCCATCCATTTCCATCCAATTTCATCCAATAAGTGGCATTTTGGTAAATAAGGGGATATTATTAATTTATTTTAGTTATTTTTTAGAAATCAATTTTTTAGAAATCATCCAATAATTATATTTAATGTGTGTGTGTCACATTAAATATAATTATTGGATGATTTCTAAAAAATTGATTTCTAAAAAATAACTAAAATAAATTAATGATATCCCCTTATTTACCAAAATACCACTTATTGGATGAAATTGGATGGAATGGTCATTAGTGTAACATTGTTTACCAAAAATGACCATTTTAAAACCAATTCTCCATCCGGTGGCCATATTGATAGTGGTGGTAAGAGTTGATGGCCACCGAGGTAATTATCCCTTAATTTTTTTTATTAAAATGTGGATGTGATTATCATATTTATTAGTGGAAATATTAGTATCTATGTGAGAGAGATAATAATTATTAAAGAAAAAAAGAAAAAAAGAAAACAAAACTTGTCTCATGAATCGTGAACTGAAAAGAGTTTTCAAGTAAGTTTAAATGTAGTCAGTGCTACAATAGTATAATCCTACTCCAACAAGACTATTGATTTACAGATTAGATCAGGATTTTTTTTTTTTTTTTTTTTATCTTTACAATTTTTTTTAGAAAAGTTAGGGTGGCCTTGAGTCCACCCTAGCCAAGCCCAAAGTACGACCATATATATATAAAGAGAGCGAGAGGTTTATGGTTATATGCCATTTGATTCTAAGTTACATGCGAGTTGATTTTTCAAGTTATATGTTAGTTAATTTTTAAATTAAATATCAATTGACTTTCAACTTACATGTCAATGATTTTCAAGTTACATGCTATTTGATTTCCAATTTTTTGGATGAGTGAATTAAAGACAAAATAGAGGGCAATTTTGCCTGTTCAGGGTTAAAAGTGATAAATATAATAAAATTTAAATTTATGATTTAAAACAATACACCAATATTTTTTTTTGATTATTTCTTACAATTTCCTACTCTTTTTCACTAAGCCACATTGGGTTGTGACTAATCAAAAATGTTCTAAATTATTTCGGTTAGATAATCGCCCAATATGTAGCTTGGCGGTAAAAGAAGTTCATTCAATTTAACGTACAATGTCCTAAGTTTCTTATATGGATTGGATTTCACATATATACATCGTAGACCCTAGAAATCTACAGTTGAATTTGATAGAGTAGAGGACACCGACAATCCTACAAAACCAAAAAGAGAACACAGAGTTTGGGTGTTCCCTTTAGGGACTCTCTGACGCTCGAATCATATATTTATGGGAGAAACCATTTGTATAGAATAAAGCTCGAATATAACCAGTTTCAACAATTATACTGAATTATTAAATAATAAAGATCAAACCTTATATGTCGAGTCATGGGTGGTGTCGTTCGGTTAGCCTTATGCTCGTTTTGGTTAAGCGTTGAGTTTAACAAATTAAATTGCTAAGAGGAGACGAGGCAAGGCTGTCGTCGCTCGATCTATTAAGAAGAAGTGATGTTATGTGTTTGTAGATTCATGGATTGAAGTCTGTCGGAGGTAAGGTAGTCGAACGAAGAAAAATTAAAAGATGGGAGAAATGGATGCAGAAGTTGGATTTGCGGCTACTTGGTTTTTGATGCATGGCTTAGATAAAGGTCGTTGGGATTTCTGATAAGTTGAATATGATGAAAAGTGAATTGAGCTGGTATCACCATGATGGTGCAATTGGTCCACCAAGGCAAGTTGACTGGATTTCATTAATTGAATCGTTTCTATGTCGGTGAGAGTCCGAAAGAGAGCCATTTTCTTTGATTTGCTAAGTGGGTGTAGAATAAAATCCTCCTCCTTGAATGGAAGGGGAGCACCTTATTTATAACAAGAGAGAGTCATTAAGTTGAAAGTCTCTTTATATGATCCCAAAATCGCGGTCATAGATCAATGAGGTAAGATAATGAGATCTCGATAATCTTGGAAATTTAGAGTAGTTGTAACAGTATTATATAACTGAATTAGTGCTATAGCACTAAATTAGTCTAATCTTAGACTTGATCAAAGCTTATGATGCAGCAGCCTTGTCATTGGATTACATGGAAGGGTTTGATCGGAAAAAGACTAAGGAAAAGAGGCAAATCAATCCTACTAGTCCGGGCGACAGAGTCGGAATGACGTGAAACTTTCACAATTAATGCAGATCGGCAAGATCTTCGAAACCCATGACATTTAGTCGTGAGACATACCCTTTTTTAGCCGAATTCCTTTGTTTAGGTCTCGGAATTGTCGTTTTTGTCATTTTAGGAAAGTTTTAATTTCACTATAACTTTAGTTTTCCAAATCCGAATCGACTTCCGTCAATTCCGGTTTACTTAGAATCTTTAATTTTATTTATTTTCGTATGTAACTCAAATTTACCATTTTTTGTAATTTTTGTTATTTCGAGTTTTTATGGCTCAACGGGGTTTCAGAATTAGGGTTAGAGTTTGTTTACTTTAAATATACCTGTAAGTTACTTTTGTTGGGCAGTTTTTGATTATTAATAAAATTTCAGAGAATTATTCTCAAATATACAATTACACATCCTTCGTGCGTAAAGATTGTCGTATTTGAAGTTTATTATTCTGGCATCCGTGCGAGGATCAACAGAATATTAGTAGGTTGTTTCCAACTGTTTCTTGCAGGTTTTTCTTGGCAGAGCTTCCGCTACACCAGTTGGTATCAAAGCTGTGTTCGTTCGGGACGACATCAACATGCCGTCGAAGAGACGACAACCAAACCGGATCGCTATAGAAGAGGCCATCGAAAGTGACTGTACGACGCAATTGGAGCAGCAGGTTGCACAATTAATCGAGCAACTCACCAAGTTAATTGCCAACCAAAATCCCTTCCTGCCTCGAATCCCTCGGGAGAGTGGTGACGATGAGGAAAGCGATGATGAGAGTTACGAGGAAGTAGAGGTTTCGCAGCCTAGGCGACCAGCACGAGATCCCGAAGAGAATCCACGGTGGGAGTCGGGGATGAGAACCGAAGTCCGTGACTTTCAAGAACTCCTGCAACCGGAAGAATTCCTCGAATGGCTTGGAGTCGTCGAAGAAATTTTAGAGTTCAAACGAGTTCCAGAGAATGCAAAAGTGGCCTTGGTGGCAACTCGACTTCGGGGCCGGGCAGCTGCGTGGTGGCAGCAGCTCAAACTCACCCGGCATCGCTCTGGAAAGACTAAGCTCACCGATTGGGAAAAGATGAAGAGGAAGATGCGAGCAGAATTTTTACCCCATAATTTTCAGAAGTTGATGTATCAGAGGTTGCAGAATTTGAGGCAAGGAGTGCAAACTGTTGATGATTATACTGCAGAATTTTATCAGTTGCTAGTGCGTAATGATATTCAAGAAACCTAAGATCAATTGGTCGCCAGATATTGCAGGGGGTTACATCAATAAATCCTAGATGTGGTGAATCTTTTTGACCCGATCACGGTCTCAGATGCACATCAAAGAGCCTTGCAGATAGAAAAAAGCCTATCGCTAAGAACTAGAGGGGAACATTTTCAGGCAATAATGGAGGAAAGTTGGTAGAACCGGAGCCAGCAGCAGCAGCAGCAGCAACACGGGTCAGCAACAGCAGACGGTAGCAACAACAGTGGAGGCGTTTCACGTCCGAACACCAACCAGGTTCAGTCACCGAACAACCAGGTCCAGTCACAGAACAACCAGATTCCACCAAGAATAATGTCTGGTGGGCTACGATGTTTCAGTTGTGGCAAGACAGGACACTGCCAATTAGAGTGTCGACAGTTGGGAAAGAGATCAGCTTTGTTCAATGAAACAGACGATGGTAGAGATGGAGATATAGAGGTTGGAGAAGAAGCTCGGTTTGATAAAGAAGGTGCCATCGAAAAAGATATTTTTAGAGGCGATTCTGGTCCATTGTTGGTAGTATGACACACTTTCTTGACACCACAAGCTGATGAAAGAGATTGGCTTCAAAACAACGTGTTTCAGTTGACTTGCACTATTTTAGGTAAGGTGTGCATATATATTATCGACGAGGGCAGTTGTGAAAATATTATGGCCACTGAAGCGGTTCAAAAATTGGGAATTAAAATGGAAAAACACCCAAAACCGTATAAATTGGTATGACAGCAAAAGGGTGGAGAGATAACAGTGTCAGAAAGAGTTCTCGTCTCTTTCTCGATGGGAACCAACTATAAGGACCAGGTATGGTGGGATGTGGTCCACATGGACATCTGCTACTCAGAAGACCATGGCAACATAACCAGAAAGTGAAGCATGATGGGTTCTTGAACACCTACACTCTACGATTCAACAATACTAACATAGTGCCAAATCACTTGATAGTACAAATTTACTTTCTATTGCTAGGTTTGAGACAGAGATAGAGAAAGCAAAGACAGTGTTTGTGTTGCTAAGCAAAGAAAAGGCATCCCTGGTCGAAATCCCTCAAGATGCGATTCCACTAATGTCAGAATTTCCCGAGGTGTTCCCTGACGAATTGCCTAAGGGGCTCATACCCCTGAGAGACATTCAACACCAGATTGACTTGGAACCATGAGCGATACTACCTAACCATCCTCATTACAGAATGAGTCCTGTGGAGCACGAAGAGTTACAGAGACAAGTAGAAGAATTGTTGGCCAAGGGTCACATCCGTGAGAGCCTTAGCCAGTACGCAATACCGACATTTCTAATTCTAAAAAACGATGGGTCTTGGAGGATGTGCGTGGACAGCCGTGCGATCAATAAAATCACAGTGAGATATCGGTTTCCCATTACCCGGTTGGACGACTTACTTAATCAGATTAGTGGGGCTACTGTGTTCACTAAACTGGACCTGAAGAGCGGATATCACCAGATCAGAATTCGATCTGGAGATGTGTGGAAAACTGCGTTTAAGACACGAGAGAGTTTGTATGAATGGATGGTCATGCCCTTCGGTTTATCTAATGCGCCCAGCACAATCATAAGAGTAATGAACCAAGTTTTACGACCATTTATCGGAAAATTCGTCGTCGTATACTTTGACGATATTCTGATCTATAGTGCACACCGTGAACAGCACAAACAACACCTTCGTGAAGTGTTAACTGTCCTGCGCACATAGAAATTTGTTATAGACACAAGTAAGTGTGTTTTCATGACATCCAAAGTGCTATTTTTGGGTTATATAATTTCAGGGGAAGGATTACAGGTGGATGAGTCAAAAATCGAAGCCGTCAAGCAATGACCTCGGTCAAAACTATCACAGAAGTCAGGAGTTTTCATGGTTTGGTAGCCTTCTATAGGCACTTCATCTCACATTTTAGCAGCATAATGGCTCCCATAACTGACTGTATAAAGAAAGACAAATTCGAATGGACTCTAGATGTAACACCCAAACCATTTAGGCCCAATAAAGGCCCAATTTGAAAAAAAAAAGGATAGACGTGAACTGAAAAGTGAATTGATGAGTAAGCAATTGTAGTCTGTATAGTTGACAGACAGTTGTGAGCTTAGTTAACTAGCTCACAACTTTAGTTGTTTCTTTCCATACATATACATATACATACATACATACATATATATATATATATATATATATATATATATATATATATATATATATATATATATTGGAGGATAAACAGGATCAGTTAGAAGCAGTAGAATCGAACGGAAGAAACGAAAGAGAATGAAGAAAAAGGAAGAGAAGTCAGTGGAGCTCTCTTGTGATATTATAGATTTTCAGTTGATTCTTCTTTGAATTCCAGTTTCTAATTGGATTTTATGTGATTGTTAGGGAAAGAAGACGAAGTAGGGGAACCTAGCATACTTGGTCCGAATTAAGCTTGAAGGATAAGTTGTGAGTGAAAAAGTTTTCAGTTTTGTTTTTAACTCAAATGTTTCCAGTTTTATGCTTAAAATTAATTGCTGCAAATCATTTAAGCATTTTATTTCTTTTGATGATTTATGGTGATTATATAGAGCACTGAAAGTATGTTTTATGCTTATATTAGCACTCTGAAATATTAGCTGTTACTTTTATAATTATCAAGAAGAGATTATGATTTTTACAAAAGCATCATGTTTGTACCCTTCCCCAGTTATGATTATTGTTGGCTTTTGGGGCCGTTCTACACATGTGTATGTCAGATGAGTCTCTCTGCACGTGTATGACCAGATGTAAAAGAGTATTGAGTCGCTCTGCACGTGTATGACCAGAAGTTATTCCATACTCTGCGTTTGCACGAAGAAATTCGGCTTACGTATTAAAGATATCCATGGGTACTAATTTGGTGCAGATTAAGATTTTATAAATTATCTTATTCTTGTTCAGAAAAGAGATGCATTCAGTTATTAAGTACGAAAGTATATATATTATCTTTTACTATGGAAATCTTTTGACATGATGAAATGATATAGTATATATTACTGGATGCATATTGAAAAGTTGTTTAGAAATGTTTTTAAAAGTTTTCATTCACTCACTAGGCGTTAGCACTCATCCTTATACTTTAAAAATATTTTTCTAGGTAACTGATCGATTGTGCGGACTTAGACGTTTTGAGGTGGGCCACTCGATGACATCATGAAGCATAAAAGTCATGCATTTTAATTTTTATGTACATATTTTGATATGTGTGGTCGGCATGGTCAGCATGATTTGAGGTGTGCTCGGTCTACTCTGCCTATTCGACCTACTCGACCTACTCGACCTACTCGACCTACGCGGCTTGCTTAGCCGTGGTAGGTTTCTTACTCGGTCGTTGTGGTTTCTTGCTCGACCGTGGCCGGTTTCTTGCCCGGCCGTGTGTTCGGTTTCTTACTCGACCGTGGTCTGTTTCTCGCTCGGCCGTGGTCGGTTTCTTACTCGGTCTGATCGGTTTTCTTGTCGGGTTTTTGACTGGTTAGTTTTTAAAGGTGGTCGGTTTTTGGTATGATCGGTCATTTTTTTTACAACTTTTTGTAATGAACGAAAATGGTGATAAAGGACTTGCAGTTATTTACATTGCGTACTCTCCAATATTTTTAATATTTTCCTTATATTCTTTTTATGTTTAAAAGCAAGTATTTTATATGGAATTTTAGTCGAAATTCTTTTATCATGCTCGTAAAATTACAGCCCACAGGGCCTCCCTCGTACTCAAGAGAGGAGTCGGGGTGGGTCTTGTCACTAGAGGCTGATGAAGCCTTCAAACTCATCAAGTTACATCTGACAACAACCCCTATATTAGTCCTACCAGATTTTTCGCAGCCTTTAGAACTTTACAGTGATGCCTCTAAGCTGGGCATAGGAGCCGTGTTAAGTCAAGCTAGCAAACCGGTGGCGTTTTTCATTGAGAAGCTATTAGAGGCAAGATCGCTATACAACACCTACGACATTGAGTTCTATGTTGTGGTTCAAGCCATGAAACATTGGAGACACTACCTTTATCATTGTGAATTCGTCCTCTTCACATATCACGAAGCTCTAAAACATCTCCACAGTCAAGATAAAATTTCGGCTAGACATGCAGCTTGATCAGCTTATTTACAACAGTTCACATTCGTTTTGAAACACAAAGCATGTATTTCTAACAGAGTTGCGGATGCATTGAGTCGATGAAGTAACTTGTTGTTCACTATGAGTCTCTCGGTACCAGGTTTTGAATTATTCCGTGAGACACTTGCTACGGACCCGTATTTCTCAGCCATTTTGACAGCTTTTTGTAATGAACGAACTCGGCCTATTCGGCCTACTCGACCTACTCGACCTACTCGGCCAACTCAGCCTACTCGGCTTGCTCGGCCTGCTCGGCCGTGGTCGGTTTCTTACTAGGCCGTGGTCGGTTTCTTACTCGATCTGATCAGTTTCTTGGTCGGGATTTTGATTGGTTAGTTTTTAAAGATGATCGGTTTTTGGTCCGATAGGTCATTTTTTTAACAACTTTTTGTAATGAATGAAACTGGCAATAAAAGACTTGTAGTTATATACATTTTGTACTTTTCAATATTTTCCTTATATTCTTTTTATGTTTAAAAGCAAGTATTTACTATGGAATTTTAGTCGAAATTCTTTTTTCATGCTAGTAAAAGTGCAGCCCACATGGCCTCCCTCGTACTCAAGAGAGGAGTCGGGGTGGGTCTTGTCAACCTGGTATCAGGGCACAGTTTATAATTCCTTAGACCACTGAATAATTGTTTGCATTTAGTTTCATGCATTTAAGCATAACTTTGATTTTGTAACAACATCATGCGTCGAATTGGCCGCCCACGCAAGAGACCGGTAGCTGACCTAGGAGAGAGGAGTGGTAACCAAGGTGAAACTGAGGCAGAATCATACCTTCACCCACCTATAGCTCAACCTCATATGCTAGAATCTAGGGAGGAACTAATGGATAGAATTACAGAGTTGTTGACTGCCATGGTTCAGTACCAAACGCAAGTGCTAGAGAATTTTATTAAGCGTGCACGTAAGTTGGGAGCTATAAATTTTGATGGAACTGAAGATCCAGATAGTGCTAGTTCTTGGTTGAATGAACTAGAACATGTATTTGAAGTTATGAGGTGCAAAGATGAACAGAAGGTCTCTTTTGCTACGTTTTTGCTAAAGGAAAAAACATATGTTTGGTGGGTCTCAGTTCAACGAAGAACTCATGAAGGAATTACTTGAGAGGATTTTTAAGAAGCAATTTAATGATCGTTATTATCCTCGTTTCTATCAAGATTTGAAAAGAGCTGAATTTTTAAGACTAGTGCAGGGATCTATGACAGTAGAAGAGTATGAGAAGAAATTTACAGAACTTTCGAGGGTTGCTCCGTATGTAGTAGCTAATGAAGAAAATAAGTTCAGAAAATTTGAAGATGGTCTTCGATCGGAAATTAAGACAATAATGACTACTTCTGGGCATGTTGAGTTCGGTAAGTTGTTTGAAGCTGTATTGAGAGTGGAGAGAGGTCTTAGTGACTCTCGCAGGTTTGAACAACAGAAACAGAAACAAAAACACAGTAACTGGTCAGCAGGGGGCTCTTATAGCAAAATGCCTAGAGCAACATACAATTTTTCTGGTCAGATTAGTAACTATCAACAACATCGAGGACCTGATTCTAGCCAAGTCTCAGTCCAGCAACCAATGGGTAGTCATCAATAGAGTGTTAGTATGGGTAGAGGTAGGCATCCTCTATGTTAGACTTTGTGGAAAGCACCATGATGGTGAGTGTTATGAGATCAAGTTGTTATCAATGTGGGCATGCTGGACATTTAAAAAGAGATTGCCCCGAGTTAGTCCAGGGAGGCAATGAAGAGAGAAAGATAGTTTTTCAACCAATGCAAAGTGGCGGTAGTCAGATTCAAGGATTAAAGGGGTCCCGAGCGGAAGGATCTACAACTACAGGGAAAACCCAAGCTAATACGGCAGGGGTTGGAGGCAACCAACAGAGAGGTCAGTCGGGTAGACCTCGTACTCAAGCAAGAGTTTTTGCTATGACTCAACAAGATGCCGAGACCATTCCAGATGTCGTTATAGGTATGTTAACAATATTTGGCCACGATGCTCATGTTTTCATTAATCCTGGATCTACTCATTCCTTTGTATCACAATCTTTTATGGTATGTACGGATGTAGAATTAAGACCATTAGATTCTAGTATGGTAGTGGCTACACCTACTGGTGAATCTTTATTGGCTGAGAATGTATATAGAAACAGTAAGGTTATAGTTGGTAAGCATGAGCTACACGTTGATTTGATTCCGCTTGATATGTGTGATTTTGATGTTATTTTGGGAATGGATTGGCTGGCTACACACCATGCTATAGTAGATTGTTTTCAAAAAGAAGTAAAATTTACACTTCAAGGAGAGTCGGATGTTATTTTCTGTGGTAAACGTCGGGTTCTTCCTTCTTGTGTTATATCTACTATTACTGTCAGACGGTTACTCAGGAAACAATGTTCATTTTATTTGGCTTATGTAATTGATACTAGGGATATTGAGGTGAAGTTAGAAGATATATCTGTGGTAAGACAATTTCCAGACGTATTTCCTGAAGATCTTCATGGATTACCACCATATAAAGACATTGAGTTTATGATAGATTTGGTTCCAGACACAACTTCAATTTCTATTCCACCTTATAGAATTGTTCCAACCGAATTGAAAGAATTAAAGATTCAATTAGAAGAATTGGTGAACAAGAATTTTATTAAACCTAGTGTCACCATGGGGAGCGTCGATTTTGTTTGTTAAGAAGAAAGATGGAACACTACGTTTATGCATCGATTATCGACAATTGAATAAAGCAACAGTGCGTAATAAATACCCACTCCCACATATTGATGACTTATTTGATCAGTTTTAGGGAGCAAAGGTGTTCTCCAAGATAGATTTGCGAACAAGTTATAATCAGTTGAGGATTAGAAACTGTGATGTACCAAAGACCGCTTTCAGAACTCGTTACGGGCATTATGAGTTTCTAGTTATGCCTTTTGGACTAACCAACGCTCCAACATATTTTATGGATTTGATGAATAGGGTATTTCACCCTTATCTAGACAAATTTGTTATTGTATTCATTGATGACATTTTGAATTATTCTAAGGATGAGGGTGGAGCATGCAGAGCATTTAGAAATTATTCTACAAGTCTTGAGAGGGAATCAACTTTATGCTAAATTTAGCAAGTGTCAATTCTGTCTCGATAGAGTTACATTTTTGGGCCATGTGATTTCTGGTGATGGTATTTATGTTGATCCTAAAAAAGTTGAAGCTATAGTGAATTGGGAACGACCAATTAGTGTGACAGAAATTAGAAGTTTCTTGGGTTTAGCAAGTTACTATCGAAGATTTGTAGAGGGATTTTCTAAAATAGCTTCACCATTAACAAGATTAACTCATAAGGATGTGAAGTTTGAATGGTCAGAAGCTTGTGAACAGAGTTTTCAAGAACTCAATGAGAGATTGACTTCTGCTCCAATACTTGCTCTTCCAACCGGAAGTGATGGATTTGTTGTTTACAGTGATTGCATTTCAATGCAACATGGGAAAGTGATAGTCTATGCATCAAGACAATTAAAGAAGCATGAACAGAATTACCCAACCCATGATCTAGAGCTTGCTGCAGTGGTGTTTGCATTGAAAATTTAGAGGCATTACTTTTATGGGGTCACTTGTCAAATTTATACAGATCATAAAAGCTTGCAATATCTTTTCACTTAGAAAGAACTAAATTTGAGACAAAGAAGATAGATTGAGTTGATTAAAGATTATGACTGTACGATTGAATATCATCATGATAAGGCAAATGTGGTTGCAGATGCGCTCAGTAGAAAGTCTTCAAGTTCTATGGCTCATTTGAAGATGATTTACCTTCCATTATTAGTTGAATTAAGAATATTGAAAGTTAAGCTAGAAGCACGTGATTTCGGAGCCTTACTGGTTACTTTTCAGGTTACACCTATTTTGATTGATCGTATACGAGAATTACAAACTCAAGATTCTTATTTAGTTAAATTGAAGGAAGAAGTGCAGAAAAACTTACGAGCTGATTTTGTATTGATAAGTGATGGTACATTAGTTCTAGGTAATAGACTATGTGTACCAAACATTAAGGAACTCAAGAATGAAATTTTAGAGGAAGCTTACTCTTCAGCTTATGCAATGCATCCAGGAAGTACTAAACTGTATCGTACTTTGAAAGAGCATCACTGGTGGCAATGTATGAAAAGAGAGATAGCAGAATTCATCTCTAAATGTTTGATTTGTCAGCAAGTCAAGGCAGAACATCAGAAACCAGCAGGACTTTTGCAACCACTTCCTATTCCTGAATGGAAATGGGAACATGTTACCATGGATTTTATGGTACGACTCCCTCGTAGTCAGAGTGATCACGACAGTGTATGGGTGATCGTTGATCGACTTACAAAGTCTGCACACTTTCTGCCAATCGGTATTACTTACTCTCTTGACAGATTAGCCATAATTTATGTTGATGAAATAGTTCGTCTTCATGGCGCACCAATATCTATAGTATCAAACAGAGATCTTCGGTTTACATCCAGATTTTGGCCTAAATTACAAGAAGCTTTGGGAACTAGACTTATTTTAGTACTTCTTTTCACCCATAGACTGATGGTCAATCAGAGCGTACTATTCAGACATTAGAGGATATGCTTCGGGCTTGTGTAATGGATTTCAAAGGAATTTGGGATGTACATATACCATTGATAGAATTTGCCTACAATAACAGTTATCAGGCTAGCATTGAAATGACGCCTTATGAAGCTTTGTATGGGAGAAAATACAGAACACCGATATGTTGGGATGAAGTAGGTGAGAGAAAGTTGTTAGGTCCAGAACTTGTTCAAGTCATATCAGAAAATGTCAAAATCATCAGAGACAGATTAAAGGTTGCTCAAGATAGGCAGAAAAGCTACACAGATAAGCGTAGAAGGGAACTTGAATTTTAAGTGGGTGACTATGTGTTCTTACGAATTTTACCTTGGAAATGTATATTTTGATTTGGAAGACATGGGAAGTTAAGTTCGCGATACATTGGTCCGTATGAGATTATTGCCAGAGTGGGAGCAGTGGCATACCGTTTAGCTTTACCTTCAGAGCTTTCAAGAATTCATGATGTATTTCATGTTTCTATGCTTCGAAAATATATAGTTGACCCTACGCATGTTTTAACCAAGCAACCAGAGATGTTAAGAGAAGATTTGACTTATGAAGAGGAACCTATTGAGATTCTAGACAGAAGGGAACAAGTGTTACGTATTAATGTTATTCCTCTAGTAAAGGTGTTATGGAGAAATCATGCAACAGAAGAGGCGTATTGGGAATATGAAGATCATATGCGAAATCAGTATCTCTATCTGTTTCGGTTAGGTAAGTGAATTTCGAGGATGAAATTCTTATGCGGTGGGGTGAATTGTAACACCCAAACAATTTAGGCCCAATAAAGGCCCAATTTTTTTTTTTAAAAAGGGGATAGATGTGAAATGAAAAGTGAATTGGTGAGTAAGCAATTGTAGTCTGTATAGTTGACAGACAGTTGTGAGCTTAGTTAACTAGCTCACAACTTTAGTTGTGTCTTTCCATACATACATATATATTGGAGGATAAACATGACCAGTTAGAAGCAGTAGAATCGAACGGAAGAAAGGAAAGAGAAGGAAGAAAAAGGAAGAGAAGTCAGTGGAACACTATTATGATATTATAGATTTTCGGTTGATTCTTCTTTGAATTCCAGTTTCTAATTAGATTTTGTGTGATTGTTAGGGAAAGAAGACGAAGTAGGGGAACCTGGCATACATGGTCCGAATTTTGCTTGAAGGATAAGTTATGAGTGAAAAAGTTTTCAGTTTTGTTTTTAACTCAAATTTTTCCAATTTTATGCTTAAAATTAATTGTTGCAAATCATTTAAGTATTTTATTTATTTTGAAGATTTATGGTGATTATACAGAGAACTGAAAGTATGTTTTATGCTTATATTAGCACTCAGAAATATTAGCTATTACTTTTATAAATATCAAGAAGAGATTATGATTTTTACAAAAGCACTATGTTTGTACCCTTCCCCAGTTATGATTATTGTTGGCTTTTGGGGCCTTTCTACACATGTGTATTTCAGATGAGTCGCTCTGCACGTGTATGACCAGAAGTTATTCCCGACTCTGCGTTTGCACGAAGAAATTCGGCTTACGTATTGAAGATATCACTGAGTACTAATTTGGTGCAGATTAAGATTTTATAAATTATCTTATTCTTGTTCAGAAAAGAAATGCATTCAGTAATTAAGTACGAAAGTAGATATATTATATTTTACTATGGAAATCTTTTGACATGATGAAATGATATAGTATATATTACTGGATGCATATTGAAAAGTTGTTTAGAAATGTTTTTAAAAATTTTCATTCACTCACTGGGCGTTAGCGCTCATCCTTTTACTTTAATTTTTTTTTTCAAGTAGGTGCTCGGTTGTACGGACTCAGAAGTTTTGAGGTGGGCCACTAGATGACACCATGAAGCATAAAAGTCATGCATTTTAATTTTTATGTACATATTTTGAGATGTGTGGTCGGCATGGTCGGCATAATTTGAGGTGTGCTCGGCCTACTCGGCTTACTCGACTTACTCGACCGTGGTCGGTTTCTTACTCGGCTTGGTCGGTTTTCTTATTGGGTTTTTGACTGGTTAGTTTTTAAAGGTGGTCGGTTTTTGGTATGATCGGTCATTTTTTTTACAACTTTTTGTAATGAACCAAAATGGCAATAAAGAACTTGCAGTTATGTACATTTTGTACTCTCCAATTTTTTTAATATTTTCCTTATATTCTTTTTATGTTTAAAAGCAAGTATTTTCTATGGAATTTTAGTCGAAATTCTTTTATCATGCTAGTAACAGTACGGCCCACAGGGCCTTCCTCATACTCAAGAGAGGAGTCGGGGTGGGTCTTGTCACTAGAGGCTGATGAAGCCTTCAAACTCATCAAGTTACATCTGACAACAACTCCTATATTAGTCCTACCAGATTTTTCGCAGCCTTTCGAGCTTCACAGTGATGCCTCTAAGCTGGGCATAGGAGTCGTGTTAAGTCAAGCTAGCAAACCAGTTGCGTTTTTCAGTGAGAAGCTATTAGAGGCAAGATCGCTATACAACACCTACGACATTGAGTTCTACGTTGTGGTTCAAGCCGTGAAACATTGAAGACACTACCTTTTCCATCAAGAATTCATCCTCTTCACATATCACGAAGCTCTAAAACATCTCCACAGTCAAGATAAAATTTTGGCTAAACATGCAACTTCATCGGCTTATCTACAATAGTTCACATTCATTTTGAAACACAAAGCAAGTACTTCTAACAGAGTTGCAGATGGATTGAGTCGACGAAGTAACTTGTTGTCCACTATAAGTCTCTCGGTACCAGGTTTTGAATTATTCTGTGAGACACTTGCTACAGACCCGTATTTCTCAGCCATTCTGATAGCTTTGCAGTCCGGAGAGAAATCAGAATTTTTTTTGTTAGATGGGTTTTTGTTTAGGGGAAATCAGTTGTGCATTCCCGATTGTAGCTTGCGACTGTAAATCATTAAGGAACTACATGGGGAAGGGCATGTGGTACCAGATCGTACACTCCAATTAGTCAATGCAAGTTATTTTTGGCCTACGATTCGAAGAGAAATGGAGCGTTATGTAGAGCGTTGTTAAGTTTGTAAAGTTTCGAAAGGGAAGGCCACTAATGCAGGTCTGTATTTACCGCTTCCAATCCGGATTGAACCATGGACAGAAGTGAGCATGGATTTCGTCCTTGGGTTACCAAAAACTCAACGTGGTTTTGATTCGATTTTTGTAGTCGTGGACAGGTTTTCGAGGATGATTCACTTCATTTTGTGCAAAAAGACCACGAACGCAGTTAGTGTTGCTCAACTTTTTTTTTCGGGAAGTATATGGTTTGCATGGATTGCCTAATTCCATCGAGTCCGATCAAGACACCCGTTTTCTTAGCCACTTTTGGCGTAGCCTGTGGAAGTTAGTGAACACGCGACTTGATTTCAGCAGTGCATATCACCCACAGACGGATGGACAGGCCAAAGTAGTTAACAGGTCCTTGGGAAATTTATTGTGAAGCTTAGTAGGTGAGAATACTCGGGGTTGGGATCAAAAGCTCAGCCAGGCCGAATATGCGTACAATCTCGCAATAAATCGGATTACAGGTTTTAGTCCTTTTCAAGTGGTGTACTCGGTCATCCCTTGTGGTCCGCTTAACTTACTACCTCTTCCAAACAAGACTCGGATACATGGGAAAGCTGAGGATTTCGTTCAACATTTGCAGGAAACTCACAAGCGAGTTCATGACAACTTGTTAAAATCCACGGTAAAGTACAAAACCACAGCTAACAAGAAACGCCACCTGATGGAGTTCGAGGTGGGGGATTTTGTTTGGACTATCTTGACTAAAGAATGTTTTGCAGTTGGGGAATACAACAAACTTGCGACGAAAAAGGTCGATCTTTTTGAGGTGATTGAGAAGATAAATCCAAACGCATACCGATTAAAGCTTCCTAGCAATATTCGTACAGGTGATATGTTCAATGTGAACCATATGGTGCTTTATTTTGGTGATTCTGAGGAGGAGGATATGATGTCGAGGTCGACGTTTTTCTACCCTGGAGGGACTGATGCAGCAACCTTGTCATTGGATTACATGAAGGGGTTGGATCGGAAAAAGACTAAGGAAAATGGGCAAATCAATCCTACTAGTCTGGGCGACAGAGTCGGAATGACGTGAAACTTTCACAGTTAATGCGGATCGGCGAGATCTTTGAAAGTCATGACCTTTGGCCATAGGTCATACCCTTTTTAGCCGAATTCCTTCGTTTAGGCCTCAGAATTGTTGTTTTTGCCATTTTAGGAAAGTTTTAATTTTGCCATAACTTTAGTTTTCCAAATCCGAATTGACTTCCGTCAATTCAGGTTTGCTTAGAATCTTTAATTTATTTGTTTCCGTATGTAACTCAAATTTGTCATTTTTGGTAATTTTTGTTATTTCGGATTTTTAGGGTTCAACAGGGTTTCAGAATTAGGGTTAGTGTGTGTTTACTTTAAATAGACCTATAAGCCACTTTTGTTGGGCAGTTTTTAATTATTAATAAAATTTCAGAGAATTATTTTCAAATATCCAATTACAAATTCTTTGTACGCGAAGATTGTCGTATTTGAAGTCTAATATTCTGGCTAGGGATGCACATTTATCCCCGGGATCCCAAATCCCCGCACCTCCATCCTCATTTGGGGGAAAATGGGGAAATGGGGGGGGGGATAGGGATGGGGGGACCCTCCCCATCCCCATTTCCCCATTTCCCCCACAATTAAATTGAAATGGGGATGGGGATGGGGATGGGGATGGGGATGGAGATCCTCAATTCCTCATTTCCCCCAAAAGTATATAAATATAATTATAATACATATTTGAATTATTTGAAATATTTTATGTAGAATTTGTAATGTATTGTTATTTTTTATTTGTAATGAAATGTTTTTTTTTTAATTTAATTTATATTTTTTAGTTAAATAGGGAAATGAGAAAATGGAGGATCGGGGGATACAAAAAAACATGAAAAAACAGGGAAAATGAGGAATTGAGGATGGGGATGGGGGACCTCCCCCCAAACATCCCCATCCCCATCCCCATCCCCATTTTCCCCAAATGGGGAAATGGGGGGGGGGGGGGGGAGGGGATGGGGATGGGGGAAGGGCCTAGGAAATGGGGATGGGGATGGGGAGACCTATATCCATCCCCATTCCCCAAACGTGCATCCCTAATTCTGATATCCGTACACGGATCAACACAATATTAGTAGGTTGTTTCCAATTGTTTCCAGTAGGTTTTTCTCGACAGAGCTTCCGCTACACCAACTTATCACATCAGATTAACTTGGTCAGGTTATGACTTGTATCCGTTTGGATCCACATTGGGTGGTCTCAATGATTGGACTGTGCTATTTTTAGCTACCGCATATATTACCTGCATATTTGTTGCGTTCATCAACTTCATAGAGTAAATGATCGCATCTACATATTTTATATAAAGATCCAACTACCAACTATATATCCAAGCCATGCCTGTACGTACAACGGAGAAAATTCTTGTCAACAATTCAACCACCATCTCCAGAACCTCATTCTCAAATCTCATAACCACTTAAAAACATAAAAAGCTTTAAGTTTTACAGAATTTATACACACACCTCAATCTGCTTGAATAATTAATTGCAGTTTCCTACAATACGTTTCAAGCCATCTAAATCCAAATATATATTTCACTAAAATATACAACAATCAACCTTATTATCTTGACCACTAAATTGTGTAGTATTTTTTCCCCTCCAAGTATAAACCTAAATTTGTTTCTTGGCCTATATATGTATGTATATGTACTTGAGTCATTCAATACATAGTTACAGGTGCAATATATATATATATATATATATATATATATATATATATATATGTTTGAAGAACACAAAGGAAAGGTAGTGTTTGCGGTCATAAAATAGAAAGTTGAGAGGTGGAGGCTTAATTAGGCCACAAAATCTGGCAACAATTGAGCAGCAAACCTCTTTCTGTTCTGGATTTCAATGTTGTCATAAGCTGCAGTACTCGGATGAGAATTCGTTTGTGGGGTTTGATCAATACCACAGAAATCGGCTTCACCGGATCCTAATCCGAGTCCTCTTCCCACCTGAATATTATGGTGGCTAGATAGAAAACTTTGTTGAGGAAGGCCAAGAGTGAGAGAAACACCATTTCCCAGAAATCTTGGTGCTAGCTGATTATGATCATCAGGATTGAACCTTCCTCCAATACCTCCTCCCATTGTGTATGCACCAAATCCACCGCCATGATGATGATGATCATTAGTGCCTTGTTTCATGTCCATGTCTATTGCAAGAATGCCGCTACTCGGTGAATTAGTACACCTTGGTTTCTTTGGACTTGTTAGAACAACTCGTTCAAGTTCAGATGACCCAATAAGATTGAAACCAGTTTGCTGTGTTTGAAGAGCTCCTCCTATATTGGTCATTGTAGATGTAGATATGGTTATTGAGTTGGAAACTTGGTTCGGAGAAGCATTCTGCTGGTTGGTGGATTTTTCTGCTTCAAAAGCTTTCACTTTTTTCATTCTAAGTGATTTGCTATGATCAGTACTCTTGCTTCCACTTTCCTCAGAATTACCATTTTGATCCTGCTCCTTCACTTCTTCCAAGTACATTTCTTCAACCATTGGTTTCCAGAGACGAACCCGAGCATTAATAAACCAATTTGACACCTTCGATTCATATCAAATTGCATATATTTATCAAAGTTTCCATGGACGAAGAATAGAAAAACAACAAAAAATAATAAGTAAAACTAGATGCACAAAAGTAGAAGATAGAATGCAGCATATATAATGCACACCTGGCTCCTTGTCAACCCTGTTTGTTTTGCAAGAATTTGTTTATCTGAATCCTTAGGATACCTATAACCAAAAAATGAAGCCAAATAATGTAAATATATGGAGTATAATGTAACAAGGTACTTCTGTTGATCATATCTAAAGTATTTGGGAGTGTTGATTTTCATATCACTTTTGTAATGATCATTAACTAAAAATAAATAGAATTGCTTTGTGGAATTAAAATTTAACAACCCATGTTATGCGTTATGGAGACACCAAGTACATTTTTTTTTTTTCATTCTAAATATACATATATAGTCGGTTTCAGGTGCGGGATACAAAAGTGATTATCAGGTTAGATAATTTGGAATCCTAAAAGCATGCACTTACGGGTGAAGGAAGTGCTCAAAGAGCCAAGCGCGTAGAATGGAAACAGCACGTTCAGGCAAGCCTCTTTGGGGTCTCCAAGCATTATGTTGTAACATTCCCAACTGTTGTCGAAGCTGATGATCATGATGATCCGCAACATACCTTAGTCTTGAGCTCTCTACCTTTGCTCCTAAGCAATCTTCTTCACCTAATTTCTTGCTTGTGGATTTCATTTGTTCAGAAATTGCGTCTTTAAGACAACGGAATTGCTTCGAAATCGTCCTTAGAGCAAGGGCAGTGTATGATTTTGCTGAACCCAATCCTGCTGCCTGCTCGAATGAATTGATCACCACTTTCATGTGCTCATGGTATTGTCTGTATCTTTGCTCAACCTTCAAGTGTGTCACAAAATTAACATATATAATTAGTTTAGAGTTGTATATATACTACAATTTGATATATACTTTTTCTTTTTTTCTTTTTTTTTTTTTGTTGAGATATATATTATATATGCTTCTTTTAATAATAAGAAATCATTCCCTCGATCAATCTTATCTTTTCGTTCAAAAATTTATATAGAAAATGATTACCGTCAATCATGAATGTAATTTGTGACCATTTTTTACTGTATAACATGCAATGATAATGAACATTTTACCAATATATAAGAAATTTTATGTAAATATAAGTTTTCGGGAGACAACTATCAGAATTCACTCTTGCACAACTTATCCCAATTAGACTATTAGTCAATCAAGCATAATATATATCTATGACCAACAAACTATGAGAATTTCTCAACAACCAAAAAAAAAAAAATATTGAAACAAAAACAAAGTATGAAAATTGCTATAGTGCTAAAGTTGAAAATTCAATATTAGTAGAATTCTAACACTAACTTACATGTTCACAGTGACATTATTTAAAAAAACCAACAACATTCATAAAGCTCACAGCATTAAAATTTACACCTCTATTGTAACTAAATATACCAATATCTGCTAGCATGACCCATAAAGTACAGCCACCACAAACATATTTTATTTTGAATTTGTCTGAAAGAGAATTATTTCAGCTTATGGACCCAAATGACGTGCACCTAACTTCAGCCAAGAAAGGGCAGGAAAAGAAAGGTAAAAACAGACAGTACTGGCTCCAGTTTCATTTTTGACATTTTAGAATAACTTTTCTAGGTCAGTCTGACAACTAATCAAAGTTATACAGGAAATGGCTTGAACAGAATCAAGGGCCCAAAAATCCAGATGAGTACCAAGTGATCAGTCTCAAAAGAGATGAAAATAAAACAACTCATATGTAAATAATATATATATATATACCTCATCAAGCATGTTAACAAGTTTTGCCTTCTTTAGTTGAAGTTCTTGCTTCTGGGCTGCTGTTAACTCACCACCACCATTAATATTATTATTATTATTAACGGATCCCTCTGCGTAATTTAGAGCCGTTGATTCTTTATCCAACTTCAATTTCTCTTTACCGATCATCTCTTGAGCCTTTACAACACTCAAAACAGTAACAACTTGATCAAGCAACTCCTGTGCAGCTCTCATGTACTTAGACTCCAAAATCGCAACATTCGACACAACAGAAACCGACGATGGAGAATTATTATTCCCAGCTGCAGCGACCGAAACTTGTTGATCCCGTGCTGGAATATTATTATAAGAAGCTTGTTTTGGTGACAATAAGCTGAGAGACAAATTACCTTGCCGACACGGCTGATGTGTACTATACACATCAGTTGTTGCAGCTGGCTGCAGAGAGGCAATCTGCTGGGGATGTTGTTGGTTGATGGACCCCCACAAGTCGTAGTGGACATTACCGGAGAATAAGGAGCCGTGTAAGGACGATGAACGGTTATTAATATCCTCGGAATTGGCCAGTGTGACGACGTTTTTGGTGGGTCCAGCAGGGAGTGGTATTCCCATGAGCGGTGGCGCGTGGGGTAGGTTAGAAGGGTTAAGCGCGTTGACGGCGGGGTTTAGGAGGAGGGTTGTGTCAGAGTAATTAGGCACGTAGTTATTTGGGTTCATGAGATAGAGGGTTGGCATCCCATGATGATCAGCTCCTTGGATTTCTGATGATGAGTTCACATGAAAATAAGTTGCCATTTATATATGATGATTTCAAAGTTCAAACACAAAACTTATTAGATCATATACAAGATTGATTTGATTGTGGACTAGGAAACTGGCTTTCCACAGACAATAGTACAATTAACCTGCAGAAAAAAAAAAAAACTTAGATTTTACAGATCAAAATTGTAAATGAAATACAGAAGCAAATTGAATATATAGAAGATGGATCATCGTTCCTAAAAGAGAAATGAATTATTAATTAAGTTGCAGAGACAGGAAGAAATATAGTACCGTACGTATCCATATCTAGTTAATAATATATAGGAGAGGAAGAGTACATCTATATCTGAGCTTTCATGTGTGTAATTGTCCAATATCTATCATCGATGATCTTGTCAGACTGGATTTCTGCCATTCTTCATACTGAAAAATGATGATATATACAGGTTAAAAGTACAACAAATGATACCAATAATCGATCTTCTTACTTTTTTGTTGTTTAAAAAGAAAAGAAAAGTAAACAGTCAACATAAAACTAAAAATAAAAATTATCTCATCTCTCACAGTTTTGTGTTAGGTATATCATATCATGCTATGGATAGAAAAGGAGAAAATTCCTGTGATGCAGGCACGTTTGATAGCAAAGTAAGGAACCCCATTAAATAAAGATAAATAGAGAGAGAGAGGGGGGGGTATGTGTTGTGTGTCAAGTGGGAGTGTGTAAAAATATGATGAAAATTGGAAGTGGGTCAGGCGAGCATAAACAATAAACATATAGCAAGGGACAAGCTGATGAAAAACGAGGAAACGTCTACTTCCTCCAAAGGCTGGCTTAATAATAGAGGGACGGAGAAGATGAGCTTAGCTTTTACAACTTCATTTAAATATCTTTTGCCTTGTATTGTTTGTATCTGCTTTTTCTCTTATCTTAAAAAAATATATATATATGTGCTTTAATTAAGGGTAGGTACTATTGGGTATGGTTTTATTATCCGAGATAAATCGAAACGAACTTAAAATATTTATTCGAGTCGAGTCAATCTATTAAGATGAGTAAATCTGATTTTAAAAAACGAAAACCTAGTTTATATGAGTCATTAACAGTTTTACCTTACCAAAACTCAAACCGAATAAACAGAGTAAATATCATATTATAGTGTCGGAGTTGTTGAATTTATATAAACACGTTATAATATATGAACACTTTATCAAATAGGGATATCAATTTATGATCCAAAATGTTCATATAGTTAAAAACATAGGCAACATGTTCATTAGACCCAAAAGGCTCAAACTCGTATTAAATCGAACAGGAAAAATAAAAGTTCAAGTCTAATCGGTTTAACATGTTTTTTTGGAGTTAATCAGATTTAAAAAAAAAACTAGGTGTATATGAGTTATATACGCTTTTCGGCTAAAAACAGATCCAATTCGACTCCAATTCACCCTAAGCTTTAATAATGGTAGAGTTGAAGAACGAATCATTTGCTTATTAAAGAGGGAATCAGTTTTCTTGTTTTATGATTTTAGCTCTAACCTCTCTTGTTGAGCTTAAATATGTAATTATACACCAGCGTTAATCTGAATATGAGTAATTAGGATCTTAACTACTAATAACAAGTTTTAAATGTGTTTACCTAAAAATTCATATCAATCAAGGGTTTGTTTGGTGCATTGTGTTGGACATAACTAACACACCAAATGGTACTAATTTAGTACAATAAAGTGTTTGGTGATATTTAATATTTATACTAAGTTGTATGGTACGATAAATTTATACAGTCCCGAATGTATTAAGTAAAATAGTTAGGAAAGGTCTTCTACTCTTCTTCAACCGCTAATTGGATTTGAAATTTTTTTACAAAGCAAAATTTAAAATTCAAAAAGTAAAAATAAATAAATATTTTTTTTACAGAAAAATCGGAGGCTGACCGGGTCTCTTAAAGCTTTTCCAATGTAGAAGCAACTTGTGAAAAATAAAATGAAGATAAATAAATCATCCATTAATAAATGTAAGATCTCCTATTTATACATATTCAATCTCGAACTAAGACGGTAAAAATTAATATTAGATATCGTTAATACGAATTTAAATATGAAAAATAGGTGAAACGGTTAAATTGGAATTTAAAATAACATTTGTGACAGGTGGGCAAAGCTTAAACTGGGATGACAAGCGTGTGCTTTTGAATAATTAAATATGATCACTACTATAATTTCTTATAACAGATATGTTATCAACTAACTGATGATGTTGAAAAAGGGGTTAAGGAAATTGATTGAAAGGAGTTGCTCAAGTATCTATCTGATGAAACTCCCCATTCTAGAATCTAGATAGTTATGATGAATACAAGGACTCTTTGTAGTTTGTACTTTGTCCAGTATTGATTAATTAATAAATTAATCAAATCTATCTAGCTAATTCTCTCTCTCTATATATAGGAGAGTATTCAGGAAATATTTACAAACCGGATAAAATTATATATATATGGAATGTAACTCGAGAGATATATTGACCTTAATCTGCACACATGCACAGTTGTGTTGTGTCCATATATATTTATATATATAAATCAATACACACTAGTAATATATAGTTAATTTATAGTTAATTTATTAGCTATCAATTGATGGATTTATTTATTTTTGTTTAGTCAATATATTCAAATACTTAATTAGTGGCTCACAAACCTCATATTGAATTGTTTAGTCAATATATTTGAATGCTTAATCAATAACCCATAAATCCTCACATTGATTTGTTTGTCAATATATATCTTGTTTTTAAATAAATTTTATATATTATGAAAATTTACTGTTAAATACCGGTTTGAATTATTTAAACTAATAAATAGAACAAAATGAAATGAATATAAAGTTTGTAATCAAAAAATTGATATAAAAGTAAGAAAATATTATATATAAAACAAGTATAAAATAATAATTTTGTCTGATTGATTGTTTATAAATTTTATTATTATATTTTGATTTTAAGTTATAATAAATATGAAATAAATTATATTAACCGTAAAGGATGTTAGTGAAATTATAAATAAAATTTATATATAAATATAATTTGATCTAATATCAAGAGTGTTTGTGCAACTAGTTATAATATATATAATTTTTTTTTAAAGAGGGCGGCCGGGCTACAAGTCGGACAGCCTTCTAATACATCCGTCACTATATATATATATATATATATATATATATATATATATATATATAATCAATCATAAAGCTATATATATATATGAAATAACCAGTTAATTGTATCTAAATATGTCTTGATAATGAATGTCACGATAATATTTCAAGATTTAAATTAGAATGATAATATTCCAAGATTTGAATTGCTGTCGGCGCAAGTGACATATCAAAATGAGTGTACTTCTATTCTTTGATTCCTGACAACAATTATCGAAGGTTTTGGTATGAGGATACGATTAATATTTTTATATAGATTAAGCGTTTAATTAATATGTTCATTAAAGACATTAAAATTTTTTGAAATAATTCAAATTTAATAAAGACAATTTTTACAAATATTCTTATATTTTAAGAAAAGGGAAGTATTACTTCTATTATAAATTTAAATATTTCAAATCTTCTCTTAATTTATGTAGCAAAGAAGTAAAATTTCCCAGCATCAAACCCCTAACATAACTTATGTTCGAAATCACTGATTATCAAATGCAATAATCAATATAAAGGTTCTACAAAACTAATTATCACATATAATAACGTAAAATGTCCCTTGTCTTGGTTTTTGTTAGGTTTTTTTCCTTAATAAATCTTTACTGTTAAAAAGAAAAAAGAAAAAATGAAGTGATCTTGATATAAGTTATGTCTAGGGATTTGCACCCAAAAAGCTTCGGTTAAAAAATGAACATATATATTAAGGCTCTGTTTAAAAGAGTTTCTTTAAATAGATCTTTTAAAGTAAATCTTTTAAAATAGAGTTTTTAATATGAAAATATTGGTTATTTGGTTGTCAATTAAATAAAACTTTTTTAAATAGTAAGATTATCAAAATATTCAAAAGATATTTTAAATGATAGGGTTATATTAGATTTTGTAGTGTTATTAAAAAAGCTAAAAAATGTCTACTTGAAAAAGACTAAAATAACCAATATCTTCATATTAAAAACTCTATTTTAAATAGTAGACAAACTCTTCCAAACGGACACTAAACTTAAAAGCAAACTACACAATCACTTTTTTATAATTAATAAGGGGAAACTTCAATTTTGTCCTTAATGTTTTTGGAAATATCAATTTTTTACTTATACTTCCTTGTTGAGCTCGTGGAGCCCTTAAATTATCTAACATTGCTAAATTTGATCCCACTAACCAAATTTTTAATAAGACAATATGATATTGGTCTGATGGTATGTCCCTCACACATACACAATGAGATTATGGGTTTGAGTCTCTCACCTTCTTAAAAAACATTGAATTATTGTAATTTATTTTTCAAAAAAATTAATAGATGATAGTTAAAAATATCATAAAGACGATTTTGACCTTGAACTTTAATTCATACAATACAATTATGTGTTTGTCCTCAAATTAATTACATTAAAAAAATAATCAAAATTAGATAAATAAAAAATATATAAAATAATCTAATCTATTATTTAATTATTAGTTAAAAAACTTTAAACAAACAAGTTTTAAAAGGTAAAATGGCGCCTCCACCTAGAATTATTTTTAAAAATATAAATATTAACACAATAATTAAAATTTATTATTTATATAGTAAAAAAGTTAAAAAAAAACAAACTGACATGGGAATATTCATTTAAAAAAAAACATTAAAAAAATGGTAAAGTTCCAGGTAGATGGCCGACGGAAATCCAATATGGTACAACAAATGCAACTTTCGAAAATTTGTTTGATCACTGTAACAAATGCTACTTTAGAGAATTTACTATTATAATTACATGTGGTATAATAAGAGGTATCACCACTGACTAGCTAGCCTTGGGTTCTATCTTTCCATTTACTAATGTCCATCTTTGTAATGTCACTATAATGGATGTGACATGAAACCCTTATCTAATCCAATGCAGTGACTTGCATTTGCATGTTTAACACCATGGTCCACCAATTTTAATTAGTCCTACAAACATCTGGTGCCCCATAAAAGTTGCATTATCAATCTCTCTTTGCTTGCTTTTTCTGACATCCATCAACCTGAAGCTGACACATCAACTGATATTAATTACTACTTATATATTTTAAATCACTTTATTTTTTGGTTATGTTATCTCTCTCTTTTATATGTGGACATGTGTTGTAAGTTGTAAATTATGAGACAGCTGGTGCTCTTTTTCACTCGTTTAATTTTTGAATCATCTATAAAACTTATTTGAAAACATATATTTGATTAGTTTAACGTTATCATTCAAATTTTCTTTTGTTTCTTCCGTTCTTTTGGAAAGGTGAAAAGGACCTTTTTGTTTATTGTTCATCAGTTATGTAGTTTCTTTTCCTCAAAGCACTCCTCATTTATGTTGGGTATAGCTCGTATTTTTAATGGGTATCAAATGAGATTCAACTAATACTTTCTGAATATGTGGAAAATATTTGAAAGTAGAAGATCGTAATTGAATGAGGCTTGAAGACCAAAGAAAATTTGAAGAAACGGATTCCGAATGTAACCGCAGCGTGGCTTGCGGCATATGAACGTGCAAAGGGAGTGGCGTAGACAGCGGTAAACTCCAGTGAGATCAACACGGTGCAAACCGCGGTGGAGGCAAAATACACCAAACACTGTATTCTGAGCGGTGGACTCCAGTGGCTTTTCGTGGTTTAGGGCGCGGGTTGCAAATCACGGCCCAAACCGCGGTAACAACGAATTTTGCCCATATCAAGAATGTTGCACGAATATAGGTAAGGTTTTCTTATGGAAGTTCTTGTGTTTTCACAAGAAATTCATGTGTTTGAAGGAAAAAAGATTTCTCCTTACAAAAAGACTTGTGATAAATAGAAAATAGTATTATGTGGAATAAGTAATTCTTATACGTATATGAATTGGATTTCTTTTTTACTTAAACTCCTTGTAATTCATATAAATGGATCATAATAGCTAGGTTATCGTGGGTGGAGTAAAATAACAAATATTAGAGTGATCTCACGAGAGCATTAAGTCTAATTGGGTTTGTGGTATTTTAGATAGAGAATCATGAATGTGTGATTGTAACAATTTGCTACATAGTGAAACTTTCTCTTATCGTCTTGATGGCCGTGGTTTTTTTCCCTATTTGAGTTTCCACTTAAAAATCTTGTGTTTGTGTTTTTGAATTCTTGCTTATTTCTTTCATCCTATTTATTTATTTCTTCATTGATATTGTCGTTTGTTTGTGCTATCCGACAATGTTCCCACGTGCATAATATTCCGGATCGAGTACTTTGCTAACAATTTAATCATTTTTTTGCTTGCTAGCTGAAAGGTTGTTCTCCACATGAGATTTTTGTACGAGCAAAATATTATAAGTATTATTAGTAGTTTATCATATAATTTGAAAATAATTTTCAATATATATGTATTTGTGTCAATTTTAAGAAAGTAATTTGAATATGGTACTATGAAATTAAAACAATAAAAACAAGTTTTTTTTTCTATTGCATCTTGAACTAGCTAGCTTCTAAATTTCTATAAAATAAGGCTCAGTTTGGTAATGTTTCCTAGACTGCTTTTGAGCCCAAAAATGATTCCGAACTGGGCCTTGAATGTTTTGTAAAATTTCAGCAAAGTGTTTTTGGTCACTTTATGGCTTCCTTGATAGAAGTTTTGAGAATCTATTTTTTATAGCTTTTAGAAAATTGCTTCCTAGAAAACAGTAATGAAAAGGTGGAGCACTTAGCATTTATTTAGGATCTTTTGTTGTCCATTTCAATTTTGTAATTTCACGACTCAGAAACATATTTTGTTAGTTAGAAAAAGTTAGGAAAGAAATCAAAAGAGTTTTCTTGATATATACACAATATATATGGCAATAGATTAAAAATAATAATAATGTGTTATGGTCACACAAAAATAAAATAATTTATTTATTTAATTTATAACATGTTTATGGTCACATAAAAATAAAATAAATTATTTATTTAAATTATAACATGTTTATGGTTACATAAAAATAAAATTAATTATTTATTTTTAAAACATCTTCAATATTCATTTATGTCATTTCTAGTAATTTTATACAGTTATATCACTTTTTACTTATAATTTATCAAACATATTGAAATTGTTTTTGGTTCTCACAATACTTTTAAAATTCAATTTACCAAACACTCAAGTGATTCTTCATGCAACAAATCTAAAACAGTATCAAAAACAATTCACCCTACATCACATCAAATACCTAACTAAGCCTAAAACCATACTTTTAATTTATAAATAAATAAACTACACTCTAAACAATCGTAAAAAAAAAAACTAAAAACTAAAATTGTCTATTATTATTAATATCAAATTATTGTATAAACTTATAAATCGAAAGCCTCTTAATTAACTAGATCAAGTTGATCAACGCATTTTCTTAGGTACCATGTTATTGGTAAAACGGTACATATCAAAAGGGGTTACAAAAACAGACACGAGTATCAAAATTGATTGTAATGTTTTTTTCTTAGAATCAATTTTGCTTGTATATTTCATCTCACATATTTGCATAACTTATTTAAGTTTATAAAGTTTATTATTTTAATTAGATATGAGCTTATGTGGATTGAGCATCTCCAGAGGTTCTCTAAACATGCTCCTTAGATAAAATAGCTAGTGTTAATTGTTATATAGCACTCCAACCATTCCCTATTACATCTCCTTATGGGCTTTCTAAATTTTAGCTATTTTGGCTAAAAAACTATTTTAGTTAGGAACTTTTGATGAGATCACTCGAATCATCTTTTCTATTATAATTAGTTATTAATATTTTAATATTTTTAAAATTTTAAAATATTAATAACTTTTTTCAATTAGAAAGAGAAGATTAGTTTAAAAATATTAATTGATATTTTCAATAAGAAAATTAGTTTAAAAATATTTAAAAAAAATAAAAAAGAGAGATTGAGAGCTTGAAATGACTCCCTACTGTTGGAGAGTCCCGTAGTGGTTCTCTAAAATAGGAATCATCCCCACTAGCTGTTTTACCTAAAGAGTGAGTTTAGAGAGCCCCTTGGAGATGCTCTCGTTCCCTATTTTAGAGAACTATCAAGGACTCTCCATATGTAGAAAGCCATTCCATACTCTTTATATTCTTTTTATTATTATTTTAATATTTTAAAACTAATTTTCTAATTGAAAAAAGCTATCAATTAATATTTTAAAACTAATCTTCTCATTTTAATTGAAAAAAGCTATTTTTTTTTAAATTCAAAAAATATTAAAATATTAATGACTAACTATAAGAGAGAAGATTGTTGGAGTGACCTCATGAAAAGTTACTAGCTAAAATAGCTAAAATTTAAAGTGCCCTTGGAGATGTTATATATATATATAATTAGTTAGTTAATTATTTTATGATTTGATTTAATAAAATCAAATCTAATTTCCTTATTAGATATGTTTTTAATGTTTTAGGATTATAATATTTTTAATTTCCATTGTTATCTTATTTATTTCTGTTTAAAGAAATTTGATGATTTTTTTTTGTATCCTAATTATTTTAGGTTTCTTTTAGGTTTTTAAGTTTTATTATTTAAGTTTTTCTATTTAAAGGCATTGTACCCTACCAGGGATGAAAAGTTTTTGATGATTAATAAAATTTCAAAGAGCTTCATCTTTTTATCCAAATTTCGGTACCTTTGCGAGGGTCAACAAATTTTGATGCCTGTTATTCTAGTATTCGTGTGTGAATCAACAGAGTAATACATGGTTTTGCTTCCGGTATTTGTGCGTGAATCAACGGATTCGAATAAGTTATTATGTTATGTATATCAATTTTTGTATGCGTCGATTTTTCTGATGCATCAGTTGGCATCGGAGCTATCGAGTCTACTTCTATGCTAGGTTCAACACCCATGGACCACAACCAACTACTTCCCCATTAGATATTAACCTTCCATATTTTTCCATACCAAAAAAAATAATCCTATGAGCTCCCAAACATAGTTAGCCTCCTATCATTCATTGTTTTTTTATGACACATATGTAGCAGAAGTAGTTTTTGTCAATTTTGATACACCATTGATATTTGATGAAGATGTGTTTGAGAAAGTACAATATGAGAGCAATTCATATTTTGTGGATTGTTTTTACGAGTTACACGTCTCTCACCATAAAAATACTTCAGTTTATCTTTTGTTGTAGAATTTGATGATACATGTATTTACTTCTATCTATTGGAGTGATTGGATAGATGTCATCACAAAAATCGGGAAATATATAGTTTGTTGTCGACAAGCTTGTGTATTGGCATTACATGTTCATGAAATTAAAGCTGTCAAAAATATTCGAGGACGAATTTTCTCCACCCTGGAATGAATGATACAGGAGACAACATTGAAGATTTTCTGAAATATTTTGGATTTTAAAAAATATTATTGCAATTAATAAATATTATAATGTTTCCTTTTATTGTATATGTTATGGGGATTTTTTGATAGCATGATTAGATATGCCACGTCACAAGAGTTAGGAAAGATCGACCCAAAATAGTTAATAGATGATCTTAAGGCTTAGTCAATATTACCCAAGTTGGTCGGAAAAACTAACCGATTGGGGACAAATAACCTAGTCGGGACCATCCGATCGGGATAAAAGAAGTCTGATCGGGAGTAGATAATTGGTCAGTTAAATAACGCGTGGGAGACATTAAACGCGACTACGACTCAAATACAAATACTAAAACAAGAAATCTAGAGTCGTACTCCAATAAGGAAATATCTTTATTTCCTCTCCAGCATCAGAGAATTCTATTCAGGAAAGAACTTAAAGCTTCTAGAAGGATAAACACCAAACAGGAAACGTGTCCAAATCAAGCAATAACGCTGCTCTTTTAGAAGACTACATATAAATAAGGAAATAAGTTTTAAACGGACTATTCAACTAGAATCCTACGAAGACTCTAATTCAATACATAAGATCTCCGAAACAGGAAAGAAGACAAAGATGACTCTAACAAGTAACCGGTCCTAATTAAACACTATCACCTTTCCTTATTTGTGTAACAAGGATTAGGGTTCTATGCACATATAAATAGACCCATAATCTCATTGTAAAAGGAAATATGGGATATATGAAAAAAGAGATAACAACACATAGAAAAGATATAAGAAAGAGAAAGAGATACGACAAAAAGGAGAGATTGAGTGTGTAATCATTCTATTCATAATGAATTCTTCTTGCCGTCACCGACAACCGTGGATGTTTTCCTATCTTGGAGTTTTACCACGTAAACCTGTAAGACGCGTGATCAATCCTACGTGATCCAAAAATCATTATCAACAGTATATTTAATTATGTAGTTAATTATTTTATGATTTGATTTTATTCTAATTTTTCTTAAATCAAATCTAATTTTCTTATTTGATAGGTTTTAAGTGTTTTGGAGTTCTAGTATTTTTAATTTCCAATGTTATCTCCATTATTTCTTTTTCATAAAAATTGATGATTTTTTTGTATCCTAATTATTTTAGGTTTCTTTTAGGTTTTTAGGTTTTTAGTTTTTTGTATTTAAAGATATTGCACCCTAACAAGGATGAAAAGTTTTTGATGATTAATAAAATTTCAAAGAGTTTTCTCTTTTTATCCAAATTTCGGTACCTTTGCGAGGGTCAACGAATTTGATGTCTGTTATTCTGGTATATGTGCACAGATCAACAGAGTAATAGAAGGTTTCAGTTCTGGTATTCGTGCGTGAATCAATATATTCGAATCAGTTACCCTTCCATTTATCGATTGTTGTCTGCACGAATTTTTCCACTATATCAGATGTTGAAGTCAAATTCAAGATTTATTGAGGAAAATTCGAGACTTATTGGGTGAACTCGAGAATTACTATGAAAAATCAAGATTTGTGGGGGTATTTTTACAAATTCGAGGCTTACTAAGCAAAAAAAGAATTTTCTTTAATCGCCTTCGTCATTGTGGAGGTCTTCATAATAGATCTACATACCTACATTGATGGAGGTTTGTTCAACCTCCATCAATGGAGGTCGACCTCCATCATTTTTTTTCTTTTAAGATCTCTATTTGAGTCGAGTTTGAGTTTTGAGGGATCGTCACGAATAGCTTGGCAGATCTCATACCCGAAATGTTCGATATCCCACCTTGACGTCGAGATGGTAGCCGTCAACTTTGTTATAGAGCTTCACCGTCTCTTGGCCTAACTCGATGGGATCGAAAAGGTTGTCTCATCTGTCAAATCAATGAAACTTTCAATTATCACGATCATAGGACAAGAAGCGAATTACATCGGTCCAGTTTTTCTAGACCGGTTCACTAAAGCTTTGCATTACTACTCGAGTTTGATTGATTGGTTAGAAGGATCGACGGTGGCTCGAGTCTGTTCGACCTCTATGAGCTCCATCAATGGAGTTTTTTTGTGAAAAAAGAAAAAAAAATGTAATGGTAAGAGAAAATTATAAATAAAAAAAGTTGGGGTATTTTTGTCTCAATAAAATCTTTGGTGCTATTTAAAGTAGATTTATTAATGTGGTGTTAATCCCACAAATCACTCTCTAAAATTGAGGTTTAAATTAGGTTGTGTTGGCCAGGAAAACCCACATTTGGATGACCCATGTAGATTATGGCCATGTCGGGCACGACTAGGGATGCACGTTTGGAGAATGAGGATGGATATAGGTCTCCCTATCCCCATCCCCATCCCCACTTCTAGACTTTTCTCCCATCCTCATCCCCAATTCTCCATTTTTCCCGTTTTTTCCTATTTTCTCGTATCCCCCGTTTCTCCATTTTTTCATTTCCCTATTTAATTAAAATTATAAATTAAATTAAAAAAAACAAACATTTCATTACAAATAAAAAATATCAATGCATTACAAATTCAACATAAAATGTTTCAAATAATTCAAATATATATTATAATTATATTTATATACTTTTGGGGGAAATAGGGAAATAGGGAAATAGGGAAATAGGGATCTCCATCCCCATCCCCATCCCCATCCCTATCCCCATCCCCATCCCCATTTCAATTTAATTATGGGGGAAATGGAGAAATGGGGAAATGGGGAGGGGAAGGGGTCCCCCCATCCCATCCCCATCCCCATCCTCATCCCCATCCCCATCCTCATCCCCATTTTAATTTGGTGATGAAAATCATCCCATCCCCCCCTCCCATTTTCCAAAAAAAAAAATAATCTCCAAATAGGGATGGGGGTGCGGGGATTTGGGGTCCCGGGGATAAATGTGCATCCCTAGGCACGACATGCAATAGTGTCTTGTTGAGCAATGGCTTGGCACGAAAATTATAGACATAGCTCAGCACGACCCGTATGCCGATACTACTTAATACATATTGTGCTTGTGCGTGGACCACAATTAATTTTTTTCTTTTTATAAGTAAATTTAAAATATTAAATACGAGATTATATTTAAATTATGAATTTTAAAATTTTAAGCTTATTTATTAAAATTATCTTTTAGATATTAAATTAAATCATTAAAAATCTTTTTAGCAACAAAAAGTACTTCTTGTTAAAATGTAAAGAATTTAAATATAAATTTTATTTAAATGATTTAATTTAATTATAGTATTAGTATTGTTGACATTGATTTCTAGACGTATGAGAAAAGCCAACAGGGATTTGGATTTTAGCTGTGATTTTCAAAGAGAAAGGGAAGGAGAAAATAATCGGACGCAATTTTTTTACATGGTAAAACTCCGATGACCGGAGAAACGTCCACGGGTGGTTGAGTGATCCACCAAGCCAAAATCCACTATGAAATAATAAAATTACAATTCTCGATCTCTCTTTCTTCTCTCTGTATTCTTCTATGATTGTTGTATATATTTGTGTGAGGAGATTTTGGGTCTATTTATATGCTTATAGAACCCTAATTTTCTTTGTACAAGTAATAAAAGATCTTTGTATTTAATTATGATTGTTTGCTTGTTCGAAGTAGTTTGTCTTCTTTCCTGTTTCGGAGACTTGTATTGAGATCGAATGAGACTCTAGTAATGTAATCCAATTAGGACTTATTTCCTTATGAGATTGTAGTCTTTTTGAAGAAATAAAATTGTTGCCTGATTAGGAACCCTTCCCGCTTGATAATTTTGTTCTTCTTGGAATTCCTCTTTGATATGGATATCTTCGTGTATTTTAATGACTTGATTCGTATGAGCTACGCGCTGCGTTTTTATTCAGTTTTCTTCATGTTTGTCCCGAGTAGAAAACGGTATCAGCTGGTCCCGAGTGACATCATCTGATCCCGAGTAGACAATGTCATAAATTAGCCTCGAGTATGTTTAACTGACCCTGATTAGTATATGGCTCCAGTTAACCCTGAGCAGGTCTTGTTCAATACTTGTTTACTCGGGCTTCTATACTCCATCCTCTGTTCTAACTAGGACCGAGCTTGCTGCTAGTTATGTAATCGATACATACAAATGGAGTATCTCTCCCATCAGTGGTTTTGAATGGATGGGAGCATGCCCTAGTTATTCCTTGATTTTTAAAAAAGTCTGTTCGCACTCTTCATTCCATTCGAGTCCTTTTCCTTTTTTAATTACTTTGAAAAAATGTGCGCATCTGTTCGTGGCCTTTGAGATGAATCTACCCAAGGAAGCTAAGCATCCTGTTAGGCGCTGTACTTCTTTTAGTGTCCTTGGTGAAGTCATTTTCTGCAGGGCCTGGATCTTCTCAGGGTTGACTTTGATTCCTCTTTGGTGAACTTGGAAACCCAGGAATCTTCCTGAAGGAACTCTGAATAAACACTTGCTTGGATTTAGCTTCATTTGGTATCTCCTCAAGATGTCAAATGTCTCCGTAAGTCTGAAGTATGCTTGTCTGCCGTGATGCTCTTGGCCAGCATGTCATCAATGTATACTTCCATGTTCTTTCCTATTTACCGTGCGAAGATTCTGTTGACTAGCCTTTGATATGTTGCCCCTGCATTTTTTAACTCTGAAGGGCATTACTGTGTAACAGTACAAACCCTGATCAGTTGTGAATGCTGTTTTTTTCTTCATCAGTCTTGTTCATCCGGATTTGGTTATATCCCGAGTAGGCGTCCATGAAACTGAGCAACTCATGGGTTGATGTAGCGTCCACCAATTGATCTATCCTCAGAAGTGGAAAACTGTCCTTTGGGCATGCCTTGTTCAAATCTGTGAAATCTACGCACATTCTCCATTATCCATTCTTTTTTTGGACGAGGACTACATTAGCTACCCATTGAGGGTAGTTGACCTCTCTAATCGACCCTACAACAAGTAGCTTATCTACTTCATGTTTGATTGCCTGACTTATCTCGAGATTGAATGATCTTCTCTTTTGTATCACCGGTTTTGGATTCAGGTCTACTATGAGATGGTGAGATAATATTCGGGCACCTATCCCGACCATGTCTTCATGACTCCAAGCGAACACATCTCTGTATTCTTTGAGTAGATCAATGAGGCTTTGATTGACTTTTCCTTCCAAGTTAGCCTCGATCTTGATCCTCTTATCTAGTTCATCTTCTCTCAAGATAATTTCTTCGACCGGTTCAGTTTTGGATTCACTCGGCTCTTCCCTTGGATCGAATTCGAATAGCAGTGGCTCTTTGTTCTGACTTGGCTGTGTTATAGTGCAAACCTGTTCATCATTCTTGTCTTTATATATTGACAGATTAGCTCTTCGGGGCATCTCTTGGGATCCCTTGACTACCCCGACCCCCTGTTCGGTCGAGAACTTGATCATTAAGGCATAAGTGGCTGTTACAGCCTTAGTTTTATTTAAGAGTGGCTGTTATAGCCTTAGTTTTGTTTAAGAATGGCCGACCCAACAAAGCATTATATGGCCAATTGTCTAAGTCTACTACCACGAAGTCGAGCAATACAATTCTCTGACAAGGTGCCACTCCGATCTTTACAGGTAGCTTTACCGTCCCGAGTGACCTTACCTCAATTCCTCCGAATCCTCTGAGTGAGGTTTAGAAAGGTTGTAGATCCTTTTGGTCCAACCTGAGTTGATAGTAGACGGCTACATTGAGAATGTCTGCCGAACTTTCATTATCTATCAGGATTCTCCTAACTTCCCGGTGGCCAATCCGGGCACTTATGACTAAGGCGTCATTTGGCCAAACGTCCCATGTGAGTGTGCCTCTGTGAATATTATTGTGTCTCATCCTTCCTTTATCCTTTTTGGGTCTGGCTCCACCGAGTTTACGTCAAAGTTATGTCTTGCTTCTACTGCTTCTCTGATTTCCTGTGTTCGTTCTCGGTTACTTCTTCCAGTGGATGGTCCTCTAAAGATCGTATGTATTACTTGATTGGCCTCTGAGCTGGTCCTTTGATTGCGACTAGAGCTGTGATCGACCATGATCTCTTTCTTTGTTTCTGATATCTCATCCCTTTTCAAGATTACATCCTGTAGATGTCCTTCCCGAATGAGGGTTTCTATGTAATCTCTGAGCTGATAACACTTGGATGTCTCATGACCTGTTTCTTTATGGAATTTGCAGTATTTGGTTGTATCTCGCCGAGCGAATTGAGACTGTCGTCGTGGCTCTTATACCATATTTTTTGCTTCCAGAATGGCTATGATTTCCTCCTGCTTTTTCTGAAGAGGGGTGTAGTTGGTGTATCTACCTCAGTATTTCTCCCTGGTCTGTTCGGCATTACGCCTGTTTCCCCCTCCTTGCTCTTTTCTTTACTGTTTCCTTTCTGTTTCCCCTTTTGGTTCTGTACCTTGGACTCAGCGTCCTTTTCGGGTTTTCCTCCATGCATGTAGCATCCTCCCATGGCTAACTCTTCTTCCTCTGCTAATGCATATCCTTCTGCCATATCCATCATATCTGTGTATCTGGTAAGGCGGGCTCTTCTCAGGTTAAAAGACAACCATCAATTCTGTAGGTTGTTGATGAATACAACAATTGTCGCTTCATCGTTTGCACTGCCGATTTCTGATACTGCTTGCCCGAATCTCCCCAGGTATTTCTTCAGTGACTCATCTTTCCCTTGTTTTTTTTAGAAAGGTAAGCCACTGATTTTTTTCTGTGAACATTGCTCAGAAATTGCCTTGAAAAACTCCTGCTTAGTTTACTAAAACTTTCGATGCTTGCTGGGGGTAATCTCCCGAACCATCTTGAGCCCATGTCTCCTACAGTTTGTGGAAAGTTGAGGCATAGTAAGAGATTGCTATGGGCATACTGGGCCATAGCACTTTTATAGCGTCTGACATGTTCTTTTGAGTATGTATCCTTCTTGAATTGCTCTACGTGTGGCATTTTGAATCTTTCTGGGAATGAAGTCCGCAGGATGTCCCTAATGAACAGGCTATCAGAATCCTCGTCAGATAAATCGTTGTACCCATAACGTCTGACCAGTGTGTCCATTTGACACATATTGTTCTCGACTTCTCTAGTTAGGCTCTGGATTACAACATCTTTGTCCCCCACCAGACTTCCCTGATGGTTGAACCACTGGGTGATTGTTATTCCTCTTTCTGGCTCTTCACTTTGATACCGGGTTTCAAGTATGATTCCGTGATGACGCTTGCAATGATGTCGATCGCTATCTTCTGATGACGACCGATCCTTATGCCTATCATGTTTGCGGTATCTAGCACGAACTGTCTGATCCAGATTCTGCTTCTAGCGTGGTCGTTCCTCTTCAGGTGTTTCACATCCAGCCTGATTGATTGGAGCAGAGTTCCTTTCGGCTTCCGGTGCATTTAGTTCTTGCCCTACTACGATCGAACGAAGCCTCGCAGGTGGGAGGTTAGGAGTTTGTGCTTCTTCCGTAGCCAGTAGATCAACTCCTTCCTTTGCCGCATCTGCCACCAATTGTTGCAACGCTTCTCGAAAATGTTGTGTCAGGTCTCTGCTGGTCGGAGAAACTTGCTGGATTCCCGCCAGAAATATAGGTTGGTTCTCTGTGGTTGTAGCGAGATCTCGCAAGCTACTGCCAACATGGAAGTTATCTGGAGATTTTTGGACATCCTTAGAACTGCTTCTGCTTGTTGCCATTATCTTTAATTAAATCGGAGGTTCGACCCCTCTTTCTAGCGCCAATTGTTGACGTTGATTTCTAAACGTATGAGAAAAGCCAACAAGGATTTGGATTTTAGCTGTGATTTTCAAAGAGAAAGGGGAGGAGAAAGTAATCAGACGCACGTTTTTTAGGTGGTAAAACTCCGATGACCGGAGAAACGTCCACGGGTGGTTGAGTGATCCACCAAGCTAAAATCCACTATGAAATAATAAAATTACAATTCTCGATCTCTCTTTCTTCTCTCTGTATTCTTCTATGATTGCTATATATATTTGTGTGATGAGATTATGGGTCTATTTATATGCTTATAGAACCCTAATCTTCTTTGTACAAGTAATAAAAGATCTTTGTATTTAATTACGATTGTTTGCTTGTTCGAAGTAGTTTGTCTTCTTTCCTGTTTCGGAGACTTGTATTGAGATCGAATGAGACTCTAATAATGTAATCCAATTAGAACTTATTTCCTTATGAGATTGTAGTCTTTTTGAAGAAATAAAATTGTTGTCTGATTAGGAACCCTTCCAGCTTGATAATTCTGTTCTTCTTGGAATTCCTCTTTGATATGGATATCTTCGTGTATTTTATTGACTTGATTCGTGTGAGCTACGTGCAACGCTTTTATTCAGTTTTCTTCATGTTTGTCCCGAGTAGAAAACGGTATCAGCTGGTCCCGAGTGACGTCATCTGATCCCGAGTAGATAATGTCATCAATTAGCCCCGAGTATGTTTAACTGACTCTGAGTAGTATATGGCTCCAGTTAACCCCGAGCAGGTTTTATTCAATACTTGTTTACTCGGGCTTCTCTTCTTTGATGATGCCTTGCAGGATACCTATTCGGACGTCCACTTGATAAATTTATCCTCTTTATTAATAACGTGATACAACAAGTATGATTATATGGAAACAAAATTAAATCATGAAAAAAAAGATTTTTTTAAGAAAAAAAAAAGAAATATGGCAAAAAAGTTGATATTTATACTAGATTATGATATAATACATTATTACAAATCTAATATTTCTCACATTTCAATCACATAAAAATTAATTAATTAATTATATAAGTTGAAATTAAAAACAATTGTTAAAGGTTTTTATTTGGGAAATTGAGTATGGCACGTTCAAGCCATATCCGGGTCATGCCGTGCCGGCCAATAAAACCACATAACTCAGATCAACACGCTACATGAAGTGGGTCGTGTTTTGGCACAATCCAACAATTCTCGAGTCGTACCATATCGTGCTGGTATGGAATCATACTAGGTCGGGCTGTACCGGCCTAGGCCGATCTGACCCAATTTAAATGTCTATTTCAAAATTTGTTGTTTAATATTTGAACCCCATCAAATTCAAATATAAAACTTCATGTATATGTTCTGTAAGGAGATTATAAATAAATAAAATGGTTATATCAATTTCAATTTATGACTTAATATTTTGACTTCGATATATCAAAAATTGGATTAAAAAATAAATGATCACACGAGTGATTGAGATGTTGAACTCAATAAATTAAGTCAGAAATTTAAATTTATGTAACCATATATTTATTTATAATCTTCTTACAAAACATATAAATCTGATAAGAATCGATGGAGATTATGATAACAAGTGACTTTGAAACTACTAATAAAGTGAAAAACCAGAGGTTGCCGGTGAGCCATTGGATCACGAAGAAGAAAGTTAATGGATATTCTTGATCATTCGTTAGCTACAAATTGTGGGTCTATGTATGTCATTTTCTCACCGAAAGCCATTAAACACGCAAGCATGGCTTGTTTGGTTTTTCTCCAAATAAATCGGCCCCCCAATTCCCACATGCCACAACCAAATCCCTTTCTATAGTAGGCTGCTATATACTAGCTTTAATATCATGATTAATGCCCAGTACTTCATGTTGGAGATGAAAATATTAGATGGATCAAATTAATAAAGTCACCCTTCTAATTTTTTGTTGAGTGGTTATGCATATCTCGTTTTGTTGGTTTGTGAAGCTCGGTATTGTTGCGCTACGCCGAGATCAAGGGGTGGTGTTTAATTATTTAATTTCCTGTTTTATTATTCAAACAGTTGTAATCTTAGGGTTTTAGTGCAAGGGAGAAAAAGAATCTCTATAGCCGAATTGAGAGATAGAGTTTGCTTTATCATTGTAAATACCGGTTTGATAGTAAAAGTTGAGTGTTGGTACACTCCGTAAATATAGATTTACGTTGAACCATATAAAATCTAGTGTCTTTATTTCGTAACTCTTTTCATATTTATATAGGAGTTTATTGATATAATATTTTGAACCGGTTTTGTTAAATTTCCATACTTTGATATCCCTCATTAGATTACTTTAATTTATGTGTGGATCATGTTAAATTTATATGGTTTTACTAGAAGTGATATAGTTTTACATCCCAAAAGACTAACGTAATCATCTCTCGACATTTCCCGAAACGAATCCAGTGTCAATTTCGAAACAAAAAAAAAAAAAAACCAAGTCAAGGCGTGATGAAATGATCATCTGTAAAAGCCATATATATATATGTATGCATGCATGTTAATCCAATTTGGGGGACTGACTTAGTGACTTTGACGTTTGTGATCTCTTTGTTGTCAAGCCTCGGAGTGCAGTGTCCACTCATTTCCGTTTGTTAGTTACTATAGTGTTCTAATAACAAACACACGTATTCACAAGTGAGCTGCGCTCAATTTGGTGTATTCTATATTTCTATCATTAAAAACAAAACAACAATTTCATCTTTCTTTTTAATCATAACATGAATCGACTTATTACAACTAGATAATTATAAGTTATTATTTTTTATTTTATAAGATATAAATTAATTGTAATGATAATCCTCCGTATACCTATATATAAACCTTTTATATAATCAATTCGTGATGAATCAATAAAAATGGATGGAATTGCTTTCTCCATCCATCCTCTCATTCTATGAACCTTTCTCCTCTCTCTGTACAGAGACGAAGCCAGAGGCTAAACACTATAATTTTTATTTTAAAGAAATAAAAAAAAAGCCAATTAATTATAAAGATTAAAAAAAATCCCGAGACGCTACGGCCGGGGCCACCCACAGACCCCTCATAGCTTCATCCATGTCTATAGAGATAGCTTCATCCATGTCTATAGACCGGTGCTATTGGTATGTGAACTATTTATGTCCAAACTTTTAAAATTTTAATTTAATTATATAAAATTAAATAGTTTTATTAAATTTTTTAATTTATTTTTTGGATTATCCTTTTATATATTTTCAAACTTAATACATCACATATCTTTTCTAATTTTTTTTACACTTTTCTAATATTTATATACAGTTTTTTCATATCCATATTTGTTTTTTCTTCTTATTATTATGGTGAAGCCTTATTAGACGAGTTTTTTTTTCTGTAATCGATTGAATTGTTGGTGATAGATTGTGAGTGTGATATTGATCGTTTCATGATTTTTTTTAGCAATTGAATTAGGATTTCAGTGTGGTTTCGTTTCGTTAGAGATTATGTTTATTGGTTACGATTCTTGGTGTGGATATAGATCATTGAATGCAAAAAAAACTCTGAAAGAAAATAAACAGAGAGAAAAAAATAACAAATATGGATTTGAAATTTGAAAAGAAAAACAAAATAAACATGTGGAATAATAAAATGAAAAGAAATACTAAACATGAAAAATATGATTGAGATCTGAACAAAAAAACAAAAATAATAAACATTCAATGATTTAAAATAATCTATGTTATTAGGGTTTTGAAATAAGGAAAGTGATACTAAACATGGAAAATATGAGATTGAAATTTGAAAAACATAATATAAACAAAAATAATAAACATTCAATTATTTGAAATAATATATGTTATTAGGGTTTTGAAATAAGGAAAGTGAGGGTTTTATTTGTTGGAACCCCGTTCACCAGTCACGCAGCGGAACTAGGTTTTAAATTTTTTATACAGATCATAATCTGTATTTGGGACCAGTGAACTTGTTATCGTAATTATTTTTCGAAACTAATACATACAATATGTATACACAGGGAATTGTAATCAATAAAATCAAAAGAACATACCAACGTTTGGAGGCTTCTTCACTTTATGTTATGCTCCTGTCTGAACCAATCTTACCAACGTTTGGAAGTTCTTTCTCTTTACGATATGCTCCTGTCTGAACCACTCGATCTTCCTCGCTATCTCTCGGGACTGGTAACAATGTATAGGCACGTCATGATCTCAAGAACTTAAATGGAGGATGTAGAGAGAATTGAAGAAACTCTTTCTTCTGTATGTTTTACAAACACACAAAATATGAAACTATATATATATATATCGTATACTGCTGCTTATTTCACAAATCTATATCTGCTGATGCTATTTCATATATATCACGCTTTTTATTTATATATATATATATCTTTTGCACTTTTTTTTATATATAACTACGCATTGTTGTTGCTATATATATATATGTTGCTTTTCTATATATCAAATTAATTATCAATCTCGCCGGCTATTTTACAAATATATATCATATATGTATTAAGTATTTGCATCCTATGTAAATTCTTTTTTTTACTATTGTTTCATATACACACCAATTTGCATCCAATGCAATCTCTTGTGTTATAATTGATATATATCTTTTAATTATCCTTTTCAAAAATATCTAATATTAAAAGTGATAATAAGTATTTTAAATTTAAACTTAAATTCAAATACTTAGATAAATGATTTAGTAAAATAAAATAATCATATTATTTTATCTTCACCTAAATCCATATATCAACTAACACCCTCCAATTAATAGTTAATTAATAATTAATAATAATTAATATAATTAAATAATCTAATTATTTAATTAATTTAACTATTAACATTCATTTATTAAATAATCTTATTATTCAATTAATTCCCGAATAAACACGTGTCAATTTCGTAACACAATTAATTGGACAATCCAATTAATTAACTGTGACCCTTGTTACCTAAATCGATCGGGCTAGAAAGGGGACCTAATGGACCCACAGTATTTTGAGCTCCAATAATCCTCGAAATCATTAATTAAACTCTTTAATTAATATTCATTGATTATTAACTCCGGTGTTATTCCACTAAAAACCCGAAGCTGCACTCTCTCAACTGTAGACGCTTTTACACAGACCGATACAACTCGATGTCCATCGATATAGCTATTACACATGGTGTGATCCTTCACAGTAGTTCATAATTAGAGCTGGGTCATAATGTCCGTTATACCCCTCTAATCACATATATCCTTTAAGTACCATTGATTCTCTAATGGACAATAAATCCTATTTCCTCACGGAATTAGGAGAGCGCTCATATTGTCCAAGCCCCGAATCAACCCTTAAGGGATCTACCAACTACTTCTCACAAGAAGGAGTGGATTCCACTATTGTATACAAACCTTTCCAGCCATAAGTCAAACTGCAATCCCAACATACGGAGTATATTGATCGAGAAATGCATCTGACCTCACCCATGGTATATCAAAGACTGTGATTTAACCTGAATGAGTCGATGAAACACACAGGATTAAGATCACCCACATATAGCCATCATTAGTTGATATATATGAATCTCATCGGTAAACGGATCTTGGTGAGAGATTCATATAGATCATTGCCCAGTCCTATATGATCGCATCATACAAGGTGCCTCCATTCCCATATCTCATATGAATTATTCATGATAGAATCATCGTACATTACAGAATGGACCGCAGCTATAGATTAACCACAAATAAAGTACCCAACTTTATTTGCTATCTATGGACTCGTTAGATTGCACATCTCTTACTGTATCCATACGTATATGACACTCATATACACAGTTCGAGATTACATATGGCAATCTTGGATGTTTAAATATATGCACAAGTTTATAAAATAAATAACATAACAAGAATGAATTGAAGTTTTCTTTTTATTTATTTCATAAATCCATTTACAAATTACATCTTTAGAGCATAAACCCCAACAATCTCCCACTTACACTAAAGCATGTAAAGCATGTAAAGCATGTAAAGCATGTCTCGTAACCCTAGACCATCTAGGTGACCCAAAAACACTTTAGTCGGTAAGGTCTTCGTAAATGGATCATCATGATTGTCTTGTGCGGCTATCTTAGTGACGATCACATCTCCTCTCTGCATTATCTCTCTAATGAGATGAAACTTTCTCTCTATATGCTTCCCTCTTTTGTGGCTTCTTGGTTCTTTAGAATTAGCCACATCACCACTGATATCATAATAAAGTGTGATGGGCCTATCCAGACCTGAAACAACTTCCAGATCACTCAAGAACTTACAGAGCCAAACAACCTCTTTAGTAGCTTCACAAGCGGCTACATATTCGACTTCCATGGTGGAGTCAGCAATGTAAGATTGCTTGATACTTCTCCACACAATAGCTCCACCACCCATGGTGAATACTGATCCAGATGTGGATTTCTTATAATCTCTGTTTGACTAAAAATCAGAATCCGTGTATTCTAACGGGATCAAATCCTGTCCAGAATACACTAGCATATAGTCTTTCGTTCTCCGAAGATACTTAAGAATTATCTTGACAGCAACCCAATGATCTAATCCTGGGTTGGACTGGTATCTACTGACTACTCCCACTGAATAACAGATGTCCGGTCTCGTGCATAACATAACATACATGAGACTACCTACTGCCGATGTATAGGGTACACGTCTCATATCCTCAACTTCTTGAGGTGTCTTATGACATTGTTCCTTAGACAAATAAACTCCATGCCTAGAAGGTAAATTACCTCTCTTGGAGTTTTGCATCGAAAATCGTACAAGAATCTTATCGATATATGATGCCTAAGACAGTGCTATGGGTTTGTTATTACGATTCCTTATAAGTTGGATCCCTAGAACATAACTCGCCTCTCCTAAATCTTTCATTTGGAATTGGCTAGCCAGCCAGCCATTTACATCAGACAACACTCCCACATCATTCCCAATTAGTAGGATATCATCTACGTATAGGACCAAGAAAACTACTTTCTTATCAATGATGCGCTTGTAGACACAAGGCTCATCGACATTCTGCTCGAAGCCATAGGTTTTGATCACATCATCAAACCTGATGTTCCAAGATCTAGATGCTTGCTTAAGCCCATAGATGGACCTTTGTAGCTTGCAAACCTTTTGCTCTTGATCTGGACACACGAATCCCTCTGATTGCATCATATTGATGCTCTCATCAAGATTGTCATTCAAGAATGCAGTATTGACGTCCATTTGCCAAATTTCGTAATCGAAATAGGCAGCAATGGATAAGAGAATCCTAATAGACTTAAACATTACTACTGGCGAGAATGTCTCTTCATAATCGACCCCCTCTTTCTGGGTGTAACCCTTGGCCACTAGCCTTGCCTTGAAGGTCTCTACCTTCCCGTCTACTCCTTTCTTTCTCTTGTAGGTCCACTTACACCCTATGGGTTTTACCCCATCCGGTAAGTCTACAAGATCCCAGACTGAGTTAGAGTGCATGGACTCTATCTCGAGATTCATGGCTTTAAGCCATTCCTCTTTATCAGGATCTTGCATTACATTCTTAAATGTCAATGGATCATCAACACTATCAGCAGAGACAACACATTGTCCCTCACCTATACCTAAATAGCATTCAGGTTGTCTCACAACCCTCTCACTACGTCTAGGTGGTAGTGTATCCTGATCAGGAACCATCTGACTCTCAAATGTTGTGGAACAACAACTTTTGTTGATGAAGCACTAGTCTCACCAGGCTCCAACTCATTTAATACAATCTTGGAACGAGGTTTATGGTCACTAATGTAATTGTCCTCAAGAAACGTTGCATTTGTCGATACAAATACTTTGTTATCTGTAGGACTATAGAAGTGTCCACCTCTGTTCTCGTTGGAGTATCCTACAAACAGGCAGACAACAGATATGGAGTCTAGCTTTCCAGTTCTATTCTTCAGCACATGTGCCGGACACCCCCATATGCGGTAATATCGTAAACTAGCTTTACGACCATTCCACAACTCTAGGGGAGTCTTAGGAACAGATTTGGATGGCACCACATTCAAAATGTATACCGCTGTTTGTAACACATATCCCTAGAAAGAATTTGGTAATGATGAGAAACTAATCATAGATCTCACCATTTCATTAGGGTTCTACTTCTCTTCTCCGCTACACCATTTTGCTGAGGTGTACCGGGAGCTGTGAGTTGGGAAACTATCCCATGCTCGACCATAAAGTCTTCAAACTCTTGGTCAAGGTACTCACCTCCACGATCCGATCGTAGTGACTGATAGTCCTACCTAATTGATTCTCAACTTCAGCTCGAAATTCTTTGAACATTTCAAATGTTTCCGACTTCCGTTGCATTAGGTAGACATATCCGTATCTTGAGTAGTAATCTATAAAGGTGACATAATACTCATAACCACCTCTAACTTTAACATTCATCGGTCCGCAGACGTCTGTATGTATAAGTTCTAGTGGTTTTTTAGCTCTAAGCCCTTTTCCAGTAAAAGGTCTCTTAGTCATCTTACCTTCCAGACAAGATTCGCAGACAGGTAAGGTGTCAACCTTTAACTCACTTAAAGGTCCGTTTTTTACTAGTCTGTCTATCCGGTCAAGGTTGATATGACCAAGCCTTAGATGACAGAGACACGTGTCATTATCTGGAGAAATCTTATGTCGTTTATTTTTTGGTTTTTCAACCTTAAACATTTCGGTGTTGAGCAGTGTAGTATGTATTAACGGTCTTAACACATACAAATTATTTTCATTAATTCCTGAACAAATATTCAGACCGTTCTTTCCAATAATAACAGACTTATTATTAAATATATATATATATATATATATATATATATGTTCTAACAACTTAGAAACAGAAATCAAATTTCGTGTAAATCCAGGAATATAAAATACATTGTCCAACAATATATAATTATTACAAAAATGTAATCTAATTACGCCCACTGCTTGTGTCGACATGACATCCTCTAACCCCACACGCATTGAGAAGGCTTGCTTCTCTAGCTGTGTCCAAGAATCAATCAATTGTAAAGAAGAACAAACATGATTAGTGGCCGCCGAATCAACTATCTAGGGTGAAGAATCATCTTCTACTAAACACGACTCAAGAGCAAGTAAATCATATTTACTTTTCTTGGACTTCTTCTTACTTTGGGCTTTCTTGGGTTTGGGCTTACCCTTCGCTTTCCCAGTAGACCTTTTTCTCTTCTTATTATTAGAGTAGGAAGATGGTTCGACAATATTTGTCTCACCGGTCTTACCCTTATAGTCCTTAGTCAAGAACTCAAATGTAGTGAGCTCATTGAGCAACTGTGTGAGATTGAGTCTTAACTTGTTCATCCCGTGGTTGCTCTTAAACTGATCGAAACTCTTCGGAAGAGTCGCCAGTATGATGCTCACTTGACTGGGTTCATCAATGGCCCCGCCATTGACTTCTGCCGTGTTGAAGTAGGACATCATGCTCAGGACATGTTCTCGAACTGACGTACCTTCCTTCATACGAGTGAGCATTGCAGAACGAATAACTTCATGTCGCTTTTGCTCGAAGGGATGTCCAAACATAGCTTGCAATGACTCCATGATTTCGAATGCGGAAGTCATTGCTTCATGCTTTGTGACAAGCACGTCTGTTATAGAAGCCAACAGCTATGTTCGGGCCTTTTCATCAGATGAGATCCATCGCTCGTATGCCTCATGAATAGTTCGTGTGGCATTGGCAGCAGGCGTTGGAGGACATTCCTCCGTAAGCACAAACTTGAGGTCTTTGGTGACCAATATTGCATTAATGTTAAGTTTCCACTTAGTGTAGTTATCACCAGTTAATTTGTCGTTTGCGAGAATTTGAAGTAATGCAGAAGACATTATTGCTTAAATAAATAAAACATTCATTCAGTCATTTATTTAAAACAAGTGTCAGTGCTTTGGCATAAATTTAAACATGATGCATGGACATGTTTAACGAACTAGAACTACCCTAAAACTAGTTTCTATACCACGACAATCTAACATACCACAAAGAAGTGCTGCCTTAGGGTCGGTCAAGTCTTTGCATGTTGGACCGAGACATTCTCAATCAAATGATATTCTAGAATAACTCTTATTCCATATCATTCAATCATCGTTCATTTAGTCAGGTTTTTAATTAACAAACTTAATCAAAACCTTCGTGAGTGTAACCCACCATTTCAGATCTCACGAGCTTAACTCGAGAATTGTCGCCTTAGGGTCGGTCAATCCCGAAATACCCTCAGAAATCCTATCCATTAGGAAGTCAACCTTGGTATTGACCTTTGTGGAAACCCTCCTTAGGGAGGACGAAAGCAAAGCCGTCACGAGGCCCCACTCGGATCTCACGGTGTTGAACTAATGATGGAGACCTCGGGATATATATGTCATATATCCCTCTCCCACTTACTATTTTAAAATTAGGTTTTTCTATTAACCGTTAATGCACCTAGATTCTACAGGATTAAACGACTAACTTTAATTAAGTTATCTAGTGCATTAACTAATTAGAAACAAATTCTAATTAACTAATAAATTACTAATGATTTTTAACAATTAAAAATCTAATCTATTAGTGAATAATCTAAGCTTTTGTAAACTATTTACTAATGTTAGATTATTATGTTAGTGTTTACCAGATTTTAACTATTAAAACTCTAACACTTTATTCGGTTAATTTATTATTAGGTAATTAATCATATTAATTCTAATTACAATAAATAACCCTATTAATCTAACTTATTAAACTCTTTAATAACTAGATTAATATTAATGAGAATTATCAAGTTTTCTAACCATTAAAAACTAATCTCATTATTCATAGCCAATTATGTATATTGCCCATTTTAATCACATTAAAAAAAATACATAAAATATCAGGTTATGATTCATGTATGACATATCAAATATATTTGTGTAGGCATATCTAATCTAAATGACATACGTATGCATGACAATTCTTTTATCATCACATAATATAAAGCATACATGAATTGACCGAGTACTGTGGATTATTTAACCTAAAAAATTGGAATCTAAAATTACAAAAAAAAAAAAAAAATCCAAGGCATTCCTTGATCTTCTAGTAATTTCAGATATCTTCTAGTCTCTTCAGGCCACTCCGATTCATCTCATGAATCCGAAACGGGAAATCTGTACGGAACACACTAGGCAACACTTGCCAATGAAACCGTGCATGAACAGTACCCGGTGAACAATGTCTGTGAACAGTAACGCCGTGAACAGTGCTCGGTGAACAGTATCATGAATAGTAAAGCCGCCGTGAACAGTACCAACGTCGCGCGCGTTTCCAGTTCTTCGTTTACAGGTTACAATTTTTTATTTATTTACAATACAATAATAGTAAAATAAAAATTTAATATACAAAAAATTATACAACTCATAAACCCTAAATCCACAGTACCATAAAAATTTACGATCAACCATGTTTAAATTAAACAATTTAATTATAAATATTCATTCAATCATAAAGATGGTGCCTACACATTCATACATACATGGGCATCGAAAACAATTTCCTGTTACGAAAAATAAATTGGCTCTGATACCAATTGTTGGAATCCCGTTCACCGGTCACGCAGCAGAACTAGGTTTTAAAATTTTTATACAGATCATAATCTGTATTTGGGACCAGTGAACTTGTGATCGTAATTATTTTTCGAAACTAATACATACAATATGTATACACGGAATTGTAATCAATAAAATCAGAAGAATATACCAACGTTTGAAGGCTCATTCACTTTACGTTATGCTCCTGTCTGAACCAATCTTACCAACGTTTGGAAGTTCTTTCTCTTTACGATATGCTTCTATTTGAACCACTCGATCTTCCTTACTATCTCCCGGGACTGGTAACTGTGTGTGGACGCGTCACGATCTCAGAAACTTAAATGGAGGATGTAGAGAGAATTAAAGAAACCTTTTCTTATATGTGTTTTACAAACACACAGAACATGAAACAATATATATATATCACACCTTACTCTTTTTCACAAATATATAGAAATCACGCCTTCTGTTGCTTAAATCACAAATATACACATATATCGCATACTGTTGCTTATTTCACAAATCTATATCTGCTGACGCTATTTAATATATATCACGTTTTTTTATTTATATATATATATCTTTTGCACTTTTTTTTTTATATTATATATTGTTGCTTATTTCACAAATCTATATCTGCTGATGCTATTTCACATATATCACGTTTTTTATTTATATATATATCTTTTGCACTTTTTTTTTATATATACAACTACGCACTGCTGTTGCTATATATATATATATATATATATATTGCTTTTTCTTTATATCAAATTAATTATCAATCTCGCCTGCTATTTTACAAAATATATATCATATATGTATTAAGTATTTGTATCCTATGTAAATTCTTTTTTTTATTATTGTTTCATGTACACACCAATTTATATTCAATGCAATCTCTTGTGTTATAATTGATATTTATCTTTTAATTATTCTTTTCAAATATATCTAATATATTAAAAGTGATAATAAGTATTTAAAATTTAAACTTAAATTCAAATACGTAGATAAATGATTTAGTAAAATAAAATAATCCTATTATTTTATCTTCACCTAAATTCATATATCAACTAACACCCTTCAATTAATAGTTAATTCATAATTCATAATTATCAATATAATTAAATAATCTAATTATTTAATTAATTTAACTATTAACATTCATTCATTAAATAATCTCAATATTCAATTAATTACCGAATAAACATGTGTCACTTTCGTAACACAATTAATTGGACATTCCAATTAATTAACCGTGACCCTTGTTACCTAAATCGATCGGGCTAGCAAGGGGACCTAATGGACCCACAATATTTTGAGCTCCAATAATCCTCGAAATCATTAATTAAACTCTTTAATTAATATTCCTTGATTATTAACTCTGGTGTTATTCCACTAAAAACCCGAAGCTGCACTCTCTCAATTGTAGACGCTTTTACACAGACCGATACAACTCGGTGTCCATCGATATAGCTATTACACATGGTGTGATCCTCCACAGTAGTTCATAATTAGAGTTGGGACATAATGTCTGTTATACTCCTCTAATCACATATATCCTTTAAGTACCATTGATTATCTAATGGACAATAAATCCTATTTCCTCAGGGAATTAGGAGAGCGCTCATATTGTACAAGCCTCGAATCAACCCTTAAGGGAACTACCATCTACTTCTCACAAGAATGAGTGGATTCCACTATTGTGTACAAACCTTCCCAGTCACAAGCCAAACCGCAATCCCAACATACGGAGTATATTGATCAGGAAATACATCTGACCTCACCCATGGTTTATCAAAGACTACGATTTAACCTGAAGGAGTCGATAAGACACTAAGGATTAAGATCACCCACATATATCCATCATTAGTTGATATATATGAATCTCATCGGTAAACGGATCTTGGTGAGAGATTCAAATATATCATGGCCTAGTCCTATATGATCACATCATACAAGGTGTCTCCATTCCCATATCTCATATGAATGATTCAGGATAGAATCATCGTATATTACTGAATGGACCGTATCTATAGATTAACCACAAATAAAGTACCCAACTTTATTTGCTATCTATAGACTCTTTAGATTACACGTCTCTTACTGTATCCATCCGTATATGACACTCATATACACCGTTCGAGATTACATCTGGCAATCTTGGATGCTTAAATATATGCACAAGTTTATAAAATAAATAACATAACAAGAATGAATTGAACTTTTCTTTTTATTTATTTCATAAATCCATTTATAAATTATATCTTTAGAGCATAAACCCCAAAATTATTAGTTTTATTTTGTACAGTATTCGTTTTAATAAAAATTGTACGTCTATTTAAGTAATTTGATAAAGAAAAAAATGAATACAAATAATATGAAAAATGGGGTGTTAATAGTTCAGCAATGGTGTACGATGGTATCCCGCTAAAGGTGGCCTTTCCTAGGATTTTTGCTTTAGCTGTGAATCAAGAGGGGTTTATAAGTGAGTTGGGTAAATGGAATAAGTTGAAATGGGAATGGGATGTAACCTTGAGAATAGATTCTTTTGATTGGGAAGTAAATCAATGGAATTGTTTTAAGAAATGGTTAGAGGGCATTGTGGTGCGGAAAGACGTTGAGGATACGGTTGCTTGGAACTTCTTTTCTTCTAGGTTATTCTCTATTTGCTCCTTCAGAAATAAGCTAGAGGATTTTGTAGGTAGCCTCACATATGGTTTCAGCTTGCCTTGGAAAGGTTGGTGTCCCTCTAAGATTGAATTTTTCACTTGGCAACTCCTTAAAGGAAGGGTGTTCGTTGCAGAAGTTCTTCAGAAGTTTGGCATGTGAGTGGATGGTGTTTGCAAGATGAGTAATCAGGATTTAAAGACTTTAAATCATACCTTCCTTCAATGTGTATGGTCTTAGAAGGTTTGGGTGCAGGGTTTATGTTGGTGGGGGGTTGAAGTATCTCCAAATAGAGATATCAAAGGCTGGTGGGAGAGCTGGAAAGGTTTATGTCCAGCTTCGACAAAGGTTAGAATATGGGAATTGTTGTTTCTTACGACTATTTGGACGTTATGGTAGATGAGGAATGAGGTGGAGTTTATAGGAAAAAATATCAGTGTTTTTTAGGCTGTTGACATGGTGAAGTTTATAATGGTATGGTGGTTTAAACATTTTGGATCTGGTTCTAAGGATTTGATTGACATTTTGTTGCTAAGTTTGAGTGTGGACTCAAGGAAAAGGAAGGATCAGACAACTGAAGCTTGGATCCCTCCGATAGGCAATGTTTTGAAGTTTAACGTCGACGGCTCGGCTTTTGGGAATCCTGGGTCTGCTGGAATTGGGGGGGAGGGGGGGTTAGACTGTTGGGGAAAGGTGACGTGTATGTTTTCCTTTAATGTGGGAATTCAAGATTCCAATACGGTCGAAGTTATGGCCATCCACAAAGAGGTAGACTTGTGTTGTTCGTCGCCGCTGTGTTCTTGTCGGGAGATTGTGTTTGAAAGCGATTCGAAAGTGGCAGTTTCGTGGACTAATGGTAAAGGTATTGGGAATTTTGCCCTAGTCCAATCCATTTATGATATTAGAAGCAACTTGAATCTTTTGGAGGGTGAGGTGAAGTTTAAGTCGAGAGCTTCGAATCAATTTGCTGATAGTCTTGCGAAGAACTGTTCTAATTGTGGTGGTGACTTTGTTGAGTGGGGGGACTGTGGGTGATTTTATGGTGTTTTTTTTCTTTCTTTTGTCTTTGTCGGTTCTCCTTCGGCTGGTTTTTGGCAAAGGTGCCCGGGTTTGGCTCTTTCTGCCTTGGCTGCTTTGCCCTGTTCTTGTGGTTTGTTTTGTGTTTTGTTGTTGGTTGTTTGGCCTGGGTTTCTTGAATAAATTACTGTTCAAAAAAAAAAAATAGTTCAGTGGTGGGTGTGACAATAGAACCACTCATGTGCCAATAGTTCTATCCTCTCCTTCTCTTGGTTGTTTACTTTATTTTCCTACTTTACCCTTTAATTTATAACACATTATCAGTACAAATAAACTTAGTATGAAAAGAAGAATAACTCATTCATATTAACTTGCTTTTATACTGTTTTGATTCAATTAATCTTATGGCATGCTTTTTGGATTTTGTCAATAATTTGGATCTTCCGCATCCGAAAATAAGATCAATATCAATGATCTTATATTCCGGTTCCTTATTTTTATTTGATCTCTTCTTCTAAATTCCACCTTTCTTATTTATATTATACCTGAAACTTTCAAAAAAGAAACGTAAAGTATATATATTTAGTAACCAAAAGTTTGCAAACAAAAAATAAGAACTAGAAGTTCTAGGTTCGAAAATTTATTTAGAATAAGAAGCTATTGATTCCAAACATTTCCTTTTTTTTATACAATTGAATCTATCATGTGATCAGAAATTGTTATGAACCAGAAGCTGTTCAATATGATTATTCAAAACATTTATGATGTATCAAATTATTGAATATAACATAGATACACATTATAGAATCTTCAGATTCTTTTTATTAAATGAATGACGTCCTGAAGAAAAATATGCTCCTATCCTATTCTCTTACCATTTCCGATCATAATCTTCATCCCACACCTAAGCATCTTTACAGAATTGGAACCCTTGAAAAAAAGACTCCCCACTGCCTTGACAAAAGGTGAGGGATATCATGTAGTTTTCCAGTCCCAATTCAAAGCGGCAAAAGGAATTCCATACTTAGCACAAATGATTCTCCTCCAAAACGTTTTGTCCTCAAAACCAAATCTCCAAATCCATTTCGTCAATAAGCTCCTATTCTTATCCTCCATACGCCCAATGCCTAAACCACCCAACTTCTTGCTCTTGCACATCACCTCCCAATTCACAGCATGATACGCTTTCTTAACAACCTCGTCACCTTAGAAGAAACTTCTTTGAAATTTTTCAATGGATCTAGCCACCCCCAAAAGGAATTTTAAAATCGATAAATAATAAATGGGGATGCTAGATAGGACAGCTTTGATAAGGACTAACCTACCTCCCTTAGTTAAAAACTTTCTTTTCCAAGGAGCCATCCTACTCTCGATGTGATTCACCACCGGATCCCAAAATCGCTTTAATGATGGTCTAGCCCTAAACGGAAGACCAAGATAAGTAATGGGGAGAGTAGTTTGATGATAGTGGAAGGTAGTCGTCCACTCCACATTAGAAGGACCACCTTTTCCAAGCTTGACAAGGAAAGTCTTGTGCCAATTAAGCTTTAAACCTGCCGCTAGTTCAAAGCACCTTAGCAATCTCCTAGCATTAATATGGTACTCTGCCTTTGGTTTGAGAAACAAAATAGTGTCGTCAGCAAACTGTAGATGAGCAATGTGAATGGAATCCTATTCACCAAAAATGGCTCCTCTCACTAAACCGAACACAACAGCCCTTCTAATTAAACTGCTAAGACCTTCTGTGTCAATATTGATAAGAAAGGGCGATAAAGGATCACCTGGTCTGAGGCCTTTCTCCACACCGAATTGGGATGTAGGACTCCCGTTCACCGAAACTGATAGCATCAGAGTATAAATGCAACACTTGATCTAATGCCTTCATCTTTCCCCAAACCCTAAATTTTCCATCATATCAACCAGAAAATCATGATCAACGTTGTCATAAGCTTTCTCGAAATCTAATTTAACTAACAAACCTTCTTCCGTTTCCTTTTGAGATGAATGGATTATTTCTTCCGCCACCACAAAACTGTCCAAAATCTGTTATTCTTCACAAAAGCCTATTGACACTTGCTAATAATCTCTCCCAACACTGCCTTTAACCTATTTGCTAGAACTTTCACCAAAATTTTATACATATAATTCACCAAACTAATAGGCCTATAGTCTGATAAAGAATCGGAAGTGCCACTTTTAGGAATAAGGGCAATAAACGTTTTGTTTATGCCTTTGACAATTCTGTCATCCTCATAGAAACCGTTGATGAATTCAAGAAATCAAGTTTGATTACCTCCCAATTGGCCTTAACGAAATTCATATTCAAACCATCCGTCCCCGGCATCTTATTACCATCACATCCTGTGACCGCTGCCTATACATTCTCTTCGAAAAATGATCTTTCTAAGTAGTCTCTATCAGCCGAGGCAATTTTCCTGAACTCAAGACTCAGAATTGTTGGCCTCCTCCAAGGGATGTTTTTAAAGTTATTCTTGAAATAAACATAAACCCATGTTTTACCTTGTTTGGCTCTGTAAGTCTAGTACCATCAATGACCATATCTTGAAATAAACATAAACCCCCTGTTTTACCTTGTTTGACTCGAAGTTGTTGGCCTCCTCCAAGGGACGTTTTAAAAGTTATTCTTGAAATAAACATAGTTTTACCTTGTTTGGCTCCATAAGTCTAGCACCATCAACGACCATATCTCTAACGGAACTGATCCTTCTTCTATTGTTGGCCATACAAAGGAAGAATTTAGAATTCTTGTTCCCTTCCTTCAGCCATTTGATTCGGGGTTTTTGACGCCACTCTTGCGTATCCTTTCAAATGTGCTTCCATAATTCTGTGAGAATGTCTATTCTCTGTTTCCTCAAAACCACAGTCCAACCCTCAAGAACTGCTCTTTTTTCCACACACTCCAGGCGAAGCTCGCAATCTTTGAAAGAAAACCCCTCTCACTTTTTCATAGACAATTACTTCTGCATGAATTTCTTAGAGGATTTGACTCTAGCAGAAATAGTAAAACCTTCAAACTTCTTCGAATTACCACACAACCAACCAATCTTAGGCCTAGTTCGGCATTGCTTCCCCAGTTGCTTTTAGGGCCAAAAGTGATTCCGGATTAAAGACAAAGTGTTTAGTAAAAGCGTTGGAAAGTGCTTTTGGTCGCTTTGGTCGCTTTTGGTCACTTTTGGCCTCTTTTAGTTTATCCCAACTGAGTTTTTGAGAATCTACAAATACATGCTTTTGGATTTTGGCTTCTGCTTTTAGAAAATGTAATACAGTGATACTAAATAAAATTTCACCAACATTCCAACATTATCCTTATATTTAACAAAATTTACCAAAAAAATTTTGGCTTACATTGCTGTACAAAAAAATTATTGCCATAATTGTACAAAAAAATAGGGCTAATTAATTCAATAATATAGAATAAAAAATAAATAAAGAAATAAAGAAATAAAGAAATAAAGTAGAATAAAAAAAATAAAGAAATGAGGCTAATTAATTCAATAAAGTAGAATAAAAAAAAGGGTAATTAATTCAATAAAGCACTATAATTATATAACACTTAACACTAAACACAAATAAACAAGAAAAATACAAAGTATAGCACATTAGAACCATTTAGATGTCTATGTCTTTTTAGTAATTTTATACACTCATAACACTTTTTACTTCAGTTTACCAAAAACATTGAAATTGCTTTTAGTTTTCACAACACTTTTGAAAATCAGTTTACCAAACACTCAGCTAATTCTTCCCACAGCAATTCCAAAAGCAATTCCCCCCACATCAATTCTAAAATCACTTCTCCCTACAGTACAACAATGTCAAACTGGGCCTTAGCCTGATTCATCAGAGCATCATCTTCCATCCAGTTGTTATAGAAGCGGAAAGGGGTGGGACCCTAATCACCTCTTGGCTCCCAACAGAATAGCATTATGATCTGAGATGGATCTAGGAATGCCCCTTTGAAACAGCTTCGGAAACCAAGCTAGAATCCACGATGAGATCAAGAATTTGTCAAGGCGAGCCCAAACAACATTCTCCCTATTGTTGGACCACGTAAAGGATATTCCATTCAGCGTAATATCAATCACTCTGGCACTCAGAATGAAAAAGTTGAAAGCCTTCAAAGACGTCAATTTTATCCCACCACCTTTTCTCTCGTCTGCTCGCAAGACGGTGTTAAAATCTCCTCCCATACACCAAGGGAACGGAAAAAAAGTTTGCGCTCTTAAGATAAACTCCCCCAAACTGTTTTTGTCACCCTCAATAATCAGAGCATAAATATTGCAAAAAACAACGTTTTTTCCTTACTTAACCAACTCCCCAGCCAAAAAAATTGTTAGTTGCAAACATACACATCATGGATTCAATTTGTTTTGCTACTAGATTTTTAGGATTTATGACTAAGGATTTAGTCATTGAATAACTCATTTGTCGACTATGAGTAAGTTATTCACAAAAGTAACTGATTTTCGATGACTACATCATAAATGATTGAAAAATGTTAGTTTCTACAAGCATTATAGTTATGGTGTTGACAAGAAAGACAAATCATATATCCAATTCATTTCACTACAAATTTTGTGTGGTTTATGATTAAAGAAATAGTCAAGGAAAATCGTGTTTGGTGACTATGTCCGATTTAGTCACGAATTGGTGATGAATATTTTTGGTGCCTATATTTCCCTCCAAATGCATATTTTTCGAGACTAGTATTTATTTTTAGTAACTATGATTTTAGTTGAGCAATAAGTCTTTATGTAACTATTATTTTGAGTTGACAAAAACATAAATAGTTCATAACGCTATTCTTTCCCTCCAAAGTATACCTTGTGAGACCAACTATAAGGAATTAATAACTACATATTTAGTCTGAAATTCCCTAAAAAGTGTGTATCTATAACCTAGGGGGGTGAATAGGTTTTAATTCGATAGATTACCAATTTTTCGAATTAATCAATATTATCAATTTTACCACATTCTACTAAGTGTTCAAATAAAAGACAACAAACATAAAACAGTAACAACACACAATATATACGTGGAAACCCTCCAAATGGGAAAAACTATGGGTTGTTCAATGCACCACACTCGATCCTCAAAATCCACTATTGAGAGAAAGTTTACAACCTAGGTTGACCTCCCGTCTAACCCTCCAGTTACTAACCCTTTCACTCTACCCAACAGGCCTTAATAGTGATTTTGGATCACCAACCTTGTGCTCTAATCACATAGCCACAAGCTTAATCAACAATGAAGAGATGATGGCAACCTAAGTGAATAAGCAAGAATATTCTATATGCAAAAATGCTAGGTCAAGACATTCATGCTTATCAAGGATTAATAATGACAATTAAAGCAAATCCTAGATATCAACGTTCTAAATACAAAGGCGAGAAGAATTAGCTAGAAGGGTAAAACCGTCCTAAATTCTAGCTGTCACAAATCAATACTTTTCCACCAACCATCAATACACAAGCATGTCATAAAAGCAATTAAACATACAAGCAAGCATTTAATATGCAATAAGGACTAAGACCCTAGGTATACATGTCTTAGTAATGAAACTATAAAGTCTAGAACATGTAGAAGTTACCTAGTCAAGAAGAAGATGATGCTCCATGCTTAGATGATCCTAGAATGAAGCTAGATGATTATGAGATGAAGTTGGGTTGAGTAAAAATGAGTGTTTAGAGTCCCTCTCTCTCTCTCTAGAAAAGCTAGATCACACAAAGATGACTTTTTAGACTCTTAAAAACCAAAGAGAAGAGAAGAGAACATATATATATGGTGCCCTACACAAAGTGATGTCGTTTTGGAGGTAAGGCAACCAAAACTCGTCAGGACCGTTGGTTGTACCACAGTACAGGTAAGTGTCCAGACCGCGGCACAGAGAGCTGTGCATCGCCTGGACAACACCGCTCTGTAGGCCGCTGTGCATGCAAGTGCACAGACCACGGTCTGGACAATATGCAACGCCTGTGAAACTCCGCTTGGGAGACCACGGTGCATGCAACAAGAACATGCTGCGGTAGCCACAACATGCAGCCTCTAGTAAACACCGATGTGCAGACCGCGGTGTAGGCACTGCACAGAGAGCGGTTTGAACCGCGGACCAGAGGAAAAAACCCTCTTTTTAAGGCACAAAAAATGCACTCAAACAAGAATTAAGACACACAAGGCACACAAGATGGCAAATAAGCATGCATGCAAGATAATTAAAGGAAAAATGCATGAGTGTGTGTGTGCACTAATACCTCTTCAATAAAAGTTAAGCAAGTGATTTTACCTTTAATGCTTGAGCTTGGTTATGAACAATGAAGCCCTAAACTACCCTTACATATTGATCCCAAATGTGGTTGTCAACGAAAGAAGTCAATCAAACACCAAGGAACTTACAATCTCCCTCTTTGGCTATTTCGTGACAAAACCACTCACTCACAAAGTATCCACGCAACAAAATGAACAACAAGAGGTCAACAAATAAATTCTATATTACAAGAGATACCTAAAGCTAAATCTTCAAATCTTTCATATCTTGTAGAATTATTATCCCTACAAAACAAAGAACTACACATTCCAAAACAGGTGTATGAGAGGGATCAAGATAAATAAAAACAAGCACAATTTGCATGAATTAGAAACAAGTAACATGCAATCAACAATACACATAAGCTAACAACACAAAGTCAACTCCCCCTAAAAATGACATTCTCCCCTTATATACAAAAACAACACAAACTCCAACAAACTCCCCATAAATCCAATATTACTCCCCTTTTTTGTCATAAGATAGGCAAATGAGTATTCTCCAACCGGGACGCTTTAGCAAAGAGAGATATTTACAATGAAAATGCATAATCATATACAACAACTTATGCAATTTAATTAAGAGAGAGAGAGAGAGAAATTAATGGAAGTTTTATTTATTAGAACATGTGTGAAAAGATTTGCCTTGAATGAAATACATGCAACATCAACTTCTAAAAAGAATGGTATTTGGCAAAGGAAAATAGCACATGAGGTTCCAAGAGAAGTCAAACCAATTTGCACTAACTTGTCAATGAAACACAAGATATAGTTTAACAAGAGATAAGAGCAACTATCAAGCTTTACAAGTTAAACAAGACATGAGCGACTATTGCGCCCATTTAGATTTTTCCAGGTGAAATGCCCTTATTATAGTAGCCTTGTTCAACAAGTAAAGAGAGAGAGACTATTGGATTGTAAAATCCTTGAAATGGATATAATATCCTTATTGATTGAAGTCTCAAAAGTTAATCTCACACAAATTTGCAATCATTTTTTTTAAGTATTCAATAAATTCATTATGCATAACAATATAAGCATGTCAAGATCAAGTTTTCATAAACATGGAGATAAACTTTGGATCAATCAAATGTACTTCCCAAACAAATTTCCTAGTCCAAAAATACATGTTTGAACACAAATGAGACATGCATTTCAAATAAGACAAAGACACACTTATTGAATAAAGAGTCATGTAATAATATATGCACCCAAGATACTCAAGCAATTAATTAAAGAGCATAAAATTGAACAATTATTTACTTATTATAATGCTAGTTCGCTCTCTTTGCTTGAGCTCCCCATATGGGTCAAACACCAAAATTCATCAATGCATATGACAAATCCCAATAGACCTACTAAGAGATTTAAACTTAGTTGATCATTTGTTCCCACATGTTCAAGTGCAATGCATTTGCTTTCAACTAGCTCTCTAATGAAATGATGTCTAATGTCAATATGCTTGGTTCTAGAATGTTGGACAAGATTTTTTGAAATATTAAAGGCACTCATGTTATCACAGTAATGGGTTAGAGTACCTTGCTCAAAGTCATAATCCATAAGCATTTTCTTTATCCATAGAAGTTGTGTGCAAGCACTTCCAGCAGCTATATACTCGGCCTCGGCTGTGGATAATGATATGGAATTTTGCTTCTTGCAAAACCATGACATAAGATTGTTCCTTCTGAAAAAGCAACCGCCCGATGTACTCGTCCTATCATCACAATAACCTGCCCAATCTGCATCACTAAATCCAACTAAACTAGCATTAGTGTCAAAAGAGTACCATATCCCATAGTTAGATGTCTCATTCACATATCAAATGATTCTCTTCACTGAGGAGAGATGGGATTCCTTGGGATTGGCTTGATACATAGCGCACACACCAACACTAAAGGCTATATCGGGCCTACTAGCAGTCAAATATAGCAAGCTCCCTATCATGCCACGATATAGACTTTGATCCACACTTTTTCCACTAACATCCTTACTAAGTTTCAATGTGGTACTCATATGTGTGTCACAATGCTTAGCATTCTCAATGCCAAATTTTTTCACTAGGTTTTTGGCATATTTAGCTTGGAATATGGAGATCCCATCATGCATTTGCTTGATCTGTAAGACTAGGAAGTAATTGAGTTCACCAACCATGCTCATTTCAAACTCATGAGTCATGACATCAATATATTGTTTAACCTTCAAGCTGTTTGTGGAACCAAAAACAATGTCATCAACATAAATTTGAGCTATGAATAGCTCATCTTTAGTGACAAAGTCTTATCAACACTTCCTCTAGAGTAGTCATTGTCAACAAGATAAAGAGTGAGACGCTCATACCAAACCCTTGGAGATTGTTTCAACCCATATAGGGTCTTTTTAAGACGATAAATATGATTGGGGTGGTATGGATCCACAAACCCCTTGAGTTGCTCAACAAACACTTCCTCTTGCAAGAAGCCATTGAGGAAGGCACTCTTAACATCCATTTGATGCAATTTAAACTTGTGCACACAAGATATGGATAATAGAAGCCTAATGGACTTTAATCGGGCAACGAGAGCAAAAGTCTCCTCAAAGTCAATACCCTCAATTTGTGAGTATCCTTGTGCTACAAATCTAGCCTTGTTCCGTACAATGTTATCATCCTCATCGGATTTATTCCTATAGACCCACTTAGTGCTTATCACATTAGCGTTCTTAGGCCTAGGAACTAGAGTCCAAGCCTCATTTCTTTCAAATTCATTTAGTTCTTATTGCATAGCAAGAACCCAAAAATCCTCACTTAAAGCTTCATCAACCTTTTGGGGTTCAATATTAGAGGTGTAGCAAGTATAGCTAATTTGATTTGCTAATTGATGCCTAGTTCTAACACCTTCATTCACATCTCCAATGATGTCACTTTTGTTGTGAAGATGTCTAATCTAAGGAGTAGGTTCCTTAGAGTCCAAGGTAGAATCTCTATCAAGAAATTGAGATACCTCTTTCTCAAGATTTGACTTTTCATCACTTGAAGTCTCACCAATCTTCTCCAAGAGAGAATCATCAACCATATTAATCTCCTCATCATGGTTACTAACTTTAGGCCTACAATCATCTATAATCACATTGGATGATTCCATAACACTTCGTGTCTTCAAATTAAAAACTCTATAGGCCTTACTATTTAGGGCATAGCCAATCCCCTCATCACTTTTAGCATCTAACTTTCCAAGTTGATCACAGTCATTTAGAATGTAACACTTGCTTCCAAATGAGTCGAAGTAACTAACATTTGGCTTCCTTCCCTTCCACAATTCAAAAGAGGTTTGCCTAGTACCGGGGCCTTAAAAATACTCTATTTCCTATATAACAAACTGTATTCACTGCCTCGGCTCAAAGATTCCTAGGAACACTGTTGCTAAGCAACATCACACGAGCCATTTCTTGGAGGACCCTATTCTTCCTCTCTACAACTCTATTTTGTTGAGGAGTTCGAGGAGCCGAGAACTCATGGGAGATTCCAAGACTATCAAAAAAATTTCAAAGCAAACATTTTCAAATTCTCTCCCATGGTTACTCATAATTCTCTTAATGCATTTTATGTGAGAATCCTTCTCATTTTGAATTTTAGTGTAAATTTTTTTAAAATTTTCAAAAGTTTTAGATTTTTCTCTAAGAAAGTAGGTCTATGTAAATCTAGAAAATCATCAACACACACAAAGATGTACCTCTTGCCACTGAGACTCTCGGTTTGCATGGGACCCATAAGGTCCATATGAAGAAGCTCTAGTGGCACTTTGGTGGTAAGATACTTACCCTTTTTATGCACACTCTTAGTTTGCTTTCCTTGTTGACACGGTCCACACACTCCCTTAATCCTATTTCCAAACTTAGGTAGGCCTCTCACAACATTCAACCTCTCAAGAACTTTCAGGTGGTGTTTGGTTGGGTGGAATGGAATGGAATGGAAAGGAAAGAAATTCATTCTATTTGTTTGGTTTGTTAAATTCCAATGGAATGAGCATTCCATTGGAATGGGGATTCCACCATTTTGGTGGAATGAGCATTCCATCCAAAAACCAATGGAATGCCCATTCCATTCCATTAACACATTTTCTTTCAAAAAATAACCCTTTATCCCACAACTTAATTCAAAAAATACCCTCATTTCCAAAAATAATATATATATATATATATATTAATATTTATTATTTATATATATATATATATATTATTATTATTGCCTATAATATATTCATATATTATAATATATATATATATTATAATATTTATACTTTTATATTATATTATTATTATTCAAAATATATATTATATTATACAAAATATATTATTATTATTATTATTATTATTATTATTATTATTATTATTATTATATATTATATATTATATTATATATTTCTAATATATAATATATAATATTTATAATATATAATATATAATATATAATATATAATATATAATATATAATATATAATAATATATATTAAAATATATATGATAATATTTATAATATATATTATTATGTAATATATGTATATGATATATTTTATTTAATATAATATATATATATATATATAGTATTTCTAATATAATAATATATATTAAAATATATATAATAATATTTATAATATATATTATTATGTAATATATGTATATGATATATTTTATTTAATATAATATATATATAATATTTATATTATATTTATATGATATATATTATATAATATATAATAGTATTAATGTTACTAACATATAATATATAATATATAATATAGAAATATATAACATATATTGTAATAATATATATTTTATATTATAATAATATATAAATATATATATATATATATATATATATATATATAATATAAAATATTATATATACTTTCATTTTTTTTATTATCCATAATATATAATGTTATTATAAATGTTTTGTAATTATGGGTATTTTGGTCAAAATACAGTTGATTCCATTCCATTCAGTTGTTAACCAAACAAAATATTACTGATTCAGATATTGATTCTAAAGTCCCAACCAAACAAAGAAATCAGTTTTCCATTCATTACTATTCCAATTCTCATTCTCATTACCATTCCAATTCTCATTCCACCATGGTAACCAAACGCCACCTCAGGTCTTTGAAATTCATATGACCTAACCTTTGATGCCACAATTCAACTTGATCAACACTAGATAAATTAAAACAGATGCTATTGGAATCAAGACAATAACAATTGTCACTTGATCTCTTGTCTTTCAATAGAACTTGTCCATCTTCTCTTAGAATAGAGCAATCAAATTTGCCAAACATAACCGGAAGCCCTTTATCACTTAAATGTGATATGCTAATAAGATTGGATTGCAAGCCATCTACATAAAGAGCATTAGGCAAGGAGGGCAAACCGAGGATGCATATGTTTCCTTTTCCTACAACCTTCTTAGGAGAACCATCACCAAAGGTGACAATGCTGGGGTTTATGCCCTAAGCATGTAATTTGTAAATGGATTTATGAAGTAAATAAAAAGAAAGGTTCAATTCATTCTTGTTATGTTATTTATTTTATAAACTTATGTACATATTAACATCCTAGATTGCCTGATGTAATCTTGAACTGTGTATATGAGTGTCATATACAGATGGATACAGTAAGATACGTGCAATCTAAAGAGTCCATAGAAAGCAAATAAAGCTGGGTACTTTATTTATGGTTAATCTATAGCTGCGGTCCATTTCGCAATGTACAGTGATCCTATCCTGAATCATTCATATGAGATATGGGAATTGAGGCACCTTGTATGATGTGATCATATAGGACTGGGCCATGATCTATATGAATCTCACACCAAGATCCATTTACCGATGAGATTCATATATATCAACTAATGATGGCTATATGTGTGTGATATTAATCCTGAGTGTCTTATCGACTCCTTCAGGTTAGATCGTGGTCTTTGATATATCATGGGTGACGTCAAATGTATTTTCTGATCAATATACTCCGTATGTTGGGATTGCGGTTTGGCTTGTTGTTGGGAAGGTTTGTACACAATAGTGGAATCCACTCCTTCTTGTGAGAAGTAAATGGTAGTTCCTTTAAAGGTTGATTCGGGGCTTGGACAATATGAGCGTTCTCCTAATTCCATGAGGAAATAAGATTTATTGTCCATTAGAGAATCAATGGTACTTAAAGGATATATGTAATTAGAGGGGTATAACGGACATTATGACCCAACTCTAATTATGAACTACTGTGGAGGATCACACCATATGTAAAAGCTATATCGATGGACACCGAGTTGTATCGATCAGTGTAAAAACGTCTGCAGTTGAGAGAGTGCAGCTTCAGGTTTTTAGTGGAATAACACCGGAGTTAATAATCAAGGAATATTAATTAAAGAGTTTAATTCATGATTCCTAGGATTATTGGAGCTCAAAAATACTGTGAGTCCATTAGGTCCCCTTGCTAGCCCGGTCGATTTAGGTAACAAGGATCACGGTTAATTAATTGGATTGTCCAGTTAATTGTGTTACGAAAGTGAAACGTATTTATTCGGGAATTAATTGAATAATGAGATTATTTAATTAATAGATAATGGTGATTAAATAACTTAAATAATGAGATTATTTAATTATGTTATTACTCACTAAATGGAGGGTGTATGTTGATATTTATTTTTGAATAAAATAAGATAATATTATTATTTTATTTTATTAAATTAAATATTTTATTTTTGAATTAAAATAGTTTGAATTCAAAAAAAATTAAAATCAAATAAAAGATATGAGATATTTTTTATTTGAAAGTTTTTGAAAATCAAATAAAAGATATGATATATTTTTTATTTGAAAGTTTTTAAAAATCAAATATATATTTGATCTAATATTTAAATATTATATATGTGATATATATTATTTAAAATATAAAATAAAATAAAAAAGAAAAAAGAAAAAGGAGAAAGGGTGTTGCATGTACAGCACACTTACTTTTATATATATATACTTTGACTAAAAACAAGTGAATGTTTTTGATCAAACGTGTAAAAAGGAAAGAAAAAAAAAACAAAAACAATTTTTGGTATTTAGTGTGTGCAAATCATTGCACCAAGAAGAAGAAAATAAAATAAACTAATTTTTTTTTTTAACTATTAGAATTGTTCTAGGTAGTTTTTTTTAGAAGAAATAGTTTCTTCATTTGTTTTTCTCTACACCCTCCATCCTAAGTTTTTGAGAACCGTGACGCGTTCACACACAGTTACTAGTCCCGGGAATAGCTAGGCAGATCAATAGTACAGACCAGGAGCATATTGAAAAGTGAAGGAGTCTCCAAACGTTGGTAAGCTTATTAATATACTTTTTTATTATTGATTACAATTTCTGTATTTACATATATATTTTATTAGTGTAATAATTTTTATATGTATTTGTTCCGAAAATAAATGCGATCTTAAGTTCACTGGTTTCAGATACAGATTACGATCTGTATAAAAAAAAATTAAAAACCCATTTCCGCTGCGCGACCGGTGAACGGGGTTCTAACAATTGGTATCAGAGCCAATTTTATTTTCGGAACATGAAATTGTTTTCGATGCTCCTGTATGTATGATTGTGTAGGCACGATTTAAATTGACTGTAAGATGTTTTTGTATGTATATTATTTTTTTTTAATTTACAAAAACATGATTGATCGTTAATTATACGGTACTGTGGATTTAGGGTTTATGGGTTGTATAATTTTTATTATTATTATATTTTTTTTAACTATTATTGTATTGTAAAAAAAAATTGTAACATATGTTGAAGACCTAGAAAAAGAGCGAAGAAAGATTCATGAGATGAATCGAAGTGACCTGAAGAGACTGGAAGACTTGGAAATTACAAGAAAACTAAGGAATGCCTAGGGGGTATTTTTGTAATTTTTGATTCCAATTTTTTTAGGTTAAATAATCCACAGTACTCGATCAATTCCTGTATGTTTTATATTATGTGATGATCAAAAGCATTGTCATGCATACGTATGTTATTTAGATTAGATGTGCCTATACAAATATATTTGATATGTCATACATGCATCATAGCCAGATTTTTATGTATTTTTTTAATGTGATTAAAATTGATAAATACATAAATTGGCTATGAAAATGAGATTAGTTTTTTAATTGTTAAAAAAACCTTGGTAATTCTCATTAATATTAATCTAGTTATTAAAGAGTTTAATAAATTAGATTAATAGGGTCATTTATAGTAATTATGATTAATTTGATTAATTGCCTAATTATAAATGAACCGAATATTGTGTTAGAGTTTTAATAGTTAAAACTTGGTAAAAACTTTCATAATAATCTGAGCTTAGTAAATAGTTTACAAAGACTTAGATTATTTACTAATAGATTAGATTTTTAATTGTTAAAAATCATTAATAATTTATTAGTTAATTAGAACTTGTTTCTAATAATGAATTAGTTAATGCACTAGATAACTTGATTAAAGTTAGCCGTTTGATCATGTAGAGTCTAGGTGCATTAACGGATAATAGAAAACCCTAGTTTTAAAATTGTGAGTGGGAAAGGGATATATGACATATATATCCCGCGGTCTCCATCATTAGTTCAACACCATGAGATCCGAGTGGGGCCTCGTGACGGCTTTGCTTTCGTCCTCCCTAAAAAGGGTTTCCAAAAAGGTCAATACCAAGGTTGACTTCTTAACGGATAGGATTTCTGAGGGTATTTCGGGATTAACCGACCCTAAGACTGCAATTCTCGAGTTAAGCTCGTGAGATCTGAAATGGTGGGTTACACTCATGAAGGTTTTGATTAAGTTTGTTAATTAAAAACCTGACTGAATAAACGATGGTTGAATGATATGGAATAAGAGTTATTCTAGAATATCATTTGATTGAGAATGTCTCGGTCCAACATGCAAAGATTTGACCGACCCTAAGACGGCACTTTTTTGTGGTATGTTGGATTGTCGTGGTATAGTAACTAATTTTTAGGGTAGTTCTAGTTCGTTAAACATGTCCATGCATCATTTTTAAATTTATACCAAAGCACCCACACTTGTTTTAAATAAATGATTGAATGCATGTTTTATTTATTTCAGCAATAATGTCTTCTGCATTACTTCAAATTCTCGCAAACGAAAAATTAACGGTGATAACTACATAAAGTGGAAACTTAATATTAATGCAATTTTGGTCAACAAAGACCTCAAGTTTGTGCTTACGGAGGAATGTCCTCCAGCGCCTACTACCAATGCCACACGAACTGTTCGTGAGGTATACCAGCGATGAGTCTCATCTGATGAGAAGGCCTGAATATATCTGTTGGTATCTATGACAGACGTGCTTATCACAAAACACGAAGCAATGACTTCAGCATTCGAAATCATGGAGTCATTGCAAGCTATGTTCGGCAGCCCTCCGAGCAAAAGTGACATGAAGCTGTTCGTTCCACTATGCTCGCTCGCATGAAGGAAGGAACATCAGTTCGGGAACATGCCCTGAGCATGATGTCCTACTTCAACACGGCAGAAGTCAATGGCGGGGCCATTGACGAACCTAGTCAGGTGAGCATCATACTGACAACTCTTCCGAAGAGTTTCGATCAGTTTAAAAGCAACCACAGGATGAACAAGTTAAAGTTCAGTCTTACACAGTTACTCAATGAGCTCACTACCTTTGAGTCCTTGATTAAGAACAACAAAGGCAAGACCGGTGAGGCAAATTTTGCCGAACCATCTTCCTCTAATAATAAGAAGAGACAAATGTCCGCTAGGAAGGCAAAAGAAAAGAATAATCCCAAGAAAGCCTAAAGCAAAAAGAAGGGCACCTCCACTGACCAAGACAAAGGAAAATGTGTCCATTGTAACAAGGTCGGGCACTGGAAGAGGAACTGTCCTCAGTATCTGGAGGAGGTAGCAAAGAAGAAAAAGATGAAAGGTAATTATGATTTACTTGTTCTTGAATCTTGTTTAGTGGAAGATGATTCTTCACCCTGGATAGTTGATTCGAGGGCCATTAATCATGTTTGTTCTTCTTTGCAGTGGACTGATTCTTGGACACAGCTAGAGAAGGGAGCCTTCTCAATGCGTGTGGGGTCTGGGGATGTCGTATGGCCAAAGTAGTGGGAGCAATAAGATTGCAATTTTGTAATAATAATAGTTTTTTTATTATTAAACAATGTTTTTTATATTCCTGGATTTACACGGAATTTGATTTCTGTTTCTAAGTTGTTAGAACAAAAATATTATATTTCTTTTAATATTATTATTGGAAAGAATTGTCTGAATATTTGATCAGGAATTAATGAAAACAATTTGTATGTGTTAAGACCGTTACTACATACTACACTGCTCAACACTGAAATGTTTAAGGTTGAAAAACTAAAAACTAAACGACATAAGATTTCTCCAGATAATGACACGTATCTCTGACATCTAAGGCTTGGTCATATCAACCTTGACCGGATAGACAGATTAGTAAAAAGCGGACCTTTAAGTGAGTTAAATGTTGGCATCTTACTTGTCTGCGAATCTTGTCTGGAAGGTAAGATGACTAAGAGATCTTTTACTGGAAAAGGACTTAGAGCTAAAGAACCGCTAGAGCTTATACATACAGACGTCTGCGGACCGAGCTAGGGGTGGTTATGAGTATTATGTCACCTTTATAGATGACTACTCAAGATACGGATACGTCTACCTGATGCAACGAAAGTCGGAAACATTTGAAAAGTTCAAAGAATTTCGAGCTGAAGTTGGGAATCAATTAGGTAGGACTATTAAGTCACTACGATCGGATCGTGGAGGTGAGTACCTTGACCAAGAGTTTGAAGACTTCATGGTCGAGCATAGGATAGTTTCCCAACTCACAGCTTCCGGTACACCTCAGCAAAATGGTGTAGCGGAGAGGAGAAATAGAACCCTAATGGAAATGGTGAGATCTATGATTAATTTCTCATCATTACCAAATTCCTTCTAGGGATATGCGTTTTAAACAGTGACATACTTTTTTAATGTAGTTCCATCCAAATCTGTTCCTAAGACTCCCCTAGAGTTGTGGATAAAGCTAGTTTGCGACATTTCTACATATAGGGGTGTCCAGCACAAGTGCTGAAGAACAGAACTGGAAAGCTAGACTCCAAGTCTGTTGTCTGCCTGTTTGTAGGATAATCCAAGGAGACCAGAGGTGGACACTTCTATAGTCCCGAAGATAACAAAGTATTTGTATAGATAAATACAACATTTATTGAGGACAATTACATTAGTGACCATAAACCTCGTTCCAAGATTGTATTAAATGAGTTGGAGCCTGGTGAGACTAGTGCTTCATCAACAAGAGTTGTTGATCCATAAACATCTGAGAGTCAGATGGTTCCTGATCAAGATACACTACCACCTCGATGTAGTGAGAGGGTTGTGAGACAAACTGAACGCTATTTAGCTATAGGTGAGGGACAATGTGTTGTCTCTGCTAATAGTGTGAATGATCCATTGAAATTTAAGAATGCAATGGAAGATTCTGATAAAGAGGAATGGCTTAAAGCCTTGAATCTCGGGATGGAGTCCATGTACTCTAACTCAGTCTGGAATCTTGTAGACTTACCGGATGGGGTAAAACCCATTGGGTGTAAGTGGATCTATAAGAGAAAGAGAGGAGTAGACGGGAAGGTAGAGACCTTCAAGACGAGGCTAGTGGCCAAGGGTTATACCCAGAAAGAGGGGGTCGATTATGAAGAAACCTTCTCGCCAGTAGTCATGTTTAAGTCTATTAGGATTCTCTTATCCATTGCTGCCTATTTCGATTATGAAATTTTGGCAAATGGAAGTCAAGACTGCATTCTTGAATGGCAATCTTGATGAGGGCATCTATATGATGCAACCAGAGGGATTCGTGTCTCCAGATCATGAGCAAAAGGTTTGCAAGCTGCAAATGTCTATCTATGGACTTAAGCAAGCATCTAGACCTATGGCTTCGAGCAGAACGTCGATGAGCCTTGTGTCTACAAGCGCATCATTGATAACAAAGTAGTTTTCTTGGTCATATACGTAGATGATAACCTACTCATTGGGAATGATATGGGAGTGTTGTCTGATGTAAAGGGCTGGCTGGCTAGTCAATTCCAAATGAAATATTTGGGAGAGGAAAGTTATGTTCTAGGGATCCAACTTATAAGGGATCGTAAGAACAAACTTATAGCACTGTCTCAGGCATTATATATCGTCAAGATTCTTGTCCGATTTTCGATACAGAACTCCAAGAAAGGTAATTTACCTTCCAGACATGAGTTCACTTGTCTAAGGAACAGTGTCCTAAGACACCTCAAAAAGTTGAGGATATGAGACGTGTTCCTTATGCATCAACAGTAGGTAATCTCATGTATGCTATGTTATGCACGAGACCGGGCATCTGTTATGCAGTGGGAGTAGTCAGTAGATACCGGTCCAACCCAGGATTGGATCATTGGGTTGCTGTCAAGACTATTCTCAAGTATCTTCAGAGAATGAGAAATTATATGCTAGTGTATTCCGGACAGGATTTGGTCCCGTTAGGATACACGGATTCTGGTTTTCAGTCAGACAAAGATTCTATAAAATCTACATCTGGATCAGTATTCACCCTAGGTGGTGGAGCCATTGTGTGGAGAAGTATCAAGCAATCTTGCATTGATGAATCCACCATAGAAGCTGAATATGTAACTGCTTGTGAAGCTGCTAAAGAGGCTGTTTGGCTCCGTAAGTTCTTGAGTGATCTAGAAGTTGTTCCAGATCTGGATAAGCCCATCACACTTTATTGTGATAACAGTGGTGATGTGGCTAATTCCAAATAACCAAGAAGCCACAAGAGAGGGAAGCATATAGAAAGAAAGTATAATCTCATTAGAGAGATAGTGTAGAGAGGAGATGTGATCGTCACCAAGATAGCCTCACAAGACAATCATACTGATCCATTTACGAAGACCTTACCGGCTAAAGTGTTTTCGGGTCACCTAGATGGTTTAGGGTTACGAGACATGCCTCACATGCTTTAGTGCAAGTGAGAGATTGTTGGGGTTTATGCCCTAAGCATGTAATTTGTAAATGGATTTATGAAGTAAATAAAAAGAAATGTTCAATTCATTCTTGTTATGTTATTTATTTTATAAACTTATATACATATTAACATCCTGGATTGCCTGATGTAATCTCGAACTGTGTATATGAGTGTTATATACGGATGGATACAGTAAGAGACGTGCAATCTAAAGAGTCCATAGATAGCAAATAAAGTAGAGTACTTTATTTGTGGTTAATCTATAGCTGCGGTTCATTCCGTAATGTACAATGATTCTATCTTGAATCATTCATATGAGATATAGGAATGGAGGCACCTTGTATGATGTGATCATATAGGATTGAACCATGATCTATATGAATCTCACACCAAGATACGTTTACCGATGATATTCATATATATCAACTAGTGAGGGCTATATGTGGGTGATCTTAATCCTGAGTGTCTTATCGACTCCTTCAGGTTAGATCGTGGTCTTTTATATATCATGGGTGAGGTCAGATGCATTTCCTGATCAATATACTCCGTATGTTGGGATTGCGGTTTGACTTATGGCTGGGAAGGTTTGTACACAATAGTGGAATCCACTCCTTCTTGTGAGAAGTAGATGGTAGTTCCCTTAAGAGTTGATTCGGGGCTTGGACAATATGAGCTCTCTCCTAATTCCGTGAGGAAATAGGATTTATTGTCCATTAGAGAATCAATAGTACTTAAAAGATATATGTAATTAGAGGGATATAACAGACATTATGACCCAGCTCTGATTATGAACTACTGTGGAGGATCACACCATATGTAATATTTATATCGATGGACACCGAGTTGTATCGGTCTGTGTAAAAACGTCAGCAATTGAGAGAATGCAGCATCAGGTTTTTAGTGGAATAACACCGGAGTTAATAATCAAGGAATATTAATTAAAGAGTTTAATTCATGATTCCGATGATTATTGGAGCTTAAAATACAGTGGGTCCATTAGGTCCCCTTGCTAGCCCGATCGATTTAGGTAACAAGAGTCACAGTTAATTAATTGGATTGTCCAGTTAATTGTGTTACGAAAGCGACACGTATTTATTCGGGAATTAATTGAATAATGAGATTATTTAATTAATAGATAATGATGATTAAATAACTTAAATAATGAGATTATTTAATTATATTATTACTCACTAAATGGAGGGTGTATGTTGATATTTATTTTTGAATAAAATAAGATAATATGATTATTTTATTTTATTAAATTAAATATTTTATTTTTGAATTTAAATAGTTTGAATTCTAAAAAAAATCAAATAAAAGATATGATATATTTTTTATTTAAACGTTTTTAAAAATCAAATAAAAGATATGGGATATTTTTTATTTGAAAATTTTTAAAAATCAAATATATATTTGATCTAATATTTAAATATTATATATGTGATATATATTATTTAAAAAAAAAGTAAAAAAAAAGGGGTTTTGAGTGTACAGCACACTTCCTTTTATATATATTAAAAACAAGTGAATGTTTTTGTTTTGGTTTTGGTCAAACATAAAAAGGAAAGAAAACAAAAAAAAAAAACAAAAACAATATTTGGTCTTTAGTCCGTGCAAATCATTGCACCAAGAATATTTTATTTTATTTTTTTTAACTATTAGAATTATTTTAGGTAGTTTTTTTAGAAGAAATAGTTTCTTCATTTGTTTTTCTCTACACTCTCCATCCTAAGTTTCTGAGAACCGTGACGCGTCCACACGCAGTTACTAGTCCTGGAAATAGCTAGGAAGATCAGTGGTACAGACCAGGAGCATATTAAAAAGTGAAGGAGCCTCCAAACGTTGGTAAGCTTATTAATATACTTTTTTTTATTGATTATAATTTTCTGTATTTACATATATATTTTATTAGTGTAATAATTTTTATATGTATTTGTTCCGTTAATAAATACGATCATAAGTTCACTGGTCCCAGATATAGATTACGATCTGTATAAAAAAAATAAAAACTCATTTCCGCTGGGCGACCAATGAACGAGGTTCCAACAGACAAATCCATCATCCTCCATCACATGAGTTTCAAAGAAACTCTTGTTTCTGGTCATGTGCCTAGAACACCCACTATCAAGGTACCAAGTATTGATGGCTTTGGCTTTCAAGGCTACTTGAGCCACATGACAATAATATTCATCCCTTCTAGTCCACTTAGATGAAATATTACTATTTCTCGGAGGCATGAGTTCATTTTCTCTAAAATTCCTAGGCGCATGCATTTTGGCTCTTATAATCATATTCTTCTCAATCATGCTTTCAAAATGTCACAACTTAATAAATTTAAAATAATTCGGTCTTATGTGATCTTCAACACCACAATAATGACAAATAGGAGTAAAGTAAGAATTCATACCATATCCTTGTGCAAGCATGGAAGACTTCCTTTTCCTTTGAGCTGTCCTTTGGTGTTGAGCCGAATCTCTTCTTTGAAACATCCTTTACGGTTGAGCCAAATTAGCATCCCATCTTGGTTGTGGGTGTAAAATCCTTTGTTGACTTTGAGAACTCCTTGGAAGTTGAGGTCTTGTTTGTTGAGCTCTAGCTTTTGGTGGATGAGCTCTAGCTTGAGACTTTATTTGAGCCTTTATTTGAGGTTGCTTTGATGATTCTCCAACTTCATTCGATCTCATTTGTTGGTGTGAACCTTGAACCTCTTTATCTTCTTGACTCTTTACAAAGATGGTCTTTTTCAAGGAAGTGGCATCCTTGCCCTCACATATCCTAGGCCCGTTTTATCACTAGGACTCTTCCCACATGATAACATCTTGTCAAGTTTCTCGGTTCCGGATGTCATCTTGGTAACTAATTCTTTCACTTTCCTAAGCTCAATCTTCAAGTTCTCTTCACTCTTCTTAGTGATCGTAAGCTCCAATTTCAAGCTCTCTTCTAACTCTTTTCCACTATTTACTTTCTCACTCAATTGAGTTATCTTCAAAGTCAACTCTAGATTCTCCTTTTTCAATTCTTGAATCTCCTTCTTCTTTTTCAATCTAGACTTTTCAAAAAACTTCATGAAGTCTACATAGTCCATTTCCTCATCAATCTCAAACCTAGAGTTAGAAGAGGTGCTCTAATCACTAGAGTCATCTACTTCTTCCTTATCAATCACAACTTCCTTGCCATTATGAGATGTTGTGAAGGCAATAAAGTTTGCAACTCTATCTTCATCATCCAAAGATTTTTCTTCCTTTTCTAAGTCTTCACTATCGCTCTAAATAGCAGTCATCGTCTTCCCCTTCTTTTTTTTCTTCAAATTTGCACATTTTGGAGCAATGTGACCAAAACCACTGCATTCATAGCATTGAATGCCCTTCTTGGAGTCACTTTCTTGAGACTTTTCCATCTTCTTGAAAGGAGTTTTTTTTTCACTTCCTTTCTCTTGGACCCAAATCCTTCCTCTCAAACTTTATGAATTTCTTGAATCTTTTAACCATGAGGGCCATTTCTTCATCTAAGTCCTCATCCTCTTTTTCAACCTTTGTGGTCTTCAAGGAAATGCTCTTTTGCTTCTTCGGAGGTATAGGTGTGGTGTTCCATCTTGACTCATAAGCTAGAAGTCTTCCAATGACTTCACTTGGCTTCATATTCTTGAACTCGCTATTCCCTTCAAGTGCCGTCACCTTTGATTTGAATCTTAACGGAAGTGACCTCATAATTGTTTTCTTGACTCTCCTATCTAAATAGGGGTCATCGAGTTGATGGCTTTGGTTGACGATATCCATCAACTTCACTTGAAAGTCATTGAAGCATTCATGCTCCTCCATCATAATCATCTCAAATTGCATTTGGAGGACTTGGAGCTTTGAGTCCTTTACTACCTCGGTTCCCTTATGTATCGTTTGAAGAATGTCACAAGCCTCATTTGCAATCCTAGTGTTTTGGACCAACTTGTATTGATTATCGTCCATGGCGTAAATGATGGCATGCATGGCCTTGTTGTTCCACTTGGATGCTTCAAACTCTTGAGTACTCCAACTAGACTTGGGCTTAAGAGCTTCTACACCATCGTCAGTGGTCATAGTTGGAGGAATATACCCATCTTCAATAGTCATCCAAGCACAATCATCTATTTTGCAAAGATAGGCTTTCATCTTGACTTTCCAAGAAGCATAATTCACCCCATTGAGCAAATGAGGTCTTGTGCTTGAGGCTTCTTCATGACTATTATCGTTTCCATTCATAGTGTTTGAGGGTAATGGATGTAATGCAAATGCAATGTCACACAAAAAGAAGACAATCAAACTAAATGCACTAAGCAAGACACACACAGAACAAGGATCACCTAAGTGTATCTTAGCACCAGCTTTGATACCAATTAAAATTCCCTAGAGAAGTGTGTATCTATAACCTAGAGGAGGGGGGGTTTGATTCGATAGATTATTAATTTTGTGAATTAATCTATATTATCAATTCTACCACATTCTACTAAGTGTTCAAATAAAAGACAACAAACTTAAAACAGTAACAGCACGCAATATATACGTGGAAACCCTCCAAATGGAAAAAACCACAGGTTTTTCAGTGTGCCACACTTGATCATCAAAATCCACTATTAAAAGAAAGTTTACAACCTAGGTTGACCTCCCGTCTAACCCTCAAGTTACTAACCCTTTCACTCTACCCAACGGGCCTTAATAGTGATTTTGGATCACCAATCTTGTCCTCTAATCACATAGCCACAAGCTTAATCAACAATAAAGAGATAATAGCAACCTAAGTGAATATGCAAGAATATTTTATATGCAAAAATGCTAGGTCAAGACATTCATGCTTATCTAGGATTAATAATGACAATTAAAGCAAATCCTAGATATCAATGTTCTAAATGCAAAGGCAAGAAGAATTAGCTAGAAGGGTAAAATCGTCCTAAATTCTAGTTATCACAAATCAATACTTCTCAACCAACCATTAATACACAAGCATGTCATAAAAGCAATTAAACATACAAGCATGCATTTAATATGCAATAAGGACTAAAACCCTAGGTATACATGTCTTAGTAATGAAACTATAAAGTCTAGAGCATGTAGAAGTTACCTAGTCAAGAAGAAGATGATGCTCCATACTTAGATGATCCTAGAATGAAGCTAGATGATCATGAGATGAAGTTGGGTTGAGTAAAAATGATTGTTTGGGAGTCCCTCCCTCTCTAGAAAAGCTAGATCACACAAAGATGGCTTCTTAGACTCTTAAAAACCAAACAAAAGAGAAGAGATTATATATATATGGTGCCCTACATAAAGTGACGTCATTTTGGACGAAAGGCAACCAAAACCTGTCAGGACCGCTGGCTGTACCGCGGTACAGGTAAGTGTCCAGACCGCTGCACAGAGAGCGGTACATCGCCTGGACAACACCGCTCTGTAGGCTGTTGTTCATGCATGTGCATAGACCGCGGTTTGGACAGCATGCAACGCCTATGAACTCTGCTTGGGAGACCGTGATGCAACAAGCACAGGCAGCGGTAACCATAACGTGCAGGCTCTGGTAAACACCGTTGTACAGACCGTGGCGTAGGCATTGCACAGAGAGCGGTCTGAACAGTGGACTAGAGGAAAAAACCCTCTTTGTAAGGCACAAAAAATTTATTCAACACTCAAACAAGAATTAAGACACACAAGGCACACAAGATGGCAAATAAGTATGCATGCAAGATAATAAAGGAAAAATGTATGAGTGTGTGTGTGTGTGTGTGCGCACTAATACCTTTTCAATGAAAGTTAAGTAAGTAATTTTACCTTTGATGCTTGAGCTTGGTTACGAACAATAAAGCTCTAAACTACCCTTACATATTGATCCCAAATGTGGTTGTCAACGAAATAAGTCAATCAAACACCGAGGAACTTACATAGTCATATAATTAGTCTTTCTATAAAACAAATGTCTATTACTGGCGAACTATTTTTTACGGTTACAATTGCTATCGTTAATTCAACCTCTTTCAACAGGTAATTTAAATTATTAATTTATAAAACTTATTAATTTTTCAATAAAATGTTGATTATAAAAAATAATTAATCAATAGGCTATTAAAAATAATAACAATCAATATATTATTAATATGCATTTTCTATTGAAGATGAATTGAAGTAAAAAGGTAAAAACAAGTCCTACTTTCTTATAAGATAAAGTATATATATATATATATATATGGGAATTTTTTAATAAAATATTATTTTTATATACAATATCTTAATATAATGCAAAACATAGATTCAATTAAAATAGTAAATAATATCAATAACATAATGGTAAAAGTAACATTACCTATCTCCAAGGTCCATAGTTCAACACTTGTAAAATGCATGACATAATGTATAGGGATAGCAATTGAATCCGCAGGTACCAATCTGAACCGTGTGGGTCAGGTACGAGTCATATTATTCAGGTCGGGCTCGGGTCCAGGAATAAAAATGTAAATCTGAACTCCTGGACCCTATTACTTTAAAAACTCAAGCAAAACAAAGTTGTTTTCTGTCGCTAATTATAACATGATATGTTTACGGGTCCACGGGTTGAAACCCGGACTCAAAAGTTCATGGGTGGACATCTGAATCAATGAAATTATTCGGGTCTACGGTCGAGTTTAGGTTTCAAAAATTTTAGCAAGTCCAGATCTGGGTTTAGTAAGACCTGACCCGTTGTCATCCCTAAGAGCTCTATCAATTTTATTTACTCTCATATATATTATTTTTCAAATGAGGGATCCCTTACTATAATTTCGATAAGGATTTTGATGAAATCATATCGATTTTTATGAATTTTGGTTTGATTTTTTTTTGTGGACGATAAGTATAATGAAATCTGCCTACAAATAAAATTTGAGAGTTTTTTAAGTACTAGAACTATTTATCCGGATTTTGTTAAATGTGAAGGCATTGTAAAAATGGTAGAAATATAGGAAAATGTAAAAAAAAAAAAAAAAAAAACTCTAGTACTTGAAAATTTCACAAATTTTATTCATAGGTAGATTTCAATGAACTTATCATGCATATAAAAAAGTCTTATCAAAATTCATAACAAAGATGTGATTTCATCAAGGTCTTTATCGAAATTAAAGTAAGAGTAATTTGTCAAGTGAAAGATCCCTTATTTTAATTTCGCTAAAGACCTTAATGAAATCATATCGATTTTTATGAATTCGGATCTGATTTTTTTTTTTATGGATGATAAGTTTTTTGAAATCTGTTTATGAATAAAATTTAAGAATTTTTCAAGAATTAGAACTATTTTTTTTATTTTCCTATATTTTCCTCATTTTTATAATGCCTTCAAATAAAAAAAACGGGAAAAATAGTTCTAGTTTTAGATTTTTTTAAAAAAAATTATTCATACGTACATTTCATTAAATTTATAATCCATAAAAAAATTCAGATTAAAATTCAAAAAAAAAAATTGATATGATTTGTTCAAGTCTCTTATCGAAATTAAATAAATGAACCTTTATAAAAGACTTGCTTTTTATATATAACATTTACTTATTTATTATCGATAGCATGATATATGCATTCTATCAAGTATAATTTATTATTAGTATGTTAACTTATTGTCACCATATCAATTATAATTATATTACATAAGGCGATTATCAATTTAGTTCCTAGGTTTTAGTGAAATATTAGTTTTTTAATTGTCTTTCAACTTTTAATACCCATGGTCTTTTAACTTTTCATAAATACCTCAATTTATTTTATCTATTACTCAACTATTTATTAAATTTAACGGTTCTCAGTGAATTTTTGTTTTAAAATAAGGAACGTGCCATGTTAAGACCAAAAAATGAAAATGATAGATAGTAACAAAATAATATTAATTAAATAAAATAATATATAATTACAAATTAAAAAAAAAACTAAACAAAACAAAATTTAAAAAATAAGAGATATTTCTACACCGTCCATGTCAAGGATGAATGATGAAGATCAAAACTTTTTAAAAAAATATATCTACCAATATTTTTTTTTCTTGTATTTCTTATCTATTTTTTTAATTTTTTATTTTAAAAACCCGTCTAAGCTTTCTTACAATTATTTTTGTTTTTTTCTTTTTAAAAAAAATCAGATTTGATAAATAGAAAATTAAATTTTCTTTTCTTTTCTAAAAAAATGATATTTTAGAATTAAAAAATCATTTTTAATTTTCTCTATTATTTCTTTTTCTTTAAGAAAAACAATTCAGATTTTAATTGATATTTAACGATTTTTAAAATTTTAAAATTTTGTGACGTGTGTTAGATTTTTATTGAAATACAAGTTAGATTAATTTTTTATTACGTACATTTTTGTCTTAACACTCTCTGGTGGAGTTATGTTCCTCCATCTCATCACTTGACAATCGAGAGATAGCTATAGTTTGTGACTTTAAGTCTGATGTTGCCTGGATTAACAAGGGAGATTTTGGTAACATCAAGCATATCAAGATTATTCATGACATCAGAAGTCTCATGCTGTCTCTGAAGGCTGAGGTGGTACACGACTCAAGAGCCTATAATGCTTTTGCTGATAACTTGGCAAAACAGGGGTCTACCATGGCTGGTGAACGCATCTGTTAGTTTGGTGGTTGGTCGTGTGGTTTCTGTCTCTGTTGCCTTTGATTTGCTCTTTGTTGCTTGCTTGCTTTTGTTTTTTGGGTCGTTAGCTTGTTGTCTCTCAGGTTTTGTCTAGGCTTCTGTTTGATGGCCGGTTGGTTTTCACTTTGTTTTGCTTTGGTCTGTGTTCGTGTCTCCTTGGCTTTCTGGCACTTTTGTGTTACTTTTCGCTCTTTCGGCTAATGGTGTAATTCTGGACCAGATCCGGCCCGTTTACAAAAACGGAGGCACGGCACGGCCCGGTGGCCTTCTTCAGGCGGACCGTGCCGACAAGCCGTGCCTGGTCCGTCGGGCCGGTCCACTGGCCTGATCCATAATCATTTTCGAAACCAATTTTTAAAAATTAAGTTTTTTTGGAATTTAGGTTTAGGGTTTAGGGTTTAGGGTTTAGGGTTTACGAAAAATAAAGTAATATACAACAAAATTACTTGTTCTATCAATTTAACAATTCAATTATATAAATGTAATTTTGAAATTAATTTGTTTATCTCTGGAAATAATTAATATGAAAAATAATAATTCTGTAAAGATAAAGTAATACAAAATAATTAAAATAGATGTAATTACGAAAGTATGAAATGAACAATTTTTTATTTATTTAATTATTTTTCACTTATGGAATTCAGTATTACATATTTGCATGATTGCCTCATTAAAAACCTTACCAAGAAAAATCCAGTGGGATAAAAACTTGGTAAGGGAAAAAGAGTGCAATCGTATTACAACTTACAAGTAATACTAAATACATATGTAAAATTATAACCTAGTTCTGACCCTGGCCACTACCTGCAGGTTCATCAATATATAGGTTGTTGACATTTAGAATAAGCTCTTTATCTACAGTTAGATTTTACAACATTTTTTTAGCATGCTCCCAATCTCGAAGGCATGTTAATACATCCACCATCTCCGGAGACAAACAGCTTTTTCTTGGTTCAATTATGCGTCCACTGGTGCTGAAAGCTTGTTCTGAAGACACCGTTGACATGAGAATAACCAGTATGTCACGTAGTGTGACAGAACTGGATACCTGTACGTATAGGTCTTCCACCATAACAATAAATCAAACTCTTCCTTGTCTTCAACAGCATCGAACTGTGCTTCAAGGTACCTAATCAGTTCGGTACAAGAAGATGGGTCAGATCTTTGCCCTGAAGAAGTACTTGCTGATTTGTCTTTTTTTCACCATTTTAGAAGGCTCCAACTTGTTTGTTTCTGCTCTGTTTCCGGTTGTGTTGATTGGGGGGTGTCAATGTTGTCAAACCTGCTCTCATAAATACGAAAAATCTTGAACAACTTGGTTCGAATGTCAGTAATTTGTTCTGAATAATCTATTGACAAATTAGTACCAATAAAATCAAGCAAAACTTCTAAACCCGATAATTTAACCCTAGAGTTTACTATAACACTTAAGGCATAAAGTAGAGGAATGGTAGCCCAATATTTTTTCAACTTTGTCTCCATGGCAACAACTGCATGGCCTAGATGTTCATCTTCTCTATAACTGTTTAACACTTCAGACATTTCAACTATCTGATGGATTGTCTGGAAAGATGTGGGGGTAATAGACCCCGAAAAGAGTTAAAATGGCATTGTAAAAAATCTTTAAAAATTGAACAAAAACCTTTGCCACATACCAATTGTCTGTGGTAAGTGTTTTTGCTTCAGGACGACCTGTTTCGGCTAATTTCATGTTATAAAAACATGTAATGGTTGTATCATATTCCAAACAATTTTTCAATATTAAATAAATAGAATTCCACCTTATCGACATATCAGTTTGGAATCGTCGGGGTTTGAGACCGTTTAATTTACAATATCTCTTGAATTCACTGAATCTAGGATTAGAATTACAAATCCAAGAAATGGCATCTATGATGCAATCTATTTGGTCGCTTACCTGCTTTAAAGTAGTCTGTACAACTAAATTTATATTATGACATGCACACCGTTGATGGAAGAAATAACCTCCATCTTGCAGGATACTTCTTGCAACAAACAATGCAATAGAGCTAGTATTTGCAGATGCATTATCTAATGTGATCAAAAGGATGCGATGAGTGATTTCATAAGTTTCTAAAACAGAAATAATGACATTAAAAATGTTTTCTGTGGTATGTGCAAAATCCACAGGACGAAAACCAATATTTTTTTTTGTTATCCTCCAATCATAATCTAAATAGTGTCCCGTGACACATAAATAGTCATGTTTGGAACATGCATTCCAAATATCAGAAGTTAATGCAACAGAGACACTTAAATGTTGTATTTCAGCAAGTAAGTCATCTCTTTGGGTTTCAAACAGTCTTATCAAATCATTTCTAATGGTGGTTCTAGAAACAGGTTCAAATTGGGGGTTATATGCAGATGTGATTAATTCTTTATAAAATGGACTCTCACCAACACTGATCGGTTGATCAGTTTGTGCAATATATCGTGCCAACACTCTCTAGCGTACATATCGTCTAACTGTCATGTCGTAACGGACCCATCTGGGTGCCGTTGTAGTTGTGTTTGGGTTGTAGTGTCTACCTGTCCATGAGCAGGCACACATTTTTGCATAAGCCTTCTCAAATGTCTGTTCCCTTCCTACTTGTGGCATAATCCTTATGACAAAACTTACATTGAGCTCTGGGTCCGGACGTCCCGTCTGGGAGTGTCATTTGGACTATGTTGAAACACTGTCACGCATTTGATGTTAATTTTCTAGGACGTGATGTTGGTGTAATGGCGGAACCAGAAGGTCCCGTTTGAGTATGGGTCGGCTCTGAAATATCAAATTTATCGTTGAGCTTGTTCAAACCGTCCATAAAATTATGGCTGCTTGTTGTGATCCATTTTCTGAAGTAAAAATATAAGCACTATAGTCATTAATAGTCAAATTAAAAATCAATATTTATTAACAAAATATTTTTAAATTAATTACTACCCTTAACAATCTTAATTTACTAACAATAATTAATAAAAATAATACGACACTTAAAAATATTATTTTACTTCAAAAAAATAAATTAAATAAACAAAAAATTCATACTCAACTAACAAAAGATATTAAATTCACTACTACAAATTAAATTGATAAATTTACTAACAACAAATATTAAATGAAATACTACACATAAAAATCTTAATTTACTAATAAAACTTATTACAATTAACCTCTACACTTAAAATTCATAATATACTCACACAAAATATTAAAATAAACAACTACACTAAAAATTCATAATCTACTAACAAAAAATATTAAATTCACTACTACAAATTAAATTGATAAATTTACTAACAACAAATATTCAATTAAATACTACACATAAAAATCTTAATTTACTAATAAAACTTATTCAAATTAACCGCTACACTTAAAATTCATAATATACTCACAAAAAATATTAAAATAAACAACTACAATAAAAATTCATAATTTATGAACAAAAAAATATTAAACTTAACTACTACACTTAACATTCATAATTTACTTATTAAATAAATTAAATTCAATGATACAAATTAAGTTTCTAAATTTACTAATAACAAATATTGAAATTACTACTAAACTTAAAAAATTTAATATACTAAACAAATAATATTAACATTAAAACCTAAAAATTGATAAACTAACTAACTAAATAAAAATGTTTTCATTTAGTAACTACAGTCTAAACATAAAAATATAAATTTACTATGAAAAGATGTTTGAGCAAAAGTAATAAGAAAATTGTACCTTTAAAATTTGGTGTGTTAGTGGAAAATTTAGAGAATTTTGTAGAGAGAGTAATAATGAAATTGAATGAAAAAGTGTAGAGAATTGGAGAATGTAGATATTGAGATTTGAGAGAATGAGAGATTGAAAGAATGATAGAGAGAGTGAATGGAAAATGAAATGGATTGAAGTATTTATAGAAAAAATTGATGTGTGGGTCAAAATTTAATTTGAAAGATTTCGGGGGGTTTTTTGTAATTTTCAGAGGCTCCAACGACTGGAATTCAAAATCTAGCCGTTGTAGGGAATATTAAAAAAAATGGTTGAATTGATGGACCGGCGTGCCGGTCCAGGGGCCTGGCATGCCGGCTAGGCGTGCCGTGGAGGGGCCGGCTCACTGGACCTGGTACCATAGGCCCGGCATGCGGCCTGTCACGGACCGGGCCTCGGTCTGGCCTGCCTCCTTCAAGGGTCGTGCTTGGAACGGCCCGTTTTGCTTCGCAAACCAACCGGACCAGCCTGTCTCAGGGCGGTCCATAATTACATCACTACTTCCGGCTTGTTTGGCCGATGAATATATTCGGTGTTAAAAAAAAACTCTGGTATAATTGTAATTATAAATTATTTTAAATAAAAACACAACACTTCTAGAGTTAGACGTACTGCTGGTTCCAGTTTGGTTCGGTTTCCAGTTTGAAACCGGAACCTTCCGGTTCCGACGGTTCAAAACCAATTTCGTTTAACTTATTATTATTAAAAAAAATACTTAGACATGTAATATTGTAAATGCATTTTATTAGGTCATCCGAAATCAAAATAAAATAAATATATGACAAATTACAAAATAAATTAAAACAAAACTGAAAATGTAAAATTGGTATTGCACTTAATTTTTATCACAATTAAGTTGCTTACGTATCCTCTTTAGGTTAGAGGAATCAAATGTCACGTAGTTCTCTTACTTTTTATTGCAGATTTGGTGATGACAAGGACACGTTATGTGAGGTGTCACCGTAACTATTCGTTGTCATGATCATTCGTTCCACTTTCAGTAGGTTGGTCATCTTTGAAGAAATCGTAGGTTAAATCTTGATCGATTTCTTATTGTCTGTTTTGTGCCTTGATCCAATCATCAACACAAGCTTGTATCTGAATTGATTATGGACTCAAAAGCGAGCGTCTTGGGTCTATAATATTTCCACCGGCGCTAAACTCTTATTCTACAGCCACCGTAAAAACTGGTGTTGAAAGAATTTGTTTGGTTATAATAGCCAAGATTGGAAAATACATTTCATGCTCATTCCACCAGTGTTGGATGTCAAATTTTTTAACAGTACTATATTCCATAAACTTAAAAGAGGTACCTAGATAGGATTCAAGCTCGAAATATGAGTTTGAACTTGATGAAGAAGAACCTCGCAATTTTCGGTTTCTTTATCTAACATATTATACCATGAATTCATAAATATGGAGGATGAAGTGAACTAAGATACATTTGGAGTTAAAGAAACCTCTATGTTGAATGATGAACCATAAATTCTAAGATATTCATCAGGTAAATCATACAAAATAATGACTTAACTCTATAAGAAGCTATATCAACATCATAATCTATTTCTAAACACTGACAATAAATAATTAGGTATTCAGACAAATTTTCTAATCTGCAACATGGATCAAAACACAATATATTTAGAAACTCTTTATAATAGTCTAACCATTTTGATTTCATAGCAATAAGCAATAACGGACTCTAGTAAGTCTGGGTCGGATACACAATGAGAAATGTACCAGTAATATTAACACTTTCAATAAAAAATAAATTAGTTGTAGGAAAATAAAAACCATATAAATCCCAATGTGCAACATAAAGATTAATGTGACTAACGTTATATTAAATAAAACTAACTAATAAATCCATATAATCATAACTTTGTACAAGCAATTTATATGTAGAATTCAAATGTGTTGGAACATCACGAGAAAATCTTAGGGGACGTCTACCACTTTGTTTACAAAATTTTGCCTATGCTTTCATTGTAGAAGGATGTTTCCACAAATAATAGAGGATCTAGCATTTTTAATAAGGGCAATAAAATCTGGAAAAGTGTCTAAACCTTTTTGAACACATAAATTTAAAACATGATATGCACATCTTTGATGGAAAAAAATTACCGTCAAGATAAGGTTTGCATAAATTAATTAAAGCAGGAAATAACAACGGTATTATTTGAAGTATTATCAAAACCAACTGAAAAAAATTGTTTTGAATTTTATACTTATTAAAAATAATTCTATGCTGTCTAAAAATATTAGCAGTTGTGTGTGCATCATAAAAAAAGTCAAAATGTAAGAAATATTTTTTGGATTGTCCATGCATTATCCATATAATGGTATATGACACCCAAGTATGAATACATTCGTCTATGATCACTCCATATATCGACACATACGGAAATACGACAATAATATTTGTCAATTTTTTTTTCCGAAATCTCTTTTTCTTTATAATAAATCCTTTCAAGTGTTTCCGTGAACGTGGCTCTAGGAACACGACATGCAACATGATTTAATACTCGTTGACAATAATTAATAAAACCAACTTTTTCACCAAAACTAAATGGTAAATGTTCTACTGCAGCCATTCTAGCTAATTCTTATTTATTTTTTTATCATTATATTTAAATAATTGTTGGTTAGGAGTAGCGAACCTAAAAATGTGGGATTGTGTACTTGATTTGGCATGTGAGGCTCGATGCTTGATAGTTATATGCTTTCGATAGAAGTCATATCCTCCTGATTTGCTTCACTTAAATACTTTTTTATAGTAATTGCATATCGTTACTATGGTTCCATCTACTTGCGTTACTTTTTTCATATGGAGTGCAAAGACTTCAGATTTGGGTTGCTTCTATAACTTCTCTTCCATTTCTATAGATGGATCAAATTCAAACTCTGGAGTGGAATCAAACATATTTTCTGATTGGCTTGTGAAATGGGGAGTGAAATCAGGATTAGGTTCGGAAATTATTAGAGGGGATGATTGGGATGAAGTCCTGGGGAGAGTTTAGGGCTACAACATAGGCTTGGGCTTGTAGGAACTCATGACAGACGGTGTCGTTATAACCGACATTGTCGAAAATTTTCGGAATATCCGGCATAACAATAGAACGCCTTGGAACGTCTCCAATCCCACTTACATTTGCCATTTAAAAATTGAATTGATGAAAATAATGTGAAAAAATGTTAAAAAATTGATGAAAATAAATTTGAAAAAATTATTGGAAATGAATTTTAATTGAGTAAAAAACTAAAAAGAAATGTAATTGCAAAAAAAAAATATTAATAACTTAGTAATTAAGACTTGAGAGAATTGGAAACTTGTAGAATTGAGAGAGAAATGAGAATTAGAGAGAATTGAGAGAAAATTGGAACGAGGAAATATGAAGTGGTTGTTAGAGGCCCAACGTGCTGCTGACATCAACAGAACGTTGGGCATTCAATGGTCAAAACCCTTTTTTTTTTAAAATGAAATTAGGGCTAGAACCGACGATTTAGAATCGAAACCAAAACCGAACCGATAGTTCCAGTTCGGTTCGTCAATTTTTAGAATCGGAACCGAAACCTCCATGATACCGGTTCACTGTCTGGTTTTGATTCCGAAACCGAAAAATCGGATCAAATTCAATTTCAATGGAGGCTGTTTCGGTTTAGGTTCACTAAACCGACATCATGTCTATCTAAGGTGTCAAATTGTCGATCAAAAGAAAATGATAAAATATCATTTTACCTTTTTTATGAGGTTTGGTCGTTAAAAATCCAATCAAATGACCAAATTGATAAACATACGAAATCGCATTGACCAGCGGCTCTAAAATTAAAAATACAGTTGTAAAACTGATATTTTGCTAAACTCTAGGATAATATTGATAATGGCCCTACTATTGGATTTGACAGCAGTTACCTAATGTATTTAGAAACGAATGATGTTGAAGAAGCCACGTAAATATTTAAGCCACTAATTGCGTAATTGGATTATTCAGCAGCAACTAGGTGGGTCCTACATTGTTTGTATACCATATTTTACACGCGTCTACATGTTGTGAGCTCTCTCATCAAGGCGGGGCCCTAATCGCAGATTCGGTCACAATAGTGGATCCCACCGCCAATCAATTCAGTTATTGGTCATGTTGTTGTGCAAATACACGAGTGAACGGGGTCCACAGCGTATTATTGTCAAAGGATGGTCCAATAAAAAATTGGTGGGGCTTGCAGTACAATGACTTTGCTGTTGTAGATATATGGACGACCCCATTGTCGTGTCATGCAATGACTGACAGCTATCTGTACGTGCTCGTGACTGATTGGACTGACTTAGGTCCCATTTAATTTTTTGTCTGACGACGGAACAGTACTAAATGTTACTGAAAACTGAATAGTGATTGAAAACTGAATAGTGAAACTGAAAACTGAAAAACATGTTTGTTTTTTTTCACTGAAAACTGAATATAAGTTATAAGTTGTTTGTTTTTTTAAGTTATAAATATTTTTATATCTATACCCTTCTAACTATTATTTGTTATATATTTACATTTTAATATATTAAGGAAAACTCTAACATGTAAATTAATTCTAAAATAAATTTATTTAGTTATTAAAAATATTTCATACATTATTCAATTTGTTGAATTACATTAAAAATGAACATAATATTTTATGGTGATACATTCTAAAATTCTCAAGAAATATTAATAAAAACAAAAAAGCAACTACTACTTGATTTTGACCCAAATAGCACAAGGCGATGCATCTCATCCATGTATATATATATAACTTTTTTTCTTCCCAAAATTAACATCTCAAAACCAAAAAAAAAAACTCAAAACAAATTCATCATGAAAACCATTCTCCAATTAATTTTTAGAACAAGTGAAAAAGATGTACTCAAACTGTAATATAAAATTATTAAAAATAATTATCAAATTATGGAAACTAGAAATAGTTCTTACCGGAATATGTTAGGAAAATCAGTCACCAATTGTTTTTGTTTTGAAGAAGTTAGGTTTTCTGATGTTAAAGTTCTTTACAGTGAGAAGGAAAAAAATATATTAATATGATTAGGGCTTTAACAAAAACAGAATTGGAAATATACAAAAATAGTAAGGATAGTTTTGGACGTAAAAGTTTGTAATTAATTCTACTAGATTTGTGTTAAGTGAAAAGTGGAAAAAATTCACTTTTTTTTTTTAAAAAAAAAAGTGGTTTTAATGGCCCATTAAGTGATTTTAACATTTATAAAATCAACCAAAACAACTGAATGAAACACATTAAATGACATTCAGTGTTAAGTCAAAAAATCAAACAGGGTCTTAGTTGAAAACTTTGCACAGGTCCCACGTTCTAACATAAAAATAATCAAGATAAAATTAGAAACATCCCTTCAGTTTGATGTATTAATTGCTTTGGTCTATCTAGTTTTAGTTTTGTCTCGTTTGGTCTCTACCGCCAGATTCTACTAGATATGAGATATCTAATGATGATAAAATGGTATGATGGTAAATTAGGAATACAATTAATAATAAAAAAAATAAAAATAAAAAACCTTATTTCTCCCTGCTCACCATCTCTCTCTCTCTCTCTCTCTCTCTCTCTCTCTCTCCCATTGATGCCTAAACTCAAACACCAAATCCGAGCTACCATTTCTCGAACACAAAGCCCTAGCCACCACCCTAAACCGTCAACGCTCAATCTCCTTGGAAATAAAAAGGACAGCGTTTGATCTCCATATAGGCGAGAAGATTGATTCTCGATCTCCATTCTATCATCGACTTTATACCTCTCTCCATCCTCAATTCTCTCAATCTTTATCTCTTGGGAAAGTATCACTTTCCCCCCAAACCTTTGACCTCACTATACAAAAAATTTCAAAAACATCAATTATTTTACATGGAATATATCGGTTTTTAAAAATTTTGTAACCGATGTAAATTTGATTGATGTAGAAAAAACACATTAACGACATCGGTTTTTAAACGATGTAAATGATTTTAAAACACATCGGTTATATATAAAACCGATGATGTGAAACTGATGTATTATGAAAATTAATCCTATCGTCCGGCCGCCACCATCCCACCCCACCTCTGATAATAATGACAATTAAAAGTCAAAGTGGTAAGCCTTTACCACTTGACTACAAGAGTTGATTTGTTAACAATTGCACAATATTTACATATAACTTATTTGAGTAGTTAGAAATAAAAAATAAAAATGAAAACTTGTTTGATAAATTTAAATTTACCCAACTAATCAAAATTCTAATTTCTACTACATACATATATTAAAAAATATTTATTGCGTCATTTAATAAAATTATATTTTTTTAAACATATATAGTCGAGTTATGAGTATATACTCTATAGGAGACCAGTGACATCAATTGTAATAAGTATGATTTGAAATACAACTCTCACTACAGAAGAGATATTTCTTTATATGCATCTTGCAATTTAATGAACAAATGTAAGACTCGGATTCCTAATTTATATGGGGTAATTGAATTACTAACATGCCTCTTAGTATGAAACAAGTGGGTGCAAAGTAAAGATTTTTTTTAGAATTTTTAGAATTTTTTAAAATAAATGATTTAAAATTAAATTTAATAAATTTAAAATTTTGCTTATCCAAAATAATAATAATTTTTAATTGAATTAAGAGATCAGTTTTAAGGGAAACTGATATCTTATTGTAAAATAAATCTATATCGGTTTGCCCAAAACTCGTTATCTTTACCTTAAATGTTTGAAAAAACGAAATGGTTCGCACATGTAGCGAAATTGCCTTTCCCCATCACCTGTGAATCTCATTTCCTAGATCACGGTCCCGTCACCGGTTACTGTTTCATTCCCTCTATTTAAACATGTGTCTCCCTTCATCTTCTTCATGCCTTAAAATCCCTCTTTTGAATTTCAAAAAACCCTATCTTGCTTACCTCAGCTTTCTTCTAAACTTTTTTTTAACATCATTTTTCTTAAAAATTGTTGTCTTTTCAAACCACAATATTTAAGACATCAGTTTTTTTATAAATCGATGTAAAGCACCGATGTCTTTTAACATTTTTGTAGTAGTGCCTATTAGAAAGATAAGAACCTTTGCTTCGTTTAATGGCCTTAAATCCCCTTCAAAAAAAGTTATTGTAAAATCAATCCTTCTATTAGAATTTCTGTCCAAAAATTGTGTTGACCATTAAAATTGAAAGGGCAATATTTTAAATGGCTACAATTAAACAAATAAAAAAATAAAAACTAAAAAAAACACTCTCTCCCCGAACAACTATCCCTCTCTCTTTTGTTTTCAACTCCCAAACTCTCTCTTCCGGTAAATCTCTCTCATATTCATGGTTACGGTGATCGTTTTATGGTGGTGGTGTAGTTAGGTTTTTGGGTTCTTGTGTTGGTCATGATGTCTGGGTCGGATGGAGATGATGGCAATTTCGGTGATGGTGGTGTGGTTTGATGTGCGTTGGTGACGATGCTGGATGATTGTTGTTTGGGGTCGATTTCAGATAGGATTTTTGAGGTTTATAACTGAGATTTGTAGCATGATTTTGGCAGTGGAAGATGCTCATGGGTTCAGCATTAGGGTTGTTGGTTTTGGCGGTAGGGATGGCGTTCTTCGAGATCCATCTTAGATCTTCATGGAGATGGAGTTCAAATAGATGGATCTAGTCCAGATCTGTATTTTTTTTTTGATAAATAGATGGATTTGGTGGTGGTCTAGATTGGATCTCGACAAGATCCATAATTTATTTTTTTTGTTGTAAAGAGATATGGTGCATATCCAATGTGGATCTCTACCATATTATCTATAATTTTTTTTTTTAAAAAAATTGTTTTTAAATTGTTTTTTATTTTTTGTTTTTGTTTTTAAAAATAAATATAAAAAATAAAAAGAGATATCCCTACCATCCATCTTAAAGATGCTGAGATGGATAGTAGAGATCCATCCTTTTTTTACGGTTCTATTTATTTTTTGTTTTTCGTTGTTTTAATATATTTTTTATTTAATAAATATCTTGAGGGATAAATGATCATTTCAAGATTATATTGAATGATAAAACAGTAATTTGACCTTAAGGATTGGCGACCAAACCTTTTTGTAGATGGAAAATGGAAAATGTAAAAGAGGGAGATTTTACAATAGCTTCATTTCAAGGGGATTTAAGGCCATTAACTGAAACACAAGCCTTTAATCGAATACATCTTCCCCTACATCCCAAAGATCTTCAAGAGCTAAGCTTCAAATGTATAATTACTTGACTTGTTCTCTTGAAGAGTTAGGTGTACACACACACAATTCATTCACATGTGTCTCTACATCACTGAGTAACCTTTTGGCACAAACAATCTGTATATTTGTGTCCCAACATCATAGTGCACCATTCATTACACACATATACAACTTGAATACATGTGTCACTGCTTTTGTTGTTTGCACTCCACAAACACACATGTGCTTCACGATTACTTTTGTTTATTGTGTGTCTCATTGTTTGAGTTTAGTGAACTTATATGCTTTTTCTGTATCTGTATTCAGATTTACGGTATGTGTGTTTGTGTTATAATTCATTTTCGTTTGTTGATTGGTAATGTCCACGCTTGCACATTGGTGTACTTGTCTTAGCGCGTAGTTTGACCACTTGAGAAGGCCATTTCTTTTCTCTTCAAAATGTTATGCATCACATCTCGTAAATCTCTTAAAGGGATTTTTATGAGTTCGATGCGAGTTAAAGTTGCACTTTGAAACTCGTATCAATCTCCAGTAACTTCTGTAAGATCTTATGTGCGAAATCAAATCTCACTTTAGAACTCGCAACGAGCTCCAGTAAGTCCTGTGACTTCACAAGTACAAAACAAAGTCACACTTTGGAACTCGTAATGACCTCTAGTAAGTTCTGCGACTTCACACTTGCAAGGCAAAATTGCACTTTTTACAACGGGGTGAAAATGACGCAGTTTCATTTAGGGTATTATAAATACCCCTCTTTCTCAATCTAACTACTAAGCTTCACGAAAATACACTCTAGAGAGAGAGTTAGGGTTTTAGAGAGAAACCTTTAAACTTCATTGATTGACTCTCCAACCCTCTCTAATGTGCATTTAAGTTATCAATCATTCATGGGTCTTCATTTAATTACCTTTATTGTTAGGTAAGAACAAAACCTTCCTCATTAATTGTTATTTACTTGCTTAAATGCATTTTTATTGCATATTCTTTAATGTTGGAGATTGTTTGAGGGTTAGCTAATTGTTATAGGGATTTTTCGGTAGCATGACATGTCAGCAAAGATAGCAGATAATCCGAAATATATAGCAGACCACATCATTAGAGAAGAAAAACAATCTCGAGTGATTGGCCCTTGAAATGGGAAAAATAGACCTGATCGGGTTTAGTAAACTGATTGGGTAAAATAAACACTGCTAGGAAAGTCAACCGGTAAAACATTCATCCAAGTCAAAGTTGATGTTGCTGGGCGGGGTGGTCAAACTAAACTGATCGACCAGGATAGATCTAAACCCCGATCGAGTAGAAAAACCGATAGGGGAAAGAGGACCCGTTTAGAATGGGAAACGATCGACCAAGAGATGCTCAGTCAAGATAGTAACACAAGTTTAACTATGACTGAAATAAAAAGAAGAATCCTATCTAAACAAGGAATCTAGAACCACATTCCAATAGAGTCCAGATCAAGCAATAACTCTACTCTTCTAGAAGATTGACATCAATCAGAAAAAAAGTCCTAAACTAGAATCTTACGAAGAATCTAATTTAATGTGCAAGATCTTCAAAACAGGAAAGGAGTTAAATACGACATCAACAAGTAACAAGATCTAGTTAAACACTACCACATTTCCTTACTTGTTCAATAAAGGTTAGGGTTCTAAGCATATATAAATAGAACAATATTCTCATTGTATTAAAGAGAGTGATCTAACGATCTAGGAATCAGGGGATCTAACGATCTATGTATCGATCTATACGTAAATAAGTAAAACAACTACAAGAGAGAATGAGATACTGAGTGTGTAATCATTTTATTCATAGTGAATTTCTTCAAGCGTCATCGATAACCGTGGATATTTCACCGCTTTGGGGTTTTACCAAAATACGTGTTATGCTTGATTTATCTTTTTTTTCCTACTTTTCTATATTATCATTCACAGTACGAGCATATCGTATCACATCCACGTGGAGAAAGATGCTTTGATTATTCAACCATAGACTTGTTAAAGCTTCGATCTGCTTACGTGTTAACATTTGGCGGTTGACTTTTCAACGATCTAAAAATCACCGTCAACAATTGGCGCTAGAAGGAGAGTGAAGAAATCAACTTCGAGGTACCCTTATGAACAGACCATAGAAAGAATTCCGATATGAATTCTACATCTAAAACACCCTAGAAAATGACTATCAAAAGTGTTAGGGAGCTCGAAGCAGGAGCCACGGTGATGACAGAATTCAGAGGAAAAAGATTCACGAAGCTTCATAGTATCAAAAATCCATCTAAGGAACTGCTTTCCCATTCCGATAGCTTACGAAAAGAAAAAAGATGTAAGTTGTTGCGAGTCACAAAATTGCTGACCAGTGGGCACCAAAGTGAGCACATCTCCCACCAAGAAACTCATATTTAGAAACCGTAAGAACTGCTGGAAACTATACATTCAAGGATCTCCAAGCCTATATGGTTCATAGCTAGTTCAATCCAACCAATTTTTGGTAGCTCCCACAATATTGAAGAAAACCGATCACGTACAGATTTCTGATCTGACCAGTGAATACTAAAATGGTCATATCTCCCTTTACAGAAGTCTAAATCACAATCTGTAAAAACCATTGGAAACTAGACATCTAGAGCTTTACAAAAATATATAGTTCGCTATCTGGTTCAATATGTGAAGTATTTTATGGCCCCTGAAACATTGATGAAAGTTATTCACGGAAGATTTTATATCTCGACCACCAGACGATAAAATAGAGATAACTCTCTCTAGAAAGCACAAAATCAAGAGCAATAAATTTTGCTATAAACTAGACACATAGAGCTTCTAAAAGATGCATGATTCATACTGCGATTCATCCCAAGGAATTTTTGACGATCTCCAGAACATTGCGGTTTGGCATAAATAAGGGTCTGAGGACATGTTTACCTTAACATGTGTCGGAAACCGAGCCTATCTTGGTATGGATCACCCAATGTCAATTCTCAACTAAACCACTCTTTGTCAATTCAACTGTGAAGGATCCAAGAATAAAACGCCTAGACTCTGAGTTCGGTAAGTAGCCGAGGTAAGTCGAATTATATGTTTAATCTTATGGTTTTATCGATCTATTTCGCAGACAGAATATATATGCATGTTATCGATTTATGTGTTATCCATGCATGTTTCTCTAATACACAATACATAATACACGTGCATAAGTCTATGAACGTATAATGCATGCTTAATTAGTATGTCTGACAACTCTATGGTAGATTTATAGGTGTTGAATTTCGGCAATGATCATTAATAGTACCATGCATGAGTGAATTGCTTCCAAATATTTGGTCTCATTAAGTACATGATTATTATTACGAGTGCGACCACTATTCAAATGCTTGGTATAGAAAACAAGTTGAAAATTTTATCTCGGGGATCAAGTCTTGCCTCGACAGGATGGAATCAAGTTTCATCTTGATGCGTTTATAGGTTTCAACAAACGAGAGACCATATGACCTTGGTAACCCGGTCAGAGATGGAAGAGTAGCATCGGCCTTATATTGCTAACAACTACCTTCATTAATCCAGGGTTTGATCTCTCCTGTTAATATAAAAATTCTATTCTATCAGATATGTTATGTCTTATATGAATAAAACTCATTTATGACTAATCATTATCTTTTATCCTCTGAGAAAGCATATCTTATTATTTATACCTCATAACCGTAAATGGATCCCGTCGGATGCTTTAAAAAAAATCCGAGTAAGTTTCACTCCTCAAACGATCATTAAATGTCATCCTTTGACTAACAATTTGCTAAGAATTTTTATAGTGAAGGGCTTGTCAAGTTTGAGTCAGGTAATGTTACTCTTCGAAAGCTTCTTGATCAGACCTGTCAACAAAACTCCAAATCGTGATTGTAATAATCAATTTCCGGATGACACCACATTATAGGTTGTCAAAGATAGAATCTAATCGGCCAAAAATAGAATCCGATCCATTTAAGTTTCTTGTCAGCTAAGGGTAAAGTCTGGTCTGTCAAAGATTCATGTCGAAAAAGGAAAAAAAAAGGTGGCATGGTCTATGAAAAAAGATCAACCAAGATGTGAGGTTAGATCTTAATGGAGTTTTTACAATGGGTCACATCTATAAAAACTAAGAGCATCCCGACGACTATAACATAAACAGACGAAACACCAAGACACTAGCAAACCCACCAAAAAAAAGGGTGCTAGGGGTGGATTATCTTTTGTATCAGCGTTAGGAGATACGCAAGCGAGTAAATTCGCAAATAGAGTTCGGTAAAAAAAATGCAAGATGCACTTAGAGAAAAATTCACCTCGATAAGTGTTGAAAACCGAACCTATGATGGTAGAAAACACACAATTCGACTATCGGTTGAGTCGAATAAACTATTTGTTATCAGTTGAACCAACAACAACTGAAGAATATATAGGATAAGCAACTAGACTTCAGAGTCATGAGAGGTTTATCATATTCAACTCGGAAAAGATAGCTTCCAAAAGGCTTTATGGGTTTAACATATTAATGAAGAATCCATATTGTGGTCACATTAATGCAAATATCAACCAAACGGCGAGCAATCAACTGTCGGAAGCATAAAATGGCTTCATAGAAACCACAAAATGGCTCCAGGTTGCTCATATGGGTGGCAATATAATTAATCGATCAAGACGACATGTGCAACAATATTTCAATACCACAGCCTTACCAAGATTATTTAGAAAGAACTCTACCACATACAACCGACAAATGAAGCAGCAGAACCTGAGTGTCAGCCTATTTGGGTTACCGTAGCTGTTTAGTTTGGTGGAACTACTCAGCTAATCATAACTGCTTGGTTTACTAAAGGTATTTAGCTATTGCAGATATTTCAGCTCACCATTCTAGCAGATACCCTAACTGGTTACTCAGCAAAGCATAAAAAAAAGGATGCGATGTTAAAAATACTTCGTTCGAATAAAACCTACTTTAACAACTAATGTGGGGATAAGGGGTAGCACAACATAGCAAAGATGTTAAAAATACAAAATCGCAATTGCAAAGCAGTTTTTAGCAAAGTCACTTCTCTAACTCGGTGATTCGACTGATGCATAAAAAAAATAACAGATCGGACCAAAGTTGATCAGTGTAATAAGATAACTAATCAGTCCAAAGTTGATCAATGTACTAAGATAACTGATCAGCCCAAAGTTGATCAGTGTAATAAGATAATTGATCAACCCGAAGTTAATCAGTTTAATAAGATAACTGACGAGTCACAAAGTAATAAGTGTAATAAGATAACTGATATACTTATTAAAAAAGATGGACTAGAATGGAAGTAGGAGTATAAGACATAATCCTATAGATTAATCACCATATATAAGCACATGCAAAAGTCGAGTAGCAGCAGACCATCTCAAATCTCGATGATTTGATCAAAGGATTGCTCGTGACCGAAAATCCAGTCATTCCTTGTAAAAAAAAGGAATTAGAAGGATCGTTACAATTCGTGAAAGGTCCTAAAGATCGTTCGGCTAAAGGAATGTTTAACGATATTCAGAGTGTCACCACTCTACATCAAAGATAGAAACACCCATTACACATATGGGTCAAGATTCTCTAGACTGCACGACCAAATAACGACAAAGGGGAGAAACTGAGCTTTCTCAAACAGGCATCTGCACTCAAAGAAGCATTAAAGATCAGACCAAGTCTGGCCAAACGTTTAAAAATTCAAAAGACCTCATTAAAAGAGAAATTCTCGAGATAAAATCCAAGTAAAAGTGTTTGAAATTTATCTCCGCCATATATAGACATGCCTGAAGACGCAAGTTTGTTGGGGTCAAAGGGTGCTTAGGGGGCCAAATAAGTAGGATGAAAGCAAAGTCCAAAAAAAAAAGTACGGTACATACTCACCAAAACTAACTTGGTGAATTAAAATCACTGTTAAAGGGCCTTCGGGTGATTAGATACCTGATGGAATGCATAGAAAGTTGGATAGGGTAATGAAATTCTCATACTTGAATAACAATTAACTAGATACTCTGCTAAGATAAGTTAAGCTAATGAGATGCAGATCATCCCCCATTGCAACGAATCTTGGGTAACAAACTACTGGAGACGTCCTAGTGACTTAGTTGCTAGATAAAAGACAAGTGTTTATAAATTAAATACCATGAAAATGGTCCCGAAGAACACTACTTTGTAAATATCAAGATTGATCGTGAGCAGCCCAAGCAAGCAAGGTCAAAAACTATTCACACAACCAGCCAAAGATGATCGATTAACAAGATAACCAATCGGGTGAGACCAAGTTCGGTCAGTTAATGAGATAGTTGATCAGGTCAAAAATAATCAGTTAATAAGATAACTGATCAGATCAAAGATGGTCAGTTAATAAGATAACTTGTCACATAAAAAATTATCAGTTAATAAGATAACTGGTCAGACCAAGTTTGACAGTTAATAAGATAACTGGTCAGACCAAGTTTGACAGATAATAAGATAACTAATTAGGTCAAAAACAAATCAACTAATAAGATAGTTAATCAAGATCAAAGATGGTAAGCTAATAAGATAGCTGATCAGGTAAAAAATGATCAGTCAATAAGAAAGTTGATCAAATAAAAAACGATTAGCCAATAAGATGATTGATCAACTCAGTGATCGGTTTAACAAGATGACTGACTGGCCACAAAACTAATCAGTGTAATAAAATACTTGATTAGACTAAGGTAATAAGATACTCAGTATAAAAACCATTAAACAAAATACTTGGTTAGGAATACAGTTTGCTACGGGGTAATCAGGCTCTCGAGCAAACCAGTTAACTAAGCCAATGAGTTACTCAGACTTAAAACCAAACAAAGTGACACTTGGTTCAATTAAGTCAAATAAGATACTCATCTTAGGCAGAAAAAAACACTACTTAGCAAATGACGAGAAAAATTGAGAGCGGCTCAAGAGAATCAATGCAAAGCCAATTAGAACCATCGACTAGAGCAGAGATAACTGATCAATTTAATAAGATAACTGATCAGCACAAAGTGGTCAGTATAATGAGATAGCTGATAGGTTCGAAGGTGATCAATTCATTAAGATAACTGATTAGTCTCAAAGTGATAAATTCAACAAGATAATCGATCAGCTATAAGGTGATCAATTCGATAACGATAACTGATCAGATCTAAAGTGATCAACAAGACTGATCAGGCTTAGAAGTGACCGGTTTAATAAAGATACTTGGTCAGACTGGGGTAATGAGATACTCAATATAAAATCAATTGGAGAGATTCTTAGTTAAGAGTTTGATTGTTATAAGGTAACGAGATACTTGGGCAAATCCATCAGGTATAGTAAAGCATACAAATTGACTGAGCCAATGGGTTACTCAGACTTAAGACTGGTTCAGCACTTGGTCTAATTAAGTTAAGTGAGTTGCATAGTTTGAAACAAAAATCGATAATATACTCAACAACTCGCCAAGCAGATCCTTTCATAAAGTAGATCAAGATGCTCAGCTCAAGTATGTAAGAAGGTATCGTTATTGGTAAAGATTGGTTGGCTGAGAAGCCAACATTGTTAATAGAGTATCAATAACTAAGTATGTCATGTCACCAAAAGTTAGCCAAACAACCAGTCAATACTTGATCAAGTATTCATTATGAGTATGCCCGAATGGACAAACTTAAATACCAATCATCCGTTAAATCACAACTGATCAGTTCAATAAGATAATTGACCAGCCTCATATGATCAGGTTTAATAAGATATCTAGTCAAAATAATGAGTCTAATGAGATACTTAGATGATCGAGTCCAATGACATATTTGATCAAATTGAGAAAGATCGGTCGGAAAGGAAACTGTCTAGATACATATAAAGCAATATCAGCCCTAAAACTAATTGGTTGCAAATAAAGTATTGTCAAATATCTGACATTCAGGAAAGAAAAGGGGGTCAAGACTTTTTCTGGTTATTTTATATTTCTGTTAAGTTTAAAATATGCAAGTATAAGGCTCTAATAGACAAGTACACAAAAAGAAAAAAAGTTAGGAGGTTTTCAAAAGCAAGATTTGGGCCACCTGAGCTAAACCCCAAAAGATGGGTGGAAACTTAGATACGGTGAGTCAAAACCCCCGCTGTGTAAAATGAGCGTTCGGGTTGCCTTGGGCTAACAAGCCTAAATCCTTGTCTACGGCCGAGCGAGCCTCTCGAACAATTTACAAGAAGTGTAAAAACTATGGAACAAATGCAGAAGAGCCAATAATGGTCGAAATTGAATACAAGTAAGTCAAAAGTCTAAATTATATTTATACATATAAAATATCTTTTTCTTTTACAGAAATAGTAGTCGAAAGGTCTACAAAAAAGGGAGATCGATCCAAAAAAAATATCGGTCAAAACGAAGACCGATCTATAAGAAAGATCGGTCAAAAGGAAGAATCTGGTCTGCGAAAGATAAAATCTGTTTGACCAAAAGATAGAGCCTGTTTGGCTAAAGATTTTGGCTGGCCAAGGATAGAATCTGGTTGGTTAGAGTTTCTGGTCAGCCAAAGATGGAGTCTGATTTACAAAAAGGGCCAAAGAACAAGTTATAAAGTCTACGCGGATCAACGAAATGAAAAAAAAGGGTGAGCTATTATGCCTAAAGTATGGTTCTTACTTTGCACATCGACACCAACTACTAAATGACAAAAAATGATGAGGGATAGATTTCGAGCTACGTGAACACCCGAAGAACAATAGCCTCCAACTCGCCATGAATATGTATATATGTGGTAGTGGCCTTTGGGAGTGGATGCTAAGAAGCACAATCACGATGGGGTGTCATCTTACTTTTCTGAGAGCAACGATATCTACTATATTTTTCTCGGCTTGTGAGGAAAGACGCTACCCAAGAAAACCTTAATCAGTTCATCTTGTCATCTTCAACTTTGAAATTTTCAAGCTGTCTCGAGCACCAAAACTTTGAAAGATTGTCAGGACTTTCCTTTAAAGGATATCCTATACGCAACGTTAAAAGTGTTAGGTGGCGGTGTACTATACGGTGAAAGAAAAGATGTTTCGAATAGAAGTAGTGTGAAAAATACAAGATCAGGCTAAGACCCTCGCCTAGAAAGAATTCGAGTGTTAGTAAGACACGTTCAAAGATAAATCCAAGAAAAGGCAAACAAGGATCCGAGCGCTAGTTAGATCCATTCAAATATAGATCCAAGCAAAGCCAAACCAGGATGAAAGAGAATCCGAGCATCAGTAAGATCCACTCAAAGATGGATTCAAGTAAAGCTGAATAACATTAAAAATGGGTCTCAGATTCGCCTAGATGAGCGAGAGGATCTTAGCGTAAAAAAATAAATCAAATCCCCTACGTCGAGTCGCCAAGAACTCACTTCGGGATTGAATAGGGTATTGTTATAGAGATTTTTTGGTAGCATGACATGTCAGTAAATATAGCGGATAATCTAAAATATATGGCAGACGACGTTATCATAGAAGAAAAATAGTCTCTAATGATTGGCGAGCGGTCGAATGAATCGAACGATCAAAATAAACCTAATCGGGTATAGTAAACTAATTGGGTAAAATAAGAACAGTTAGGAAAGTTAAGCGGTCAACATTCATCCAAGTCAAAGTTGATGTTACTCGACGGGGTAGTCAAACTAAACTGATCGGCCAAGATAGGTCTAAACCCAATCGGGTAGCAAAATCGATCGGGGAAAGAGGACCCGTTCAAGTTAGGAAACGATCTACCAAGAGATACTTAGTCAAGATTATTACACAAGTTCAACTACAACTCAAATACAAAGAAGAATCCTACCTAAACAAGGAATCTAGAACCACATTCCAATAAGGACATACTATTATTTCCTCATGCATATCAAAGAGTCCAGATCAAGCAATAACTTTTCTTTTCTAGACGATCGTACACTAATCCAAAAATAATTCCTAAACGGACTACTCAACTAAAAGTCCTACGAAGATTCTAATTCAATGTGTAAGATCTCCAAAAGAGGAAAGGAGTTAAATACGACTTCAACAAGTAACAAGTTCTAGTTAAATACTACCACATTTTCTTACTTGTTCAATAAGGATTAGAGTTCTATGCACATATAAATAGACTCATATTCTCATTGTATTAAAGATAGATATCTAACGATCTAGGTACTAGGGGATCCAACAATCTATCAATCGATCTAAACATTAAAAAGCAAAACAACTACAAGAGAGAATAAGAGATTGAGTGTGTAATCATTTTATTTATAGTGAATTTCTTCTCACCGTCACCGACAACCGTGGATGTTTCCCCACCTTGGGGTTTTACCATGTAAAATACGTGTTATGCTTGATTTATCTTTTATTTCCTACTTTTCTATATTATCTTTCACAAATACAAGCAAATCATATCGCATTCACATGGAGAAAGTGGCTTTGATTATTCAACCCTAGACTGGTTAAAACTTTGATCTGCCTGTGTGTTAATGTTTGGCGGTTGAGTTTTCAACAATCCAAAAGTCATCGCCAACACTAATAACTAGGATTGTTAGGTAGTTATTACCACGTCTAGTTAAGCAAAGTTTGTCTTGTCTTGCATTCTCTGTATTGAGCATTCATATATATTCACTTAGACGTATTTAACTCTCTTTATTGAGTTCAAGTTTTGTAGCCACGGGTGGTAGTTGACAAGCAAATTGGAAAGTCTTGTAGTCAAGGTGTTGGTTGACAAGCAAGTGCCAAGTGCCACTGTAAAAGGCATGTGAGTAAATTAAAAGGTGCTCATGCCAAAAGTAATGGATCAGGGGATATCACTGGGATTGAACCAAAAGTTGTGAGTGGGAAGTGACCATAGCATGAGGTCATCGAGAGTGAGAATCTTTGTATCACTTGAAGGTGTAAAATTATTTTCATATAGTGAAATTTTATAGCATAAATGGCTAACGAGGCTAGCCTTGTGGGTTTTTATCAGTTGGAGGTTTCCCCCATAAAAATTAAGTATTCTTTAAATTTTGTAACTTTTAATACTTTATTTTATCATAGTGTTGTTTTCCAATAAAATTGACTAATCGAAAATGTAGTAAAATAATCGATTAAATGGTAAATAACTTATTCATCTCCCTTCTAGGTTAATTGTATTCGCTTTAGACACATTTTCAGTGGTGTTTAGGTGAGATCTAGGTAGAGAATAAGATAGGTGGCGACGACGCGGTGATTGGGTTTCGTAGTTGGTGGCACATGCTATGGTGGCTGGGTTTTTAGGAGGATGTGCTGCGACTAAAGCCATGAAGGGATGCTAATCGTTGTGTGGTGGTTGGTTTTGTTTTGGGGTTTAGTTGTGGTGGTTGAGTTTAGTAGGTGGCGATTTTTCGCTTTAGGTGGTGGTGGGTGTTCGACTAGATGGATTTTGGGCGATGGGGTTGCTGGGTTCGTGGTTTCAAGTGGCGAGGTTGATGGGTTCTAGGGTTAGTGAAAACATTGGGATCGACGGCGGTATTAGTGGAGATCCATCTTGGATATCAATGGAAATCCAAATACAAAGTTTTAATTTTTATTTATTTATTTATTTGATGGAACTATACATTGGATCTCCACCAAATCAAAAGTTTTAAATTTTTTTTTATCTTATTAGATGGACTGCTCCATCAAATCCATTTAAAATTTTAAATTTTTTGTAAATTTTTTTAAAATTAAATATCAAGTAAAATAGTATTTTCTGAAGAAAAAAAAAATCTAACGGAAGTTGAAAGGACTAAACGAAACAGTAAGGAAATCAAAGGGTTTAAAACGTCTAATACATCAAATTAGAGCAATGTTTGAAATTTTATCCCAAAATATTATAAAGGAGAAAATAAAAGTTAGGGAAAATCTCATAAATATCCCTAAATTATATAAACCATTACTTTAACCACCCTTAATAATTTGGTTTTGAAAAATACCCTAAACTGCCTAAGAGAGCGACAACCAACCATTTCTAGAGAGAGAAAAAGAGTCTGAGAGATTTTAATTTAACTAGAGAGAAAAAATGCCAATGGCGACATTCACAATGTTAGAGAAGACGATGAGAACGCATTGAGAAATGCAACTGTTCGTCGACGATTTTCAAGTCATTTTCAATTCTGAGAATATTTCATGTAACAAGGCATAAAATCTCATGTAAAAAACACAAGATTTTGAGTAGCAGAGGTTGTTTTCACAAAACAAATAGAGGTTGATTTCAGTGGTGACGTGGTGGCAATTTGGGTCAGGCCTGGAGTGCCTAACACATTAAGGCCCGCCACTAAGACGGCATGTGCCAGGTATGGCACGCTAGTGGGCCATGCCTGGCCAAGTCTGGCATGATGGCTCGTGCCATGCAGGGTCGAGCTCGCAGGTACGGCGGGCCAACCGTTGGCCTGCCATTTTTACCAACTGAGTATTGATCGTTGGCCACCAACATTGTCGGTTGTGGCCCAAATTAAATAAATTATAAAGTCACCCTTTTAAATTGCCATTTTATCATTTTTACCCATATTTCCCTTTTCCTATAAATACCCATTCTAATATCCATACACTTTCTACACTATAGTATCTAATTTTTAAATTGTCATTTTACATTTTTACCCACATTTCCCTTTTCCTATAAATACCCATTACAATATCCATACTATCTACACTATAGTAGCTAACTCTCTCTCTCTCTCTCTAATCTCTACACTACTGTCAGTCTCTCTATTCTCTAATATAATTCAATAATTATTTATTTTCTAATTTCTATCATTATTCTCCACTCTCTAATCTCTCCACCAAATATTTCTCTTCTCGATTCTCTCAAGTGTAGGTATTTCTTCTATAAAGTACAAGTTACAATGGCAATTTCTTTTTCTTGAAATTTTATTATTTAATTTTATGTTTATTTTTTAAATTTGATATTTATAATTAGTATATTTATACTTAGTTTTTATTTTTAATATTTACGGTTATTATTTTTTATTCTTAGGTTTTATATTTAATATTTATGCTTAGCATATTTATTCTTAGTTTTATTTTATCTTTAATATTTATGCTAAGTTTATTTATGTTTAGTTTTGAAATTAGATATTTATGCTTAGGTTTTATTTTTAATATTTGTGCTTAATTGCTTAATATTTTTATTCTTAGGTTTTATATTTAATATTTATGCTTATTTTTTAATTTTAATATTTATTCTTAGGTTTTATTTTATATTTAATATTTATGTTTAGATAGTTAGGTATTATATTTGTGCATAGTTTTTAATTTAAATTTTATTGCTTAATTTTTAAATTTATACTTTATGCTTCATAAATCATAAAATTATGTATTTTATTTTATTTTATATATTTATACTGAAAAATTAAAATGATGAATTTATATATTTATAGTTAAGTAAAATTACACCACTATTTTTAATCCTCAATTTTTAAATTTAAATTAAATATTTATACTTAGTATATTTATACCTATTTTTCACTATTGTAATTAAATATTTATGTTAGGTTTTATTTTTAATATTTATGCTCAATTGCTTAGTTATTCTTAGGTTTTATATTTAATGTTTATGCTTAGTATATTTATTCTTGGTTTTTAATTTTATTATTTATTCTTACGTTTTATTTAATATTTAATATTTATGTTTAGGTAGTTATTATGTATTTTATTTTATTTTATATATTATGCTCAAAAATCAAACTGGTGAATTTTTATTTTTATAGTTAATTTCAATTACACCATTATTATTTATACTCAGTTTGTAAATTTAAATTAATTTATGCTTTATTTATGTATTTTATTTTATATAGTTATGCTTAATTAATGACTAATGAGTCAATATTTATGTTGTATGAAATGGATCTTAATCATCCTATTTTTCCGAACGGTTTTAAAATGGACAATAATGACTTTAACCTTTATACACCGGGAGACAGTGTTGTCAATTCGGCTGCAGGAGCAAGTACTTCCTCCATCACATCGACATCACATCCCAGAAAGATGACATTTAATGTATGGGAATGTTTTGACAGAGAAAACGGACTCGACCCAGACAGTAAGGTAAGAACAATGGCTCGTTGTAAATTTTGTAGAACTTTATATACCGGTTCTGGGTCGGGAATGGGACATTCGAAAAGGCATATGGACAAATGCATATTTAAACACGGATAGGTAGATACTACCACCCAAACTCAACTATAACGGAACCTAGACGGGTCTGTTACGGTTGCACATATGTTAGAGAATGTATGGCATGTTATTTTGCGTAAACTGATCAATCGATTAATTTTGGTGACATTGTTTTTTATGAACAATTTATCCCAAAAGCTTAAAACCCTAAATTTAAAGTTGTTTCTAGAAACACCACTCGGAGCGATTTGAAAAAAAAAATTGCACTGAATGAGACAATTTTATCATTGAATTACAGCATCTAAATGTTTCTATTGCACTAACTTCCGATGTTTGGAACGTATGTTCCAAACAAGACTTTTTATGTGTCAAAAAACATCAAACAAATGAGAGGGATAGGGAATTTAAAAGAAAGAATGAAGGGAATATGACATGGCGTGGAAAAGAACATGTATAGCACTAGGCTGCCACCTAACCACCTCGTGGAGGTGCGTGTGCACCATGGGGCCAGAAGGATTCTCTTCCTGTGGGTTACACGCGTCTCCACGGAAGAGAAGCAATGTAACACTTTGCCACACCCTTCTTCCCTCGTGAACCTCCAGTTTTCTTTGATCGAATTTTGGCCTTCGAACTTTGATTTTGAATATATTTTTGGATTACAAACTGGGACTCTCTTACGGACATGAACGTGTATAAAAATTTCACATAAAATGTTGAAATCGACTCGATATACAAAGACGAAAACCATGCACGTTAAATACACTGAAAGTTTCGTTACTTCCAACTCGAAACTCGAAAACTAATGAATGAGTAACCAAAATGGTTGGAACTCAATGATAAAAAATATGAGAACATATTCAAGTCTCATATTTAAAAAAATATAAACAAACAAACACAAGAACACACAAGTATGCCATTTCCTAGATATCGTCATAGAACATACAATTTTACAAAGTTTGTCAATTTAAATCTAATGCATGTGCACACGTTGATTTGTGTCTATGTGTTCTACCAAATGTGCACAACGATGTAAGGACACATATGGATGCAATGTGTGTGTGTGTGTGTGTGTGTGTGTGTGTGCATAAACTCCTTGTAAGAGGAATAAGGTCTTAATATACCTTTGATGTGTAATAAAGCTCACTTATATTGAAAACTCTCATTGCTTGACAAGTTGTCATTCTTTCTTGAGGCTTGAATCACAATGACCTAGATAAATAATAAGTACAAGAGAAACATTGTTTTGGTATGGAATTATGCCAACAATAAAAACCTAACAATCATTCCCTTTTGGAAAATTTCATGTCAAAACAACTATACATATACTAAAATATACAACGTGAAGATTGGTCACAAACACTCCCTCACATTACAATGAGTTTGTACAACCTAGACTAATATCCACCAAGTCTTGAATTCCTTCATGTAGTCTTCTCTTAAAATCACCTAAAATATATCAACTTCACAATCACACATTCAAACAATTTTAGAGAAATCAAATCAAATAAACTCCACAAACTATGAGAGATATACCAAGATTTTCAACCACTCTCATAATTCTTCTAAAATTGCTAGCAAACCAAATACACTTAAAAGCAAAACAAGTGTATGTGTGTGTGAAATTGCTTCAAGCATGTATATAAAGGAGTAATTGGATTATCAACATGCAAACTATTTCAACTTCTATTCAGTTTAAGTTTTTCCATTCAATGTCAAACTGATTATCATCCGAAATTTTTTCTTTAAGATAATAGATCTCAACATATAAGTGTGTATGTGCATGTGGCTCGTTAAACCATTTCTGTTTTTCAATTCGAGCATTTCTAATTTTCAACTATACTTCTTTAAGATTTTTTAAGCTTTGAATCAAAGATTTTTTTATTGATTCTTTTTCAACACTTCTTTGATCCTTTTTTATTTATTTATTCACTTCATGACGACTTTCACTCATCATATTTGTGTAGCCCTTTCCTACATCAGACGGTTGTATAACCAATATGTGTAGCACTTTTCATGAAGGTGCTCATCGAGTTCTATGTAGTTATCAAAGCAAAATGAATACTAACCATAGATCACTTTCATGTACTAGTCAAAAGACTACTAGGTCCATCCATAACCTATATATTTCAAACTTTACTTACTCAAATAAAACATGTGAGAGAAGCAATATATGCACTTTTAAAATCCAAGATTTAAGGCTTAAAAGTGCATGATCTAAAAGCAATACAAAGATATATATATATTTATTTACAATCATTAATTCTCAAGAGAGTAGCTTTCAAAGAATATGAAGCTTATAATTTTCACAGATGCCACTCATCAATCAAGCACACACAAGAAATAATTCATTCATCATGTAAAAGATCTTTGTGTACAATTTCACTAAATGATCTCTAAATGGCAATTTATTTAAAGAGAAACATAAGTATCCTTAACATTTTCTCTAGTATAATATGCCACACGATGTCATGCACACATAGAGTTGAAAAGATGAAATAGAAATCAAGCTTTCAGAGTATAGAAATATATTAGCAAGCTTTTTTCATCATTGAAATGTCTCCACTCATTTTATGAGCTCTCTTGACTTGTATGTCCTCATGATAACAAGTTGTTGATATGTTATCCCAATAGAATAAAGACCAAACACTTTCAACTCAAACAATCACATAAAATGATTTTCTCTAAAAGTCATAACAAATAACGCCAATTAAATAACAAAAATGGACTTTTCTAAAGTCAATCAACAAATTTCGATTATCGCAGCAATATTTGTAAGATAGCTAAGTTCATAACAAAGTTATAGATAAATAGAGATAATCTCACATGTGCACCTTACACTAATGGTAAGAGCACTCACACTTGACCCATTTGGTTTTGGGTGCACTAACACAAAAATCATCACAATCTTTATTGACTTTGATGTTGAACCTAGTATAAAGACTTTCAACAATTTGATTCAAGAGAACATCATTGATACTCATCTCCTCAACACCATTAGCTTTACAAGATTTGTCAAGTTTAGAGTGATTAACACTCTTCTTCACCCAATTTCTATTGGCATGCTTAGAAACAACATCATGCTTGTCAATATCTAATGCCCTAGCATGCTTCAAATTAAGGTTTATCTTCTTATCCCTAGATGCATTTCCTAGTTTGCAATACTCAATATACTTATAACAATTGGGGTTAATATGACCAATGGTATTGCAAAAGTGACAAATAAGAATAAAAGATGAGATTGTTCCTTATGGGTTTGAAGAAGCATTAGTGGGATTACAGAAGTATTAGTGGGAGTTTGTATAGATACATTGTCCTTCTTTTTGCTTTCAGCCTTGGAATGATTGACCTTGGGAGACTTCTTGAAATTCTTTGGTTTAGTCTTCCTTGAAGGAGGTGGTACTGCTACAAGCTTTTCCTCAATTTTCCAGATGCTAATGTCTGCTAGAGGTTGAGCAACATCCATAAATTTCTTCACATTGACCAATCCATTGACTAAGTCTTTCATGACTTAATTAGAAATGCCAATCTCTTTAAGGTGATCTTGCTCTCTATCACTCAAGATAGATATAACTGTTCTTTTTCAAGGACAAGTTTCTCAATCTTTTTAAGCTTTCATTTTATAATTGGCTTATTTCGTTGATAAAATCACAATTAGGGTTAAAAATTGTAAATGGTGGATTAGGATTTGAAGATCTCCCATCATCAAAGAAATTTGACTCCAAGTGCATCAAGGAAGGTAGATTACTTGACTCTACTCTTATTCAAAGAGATGTAGTTGCACACACTCACTTGCATGCATTATCATTTGTTATGCATTGTATTCTCATGTTTTCATGATGCATTTTATGACATTTATCACACTCCACACTTGCACATTTTACATATAAAATAATGTGTTGAGTTTTCCTGGAAAAGAGGATTTTCCTATTCCCGCGGTGTAGGTCACTTGGTTAGCATCTGCCTCTAGTGATTGGTTCTAGGGGGTGCATGCTTTGGGGACCGCAGCCTGTGCACTTGTCTGCACAGCGGTCCCTACTGTGGGTATTCTCCAGTAGGTCCCTGTTACCTATACCGCGACATGTGCTCTTGTATGCACAGCGGTCCCCCGCGATTTTGTCCAGACGATGCACCCTTGCATGCACCGCACCCTGGACAACTTGCCAGAGCCACGGTCCAGCCAGTAGTAATGACAGGATTTGACTGCCTAATTTTAATGGCGTCATTTAGTCAAGAGCTTCATATATATATATATATATATGTGTGTGTGTGTGTGTGTGTGTGTGTGTGTGTGTGTGTGTGTGTGTGTTCTCTTCCCTTCTTTGCCTCTTTAAAGCTTCAGAATCCATTTTCTCTCATTCCTTTTAGAGCTCAAGAATGACTTGCAAAGAAAGAAAGCAAGAACCCATTTTTATTGTCTAAAACCCAATCTCCCATCATGCATTCATGATTCAAGCATTATCTAGCTTCATCTAGGATGTTTCCAAGATTGGGTTTTCATCTATATAGTTGACTTGGTAAGTAGAATATCATATTCATCTATTCACATGTTCTTCCTTACCAAGAAACCTCTTTTATGACTTGTATGCATTTAGACTAGGATTCTAGTTACAAGTTGAGGTTTTTTCATATTGATTCGTTGGGTTTTTGCATCTAGGAATATTTTTCACTTCATATAGCTAAGTTGTATGCATGTCATATAGCAATATGATATCTAGGAATCTTTTAATAGTCATCATTAATTCCTAAATAAGCATTAAATGTGTTGACCTAGTATTTGTGCATTTAGAATATTTTCATATTCACTTTAGGTTGCATATCTCTTCTATTTAAGAGTTAAGTTTTGTATTTACTGTGGTTAGAATACAAGAAGGACCTAATTAATGTTGTTAAATGCATGCAGGTAAAAAAAAAATGAATTTGTAACCGTATAGGTGTGATGTGGTCAACCTAGGTTGTAATCGTTTTTGCAATAGTAGATATGAGGGCTCGATTGGTTGATTACTAGCTAATACCGTGGTTTTTCCCTTGTCGAAAAGTTTCCACGTAAATTCAAGTGTTATTTACTTTCCGCACCTTTACTTGGATTTATTGTATGTTTGTTGTGGGGTGTTTATTTTAAGTAATATTGATTAATCAAAAATATTGGAAATTGATTCGGTTAAAACCTATTCACCCCCCAGTTTAACTAGACACACATAGTAGTTAATTTCAATTGGTATCAGAGCGGGTTCCTACACATAATTAGGTGATCCAAGCTCTTTATGTGCGTGTCTTGTAATTTTGCACTTGTTTGTTTCATTTCGTTTGCATCTCATTCATAAACTCTAAACACTAAACACTAAGAGTGTGAACAGTGGTGGACATGAGGGAGCCTCAAGCATAAGACCCTATTTGCTAAATGAGGTGAACTATGCGTTATTTAAAGGCAAGATTGAGTCATACCATTGCCAAATATATGACCGTGCATGGATGGCAATTGAAGATGGGCACACTAACAATGATTGCTGATGATGGTTGTGAAATCTCCAAGCCTAAGTCTCAATGGAGCATTCAAGAATTTGAAGCTTCCAAGTGGAACAACAAGGCAATGCATGCCATCTTCTGCTCCATCGTTGACAATCATTACAAGTTGATTTAAACAACTAGAAATGCTAAGGAGGCATAGGAGATTTTGGAGACAGGCCATGAAGGAGCCGAAGTAATCAAAGACTCCAATCTTCAAGTCTTCCAAATGCAATTTGAGACCATCAGGTTGGAGGAGCATGAGTGCTTCAATGATTTTCAACTGAAGTTGATGGACATTGTCAACCAATGCCATCAATTAGGTGACCCATACTCGGACAGAAGAATCAAGCAAAAGATCATGAGATATCTTTCTGAGAGATTTGATTCCAAGGTGACAGAACTTGAAGAAAACAATAACTATAAGACAATGAATCCAAGTGAAGTGATTGGGAGGCTTCTAGCCTATGAGTCTAGGAAGACACCTATAAAATCGTCTCCAAAGAAGCAAAAGAGCATTGCTTTGAAGACCTCCAAGGTTAAAAAGGGGGAGGGGGACTCAAATGAGGAAATGACCCTTATGGTGAAAAGGTTTAAGAAGTTTATCAAGTTTAAAGTAAAGGTTTTCGGTCCAAGGGATAGGAAGTGAAGAAGAAGACTCCTTTCAAGAAGGTGGAGAAATCACAAGAGGTGGACTCTAAGAAGAGCATTCAATGTTATGAATGTAGTGGGTTTGGTCACATTGCTCCCGAGTGTGCAAAATTGAAGAAGAAGAAGAAGAAGAAGAAGAAGAAGAAGAAGAAGAAGAAGAAGAAGAAAGGAAAGGCTATAGCAGCCACTTGGAGTGACAGTTAAGACTTGGAAGATGAAAAAAGTCTTCGGATGATGAAGACCAAGTTGCCAACTTCATTGCCTTTTCATCATCTCACAATGGCAAGGAAGTTATGAGTGACGAAGGAGAAGGAGAAGGAGAAGGAGAAGGAAAGGATATGTAAGAAAAAGAAGGTGACTCAAGTGATGACAGTATTTCATCTAAGTCCAAGCATAAAATTGATGAGGAGATGGACTAAGAAGATTTCATGAAGTTCTTTGAGAGTAATAGATTGAAGAAGAAGAAGATTCAAAAGTTAAAAAGGGAGAATCTTGAATTGACCTCCACTTAAGTGAGAAAGTGAAGAGTGCAAGATGATTGATAGAAAGTTTGAAGTTGGAACTAGTTATGGTTAAGAAAAGTGAAGAAAGCTTGAAGAATGAGCTTAGAGAGGCAAAAGAGTTTATTGCCAATATGACCTCTGGAACAAAAAAGAAAGTTTGAAATTACAACCTAGGTTGACCACATCACACCTATATGGTTACTGATCTGTTTTTTCTACCTGTAGGCCTTTAATAACAATAATTGGCTCCTGCTTGTATTCTACCCACGGTAAATACAACACTTAACTCTTAAATATAAGAGATATGCAACATAAAGTGAATATGAAAATATTCTAAATGCACAAATGCTAGGTCAGCACATTTAATGCTTATCTAGGAATTAATGATGACAATTAAAAGATTCCTAGATATCATACTGCTATATGACATTCATACAGCTTAGCTATATGAAGTAGATGCCATAACTATCACAATACAATAACCCAACAAATCAATATGCAAAAACCTTAACTTGTAATTAGAATCCTAGTCTCAATGCAAATAAGTCATAAAAAAGGTTTCTTGTTAAGTAGGAACATGAAAAGAGATGAAGATAAGGTTCTACTTACTAAGTCAACTATGTAGATAAAAACCCAAGGTTGGAAAAATCCTAGATGAAGCTAAATGATGCTTGAATCATGAATGAATTATGGGAGATTGGGTTTTAGACAATAACCTTTCTTTCCTTGCAAGTCACTCTTAAGCTTTAAAAGGAATGAGAGAAAATTGATTTTGAAGCTCTAAAGAGGAAAAGAAGGGAAAAGAACATATATATATATATATGCATATGAAGCCCTAGAAGAAATGAAGCCGTTTTGAATACAGGCAGCCAAATCCTATCATTACTGATGGCTGAATCGTGGATCGAGCATGTTGTTCAGACCGTGGTGAACGCAAGGGTGCACCGTCTGGACAACATCGTGGTGGGGGCCTAATCGGGACACGTCGTTGCAGTGTCGTCAAATATGAACATTTAAGTTCAGCCTCGCAAGGGCGCAAGTCACAGAGACTGGCATAGCGATAAGCAAGGGATCGATCCACAGGGAGGAGGGATTCACCGATCGTCTCTAGTTCCAGCTATTATTACAATACTCTGAGCGGACTCGTGTGTTGCGTGTGCAGAAAAGTGAATAATAATATAACTAAATAACTTATATAAATAATATATACAATGATAGAGGAATGGAGATATGCATGAAATGTGGTTACACTAGGGAAACGACTTAACCGTGACAATCCTCCAAATTATGTTCTAGACTCACCTAATCCTCAAATGTGCAAGTATATCATAGGCTCGTATCCCCTTAATTAATCTCTAATCTCTCTCGATGTCTTAGAGATAGTATCCATATATACCCAAAATCTCTCTCGAGCAATCCGGACAATATATATGAACTCATTAAGCACGTGGAATACAAATCGAGCCCTATACGCTAGCCTAGTGGTTCTAGCACTTTCTAATCAAGCATAGTGAATGTTTATCTAAGCATTGTCAAACGCGTCTCCTCTCCGTACATAGCATCTAACCATGGATCAATTACAAATTAATCAATTAAGCAAAAGCTTTAAGCATTCAAAACATCCATATAACTACATGAGCACAAAAGAAATGTCGGTGGTATTTACTTCTAGGTCAAAGATTCGGTTTAGTTAACTCCCTAGGATGGCTAAACATGGGAAACAAGTTTACCTAACATCTACATGCAACAAAGTGATTGGTATATCATTAAGAACATTCAATTTAGGTTAAAGATTCATCCTCTTGATTAGGGAATTTTTCCACAATCAATTTATCATCCAATCCTGTCACGTGGATGGATAATCGTGTCTTAATACAAAGACCCATTAAGAACAAGGATATGAACCAAGGTCGATTTAGCAACTAAAAGCTTAAACTAAAACCTTTTCTACTCTTTGGGGCTAAAATCCCTATTACTCAAATTACTCAATACATGGAATTTCAAGTCATCCATCAATCAATCAACAATCATGGGTATCTAATTTTTACTCTAAATTACTACTACTCCTAAACTCAATCATGGACACATATTGATTTCTAACAATTCATACACATACATATCATATTAAGAGCATAAAAACACATATATCAAAGAGCAAAACAAAACTCAAATGAATTTAAGAACAATCAATACATTTATTATACAAGTGTAGGTTTACAATATCCCTAAATTGGTGGAATACATCAAAGAAAACAAGAAATATAAAGAAATGAGTAAAAAGAAACAAACTCTTGAAGACAAACCCTCAAAAGATGCAAAGATGCTCAAATCCTTCCTAGCTCAATTTTGACTCCTATTTCCTTTGTAATCTACTCTAAGATTGATGGAGGAGATGTAAAATGGTGAGGTGGAGGTGTATGGTGAGCTCCCATGGAGGAAAAACCTCCATGGGAGCAAGAGATGGAAGAAAATGGAAGAAAATGGAAGAGAGAAGAGAAGAGGAGTGAGAGGGGAAAAGAGGGGAATAGCGCTCTCAAGAATGAGGAGAAAAGGGTTATTTATAGTGTGGGAGGTTAGGACAAGACTTTTGGGTGAAAAGACAAGAATACCCCTCTGAAAATGGCTGAAAAATATATTTCTACCCAGATGTGCGGTTCGATGTGCTGTACGCATCAACATAGCGAACCGTACATCACTTTTTGGAGCTTGCTGCCCAAAAATGCAATACAAAACATGGTTCGCAACTTGGTCTCGCGCGGTTGCGTACCGTACTTCTCTATGCACTATTACAAAAACGATCATAACTTTCTCCAGAAAACTCAAAATCATGATCTGTAAAGTGCGTTGAAAAGAAGACTTCCGTGGAATTTCGAAAATTGGTTATGGGCAATGTAGTTCGATCTGAGGAGGGAAATATAATCTTTCAAAGTTGAGATGTCTGCACAAGCTATTCCAAATTCTACCCTTTAACCTACAAAACTCTTCAATTAAGCTCAAATACCTTCCATAAGGAACATGTACCTACACAAAACTCACAAACACATAATATACTAAAATATTCTCGAAAATAAGAACAAAAGCTAGGTAATGGGGACCTCAAATAGGTATATAAATCTTTCCGATCAGGGTCGTTGTGCATGCAAGAGCACAGACTGTGGTATAAGCAACAGGGGCCTACTAGAGAATACCGCAGCAGGGACCACTATGCAGACAAGTTCACATATCACAGTCCCTCAAAACATGAACCTTCTGGAACTAACCGCTGTTGCAACTGCAGCGAAGGCAGGTGCTCAGCTAGCGACCTGCACAGCGGGAATAAGAAAATCCTCTTTTCCAAGCACACTCAACACACTATTCTATATGTAAAATGTGCAAGTGCGGAGTGTGATAAATTTCATAAAATACGTCATGAAAACATGAAAATACAATGCATAACAAATGACAATGCATGCAAGTAAGTGTGTACAACTACATCTCTTTAAATTAGAGTAGAGTCAAGTAATCTACCATCATTGATGCACTTGGAGTCCATATCTTCAAATCATAATCTACCCCTTACAATTTCTTACCTCAATTGTGATTTTTTCAACAACATAAGCCAATCATAAAATAAGACACTTACAATCTCCCCCTTTGGCTATTTCGTGACAAACCATCACTCACAAAGCAAACTCACAACAAACAAAAAATAATGTTAGTCAATAATAATTTCTACATTATAATAAGCCCTATAATATAAGTCTTGAACATCTTCAAGTCAATCCAAGGCTTGTAGATGATTCAACCTACACACAATCAACAAGATAATGCCTTCCAAGACCAATTGTGTTTGAGGTGCTTTCAACAAAAAATAATTGCAATAGCTATAGCAATTAAATCAATACAATCAAATAATGTAATCATGTCATGCTATGCAATGCAACATGCTCCCCCTCAATGATTACAAAAACTCTCCCACAGAATAAACTCCCTCTAAATGATCAATCTCCCTTGATATACAACTTATTATAAACTTCATAAGGTCATTCTCCTAACATATGAGCCTATGTGAAGTTTCAACAAATTCATCCACTTGAGTTTTGATCAAATCATCTATCTTCTTAACCTCTCTCAAAGCATCATATCTTAGTTTCTTAAGACTCTTAAGTTTAGCCATAAGCTTGAGATCGGTTGTATCAAACTAGAGTACTCCTGATGCGTTTGATCAATCTCATTGTCCATGGATGCTAGACAACTATCCTCTAGCTTTGTGTAAGAAGTCATAAGAGCAACAAAGTTGCTAACATATTTTTCTTCACATAAGGAATCATCAGTTAAACTTTCCTCATTGCTAGAGCTTTCATCACTCTAAGTGGTTGCCATAGTTTTGCCTTTCTTATCCTCCTTAGTATTTTCAATAGGACACTTCGAGGCATAATGACCACACTTTCTACACTTAAAGCATTGAACCTTGTTATTGCTCCTAGCCTGACCACTCTTATCATTCCTTGGACTGGATGACTTCCTAACTTCATTTCCTTTAGATAAGCTGCCACAAAGCTTGACACCACTTCTCATGAACTTCTTGAATTTCCTAACCAATAGAGTCATCTCCTCATCCTCATCATCATTTTTCTCTTTAATGACCTTGAGAGCTATGCCCTTGCTCTGGGGTTTCAGTTTTAAGCTCATCTCATATGTTTGAAGCGATCCAAGAAATTCGTCAATACTTATGTCATCAACATCTATGCTTTCTTTAATAGCTGTCACTTTAGCCTTGAACCTCTTGGGTAAAGACCATAAGGTCTTCTAATTAAATCACTCTTGGGAGATTGGCACACCAAGCGCTTGGCATTGATTAGCAATGTTGAGAAGTTTAAATTGGAAGTCTTCAAATTTATCATCTTCACTCATTTGTAAAATTTCAAATTGTGATGTAAGCATTTGAAGCATTGATTTCCTTACCGCCAAAGTTTCCTCATTGGTAACATGGAGAGCATCTCATACTTCCTTGGTGGATTCTAAGTTTAGAATATATAAGAATTGGCGACTGTCAACTCCTCTAAAAATGGTGTTCATAGCTCGGTGATGCCACTTAGCCAATTCAAATTCAGTAATCGTCCATTCACTCATTGGTTTTGAAATTTTGGAGTCGTCTTCTAGTATCTTGCTTAGAGGTGTATATCCTCTCTTCAATAGAGCAGATGTATGCTTTCATCCTTAATTTTCAAAATTCATAGCTATGACCTTTAAGTAATGGAGGTCTCGAATTTGAAGCCCCTTAGGCCATTATCTCTTCTTGTAGCACCATGACTTCAAAGCTTTGTACTTAACCGCGAGTGTATCACGGATCTCGTTAATTTTCACTAACGACCCACCTTGATACCAATTGAAAATGAAACAAATATTATGGTGTGTAATATTAATCTAGAGGGGGGTGAATAGATTTTAATTAACTTTTACCCAATTTTCGTTAAGAGTCAAGTTGACGAAAATACCCTTATCTAGTTACAAAGATATCACAAGTGTAATAAATGCGGAATTAGTAAAAACATTTGAGATATACGTGGAAACCCTCCAAATGGGAAAAACCACGGGCTGATGAGTGTACCACACTAAAACCTCGAATCCACTAATGATAAAGGAATTACAACCTAATCCCGGTTTAATCCTCCACCACTACCTAATCCCGGTATAAGTGAACCTAGTTCATCATGTTTGTGCTTTAAGCTACCTACTCCCAGAAGCAACACAAGTCTTACTTCTCAATGAAGAGATAAAGTGTCCTAAATGAATATATTATGATATTCAATGAACAAACAAGGCTAGGAAACCCTATATGCTTATCTAGGATAATGAGATGATAATTAATGCAATCCTAGATATCAAGTGCTAAATGACATGTTCAAATAGCCTAGCTAAACATAGATCAATCAATCCTATGAAGCTATCACAATACAACACTCAATCAAGTCATCACAACAATCTCTAATTTGTATCTAAAATTATTCTAAGAGAATACAATTAATTAAAGAGATGGTTTAGTAAGCAAAACACTTAACTTGTAAGAAGATAGTGAAGAACTTACCAAACAAGATGTGATGAAGCAGCCCTATCCATTGATGCACTCTAAATGAACTTAGATGATGCAAGGTGAAGATTTAATGCTCATGGGAATGCTTTTAGTGATTAAAAATGAGTTCTTGGAAGTGTTTTTCCTTTGAAATGTGTTCTAAGAAAGAAATGTGATATTCTGAACTCATACACGACCTTAAGGCATTGAGTTATATATATATATATAAGATCCAATCAAAGTGAGGTCGTTTTGGAAAAAACGTTCCAGCTTCCTCTGCGTGCGCTGACGACTTGCGCTGGTTGAGTAGCATACAACCTATTTTTAAAACAGGCACTGGACGAGTGGCGCATCCCAAAAGCACAACACAAGCGCAGATTCTTTGGGATGTTTGCGCTGGTGAGGTTGCGCTAGACGAGTGGCGCACCACCAGCGCACGCCCACATTTATCAACTACGCGCGGGTGCAGCAGCTCAGCTCAGTGGCTCAACACTAGCGACAGTCCATTGTGAAAGTTGCGCTTGTGAGGTGCGCTGGTCGAGTAGCGCACCACCAGCGCAAGACCTATTATTTCAACACTCAAATGCATAAAAACAATAAGTTCAAGAGTGATGAAATTGTATCATATTTTAATGTCTAGCATGACATACAACTTTCATAGCAAGATGCAAATAGGTCAACAAGAGTCATTTAAACTAAAATGCACACAAGAAAACACTCAACATATAAGATCAATAGTTATGTATGAATATGTGAGTGTGTGCAACTATCTCTTCAAAGTAAGTAAGCACAAGAATTTTACCTTTGATGCTTCTCCTCTTGAGGTCTTGAGAGCCTAAGCTACCCTTACATGAACCCCAATAATATGGTTGTTCACGAAATAAACCAATCAACAAATGAAGACTTTTCAGAAAATACAAACACGGTTAATTTGTCTAAAGCTAACCTAGAGGGGGTGAATAGGTTTTTACACCTCATTTCAATCCCTTGAAACAAATAAAGGTTTGTCCCTCTAGATTGCTTTGTATCACATTATAATAACAAATGCAAGATCAAGTAGACAATTGAAAAACATATTCAATTTAAGCATATAAACTAAAGTCTACAATTTGCAAGTGAAGAATTCAATCTAAACATAGAATGATTAGTACTTGTATTTATATATATAATCAATATTTACAAATACAAGTAAAAGAATGACTATATACAAATAAATCAATTTAAAAATTACTATATATATATATATATATATATACATGTTTGATCGAAAGAGTGTTTGCATCATAAGCTATTCAAAAATCTTGTTTTCAAAGATAAGAAATAATATGCCAAACAAGATATAACCAAACAAGATATAACCAAACATACATACAAAAACAAAGAGTTAGAGATAGGGACATTTGACATATTATTTTTACGTGATAAAACCTCCGAAAAGGAAACAGCCATGGGTTGATACCATAACCACTGGCCAACTATCTTCCATAAGACGATAGAAGTACACCCTCAAAAGTGACCAATCAACATGATACACTCTCTATTGGACATAACTTCTACCCAACCCTCGAGCCTTCTAACAAAAGAGACATAGCCAACTTTCTATCCAAGACACATCTCATGTCTCTATAAATTTTGCTTGTTTGACTATCTAGATCTCAATCCTAGCCAATACTTCTTGTTTAACTATCTGGATCGTTCCGATCATAACTAAGACTTCCTTGCTTGACTATCTGGATCATTCCAATCATAGCCAAGACTTCATGCCTTTTACAAGGACTTTCTAATGTGATCAAATGTATGCCAATGCCAACATATACAACATAGAATATGTGATCAATATATCCTATGGAAACTAGATATGAACAATGAGCACACAATGTATGTTATCTAGTACATAATCCAAATAAAAATGTCTTCATACAAATTATGCATATACGTATGAAATGTATGGATTATATACACTTCATCAAGAACAGGACTTAGGCATTAAAGAGCACAAAATATGATTGCCTAGCTCTTTAAACTTGAACAAAAATCTAGAACATGTAAAACACAAAAACATGCCAAGTTCTATGTTCTATTCACGTTGATAAAGCTTGAAAATACATCATATACATAAGGCATATATTCAAGACTCTAGAATCATGAGATATGACCAATAAGATTTTCTAACAATCATTTAGAGCACATATTCAAAAAATAATTAATTAAAACACAAAAAGGCCCTAAATATTCAACTAATTGTGCTAATCCTAAATATGTTCAATTAAAGAGTTCTAGCACGTGTAAAGGCTATCAATCATCAAAATACAATCAATAGAAGCACAAATAGCCTTAGATAAAAAGCTAGTCATAATACAACTTACAATCATGTGAAAACATAGATTTGTGAAAACCTAACTCACATACATGTCTCTAATCAAGCACAACTAGCTTACAGCTGAAGCTTTATCTCTTAATAGCATTTTTTTCAAGTTACATACATGTAAAGAAGAAAAAACCCAAGGCAAATGAAGCTCATAAAGCTCAAAAATAAATCAATTACCTTGACAAAATGTGAAGACACAACATTAGGTGTAGAACCACTACAAAACTTAAATAAATAACTTCAAAGTTGCTTAGAGATGATATAGAACTCTAATACTAAGATTCCCAAACTTGAATCACTCAAATCGGATGAGAAATGAGTGAGATACGGTGTTTGGAAGTTAAGAGAATCTGGAAGAAAATTTATGCACTTTTTCTTCTTCATCAAACAAATAAAAGGGATGGGGAATTTAAAAAGAAAGAATTGAGGGAAGGTGAGTGGCATGGGAAGGAACACAAGTGGCACTAGGTGACACATTACCTAACCACCCCGTAAAGGCGTGTGTGCCCTACTGGGCCAGAAGGGTTCTCTTCATATGCTTTTAACGGTTTCTCTCAGCATATTATGTGCTTGTGCAATTTTGCATATTAAAGGGAATTTTTAGAAATTATACATAGCTAACAATTTCATTTATGTCTAGATTTTTGTACGTTTTAAGTTGTCTATCGTATAATCCATTGAGCAATACTTTGCATCAACCATGTCAAAATATTCGGACTGCAACTATGGCTATGGTTTAGATTTCAATCCCGATCACATTGATAAGTTGAACCGAGTTCTCTTAGTTATGATCATTCATGTGCTTTATCCTATTACAAAGGAAGTTCCACATCATATGGATTTGTGGAGATGAACATCACAATTTAGAAGTCAACTTGTTTTAAGCCTTTATCCAGTTTCAATTACACCAGGATACTCTTTTGTAAGTTCCTCAATTTTTAATTGGTTTATTTCAATTGATAAATCACAATTGAGGATTAATTTTTAAAGGTAGATTATGCCTTATTGCTCGTGATCAAGCTTCAATGCAACATCAAACCCAAGAGCACTTCAAAGGTATATCTTAGCATCTTGCTTAAATCTTTAAAGAGATTTAGTTGCACACACACACACTCCATTTTCATTCTTACATGTTCATTTTGCATTGTGCATTAGTGCCTTTTTGTGTGCATTCCATTGTGTGCTTAGTGTGTTAGTTTTTCATTTTGGCATCCCCATACAGGGCAGTGCACGAGTAATTATGCAGGTAGGCTACCCGCGTAGCACCCATGCATCTAGGTCTGATGTCTCTCTATCTAGTGCTTAGCGAGGGCACATGCGCTAGTAATACGCAGGTAAATGCACGGGTAGTTACCCGTACAGTACCAGCGTAATGGGCTTGGAAGGTTTTTCAGAGTCCCGGTACGTAGGCACAACCTCGGATAGTGTGTGGGTCCTACCCACACACTACATTGTCTCATTGCAGTTTTGGGTTTTCGTCTGCTTCATTTTTACACCTTTATATATATCATCTTCTTTCCCAATTAAACCTAGATCTTTAAAATTAAAAGCCCTAAGTGAGAGAAGTTGACTCTTACTGAGAGAGAAATCTAAGAACCCATTTTTAGTCAACCAAACTTCATTCCATGATCATTTATCATCATCCTTGCATCATCCAAGCATGAGTTTTCTTTGACTAGGTAATCTCTACATGCCGTAGAATTTCTTGTTTTCATTCTTATGCCATGTTTACCTAGGAATAGCATTTATTGGTCATTAAATGCAAATCTTTGTGTTTAATTGCATTTATAACATGCTTGGGTTGTTGATTGTCGGTTGCGGTTTGTATTTTGTGATAGCTAGGGTTTATGACTATTTTACCCTTCTAGCTAAATCTACTTCCACTTGCATTTAGAGAATTGATATCTAGGATTTGCATTTATTGACATCATTAATCCTTAGATAAGCTTAAACGTGTTAACCTAGAATTTTTACATCTAGAATATTTTCATATATTCACATAGGTTGCATATTCTCTTCATGGTTGTTAAGCTTTGTGACTAAGTGTTTAGTGCACAAACTTCTTAGTCCAAGATCACTATTATAGGCTTGTTGGGTAGAGTGAAAAGGTTAGTAACCTTGGATGGTGCGATGGGAGGTCAACCTAGGTTGTAAACTTTCATTCAAGTAGTGGATTTTGTGGATCGTGTGTGGCTAAGTGGTTAGCCCGTGAGTTTTGCCCAGTTGGAGGGTTTCTCACGTAAATCAAATACTTGTGTCTTTAGTGTTTTTATGCATAATTATGTTGAATTGAATGCTTGACAATATGGGGTAATTTCATTAATCAATTGATTAATCGGAAAAAATGTAATTAATTCGATTAAAACCTATCCACCCACTTTTAGGTTTATTTGACACACTTTATGAAAATTTCAATTGGTATCAGAGTCGGCGCCTAAACATACTTAGGTGATCCTTGTTTTGTCTGTGTATTGCTTCTTGATTTTTGTGTGTTATATTACATTTGCATCCCATTCATTTTTTGCCCAAACACTATGAGTGAGGTAGAGATTAGTAAAGAGGGAGCATCAAATATAAAATCACCTTTACTTAAAGGTGATAATTATGCATCATGGAAAGGCAAGATGGAGTCTTATATTTGCCAAATAGATGACTATGCATGGATGGAAATTGAAGATGGCTATACTCCTCCAACAATGACCACTAAAGAGGGAAACGAAGTTCTCAATCCCAAGTCTCAATGGAGCACACAAGAATTTGAAGTTTTCAAGTGAAACAATAAGGCAATGCATGCCATTTTGTGTGTCATGGATGATAACCAGTACAAGTTGATTCAAACAACTAGGAATGCTAAGGAGACATAAGAGATCTTAGAGACGGCTCATGAAGGAACCGAGGTAGTCAAGGACTCCAAGCTCCAAGTTCTCCGAATGCAATTTGAGACAATTAGGGTAGAGAATGACAAGTGTTTTAATGACTTCCAAGTAAAGTTGATGGACATTGTGAATCAAAGCTATCAACTATGTGATCCGTACACAAATAGAAGGATTAAGCAAAAGATCATGAGGTCACTTGCTAAGAGATTTAAGTCCAAGGTGATAGCACTGGAAGAAAATAGCGACTACAAGAAAATGAGGCAGAGTGAAATTATTGGAAGGCTTCTAACCTATGAGTCTAGGTGGACTTTTACACCTATACCTCCCAAGAAGCAAAAGAGCATAGCCTAGAAGACCTCTAAAGTAGAAAAGGATGAGGACAACTTGGATGAGGAAATAGCCCTTTTGATGAAAAGATTCAAGAATTTCATCAAATTTCAAAAGAAAGGTTTTGAGTCCAAGGGAAAGGAAGTGAAGAAGAAGACTCATTTTAAGAAGGTGGAAAAATCACAAGATAATGACTACAAAAAGGGCATTTAATGCTATGAATGTAATGGCTTTGGCCACATTGCTCCGGAGTGTGCAAATTTGAAGATGGAGAAGAAGAAAGGAAAGGTAATGGCTACCACTTAGAGCATAACAAGATTAAAGAAGATTCTTTAAGTGATGAAGAGGTTGTTCTTAACTACACGGCTTTTGGAGCCTCCTTATAGAAGATGTAGATAAAGACACTAAGGTCTTAAATTATGACCTTGAAGAATGAGTAAATGAAGAAGTACCTAGAGGTGTGATTAATGAAGCTACTTATGTGGATGTTATTAATATGATAACAAATGACACTAGTAATGACTCTAGTAATGAGAGTACTTCTTCTCATTATACAAGTGGAAATGTAGAGGATATGGATCTTGAAGGGTTCATAGAAGACTTTCAAAGCTCAAGATTGAAGATGAAGAAAGAGATTCGAAGACTCAAAAAAGATAATCTCAAGCTATCAACCTAGGTGACTCACTTGAATGAGAAAGTGAAGAGTGGAAAAGAAATTGAAAAAAGCTTGAAAAAATAGCTTAAAGAAGCAAATAAACTATTGCTAAGATGACTTCAAGCATGAAGAAGTTTGACCATATATTAGGAGTTGGCAAGAAGCCATGTGTCAAGAGAGGTCAAGGGTTTGAAGATGACAAGAAGACCTCAACTCCAAATGAGACGGTGTTTGTCAAAAGCATGGATATCAAATAGTCTTCACCCCACAACACCCTAAGAATAAGATTGAACTAGGAGAGTGCTCAAAAAGTATTCAAGTGAAGACAACATCAATGGTACAAACTCAAACTCAAGCTCAATCAATGAGAGCTTCACACATTAGCTTTCCTCAACAAAGTCTCCACCCAGCCAAGAATCAATTCATGCATGTTCAACCAAGGAAGAAATCTTCTCTAACTCAACAAAAAAGGAGAAGGGAACCAATCCAACACCAAAGGAAAGCTCAAAGACATGGGAAATCACCTTTGTACTCACAAAGGAACGGTATGACCCCTCATTTTATTCTTACATGTCATTTTTGTGGTGTTGATGGTCATATTAGACCAAATTGCTTCAAGTATGTCAAAATGTGTAGAACTAAAGCATGATTGAAAAGAATTGAGCTAGAGCCAATATGTATGTGTCTAGGAAGTCTAAAGTCAATGATTCTAGAAGAAATGTGATGACTATGTCCACTAGGAATGAAATTGTGTCACCTAAGTGGATTAGAAAGGATGAACCCATATGTCATTGTGTTAAGGTTTCACCCATATACTTAACTAGGTCTAATGGACTTAGTAGAGCTATAGGGACTTATATTCCCCATTGACTTGGTTTGTGAATGACCCCATATAGAGAGCTCAAGCAAAAAGAGCACCCTCACATTGTTGAAATAAGCAGAAAATTGATCAACTTTATGCTCTTTAACTAATTGCTTGCGAATCATGGTTATATATATATATATATTTATATTTATATATATATATAGATACGTAAGGTTTTTTTTAATAAGTGTGTATTTACCTTGTTTGCAATCCATGTTTCATTTATGTTCAAACACGCAGTTCTGGACTAGAAAAATTGATTGGGAAGTACATTTGATTGACCTATAATTTATCTTCATGTTATGAGAACTTGATGTTTACATGCTTAAATGTTATGCATAGCTTATGTGTGTGAAATTGTGTGTGAAAGCTTCTGACAAGGCCAAACTTAATAAGGACCTTGTGTCCATTATAAATAAGGATGTCTCACCCAAATTTAGTTGTCTCTTTTCATAATGGTTGAACAAGGCAACAACCAATAAGTATTTCATATCCATTCAATCAATAGGGATTTTATATCCATGTCTTGGTTTGTCATTAAGAATTGAAAAGGTTGTTTGTGTGTGTTGAAAATTTTCAATGCTATATCTTGTTCATTTTTTACAAAAGGGTACAAATTGGTTTGACTTCTTTTGGAAACTCTTTTGATTTTTGCTTTGCCAAATACCATGCTTTGAAAGTTAATGTTGCATGTCTTCCATCCAAGGCAATAATTTCACACATTCTCTTAAAAATCAAATCTTCTTGCTCTTCTCTCTCACTTAATTAAGTTGCATAAAGTTGATGTATATAATTATGCACTTATCTTTGATGCTAATAACTCTCTTTGTTAATGTGGCTCATTTGAGGAATACCCTTTTTGTCTATCTTGTGACAAAAAGGGGGAGTAGTGTGGATTTAGGGGGAGTTGAGAGTGGCATGGGTTTAAAGGGGTTGAGATTTGCTTATGAGGAGAGATTGACCTATTGAAGGGTAGTAACTCATTTAAGGGGAGCATTTGCATTTGCATTGCTGTTTGCTTTCTTTTATGCAAATTACCTTTATTTTTATCTTTTATTACTGATCACCTCACATACAATTGTCTTAAAAAGTATAGTCTCATTGTTTTGTAGGGATGACTATTTTACAAGAGAATAATTGAAGATCTAGTATCTAGGTTTCTCATTGTAATGTAGAAAAACTTTTTATTGACCTCTTGTCTTTAATTTTTTTTATTCTTGTGAAGATAATTTGTGAGTGGTGGTTTTGCCACGAAATAGCCAAAGGGGGAGATTGTAAGTTCCTCAATTGTTGATTGGTTTATTTCGATTGACAAACTACAATGTGGGATTAACTTGTAAGGGTAGATTAGGCCTTACTTCTCGTGATCAAGCTTTAACGGCATCATCAAACTCAAGATACTTCAAAGGTATATCGCTTAGCACCTTACTTAACTCTTTGAAGGGATTTAGTTGCATACACACACTTCATTCTTATTCTTGCATGTTCATTTTGCATTTGCTTTAGTACCTTTTTTTGTGCATTCCATTGTGTGCTTAGTGTGTTAGTTTTTCTTTTTGGCATCCTCATACAGGGCAGTGTGTCGTAATTGCATGGGTAGTCAATCTGCGTATCTAGGTCTGATGTCTTTCTTTGTCCAGTGCTTTGCACAGGCATATGCGCTAGCACTGCGATGGTAATGCGTGGGTAGGTACCCGTACAGTACCCGCGGCGAGGGTTCTACCCACGCACTGTCGTTTTTACACACACACACACACATTTATATATATATATATATCATCTTCTTCTTCCCCAATTAGACCTAGATCTCTACAATTAAAATCCCTAAGTAAGAGATGTTGACTCCTAGTGAGAAAAAGATCAGAGAACCCATTTTTACTCAACCAAACTTCATTCCATGACCATTTAGCATCATCATTGCATCATTCAAGCATGAGTTTTCTTTGACAAGGTGATATCTACATGCCCTAGAATTTCTTATTTTTATTCTTCTGTCATGTTTACCTAGGAATAGCATTTATTGATCATTAAATGCATGTCTTTGTGTTTAATTGCATTTATAACATGCTTGGGTTGGTGATTGTTGTTTAAGATTTGTGTTTTGTTATAACTAGGGTTTAGAACCATTTTACCCTTCTAACTAAATCCACTTGCCCTTGCATTTAGAGAATTGATATCTAGGATTTGTATATATTGAAATCATTAATCCTTAGATATGCTTAAACGTGTTAACCTAGAATTTTTACATCTAGAATATTTTCATATATTCACATAGGTTGCATATTCTCTTCATGGTTGTTAAGCTTTGTGACTAAGTGTTTAGTGCACAAACTTCTTAGTCCAAGATCACTATTATAGGCTTGTTGGGTAGAGTGAAAAGGTTAGTAACCTTGGATGGTGCGATGGGAGGTCAACCTAGGTTGTAAACTTTCATTCAAGTAGTGGATTTTGTGGATCGTGTGTGGATAAGTGGTTAGCCCGTGAGTTTTGCCCTCCAATTCTCACATAAATCAAATACTTGTGTCTTTAGTGTTTTATGCATAATTATGTTTAATTGAATGCTTGATAATATGGGGTAATTTCATTAATATTGATTAATCGAAAAAATTGTAATTGATTCGATTAAAACCTATTCCCCCCTCTTGCTAGGTTTATTAGACACACACTTTAATTGAATTTCATCTTTTAGCAAGAAGTTCTCTTCATGGTTGGTATATTTATCATGGTTGCTCTCATATGGACATCCAACTTTCAAACTTTAGTGAGTTGCCAGTAAACTATAATAATGAGCGATACTTTTGCTGATGGAACGAATGTTGTGAACAACAACACAATGTTACAAAGATTGTTGATCCATCTCCATTACAACTCACTTTAAAAGTAGATGGATCATCTCAAGATCCAACATTTGACAGGCAAAATAATGATCATGTTTTTAAAGTTCAAGTGTCATACTGATCATCCTCAATTATGCTACAAACTCGTCAAATAGTACAAACTCTTGATGAAACGATATTCAAAGCGAACATGAAAACACCAATGAACTCTCTGACATTTCTTTTATGATCCTTACAAAATTATCCTCTACTGTTATACCTACAATTCACTTTGTTTAGTTGAAGTGAATGAATGTAATAATAGGTTTTGAGATTACTTATTTTCCAATGTTTATGAAGAATAGAACTTTGATTGATGAATTGGTTGCCTTAACAAGGAAGAGATGTGGTATTTTCTCATTCGATGGATGTAAACATGTTTGACTTGTCAGTAGGGATGATAATGGGCCGGGTTCGGGTCGGGTTGTACTGGATCCAGACTCAGACCCATCAAATATTTTAGGACCTAAACCCGAATATTTTTTACGGGTTAGGGTTCGGGTCTAGACCCACAGACCCACAATCTATCAAATAACGATTTTCATTTTTTTTCCTCGATCAGTTTATCTCCTCATTAGTTTAGTTTTTATACTTCTCATAGGTTTTAGAAAAAAAATAGAACAAAGAAATGTCAATATACACAAGCACCAAAAATCTCAATCTCATTCATTTTTTTCTCAACAAGATGGTACCGGATCTGAATAAAAACAAAAGTTGAGACCAAAACACTACAAAAAAATTCAAGATCTCCATCCAGACTGAACCTGAAGTCATTCAAACACCATAACCAAGCAACCTTCAATTGGAAAATAAAATAAAAAATTGAAAAAAATATAGATGTTTTCAAGAAAATAGATTTGAAACAATCATCAAACCATCAATCTTTAGAATTTGATATCACTAGTTCTCTTCAAACAACCAATAAACCACCAAACCTACAAATCTCACAAAAAGTAAAATTAAATAATAAAATAACATCCACTGAACCATCAAACCTTCAAATCTCACCAAAGCAAACTTAAAAAAAAAAATAACACTCTGTAATGATCTTCTTCAACATCATCTTCAGTCTCTTGAAGTTATTAGATCATCCTCTTCACTCTCTCAAAACAAATGTCATCTCTAGTGCAAACCATTCAAAATCCAAACAAAAGATTTGAAATGAGATGGGTTTAGACAGAATGAAGAGGCATGAAAGCATGAGAGAGAGATATTTTAGGTTTAGGGATTTGAGAGTACATTGTAGTAAGTATATATATATATATACACATACCATGTCATCTATTGGGTCCACGAGTCCGGGTCCGGGTTTTTCAACTAGACCCGGACCCAGACCCGAACCCGATACGGATCCTCTATACTAGACCCAGACCCGACCCGACCCATAACCTATATATGAGGACCCATACCCGACCCATACGGGTCAGGTTTGGGTCGAAACCCACGAGTCCGGTTCTAATTGTCATCCCTACTTGTCAAGAGTTAAGTCTTTCTTAGCAAAGGATAATGATGGGGAATAGGGAATAGTTATCTAATGCGTATTGGTTATCAATAATTATCTCCATAAGAAATTAGTTTATGTTTTTATCATTATCAGAAGTTTAGATGTTTATCTCTTTTATATTAGTAATTATAAAATTCTTCTTCAGAGCCTTTTATGATGTTTTCTATTCTCATATGTTTCTTCTAAATGGTCATTATTGATTTCAAACCCTAATTCTCTCTATTTCCTCTAAATTATGTAAACATACAGCTAGGATTTAGGGATTAATTACATGCTGAACTATAAATAAATATTATATTATATTATATTATATATATATATAGTTTTTTTCTCTAAACGCTTCTCTAAATTTTTCCCTTTTCATTTTCTCACACACTTTCTCGGGAAAGTTACAAGTTTATCAATAAGTAATACTTGTTCATCAACCTTTACCTAATCGAGCAAATTATCTTAAGATGATCATATATACAGGGTTGGCCCTGGGATTTACTTGGAAGGCCGGCCACCCCGTGCTTGTTTTCATAGGTCAAATTTACATGATTTCAGTATTAATTTATGGGTCCAATTTTGTTTTATTTTAGTTCATAAAAGGTCTAAATTTTTATTTTGAGTATTAGTCTGACAAAATACCCATATTAACATGATTTCGGTATGAGTGGCGATATTTGCACCCTCTAAAACTGTATGTACACCCCTACATTTATATATTTTTAAAATTCTATCATTACCCTTAATTTAAATTATTGATATTTTAATTCAAAATATAATAATTTCTTGTAAATATTTACTTTTTCAAATTTTTACTAACTAAATTCATTTCAAAAATTTCCTAAGAAAATTAACTAAATCAAGTTAAAAACAGTATAGAAAATGGAAAACCCAAATAAAAATGGAAAAACTAGCTGCATAGAAAAGATGGAAGACTCCTCCAAAATGAAGAAACTAGAAAAAATAATAAGAAATATAACAGGATCTCTTTTATTCCTCACAAAGGAAATAATAATTAACAATAAACCCTACTAAAAAATATAATAACAATTAATATGACAGGAAGATAAGAAAGAATGGGAAAGATGAACACCGATAAGATTTGGTTTTTTTTTTTTTTGGTTTATTCATTTATTTTCAATTTATTTTGTTTTATGTAAATCTCTAAAGGATTTAGGGTTTTCAATTTTCTCTCCAGCCTCCATGGAATGATTTCTTTCGATCTCTCTTAAGTCTTAAAATTAATATGAAAAAGGTGTCCATCTAAGAATTTTACCCTTGACCCCTGAAAAGTCAGGACCGACCTTGTATATATATGGCATATGAAGTTTGTGTCTTGTTTTTCATTTTGTTGTTTCCATCGTAAATGAATGAGATTTCATCACTTCAAAGATATTGCTTGGAAGTGTGTATAAAAAATGGTATTGTATGGGGGGAGTTTAGGGTGGGATCGCCCCCGTTACAAAAAAGAAATAGTAAAAAAAATAAACAATTAATTTTATTTTCTATTAAAAATAGAATTTTTTTTTTTTTTATAATAACAATTATTTCTTCACAATCTCTTAACGTGACTCGATCTTTTTATCAACATCAACAATTAGTCTTCAAATTATATATGTTTGGGTGAATATATATTATGGCTTTAAATGTTTTGTTTTGTTTTGAAATTTTAGGGTTATTGTTAAATACAATTAATGAGATTTTAGAGATAATCTAATTTTAAATTTACAAACTAATGATATTGTTAAACAAATTTCTCGTAACATTGTATTAGTTTATTTCTTATGAATCAAACTAATCTAATAATTTAATTAGTGTTCGTATTTACATTTTATGTTTCTCTTATAATTTGTTTTGACTTTTTAAAAATAAAATAAAATTTGGTAACGCATTTATTTAAAATATACATTTTACGGGGACATCTCACTATATTCTCGTAACTAGATGATATCGATGTTCAATAAACTAATTCACCCTAATCTTCAATCCTAATTAAATTATGGCTCAATTTGGCATTGTTTTCTCAGCTGCTTTTGGGGTCAAAAGTGATTCTGGACCTCAGACATGGTGTTTGGTCAAATTGTGGGGAAGTGTTTTTGGTCACTTTTAGCTTCTCCCAACTGAGTTTTTGAGAAGCTACAAATACATGTTTTTGGATTTTGGCTTCTGATTTTAGAAAACGCGCTACAGTGATATTAAATGAAATTTTACTAACTTTCCAACTTTGTCATTGCCTTTAACGAAATTTAACAAAAAAAATGGGTTTATATTTTTGTACAAAAAAAAATGTTGCCATAATTAATTCAATAAAGTAAAATAAAAATGAAATAAAAAATAAAGTAGAATAAAATAAATAAATAAATAGGACTAATTAATTAAATAAAGTAGAATAAAAAATGGGGATAATTAATTCAATAAAGTACCGTAATTATATAACACTCAACACTAAATACAAATAAACAAGAAAAATGTAAAGTATAGCAAATTAGTACAATTTAGATGTCTTTGTTCTTTTAGTAATTTTACACACTCACAACACTTTTTATATTAGTTTACCAAATACATTGAAATTGCTTTTAGTTCTCACGGCATTTTTGAAAATAAGTTTACCAAACACTCGGCTGATTCTTCCCACATCAATTTCAAAAGCAATTTCAAAAGCAATTTCAAAAGCAATTTCCCTAACAGCAATTTCAAAAGTACTTCTTCCCACAGCACAACAATACCAAACTAAACCTATATCTCATCTCTAGATAACTTCTGAATTTTTTAAAATACAATACATAGCAAATTTTAGGTGTGTGATCCATTCCGAATATGATAATAAGTAAATCCGTACGAAAATTAAGTATAGAATCTTCCACCTGTTAAATTATATATATATATATTAAAGCCCACAGTAAATGGATCTAAGAGCAGTTGTTGTTGTAGTTTGAAAGTGATGTTTAGGGTCCCATGGATGAGAAGATATCATATAATATTTCATACCATCTTTGGACCGTATTTGCAACTACTCAATTAATTAGCCAATTAATTAAGTTCGATTACACCTTCGGGCCTTCTTTGTTTAATGGGATAGGATGGGAATCGCCTTAATTTTTATCCCAATATCCCATGTTTGGCTGCATAATACGATAGGTTCGATTAATCCCGTTAAAAAAATGTATCCTAATTTAACAAGATAAAATAATCCCAACTAAAATAATGGAATTGAAATGAATTTCATATTCTGTCATTTTTTATTTTTTTTCTAAATGATAAATATATTCAAGAGGGCTAAAAAGACCAAATAAGTACACCAGTAAGAACTCATATCACCTCTTAGTAGAGTTAGTAGTGCACCTTCATTCCACATATGTGGTGAGAGGTTCGAATCTCACCATACACATTTTACAAGCATGTGTGGAGAGTTTTCTTCCTAGGTTTTGGAAAATAATTATCTCCTGTTATGGAAGTAGATATCTGGGTTGCACATGTATTTTTTGATATCGGCAGGTCCCGACAGTCCTATTGTAATAGCTCTTGTAATATTTCAAAAAAAGTACACCAACAAGAACCACAAAAACCACCAAAGGCCGCTGACTCTTTTTAGCTTGAGAGCTAAGGTTTATGTCTCGCTCAAAATCCCTTTCTTAAAATCCTCACTCTGCCACCTAAACCGTAGGTTGAGGATAGTCGGTGAGAGGACAAACCAGTAGAGGAGGTGCGGATCTCCTCAACCAGCTTTAAGGCGATACGGATCTGCTGCACGTAAGGGCAGTAAAATCCCCCGACCCGCCCAATCCCGTGGGGCCCCGATTCGTTTGGGGCGGGTTTGAGGCAGTAAAAATGGGTAACGGGGTGGATTTGGGGCAAAGAGCTTGACCCGACCAAGTTACCGGGGCGCATATGGGGCAGTCCCTTTTGACCCCGACCCGCCCCGTTTGACTCGTTATATATATATATATATATATATATATATATATATATATATATGTGTGTGTGTGTGTGTGTGTGTGTGTGTGTGTGTGTGTGTGTGTGTGTGTGTGTGTATTAAATATAAAAGGGGAAATATATAAAAAAACAAAACAAAACAAAACCCTTGAAGTCTCACTGCTCTTCCCATTTCCCTATCATTGGTTTCATCTTCTTCATCTCTCTCGAATCAGGTTCCACATTCATATCAACAAATTCTCTCTCCTTTCTTCTCTCACTGACCACTGACCACTGTGCCTCAAACATTCAAGCTTGTCACTGATCATCATCGTTCGTCATCGTCTCCAGTCATTAGTCGTCGCCTGTCATCGATCGTCACCCATCGTAGATCGTCGCACGTCGTCGCCCATCACAGATCGCCGTCTGTCGCCCATCCCGATCTTCAGATCTTCATCAGTAAAGGTGACTTGATGATTTAATTGTGTATTTGTGTGGTGTACTGGTGTTACTTTGTGAGTTAGTGAGTTATAATTTATTTGTTGATCAGATCCATATGATTAATTTCATAGTTGATGTCTAATTTGCTTACATTATTTGATGGAAAATTGTTTTCGATTTGAGATTGAAAAATGGTCATTGTCCTTTTGTCAAGATCATTGGTTTTCTTTTTTTTCCTATTTGGCTTTGTAAATTTGATTAAGGATAATGATGTTGCTTTGTAATGAAGTTTCATTTCAAAAATAAATAAAAAATCTACTATAGTATAAACATTGGTCAAACGGGCTCGCCCCGTCCAGATCAGATTTGGAACAGAAATTTTTAACCTGGCCGGGTCACGGGTCGGGTTTAGGGTAACCATTAAAAATCTAGTTACGGGTTTAGGGCGGCCCTGACCCGCCCCATTGCCACTGCACGTGCTAATAGAGGCACGGATATGCCCCACCAGTGTGGAGATCTTGTTCCTCTATGCTAGGCGAAACTTGCTTATGGTAAAGTTAATATTGATATATTTTGGTATGAGTTGGAGACCCATCATACAACCAATGGGCCAAAATCACAAGCAATACATGGAGAGCTCAAAATCCATGTACACCAATCCCATGCTATAAAGCCAATAGCCCAATCCCATGCATTATTATAACTGCATGAGCAGTTAACATAAGAAAACTGTTTTAAACAGTTCACTAACAAGATTAACATGAATTGAACAGTAGAGAGTTGGGGTTGTCTGTGTTGGGTGTGCAACTAAAGTCTCACATTAGCTAGACATAGGGGTGATCTTAGGTATATAAGTATGGAAACAATCTCCATTGGTATGAGGCCTTTTAGGAAGTGTCCCAAGAGCAAATCCGCACGGGCTTAGCCTAAAGCGGACAATATTATACCAATGTGGAGAATGTGGATTTCGTACTTATAACAAATGGTATCAGAGCCTAGTTCCCAAACTTAGCCAAGACATAGTTGAACCAATCCAGGAGATGGTAGGCCTAGGTAAGCTCACGATGGGTCCATGATGTTAGCTCTTGAGACACCAGATCTTCACATAAGACGTGTGCTCCCAGTGCGGTGGAGAGGAGTAACCTCGATGGAGTATCCTTCATAGCATTGACGGATGGATGATCGTTTGAAGGGAGGTTCGGACCGTGAACATAATGATAGTCCTTTATTCGAGGAGAGGATTTTGGGTGTGCAACCAAAGTCTTATAGTGCCTAGACATGTGGATGATTTTGGGTATATAAGTACAGTAACAATCCATACATTTTGTTTACTGTTTAAGAATTTACTCTTCAGTCAAGAACTCACAATCAATGAAGAACTTCGAGAGACCACCTTCGGTTTGTATGAGAGAATCAATCTGACACCAAAATGAAAAATTACATGAGACCTAGATGAGATGGGGTCGAGAAATGAAATGGGTATTTGATAGAATTAAAAAAAAAATAGAGCAAGAAAAAAAATAGAAACCTTGCAAGAGAGAGAACAGAAGAGGTGCAAGTCTTGGAGGCTTCTGTCACGTTTGCTGCATATGTTTCCAGCTTCTATGGCTTTTCTGTGGCATTCGATTTTAGATTACCACTTTTGCGCAGATGGATTTTACTTATTTACTTTTTTTTTTACTTTGTTTAAAATCTCATGTGGTGGATTGTTTGTTTTGACCATTACTGTTCGGTGATGATGATGATGTAGGGATCCCGGTTGGGCGTTGAATTTGTGTTTTGTTTTAGGTTTGATGATATCGATTCATGGTTTGTGTTTTGTGTTTATTGAATACTAGTTTTGGTTTGTGATATGAGTCTGGGTTATTTTTATCTTTATTAAATTTTACAATCTTATCGTAGCTTACACTGAACATGATTATTCTATTTTTAATTCTATTATGTATCGCACTAAATACGAGATAACATTAAAATTAATCTCATAAAATCATATCCTATCCAATCATACCCCATACAAATAATCATCTACTATCTCAAGTACCAAACTAGATTTCAAAACCACAAGGAAAACTCTCTCTCTGCAGCCATGCATGAATTCTATTTTCTTTTTATTTTAATTTTCTCAACACTTTTCATAAATTATTTCCTATCTTACATTAACGATATCTTAATATTTAATTTAATAGTCATGTTACATTGCCATAAAGTTTGTTCAAAAAATATAGTCAAACGATTTCTAATAACTAGCATCATCATTTGTAACTTTACAACTTTTCTTTTCTTTTTTCTTAACTAAGATTATGATTTTGGTGTCATATATACATGTTTAACAAGTTGAATCTGTGAGGTTGGTCGATTAATTTGATTTGATCTATTTCATATTACTAGCAAATTTTATGTAAAGCCGTCATAACGTGCGTTAGTTTAGGAATCTTTTTTTTTTTTTGGTTGCGTTTCCTGTTAACTTGTAGGTCACAACTTCGTTTAAATTTGCAAGAATTTGTGAAGCAATGATTGAAAAGAAACTGAGTGCATGAACCTGTCAATACGTACGCTATCTTTCCCAAAATTTACTCCTTGCATGACCATAATTAAAGGTTGTCCACTTCTCTGTCTTGTCAATTACAACCCCACTTTTCTACTTTTCTAGCAAGAATTTTCTATGGGACTATGTTCATTTGTGTTTTAAGGACCATATCGACATATCTGTCATAAGATCAATTGTCAATTATAGTCATGAATTGATAATTAATATGAAAATTAAAATTAAGGTGGTTCAGTAATAAATTTTACACGTCTCTATCTATGAGATTATGATGAATTAAATGCAATGAAGTATTCTATCTGCGTAAATATTATTGATGTTGTTAAAGTTAGAGTAAGATGTTGAATTTGAATGTTAATTAATTAATAGAAGAAAACAAGAAATGAAGAATAATGGTGTGTTTGCATCTAAGAAGCAGGCAGGTTTCTCCGCACAATGCTGCACATTGGATTCGTTAGGCATCGAATACACTATATATAGTAGCATTTTACTAAGACATAAATCAGCTGAAACCAAACTTTGCATAATCAATGGTGACTGAGTTACATGATTTATTTAGTAATTCAACACTAATTTCTGTTTGGAAGAAACCACAACACAACAGATAGCATATCAAATATGAAAGTCGAGTTGGTTGGATGGTAAATCTCATATATACGTGTATTTACCTATATTCGTGTGCTTTTATATATATATGAGAAACCAGCTTCTAAAATCTTTGATCATTTCATTTTTATTTGGTTAAATATCATTTTCGTCCCTATGGTTTATCATATTATCCATTTCAATCCTCATCGTTTCAGTATTAACCCATTTAGTCCTTCTGTTGTGTTTTCTGTTAAATAGAGGTCATCTGACATGTTCAAAAGGTAAAATGACCATTTTATCCCTTAAAATGTATGAAGGCTTTGCAAAGACAATTTTGCCCTTCAATGACCAAAATGTCCATACTACCCTTTAAATTTAAATTCTAATAAATATTTAGATATTTAAAAATAACACCATCTAATTAAAGATAAATAAATTAATTAAACACCCAATTCACCACAACCCATATGACCATCTCTTTATCATCTACACCACCACTGGTCCACCACCCTTTAAAAAAAAAAAAATTCTCCACTAAAACAATATTCATTTTCCCAAACCTAAATAATTTTTTTCTTAAATCCACAACCACCACCCAATAGCCATTTGATCACCATTACCAACCTCCAAACCCTAACCCTCATCTTCCATCCCAAACCCATCAACCACAGAGTATAGCTATTTTTCTACTTGTTTTTCACCAAATATGGCCAGATCTTCCTCCTGCTGAAGCGCCAGCCATCATTTAATGTCCGGTCGACATAGTCGGCGCTGTCCGACCTGGCCTAGGTCTTTTTCCGACAGGCAAGCCTCTTCGTTCTCAAATTGGGTCATTTTTTAACTGTTTCAGCCGGACCCTCTTCTCAGTTGCAGCGCCGTCGACTACGACATTTCCGACAGCTCCTAGACCTGACTTTTGTGAGATGGAGATTCATGATAGGGTTTAGAGAAATAGAGAGTGATTTGCGAGAGAGCGAAACCGGGTTTAGTGAGAGAGCTTCCTAATTGTGTGAGTGGTGGTGTTGGATGTATGGGTTCGGTGAAGAAATTCAGGGAGAGATAAGAGAAGTCAGAGGGTTTGAGTGCATTTGATGATCTGGGTTTGGAGAACTCAGGGGGTTTGGGAGAATTTGATTATCTGGATTTGGTGTTGAAAGTTTAATTATTATTTTTTTAATTAGATTTGTCTGGATCACGAACAAATCCAATTTTTATTTTTATTTTCACTCAATTTTTTTTTGTTGGTTTGTGAATATAGTGTGAAAGCAGTGAGAGGTGGTGAGAGGGTGATGTTGTTTATGGGTGGTGAGAGGTGTTGGTAAATGGTGATGAAATGTGTTTGGTGATGATGATTGGGATGGGTTTTGATTAGTTAAATTAGTTTTATTTTTTAAATTTAATTAGTTTTATTTTTAAATTTAATTAATTGTTTATTTAATTAATCTTATTTTTAAATTTAATTATTTATAAAGTTAATTAGTTTTATATTTTTTTTTCATTTTTTATTTAATTAATTTTAAAACTACCATTATGCCTTTTCATCAAATAAACTTCTAGAAACTCTAACGTTGAATTATCGTCTTAACCTCGTTGACCTAACGGAATTCTAAAAAATCATAACGGAATTGGACGATAGAGACCAGAATAGAGATTAATTGAAACGACAGGGACTTGTATGGTCAATATTGAAACGATGAGGATCGAAATAGATAATATGATAAACCATAAGGATAAAAATGATATTTACCCTTTTTATTTTAATTAATAACACAACATAACCTTTGAATTAATTAACATACATATATCCAGAAGTGAGTTATTTTATAAGAGACCTTAATAAAATCATATCGATTTTTATGAGTTTTGATCTGATTTTTTTTTTATAATAAGTACATTAAAATCTATCTATGAATAAAATTTAAGAATTTTTCAATCCCATTAATTTGACTTGTTAGCATATTATAATATATGTAGATGATAATTGTAACCTGGTCCCCCATGTTATTAATAATATAAATTTAGTATTTTAATTTCTTATGATTTTGTATATTTTTTTCTAATCTAGTCTATATATGGATTCAGTTACCACACGGTTACCATATAATTACATGGTTAATTTTCAATTATTGAATTTCAATCAAAATATCTATAAAAATTTAAAAAAATTTAAAACTAAATAAAAATAACTTCATCGCGTAATTACACTCATAATTATATATGAGTTATATAACAGCTAAACTCGTCAATATTAGTTTCTGTCATCCTGCTCCCCCTGAGCACTAGAACAATTTTTCATCAATATAATATTTGAATATCTTTCAAGATAACAATCATTATACAATACTCTTGAGTCTTGATTTTGATAATGAACATGGTATAATATCTATCACTGAATATCATATGATATAATACAAAATAACATCATCTTTTTATAAACATAATCTAAAAGAATTGGATGTGACTTTAGAGAATAAAATGAAGTGACAGCAAAATTACATGATTAAGTCAGTTGACCTTTACCTCTTTTCATTGATTTATAATTTTCAAGAGTTGCTTTGTTCCAAATGCTGTATTGGTACAGTCATATAAATATATTATTATTACAGCATACAAAATATCGCTCACGATATTGAAATATATATACAAATCTAGTTGAACGGTAAAACAGGTTTTTTTTTTATAAAAAAAATGGTAAAACCGCTTGACCATACATATCATGACCCATAATTTCATATTATAAACATACCAACTTATGCTGTTTTAGATCTTGTTTACTAGTTTATGTGTGCATTAAGAAATTTATCATCTTAATTGCATTTGAATATCTTTTTATACAAATAATTTTAAGTGAATATGTTTTCTATGTTAAGATATTGTTACAACAATTTGTTTAAAAGAAAATCTTGCATAGGATATGATTTGTATACATGTTATATATATATAAAAAAGTTATATATATATAATGTGGAATTTATGGGTCACATATTGTCAAATTGTTAATATGTCGAGCACTTGATGTTATTCTTTTGTTGTTTAAGGTTAGATATGTCGCATTATGATTTATGCATGTTATTATTATTATTTTCATCCGGAATTTTTATTGCTTCCTTTATTAAAACGAAGTACTTTTGATCACATTACATCCATTAGTCATGATAATTTCAATGTTGTTAATTATTTTTAATATGTACTAGTGATTTTATTTCGTAATTTATTTTTACATTATGAAATTCGTTTTAAATAACTTGACTCTGATTATTTAAATGTTTTAATAAATTAAATAATTATATCAAAAAGAGAGTAAAACAATTCTCCTAAAAACTTTCATTTATATATATATATATATATCTTAACTCTGACTATCCGAACTTGGCCAGCAGGTAAGGCAATACATTCAAGTAAAAAAAATATTAATGATTATCAAAATTTCAAAGAGAAAATAAAGCAAAAATAAATATTAAAAAAAAGTAGAAGTATAACTACTTTTGCAGTCCATTTCATTTTGAAAAATTGAAGGCGCTGTCCAAGATATTAAATTTGAAACGCGGCCTGGTGCTTCAGAACACTGACTAAGATGGCACTGGGGTTAGATTGGGCCGTGTCTTGGCCCAATGCCGTCCCTAAAGCGAAGATTCGCAGTCAGAAGTTATGTGGGTGCATTTAGTGGTACTCACTTGGGCTTGATATATCCAAGGTTTTGGGCCTATATTAAGATATATATATATATAGACTAAAAAAAGGCTTAGAAACATTTTTTCATAAATTCGATTGATCTTAAAATCTTCATCATTTTGGCATTTGCAAAATATTTTCTAGTATTTTACAATTCGTGATACTCCAACAAAGTTCATCATATATATCTCCCCTAGATTATTAAGAACTTGTAAAAGATCTATTATTACTTCATAGAATAAGCAAATAATAAAAGAGTAACGATGTACAACCAAAAAAGTGAGCTAAAAAATCAATTAAAATAATATGGTAAATAATTTATTGATCTTTATCGTATATTTCATGGAGTGGGGTAGTGAGTGACATGATAAGAACATGAGTGACATGATAAGAACATATCACTTACCATGTATATCATTTAGGTTAGTTTTTTTAATTGTGTTGCATTATTGTTGTTAATAAAAAGTTGACTAAATAAATAAGTTGGGGGTGTCCCTGTTTTCATCAGAATTTTTACTAAATTTAAAACTGAAATGATGATTAAAAAAAGGAGATATTTATTTTCTACGAAAACTTCCAAGAGTTCTTTGCATTAAATTAGTAAGAAAAAAACAGAGATGAAAATAGAACAAATATATTTTAATTTTTTTTTCCTTCCTCCACTGATGAGTTTATGGTTTATAGAATATATATATAGTTATATCGAAGGACAATGCAAGAAATTATTGTTGACAAAAGAATCATGAAGCGTGATATACACGTCTGAATTGAATTGAATTCAATTCTGTGATTGCAATATTGCATGCATGCGTTTGCATTTTTGAGTAGAAATGATGATTTATCATTGAAGCTTTGCAAAATGACCCACAATTCTCATCCATGCCATATTGCCAATTGCCTAACTCTTTAATTCAGTCTATATATAATGATATATTGATTATCGACTATAAAAACTCCTCTTCCATTTTCCCATCAAATGTGTTTTACAATAAAGCATGTCAAAATCAATTTTCATTCTTCAATTTTTATGGGCATAATTGTAAGGAAAATGTTGACAAGGCGGTGTTCTCCTCATTAACTATAGAATGAATCTAATAATGATTGTACATTACTGATTTTTTTAATGGGTTGTTTTTACTTTTTAGGTAATCAAAATTACTTTTGCACTATTTTATACTATTTAATTTGTTAAAAGTAAATAAATTTAAGGGAAATTATAAAAACCTGCCTTTACAGTTTGATATATTTTTCAGTTTTTGACTCTGTTTTTTAAAGAAAAATATATGTGTTTTTTTTAAGGATGGATCTGCATCATCCAAAACCGACCAAGATGGATGATGGAGAAATCGATTTCTCAATTTTTTTCAAATAAATAAGTAAAAAGAGATTTCAACCGTTCATATCCATCTATATTTTTTTTACTTACAAACAAATCCAATAAAAGTAATATATCTTAAACGTGCAAGAAACGAGATATTGTCTCAAAACGTACAAAACAAATCCATATTGTTGGTGAAAACTTAAAATTCTCATTCTTACTCGTGATTGTTAAGGAAGAAAATGCTGACCACAAATTGAAACAAGTTGTTGATTCTTTAGTCATGTCAACCATTAATCTATGCCTTTATGGCCTTATCTGATTTGCATAGTCCCATAGTACAAATGATCACCTTGCCTTATCCAATTCATCGGCATTATCATTCAAATCAATTAAATGGCTGCATTTTGTTTTTCTTATCAACATCTTTTGATTACCACCGTTCAAATGATTCTATCGTCGTTTATGGTTTTGAGTTGTTGTACACGATATGGTATATCAAAAATCTCATATATATAGCTTTAAGATTGGGATATCTTCCAATTATTATTATTATTACTTGAACACAGACTCTTATCTTATTTTGTTTTTCAATGAATTAAACTTCTATTCGTTTGAAGTTTATTTGGACATGTTAACTGATTCAGCTACTAAGACCTAGAAGTGTTCAATTATATATATGATAGACACTTTATTAGTGAAAAACCAACTAGAAATTAATAAAGAAATCGAAGGTCTCATGGATCTAACACAATTAATGTTTATGCAAAAGTTTAAATCGCTAAGAATTGTATTATAGTATATAAAGTAGGGTTCAAAAAATAATCTTACTTTTTGCAAGTAGCATTTCAACGTTGTTATTAATAATTTATGTTTAAAAGACATCTATTATGATAAATGGATAAAAATACCCCAAATATTTATTCCACATCAGATTTATTTCATTCATTTTACAGTGACATAGTTGTTCTCGTTGAAACACAGGCGATCACTCGAACGGTGACGGAGTGGCGCTACGGAGACGCATTCGGGGGTCGAGCTTCCCGCCAAGCTAATGGTGGTCGAGCTGTCCGGTCAGCTTCCGGGGGGGCAGGGGGCAGCGCCTCTGAAGTTTTTTTTTTCATGGTCAGTACTTAAAAGGCTCGAAATGTAATTACAAAAGGCTCGGAACCTATAGTAAAAGTCTCGGAACCTTTACTAAAAAGCTCACTCGATTTAACTAACCAAATTTTTTTTAAAAAAAATCTCGATCCTTTTAAAAATATGCTCGATTCTTTCAAAAAAATCATCGATTCTTTCTAATATATGCTCAATTTCGTTACAAATATTCTCGATTTAACTAAACCAATTTTTTAAAAAATATATTCTTGATCCTTTAAAAAATATGGTCGATTCTTTCAAAAAAATATCATCGATTCTTTCTAATATATGCTCGATTTCGTTACAAATATACTCAATTTAACTAAACCTAATTTTCTAAAAAAAACTCGATCCTTTGAAAAATATTCTAGATTCTTTGAAAAAATTCTCTATCCTTTGAAAAAAATTATCGATCCTTTGAAAAATTCTCGATTCTTTAACAAATGCTCGATTCTTTCAATTCCTTCAAAAATATGTTCGATTCTTTAAAAAATAAGCTCGATCATATTAAAAAAAAAGACTCGATTTGGCTACAAATATACTAGATTTAACTAAACCCTATTTTCAAAAATAAAATGTTAAATCCTTTGAAAAATAAAATGTTCATACATGTTCGTACAAAGACCGGACAACAAATCATAACAAATGGATATGTTGTTAAACTACACAAAAATATATGAAAATATATGAAAATATAGAAACGAAGATCACAGATATATGTTATCTTCAACGAAGATCACAGATATATGTTATCTTCTTATGCAGAAGCTAGAGAAAGACAAGAGTTATCGTTTTCAAAGTGTAGATGGAAGCACAATGAGAATAAAAAATAGATTATTTAAGGGTAATTTGGATAGTTCACCGTAATATGTATTTTTTAAACTTAAATTATTAAAGCGGTGATATCATTGCAACAAAAAAAAAATTACATATCTCATCATTTCCACTTTCAAGTATATAATTTGACATGATAGAAATGAGATATCTCTTGCAAAAGCACATTTCTCTTGCGTTACATGCATATATATTATGGAACAACAAAAGGGAAGTTGAAACTCATTCTTGTCCACCACTCCAACGACTCAGTACCATATACATCTCAGCAGGCAGCAACCTATTTATTAATTTGTTTTTATATAGCTGTATTACTAATTAATTACATTAAAAATAAGCAAAATGATTTTATGCGATTTGTATAATAAAAAATTTGTCGTTTGCTCTTACAACTTGATTGTATGGAAACAAAGTGCAAGATTGAGTACTATATCCTATTTTCTATTTTCTGTTTTCTGTTTTCTATATATATTCAAGTACGGCCTAGTGCTATATGTTTTATTTTTTTGGAAGAATATCGATTGTTAAGATATATCAAAATCAGATAACACATGTGTTGTTTGGATATGAGAGAAATACTCAACCATTTGTAGTATAAGATGATGTGTCTAGGTTATATGTTTAGCTACCTAATTTATTAATCAATTTCAAAGTAAATATATTCAAGTTTATATTATTCAAAATCAAAGCAAAAATATATATCATCACTCTCCGAGTGGTAGCCTCCTTATTGGGCCCAAAGCCTTTCGGCTTTCGCACCTATGAAGCTGAGATTTGCTATTATATGATTATATGATTATATCTATAAACTATATTTATCCTAATCGCATCTATAAGCTGTTTCTTATATATATATAGTGTTGAACCTGGCGGAGTTACTGAGTGAATGATCATCTTTTAAAAATCCTGTTTTTTAATCATCAATCACTTGATTGATTTTCATTATATATATATATATATATATATATAGTCTTGATATATAATTATTGAATAGATATACTATGATGATTTTGAGACATCCTTCTTATTAAAGATTTTACATGCAGCGCAGCATAATTTTTGAACTCCCCTTTAGTATACTATTTTAGAAAAAAGTAATGCTTTTATTACATGTAAATTACGTACATACAATTTTTTATTTAAAAATGATTCTAATATAATAAAATTTGGTTAGTTCACCTACATAAACCGTGAATTTGAGTCATAATAATAGCTCCTTATATGAAATCCACTGATAAAAAAATCATTAAAACGTATAATCGTTCACATAATGTAAACAGGTAACCAATAATTACTAGTTTAATGTATAATGTACTAGGAACACCTGCTTTGGTAGTTTTTGTGCCCAAAATTATGGGAATGCTACTTTTCAAGAGTGGTGGATCCATTCCAATCCAAACAAGGACGTGACACTAACACAATGAATAAGGCAAGAAACACGTGGCAGATTACAATGATGTATATATTTCACTATTAAAGCTTAGAGAAGAAATTTAATGGGATAAAACCATAATAACACATCTTCAGTTGGGTCCTTATAGAAATTCAAGTTTATATATGGGTTTGATTGAGGATAACGATAGATAGATACTGTAAAAAAAAACACACACAATAGTATCCGAAATGTAGACACAAAATAAATGCGAGATGGACAAATCCAAATTGGATTTTGGATTTGGGAAACTACATATATGATATATACACACACAACATTAATGGAGGTTTTGTGTCATGTGTGTGATGATGTGTGGTATAGTCAAGATTCTCATGCTTATTTGTTATCTCTTCTCTACGCAATATATGGTGTGTTTGTGTTGTAGCCTTTTTATTTATCAATGGCTTTCCGTCATATCATTCTTCTATGTATGTGGGGTTGTGGTGGTGGCCATTTTTCATTTTCCACCCAAAAACCCTAATCATAAAGTTGGTTTTCTTCTTGGATTCATACATGGATTGAATGAATATATTGATTGACTTTGGTTAATATTTGTGGGGTCATTTCCTTGCCCTTTCACTTTGGACCCTTCCTTTAGTTAACCCCATTTTTTTTTCTTCTTAGGTCTTTTAGTTGATTAATCATTTGGGTTGATTATAAGGTGGACAACTAAATCCAGGTGGACCAAGATTTTAGTGAGATAAAAGATATGCATATCTACATATATTCAACTTCTTTTACTTGTTTTTCTTTACCAAGTTGCCATTTGAATTACTATTCAATCCCATCTACTACAGTTGGTCAAATGTTATGTTTATTTTTTTTTCTTTCTTCGTTTTAACAAATTTAATTCCAAAATAAAATTTACATTTTGATCTAGGAGAAATCAACGTGTTCAGACGATATGAGATTGATCATGTGTTATGCTCATCACATTTACATCATTGAGATTGTGAGTTCGAATAGTGTCCTATTTCTCTAAACCCTAAATTAATTACAAAACTTAAAATAAGAAAGGTGTTCATAACAAAGTTTCCAGTTATATTCAAGAAAGGTCGATTTGGAAGAACAATAAAGTTTTTGAAATAAAAACCAAAACTTTTCAACTAATGTAATAATGAAAACAGGATTTTAAATGCATTCCTAAACACTTGATATATGGACTCACCCATATACTTGGGATTCGTTCCCACCACCACTATAACTTATTCCCTTGCCACCAAAGAAATTAGAGTAAAAATTGTAAAATATTAGTTAAAATAATTAATTAAGGGCATTTTAAATATTTCATTAAAAAAGATGTTCAATTGTTAGTTTGGATGGAAGTCAACTAACGATTCGATAAGTTATATTTGTTCCATATTTGATGAATGTTCCATATTTGTACAATTAGACCTAAACATGGGGTATTTATGCAATTAGTCCAAAAAATAAAGCTCCTGTAACCGGAAAGTACTTTATGTAAAAACACTCAAAACTGCTTTGTAAAAAAGAAAATAGTTAAGTGCTTTTGGGTATATATATATATAACCTACTATTATGGTGACTCAAACATGATAAATTATTAGATTGAATAAGTGTAGTTTACTGTTAAACTACTTTAGACAATGGTGAAAAAAAAATACTTGAAGTTGTTTTCTTATCAAAAGTATAATTTTTTAAAAAATATCTTCTAAACATTTTCTAAAACACTAAAATTGCATGTACTTTTATTCAAATAATGTTTCATTTATTTTATAAACTATTCTTGAAATAGAATTGAGAATGCTTTTGGCTATACAAAAAAGTATTTGACAATATATACTAAAACAATCATAATAAGGTCACTACAATTAGCAAGAGATAAAATTAAGTGATCCTCATGGTCCCTTTGATTGTTTAATCTAATTGAGTAAGTCATACTCCTTCCTTTTAAAGTGTATATACACTACACTACATAGAGAAAGAGTAAGAAGTAGAAATCTCAGTCAAAGAAAGAATAAAATACATGAAAGAGCACATTCACCAACCTTTGAATAGGAATCTTTTACCCATTTTCCCACAAAATTACTATTACCTGTAATAAAGTAATTACAACACAGACCCTTGTCATGTGTCTCCAACTATAGCTCCAACTTTTTATGTCCTCTCCATTTTTTTTTTTTTTTTTTTCGTTTATTTATTTCAATACAAGTGACAGAACAGTCACCAAATAATTAAACACATTAATTCTGATCACCAGCTTTTCCAATCAATCCCAGCCATTGGATCTGTAAGCGATCAAGTAATCTATGGCCAATAAGTTATCATCATTCATCAAAGCCTTTAGCTCTCACAAACAACAAATATTTATATGAATTTCCTAGTCCTAACAAGCCACCCACCATGTGGAGTAATAATATTTTATTAAGGGATAACAATTAATAATTATTAAAATGAAGGAGGATGGAATAGAAGCATCAACAGGTTCACAACCTAAGAAAGTTTTAAATGTTTTTTTTTTAAGGTTATTATAATCAAAGAACATTATCTGGTAATTTAATGGAAAAAGGTCAGGACAATAACTGGCATGTCAGCCAACCACAACATATAAAATCTTCCACGGAGAGCAAGAAAAGAATAGAGAAGACAGGATCATAAAATTATATAATATCATCGGTTGAGAGAATTAATGTTATTTTCATTTTTCAGCCTTAGATTTGATTAACAATTAAGTATAATTAATTTTTTAAATGTTTTTATTTATTTAAAAAGTTCATTTGTGCTAAGACAAGAAGAAATCAATAATAATAATAATAAAAGAAGTTTTGGGAGTAAATGGAGAAAATAAAAGAATCTTAACCCATGTTTATACCCTAAAATGCTAGTTAGGGTTGTAGGGTCATGATGTGCCCAAGTTAATTTTAGTCTTGAAAGGCACATCAGTGATTTAATTAACAATGTGAGTGAGTGCCCCAGACCCAGAGACTTGCCTGCAATGCAATTGCTCTTGATATTTGTGGTCGATATGCCTGAAGAAAATGCTTTGCCTTTTGGCTTCTAGCTTCTGGCTTCTGGCTTCTGGCTTAAATTTTCAACTTAATTACCATAATTGTTTCCACTTAGAAGCTTGCACTTTTTAGGGGTGTTTTGAGGTTATGGGCTCAACACCACGCATGAATGCACGATGGACATGGGTTTGTACTTTGTAGAATAGGTTTTTAAATTGACCTTGTTTCACTTTCACGTGTAATTTTATTCCTACCCTTTGCCAGTGTGCCTATATTATCCCAACAATGTAAAGAAATTCCGTCAACTTAAAGGATTTAAATGTTTTGTTTGTTTGTTTGTCCTCCGTACATCACTAACTTGAACATAAGATATTATTTAGTTAAGTGATGGTAGTTTATTATGGATCTATATCGAATGGTGATACTTAAATATTTTTATCGATCTACATTAAACGGTGATACTTAAATTATATGGAACTTTTTCTATTTGTGTCCCTTATTTTAATACAATAAACATCTTCGATGAAATTGCATGTAATTGAATGTTTTTCGATTAGATTTTTGTATATATTTAAAGAAAATTAAAATACACATTTAGTAAAGTTTTTTTTTTTTTTGGATTTGAGAACTGTATTTTCTTATATTTCTCTATTTTTAAATGTTTTATCTTTAAAAAAATCGGAAAAAATTAGTTATTGTACCTGAAAATTTACAATTTTTTTTCACGAATGTATTTCAATGTTTTTATCATCTATATAAAAATCACATCAAGATTCAATATATTCCATTAATTTTCATCAAGGTGTAGATCTTAAAAAGTCCTCGTTGAATATATATATATATATATGTGTGTGTGTGTGTGTGAATTCATACAGAGTCAAAAAAAATTATTGGTTTATCGTTTTTAGCCACCAATTTAAATTTTATTGTTTTTGTCATTTTAACCATTTTTGGTTAAAATTACCCCTAAATTTTACTTAACTCGACATGTAACTTGGTTACATGCCATTTGATGCTAAGTTATACATGAATTAATTTTTCAAGTCACAAGTCAGTTAAGTTTTAAATCACATCCGAATTGACTTTTGACTTACATGTCAATGATTTTCAAGTTACATCCTAGATAATTACTAATTTTTTTGATGAATGAAGTAAAGACAAAATGGAGGACAATCTTATCTATTAAAAAATAAAAGTGATAAATATAATAAAATATAGATTTACGGTTAAAATTAATAAACCAATAATTTTTTTTGATTATTTTTTGTAATTATATATATAAATAAGGTTTTGAAATGGAAGCAGTTAGAAATGTTGAAGAGGGCAATAGGTTTTTTTTTTTTTTTTTTAAAGAGGGCCACAGTTAGAGCGGGTAGAGTAGGAATAAAAATCCCAAGTTACCGATCCCGCCTTGAATTTTGCAGTTTGCTGAGGCCCTACTTGTATTTCTTTCAATTTCTTAGAAATTACCTCAAAAGAAGGAATATTTTTGTCACCTTAGGAGAAAAGGACAGCTCCCCTCTATATGTCTAACATTCAAGAGACAATAAATTTCTAAATTCACACAAAATCATTCTTGTTTCTTTTTTATAACAAATGCATAAGTTATGTATAAAATTATTATTATCTAACGTAGACATTATCAATTATTATCGTTATAATCATCGGATTATATTTATACAAATCACATTATATCTATAAATTCATATTAAAATAAATCAAGTTGTGTATTTATTTAATTTTCATATTGAAACCTTATTTTGTAATGGGTAAAATTTAATTTAAAAATCTTATATATATATATATATATATATATTAAAAAGTAGTTAATTCGTACAAAATCACTTAACCGATTTAAGACCCACCGAAAAGAATTTCCATGGTGCTTTCATACAAAAAAAATTCCACAGACCGTGACTATTATGGTCAAACTTAGATGCACTTCTGTTACTTATCTGAAATTTAATTAATGATTTGTTAAAATGATTTAATAAATGTTTTTTAAAATCGTTATAAATATTATTTTATTCAATACATCACAACAAAATTTCTAATGGCAAATAAACAAAAATTAATACTAAACCTCATAACTCATATATTTAGTTTGTATCAAAACTTATCTGGATATAAGTTTCTATATGTATATATAACTTGAACTTGAGATATAATCTGAATTAGTGTTTTTTTTATCACAAAACCATAATTAAATTAGGTTATAACAACCGACAGGTATAATTTTAAAAAACAAATATAACCTTTTTTTTTTAATGTTTTCAATATGAGACATGCCATATGTTATGTCTATCACATCTATATGATCATATCTATTTCACTCAAATCTCAAATATATCTAGTATGAGATTGTGGTTTATGGGTTCTAACCGTGTCTCTTTTCCCCTTAACCCTCAATTTATTATAATATTTAAAAATAAAATGAAATAGGAGACACATACTATTAATATTCTAATTATTATAAATATTATTCAAAATAATAAAAAAGAAATTGTCCCGAATCCGATCAAGATTCCAGTGCCAAGTAGCAACAAAACTTAAAATTCACAAAGACTGACAGTTCCGTAATTTCCAGAAAAAGGAAGGGCAAAGTGAAAAGTGACGTCATCACTACAGCATACCCGCACTATCTCTCATCACCTGTTCAGACTCACCAAGAACATGAACACCTCTCTGACCAAAAACCGACAAAAAACTACCCCAAGTGGCATTTCCCGTCATTTCATCACAACTCCATGTCCGTTTCTTAAATCATCCTTTATACACAAACGCATTCTTTTTTTTTTTTTGAGCTGCAGTTCCCACACAATCTGAAAGCGAACACAAGAGTGAAGAAGACACTCACACTCACAGTCACACACAGCTCTCACTCTCTTCCCTCTTCAGCTTCTAAATTTGGTTAAAAATGGAGAGAATCATGACCGTTTCAAAGCTGATTCTTGTGTTCAATTAGCTCAGTAGAGTTTTTTTTTTAACATGGGCTTTGGAAGAATGATTGGTGGAAACTTGGATCCGGAGAGAAAAAGTAGCGGTGGTTTGAGAACAAAGCAAGCTGGCAGAGGATCGTGCAGAGGAAGTTAGAGTTTTTATTGCTTTCTACTTGTTTGTGATTTGTTCTTCGAAATGGGTTTCATGTTAAAAGAGGTTTTAAAAGCCCTTTGTAGTGGTAACCAGTGGTGCTACTCTGTCTTTTGGAAGATCGGCTGCCAGAATACTAAGTAAGTCTCTTCTCTTTTTATTTTCACTGTTTGGTTGCTATGAAACTCGAGGGAAATTCCAGTAAATGGCTTCTTTTTTTTTCATAGTTCAAGCGGTAGAAACTTAAATTTTGATGTCTTATCATATTTATTTTCTGGGTGATTTTTATTTAGGGGTATATTCTTGGTGGGTTTGTGAGATTAACTTGTTTCTGAGATACGATAGACATGTTAGATACGTAGTTGATACCCCTTTTTTCCTTTTTGGAATTATGTGTTTTGGTTTATTCCGTCTTGTCTTTAAGAATCTCAGTAGAAAAGTTGATTTGTATTTGTTTGACAAATCCTCTTTGTGTTGTTGGACTGGTATTCGGTAAATCAATCTATTGATTTAGTATCTGCCTCCCTTTGTTTGATTCTACACGACCTTATGTTCTTGTTTTACGTAAGAAAAAATTGACATTTTTATCAGCTAATGAACCCATATCTTACAATAAGTGCTCTTTGTCATTCTCTGTTTGGCTGCTTGGGATATGTCTAGTGAAAGGAAATGTAGAAAATATAGTAAAATACTTTTTTTTTCATCTACAACTATTTTGTATGACTGAGGTCTCATAATAACTTTTTTTTTTTTTCCATCTCCTAGTTCTCTTGTTAGATTCAATTTTCCTGTTGGGTTGAGTTTCTTTTTTCTTTTTAATTTTTTTTTTTTAGTTTTTGTGCATAGAATGGTAGGATTTGAAGTTTTGTCAGAGTTTTAACAATTATATGTGATTTAGAGGTGAGTGATGATCTTTGTATCGATTTCTCAATAATATATTCTCTTTTCTTGGCAGGTTGTTAATATGGGAAGAATGTTACTATCAGCCCACACCACTTTCTGAATTACCTTTTGGAGAGTGGGAAGGACGTTGGGGTTCTTCGGAAATTAGTTCCTCTCAGCATGGTTTTCATGCAGGAGACAGAGTCCAATTCCTAATTAACCAAATGATGATAAATAATCAGGTTAATTTAGTAGGTGAAGGGTATGCGTTTTCCCCCTATGTTTATTCTCTATTTAAGCTTTTCCTTGTTGCACTCAAATATAGAAGCATTGGTCTTTCTTGTTTTCCAGAATAGTAGGGCGAGCTGCTTTCACAGGAAACCACCAGTGGATTCTTTCAAACAATCACATTAGAGATGCCCATCCGCTGGAGGTATATCGAAATTTCTGCTTTTTAGTTGAAGAAGTCTATTCTTTGCAGATGAAATAACCATTTTTCACTGAATGTAATAAGTGATATGGATTGCTTTAAAATTTTCTATTGCCAACAGTTTTAACCTTAATTTGTAATCAGATGATTCATCCTTTAGAATTCAATAATTTGTTATTATTTGATAGAGTCAAGCTGATGTCAGATCTTGGGTTATAATAATGAGTTTTTATATGAATGCTAATTGATGCATTTATCTTTTATGGCTTCTCAAATGTTAATATAACTTAACTTTAATTATAGTTTCATGGACATGGCTAAAAGCTATCTTTACATAGATCAGGATGTAGTAGTTCAATTTGATTTATCATCTTTATTTGGTAATTGCAGATTCAAAATGAGGTGCAATTCCAATTTTCATCCGGCATGCAGGTCTGATAGCTTTTCAGTTGTTCTAAATTTTAAATTTGCTTAAAATATTGTTGTTTAATTACAATACTTGCGTTTCATTTGCAGACAGTTGCAGTTATACCTATTCTTCCTCATGGTGTTGTTCAACTAGGTTCAACCGTGGCTGTAAGTCCTTTACTCCTTTTTAACCATTTTTCTGAAATGTTAAAAACTAATGTTACACACATACAGACAAACCCGCACACATGCTCATATCCATATTTCTCTGCTTTATTAAGCTTTAACATGATACTGGGTCTTGGCTTGGTTATGCATTAACATTCAGTGGTCTGGATCTGAATGAGGTCAACCTAATTAACTAATTTTAGGTCTGGAATGAAATTATGCAATTTCATTTGCCATGCTGTCACATTTGAATTAATGACGAGTCATTGACAACTGACTTAAATAGTTTTATGTTAGTGGCATTTGTCATATCCTTGTACCACTGAGAAGCATTAGGGGCAGTTGATGAGAACCCTGTCTATGCCTATGCCGAGCTAGTCTTTAAATTACCTGCTGTCACTACTGGCTTTCCAACTTTTGAGATTCTTCTTTGTACTTGATTTTAGTTGAGACCCCAGTAATTTGTTGATTTGATTGTTTGTCTTGAGGGCTAAATTATCTGTCCCTTTTTTTCTTGCTTCAGATTATGGAGAACACTGGATTTGTGAATTATGTTAAAAGTTTAATCATGCAATTGGGATGTGTACCTGGAGCCCTTTTATCTGAAAACTATGGAATGAAAGGTTCTGCCGAGAAAGTCGGGGTACCTGTTTCAAATGAAGTGCTTGTTTCTCTGGATCCATCTGTAATTTATAAGGTTGCAAACTCCACTAGTTTATTGGCTGACAGCTACAACCAACAAAGCAGTTCATCTCAGGGATCAGGGCTAGTTGGCCAACATTCGGATTCTGTAGGTAGACAGATTCAGCATAATGTACAGGCTACTGCATCAACATTTCGAACCCCTAATCCAACTCAAACTTTCGGTAAATCCCATGATGACCACTGCAAACAAAAACTCAATCCAGTGATGAAGCCGAACATTCACTTCGGATGCCAATCAGAGAATGGAGTTGTAGGTGCGGAAGTTATCCCCTCAAATCCAGATGCATGGTTGCAGCAGCAGGCTTCTTTGTACAATTCAAGGTCTGAATTCAGTTATAAATCGATTATTGGTCAGCCAAGTGCAGACTTCAGCAGCTTAAAGTTAATTGAACAACAGATTTTGACGGATGTTGGTGTTCGAGATCCTGTTATTAAAAATGTAAATGCTTTAAACAGCAAATCACATTTGAGGAAAAATGGAGGCTTAACTGGAGGATCTCTTAATACCCCTTTGCTCGAAGCAAGTGAGCTACAAGGTGGGATGAGTAGTCTAATAACTCCAGTTTCAGTTACATCCTCTATAGCAAACCCGCCAAAATCAGCCGACTATAATCTCTACTGCACAAATCTTTCTAGTGTTGTGGATCAGTTAACCACCAGTCACATGCTTTCAGGAGGCTGCAGTCGAGGAAATAGCTCGTCAGATTTTAAGCGTACCCAAAATGATTCGGCATCAAAAAAACAAGGGATGGATAATGAATTGTATCAAGCTCTGAACAGCCAATTCACCCATCCTGATGGGCATAATTCCTTGAGTGGGCAAATACCTGGTTATGTTCATGATTGCCGAAATCATGTCAATGGATATACAGTCCCAAGCTCTAGTATTTCTAAATTTGAAGATGGATGCTCGCAGCCTCCTTCAGGGGATGATTTGTTTGATATTTTGGGTGTGGATTTTAAAAATAAGCTCCTCAGTGGAAAGTGGGATAATTTTCTTGTCGATGGACAAAATCTGGATAAGGGTACTGTGGCATCTATGAATGTGCTAGATGTGAGTTCTGATTTTAATTCAGTTAATCAAGGAATATCAGAGAGTGCAACATTCTCTGGCATGGGTACTGAGCATCTTTTAGATGCTGTGGTATCTCGGGCTCACAATGCTACCAAGCAGATCTCAGATGATAATCTGTCTTGCAAGACTACAGTGACGAAGATCAGTAGCTCATCCATTCCTAGCAGTTCTCCGTCCTGTGGCCACACTAATATGGCTGATCCAGTACAAGGAGAGTTTTTTGGACTTCCAAAGTCCATGTCAAAGGCTGGGACTGTACCATCCGGCTCTTTTCAGTCTGCCTTTGGCAAGGATGATGCAGGAAGTTGTTCACAGACTACTTCTATTTATAGCTCCCAGATCAGGTCTTGGGTAGATCAGGGTAATAGTGCGAAATGTGCTGGTAGTGTATCAACTGCATACTCTAAGAGGAACAATGAAATGACTAAACCAAATCGCAAAAGACTTAAACCTGGAGAGAACCCTAGACCGAGGCCGAAAGATCGTCAGATGATTCAGGACCGTGTTAAAGAGTTGCGGGAAATTGTACCAAATGGAGCAAAAGTAATTTCATTTATTTTGTTCTTCGTTACACCTCTTTATCTTATTTCCATAAAAAAAGAATTATATTCAATTACTGATTACTTTATTTACTCAATGCGGTTTAACAGTGTAGCATAGATGCGCTTCTAGAACGTACCATCAAGCATATGCTTTTCTTGCAAAGTGTGACGAAGCATGCCGACAAGCTAAAACAAACTGGGGAGTCTAAGGTATAGATGTTATCTACTTTCTTTGCCTCATTTCTTTATCTACTGATGTTATCTACTGAGTTCCACAGACAGGGATTATATTGCTGTCGGAAAAAAATGCTGTATTTTCTTAAGTCTTTGGAGCTGGGATGTGGGATGATTAAAACTTAAAAGAATGCAAACTTGTTAGGCATAATTTTGTTGGAACTGGGATAACTTTTTGTTATATGCAAGTTCTGGTATATTTGATGCTTTGAATATGCTAAACAATTAGTTTAGAATTGCTAAAAAATGCGGTATTAGTTGAAACTTAGACTCGTATAGTTGAGTTTGAAGTGGATGGCCCTTTTTACCATAATTTTTAGTTGGGTACATTATTTGATGTCTTTTGCACATGAATTTTTGAGATATATATATTTTTTTGTCTAAACTTGCAGATTAACAACAATGAAGGTGGATTACTTTTAAAAGACAACTTTGAGGGAGGGGCAACATGGGCATTTGAAGTTGGCTCACAATCTATGGTGTGTCCTATCATAGTTGAGGATCTGAATCTGCCTCGGCAGATGCTTGTGGAGGTGGTGACTCTCCTTTCCTTTACCTCTGGAACTTGTTGTTTTTAGAACATATGTTCTTATTATTATTTTTTTGTTCTATCTTGCTTTCTATTGTGACAGATGCTCTGTGAGGAACGGGGATTCTTTTTAGAAATAGCTGACTTAATCAGGGGATTGGGATTGACTATCTTGAAGGGGGTGATGGAAGCCAGGAATGACAAGATCTGGGCACGTTTTGCAGTAGAGGTAAAATTTAGAACTTTAAACTATCAAATATTATACCTATTTAATCTTGCATGATAGAACAGTGAGATAGTTATGGTCTTCTTGGAATAGACAACAAAATTAGAAAACTCTCAAGCAGCAGGTTCGCAAATTAGTGTCTGGTCTGTTTTGCTCAGTTTTTACTATGTAAGAAACTAAGAATACAAGTCATTTGGTCACTCTTGGGATTTTCTGCCACAGAGACCTAGAAACATGCATTTGTTCATTTGATAAACCATCCTTCACTTTTAACAATCTTAAGAAGGTTCTTTTTTATAGATCAAAATCACTGTTTCATAAGAGGTTTAATATCATGGAAGGTCAACAAGTCAAAGAGCACATGTGGTTAGCTGACATGGAATTCTACATATTATAAATATTGTTATGTAATTAGTTACGGCTGTAAATAGAAATTTGTATTTGTCTGTATAAATGTTGCGTAGCTGTGTGTGGTTCTTTTATCAAGAATTCAACACAAAAAATTCCATTCTCATGATGGTATCAGAGCCACAAGATCACGGATCCACAGCTACACAACATTTATACAGATAAGGCAAATTTCCATTTACAGCCGTAACTAAATACACAACAATATTTATAATATGTAGAATTCCATGTCAGCTATCCACATGTGCTTTTTGACTTGTTGACCTTCTATGCTCTCCATTAATTGGCCTTCCTTGACTTTTGACCTGAAAAAGAGCAAGTGGTCTCAAGATTCGTGAAAACCTTCACGATGCTCATTTCCAACCTTAATTGCGTGAAGTGGAACTTTGCAGAATTTGTTAAGGATTTCAAATGTGTTTGAGTGCAACTATATATATATATATCCCATGGTTGTCTGGACCGACAATTGGTCAGACATTGTGCAATCTGTCAGCATATATATATGCGCTTTCTAACCCTGACAATTATTGAGATGACTTTTTGCTTAGGAGAATATCATTTTGTGTTGTTTTAAGGGTGTCGATGAACAAACAATTTCTGATGTTTCATGATATCTTTTATATGGTTCACTGGTTGTTGGGAAGCTTAAACTTGTAAATTATTAATGTGTAGCATTGTAGGTTGTGTTTAAATTAACTTCAGAGTTAACATTTTTGTACTAGTAAAATTTTAATCTGAGTTTCATAAACAGGCTAACAGGGATGTGACAAGGATGGAGATATTTATGTCACTGGTTCGTCTTTTAGAGCAAACTGTGAAGGGTAGCACATTGGTAAATGCCTTGGAGAACAATAATATGATGGTCCATCACTCTTTTCCCCAAGCTACCTCTATACCGGCGACTGGTAAGCCGAGTAGTTTACAGTGAGCCACCTGGTACCACGTCTGGACATGTTAAGAGCAAGCTTGGCATTGCTTGCCATGACTAACATGGTTTCCAGTCTAAGCTTGTAGGCGGTTCTAACTTTGACTGCAACCAAATAATATCTAACCTCACATTTTAGAGGGGAGATGGAGATCTGTTTAGGTATTAATTATGAGCTTCTTAAGAAATTTCGCAGAGATGTTGGATGTGCAATGTGCCTTGTGAGAAAAATATAGCCATGGAAGACGAATGTTAGAGAGGGTTATTGGTCAGTAGAATTTTGTAATTCATAGAGGGATGTGGGGGTTTGCAATGCATAATAGTTGGTGGGTTTTGTGGGTCCACAAATGTATAGAGGATGTGGGATATGGAAATAGCAGATTAAGGTGTGTTTCTTTGAGGAAATTGCTTTCGTTTTCTTCGTAATTGGATGGTTATTGGGTTACAGATATTAATTCTGTTGTATGACTTGAAATTATGAATTTTTTATATATATATATTTAAAAAAAAAATTCTAGATCCATCTTGATTGAGCAATGCAATTATATTTTTATTTAATCCGTTGAAGTTGGAAAATCAGTGGGGCTTTATGAATGAGTAATGTAAAGAGGAAAAAAGCTTTCGAGCAGTATGCGCATGTGGTATGAGTAACTGATGACATAGTTTCGGTTTCGTGTTACATGATATAATTTCAGTGCTTGGTTACTCTGATTAAAACATATAAAGTTGAATGTTGAATTCGGGTTATTGATCCCAAAATCTCGACAACATATCAATGCAAACAGATATCTATTAGGCTCTTATGACGTATTTTTTTTAAATTGAAAACGCTCTTATATGCGTCTCAAACTCTCATTCTCTCTCAACTAGCCTTTGTTGAAACTTTACACTAAACATTAGTATTATTTTATATAAATGCTATACAACCGTCTAGAAAAAAGATGTCAATGTGGAGATCATCAAATCTAGAAAAGTCACTTTCACTTTGATTAATTTATGAAAATTTTATAAATATTCTTTCAAACAATTTTGAAGTAAACAAGTGGATGTCTTAATCAGGTTCTGTTAAATCAAATTTGACAATTAACAGTAGTTATTGTTCTGAGTGGAAGTCATTATCATGTGGGTCTTGTAAGCTAAAACCTTTTGTGTTTTGTGAAGATTGAACAAGGATTTTGCTCTACTTTTAGGCCTAACCACTCGTTTGACCCACTAACCGAAATCATCAACCCATTTTCACCATCCACATGTCAATACTGCCTTAGTACGTGTGACTGGACCATTCTATTTTCTAAATAATCAACTTACTAAGGGAGGATTGGTCGAGCTATTGCTTTCTATTGTCTATTCATCCGCCTGTCTATATATAAATATGATATTTTAAAGCATCAAGAACTAATTTAATAATTATTTTTGAACATTGAACTAAAGTTTATCTATATAACAATTGTTTTTTAGCCTCAACTAAGTATCTTTTGTTTTTAAATTTTAACATACAAAGTCTTATAAATATATTAACTTGAAAAAAATCATATTATTTAAAATATTATAATTAATCACATATTTAGAACTTTATCGTAATTGTGACATTCTAGGTGGATCTTGTTACTTTATACCGAGTCACCACCTAAAAGTGTTACTCGTACTCAAATCTTTCTATATCTTAGAAGTATTATGTTACTTAATGATATTAATACCTAATATCTCACGGTTACAAACCTCTTGGTAATATTCTAGGTTCGAATCGTTCCAATGCAGGTTATATGTAAAAAAAGAACGAGAAAATTGTCAAAAATAATCCTTTAAAATTATTAATTATTGTTTTTCATGTTTTTAATTACATGAAAATTTTATTTCACCCCCATAGCCAAACAATTACATTAATACTCCTAATTTGAAGACAATATTTATGGACCCCTATTTCATGTAGGGGCCAACGTGCTCTCTCTCTCTCTCTCTCTCTCTCTCCAATTCAACTATAGCCTCTAGCATCAAAACTGTCATCTTCTGGCGACGATTCCATATTTTTTGTTGTGTACCTTCTTCCTCTGTGGCACCTCAATTCCGAATCTTCTATCTCTTCTTTGGTCAGAACAATTCTTCTTCTTCGTCTTCTTCTCTGGCACTGATCACTTCTTCCCGTCGCCTACAACGTCTCTCCTTTCTATTCTCTCTCTAGTGCTCGATGCATTTCAGGTTGAGGTTGAGGCGGATGGGAGATTGGTGTGTTTTCACTTTCACATAGGGGTACTTTGGACTAAATACATGATAAACAATCCAATTAGGTTAAAAATAATTGTTAATATTTGTGTAATAGGTTAAATTTGCAAATACCTAAAAAGAGGAGAAATTATAAATCAAATAAAAAAATCATTAAATTATTTAGAGTGGTTCTATTGGCAAATCCCTTACCTGTCTATTTATGCCCCACTTTTTTAATTATCTAGAATTTTTTTTCTTTTATCAAAATTACTTAAAGAGACGTACAATTTTAGGAAAAAAATCTTCTAAAAAGTAAATATATTAAAACCCCACATTTCTTTTTCAAAAAAAAAAAAAGGTACGTTCTTGAATTTCTTTTTTCTTAACTTTAAACCCTAAAATTTACTTCTTACACACATACAAAATATTATAGAAGAATATGAGAAAGATATCAAGCATAATGAAGAATTGTTTTTACTTTTTAGAATGATATTAAACTGTTGTTTTGTTGAAAACTCTATTTTTTTTTTCATGTCCACCATGAAATAAGAAGAAGAAGAAAAAAACTCAAAATAAATAAATAAATAAATAAGAATACAAAATAAATTGTTCAATGGAGGTGGGAGAGAGAGACAAGAGAGACATATACAAAGATTTGAGATAAGAGATATCAGAGATGTGCATCTTTAATATTATGTTATTGATGTATTTTAGGCTGACAATGTAATTATAATTAGATTGATTAATTTTAGTTGAAAAATATAATTATAATTTTAGTCGTCCTTGATGTTGAAGATAAGAGTTCATAAGAGATATGTCCCTTGATTGAAATTGCATCCACATGAGAATATAAATGTAGATTTTAAGGGTTTTTTTTTTAAGAAATCTTTGCTAAATAAAAAATATATATCAGAGATGTGGTGTATTAAGTTTGAAAACAATAATATTACACATCCCACCTAAAATCTCACAATTTTCAAAGGGTAGTTTTGAAAATATATCAAAATGTAAAAAAATCAAAGAAAGTAGCTAAACAGAGAGAATTCAACAAAAGAAAGAAAGGTGAAGAACAGAGATTGTATATTCATGGAGAAAAAGTAATATATTTTATGTATTCCTTTTTCTTGATAAAACTCGATTACAGAGAAGACTAGAGCTTTATAGCTCATCCGTGTTACATGTCTAACAACCTTTTTGCGTGAATTACGCAAGTTGTACATGAGTATTTTGTTGAGTTGTGCCAGCTCAACTTTCCTTTTACATAAACTATATTTTTCCTGCAAAGTGACTTTTGAGAAGTTATCAGGTGATGCTGGTCCACTGAGTTTTATAAGTTTTATCATAATGATCTTTGATCATCATGACTAGAGTAGATGTTGACTTCCTTTAACTGGTAAAAGGTAGCAGAGTGATGCAATTTATTTGCTCAGGTAGAATAGCACAACTGACTTGCGTTTTAGCTTTGTTTTGAGCACTTGCTATGTTTTTTTTTTGTACCATAGAAATGGCTGCCTTGTTATCTATTCTATTGTTCTCAACATCCCCCCTCAAGCTGGACGAAGGGGAAACCTGTAAGGGCAACTTGGACCGAAGAAATTGAAAATGAGAAGCAGCAAGAGCTTTTGTGAAGATGTCAGCCCATTGAACCAACACTATGATTATCACACCAAATGATAGGTTTGCAATCAAGTTTGATCCCTAGTTCAGAGAAAAAAGAATCAAGCCAAAGAACCTCTGTTGCAACCTGAGAGAGAACTCGATATTCAGCTTCACAGCTGGACCTAACAACAACTTATTGCTTTTTGGAACTCCAAGTAATTATATTTCCACCAAGTAGAACACAACAACCGCTTGTTGAGGGACAATCATCTAGACAAGAAGCCCAATCTGCATAATTGAAGACCTCAATACTCATAAAAGAAGCTGGAGTGAAATGCAAACCTAACCCAGCTGAGCCTTTAAGATATCTAAGAGATCTCTTACACTAAAGGTAATGTCTGATATGGTATGAGTAAGATATTGTAAGGCACCAATGGTACTTCTGTATAGAGACAGATCAATAAAAAGGGAACCATCTTTAGTAAGCTTGGAACCAGGACACAATGGAGTAGAGCATGGCTTACTATCAACAATATTAGTCTTCTTTAATATATCTCGAACATACTTTGTCTGTGTGAGATAAAGACCTGATGCAGACCTGGTGGCTTCAAATCCAAGAAAGTAGCTAACACTACCCAAAGATTTCAATGCAAAAACCTTATTCAAGGTTGCTATAGTGCTGTGAATTAAAGTTTTGTCATTACATGTTACCAAGATGTCATCCACATAAACTAAGAGAAATAGAACTTGAGATCCTTATCGTTTAACAAATAGAGAAACATCATAATGAGAAGAAGTGAATCCCCAACTGAGAAGAATTGTCTTAAGCTTTAAGAACCAGGACCTTGGAGCCTGTTTAAGTCCATATAAGGCTTTATTCAACTTATAAACATGATGAGGTAGCTGTGAGTTGGTGAAACCAGTTGGTTGCTCCATGAATACTACCTCATTTAGATTACCATTAAGAAAGACATTGTTTATGTCAATCTACTGAATATCCCAACCATAAGTTACTGCTAAAGTGAATAGAACCCTGATGGTGGAGGATTTGATCACAGGGCTGACCAACCTTGCCTTGTGCTTCAAAACTGATCCGTCTGGTTTGTATTTAGTCATAGATACCCATTTGCATCCAACCAAGCTCAAAGATTTGTTGTAAGGAACCAAAAACCAGACCTTGTTTCTTAATAAAGCTTGAAATTCTTCTTTCATGGCTTGATACCAATGAGGCTTATAAATGGCCTCTTTTACTGTTTTTGGCTCAGTATTATAAGAAGAATCAACAACTAATAGAAAAATAGAAGAGTAGACTTTGGGTTTTGTAATTCCAGACTTTAGACATGTGATCATATGATGAGTATTAGTAGCAATATCAGGAGAAGAGTTATCTATATGAAAAGGTTGAGCAGACATTTGAGAGGTTGTAGGAGAATTAGAATCAGTCACACCATTAGCTGAACTGTCACCAGAAGAATGTGACACAAAAGAAGTAGCATTAGACATAGCATGTGTTATATTGTCAGCAAGAGGGTATGAAGCAACATGACTGACATTGAAAGATTTATGATCTCGATGTGAATTAAGCAATATAGTAGGTAAGCTAGAAAAGGTATGAGAAACACATGACTCAGACTTTAAAAATAAAGATTTGTAAGGAAATTCAAACTTATTAAAAACTACATTTCTAGACACATATATCTTTCCAGATGGATGTAAACATTTGTGCCCGTTTTGATTTAAGCTATAGCCAATGAAGATGCACTTAGAGGTGTGAAAGTTGAATTTTTGAGAGGTATATAGCCTAAGGTAAGGAAATGCAGAACAACCAAACACTTTGAAGAAGTTGTAATTAGGTTGCCTATGAAATAAAACTTCATATGGTGACTTTAACTGAAGAATATGTGTGGGTAGATTATTGATAAGTAACACTGCAGCTTGGAAGGCTTCAACCTAAAAAGTGAGAGGCATTTATGCCTGAGCAAGGAGAGTAAGACCTGTCTCAACCACATGTCTATGTTTCCTCTCAAGCACTCCATTTTGTTGATGTGTGTAAGCGCAAGAAGTTCTGAATATGATGCCATTTTGATTGAAAAAAGGAATCAAAGATTTGAACTCAGTTCCTAGATCAGCTTGCAAACAACTTAACTTTCTATTCAATTGTAATTCAACAGGTTTCTTGAATTGAAGAAACACAACATGTACATCAGACTTCAGCTTCAAAGGATCCAACCAAGTGTGTCTAGAGTATGGATCTACAAACTCAACATAATATCGATAGCCATTTGTGGAAAGCATGGGAGATGGCCCCCAAACATATGTAAAAACTAGCTCTAAAAGCCTTGAAGCTTTGTGTGTTGAGTGCTGAAAAGAGAGTTGATGTAGCTTACCAAGTTTACAGGCATCACAGAAACGTAGTTTTCTATTATTACATTTTAAATGTAAGCTATTCAACACTTTTCTTAAGATCAAAGGTGTTGGGTGACCTAGTTTCATATGCCACATATTCTCATGTAAGGAAGCAGTATTACAACTATTGGCAACTGATGTTGACAAGGTTTATTGGTTTTATTTTGGGAAATTGAAAAAGTAGTAAAACAATTATTCTGAAGAGCTTTCCTTTGTGATTGAGCTTTGTTTAGCTTGAGCTTGTAGAGTCCACACTCAAGCTTGCCTTGAAGAAGTACTACCTTGGTAGTCTTGTCCTTAACAATGTAAGAATCACAAGAGAATTCAGCATAAAAATTGTTATCTCTAGTAAATCTTGAGATGCTTAACAAATTCTTAACAATGGCAGGCACACATAAAATATTATTTAGTTCTAGCAGTCGTGAAGTCATGCTATGAGAGGGTATGAGAGAGTTACCTATATGAGTGATTTGAAGTTGATGTCCAATGCCTACAGCAAGTTTGTCCGGCCATTGATACTCAGAGTGAAATGAGAGGTTTGAAAGATCAGAAGTTACATGATTGGTGGCCCTACTGTCAGCATACTAAACTGGATTACACATACTCTCAGGTGTGGCATAATAGGCTGTGGATTGATTGAAGTTTGCCTGATGAGGAACATTAGACATGGCATGCATGGTATTTCCAGGATCTTGAGAGTTTTGATATTGAGCTGTAGAATATGAATAACCATTGTTATTCACTTGTTGATGTTATTGATCTTGCCTTTGAAATTTTTTATCAAAGCGATGATAACAAGTCCAAGTTGTGTGACCAATTCGACCACTGACCTGACCTAGTGGCCTATTGTTATTGTTCCAATGACCATTGTTGCGTCCCCTGCCTCTTGCTCTATTTCCATTGTATCGACCACCATTATTGAAGTTACCACCTTGTTGATTTCTTCTATCACCTTGATTACCAGAAGCATAGTTTGCACTTGCATTACTTACATCAACTTGATTTACATAATTCAGTTGAACAATCCTTTGCTCATGCATCATTAAAAGATATTAAACTTCCTGTACATTGATCGTGTTCCTTTGAGATGTAATCACTGAAACAACTGAATCATAATCATGTCCAACTCCGTTTTTTATACTCAATATCAAATCATTCTCTGTAACTATTTGATTTGCTGCTCTTAAATTGTCTCCAAGTGTTTTATTTTTTATAACAAACTCACCAATAGCAAGAGATTGTTGCGAGTACAAGTTTTCAAGAATACTCCACACTTCCAATGAACTAGCACAACTAGTAACTTAACCTATAACTTTATGGTCAATTGAAGAAAATAACCAGGATAACAACAATTGATCAGACTTTTTCCAAGAGACATAATTTTTGTTTGTAACTAACTATTTTACACCATCAGGTTCCTCAATTTCAACAAATGTCGATGGAATGGGTTTTAAACCTGTGATGAAATCTACTAATTCAAAGGCTCTAATAATAGGTAATACCTATGCTTTCTAGAAAAGATAATTGTCTGTATCAAGTTTGACTTGAAGATTGAAGTTGAGTGATTTGGCAAGAGAAGTGAAATCTGTTAAGATTGAAGACAACAACGGAGCTTCCGACGATGACGGAGCTTCTCGATCTCCTTTGTTGTGACCAGAAGATAAAACGTTTGAAGAAGCCATGGATGATTAGTCCTTTAGAAGCTCTGATACCATGTAAAAAAATCAAAGAAAATAGCTAAGCAGAGAGAATTCAACAAAAGAAAGAAAGGTGAAGAACAAAGATTTTATTTTCATGGAGAAAAGGTAATATATTTTTTGTATTCCTTTTTCTTGATAAAACTCGATTACAGAGAAGACTAGAGCTTTATAGCTTATCAGTGTTACAGGTCTAACAACCTTTATGCATGAATTACGAAAGTTGCACATGAGTATTTTGTTGAGTTGTGCCAGCTCAACTTTCCTCTAATAGAAACTATATTTTTCCCGCCAAGTGACTTTTGAGAAGTTATCAGGTGATGCTGGTCCACTGAGTTTTATAAGTTTTGTCATGATGATCTTTGATGATCATGACTAGAGTAGATGTTGACTTCCTTTGACTGGAAAAGATATCATAGTGATTCAATTTATTTTCTCAGGTAGAACCACACAACTGACTTGCGTTTTAGCTTTGTTTTGAGCATTTGTTCTGTTTTGTTGTACCACAAAAATGGCTTCCCTGTTATCTATTCTATTGTTCTCAATACAAAAAAACCAATAAAAATATTTAATTTTATTTAATTAAATCAAAATTTTAAAAAATAGGGTATAAATAGACCGGTGGGAATATACCAATAACACCACTCAAATATTAAATGAACTTATTTAATGTGGAGCAACCATATGTTATAATTGAGATATATAAAAAGAACCCACATATATGAAGCCGGTGTAGATGAAAATGAATCCGTTGAAAAGAAATACACACACCCCTGATAGAGATTGATCCTAACTCCTAAGAACCGTCTGATTTTAATACTAATTTTATCCATGAGACAGGGAAGCCATGAGAATCAGCACATCTTCGAGTTCGAGACATGCCATTGCCATTTGCAATGATGTGATGGGCCGATTTGGCCTATTTGTTTTTATATACCAGCAAGCCCACGTTATTCCTTTTCAAGTTTTAAGAATTCAAAGTCATATTATGTGCTACGAATATACTTGAAGAATATTAAACCTAATTAAAACAAACAAATCCATTTCTATTTTTTAATCAAATTCAATACAAAACGCTCTCAAGTCAAGTACTACTACACTCTACAGTTAATTATTAGAAAAATCCTTCCAAGATTCTAGTTATGTGATTTGCTTGCTTGAGATTTTATAAATCAAAGTAATATGAGAAAACTTTAATATATAATTCTAACATGACATTATAGTACTGTATGTACGTATTTGATAGATAGAGGACCAATAAAAAGGTCTAATATAGGGAACTTATTCGAACTACCTTCCAATATGGTTTGGAGGTCTCATTCAAAATGACAATGTTTAAAGTTTGAATCACCGTACCGAAGTTGATATATGTTAAAAAATAAATAAAGAACTTATTCGTTGAAAGAGTATATATTCAAAAAAGATGAAGGTATTAGTGGTGTTGTGTTGATCAATAGTTGTGTACCAATCAAAAGAAAGGTTTATTGTCAGCTTGATCCTTACAGTCTGTAACTTTGTAGCCATGCATGCGTTGGTTGTTAGCTCAAGTACGTACGACTGGAGATGGAATCAAATATAGAGGGAGGAGGAGGAAAGAAAATGCAACGATTCTCCTCTATGGATTATGGATTAAAAGTTTCCTTTCCTTTTTTTATTTTGTTTTGCTATCACCTCTCTTTATTTTATTCTGGGATTTTAACACAGCCATTGTTATTCAAACTTTAGTTTCTTTTAGCTTGGAAAATTATAGTACACCTATACAGAGGACATAATTAGAGGCATACCCTTTAAAGAAAACTAGCTAGTATATATATACAATGGATGCACATATTACCACCTATAAATATGATTTATATACTCATTTTATATGTACACCAATGTCAAAAAATTAAAAATTAAACCATTACTATAAACACCTTTCATAACACCGACAGTAACCTTATTAAAATGAATATATCTATTTTTATATATTATATATATAAAACCTCTTAAATTATTAATATGCCATTTTTTTAAAATATATAATATTTTTGGATCCAAATAATTTGTGCGGTGAAAATCAGATTTATCTTGCTCAAAAAAATAAATAAATCAAATTTATCTTACTGTGAAGCGTTATTTCACCATGGCCCACACTGCCTAGGTTCAAGTTCCCGGTGTGTCCATGGCCAACACGCCTGTTTTCAAGTTCCCAGTGTGTTCAATGCCAAACGTGTTGAATGATATACTACAACAATTTATTATTCAAGTTGATCGAGTAGTGGTGGAAGCTGCAGCACTTTCTAAAGATAAATTGATGTGGAGAATCTTCAAAGAATTAAACGAGGCGAGGTGTCTTATTGTCTTGGAAGATGTCAAGACTTCTCAAATTTTGAAAACCGTTATGAATCCACTTTGTAACTCATCTCAATTCGGAGAAAAGCTGGTGTACTGCTGAGTGATGTATTCGAGTACTGAAGAATAGACATGTGAAACAAAAATCATATGTGGTATAGACGTGAAACTTATTTTTTTACCATATATCTGTTTTTCAATGGTCGAATACATCCCTCAACAGTACATTCGGTACACCGAAGATTTTTCCTCCTCAAACTAGAATAATTTTAACCGCTCGCAATAGTGTAAATAATTTACCAATGTAGGATGCGTATTTGACTTTACAATTGTGCAGACTAAACAAATAGGAGAGCTGGAAATTGAAGTCATGGATAGTTCAGAGTTGATTATTCATATGTGGCATAGATATGACACTTATTTTTTACCATATATCTGTTCTTCAGTAGTCGGATATACCCCTCAATAGTGCATCCGGTACACCGAAGATTTTCTCATCAAACTAGAATAATTTTAACCACTCGCAATAGTGTAGATAATTTAGCAATGTAGGATGTGTATTTGACTTTACATTTGTGCAGATTAAACAAATAGGAGAGCTGGAAATTGAAGTCATGGATAGTTCAGAGTTGATTACAGTACTCAAGGAGAGAATTAGGGTTTATTTAGATTTTTTTTTTATAAAATAAACAAGTATAGTTGAAGATATTATGGATGTAATTTTTTTTTAAACAGACCAAAAATTAAGGGTGTAATTAATGGGTGTACTGTCGTGTATATAGTATTTAATTTTTTTTTATTAGTAATGCTAAGAGTCCTACCTAAAATCCCAACTATTCCATTCCAACTAATATGGAACCGATGTATCATTTGGTAAGTAAATATACGTTAATTGATAAGTAAATATATAGGTAAGTGAGATAAATCACAATTAATGTGTATTCACTCACCGGCTATCATATAAGTTGAGATGAAATAGTTGAGACTCCTAGTATTACTGTATTTTTAATTAAAGTAATTTATCCTTATTAATGAATTTATACTGTGATATTTTTATAATTAAATTTTAAAATAAAATATAAATGTACAAATCATACATATATGGATGGCAACATCTGCATCCATATACAATAGTACTGAAACATTAATTGAAGGAAAACCTAGCTTGATCAAAGTGCCTCAGAAAATAAATGATAAATTAGTACATTAAGAGAAACAATATATAACTTGTAATTTCCACGAATTAATCGGCTAGTACTCTAGCAGGTATGTAGAAGGGTACAATTAAAATCACCTTGTCATTTTGTAATGACAAGATGTTCGATAAACTGTCTCACAAACATGCGTCTCATCACATCAATCATGAGTGAGATTGATCGGGACTAATAGAACGCATATTTATCCAAAGCAAAATTGATCACAAGACACTTGCATTGCATGAAGGGCATAGCTAGCTAGGGTGATTGTAATTGAGATTGATTCTCACATGATATAGGACCTTAAAGGGGAAGTGAGGAGAGTGAGGAGACACGTGATTGTTCACATTCCACGTCCCCAAAGAGTGAAATTCTAGACTAAAGCATATATCTGGAGTTAATTTCTTCAACTAAGTATACACATTTTGGACTTACGCATGAGTGAAGAATGATTGCTGAAGCTTGTGACCCTATCCAAATCTGTAGAGTTAAGAATGCATGCTTGCTTTCAAGCTTTCATCCACGACATTTTGGTTTCATTGTGAATTGAATTTTCTCTTAAATCACTTTTAAAATTGCCCATCAAACTTATGTTTAATTTGGTAGATTAGTATAATGAAAAGATATAAAAAAAAACTCATTTCAGCAAAATCGTAATTAATCTTGTATAAATACAAAAGTTTTTTTTTTTTTTAAATGTTCCTTTTGCTGGATCTGATTAGTTTATTATGCAATCTTTTTTTTTTAATCTCTAATATTTATCCATGTTTGTCAGAGTTTCAATTTGAGATGACACGCTACCAAAGATATGCAACATTGGAAAAAAGATAGAATGAAAAAGATTACACATATATTGAAAAATGCTAGAAGTACGGAACCCACATTCTCCACATTGGTATGATATTGTCCGTTTTGCGTCAAGCCCGCACGGATTTGCTCTTGGGTCTCTACCCAAAAGGCCTCATACCAATGAAGATTATTTCTATACTTATATACCCAAGATCATCCCTATGTCTAGTCAATGTGGGACTTTGGTTGTAAACCCAACAATCCTCCCCTCGAACAAAGGACCATCATTATCTTCACGGTCCGGGCCTCCCCTCAAGCGATCATCCATCCGTCAATGTTAGGGGAATCACTCCATCGAGGTTACTCCATCGAGGTTACTCCTCTCCACCGCGCCAGAGCACACGTCTTATGTGAAGATCTGGAGCATCTCTTGCCTCGAGAGCTAACATCACGGACCCATCGCGAGCTACCTGGGGCCCACCATCTCCTGGCTTGGATTGGCTACGTCTCGGCCATATCTGGGGCACGGCTCTGATACCACTTGCTAGAAGTACGGAACCCACATTCTCCACATTGATATGATATTGTCCGCTTTCGGTAAAGCCCGCACGGATTTGCTCTTGGGTCTCTACCCAAAAGGCCTATACCAATGGAGATTATTTCCATACTTATATACCCAAGATCATACACCAACCAATTTTGCTTTTACTGCTCTTCAAACGCACCAAACCTTCTCCAGCTTTCCCTCTCGTCTGTGACTCTTGGTCACACGATCGCTACAAGTCACGATTCCGATGACTTTCTCGGTCGACGACGATGTACTCCGGTCAAGCAATGGACGACAAGATGAGTCAACTCGTCACTACTTCGTGGGCTGATTTCGAACGGCAAGACTACCTTGTCTCACTTTTCGACGGCACGTGGGTTGTGTGGAGGTCTGTCCGGCGTCGCTGACTGCTACTACAAACTCCAGGATCCGCCTACCACTCCTGGATTCTTAACTCCTAAACCCTACCCTACTGCCCTCGAATTCGGCTCTGATACCAAATGTAAAAACTATTGTTGGGTTTACAACCAAAGTCCCACATTGGCTAGACATGAGAATGATCTTGGATATATAAGTATGGAAATAATCTCCATTGGTATGAGCAGAATCTTTCAGTCGTCCACAACGTGAACGGGTATTGCCAGCTCGTTTACAGGATTGTGTTCTTAGTAATGACGACGATCCAACAGATGAAGAGTTGGTGAACTTTACACTATTTGCAGATTGTGATCCTATCACTTATGAAGGTGCTGCTCGTAATGATTACTGGTTGAAAGCAATAGATGAGGAGATTCGTGCAATTGAGAAGAATAATACATGGGAGCTTACTGATTTGCCAGATGGAAAGCATCCTATTGGTGTTAAGTGGGTGTACAAGACAAAATACAAGCCAAATGGTGAGGTGGAACGCTATAAAGCACGTCTGGTTGCAAAAAGTTACAAGCAAAAGCCAGGGATCAATTATTTTGAGGTGTTTGCTCCTGTTGCCAGACTTGACATTGTTCGCTTGATTATGTCTATTGCTGCACAGAATCGCTGGAGAATCTTCCAGATGGATGTGAAATCCGTATTTTTGAATGGGGAGATAGGGGAGGAAGTCTACATACAGCAACCTATAGGGTATGTAAAGAAAGGGCAATAAAATAAGGTATACAAGCTGAAGAAGGCCTTATATGGGTTGAAACAGGCACCCAGGGCGTGGTATACACGTATTAACACATATTTTATCCAGCATGAGTTCCAGAGATATCCTTATGAGCACACTTTGTATATCAAATCCAACTCCCATGGAGATATTCTTATTGTGTGCCTATATGTTGATGATCTGATTATTACCAGCAATAACCCTAATATGATTGCAGAGTTCAAAAGTGCAATGACTGGTCATTTTGAGATAACAGATTTGGGGTTGATGTTCTATTTCCTCGGCATTGAGGTGACTCAGACAGATAAAGGCATCTTTGTGTGTCAAAAGAAGTATGCTAGTGATGTGCTGAAAAAGTTCAAGATGGAGGGATGAAAGCTGATACTGACTCCAGTTGAAGAAATGTTAAAGTTAGAGAAGGATGGGTCTGGAGAGCGAGTTGATGCTACCATCTTTCGGAGGCTAGTAAGAAGTCTGAGATACTTAACTTCTACTAGGCCTGATATTTCTTATGGAGTTGGGCTTATTAGCAGGTTCATGGATTCTCCAAGACAATCTCACTTGCAGGCTAGCAAGCGTATCTTGCGATATATGAAAGGTACATTGGGTGATGATATCTTTTACTCTTCCGCTAACAAAGTCGAGCTTGTTGGATATACAGATAGTGACTGGGCAGGTGATACAGAAAAGAGGAAAATCACCTCTGGATTTGCATTCCATCTTGGTTCTGGAGTATTTTCTTAGTCTTCGAATAAGCAATATGTGGTTGCTCTATCGACAATAGAAGCTGAGTACATTGCAGCTGGTGGTGGTGCTACACAGGCTGTGTGGCTGCGTCACATGCTTTATGAGTTAAAGCATCAACAGGATGCTCCCACAGTGATATACTGCGACAACAAGTCCACCATTTCTCTGACCAAGAATCCAATCTACCATGGTAGAAGTCAGCACATTGATATCAAGTTTCACTTCATATGTGACTTAGTGAAAGACAAGGAGATCGTGATCGAGTACTGCCGTTCAGAGGAACAGGTTGCAGACATCTTCACGAAGCCGCTCAAAGCTGACATTTTTCAGATGCTTAAGAAGTCTTTGGGCATGACAAGCTATAAAGGACTTGGTTTATGGGAAGTTATGTAGGATTAAACCAAGTATTATCTTTGTATTTATCATTTTAGATATTATGTTGGATTTATCCTTCAGATAATTCCTATTTATCTTTAGTTAGGATTATCATTGATTTATTTTTATTGTAATTATCAGTTAGAGGTTTGATGTTATCATGTTACCTCATCCCAGTTACTATAAATAGTTGGCATCAGTTCATTGTTATCAATCAATTCAATAAACAGTTCTTCAATAAATTGTTTTGTGTGTTAGTTTTTACATTTGGTATCAAAGCTTACATTTTTCAGATGCTTAAGAAGTTTTTAGGCATGACGAGCTATGAAGGACTTGGTTTAAGGGAAGATATGTAGGATTAAACAAAGTATTATCTTTGTATTTATCATTTTAGATATTATGTTGGATTTATCCTTCAGATAATTCATATTTATCTTTGGTATGAGGCCTTTTGGGTAGAGACCCAAGAGCAAATCTGTGCGAGTTTAGCCCAAAGTGGACAATATCATACCAATGTGGAGAATGTGAGTTTCGTACTTCTAGCAAGATCATCCATATGTCTAGCCAATGTGGGACTTTGGTTGTAAACCCAACAAAAAACGAAAGGATGCTAATTTTGAAAAAGAGAAAGACTTAAATCAGTTTTGTTGGTAAACACATTGAGCATCTTGTAAGTTAACCAATCTTTTCCATACAGAAAATATTATGTTTTATTTTTTTTAGACTTTGCGTTTGTTCAAAATGACCTTTCCTAGCCTAAACGACCATAATTTTTATCTTATACTAGTGATTTTGTTGGATCTAATTAGTTTGTTATGCTAAATAATGTTTTTGATATTTTTACTTTTTTTTAGAAAAACAAAATTTTTATTAAGAAAGAGAAGAGATGGAAAAGGAAATATTGGAATCTAAAAGCAATGACCCCAGGAGTTGAGGAGCAACTACTTAAGAATACAACTTAGTGGTTTATCCTATCAAATTAAATCTGAAAATTTTAACCCTTCCTTGCAAAGTTTATCCACCACCAAGTTCCCTTTGCGATAGGTACGAGTGACCATGAAACACATCATGCTAATTAAAACTTGTGGAAATTGTGAGAAATGTCATTTTTTTTTGTATGTTGCACTGATATCACTGCTTTAATAACTTAAGTTTAACATGCACCTATTATGGTGAACTGCCCAAATTGTCCTTAAATAATCAATTTTTAATTTTCGTTGTACTTCCATCTCCATACTTTAATCAATGAAAGCAATAACTCCTCTCTCTCTCTCTCTCCAATAAACTTGTCTGAAAATCGATCTATAACTTGTCTGAAAATCGATCTATAACTTGTCTGAAAATCGATCTATAACTTGTCTGAAAGTCGACGTGTTTCAGCACAACAAGGTATTCTGAGTCTTGTAACAATTTATCAATTTCTTCACCCTATCCAACCCCAAGAAGAATATGGATTTTTTTTGACGAAAATGAATTTCTGGGTCTCCGAGACTTTTTGAAACATTTTCAAGTTTTTTTAACCTAAATCCGAGCTTTTTGGAGCTTTTTGTTTAGGAAAATTAGGTTTGTTTAACTTTGAAGTTTCGAGACCTTTTGAAACATTTTCGAGCTTTTTTGAACCAAATTCGAAACTTTTTGAAACACATCCGAGCTTTTTTTTAGGAAAATTTGGTTGGATAAACTTTATAGTGTCCGAGCATTTTTGTGAAAAGTCCAAGCTATTTTATAAAAGCCTCGAGTTTTTTTTCAAACCACAGAGTTTTTTTTTTATTTTTTGCAGCTCCGAGCTTTTTGCAACATTGCCCGAGACTTTTTTTTCAAAGGTTCGTACTTTTTAAAACAGTGTCCAAACCTTTTTCTTACAATGTCTTTGTTTGGTTAAACTATGTAGTGTCCGATCATTTTTAAGAAAGGTCCAATTTTTTTTTTTTGCAGCTTCGAGTCATTTTTTTAAGCGGTGAAGTTTTTTTTTTTTTTTTTTACAGCTCCGAGATTTTTTTTTTAAGGTTCGTGCTTTTTAAAACACGAACCTACTGCTTGGTTCCGAGACTTTTACTAAAGGTTTCGAGACTTTTACTAAAGGCTCCGAACCTTTTGTAATTACATTTCGAGCATTTTAAGTAATGACCATAAAAAAGAGCTCGCTCCCAGATGCGTCTGCGTAGCGCTACTTCGTCGCCGTTCGAGTGATTGATTGAGTTTCAACGGGGAATTTCTTTCTCTACTTCACAAATGTCACTATAAAATGAATGAAAGAAATCTGATGTGGAACAGCTATTGGGGGGTATTTTTATCCGTTCACCATAATATGTGTCTTTTAAACATAAATTATTAAACCAGTAACAGTGTTGAAATTCCACCTCTAAAAAATGTCATTTAAGAAACTTTGTAGTAAAGTCAGTCATTCCTAATTAACCGAGGAGGGAGAAAATTAGAGCCGTTGAAACAAGTATACAGATACATACATAGAATATTTTCTAAAGAAATATAAATCCATCCATGCGAAGCTTCGATTTGAATCGCAAGAATGCTTACCTTCGACTCTGCAAAGGACGAATAGCAAGTACCAAGAGAAAGTGAGAACCCACTAATACAATTAGTTGCGTTAATTCTTTTTAATCTTTTATATTTATCCATATTTATAAGAGTTTCAATTTGAGTGACATTGCCAAAGCTATCCAACATTGGAAAATAGATAGAATGAAAACGATGTTAACTATATTTTCAAAAACAAAAGGATGTTAATTTTGGAAAAGAGATTGACTTAAGCTCTGTTGATAAATAGATTGAGCATGTTGTAAGTTGAACAGTCTTTTTCATCGAGAAAATATTATGATCTTGGAGTTTTTGAGTTTGTTCAAAAGGACAGTTCCTCACTTAAATAATCGTAACTTTTTATACCGACTTTAAAATCATGTTTCGTAAATTTCCGTAGAAAACCGACTTCTTTAACTTTCCAACAATAATGTATTATTTGATGATGTTTGATGGGCTACCTGAACATAACCCCTCGAGTTTTTTCTAGGTCTTCCAAAGTCCAAATCCTATTCCAAACTGTATAATAACTATTTACATTGGACATAGTCGAATTGAAGTCACCTTCAATACCTCACTATATCGCAACCTATTATAACTTCGAGGTTACAAAGGGACTTAGAAGGCCCGAATGCTGATATTGATACGGTGACAATTTTCATCATCCACATATATATATATATATATAAAACAAATTATTTAAGTTCTAGATCTCCTTTAAAACAGAATAAGAGATTGGTCTATTCTCCGTTAACGAAGATCTCCCATGTCCGTTTCGATCTCCTCGAAAAGTGGAGGAGATATGGAAAACTAAACTCCTCTATGGAGATTGGTCTAATCTCCATTAAAGTTTTTATTTGAATTTTTACAATTTTAATTCGTTTATAACATATAAACAAAGATTAATAGTACTAGTTTAATTGATAAAATTGGTAACTTAGTAGGAATTGATACATTTCATTGTGTTTGACTGGTCAATTGTTAATAGTAAACATACAACTATTATTATTATTTTTAACAGACGACTATTAAGTTAAGAGTTTTTATTTATAATTTCGATAAGAGTTTGATCTAGCTGGATATACATGGAATATCAGGGTAATTTATTGGAAGATAGCCTCCCGCGTAAGAAGAACTTTGATTTTCGATCTATCGAACACAAAACTGTATTAGTAGTTGATACTTTTTCATGGTTTCAATCTTAATGTTATTTTTGAAAATATATTATAAATAACATTTTTGGATTTATATGAGAAGCTAATTATGATTTATGAGGCACATCGATGACAGTTCGGCCTATAGTGTTTGAACAATGGGATACAGTTCATAGTTTACACTTTATACATTTATACATGATCAGTAGCTACGTTTACCTATTATTGTACCAGAGCTATATAGAAAGATGAAGAAGGTTGAAAGTGGCCTTGCCCAATTTTCCATAGCGATATGATGAGACTTTACTAGTTTACTTGGACAAGTGCGCACTGTGCACCATCAAAAAGTTAATGGGTAACAAGTAACAACAACTTGATATCCATCAAGACCTAATTTCAAGTTCACGTTCAAGTTGAAACCATAAATTCTTAATTTCAGTGATCAAATTTCTCAGTACTTGCACCCGTACACAATGTAAAAAGGACACTTATAACACATCACCATATATAATTGAAAATATTATAAGTTTTATTTTAATCCAAAACTGAATATGCTTTTCTTCTTATATATAGACGTCAGTGGAGGCCTTCTTTGAGCATCTTCCTAGTCCCACCATCCAATTTCTCTCTTTTTTCTATTTCTTAATTTGTTCACGCAAATTGGCCATGGAAGTGGTGGAGTCTGTAAACCATGATCAGAAAGTTGCAGGGAGATTGATCGGTCGCTTGTGGCGATGGCTCAAAGCGTTGCCTGGGAAGTTGATGGGAAAGGTGGTGGAGTTTTCTTGGAAGATAATAAAACTTGGGCAAGATGACCCAAGAAGAGTTATTCACTCGCTCAAAGTGGGACTTGCACTCTCTTTGGTCTCCATGTTGTACTACTATCAACCTCTCTATGACAATTTTGGTGTTTCAGCTATGTGGGCTGTCATGACTGTGGTTGTAGTTTTCGAATTTTCTGTAGGTAAGTAAGACTTTGTCGAATTTCTTTAAGCTTAATTATAATGATGTTAAGAGAATTAATAAATCAATTAATATTTTGTTTGTGATACTGTCATACTGACATGTATAAGCTATGCAGGAGCCACACTAGGCAAAGGTCTGAACAGAGGATTGGCAACATTGTGTGCTGGAGCTCTAGGAATTGGAGCCCATCACCTGGCTGACCTATCTGGACATATTGGTGAGCCCATACTGCTTGGAGTTTTTGTCTTCCTCCAGGGTAAGTATTAAAAACACAATATGTAAAATTAATATAGATTGTGTACCTGAAATATTAGGGTTGTGGCTAGTATACATGGATAGGAACTGTACTGGAGTAAATCAGAGCTATTAGATTAAAATCCAATGATTCAAATAAATGAGAAATTATAAACAAAAATAAAAACTAAAAATATTGAAAATAGATGAGGTCTCAATTGTAACTATTTTGTATAGTTACAGATTCAGTATATTAGTTAAACCTGAAATTATAAAAGGTTTCTGATTGAGTTTGTGATTGTATATATGTTGCAGCTGCGGCATCAACATTTATTCGGTTTTTTCCTAAGGTGAAGGCAAGATATGATTATGGGTTGTTAATATTTATATTGACATTCGCTTTGGTATCGGTGTCGGGTTTCCGAGAAGATGAAATATTGGAATTTGCTCACAAGAGATTGTCAACCGTTATCATAGGTGGCTCTGCTTGTGTTATCATTTCCATTCTGATATGCCCTGTTTGGGCTGGTGAAGATCTTCACAATCTCATTGCTGCCAACCTTGAAAAGCTTGGAAACTTCTTAGAAGGTAATAAAAACAAAAATACACTAGCTAGCTAGTGCGCCAAACCATGCATTAATCATATTGCATACACAAGTATACCATGGCGTTGAGACCTCCCTTCCACAATGGTGGTTTAGGGTTCGAGTCTCACCATACATATTTTATAAATATGTGTGCGGAGTTTTCTCCCGGTTTATTGAAATAGATATCCGAATAATGTATTGTCTGATTTTGATAGGTTCGACTGTACTAGTGTAATAATTGTAAATTGTAATGCTTAAAAAAAATAAAAAACATTGAAAATATCAAGTAGGCATAAATGACTTCAAAGATAATTATTATTTTTATTAAATTTTTAATAAGAAAATGTAAAAATAGTTTGATAGGATTAATCAACATTTCATTTCTTTTGTATCTTTCTTTATAGTATGACTTAAAACACTTAAAATAAAAAGGCTATATACCTTTCAGGATTTGGGAATGAATACTTTACATCAGAGAATGGAGACAATGAAGATGCCAAATCATTTATGCAAGAACATATAAGTGTTCTCAATTCAAAAAACAGTGAAGAATCCTTGGTGAGTACTAAAAAGCTCTTTTTCTCTTTCTCAAAACATTCGTGGGGTGGAAATCACATCAGTAACATGCCACGTGACATGAGTACCAATTAAAATGTGATTAGATATATATATTCATGTTGCTGATGATAATCCATATATATTTTTATGAATGGCAGGCTAATTTTGCAAAATGGGAACCAGGACATGGTCGGTTTCAGTTTCGGCATCCATGGAACCACTACCTTCAACTTGGAACCCTCACCCGTCAATGTGCCTATCGAATTGATGCCCTTAATGGCTACCTCAACACTACTCAAATCCAAGTATATTTCTAATTATTCATATAACTCTTGTCATATTCTTATATATAATGACACAAATATTCTTTTATACACACACAAGTGTGTATATATATATATATTGCATACATATATAGGGCATTCTATATATACAATTTTTTTTTCAGTCACAATAATTGATGTCTAGATACATTGTATGATTCATAAAAAAAAAGAAAAGAAGAAGATACATCGTGTAATTCTCAAATGTAAGAACCTGAAAAAAAGACGTAAAGAAATATAAAAATAATGTATGGGCAAGTAAAATATAAAAAATAAAAAGGAATATCTGAATTATGTTAAAGTGCATTCATGCATACTAAGTGATCACGTGCCTATAACTCATATTATCTTTCATTTTTTGATTTTTTGAAGACATCACCAGAAATCAGAAACAAAATTGAGGAAATGTGCACAAAAATGAGCATGGAGTCTGGCAAAGCACTGAAAGAATTGGCAATGGCGATGAAAAAAATGACCCATCCATCCTCTGCGGATTCCCACATCCAAAACTCTAAATTTGCTACCAAAAACCTCGACTCTTTGCTCAAATCTGGGATATGGGATGACACTGATCTACTAGCAGTGGTTCCACTGGCCACTGTAGCTTCCCTACTCATTGAAGTTGTAAATTGCACTGAAAAGATATCCGAATCCGTTTACGAACTTGCAGCAATGGTGAATTTTCGGACTCCTGAGGCGACTGTTTCACCGGAAAAATCAGAGTTAGGACCATCTGATGGCATGGTTGATTGCCCCGGCCATGTTGTGGTTACTGTAAATGATGATGAGTCGTCAAATAGAGCTAATAATATTCCAGAAAATGGGCTCATCAACACGTCCGGGACTGTGGCTCCTGGTCGACATAATTTGGGAGTGTAATGTAAAAAAATATATATATATATTACACTAACAAATTACAATTGATTATATCCAAACTTTGTTATTTTCAAGTTTGGTTATCTGAAATTATGAGTACCAACTATTTATAATTACATATTTTACAGGAAAATTATCCTGAACAAATATCATTCTCTTTATTGATAGAATAATGCTATAAAACCCAAATAATTAAACCAAATTTCAACCAAAATCATGGACGAACCCAAGAAATATTTACTGCCCGGGCTAAATTATATATATATAGTATTTTTTTACGTGGAAATAGTGAAGAAAGTCACTTTTTTAAAGTTGAGTAACGATGATATCATTCATTTAATAACTTATGTTTAAAAGGCACATATTATGGTGAACTGGTGAAAATACCCTTAAAAGTTGTCTTTGTTCTTGAATATACTCTGTAAAAACGAAAAGTTGTATTGTCTCTTCAAAATTGCCGTGTGAAGATCGATCTACAATTCCAACATGTTTTCAAAAAAAATTCTTGAAGTCTTTCAATCTACAGGTAACATTCCTTTACGATCTTATATTTACATGTATTTCTGAGTGGGTTTATCATGTATTCATCCGTTTATGAGCTTGTAAAACCCAGAATGTGATCGAGATTATTTTTTATTTTTGCCGAGCTTTTTTTTGCTTATTCATAGCTTTTTTGCCACTGATCGGAGATTATTTTTCCTTTTTTCCGAGCTTTATTTTCCTTATTCTGAGCTTTTTTGATACTGTTCTGAGCTTCGATGACAATGGTTCAAGCTTTTTTCAACGGTTCCGAGATTGTTGTTGCATTTGGAAAAAGGCTCTGACCTTTTTATAAAAAGTTCGGGCCGAGGAAAAAACTTTTTGGGAACTTGAAACAAAAGCTCGAAGACTACCAAAAAAAGCTCGATCATGCAGTTGGCAAATAAGCTCGATTAGTTGCCAAGAAATTCTCGATTAGTTATAAAAAAAGCTCGATCAGTTGTAACAAAATCTCGAGTACTTCTTTAAAAAACTCGAGGTTTTTGAAATGGGTTTTTTTTTTAATTAGATGTTTTAAACTTCTCAGGAACTTGATAAAAAAGCTCGACGAAATGCTAAAAAAGCTTGATCAAGTTGATAAAAAAACTCGATAACTTGCCAAGAAAATCTCGAGTACTTCTAAAAGAAGCTCGTTGAGTTGCAACAAAATCTTGAGTACTTCTTAAAGAAGCTCGATGAGTTACAATAAAATCTTGAGTAGTTTTTAAAAAAGCTCGAGGTATTTTTAATTATTATATTAATTTAAATTAGATGTTATTAACAGGAGAATGAATCGGGTAAGAATAGTCATATCTTACAACGGTCGATGAGAGGAAGTACCCGACGGAAGTCAAAGGTATTTAGGTTCCGATAACCAAGGATTGTATGTGTCAAAGAATATGACTTACGATGAACTGTTGTCGCTCATGCAAACCGTTGTGAAGTATGATGAGAACAAATACAATGTTGATCTACAGTGTATATCCATCGTTCCTAGGACTATATGTCGTGCATTTTTAAGAAACGACGATGATGTTCAATTTATGTTAGGGGAAGATAGGGTGATCCTTCAAGTATGTGTTAGTCTAATTGAGAGGCCAGCAGGAGGTGTCATGAAGATATCCCTCATCGTGATAACACCCAACAATTTCTATCGTCAGGCGAAAGCAACCAGCTGTTCACAGAAAGAAGTGGGATTGATGGTCGGGAAAACATGTGTGGTGTCCCACCGGAAGTAGCCGACCACGGTGAATTTGTCGGACCTCAATTTGACGATGTGTTTGGATGTCAAATTGAGATGAATGATGGCCAGTTGAACCACCATTACAATGACTTCTATAATGACATGAACAATGAGGAGAACACTGAACCGAATCTTGGGTCGAATAATGAGTTCGGTAATGAGACAAATTTTCATCCGGTAGATAATGTAGCGAACAATATGGAAGCGGAAGAACCCATCCCTACGGAAAGACGTGCAAGACGTGTATAGAGATTTAGTTCCAGTGTACCAGATATAGCTGGGACCTCAGAGGTCTGCCCTAATGTAACTCCATTTGATTCTAGTAATGCCACGACGTGGGTTATTCCCGGAGCAGATTCATACTTGTTTGGTTTGGGTGGAAGCAGGAACTTGATAGAAGAAGAACCTAAGAGCATGAAATATAAAAGGGTAATTTTTTCCTACAAAAAAAGATTTGAAGAGACTAGTTGGTCATTTTACAATGCGACAGAACTTCGAGTGGAAGGTGAAAAGGTCCAATAAGACAACGTTACATCTGATTTGTTTGATGGACAACTGTACGTGAAAGTTAAGAGCTGTGAGGAGAGATGAAGGGACATACTTCCAATTAAGAAGTTTTGTCAATGAACACACTTGTACATTGGAGGAGATTCACCGTCGCCACCGATAAACTAGTGCATTCATAATTAGAGAAGTGGTAGCACCTAGACTTCAACAATATGATGGTCGTCTCATGAGTCCGAATGACATAATCGCTAACATAAAAACAATGTATGGCATCCAAATGTTGTACAGTAAGGCACATCAAGCCCTACATTATACGTTGTCACTCACGTATGGAACTAATGAAGAAAGCTTCCAACTACTGTCATATTTTGGTAACGTGTTGGAACAACAAAATCCTGACACAATCACTGACTTATAGTATAACGAATATGGTAAATTTTTCTATTTTTTCATGTCGTTAAGTGCTTCATTAAAAGGATTTCAGAGGTGTATGCATTCGGTTATTGCAGTAGATGGTACCCATCCGAAGGGAAGATTTGGGGGTACAATGTTTGTTGCCGCTGCACAAGATGGGAATGAACAGATGTATCCAATTGCTTTTGGGTACGATGACTCAGAAACAACCTTTCATGGGAGTGGTTTTAGATTGCTTGAAAGACGCCCTAGGTCATATTGATGATCTGGTTTTCATTTCCGACGGTATGCAAGCATTGAAGTTGGGATTTTTAAAGTGTTTGCCGATGCAACCCATACGATATGTTGTTGGCATTTTGCTGAAAATATGAAGAAGCGATTTCACAAAAAGGATGTAATAGCCATAATGGATAAAGCAGCTAGATCATACACTGAATTGAAATATAACCTCCACATGGAAGAGTTACGAAACCTACACTGGAATGCATATGATTATGCCAATGATGCTGGTCCCCACAAGTGGTCCCGTGTACACTGTCCGGAAAGAAGATATAGGGTAATGACAACAAATGTTGATGAATGCATAAATTTATGCCTAAAATTCGTACAACAACTGCCTATGTTGACACTGGCAGAGTTCATTAGAAATATGCAACAGATGTGGTTTCATGATAGCCATCGAGCTGCACATTCCATGAGTTATCAATTGACCGACGTAGCACATCTTGTGATCCTCAAATGTGTTGAGAAGTGTGCTTATATGACCATCAATCCAGTTGACTGGAACATATTCTCTGTTAAACGGCCCAGGAAGCAGTGGACTATAGACTTAGCCCGGAAGACTTGTACGTGCAACAAATTTCAAATGAACATGTTTCCATGTTCGCATGCACTTGCAGCAACAAGGTACATTACTTGGATTTCACATCTTTATGTTGTTAGAAATGGACTTTATATCTAACTTTTATGTTCTTCTAGGGAGCGAAACTTAGATTTCACTTCTTTGTGTGCGGACTTTTACAAGAGACGGACACTTATCGATACGTACTCGGTTATAATTATACATGTTGGTCATCCTTCTTCTTGGGTAGTGCCAGCTGATATCGCTGAACGTGTTGCTTTGAATTCGTTGTCCAGAAGGCAAGTAGGACGTTCGAGGGGGAGCCGACATGCCTCTTCTTCAGAGAAGACTACCACTCAATCATGTAGAAGATGTTGACAATCAGATAATGCTAAGAGGTTTCCTTACCCACCTTTGAATAATGATGGTTTAAGCAGAGTTGTTCCTCAGGAATACCGGTGTAAGTGTAGCATCTTTCATTTAGTTGGACACAACAAACAGACGTGCTCTCAGAAAGACTCCACCGTTGTATGAATGGACACGTTCAATTGGGAGTCATTTTTATTAGTTGTAATTATATGACTTGTATCTCATTTCAATTTTCAAATTATATGGTGATGTAAAATTTCAGTTCCCTTTTTAAGTTCGGTATGCAATTTGTTGTTATGCAACGTAAAGAATTTTAAATAATCAAAGAATGGTAATATTACACATATGTATACAAAAATTATATGTATCGTCACTACAATCAAAATTGTGGCCGGGAGTTACAGAACACCTCCACGACCATCTTCTCTCATATGATGGGCATATCGTCTTATGTCCAGTCGTACTGGACCTTGTCTGCCAGTACGTACTCTATCAACCTCAACGTATGTGCCCCACAGTTACAGTTGCAAATTACGACAAGGACAATTGTTAAGTTGATAATAAATTATACATGAAATTATTTTAATGTTCAAATGCGTATACCTTTTATGTTGTTGCGGCACAACTGATCTAGACATGAGGCTCACCCCAAAGAGTCTATTCTACCTCTGGAACTTCTCATCGCCATGTTTTCTGACGTCATGAAACCCGAACTAATGCAACATGGTCGGTAGAAACCATCTCAGTGACCGTACTTGGAGTTTCCGAATGCTGACGGGGACGTCCTGTCTGAATGGGTCTACGATGTGTATTGTCCCGGTAGTCAGGTCCACGCTGACCAGAAGCCAATGCTGGCGTCCGACGTTGCACGATATAAGAACCTGTATAACATATTGACAAAGGTAAAATCATATTGTTCACCAAAATTATAGGATAAAAATATTATAAAACTTACCATGTCAACCTAGTGCCATGGCCGGTTTCCTACCAGGAGTAAACCACGTACGGTCGTAAGGTCGTCAGCGGACCACCTGTACTGTAATACCTTCCATGAACGAGTCATCACTTCCCCTTCAGCATCACGAGGCATTATTCTATCCCAGTGATACTCCAGCAATGACTTTAGAAAAGTTATTTCCACTGGAGTTAGGATCACGAAAACATCGGAGTTACGAACATTAAAAAACACTTACATAGAACTGTGTGCCAAGAATGTTCATCCTCTGGTTGTACACAGTGGGAAATGCTCACTGACTCTTCCGTAAGATGTTCAGGTAAGCGTCCATGTGCTGAAACATAATTACAAATCAACGTTAGAATTTGAGTGTGATGAAAGCGAAACCCTGTTAAGGTTAGGTACGTACCGTGTCAAACAACCCAATGTAGTTCTCTTGGAGCCTTTGGAACCAACCCATGTCAACTGGCTCCATGAGATCAACATTGCGCATGAATTAAATTTTCCAAAACATCAAAACAATTAATGTAAAATAAACTAAAGGTGCTTCAGTTAAGTAAAAAGACTGATATTTACAATTCCCCCATATTGTTCCTCTTATATGCTCTGTAGGCCTCCAGCTGGCCAGCATCTACCAACACAGTAGGAGTGAATGCATGCTATGATGTTGCCAACGTTGTCCTTGGGCTCATGAGCTGCCACCCGCACTTGCGAATACAGAGGATCTGGGGGGTACGGGGTATCCTATGCGATCTTTTGGATGTGTCGGTGGGAGGAGGAAGAGGGGCCATGAGATGGTCTGGACCTATTCCTAGGAGGTGAACGGGTCCCACGGGATCGTGTAGACCTGTCTCTGATAGGTGCAGGGGACTCACACGATCTTTCGGATATGTCCCTAGGAGGAGGGGACCGACGAGAATATCTGGAGCTATCCCTGGGATGAGGATGGGCCCCACGTGATGGTCCAGAAGTGTCCCTTGGCAGAGGGGTCTGATCGGATGGCCTGAAGGTGTCATTGGGAGGAGGGGTACCACGAGATCGAACCGTAGAGTCAACTCCGATGGAGGAAACACTCAGAAGGCATGATCGTTCAGACGAAGTCTCCTGGACCTCCATAAGTAGGGGAAACTGAGGTGCACCGTCAGTACGAGTCTCCTGCTGTCGCCTTGTAGCTCAAGTCCCAGTGCCCTGTGTCTGGGGTCCAGTACCAGTACCCTGTGTCTCGGGTCTGGTACCTTTCATCTGACCTACGCTCCCAGGGTCTGTCCCCTCGACATGGATTTATCGCCAGTCTCTGTCATTATGACTAGAGTCTCGATCATGGGATGATAAACCCTCTCCTGCTGTCTGTGATGTCGAACCTTACTGACCTCGGACCAAGTCCATCAACTCCTGATATTGCCTCATTCGTTCCGTCTCACTTCTCTACAGATCATCCCGTAAACCACGGACCGAAGCCTCCAAATGTTGATTCTACGCTCCAGGCGGCCCTGAAGGGCAATTACACATTGTCAGTCATGCACATGTATATGTGTTTGAAACAAATAAATGCTAAACTAATTTGAACATACCTCGCGCTCCCCTCCAACGTCTCCTCGTGATCCGGTATCAGTAGCAGTATGTGTAGGCATCCTAAATCGTACCCGCCTCTGCCTTCAGTGGCTCCGACGAGCTATCTCTGGGTCCAAATGCATCTGTTCATCCCTACGACGATGCTCCAGGTCTGAACCCACTGTATCCGTCAGTCCGGCACTCACTCCATCCAGTATAGCCTCATGTCCGGCACTCAATGAATCCGGTATCGCCTCATCTATGCTCGCATTATACGGTTCACCCCTCTCAGCTTTTGTGGGCAACAATTTCATCCTTACAAACATCTAAAACCATTGTTAAAATGTTGTAAATGTAACAAGTATTAACTTTAACAATTGAGAAACTTACCCGCGTTGTGAATATCTTTGATAACTTATCCACCCTCAGTTGTTTGTGTAACTCCCACTTAAGAATACGGGGAGACAAGTAGGTATCTCTCCTCCTCCCGAACTGGGTGCCAAGCTGGGGATCACCTCAAAAGCAAAATTTGCATAAAATACAAGTGCGTTAGGAATCCTTAATTTATTAAACGATAAATAACGTAAAGATTGTAATTCAAAATTCTTACCAACAGAGCGTACAATAAACCGTAAATATTGTAGGTCTCCATCATGTGTACGTCAGCGTCCTTTGCCTGTTGGCGTCTCTCGAACCGTTCCCGTCGCCTGTCAAGCGTATGCTTGAAAGAGAATATCAAATGAGTGTACACGTGGGCACCCCACAGGATGAGTCGAAAGCATCATGATCCTCTACCAACTGGAACTGCCAAACTGGAATCTTCACTCTCTCGTCCAACCCCATTAGTATCCAGTTCAACATATACAGGAGGCAGAGCTTCACACTATCGTATGCCTGCTGAAATTGGCCCAGGCTCAAAACATTTTTCAACTCCCTAGACAAAACCTCATCATTACCACCAAAGTAAAGCTGATGTATGCCATTATCCACTATAGCATACCGGCTCGTGTTTAGTACATATCCGAACTGCCACCACACTCGGTGACCAGGTAAAATTCTACCTTCGAGAACCTCACATATTTATTCCCCAGCATAAGATGCATCTCATCTAACGACCCAGTATGATACACCTCCCGTAAAAGCAGCCGATGGATGACACCACCATAAAACTTCATACGCATATGCATCGTCATGAAATGTCCAAAGCCTGAAGCTATGAACCGACGACAGCCTTCAATGGCAATTTCTGTAGGGACCAGGTTAAATGCGTCGTCTATAACCCCAATGGCGTCAAAATGATCGTGGTGAGTGAGTTTACCCTCATACCACTCTTCCTCTAGAGTTTTAAGTATTTCCTTCAACCGATTCGTCATCTGTCAAAAAACAAATATACATCACTTTACTGTAAAAGCCTCTTAAATAACTGCAAACAATGTCCAGTATTTGAAAAATATCTCGGATCGAGTAAAACAAAACATAAAATTTAAGAATAAAAAGCTCGAATATATACAACAAAAGCACGATTGGAAGAAAAAAAGCTCGAATATACAAAATAATCTCGGCCTTTCAATACAAAGTCTCGTAAAAATGAAAAAAAAGTCACAATATACAAATATCTCGAATGTGTACATAAACAACTCGGTTAGAGTGAAAAAGATCTCGATACCAGCAAAACATACAATTAAAAAGCTCGGGCCTTCAATAAAAAATTCTTGTAAAAATACAAAAAGTCACAATATATCAAAAAACTCGAACGTTTAGAGAAAATGCTCTGTAAGAGGGAGAAAAAACTCGATACGAGCTAAGCCTACAATTAAAAAGCTCGGGCCTTCACTAAAAAGTCTCGTTAACACTGGAAAAAGTCACAATATATAAAAAAGCTCAAAATTCAATATAAAAATCTTGAACGTGTAAATAAAAAGCTCAGTTACAGGGAAAAAAAGCTCGGTACGAGAAAAACCTACAATTAAAAAGCTCGACCCTTCAATAAAGGGTCTCGTAAAAATGGAAAAAGTCGCAATATACAAAAAAGCTCAAAATTCAATACAAAAAGCTCGGTATCAAGGAAAAAAAGCTCGACACGAGCTGAAAGTACAATTAAAAAGCTTGGGTCTCGAACGTGTATAGAAGAAGCTCGGTTACAGGAAAAAAAAGCTTGATACACCAAAACCTACATATTTTTAAAACAGTTCGGGCTCCTTTAAAAAAGGCTCGAAACTCTATCAAAAAGTCTTTGAAGCCCAGAAAATGCATCTTCCTTAAACTAAACCTTTATTGTAAAAAAAAAGCTCGAGCTCCTTTTAAAAAAGCTCGAGATTCATTTTCAAAACGCTCGGGCCTCCACCAAAAAGTCTCGGAAACCCAGATTACTCATCTTCCTCAAATTAAACCTAATTTTTAAAAAAAAAAGCTCGATCCCCTTTCTAAAATGCTCGGGCTCCTTTAAAAATGCTCGGATCTTAAACAAAAAGTCTCGGAAAACCACCAAAAACTCATCTTCCTAACCCACATTCATTCTCCGATCGACAAATCAAAACCTAATCTACCATTTCATTCAACATTCAAACATACACATCAACTGATCTCAAACAAAAACGAAACCAAATGTAGAATAACTTACCTCAAATGATTGCAAATAATCTCTTCAAGTCTCTAAATGTCAATGCTTGCAGTCAAAATCCAAGCCGTCGACGCACTTCCGATCGGTCTCAAAAACTTCACTTTTCTCTCTCTACTTTTTTCTCTCAACAGTCGCACGTTCAAACAGGGTATTTTGGTCTCTACACATAAATTGGTACCTTTTAAACATATATTACTAATGTGGTGCTATTTACACAACATCCCCCTAAAAAGGTGCTATTAATTTTTTGAACTCATTTTTTTACTCAGTACACACTAACATTATAATAAAGTCAAGATTTATCTACTTTTGTTTAGTCGATATATTATAATACTTAATTAATGGATCACAAATTCACACACTAAATTTATTAAATTCAGTGTGCAATGTGGAGAAAACTCATGTGATTTTCTTCCTCAATGTATATTGATATAATAAAGTCGATGCAATGCGTGCGAGACATTGATTAAGAATAAAATATATATATATATATATATAATTTTTGATGAAATTATTTTTTTAATGATAAGATGACACCGATTCAATAATGTACCACTCAAACATATGAAATACATTGTAAAATTTATGCATAAACAATTATTTAAACATGTAGTTTAAGAAAAAAATATATTTAAAGTTGAAAAATGCTTAATTCTATAATGTTAGAAGTCATAATGTTATATGTATTTTTAAAACTTACCTTGTACAACAGAATATTTATATTTTATTAAATTTTGATAACAATATCATATTTTTATAATATTACCAAAATTTAGGGGTACTTTATACAATTATACTTTTATGCATATTTTTTTTCTATAAAGGGTGCTCTGGGCTGTAGCCCATGGTAGCCCTCTTGTAAATCCGTCTATGATTTAAATGATGTGACAAGTGAGTTTTCATCACAATATCACAATACCGAACATGAGATGATGTGATTAATGAAAAAACCACTTGCCACATCATTTGGGTTGAAATTTGGAAAAAATTTTGGATTGTCTAGTATTAGTATTATTAATATTGCAATTCAGTTGTTGTAAAAATAAATCTAATGCTCATGTATCTCGTCAAACTTTATATATATATATATATATGGAGAAAGAGAGACTAAATACGAATTCATTTATAGAGCGGTTCTCTTATAAGAGATCCCTTATTTTAATATATTTTGGTAAGAATCTTGATGAGATCATGTCGATTTCTATCAATTTTGATCTGAATTTTTTTACGGATGATAAATTCAATGAAAATAACAATCCAAAAAATTTTAAGAATTTTTAAGTACTTCAACTATTTATCTCGATTTTGTTAAATATGATGGCAATAGAAAATAGACGAAATAAAGGGAAATTTAAGAAAAACAGATGTAGTGCTTGAAAAATTCTCAAATTTTATTCATAGGTAGATTTAATTAAACATATCATCTACAAAAAAGTTCAGACCAAAATTCATAAAACTGGATGTGATTTCATCAAAGTCCTTACCGAAATTAAAATAAGGGATCTCTTATGAGAGAATTACCCTTCATATATATATATATATATATATATATATATATATATATATATATTAAATACGTTAGTCAATATAATTTGTAATATATAATTTGCTATTCATAAATTCAAAAGTGAATAACACATCTTCAGACATAAAAAACCATCCCTACTGAGGCAAAATTTCCTTAAAATCCATAATCAAGGCATCAAGCCAGCACTATAAGGAGCTGAATTGTTAATACTATTCACTAACACTCTGGAAGCATAATGAAAACGGAAGAGTAATCTCAGTAGAAAACTTGGTTCTACTAGCCGTGGTGCTCATCATTTACAAACGACTGACTAATAATCTTCAGTATATATATATATATATATATGAACATAAATAAATTCTAGATGGAAGTTAGAGAGAGAAACGGAGAGAGTGAGACTGACTCTCTTGGCCATTAAAGGAGTCAGGCTGATTTCAACAGCGGGTTTGGAAGAAAGAACTACAGGGATTGTCTAGTTTGCAAAGAGAAAGGTAATGCGAGAAAATTTATCTGGTAGTGCAAGCTTTCTAGGAAGGAAGGATTCAGGGAGGGCTTTTTCTTCATTTTCATCAATAACTTGAATCCTAGAGTGTAGGGGTGTGCAAAAAACCACAAAACCGAACCGAACCAAACCGACCAACCCAACCCATCAAGTTTGGGTTGGTTCGATTACAAATATAAAAAATGGGTGGGTTGGTTTGTCTTTTGGACAAACCGATTAAAGGTGGTTTGGTTTGGGTTGACTGAAATAATTCACCAACCCAAACCAAACCAAACCATATATTTTAGAAAGTAAAACTAAAATATAAAATTCATCTACGTTTTCTATTCAGTCTATATTTTATAACTTTTACCGATTACTTTAAGCTTTTATAGTTTATTTATATGTTTTGATACAATTCTTCTGATTGATTGATGTATTAGGGTTTTAAAACCTAATTCATTTTCATTTTCTTCACCATGTCTGCAAGTAGTTCCAGACCCGGGATCGAACCCGATGATGTTAATAGTAACACAGGACAATCTGTAGCCAATTTTGAAACTAATTGGGATGACAAAGACTTAGTCAATTGGCAGTTGCCCAATATCCAACAAAATAATATTTATAAAAAGAAACTTTTAGACTTCAGAACATTATTGGGTCAAAAGACCAAAGAAATAAATATTAAATTCCAAAATAATACTTTTTCGACTAATCTTTTAAATAAAAACAGTTTGACACATTATAACAAAATTGGTTTCAATGATTTACACATTGACAGTGTCCAAGTTGGTGTAAAACCACTTTCAAAAATTGGTTTAAATAATTCTCTTTTAATTGTTTTAAGAGATAAAAGAATAACTGATTATAAAGAATCAATTCTTGGAATGGCAGAAACATCTTTGACTTATGGACCAATTTATTTTCAAGTATACCCCACCTTCACTATTGCTTTAAACACAGATGAACATAAAGAAAAATGCATAGTCATTAACATACAGACTCACAATTACAAGTTTTTGGAAAAATCCAGCCCCTACAAACTTGTTTATAGAGTCCACTACCGTGTTTTAACTTCAGGACTTATACCCAATTATATACCACTATCGGTACCAGCTGGCCAGACCATATGTTTTAATGCTTCACCATCTGTTAATGTCCTTGTTCCTGTTCCAGTCAGATGAGAAAATATTAAATTTCCTGATGATTGGGTCAAAGAAAAAGTTGACCAACCTTCTTATAAACCACCAATGAGAAATTTACATGATTGTGTAACTAAACAAGATGGAACATTAATGATATCATTTAGAAGAAGTTTATCAATAATAGAAACTGATAGTGACCATTCCAGATCTTTAAATGATTTCCAATCGGCTAGAAATTCACTTTCCAGTGCCTCTAGAAAAAACATTACCAGACAAATACCTAGCCTAACTTCCAGAAGAATTGACAAACAACCCATGTTTTCTACACCCAACTATACCCCTGATGATGAAGCCAGTGAACCCATAAATTTAGTACCTAGGAGAAGAAAGCCCAAACCTCCCACACATGTTATACATGTTCTAAAAACCCCGGAGTAAGTAGCCCAACCAATTCACACATATGACCAAGAACAACAAACTTCACCAACCCCTTCACAAGTTTTAACTGAAATATTAGAACCAGAACCCCTTATAAGAACTATTAATGTTATAGATAAAGACAAATTTGAATTTCTTATTACCGACTATTATTCTATCTATAATCAAGATTTAAGAGAAAAATATGAAAGAAATTATTCAATTAACAAAAGAAAACAATTTCATAAAAGATGGATTAATACTCTTGAAGAATTCAATTTGAACATTTCATTTTTTGAATGGTATGTTAATAGAAAAAATTACGAACAAACTTGTTATGTCATTAATAAACAAAACCTCAGGAATTATAAGACTAAAAAAGGAATAGAAAAACAAGTCCATCCTCCTCCCAGAGATTTTGAAATAGAAATGGCCAATGAAGATCAACCAACTGGAACTAGCCTTGCTAAATGTACCCCCTTTATTATTTTTGAAGAGCCTATGCCCCAAAATGTAACATCCTCCTCTCATCAAATTGGCATGGTCATGAGACAAGGAAATTATACTAACTTCTTTCTTAATTCAATAGGAGAACAATTAGAAAAAATTGATCTTAATTTGACTCAAACAAATAGCCCTCCTGTCAGAGAAGAAACTCCTCCCCAAGTCTATGTTCCTTATGATTTACCTTCTTCTACCAGTAAAAGTAAAGGTAAAGGTAAAGACATAATTCTAAAATCTGAGCCTATCCTATTTCCTGACCATACTGGTATTGAAAAATGTTTTGACAATTTAATTGATGAAACAGAACTTTTAAGAACATTAGAAGAAAGATTAAGTAGAATCCCACATGCCAATATTCAAACTATTGATAAAAAGGTCCCTTCTGATTCTTCTGATGAAGAAGAAGAAAATATTGATTTTAAACAATTCATACAAAAAATCACCACAAATGAGAAAACAGACAGTTATAACAAGACCAAGTATTTTCAAAATACTAAACCTTATTATCCTAGACCAACTCCCCCAGACCTTCAATATGAAGAAACTGTCTCATATAGGGCTTATACAGGTAATGCATGTTACCAATTTAATATTGATGGTTTATCGGAATATCAAATTATCTCTGTTTTAAGGCAAATGCATACTATAGGATATATTTATATTAAAAAACAAAACATGTCACATTCTGATGCTGTTACCTCATTAACCACTGGTTTTGAGGGACAATTATTTGGATGGTGGACACATACCCTAAGCCAATTAGCTAAAACTTCTATTATTGGACATACTAAAACTGTTACTACAAACTACCCCACTAACCGTGACCTATCCACTTTAGAGTCAACATCCACCCAAACTCAGACCACTACTACTACATCTGAACCAGATGGTATTGATGTCTTATATTACACCATACTTATGCATTTTGTTGGAAACCCTAATATTAATCAAGGAAAGGAATTTTCCAAAATACAGAATTTAAAATGTAAAAAATTAAATGACTTCAAATGGTATAAAGACATATTCTAACAAGAGTTTTTCAAAGACCAGATAATTCCAATGCTTATTGGAAGGAAAAATTTATATCTGGACTACCAAAACTGTTTTCAACAAAAGTTAGAGACGAAATGGTTAGACAAATGGGATGGTCTGATTGGTCCCAGTTAGACTTAGACACATGGACCTATGGAGAAATCATAGCATCTATTAATGTGGTTGCTATGCAACTTTGTAATGACCTCAGACTTAAAAGCCAACTTAAAAAACAAAAATTAACCACTAGAAAAGAACTCGGTTCTTGGTGTGAACAATTTGGATTTGACCGACTACCTTCTCATAAAAAGAAAAAGAAATATTAAAGTCTTTCTAAAAAATATCCTTATCGTATTAACAGAGATTATAAGGCTAATAAAGAGGGAGATACTATTTGGTCTCCAAACAAGAAATCAAAAGCAATTTCTGGAAGAAAAACCTTTAGAAAGAAAATCCAAAGATATAAAAAGAGGGAAAATAAATGTTTTAATTGTGGCAAAAGTGGCCATTATGCTAACAAATGCCCTGAGCAGAAGAAAAAGATTAATAGCCTAGATCTTGATGAACAAACAAAAGAAAAAATCATCCAAGCTCTTTACACAGACTCTAAAACTCCCAGCTCTTATAGCTCCACATTATCTGACAATGAAGTTCTAATTATAGAAGGATCATCATCTGATTCTGAATCATCCTCTTCATCATATAGTACTGAACCTGACACACAACCTTGCTTTTGCAAAGAAATTAATGTCCTTGATAAATATGACTATTCCCTTATGATTAGCATGATAGACAGTATAGAAGACCCTATACAAAAAGCACAATACATTAGACAATTACAAAAAAGGATTACAGACCAGCCTTCTACCAGTAAAGATAAAACCCCCCAAAATGAAATTAAACCCTTCAAAAATGCCCCTTTTGAAACACCTGATTTCGAACAAAATGTATTAGGAAAATTTAACAACAAAAGAAAGGTTACTATACCTAACTTACAGAAGGAAATTGTAAACATAAAAGAAGAAATTAAAACCTTAAAATTACAGATACAAGAACTTCAAATAGCAGATGCTATTAACAAACAATTTACCAAAGTAACTCACAAAGATCTACAAGGAAATGATTTTAACAGCTCAGACGAAGAACCTGACAAAGGAACTGAAAATCTAGAATCACAAGACCTTTTAAGTATAAGCCAAATAAATTCTATACAAGAAGTAAGAATTTAAAAATGGTATGTTGAAATTGACGTAAGGATAGCCTCTAACTACAACATAAGGGCCACTGCACTCATAGACACAGGAGCAGACTTAAATTGCATTGTAGAATCTTTAGTCCCTACCAAATATCTTGAAGCAACTACAGAATTATTATACGGAGCTAATAAAATAAGATTAGACATAAATTATAAACTCACTAATGCAAAGGTTTGCAAAGATGGAGTTTGCTATAACAATGATTTTATTGTTGTTAAAACCCTTTCACAAAATGTTATCCTTGGCCTGCCCTTTCTCTGCTTAATATCACCCTTTAAAGTTATTGCTGAGGGTTTAGTAACTGAATATTTGGGAAAAGAAATATTATTCCCTTTCTTGTTCCCTGTCCTTGTTAAAGATCTTAATACAATAAGAAAAGACAATTTCAGTAGAGAACCCTTAGACAATTATATTGCAACCTTAACCAGAAAACAAAACCAATTGGCTTTTGTTAAAGATGATTTGAATTTTCAAAGACAAGATGAAAAAATTAAGGAACCAAAACTCCAAGAGAAAATTGCAGAATATAAAAAGAAATTAGAAAAGGAAGTATGTGCTACTATCCTTAATGCTTTTTGGGATAGGAAAAAATATGTTGTTTCTTTACCTTATACTAAAGATTTCAATGAAAATGGGATACCCACTAAAGCCAGACCCATACAAATGTCTTCTGAATTAATGGAGTATTGCAAGAAAGAAATACAAGACTTAATTAACAAGAAATTAATTAGGAAATCTAAGTCTCCATGGAGTTGCCCCGCTTTTTATGTTCAGAAAAATGCTGAAATAGAAAGAGGAGTCCCCAGATTAGTGATAAACTACAAATCCTTAAATGATGCTTTGCTTTGGATCAGGTATCCTATCCCTAACAAATCAGACTTATTAAAAAGACTTTATAATGCTATCATCTTTTCAAAATTTGACATGAACTCAGGGTTTTGGCAAATATAGATTGCTGAAACTGATAAGTATAAAACTGCTTTCACTGTCCCTTTTGGACAATATGAATGGAATGTGATGCCATTCGGGTTAAAAAATGCTCCCAGTGAATTCTAGTGCATCATGAATAATATCTTCAACCCTTTTTCAGAATTTTCTATTGTCTACATTGATGATGTCTTAATATTTTCTAATAACATTGACCAACATTGGAAACATTTAGAAATATTTTATAAAACTGTTAAACATCATGGACTAGTCTTATCTGCACAAAAGATCAGTCTTTTCCAGACCAGTATCAGATTTCTAGGACACAACATCAAAAGAGGAACCATTGTTCCTATCCAAAGAAGTTTAGATTTTTAGGACACAACATCAAAAGAGGAACCATTGTTCCTATCCAAAGAAGTTTAGATTTTGCAAATAAATTTCCAGATGAAATTAAAGACAAAAAGCAACTCCAGAGATTTTTAGAATGTTTAAATTATATCTCCAATTTTTATAAAGAACTTAGTATTATCTGCAAACCGCTTTTTCAAAGACTTAAAACAAATCCTCTCCTATGAACTAATGAACATACTAAAGCCGTTTTACATGTAAAAAGTTATGTCAAAAAGCTTCCTTGCTTGTCCATTTGCCACCCTGATGCTCCTAAAACAGTTGAAACTGATGCATCAGATTTAGGTTATGGAGGGATTTTGAAACAAAAAATTAATAATCAAGAAAGATTAGTTAGGTATGTCTCAGGATCATGGAATGATACACAAAAGAAGTATTTGACAGTAAAAAAGGAGATATTAGCCATTGTTTTGACCATTAAAAAATTACAAGATGATTTAATCAATCAAAAATTTTTACTCAGGGTTGACTGCAGTCAGCCAAATATATCTTGAAAAAATATGTAAAGAACCTTGCATCAAAACAGATTTTTGCCAGATGGCAAACATTATTATCTGCATTTGATTTTGAAATTGATTACATAAAAGGTTCAGAAAATAGTCTCCCGGATTTTCTGACCAGAGAATTTTTACAAGGAAAAAATGACCAGTAATCGAGGCAGAGGCCGAAGCCCTGGTGGCCGAGGCTCCAGGCCTGACTTATTTGACTTATTTGACAAAATGCCTGAAAGGTCAGACATATCATCGACTTATCAATCTTCCCCAAGTGGAAGCCATAAAGACAAATACGCAATATCTTTGGTATCCCAACCCAGGTCACCTCACCAATTACCAATTACCTTTCCTCCATTACCACCATCTAGGCCTTCATCCAGCAAAAGCCCAAATCAAAGTCCAGTCCACTCGACAAATATGTTTTCCCCCTTATCCATTGACAGTATCCCTTACAAACAGGTGGTATCATCAAATATAAGCCCTCATTCAAATAAACAAGACAAAATTCAAGCCCGACAAGAAAAAGCCCAAGTTCAGGCCCAGTCTTCAGCCTTACCAAAAATTAACCATCCTACCTACTCATTTATCAATAAACCCTTTTTTGATAGGTTTTTTATATTGGAAGAACAGTTCGTACAAGACCAATATTACAGGGAGCCCAAGAGGCTAGCAGATGATTTCATCAATCCTCTCTTTGGAAGAATTCCAGAGGATTTGACAAAAAGACACATTTTTTATGAGTTCATACTAGTCGATACTGACTCAATCTTTATCTCAGATGTCTTCGACAAAGTTGACAAAGAAAAGCTCATTTTTAGAAAAATAAAGATTTGTAAATTTATTACCTTAGAACAATGGGGAGGCAATCCAAACTCCACAAGGGATTTCAGTCGGATTTTTCATGTATCCTCCTATTCCTATTGGGATTATAAGGATACATGGGTAAAGTTTTTCCATGGACAAAACCCAGGAAATTCCTTATCCTGGTTTCTATACTTCGACAAGAATTTTCTTATTGATCTTCCAAACTGGTTTCTTGATTGGTGGGATAAGTACGGTCCAATTATTGACCTTCTTCCTCCCCCTGTTAAAGAAAGCTTTTCTTTTTGGAAATCTAATGTTGACAAACCAGACACTTGGGAGTATTATCCGGACCTATTCCTTTTCTTTGTCCAATTCAACCTTAAGTGGTTAGAAGTTATGATCCCTCAAGCAAGACTCGTGCGGACTAATGTCTTGGGTGTTCCCCTGATTTGTTGAGATCAGAAGTTTTTCAATAAGATAGGTTGGTTGATTGGAGAACCACTCATGGTGGATGAGGCCACTTTAAGAAAACTCAAGCTGGGTAGAGGCCGAATTTTGATAATGATTCCTCATGATTCTCGGATTTGCAACAAGGTTAAAGTGTTTCTAAAAGAGACTCCATACTTGGTGAAGTTTGAGGAAGATCGAGGGCCAGCGGAGCTTTCTTGGTTGTCTCAAGTTTTGGGTTTAACGGACAGACTTTTTCATTTAGATTTGATTTTTTTGTCGGAAAGAGAAAGAGGAACTTATCTTCTAGCTTGAAGATAATACCTGAAGGTGATAGTGATTTGGTACTGAATAAAGTAGATGTCCTTTCTAATCTTGGTTGATTCTTGGAGGAAAATCTACTGTGTGGAACAAAATTTTCACAAGAAAGGCAAAAGAAAAGAAGTAACAGATAGGGTGGAAGTCAAATGTAACTAGATTAGGAAAAAATGAGGAAGAAAACTTAGATGGTGTGAGTGATAGCTGTATCACAAGAGGTAAGGATGTAGGGAACTTTTTACAGCAAAAAGTTGAACAAGAGGTCAATGTAGGCTGTGGAAAGGTTGTTGAAGGCATTTACTAGGGGTCAGTTTATCAAAATTCAAATGGTAAGAGGGAAAAACAAAAGTGTGTAGAAGAGGTGAAGGAATGGGGTGGTACGAGAGATAAAGACTATGAGAAATGGGTTAGGTTTTTGAAATTCTAAAGGTAGTCTTGGTTCTAACAAAGGCATGTGAGGCATCCTAGGTAATGGTATATTGAAGTACCTTCCATTGGTTGAGATTTCTAATAGGAGGAGGTTGCTTAAAAAAAGGTTTAGGGTGTTGTGTTAGAGCTTATTTCGAAAAAGAACTTGGGATGTAGTGTTAATAGGGGTAGCACTAGCCCTTTGTGTGGTCATGATAGCTTTAACTATGGGAATGGATCTGATTTAATGAGTTGAAAGGTTGGTGATCCTTCCATTGATATTTTTGTTGACTTAAGAGGCCGAGCATCAGGGGTGAAGATTGGTGAGCATGTAAGCTCTTAGTTTAAAGCTTCTAGTAGAAGGGGGAAGAAAGTTTGTCTTGCTCCTACAAGACATTGTATGAAGACCATATCTTCTATAAAGTGGGATAAAATTCCTTGGTTATATGAGAAGGGGATCGTGAATGGTTTCAGTGACATTGGTAAGAAGATGGGGGAGATTATTACATTTGAAAGAAGGAAGATGACTTAGGCTGGGATGTGGTGGTTTTCTGGTCTTCTGAAGTCGGGCTTGGTTCGGGCAAAGATAAACTTTTATGGGAGTTTTATTATGGTTGTGGTTGGGTTGAGTTTTTCTTCTTATTAGCTTCGAGGTTATGGCATGTTGCTCTCTGTTGTTGTCTAGAGGTTTTTTGTTTCTCTTTTGAGTCTGCTCAAAGCACTGTTTTTTTATCGTTTTGTGGTGGTTCTCTTGTTTGCATTGTTTCAAATGTTTGGTTGGCGGTTTATTGCTTTACAAATGTTCACATTTAGAGATTTCTTTTTCTATCATTGTTCTTGTTTTTGAATGTTTTTATATATATATAATGTGAGTGTTATCCATATGTAAGTAAATGATCCTCAAAGAAGTTGTTTGTACCTAAAGTGATGAAACTAGGGCAAAATGGGGTAAATATAAATAGAAAAAGACCACCACGGTAATGAACCTGTGGACAAAAGCCGTATTCCAATTCCAAAGTTTTACGCGAGTTGGTCACTGTAGGAAGGAACCCGTGAAGTAGGCGACAAGAAGCCACACCAAAATACCAGTATTTTGTGCAAGAATAAGCCTTCTGGTCAGCTGGAAAGAAGTAACGGAGAAACCTCAGCTAGTTCAGACTTTCTAGCAAATAACCCACGGACTAAAGTAGCGGAACCTTCTGTTACTTTGTTCCGTAAGCAAGAACACGCAGACTGAACCTGCAGAGACTCCCACTACTTCGTTTCGCTAGCAAATGCCCACTGACTGAAGTTACAGGGCCCCCGTCATAGTTGAAATCATTAGAATTTCAGGGGCATTTCGATCATTTCACATCCTATTCTTGCCCTAATCCTGGCCAGCCTATAAATATACCTTTTTACCTTTTCTCTCTTGGTGAAAAAACACAACTCTTGCTATAAGAAAACACTTCTTAGATTTCAACCCAAATCAAGAGAGAGAAGAGCTTTAAAGCTCCCATGGTGGTCCTTTTCAATGGGAAGCTCACCACCATCACCTTTACACTTCTTCCACTTGTCTTTGGAGAGGATTCGAAGGAGAAGGAGGTCTTCAAGGGTTTATTTTCTAACTCTTTCTCTTTGTATTTTCTTTATTTGATGTGTAACCCTATACATGATTATTTGTAGATAAACACGTGTGCTATATTATGGATGTATTGTTCTTTGAGTTGATTTGAGTTGTATTATATTCAATGATATGTTTATGGTTATATCTGTTATTGTAATATTGTATGGATGGTTATTTATTGATATGTATTTATGATGAGATTAGGAGTAGATTAACCTAATGATGTTGGAGTAGTTGTAATCAAATATCTCATTTGTGTATGTATGTTGGTAGATGACTTGAAATGCTATGTTTGGAATGATTATAGTGATTAAGAGTTAGGTTTCTGCCTTTGGATGACTATTCCAGATGTGAGCTTGGCTATTAGCTCTATTGAATGGGGAAAGCTTGTTTTATGATAATCTTGCTAGGATTGCTTTGGTTCATTGTTCTTGTGCTTAATGGGTCTAGATCTTGACACAATTGCTCATTCTATAACCTTGGTTGAGTGATGATTTGATTTCGGGGTAATCCCTTAATCAAGAGAATGAATCCTTTACTTGAATTGATTGGTATTCACATGCTCTACAATCTACATGAGTTGCATTTTGTGTTTGGTAAACTATTTTCCCTTGTGTGATCAAATTATTGCATCTTTTCAAGCCACCATTATTTTTGTAACTTAGGGTGACTTCCTTTAGGAGTAGATTAATATAGAAATGCAAACACCTGGTTACATTTCTATCCTTGGTTTTAAGTCATTTAGTTTAGGTTCATTTCACTCATCACCTCACAACACACATATTATGCTTACATTTCACACATGTCATTCTCACCACATCCGCATTCTATTTGCATTGATTTCATAAACTCTAAAGCTAGATATTAGTTGATAAATTCCACCCTTTTGTCCCCCTTGCTTGCTACACTAGTCCTTTGACTTGTTGCATGTGCGAGGTAATTAGAATAGATAAATCGTTTTGACGACTTAACGACGGTTGGTCAAATGGTCTCTTGTCTTTTGGATTTGGGGTATGTTTGTTGTTTGTTATGTGTCTTGCGGCTTTCTTTGTAGGGACTTTGCTTTTCCTATATTTCAATAAAATTCAATAGTTCAAAAAAAAAATAATCAAAAGTGAACATATTTAAACAAAAAAACATGTATTGAGAATGGATGTCTTACATTTTTTTTTTCTTTTGCATGTATAATCCAAAAAATTTACATACACTAAGTTTATTTTTTTATTTATTGGATTTTATATGAGATTTTTTCCTTACAATCTTTTATTTTTCTTTTCACGGTGCTTTTCTGAAGACACTCACTCAATCTTAAGAAATTAAATTTAAAAAAAAATCTAAAAACACTCTAGCTTTTTACAAAATTATCCTTTTTATCTTAAAACACTTCATCCTAAGAATTTAAATTAAAAAAAAACACAAAAAACTTCATTAATGAACATTTTTTTTAACCATTTGAAATCTTACAAGGTACCTCCAAAAACATTCTTAATTTAAAAATGTTAGTTCCTCGGTTTTTGATTGACTTATTTCGATTGACAAACCACATTTGGGGATAATTATATAAGGGGAGTTTAGGTCGGCTTTGCTCGTGATCAAGTTCAAGCTTCAAAGGTATATCACTTGTTTAACTCTTTGAAGAGATTTAGTTGCACACACATACTAACATGCATTTGTATTGACATGTATTTATTTCTTGTTTCTCATTGCTCATGTGTGCATTCCTTCACAATCACACTTGCACTTCATGTATTTTTTTATTGCATCTATGATTGCATTTATGTTTCCATGATCATGCATTTCTTTTAATCATATGATTACTTGTTGTGTGCATTGAGTTAGATTTGGTTTGGTTATTTTGAGCAATGTTTCTAGTTTCGAAAGAATGGTTTTCAATGATTTAAGTATTTTTTAAAACTGACCTTTCTATGGTCTTGTTACCATAACATTTTATAAATTGCTTCAAAATGAGTTTTGAAAATTTTTGTACAAACTAAACACCCATACCTTTAATTCGTAATATTTTATGACCGTTTGGATGGTTTTGAAATCTCCAAAGTGACCATAAAAATAGGGCATCTCTGTTGTTGTCAGTTTCTGACCTTTGGTCACTCATTTGACCATAAATTTTTCTGAAGCCATCCAAATCATATTTTGTTAATTGTAGTATAAAGTATACTTCAATACCTTTCCAACGGTATATTATACGAAAGGTTTCGAAGTCGTTTGGTCACGTTTTGATATGTTTGAATTTCAAGGTGGAGTGCTGAGAGCAGATTTCGCTCAACTTTTCGCCCCCTCCTGGTACGAAACAAGTATCGAAAATTTTGGCAGCCCTTTTCGCTCCCAAACTCTTTGCCCCCTCAAGGGGCAAAACTAGTAGCGAAAAACCTGATTTGGGTAAAAACGTCTTTTCTTGTGCAGTTCGTTTTTACACCTTATATATCATCATTTTCTCCCCAAATCAGACCTAGAGCTCTAAAATTGAATCCCCAAGAGAGAGAAATTGACTCCTAGAGAGAGATAGCTCCAAGAACACTCTTTTACTCAACCTAACTCCCATTCATGCACATCTAGCATCATTCTTCATCTTCCAAGCATGGGTCTTCATATGTTTCTTAACTTTTACATGTTCTAGATTGCTTATTTTCATTCTTATGACATGTATGCCTAGGTTTAGCTTTATTGCAAATTAAATGCATACTCTCGTGTTTAAAAGCTCTTATGACATGCTTGTGATGTTGGTTATTGGTTGAGAATATTGTTTTATGATAGCTAGCAATTAGGACGATTTTACCCTTTTAGCTAAATCTTTATGCGTTTCATTTAGATATTGTTTAAGTATATTTAATTGCATCTGTTAATTTCATTGATTGTTCCTTGTCATGTTCATGACACCTTTTGTTGATTGACTTTTATTTGATAACTATATATTAGTCTCTTATAACTATATCTAGTTAGGTCTTCTTGCACTTGTATTTAGACATTGATATCTAGGAGTTGCATTTATTGACATCTTTGAATTTTTAGATAAGCATTTAGTGTAGCATAGCAGTACTTGTATGTTTGAATATTTCATCATATTCACTTAGGTTGTTTATGACTCTTCACTGATGTTAAGTCTTTTAACTAATTGGTTAGTGCACAAGCAAGTCAATCAAGAATCACTATTAAGGCCCGCTGGGTAGAGTGAAAGGGTTAGTAACTGGCGGGTATGACGGGAGGTCAACCTAGGTTGTAAACTTTCATTCAATAGTGGATTTGAGGATCGGATGTGTGGCGCACATATCAGCCCGTGGTTTTTCCCATTTGGAGGGTTTCCACGTAAAGATCAAATGTTCATTTTATTTTCCCCACTATATGTTGGGTTTATGCCCTAAACATGTAATTTGTAAATGGATTTATGAATTAAATAAAAAGAATTAATAAAAAGAAAAGTTCAATTCATTATTGTTTTGTTATTTATTTTATAACTTGTGCATATATTTAACATCCAAGATTACCGGATGTAATCTCGAACTGTGTATATGAGTGTCATATACAGATGGATACAGTAAGAGACATGCAATCTAAAGAGTCCATAGATAGCAAATAAAGCTAGGTACTTTATTTGTGGTTAATCTATAGCTGCGGTCCATTCCGTAATGTACGGTGATTCTATCATGAATCATTCATATGAGATATGAGAATGGAGGCACCTTATATGATGTGATCATATAGGGCTGGGCCATGATCTATATGAATCTCTCACCAAGATCCGTTTACTGATGAGATTCATATATATCAACTAATGATGGCTATATATGGGTGATCTTAATCCTGAGTGTCTTATCAACTCCTTCAGGTTAAATCGTGGTTTTTGATATACCATGTGTGAGGTTAGATGCATTTTCTGATCAATATACTCCGTATGTTGGGATTGCGGTTTGGCTTATGGCTGAGAAAGTTTGTACACAATAGTGGAATCCACTTCTTCTTGTGAGAAGTAGATGGTATTTCCCTTAAGGGTTGATTCGGGGCTTGGTCAATATGAGCGCTCTCCTAATTCCGTAAGGTAATAGGATTTATTGTTCATTACAGAATCAACGGTACTTAAAGGATATATGTAATTAGTGGGGTATAACGGACGTTATGACCCAGCTCTAATTATGAACTACTGTGGAGGATCACACCATGTGTAATAACTATATCGATGGACACTGAGTTGTATCGGTCTGTGTAAAAGCGTCTACAGTTGAGAGAGTGCAGCTTCGGGTTTTTAGTGGCATAACACTGGAGTTAATAATAAAAGAATATTAATTAAAGAGTTTAATTAATGATTCCGATGATTATTGGAGCTCAAAATACTGTGGGTCCATTAGGTCCCCTTTCTAGCCCGATCGATTTAGGTAACAAGGGTCACGGTTAATTAATTAGATTGTCCAATTAATTGTGTTACAAAAGTAACACGTATATATATTTAGGAATTAATTGAATAATGAGATTATTTAATTAATGAATGTTAATAGTTAAATTAATTAAATAATTAGATTATTTAATTATATTGATAATTATGAATTATTAATTAACTATTAATTAGAGGGTGTTAGTTGATATATGGATTTAGGTGAAGATAAAATAATATGATTATTTTATTTTACTAAATCATTTATCTAAGTATTTGAATTTAAGTTTAAATTTAAAATACTTATTATCACTTTTAATATATTAGATATATTTGAAAAGGATAATTAATATATATATATTAATTATAACATAAGAGATTGTATTGGATGTAAATTGGTATGTGCACATATATAAGTGTTTGTATAGGATACAGACAATTATATATATATATATATATATATATATATTCAAGTGTAGGCGTGATTGGTGTTAAAAAAAAAGTTGATTTTTTTTTACCTGATACACATGAATAAAGAAAAAACAAAGGCAAAAGTTGATTTTGTGTGTTTGGTGTGCACCTGATTCACACGCAAAAATACAAAAGAAAAAAAGGCATAGTTTTACATGAGATGCAATTTATATGTGTGTGAAATCAATACATCAAATTGAGAAGAAAGAGTTTTTTCAAATTTTCTCTACATCCTCCATTCAAGTTTTTGAGACCGTGACGCGCTCACACGCAGTTACCAGATCCGGGAGATAGCAAGGAAGGTCGAGTGGTTCAGATAGGATCACATAATATTTCAGACAGGAGCACATTGTAAAGTGAATGAGCCTCCAAACGTTGGTATGTTCTTCTGAATTTTGTTGATTACAATTTCATGTATATACATATTGTATGTATTAGTTCCGAAAAATAATTGCGATCTAAAGTTCACTGGTCCCAGATACAGATATGATCTGTATAAAAAAAAAATTAAGACCTAGTTCTGTTGCGTAACCGGTGAACGGGGTTCAAACAATTGGTATCTAAAAGAAAAAAAAAGATATATAGAAATATATAAAAGCAAAAGCAGTGGCGATTGACCGATCCCCGGGAACTCTCACGTGTGATCGTGTGACGAAGCGTGGCTCTCCGCCCCGGGGTTTCTTAGAGCATTGCTCTGATAGGTATCTGTGGGTGTCACCCCAAGGAGTTGGGACCGTGCCCACACCCATGAGATGGGAATTGGTATCAACAATTGGTATCGGAGCCAGGTTTTATTTTTCGGAACAGGAAATTGTTTTCGATGATCATTTATGTATGAATGTGTAGGCACCATCTTTATGATTGTATGAATGTTTATAATTAAATTGTTTAATTTAAACATGGTTGATCATAAATTTTTATGGTACTGTGGATTTAGGGTTTATGGGTCGTATATTTTTTTTTACTGTTATTATATTGTAAATAAAAAAAATTGTAACCTGTAAACGAAGAATTGGAAAAGCCCGCGACGACGATACTGTTCACAGGGGGTACTGTTCACCGCACTGGTCACGGGGGGTACTGTTCACCGACACTGTTCACTGGTACTATTAACCGCACTATTCATACAGTACTATTCATACAGTACTATTCATGCACGGTTCCGTTGGCAAGTGTTGTCTAGTGCGTTCCGTACAGATTTCCTGTTTCGGATTCATGAGATGAATCAGAGTGACCTAAAGAGACTGAAAGATATCTGAAGTTACTAGAAGACCAAGGAATGCCTTGAGAAATTTTTTGTAATTTTAGATTCCAATTTTTTAGGTTAAATAATCCACAGTACTCGGTCAATTCATGTATGCTTTATATTATGTGATGATAAAAGCATTGTCATGCATACGTATGTCATTTAGATTAGATGTGCCTATACAAATATATTTGATATGTCATACATGCATCATAACCAGATACTTTATGCATTTTTTTTAAATGTGATTAAAATGGGTAAATACATAAATGGCTATGAATAATGAAATTATTTTTTTAATGGTTAGAAAACTTGGTAATTCTCTTTAATATTAATCTAGTTATTAAAGTATTTAAAAAATTAGATAGGATTAATTTGATTAATAACCTAATAATAAATTATCCGAATAAAGTGTTATGGTTTTAATAGTTAAAACTTGGTAAATACTAACATAATAATCTGACCCTAGTAAATAATTTACAAATGCTTAGATTATTCACTAATAGATTAGATTTTTAATTGTTAAAAATCATTAATAATTTATTAGTTAATTAGAATTTGTTTCTAATTAGTTAATGCGCTAGATAACTCGATTAAAGTTAGTCGTTTAATCCTGTAGAGTCTAGGTGTATTAACGGTTAATAGAAAACCCTAATTTTAAAATAGTGAGTGGGAGAGGGATATATAACATATTGACATATATATCCTGCGGTCTCCATCATTAGTTCAACATGTGAGATCCGAGTGGGGCCTCGTGACGGCTTTGCTTTCATCCTCCCTAAGGAGGGTTTCCACAAAGGTCAATACCAAGGTTGACTTCCTAACGTATAAGATTTCTGAGGGTATTTCGGGATTGACTGACCCTAAGGCGGCAATTCTCGAGTTAAGCTGGTGAGATCTGAAATGGTAAGTTACACTCGCGAAGGTTTTGATTAAGTTTGTTAATTAAAAACCTGACTGAATGAATGATGGTTGAATGATATGGAATAAGAGTTATTCTAGAATATCATTTGATTGATAATGTCTCGGTCCAACATGCAAAGACTTGACTGACCCTAAGGTAGCACTTTTTTGTGGTATGTTGGATTGTCGTGGTATAGTAATTAGTTAAAGGGTAGTTCTAGTTCGTTAAACATGTGCATGCACCATGTTTAAATTTATGCAAAAGCACTCGCACTTGTTTTAAATAAATGATTGACTGGATGTTTTATTTATTTCAGCAATAATGTCTTTGCATTACTTTAAATTCTCGCAAACGACAAATTAACTTGTGATAACTACACTAAGTGGAAACTTAACATTAATGCAATATTGGTCACCAAAGATCTCAAGTTTGTGCTAACAGAGGAATGTCCTCCAGCGCCTACTACTAATGCCACACCAACTGTTCATGAGACATACGAGCGATGAGTCTCATTTGATGAGAAGGCCCGAACATATCTGTTGGCTTCTATGACAGACGTGCTTGTCACAAAGCATGAAACAATGACTTTAGCATTCAAAATCATGGAGTCATTGCAAGCTATGTTCGGGCAACCCTCAGAGCAAAAGCGACATGAAGCCATTCGTTCTGCTATGCTCGCTCGGATGAAGGAAGGTATGTCAGTTCAGGAACATGTCCTGAGCATGATGTCCTACTTCAACACGGTAGAAGTCAATGGCAGGGCCATTGACGAACCCAGTCAAGTGAGCATCATACTGACGACTCTTCCAAAGAGTTTCGATCAGGTTAAGAGCAACTACATGATGAACAAGTTAAGATTCAATCTCGCACAGTTGCTCAATGAGCTCACTACTTTTGAGTCCTTGACTAAGGACTGCAAGGGCAAGACTAGTGATGCAATTGTTGCCGAACCATCTTCCTACTTTAATAATAAGAAGAGAAAGAGGTCTATTGGGAAAGCGAAGGGTAAGCCCAAACCCAAGAAAGCCCAAAACAAGAAGAAGTCCAAGAAAAGTAAATATGATTTACTTGTTCTTGAGTCGTGTTTAGTAGAAGATGATTCTTCACCCTAGATAGTTGATTCGGGGGCCATACATATTGTAGTCCTGTATATACATATTGTATGTATTAGTTCCGAAAAATAATTACTATCCAAAGTTCACTGATCCTAGATACAGTTATGATCTGTATAAAAAAAACTAAAACCTAGTTTCGTTGCGTAACCGGTGAACGGGGTTCCAACACTTTACACTTGATGTTGTATGTTTGTTTCATTGAGTGAATTTTGAATATTGACTAATCAAGAAAATTTGATAATTGATTTGATTAAAACCTATTCACCCCCTCTCGGTTATTAAACACACTTTAGGGAACTTTCAAAAAAGTAGAAAAACTTGAATTAAATTTAAATACCTTGCTTCTAATTTTTTATATTTAAGAATAGTATAAATGATAGTAATATTTAATTAAAATAAAATATTATTAGTAAAAGAATTTATGTACGAAAAATCATTCGCCGTCTCCATTAGTCCAGTTTTATAATTTGTTTATTGATATTTATTTTATTTTGTATTTTTCATTTTTTAAATATTATTTTATTTTATTTTATTTTAATATTCTTAGACGGTGATTTTTGGAGTTTAAAAATTGGTTCGAAGGAGTGTGATTAGAATATTTTTATCCTTTTTAGTAATTTTAAATGGGATAAAAATAAAATGTAGGAAAGATATTTAATGGACTGTAAATAACATCACTCATTCTACACTCTATGATTATGAAAGTGTTGTTTTGATTTTTTTTCCCAATTATGCACGCTAACATTTTAGGTTATAAAATAGTTCTTTTATATATATAAATATTTGCTACAAACACTACCAATAAATTGATTAATCAAGATGGTAATAATAATAATAATAAAAAAAAAAAACTTCTATTATTTTTGCTACATAAAAGACAATCCAAATTCATAGATTTGTGATTGGTTTTGTTACACAGAAAATTTAAAATTACTTTGTGTGATGTATTTATGTTATTTATAAGGTCACTTCGATAACAAATTGGCTCGACAACACCATCAGACCATCTTCATCAGCGACCTTTTATATCATTATTGTACATCAGTCAAATCATTACTTTCCTCCATCAGACAATCTTCATCTTCGAATCTCTCGTAAGGATTACATTAAATCTAGAATTAAAAAAAAAAAATTAAAAAGCATATTATAAGTAAATAACCTCTAATAAAATGCTAAAAAGATTATATAAAAAAAATTCATCTTCGAATCTCTCGTAAGGATTACATTAAATCTAGAATTAAAAAAAATAAATTAAAAAGCATATTATAAGTAAATAACCTCTAATAAAATGCTAAAAAGATTATATAAAAAAAAATGTTTGAAAGACATAAAAATGTTTGAAAGACACACTGCTTTATATTATTATGGAACTTTTTGAAGAAAACTTGCCGAACTCACTATCTTAAATTTTTCCGGTCATAGACCGGTGTCTGTTATATGTTCCTATGTTATTTATAAGATTAAATGTTTTTAACTACAATAAAACAAAAGTGCTAGTTAAAAATATAATTCTTAAAGAAATAATAAAATACTAGAAATGAAAAGTTATAAGGATTATTTTTATGGATCTTCAATACATATATTTAATAGAAAAATAGAGACTGAAAAATGGATAAAGGAATAGATTAAACAATAATTTAATGCTAGAGATTTTGATCATCATATGTTTTTTTTCTTCTTACAGAATGTGTTGATGTTCTCGATTTTCTCTCCATCTTGAGTTTGAATGCTTCACCTAAGAATGAAATATTTGTGGAGATTTAGGGTCCGTCCTGTAAGCGTTTTTCGGTTGCTGTTTTTCGAAAATAAAAATGAAAATAAAAACAGTATTTTTGGTTTCATTTTCGATTTCTGAAAACGCATCTGGTAGCAAATACTGAAAGCTGTATTTTGAAAATAAAAACGGAAAAAACACATCTGCTAGGTTAACCGAAAACTATCAAAAATTGAAATATCAATTTTAGTATTTTGTTTAATATTATTACAACTATAAACAAATTGATTAAATAATTAACCAATATAATTTTTATATTGTAATTTTTAAATTAAACAAAAGTAACACATCAAAAATTAATTCAAAAAAACATATCAAAAAAATGAATTAATCAAAACAAAACTCTTAAATTATAAATAAATAATTATAATATATATATAATAAAAATATAATAGTATATATTATATTTAACATATTATATATTAAAAATTATTATATTTGTTATAAAATATTATTATATTTTTTATATTATATTTTTATATATAATGATACATAATATATGACATTATATCCTATGTAAATATATAATATTTGATATTATATATATATAATATTATATATATATATAATATTTTATTATTATATCGAATAATATATAATATATTATTATATTAATAATATATATATATATATATATATTATAGAATATTATTTCATAATATTTACATAATTATAAAATATTATATATTATAATATATAATATAATATTTTATATAATATTATATATTATAATATATTCATATTAATATTATATGATTATATATATATAATTATAATTATAATATATATATAAGAGGGGCACTTTGGTAATTTAAAAATCTTGTTCCGTCTTGTCCTAGTTATATCAAACACATAACAGTATAATTAATAGTTTAATATTTTTTTTAATATAAAAAAAATGAAAAACAAAATGAAAAACAAAAACGAAAAACGAAAAACAAGTATTTTGTGTTTTTCAAATCTTTCACTTTTAATACTGGTTTTGTTTTTCATTTTTTTTAAATTTTTTTGAAAACAAAATGAAAAACGGTTAACGAACGCGTTTTCGAAATCGTTTTTGAAAAATAAAAACGAAAACGGATTGAAAAACGACTACAGGACGGGACCATATGTTTAATGCTAGAGATTTTGATTACCATATGTTTTTTTTTTCTTCTTACAGAATGTGTTGATGTTCTCGATTTTCTCTCCATCTTGAGTTTGAAGTTTGAATGCTTCACCTAAGAATGAAATATTTGTGGAGATTTAGATTACTGTTTTTATAGAAAGTGGAATGAAAAACAAAGGGTTGGAAAATTGAGGAATATTTAATTTAAGTTATATTAATTAATAGAATGTTATTTATTGATAGAATATAAATGACTTGATTTCTTTCTCTGTAGAAAAAAAATTATATTATTACAACTAATAATTTTTTTTTTTGAAGAGAACTAATAATTTTTTAATGCTAGAGATTTTCATTAATAATTTATAGAAACCGAAAAATGAATGATTAGAAATTGGGAGGTTATTATTTAATTTAAATTAATAAAAATTATATACATTAAAGGAATATTATTTATTGTAGGATTATAAATGGCTCTCTATCTCTTTAGAAAAAAAACTATGGAACTATTGTATTGTTTTTTTGATATAGTTTTTAATATAGTTTTATATACTATATTAAGCTATCGGCACACTCACTGCTGAACTATTTATACCATATTTTTAAAACTATTTAGTATTCTTTTTTCCCTTTATCAAAATACTTAAAGAGACATATGATTTTTATTAAAAAAAATCTTGTACAAGGTAAAACTAATAAAACCCCATTTTTCTTATTTCAAAACCCTAATTACATAGATTATTTCAGATCGCTGAATGTTTATTATAATTGTTTATATTTGTTTTCAGGTCTCGATCTCATGTTTCCTATGTTTATTATTTAATGATTTTATTGTTTCACATATTTTTTTTCTTTTCAAACTCCAGATCCATGTTTGTTATTTTTTTTCCTCTCGTTTTATTTTCTTTCAGATCTTCCAGACATATTATGATTTGTATCAATTATTTTGTAGATCGATGATCGAGTCATGATAACACTATATTTTGAGTCCCCCTTCCAATGCTTATTACTCAATTCGTGGGTAAAATCAAGTGTTTAATGACTCGATTGAGTGTTTTTGCAAGATTTCATATTAGGGGTATCATTTGGATGATTTGAGTGAAGTTTGGACCCAAAAGTGCTGGAAATCAGAAGGTTAGACAAAAAGGCACGAGCTGTCGCAGTCGTGGAGCATCGTCATGGGAAACCGCTACACCATGAGCGACAACAACTTGTTTTAGAGGTCGCCTAGAATGTCGTTTGGAGAACATGTGTGAACATTCAAGGAAGCGACGTGTCACGGTCTAAGTTCCTTCAAGGAAGGCCGTGAAATTCCAGGTGACAACAACTTCCTTAGCCATTGTCACTCGAGGTGTCGCCCGAAGAGAAGACGCGGAGCGAAGATGCGAGGTGTGCGGTTGGGTTTCCGTTATGGACAACCGCGATAATCAACGATGCGACAGTACGATGGCACACGTCCCTAAGTTGATTCTTGACCTATTTTTGGACCCATATAAATACCCATCTTGATTTTTGGTGAGAAATCAGCCACACGAACTTTTAGACACTTTCACCCCTTCATCACCATTCTTGGACAACTTTCTCATCCATCCATATTGGAACTTGGAAGGCAAGAATAGGAAGCTTACAATTCAAGGAACCTCAAATGACCAACTTGGGTTTATTCTTTAACTCTTCTTTGTTTTATTTATTTTCCTTGATATGTAACTAATTTCTGTGTTAGGGGATTAATGTAAACCTATTGAGCAACTCTTTGTAATCCTAGTCTAATGGTTTTTAATTAAATACCTTGGTAGTCTCTTGTATTGAAATACTTGCTCTAATTCCTTCACTTATATTCAAATGAGACCTCAATGAATGTTTGTGTTAGGATTAGTTTATCTATGATATTGAGGGTTAGATATGGGTGACCATCCCATTTATTCCTTAACTACAACCTTAATAATTGAGAAAATTTTCATATGCATGACCATGCTTTGTATGATTTGGTTTAGAGTTTTAATTAAAAACTAATTCTAACCATTGCTCATTATATGACTGTGTGTGAGTAATAGGAAAGATTAGGTGCTTCATGAAACAAACCCTATCAAGTGGATTTAAATGCTTAAATGAGACGTATGGATTAAATTGAGAAGTTTAATTAGGTTGCATTACCTCATATTCATATTTTTCGTGTGAGCTTTTGAGTAATTTAGTTTATTTGATTTTACATATGAGTTAAAATACCAACCCAAGACAAGCATTATGCCATTTAGTTTTCATGCACTTAGATTAGGATTTAATTAGACTAATTAGTGTTCAACTAGTAGAATCACCGATCCCAGTGAACGAACTTTTCTTTAAATTGATTAAGATTAAAAATATTATTGTCGTATGTAAATTTTATCAGATATACACGTCTTTAACAAAGATGATAAATTTGTCAGGTGGACGTCCGAATAGGCATCCTACAAGGCATCACCAAAGAAGAGAAACCCGAATAAACAAGTATTGAACAAGACCTGTTCGGGGACTGGCACCATACACTACTTGGGGGCAGTTAAACATACTCTGGACTAATTGATGACATCGCCTTCTCAGGATTAGATGACGTCACTCGGGACCAGCTAATATCGTTTTCTACTCGGAACAAACGTGAAGAAAACTGAATAAAGAGCCCAGCGCGTAGCTCACACGAATCAAGTCATTAGAATACATTAATATATCCATATCAAAGAGGAATTCCAAGAAATTATCAAGCAGGAAGGGTTCCTAATCAGACAACAATTTTATTTCTTCAAAAAGACTACAATCTCATAAGAAAATAAGTCCTAATTGGATTACATTACTAGAGTCTTATTCGATCTCAATACAAGTCTCCGAAACAGGAAAGAAGACAAACTACTTCGAACAAGCAAACAATCGTAATTAAATACAAAGATCTTTTATTACTTGTACAAAGAAGATTAGGGTTCTGTAAACATATAAATTGACCCATAATCTCATCACACAAAAATATACAGAAATCATAGAAAAATACAGAGAGAAGAATGAGAGATCGAGAATTGTAATTATATTATCTCATAGTGGATTTTGGCTTGGTTGATCATTCAACCACATGTGGACGTTTCTCCGGTCATCGAAGTTTTACCACTTAAAAAACTTGTATCTGATTACTCTCATTCTTTTTCTCTTTCAAATCACAGCTAAAATCCAATCCTTGTTGGCTTTTCTCACACATCAAGAAATCAACGTCAACAATTGGAGCTAGAAGGAGGGGCGGCCTTGAACCTTCGATTTAATTAAAGATAATGACAGGAAGCAGAAGCAATTCTGAAGATGTCCAAAAATCTCCAGATAACTTCCATGTTGGCAGTAGCTCGCGAGATCTCGCTGTAACCACAGAGAACCAACCTTTATTCCTGACAGGAATCCAGCAAGTTCTTCAGACCAGCAGAGACCTGACACAACGCTTCCGAGAGGCGTTGCAACAATTGGTGGCAGACGCAGCCAAGGAAGGAGTTGATCTACTGGCTGCAGAAGAAGCACAAACTTCTAACCTCCCACCTGCGAGGCTTCGTTCAGTTGTAGTTGGGCTGGAACTAAATGCACTAAAAAATGGAAGAAATCTACTCCAATCAATCAAACTGAACGAGGAATACCTGAAGAGGAACGACCATGCCAGAAGCAGAACCAGGATCCGACAGTCCGTGTTAGACACCATAAACATGACCGGTACAGTGATCAATCGTCATCAGAAGATAGTGATCGGTATCATCGCAAGCGTTATCACGGAATCATACGTGAAACCCGATATCAAAGTGAAGAGACAGAAAGAGAAATGACAATCACCCAACGGTTCAATCATCAGGGAAGTCCGGTGGGAGATAGAGATGTCGTAATCCAAAGCCTAACTCGAGAAGTCGAGAACAATAGGCGTCAAATGGACCCATTGGTCAGACGTTATGGGTACAACGATTTATCTGACGAGGATTCTAACAGCCCGTTCACTAGGGACATCCTGCGGACTTCATTCCCATAAAGATTCAGGATGCCACACGTGGAGCAGTTCAAGAAGGATACAGACCCAAAAGAACATGTCAGGAGCTATAAAAGTGTTATGGCCCAGTATGCCCATAACGATCCCTTATTATGCCTCAACTTTCCATAAACTCTTGGAGACATGAGCTAAAGATGGTTCGGGAGATTGCCCCCAGCAAGCATTGGAAGTTTCAGTGAACTGAGCAGGAGTTTCTCAAGGCAATTTATAAGCAATGTTCATAAGAAAAAATCAGTGGCTTATCTTTCTTAAATAAAACAAGGGAAATATGAGTCGCTAAAGAAATACCTAGGGAGATTCGGCCAAGCAGTATCAGAAATTGGCAGTGCAAACGATGAAGCGATAATTGTTGCATTCATCAACAACCTACAGATTGGACGGTTGTCTTTTGACCTGAGAAGAGCCTGCCTGACCAGATAGGCAGATATGATGGAGATGACGGGAGGATATGCACTAGCCAAATAAGAAGAGTTAGCTATTGGAGGATGCTACATACATGGAGGAAAACCTGAAAAGGACGCTGAGTCTAAGGTGCAGAACCAAAAAAGGAAACAGAAAGGAAACAGTAAAGAAAAGAGCAAGGACGGGGGAGACGGGATTAATGCCGAACAGACCACGGAGAAATACCGAGGTAGGTACACCATCTACACCCCTCTTCAGAAAAAGCAGGAAGAAATCCTAGCCATTATGGAAGCAAAGAATATGGTACAAGAGCCACGACGACAGTCTCAGTTCGCCCGGTGAGATACAACCAAATACTGTAGATTCCATAAAGAAACCGGTCATGAGACATCCAAGTGTTACCAGCTCAGCCTCATTCAGGAAGGACATCTACAGGATGTAATCTTGAAAAGGGATGAGAAATCAGAAACAAAGAAAGAGATCAGGGCCGATCACAGCTCTGGTCGAAATCAAAGGGTCAGTTCAGAGGCCAATCAAGTAATATATACAATCTTTGGAGGACCATCCACTTTGAGAAGTAACCGAGAACGAACACAGGAAATCAGAGAAGCGATGGAAGCAAGACATAACTTTGACGTAAACTCGGTGGAGCCAGACCCGAAAAGGGTAAAGGAAGGATGAGACCCAATAATATTCACAGAAGCAGACTCACATGACGTCGATGTTCGGCCAAATGACGACCTGGTCATAACTGCCCTGATCGGTCACCGGAAAGTCAGGAGAATCTTGATTGATAATGGAAGTTAAACAGACATTCTCAATGTAGCCATTTACGATAAACTCAGGTTGGACCGAAAGGATCTACACCCTTTCCATACCCTACTCAGAGGATTCAGAGGAGTTGAGGTCAGGTCACTGGGGACGGTAAAGTTGCCTGTGAAGATCGGAGTGGCACCTTATCAGAGAAATGTATTGCTCCACTTCGTGGTGGTGGACTTAGACAATTGACCATATAATGCGTTGTTGGGTCGACCATTCTTAAATAAAACTAAGGCTGTAACAGCCACTTACGCCTTAATGATCAAGTTCCCGACCGAACAGGGGGTCGGTGTAGTCAAGGGATCCCAAGAGATGGTCTGAAAAGCTAACCTGTCAGTATACAAAGACAAGAATGATAAACATGTTTGCACTATAACACAGCCAAGTCAGAACAAAGAGCCTCTGTCATTCGAATTCAATCCAAGGGAAGGGCAGAATGAATCCAAAACTGAATCAGTCTAAGAAATTATCTTGAAAGATGATGAAATAGATAAAAGGATCAAGATCGGGGCTAACTTGGAAGGAAAGGTCAAACAAAGCCTCATTGATCAACTCTAAGAATACAGGGATGTGTTCGCTTGGAGTCATGAAGACATGGTCGGGATAGATTCCCGAATAATATCTCATCATCTCACAGTAAACCCGAATGTAAAACCGGTGATACAAAAGAGAAGATCATTCAATCTCGAGAGAAGTCAGGCAATCAAACAGGAAGTAGAGAAGTTACTCGTTGTAGGGTCGATTAGAGAGGTCAACTACCCTCAATGGGTAGCTAATGTAGTCCTCGTCCAAAAGAAAAATGGACAATGGAGAATGTGGGTAGATTTCACAGATCTGAAAAAGACAGGCCCAAAAGACAGTTTTCCACTTTCGATGATAGATCAATTGGTGGACGCTACATCAGGCCATGAGTTGCTCAGTTTCATGGACGCCTACTCGGGATATAACCAAATTCGGATGAATAAGACTGACGAAAAAAAAAACAGCATTCACAATTGATCAGGGTTTATATTGTTACACAATAATGCCACTTGGGTTAAAACATACAGGGGCAACATATCTAAGGCTGGTCAACAGAATCTTCACACGGCAAATAGGAAGGAACATGGAAGTATACATTGATGACATGCTGACCAAGAGCATCACGGTAGACAAGCATACTTCAGACCTGCGAGAGACATTTGATGTCTTGAGGAGATACCAAATGAAGCTAAATCCGAACAAGTGTTTATCCGGAGTTCCTTCAGAAAGATTCCTGGGTTTTCAAGTTCACAAAAGAGGAATCGAAGTCAACCTTGAGAAGATCCAGACCCTGTAGAAAATGACTTCACCAAAGACACTAAAAGAAGTACAGCGCCTAACAGGATGTTAAGCTTCCTTAGGTAGATTCATCTCAAAGGCCACAGACAAATGCACACTCTTTTTCAAAGTAATTAAAAAAGGAAAAGGACTCGAATGGAACGAAGAGTGCGAGCCGACTTTTTAAAATATCAAGGAATACCTAGGGCAGGCTCTATCCTTTCAAAACCACAAATGTGAGAGACACTCCATTTGTACTTATCAATTACAGAACTAGCAGCAAGTTTAGTCCTAGTTAGAACAGAAGATGGAGTACAGAAGCCAGTATACTACACTAGCAAGGCACTTCTACCAGCCAAGACCAGGTATTCACAAGTAGAGAAAATGGCATTAGCATTGGTTTCAGCAGCAATGAAGCTAAGGCCATATTTTCAGGCTTATACAATCCAGGTTCTCACCGATTGCCCATTAAAGCAAATTCTACATAAGCCAGAGATTTTGGGAAGACTGACCAAATGGGCTATCGAGCTAAGTGAATTCGATATCCACTACGTCCCTAGGACATTCCTCAAAAGGCAAGCAGTGGTAGATTTTATAGCAGAGTTCACAGAGCCAAACATGGAAGCAAAAAGGATGTTGGGAAAAAAATTTCCATGGAAATTGTATGTTTATGGCTCTTCAAACACTCATGGCAGCGGGGTAGAGATCGTAGTATGCACTATAGAAGGAGATGATGTCTAATGTGCCATGAGGTTTGAATTCAAAGCAACCAACAATCAAGTCGAGTACAAGGCGCTACTAGCTGGACTCAGAGTCTGCATAGCTCTCGGGGCTGATAAGTCGAGATATTCAGCGATTCACAGGTAGTTGTCAACCAAGTCCTGGACGAATACCAAGCCAAGGATGAAGGTATGATAACCTACCGTGGCATTGCGAAACATCTCCTCCAGAAATTCAAAGAATATAAGATTGTCCAGATCCCCAGAGAAGAGAATGAAAAGGCAGACACATTATCCAAACTAGTGTCAGCAACAACCACAATCAGGCCAAAGACTATCCTAGTTGCACATCTCCTCAAACCGAGCATAGCTGAACCGAGAAACTTAGAAATTTTAGAAATCCGAACACCGTCAGACGGTTGGATGACTCAGCTGAAAAGGTTTCTAGAAGAAGGCACGCTCCCGAAAGATCCCTTACAAGCAAAATGTATCAGGTATAGATCAGCAAGGTACACATTGGTTGGAGGAGAACTATACAGAAGGGGGTATTCCCGAACACTCCAAAGATATGTGTCAGAGGAGGATGCATATCGAATATTACAGGAAATCCATGGAGGAGTCTGCGAAAACCACACTGGGGCTAAAAGTTTAGCACACAAAGTACTCAGGAAGTGACTATTTCACGAAGTGAGCAGAAGTTGAAGCATTTGTGAATATCACAGAAGCAAACACCACAAATTTTGTGAAAAAGATTATACTTTATAGGTTTAGAGTCCCAAACACTATAATCACTGACAACGGCTCCCAGTTCGATAACCTGAAATTCAGACAGCTGTGCAAAGAGTACCAGATTGCCAATTACTATGTCACACCTGCTCACCCTCAAACAAATGGGCAGGTCGAAGCAGTGAACAAAATCATCAAGCACACAATCAAAGCAAAGCTAGATGCCAAGAAAGGAAGCCGGGTTGAAAAGCTTCCCAAAGTATTATGGGCATACCGGACAACAGCAAGAATGTCAACCGGAGAGACTCCATTCACTTTAGTGTTTGGAACAGAAGCCGTTATCCCCATATAAACATCATATGTGTCACCCCGGGTCAGGTTATATGATGAAGAACAGAATGTTGATTTGCTATTGTAAAGTCTAGATGAGCTAGAAGAGAAAAGGGAGAAGTCCTGAACACGAAATATGGCATATCAGTAAATAGTAGCTCGCCACTACAACTCTCATGTTCGGGTCAGGAAATTCCAGCTAGGAGACCTGGTACTTAAGAATGTGTCATTGAACACAAAAAATAAAGTTGCAGGTTCCCTAACCGATAAATGGGAAGGCCCGTACAAAGTCGAAGGAATAGCTGGCCATGGAGCATATTGGATTGCACGACCCAGTGGAGGGGTTTTACCCCGACCATGCAACTCCCAATATCTGAAGATTTTCTATCCTTAAATTATTTTTTGTTCTTTTTTCTAGTAAGGACAATTTTAATTAGGTTAAATATTAGCTGTGGAATTTAAAACTTTGTTGATTTTACAGTTATGAATAAAAATCAAACTCGGAATTTCTGAAAGATTTAAGCACAAAACTCAGGATTTTCGAAAGAACATATGATAATAAGAACATATGGAAGACAAGCATGATATTAAGAACATGAAAATAGAATACTCGGAACCATTGATTCCCGAATGGGTGGAGAAGCTCGAAGGAGCATGCCAGCCGAGCAAGGTCAATTGACCTTAGCAAAAAGGTAAACCTCACGCACCAGCTAGGGACGCTATCGGAAAAAATTCCGGTGAAATGCGTAGCTGTGTTAAGCGATTCAAAAAACTTAACGATTCTGCAAACCCTTACGCATAAAATCTGGGGAGACGTCCTCGGTAATGCGTAAGGACTCGAACATATGATCATGGTGAGCCTTGATGTAATGTTCGGGTAGCAACTGTGTATAAAACACAAGCATAAACCTACTTGTCTGTTTTAAGATGACTCGGTTAATAATACTAGCAAGTTTAATAAGATACTTGGCATAAAGATTGCAAGAGACAGTTTAATAAGATACTTGGCATTACAATTATTCGGGTGACAACCGGTTTAATAAGATACTTGGTGAAGTTACTCGAACATTAGAGTTAGTCAGTTTAATAAGATACTTGGCATAAAGATTGCAAGAGCCAGTTTAATAAGATACTTGGTATTACAATTATTCGGGTGACAACCGATTTAATAAGATACTCGGTGAAGTTACCCGAACATCAGAGTTAGCCAGTTTAATAAGATACTTGGCATGAAGATTGCAACAACCAGTTTAATAAGATACTTGGCGTTAAAAATTATTCAGGGAATAAAATCGGTTTAATAAGATACTCGGTTAAGTTACCCGAAAAGAAATAGCTGGTTTAATAAGATACTCGGCAACAATAGAGTTAAGTTGGAGAAATTCCTTGAAGCAATAAATCAGATCAAGACCATTCAGTTCAGAAAAGTTACCCGGGATTTTATTAATCTCCAAAGAATCGTTACAAAAAAATATTACAAAGAATTCTTTACAAAGAATGTTACAAAGAATTACAAAGAGAATTACAAAGAGTTTCTACAAAACTTATAAAAATTCTACAAAAATCAAGGTTGTGAGGATTTGCCAATACTTGGGTCAGGAATCATCTCGTACTCGCGGAGCAGACTTTTATTGGAAGGCCAAGCAATCGTGTCGATCGAATCGTCCATCCACTGGCTGTAATCTTCTTCTGGGATCGGTCCAACATCAGAGACAACACCTTCCACGACCGACTCCTGACTGACGTAAAAAGTCTAGAGGGAGTGCTCAGATGGAACCTTAAAATGCATAGGATGGGGCTCTTTACCTCGGCTACGGCAGCAAGCTCTCCACTCCTTCATCTGATTCCGAAGAGATTCCAAGGACCGATCCACATGATTTTTGATCGACAGCTCCCAGTTGGCTCGGGCTTTCTCAGTTACCCGATTCTTAACCTTGAAGAACTCGCTAGCTGAAACCAACCCACGCTGAAACTCCCGAAGAAGAAGTGCATCGTAGGCAAGGGATCTCTTGAAACGATCTACCCCTTGCACTTCGAGTTCCAGCCTGGCCTCATTGGATAGGGACTCGATCGTCAGAGCCTGACGTTCCAAGTCTTTGATTTTCTGCTCATACGTCGACTTAGACTGCTCCGCTTCCTGCTCGGCCCTAAGCATTGATTCTTGGGCAGAGGCCAACAAATTTTGAAGTGAAGCTGCCTTCTCCTTTACTAAAAAAGCTTTCTCCTCGGCCTCAACCTGCTTCGCCAAACAATGATATGTGAACACTTGGGCAGAGCCCACCTCATTTTCATAAGCCGCTTCAACCCGAGCACGGCTATCCTCACTTTCCTTCAGCTGAGCTTCGAGACACCTTATTCTATCAACTTGATGTTGCTCCGTTTGAACCAGCTCAGCGAACTCGGCCACCATCTACAAAAAGTTTAATTAAAAATCTAGCAAGAAAATGAGTAAAACAATTAAAGAAGTTAAGGATAACTTACATAAGATGCACCGTTAAAAACGTTCTGAAAACGATCTGTCAGGGAGCCATCCCGAAAATAACTCCAGCGGTCTTTCCCGATGAAAGCCCAACCTGATGACATCTCCCGCATAATATCCTAGGGAGAAGGATATGAAGGAACCCCAGAGGGGTCAGCTCGTTGATCTTCAACCTAGGGAGGGAGGGTAACCCCTGTTCGACTCCGAAGTCTCCGCATCCGTCGATGCTCCAACATCAACGCTTGGGGGAATGTCAACCATAATATCTTTAACGCTCAGGGGAATGTCAGCCACAATATCTTCATCGCTGGAGTCGATGAATGAGACAACCCAAAGGACCTTAAGAGGGCGAGTTGGAGAGCTGACTGCCTTTCGCTTCTTAGCCCGAGAACGGCGGAAGCTAATATCAGCTGCGGGATCTTCCTGAGCCTCATCCAAGAAAGTCTCAAAAAATTCGGGACCTGAAGGTACTTGTCCCGTGGAGGAATTACCTCCATCACCAACGTCTGACCGCACAACGGGTCTTTCAAGACCCCCACTCTGCCTCTCCCCATCATCAGGCAGTTGAGCATCTGTCGGGCCACTCGGACCACTAGTCTCCTTAGCAGTCGGCTAATCAACGTCCTCAGGGACTTATTCAGGGATTTGCTCCTCGACAACATCAGTTTCCTCGTCAGACTCAGGCGGGGCAATACAATCATTGCTCTGACGAGAAGCTTCTTTTCGGCTCGCCTGAAGAATCGACTTCACTTGGCGAGCTTGGAGGTCGCAGACGATGTAGATGTCGATGTTGTACACTTAGAAAAAATAAAAGGGATCACATCAGAATATGAAAAGCAAATAAACAATAAAAAAAAGGGTTACAAAGATCACTTACATCGCATGCGGTAAGCCAAAATTTGGATGAAAAAGCTGAGCTCTATCATCTTCGCCTTGTTAAAAAGGTAAGGTATGCTCATCTTCTCCAGCGTGCGAACTGCTGCTCGATCAAGTCTGGTCAGCTTAGCGATGCTAAAATTAAGCTTCTTCTTATTCCAAACCTCAGGAGAACAAAAGAAGCGGGGAACTTTCAGCACCCTCCGAGTTTCCCCAGCCGAGAGGGTGACTTCAAGACCCAGATTCCTTCCAGTAAAAAACCAACTGTTCTTCCAGAACTTGTTAGATGAAGAGAATCCCCATACAAACCCCCTCTTTTTGGGGTCATCAGAGGTGTCGATATCCCGATTCACCTTTGTCCCATTGGGGACCCAACAGTCTGACAGATTAGACATAAGGAAATAGGTCCCTGTCTTGCCAGACTGCCTCAGCGTGAAGAAATGCATGATCTCACTCAAGGATAGAGGTGACAAATTCATCTGGTTGTACATGTGCCACATGCACATCAGAATCTTATAACTGTTCAGGGCCAGTTGAGCCTAGATGATCCCTACTTCAGCCAAAAACCAGAAAATGAACAGCTGGAGAGGAAGTGTGACGCCACAGCAGAGCATGGATCCATAGATGGCCATCATGCCCGGGGGAGGATTCCACACAGCTCTATCACCAGTGAGAACCAGAACAACCGAGTCACCAAAATCGAATCGGGCACGGTACTTCTCGATCTCATCTGCCCCGACCACATTCGGCTCGGTGTCAAACCTACTCGGGCGTTCAGTAGAGAAAGTGAGACGAGACACTCTGAACGCCTCTTCAATGTCGTTCTCGTTAACAGTCTACTCCCTGATCCGAACGCCGCCCGAGCCATGCTTATAGACTTCACTTCTGCTTTGATGTTTTCCCATCCTTCACAGCGGTACCCTGTTATTAGAAACATCAGATTCAGAACTAGATAAAGAACTGGATAGAAAAAATTGGATGTCAGGGTGAAGCCCAGAAACATCAACTTCTAAAAATGGAGGTCCATTAGTAGGGATTTCCCCCAACAATCTTTGAACGCAGGAAACCAGTTGGAAATCCCCACGATCGAGCGCTTCGAAAGCGATAGTAAAAAGCCGTTGACGAGAGGACGGTTC